>OY728134.1:224836618-227336618 GCA_963277665.1 Viscum album | reverse complement strand
GTGTGGGTCCCATATCCTCAAAGTTGAACCCCCCATATCATACTATGGTGTGGGTCCTCCATATGTGTTGTTACAGAAGAGTCAGTACTCCCCTATCACGCCAAGGAGTGGGACCTCAATCATTGAGTTGTAACTCCACTATCATGTAAGGTTGAGAGTAACCCATAGTGATCAAGTTGGTTGCACTTTTCTCCCATGTCATACCAATGTGATGGTCCTCACTAAAGTATTAATACTCCCCTCTCTAAATGTAGTAGTGGGGAGTGGTTACACTATTTAAATAAGTTCTCCCTCAACAATTGGGTACAATTATGTGATGATGGACTCTCATCTAGTTACATTCGTTAAATATTTAGGAGATAGTGATCCCTTAACAGATTTAGGTGTGGTACACTTTATAAAAGAGAGAAAGAGGTTTCGAGTGTTATTTAGGAGATATTATTCTCTTAACTTCATGGAAATCGTGTGGTGTGTTTCCCACAATTATATTTTCTTATAGTGTATTAATTTTGTGTAATATATATATAAATTATCCCATAAAAATATGATGTGTTGAGTGGTGGGGACCTATAATTGGGTTCTTATAACATATCTCATGGAAGACGTTATCTTTTGCAGGACCTTTGGTTATAGGAACTGGATTTTGAGCTAGTGAGTTTTTCCTGAGGGAGTGTATCTCTCAAATGGGTTACATATGGGATGGACAACCTCATGGAATTTTTTATCTTGGTTTTGTGCTACTATTATATCCTTAGAGTGGAATCATATTACTGGATGTGGGGTCATAACATCATGAGCCTTAGATTATTAGTGGAGAATGTATATGTTTTTTGGGAGTCCTTATGGTGTTTTAACATTTCTAGGATGACACCCTTTATGGAATGAGAAAACAATTCATGTATCAACTTTACTGGTTCGAGATGGATTTTCTCTCTTGATTATGTAACCTCTAGATTGGATGATGGGAATTTTTCCTTTTAGTTTCTCCCATTTCATTTAGGTTTTTGGAACCCCTACTGATTATTATTATACTCACCCATGCACTGGATTTTACCGCATGTGTTGAGTCTGGTGCAAACCCCATGACTGTTTACAGAGCCACTAGAGGACACATGTTATGACGACCATAGTGAGATAGAATGACCGAGGTGTGTACGAATGTTTTCCTATGTAACTATTGGGATGTAGCATGTGATAGTGATCCCCTCCTTCTAAGTATGTTGGATGATTTTTTATTTTTTAGTGGGTGTCTGTTTTTCTATTTTACATATTATTGTCTTGTATTGATATCTGGTTTTTGATAGTTGCATTCATGCATTTTAGTTTACTTTTTCTATTTATCTGCACTGTTGTATTGAGATATTTGTTGGTACGTGTTTATAGTTACTTAAGAAAATTCATCCCATATGTTTGATAAGACTTATCAGCACTATTCCACATTCTCATGCCCATTATATGTGTACATGGGGAGTTGTTGCTCCGACCTCTCAGGTTGGGTCATGACATTGCACTCCATTTATGGAAATGAATATTTCTGTGAATATTTCATATATATACTCCCTAGAAATCTCTTGATAATGACCTCATAGATGGTATTTCATATCATATGAGTTCACATCTTCATGAATATTTTAGAGATAAATTGAAATAGAAGATAATATAAATAATCTAAAATCGAAATTATCATCTATGAGATTTTGGAAAAGATTATTCTCTTTCTAACAAACCACCATAATAATATTTGTTGAAATTGGGGATTGAGACACTAAAAACATTAACTACTAGGATAATACAATGAACAGACACACCTATACAAATATTTTAATTTTCATCTAGAGTAGATATCGTATTTCACTAAAATATTTTTAAAAACATCATGGTCGATTAATGTGATATTTTCTAAACAAAATAAAATACAAATTTATTTAGATTTTGTTGATTACAATAAATTTTATTTTATTAGCCTCCTACTATTTTATAAAATTTGAATATCCCACAACATTAGATTGAAAATGTAATGTGGGATGGGAAATAGAGTTTCAAGTATCTATATTTAGACTCTCACAAACTAGATAATGATCTTTCCAAATAATAAATGATATTTTTTATAGGAATTATATCCAACTGATAACACATAGTATCTTGATGCATTGAATGGACTCACTAATATAAAAAAACATATCATATAATTTCCCAAAAATTGGATCCAAATTATATAATTTATACGAATAGATACTACTATTTATGTAAATATTGTAATGTCAACCCAAAATATCATTTGATTTACCCGTTTAATGAATGTACCCGGACAAGGCTCATATAAATAATTTTATATATTGTTAAATTTTAAATATAGTAATTGATGGAATAAAAGAATTAATTTTCCATGAGGGATAATATTATTTATGTTTAAATTACATTATTCTATGATTAACATTTAATCTTATTGTTGTGTTGATTTTACATAAATAATTATCTATTTCATGATTATATAATTTATGAACATTATATTTTTATTTCATTCAGTCTTAACTTAAATGTAATTTTACTTATGTAAATATTATTAACATTTAATAAATATGAATCCACAAATAAAAAAATTACCATACATAAAAAAATAATTAATGTGGAATGATCATGATATTTTTATATGAGATTTTATATTACGAATGAAATACACAAACCCTCAACTATTGGGGGATAATACATTGATGTAGGTTTTGTTTGAGTTGCACTATTCCTCCTCTTACATCTGTATCTCCTTGGATTGATTAAACTCTATTTATCCTGCAATCATCTCCTCTCATTTGGGAGCTCATCCGATTACAATTGTATGTATGAATATGATAGTGAGGGGAACCAGGGGAATTGATTATATAAAATAACATCATACACATAGTTTATATATAATAAAGGATGAAAGGATGGTACATAGTTTATAAAATTTAATTTAATAATAATATTATCAATAACCAATGAAATATTAATTAAATTAAATTTAAATGAACACATACATAGTTAAGTCTATGTTTATGATTATACAAGAATACATGGACATACAAATAATATAGGATAGAAATAATTTCCTACTTCAAATTTTATTATGATAAATTTTTATCGACTTAAGAAATAATATACTCATTAACTATTTAATTATTTATCATAATTACTTATCCAATCTTTCTTATAAATAAATAACATTCTTATCCCACATAATTATAAAAAAACTAATAAATTATTGATTTTTAAATTCAATTATATACTTTATGTGTATTGACCATGTACACGTAATTTTATCTTCTAGGATTGGAGTAACTTCAATTAGAAAATTACTAATTTACATGGAATGTATTAGTGGAAACATTGTATTTTACACTCTACTTATGATCAAGTGAAATGTAAAAATACAACATTCTATCCAACATAGTATGTAATTATATTATATAGAACTTAATATTCATGGAGTGTACTACTTTTTATGCTCGAGAAGTATAAAAATGTACAACCAATATAAAAGATGTGTTATTATAAAAAATATAATCATTAATTTCAAATTTTATTTTCATCCAATAATGACATGTATAGTTTATATACACTGATTTTGAAAGAATACCTATTACATAGAGTGTACAAGCAGCTGCATTCCATGTAGTATATATTTAATAATTAATTAAATAGATTTACTCATAAGATATTTTGGGATTTTTGTGTCTCTTGTTTGAGTTGGAACGATTTATAAAAAACATAACTCTTCAACAAGGCATGTAATTCCTTTCATAACGACTTACAATACATGGATATGGACACATAGTGAATTCAAAATGAATATTAAAGTTTTACAATTTTTTTTTCATAAATTCAACCAATTTTTGTTGAAGGAGGAATGGTGGTGTACGAGTTGTACATGTGGTTGAGGTTGATGATACACTTTACTGAATCCTTGAAGGAGGTTTTCCGGAGAGGCACTTCTAGTCCCCATCTATAATGATTTTTAGAATCATTACCATACCGTGAGGAGGTATTGTCTCCATTTGTGGCTCGCTGTGAGGCCTTGTTCATCTCAATCTCTTCTCTTGTTCCCAGATCTATTACACTAGAATCCATTTCAGTCAAATTTAGGGGATCTCATGTGTGTAATATAATATATGTATTACAGGATATTTGGTTTTATGGAATAACCAATTCATATTGGTTATTTCCTAATATAGTATTTCAGAATTCCTTATTGGTTGCGGGTTGGTCTTTTCTATTAGTTGGTGGAATTTTGACAATAGTGTTGTTTTTTGTTCACGATTGATGTATGGACACTTAATATTTTTGATTTTTTTTAATTTTTTCATCCTCGACAATAGAATAAGTTTTCAATGATGGTATTTTCAATTGTAAACATCTGCTCTTACACTTCTCCTACTCTAGGAATCCACAACAATTCTCCCAATTGGATTTTAATGGTTGTTTTCATGGTGTTTATGAAGGAGAGTTTGAGTGGTCAACCGAGTTACATTAGTTTTTATTTCTTATTTATAATAATTTTTCTTTTCAATGATTATATTCTTGATGGATTGGATTTTTTAGATCTGGTGTGGTTTTCAATGATGGTGACAATATTCAATTTTGGATTTTTTTTACAATGCTCAATTCGATGATGGTACTCTATTTTCTCACACAACGATGATGAATGTTCCCTGGATATTAATGATATTCTGGTTAGGATTTTACATTATTGTATATTTATGTTTCAAGTATAAGTTTTGAATTTAGAATTTGGTGCTGTAATTTATTTGGACTTGTGGTTATCTATTTTGGATTGAATGTGTGTGATTACCACTCTACATCAACGTGGCTTTTGAAAATACTCTAAAAATGGATTATGAGGAGTGTTTAACACAACCTAAATCCATGTAATCGTTTTTCCTATAGTTATAGGAATGCACACAATAAACGATGTGTAGTTATTATTTTCATTATATATATGTCACATGCTATAACCACATAAACTCAACAAAATACACATTATACCATATACATTGTAGTGAATTTTCATATATTGTAGTAATTAAAATCTAGTTTCAAACTAAAATTACATATTTTGTTTTAATAACATTCCTTATATAATAAAACCTGACAACTATAATGGTTTTTGAGAGTGTTCCCTAGAGTGTTGACCAAAACTAGATGGGGTGTAATATCATATACATACTGTGTAATTGAAAACTAATTATGATAATCTAATGACACCCTAGATGGTATGTTTTTGGATTCATTATATATTAATTATAAGGATTAATTTATATTATTGTAAATGAACATTTTATATCTATATTATGTTTTTAAAAGGAAATATAAATAAATAAATAATTGACTTGTGATGATTATCAAAAAAATTAATTATTAAAAAACTGAAAGGTTATCACATTGGTAAACATAAGGTTTTTTGGAGTAATGGAGGATTTTTTATCATTATCCCAAATATTAGTTTTCTATTAAATCTAATTAATAATTAAGAATAATAAAAAAGAAAGTTAAATACTTTAAATGAATATTTATGATGAAATTTGATGAATGAATCCATGATAAAAGAGTGGATTAACTAATATTACATTTATACTTATCTTAATATCCAAAATTGAATTTATTGTGTGATTCATTCATCGATAAAGATATTGATATTTCAAAATATAGTCGAGATAAGATGTCAATTTTTTAGAGGATTTAATGGTATATCTCTCTAATGATGATCTATCGATGCTCTAAACTAGTGGATTATATTAAGTGACTATTATATCATTAATATAATGTAATGTTTTCCTTATTTTTGATATAAAATAGGTGGATAATCACTTAAATAATTCTTTAATGAACCATTGTGATTGTTTTCATTAATAAAATCTATAGGAGTTGAAAATTTTTGAATAAAAAATAACCAGAAGTGGTGTTACATGAATATATATAGTCCTAGAGTTTAACAATATACATATCACCAATTCCTGTAATCATATTTTAATCCCAATTTATTTACCATGTTATTAATAATGCTATTATTTTTATATTTATTTTCTAGCACTATATTAATCTTAATAATTATAATAATTTCACTAATCCAATATTTTAGTATCTCTCAATTTATATGGAATTATCATAATTTTAAAAAATTATTTATCCAAAAAAATATTTAGTTAATATATAAGTAAATATCGTATTATTGTTCTTATAATATATAATTTGTTTTATATATTCACATAACTAAATATTTATAATAATTTTTTTTGTTTTTTTATAACTAAAATGAGAAAAATACATATTACATTTGGATTTTTTAATGAAGATATATTTGATTAATATTAAAGTCACATATATATTATGATTAAAATATAAATGATGATTGTATATTTGGGAAAAATTATTCCTGACAAAATATTATTCTTTTTTATGATAATATTATTTATTAAATGGGTAAAATTAAACTGAATTATTACTTATATCATGTATACACTATTGGTTTCACCCTCTAGGATATAGCCTCAGTAGAATTATATATGTTCTCCTCAATCCTCATATGTGAATCTAGATAAAAATCATGGCTCCCATAAAGAATGAATGTAATTTATTAATGATCCCAACCAAAGATGAACACTTACTATTTAATATAATTATATAATTATGATATCCCTAATAATATTTGTTTTTCTACTTCATCGCATAAAACTATGTGCTTGATTTCTCTTTTTTGTAAGGTCTGAAATGAATATGTTGATATAACACCATGCCTATGGATTTAATTATAATTATATATATAATTCCAATGGAAAAAAATTAACATCCTTAAACTGGAAGGGTTAAATTATATATTGTTGTTTTCATTAATTCTATATAATATATGACACAACAAACATATCATACTTCGCCATGATCATAGTTTGTTGTGGTAAGTGGTTTAAAAAAATAACTACATAGACATGATATCAGTAAAAAATATTCTCAAGTTAAATGACCATTAAACACACTGAAAGATAAAAATATCACATAACATGTAATCATTTTTAATTAATAGTAGTAGGTTTATCCTTATAATCTCCCTTATTAGAGATCACCAAGTTTGAATTTCATGTGATAATGAATAATATTCATATGCCTATCAAGGACATGAAAATAAGAAATACAATATTTCACATCATAGATTTTCATCCTGAGCAACAAAGAAAATATTAAATAATATGAAATTCTAATTTAATGATATAAATATATCAAGAATTGGTATATTATTTTATATTTGAAAGTATAAAAATGATATTATATCTATATTGAAATATTGTTGAATTATTTGTCTTATGATAATATGGTTTATTCATATAGTAATAAAAACTGTTATTTAGTTAGTTATAGGTAAGAAAATCTGAAAATATGGTCCTAGATAAATATCTATTGTGGTTTGAACTTAGATACCTTGGGATATAGGGAATACCATCAATAATTCACCAAACGACATTTACCTCAAAGTAGTATTCATTATCTTAATATTATTCTCTCATTATCATTTTAGTATAATGGAAAATAAAACATTGTAATTAATAAACATATAGTTATACAAGAATTATTTTTATATAAATATGTTGTTGTTTTTCATATAAAGGAGTATGATAATATTGTTATATCATGGATCAATTATCAGAGGACACGAGTCAACGCCAAATTTATTTGATCTAGTAGATTATTTTTTCATTTTAGTCAGTCAACTGGGCAAGGTAATGAGAAATTAATTTAAGTACAACTATTCAATTACATAACTCTACCATTATTGTGAAAACAAATAATGATCCATGTAAATAATATGGGAAATTCTAATGGAATTTTCAAAACTCTAATCATGATATGACTTTGATCAAAGTAGAATTTTTTATCCATAGTGTTTTATTATAACATCATCAAATAAATATTTTAAAATATAGTTGATGATAAAAAACATAGGGACTTTTCTAGAGTATAAAAATAATGAATCGATAATGTATTTTTTAAATCATTTATGTTATTTATGTCTCTATCTTATTTTTCTCACTCTCTATTTAATAATGTTATGAATGTTCCCACATACAAGAGATAATTCTATGGTTCATGTCAGACTCCAAATAAATTTATTTCTTAGGGAACTATTGGATATTATTATAATGAGGAATTAATAGTTTCATATCGTTCCTAAAGAAGGTAAACTAATGGTTGATGTGGGTTTGTTAAGTCTAATATTATAGAGGATAAAATTACTGTTTATTCTAAAGGAATCTATGTAAAATATAAATTATTATAAAAAGAACATGAATTAATCATTTTTATTTTATCGCATAATTGAATGGATAGGGAGGAAAAGGAAATTAAAATTTATATTACATAATATTTATTTAATGAATTCCCAGATAACTAGATACACATAATTAAATACATGTTATTTTATTCAATTTTTAGTTTTGAAAGTCACTTGTGACGTAAGATTCTCCATAAAAATGAATTTATTCAATCCTCCCATTAAAACTGTTATAGATGGAGGATAATATCCTTATAAAAGTGGTCTTCAACTATATGACCAATGGATTGGATGTAATTGTTTAAAAAATAGCTATGTTGATATGGTAATTCCTAGAATTTACCATGTGAATAATGTGGAATATGGGATATATCAAATGAACAATAATATTATTATTGGATCTAGAATTGTGAAATATATGAAAAATTAAGTGAAAACCTCACATAATTTTCTAACCACATCCTAGAATTTTTATGACATCAATGGGAAATGGGTTCAGAATTTTTATAGTAGTGAATGCTAAATTCATAATATGAGTAGGAACTGAATCCGGCTAGTGAGTCAACCCATGTTATATTATGATCAAATTTATAGGAAAATTTCAATATAGATGAATAAAATTAGGAATAATGTTGAGATATTTTCATTGATGTATGTGATTTTTATTCAGCAGGTTGAGAGTATATTTCTATTTTATAGTAAATTCCCTTTGATTTGTTAATATTATTAGTGTATCAAATAGGGGTTTCATTAAAAGAATGATAATTTAAACAAATAAAATGTATTGCAATTTATTTTTTCAAAGGATAATTAATTTTGTATACTAATTGCATCCAAGGAACTCTTGTGGGAAAATGAAATTGATTAATATTGTACTTTATATAGTTCATCCATATGAATTTTATTCTTATATGGGTATAGTGTTCAAGAGTTACAGCTGCGCATAACTAACTAATAACACTATAAAATAATCATAGTTCCCAAAGTTCAAATTGAACTGAAGATTGCTGATATTACTAATAATGTTTTATCTATGTTGTATGATTGGTCATGGTGAATGATATATTTAGGGATTGATCCTCCTACCTATTGAATTATAAAATTTTTTCCTAGAATATAAAAATAAACCCTACAGAATGGAAAAATTATTTAACTATATAATACATGTATTTTACCCTATGAAATGTTTCTACTGCAAGATTACTATGCTATTAATGGGTTTATAGAAGTACCCATAGGGGATATAAATGGATTGTAGGTGGTTTTAATTTGTTCCCAATGTATGATCATATGTTGTTTTGGGCCTCCCAATAAATTTTTGGAGTGAAGGATATCATTTACTACCTTTAATTCACCCTTTTGATCATTCCCCAATATGGGTATTTTGGACTGTAACCCACGATTTTATTGGGAGTGGAATGTGGGTTTCATGAGATGGCCATTTTAATAGTATTGAATCAAAATCCACTAAAACCAATATAGAAGAACCCAAATCTTAATTTTCTAATCTTACTCATTTATACCCTCATCTGAACACTTAGGAGTCATGTGATTGAATTTAGGGTTCCTTTTCTTATACATTTGGCCTTCAATATAAGGCAATATTGTGCTCGATTGAAATAGTGTCAATGTATAATTGTTTTTGATTATAAGGTATAATGGGATGTTATATGATACATGATTGAGTGATGGGATAGTGTTTAGTGTGAGGTGGTACTCTAGGAAATATTTTTCTTTTAAGATTGAGGTTCCCCCTATATGCAATGTATTATTTTTCCTTTTGGTACCTACAGATTCCCTCATTAACCACATAACATATTTTATTCCTTTAAGAGTATATCAATATAAAACATGGGAAAAAATTATATACCACTTGAGTTTTGTATAAAAACACTTTGGGAATGATAAATAGAATCTAACTAACTAATTTAATTAATATAATGTGTTTGTGTGTGAGTGTGAATTATTTTCACACCTTTATATTTTACTCAATTTATTATTTTATTTTGTTTTATTAAATTTTTATTTGTGACCATGTTCTAGTGCTTTAGATCATAATATGGAAATTATGATTTTTTGGGGGTTTCACAGTTGCATCATCCATTTTGGAAAACCATTCTGATATACTAGGTGTGGTGCTGAAATACTTCTTAGACACTTAAATAGTCAGGAAAAAATATATCTTGACCACAATACTATGCATTTATTATTAAGTGTGAATTTCTAGTGGAGACTTCATGGTTGTCGCATCGTTTAACAAACCATGTGACAAGCATAAGATTAGTAAAATGTATTTATAGAAATATTATTTGTTCCCTTCATAGTATATTTCCATCCTTAATCCCATTATATTGTATTTGAATTAGTATGGGTACATGATATGGTTATCTCCTTTTATCGTATATATTTTTGCATCCTCTATAAAAATTTCGAAGATGGTTATTCAAGTTAAACACCTCATTTCTCACAGTTTATTCTTCCTTCATTATCTAATCCCTTTCCCTATTGGTCTAAATTTCTTCTGTATACCATAAAGGATACCCTAGAATGTTTTAATGTTTATTTTTTATTATTATTTGGGTTAAATATTTCTAGGACATTCTTGGGATTCATTTTGGATTGTTTGACCATTCCCCCTCAAATGAAATGAAATTAGTTTTGATTAATGTTTAACTTATGTTGGTGATTTGGTGTGTTTACATAAATTTAAATTTCATATAATGGATAAAAATATTAGATGATTATTTTTCAATGTTATAACTATATGTAATAGTGAACTTGTGTTTGATAAATGTGTTGAGTTTAATCTCAACATAGAATAATGTGTATTTAAATGATTTTAATTCTAAATTCTCATTTAAAAGTCTACTGATTGTGAAATGATTTCAATTACATTATATAAATGAAGTGGTTTTTTAAAAAAATTTATTAGACCTTATTTTTTTAGAAATTTCATAAACGGTGATTTTTATTTCAATATTTAAACATAAAATTTGTTTTCGACCCCTTATATTAATTTTAAATTAAATGGTCATTGGTCAAAGGTTGTTTTTTAAGCCTTTCTTTTTGTGCGTCAATTTTAATGAGTTCTTTGAATTGGATATTTAAATTGACATAAACAAGATTAAAATGCAGATTTCAGATTTTAGTGATTCACTTTTGGAATTTGTAACTATTTATTAAATCATGATGTATCATGTGGGCCCCCTTGAGCCTTTTTTAAATTTTGCATGGTTTATAGGGAATTCTTGTTATTATATTGGATATGAATAATTTTATTGAGGTTATTTATTATGATAGTGTTAGCGTTGTGGTTGACTGATTATTTATGCATATATTGATTCATTTTTTGTTCCTTATATCCTATTATTTGTTCAATGGATATATTATCCACTAAGTGATATGTCATCATTCATGGTATATTATGTAGTAATAAAATACTATATTGCACATAGTAATGTTTTAGGGTTACTAGGGACTTCCCCCATTCAAGTTTGGGTCCATGATGGGAGAGTGGATTAAGTTAGGACAATACATTGTTCCACTACTAGTAATTGTATTTGAAATTCTATTGTAGTCTCACAATAGGATAAATATCTTTTACCATGATTCTATACGACCCTGTATAGACTCTAATTTCCTCCATAGTTTAATTTTCTTATATGAAAATATGGATTTCATTCATCATTACATCATTTATATTGTTATAGCTTAGTATTTTTCTTCTTTTTTGTATCAATCATTTTTAGTTATATTGTTCCAAAATGATATTTTACCCAATTATTTATTAAATTTAATATTAATGAGATTACTTATTTAGTAGTTTAATAATTAATGATTTTGTTGAATAAGTTTTTTAATATTATTATTTTCAAATAATTGTAAAAATGGGTAAAAATATTTTAAAATCCTCATCATTGTGATGTTAATATATAATTATATAATTATGCATTAACATTACTTTTTAAATTAAATTATAAACTACCATATAATGAAATTATATTTTAAAAAAAATACTTTAGTGAAAACCTACTAGGATTCATTTTTTTAACACATTATATAAAATGTTTAGTGTATTAAATTTCTATGGTATTCTTTTTGGTGACTTTTCTCTAGTTTCCATTTTTTTCCTATATTTGTTGGATATAAATGGTTCTATTTTGATGTTTAGAGTGACCAAGTTCACACAAAGAGATATGGGGTTTCGTTTCACCTTAAAATTTTATTCATTGATGGTTTTTTATTAAACTCTTGGATTGGATATTATATTTAGATTATTTTTTTTGAATAATATTTCACCGAATTATATTTTAAAATTTATCGAGTACTTTTATTAAATTAGTATTTATTAATTGATTAGATGAATCCAATTTGGGATTAAGGGTGAAATCATTCACAATATATGTTGTGTCGATACCCTGGTGTTTTTCCATACCAGGGTGATGGAGAATGAACCTTGGGGCATGTCATAGGATTTATTTGGTGTCTTCTCTAGTGTAAACCTTGGTTCATTTATGAAAAAATTTCATTTTAGAACCATCTTTATAATAGGGTGTTCAAAGTATTAAATAAGACAATGATCATTTTTGAGACATGGGTGGAGGGTGTAGAAAAGTACTTAGTTATCTCTACATCAATCAAATAAATGGGTTTCCCTGGGAGCCTACGATTTAATTATTTACAATTATATTTTTTAATATTATTACAATATTCAAACATATTTTGATGAAATTTTAATCACAAGTGATTATCTTGGTAAATTTGTGCATCATTTTAAGTCTTATAGGTGAATGTGGTAAAAATAAAAATCTATAAGGTCTTCCCACAAACTCTACTAAACTATGAAAAGACTAGGAAAAAATTTTATTAATATTTTAGAGGATTTATAAGGGTTAGAACATAGGTTAGCTATCCTAGAATACAAATCACACAGAATGTTATTTGTCCTGTTAGAGTGTTCTAACACCTCCCATGTTTTCATAGAGGATCCTATTAGTGTGTAACCTTAGTCAAATGATAAACAATTGAGTATAGTGGTGAATTAAATTTATTTATTGTGGTATTATTAGTGATATATATTTTTAAATTTTATTTCGTTTTGATAATAGTTGGGTTTATATTTCCGAAATTAGGTCATAATTTTATTTTTCTACATAGAATTTAGATGTTTTTTAGTTTTTTAATTTGATTAGTAATTTTTTTTATAGAAAATAGTATGTCGTTTTTAAATTTGAATATACAACCATTTTGAAATATTTTAAAACATTTTGGATGAATTAAAATTTTTATATATAATTTTATCAATAAAATAATATTACCAAATAAAATATTGAAATCATTTTAGAACGATTTTTTTAATTAAATTTCCTGCCCATAGAATTATTTTTTATGTTATAAGTTGACCATTTTTTATGTGAGTGAGTTATGATGGATTGTACATGATTTCAGGTATTCTTTTTAGTTTTTGAAAAAAGACACATGAATTACTACTTCAAAAATGAGTTTCTAAATAGATATTTATGGGGTATTTTTGTAATTGATGGGTAATGTTGAATATAAGTTTTCTTTAGTTATATTCATTGTGGATTTTTTAAAAATTTATTAGGAAATAGTGTGATATAATTTATGTGGTATGGAATAGTTTAGGTTCATGTCTTCTTTATTTTCCATATGCTTCCAAAAAAAATTTAATGAAAAGTGGAATGTTTTTTTTGAGATGAGCTTCATCATAGATCCATTCAAATTTTTGTGGTGGGTCCTTCCAATTACTTGTATATAATAACTATTGATCCTGTGGTGGATTAGAGATCTTTCATGTCATTTGATACCACATAAGCCTTTTAGAATCATTATATACATTCCTTAAAAAGAATCTAATGTACTCTTTAGGTATTTGAGTGCAGATAGACCATTGAGAGAATCAAAAAATATTTTATAACACATGAAGAATCATGATTGAATGTTTTTGCTTCTTATATTAATGTTCATAGTTGATTTTGGCGGCTATATATAGTTCCCACATATTAGTGTGATGAAATTTCTTGGGACTCTATTTAGAAAGTGTTTTCTCAACAAATTTATTACAAGGAGGTGTTTTAAAAATCCTTTAATATGTAGGTTAATTTGGATATCTTATGTGATGTGTGTTAAAATTATTTCTCTGATGAGGATTACAATGTATTATGTTCTATATTTTAAGTATAATTGGTTTATGATTGATAATATTATTGAACGAATTAGTTGAATAACCCTTCATAGTTCCAATATAATGAATAATTCGATTATAAGTATTTTAATGTGAAGGGTCTGAGGGATTATGATTAGTGTGGTTGGTTGTTCGATATTTAGAGTTTTTTTGTTGTCATATAAAAAAGGGTTATTTATACTGTAGTCTAATTTTCATTTATTTTATATATATAGAGGATCTTATTTGGATTATATTGTAGATCATTATGTTTTTTGTTAGACTTAGTATTTCAATTGAATTTTTTTTAGGGTTGTGTTTTTTTGGGATTTTCTATAATGTTGGGGGTTTTATGATATTAGTTTCTTGATGGGTTGCGAATGGGTGTCCTTTGAGTCAATTGCATTCTAACAAGGACCAGTATTGCCTTCATGTCATTAAGCACACACTGGTTGTAACATTGGGGTTATTTTTTTGGGATTGATTACATTTATTTGGATTATACTTTATATATTTGGAACTACGACCCGAGATCTAAATCCAATGTTTTTACTTAAAGATGTGTGAATTTTATATTTTCGTGAGTTTTTTTTGATATTTGGGTTAAGCTTTTGGTTGATTTTCATTTATAGATGTTGAGGTATCTTTGGTTGCTTTAGTGTTGGACTTTATTGGTGAGTTTTTTATTCTTAGCTATCAATAAAAAATAATTTTTATGGTCAAAATTTCCTCATGTTTTGTTATACCATATCCCACCATTTAAAGATGTTTCAAATTGAGGAGATACATAGGAGTAGTCTCTTGTAACACATGAGATTCAATTATATAACATGAATATTCTATTTTATTAATATCATAATATAATGGACACTATATTATTTCATGTAATAAAATTCTATATTTATTGGATGAATATTAATTTTAAACATAGTTAGTGAAAATAATCCAATAATGAATATTCTATTTTTTCATTAATTAAAATTATGTTTAATGATGAATTATTTAAATTAAAAATATATAATAGATATAAATATATGAAATATAAGGCACTAAGTAATTAGTAATATTCATTTATTTATTATCAGATTATCATATTCTTGTTAATGCATTTGTTAAAAACCTATTCTTGACCTAATTTGTGGGATTTCTTAAACTAAATTCTGTTACTTTTGTGATTTGAACATGATAAAATGGATTTCATATTTTTAATCATAATTATATATGTTATCTAATAATGTACAATTAATCATTAGATATTTTTTAAAAAAATTCTTAAAATTAATTACCACAACTGTGGTTAAACTATTTTTTTTTATGTGAGATTGTAATAAAATAATTTTTTTTGATTTTTTTTAATTCCATTATATATATATAATAATTGGTTAGGAATTATATAATAAGGATAAATTTTTTTATGGTTAATGGAAAAATTAACCTGGTTAAAAATCTAGTTCTCATGGTGAAAACTAAACTGGTAAAAGTGAGTGACTTTAGAAGTATAGGAAATAATATGTTTGAAAGGTGTTTTTTGGATATATTTATGAACCATATAATTTATTTCCCAATTATTTATCAATTTTGTAGGCACATTGAATTGATTGAATTCCCATTATTGAATAGTTCTAGGTATTTAAAAAATAAAACTCAGCCATAATTATATATCAACACACTCCATTAACATATTTACACTTCCCTATCCATTTAACTTGACTGAAACCATATAAAAGATCTCCCAAATATAATTTATAAATATTATAGTGATTTATGTATTCCCAAAAGACCAACCCCATGGTACTTCATAAGAGTTCTAACTGAAGTTATTCTAAGAGAAGCTAATTTCCTTCATCAAGTTATTTCTAGTATGACTTCTTATTTTACCTCTATTGATTATGACTTAAAACATCCAATATAATAACACCAATATATCCAACAAATTTAGTAGTTATTATGTTGATTTAATAATATTTATCCATTTCTTTCTCATTTAAATATAAAAAAAATCCATCACTCGAGGGTACAATGGACTACTTCCTTGTGAACTGATGTAATTTGTTTTCCATCAGTAACTAACAAGGATAAATATAATAATGGAAATAATGTATTTATTTGATAAATTTGACATGATTTTACAATATATACAATCAATATATCACCAAATTCATTAACCTTTCACCGTTAAATGAATGTTTTTATTAATAGTTCATATGTATAACCAACCATTTCAATGAAGTGATTCGATTAATTTCATTGTATAAATGTATAGAATGGTTATAAAAAGGTATATAATGAGTAAAATTGATATTTTTAACATTATTATAATTATGTAGATAATAGATATTTTTCAAATTTAAAATAAAAGAAACATTAATGACAAAGCATGCAAGATAAAGCACATATGTTAACACCTGAAATAATGGTAATAATGATATATTGTAAATGAAAAAGCGGTAATATGTTTTAAATGGATATGAAAAGATATTAATATTTTGAATATGGAACTTTTATAAATAATTTTATTTATTAAAACCAATATACAGGATTTTAAGGCACATCTAACTAAATGGAAGCATTGGGTAACAGATTTGGTCTCAATTTATTGTCTGTTTACGAATATTAGTTATTATACACCTATTCAAATTAATGTGACGTATATACTACCCCTTTGATATATTTTACATGAATATATAAATATTTATAAAGATCTGAATTTCAATTGATATATATTATTCCCAGGGACACAATTTAACAGTTACCATGGTTGTTAGAATATATTTTACAATCTCACTTCTTTTTGGGGTTTCTTTTATTTTCCATGAAGTAATATTATCATTAATCCTTTATATGAACCGGTAATTATATTATGAAATGGATATTTTAGTAGTTTCAAAATATTCATTAAAATTCACCCTATTTGGTACTTAAATGATGAAATTATATGTTTAAAAGAAAAATAGATTTTATTTCTCGTTTAATCATATATATTTTAAATCCATGTCCATGTTTTATAAATTTATTTTAAAAAAGAATATTTTTTAATAAAATTTTATATTAATGGTTTTTTAATACATCCTTTATTTTCTTATAAATATTTAAGGTAATATTTACAATGATTTATGATGGGGATATTTTTGACATTCAGTATAGGAATTCAAAATGATTTTTTTAAACATATATGGTGATAATAAACATCTCTTTCATTGTAACCATTTTATGAAATTTATATCCTTGTAGATATTTTCAATAGTTTTACTAGTATTACAATTTTAAAAATGATAACATTTATCTTTCACTTATATTAAATCTATTGTTCCAAAATAAATTATTTTCATTCAAAATCAATATTCCTAATGAACAGATTTTAATATCTTGTCTCTTATTAGTTATGTGAGAATTAAAATTATCCAAAAAAATTAACCATATTATTATAATTGTAAAATAAACTTTCCTTAAATATCATTATTATTTATCCTAGATATTATTTTTTTTTAAATCATATATCATTTCACTATACAGTGTATTATATTGAATGAAACTTGATTGACAGAGGAAATATTCATATATTTGGTTCTTTATTAAATAAATACATTTATTGATAAAGAATATTTTTTATGAATTTAATTAATCATTAAATACATGAGGAATGAATTACATATATAGTGATGGGTGGGGACCAGTTATTGATAGACCTACAATGTATCGATATGTCTTAAGAAACAAATTAGTCAGGAAAATGAAATTTGCTTTTATTGTACGTTTGCCCATAGATTTTAACATTATTTGTAAAAGGTCATAATAGTATAAGAATAGTGATTTTTAATATCATGATTTATAATAATAATTATTTCCATCATTTAGAATTAATCTACTATTATACATCTGATTTTATTTATATTATATGTGGATGCATTTCATATTGATGTTATTGATTAAATCGAATGTATTTTTATTTAGTCCCCTTTACATATTAAATATTTCCTATCTAATAATGATATATTCCAATATACATAACTCTAAATGATCTTTTGAGCTCACTCTTATCTTTTTCCTCCCCAAAGGATATGTAGATATATTATTTGAATGAGTTTAAGGATATTTAATTTTATCCATAACTATGTTTTAAATTTTATTACATATGTAAAATTGATATCATCATGTATCTGGCTATCAAATAATATATAAAATTATATACCATATGTATTTTAAATATTTTTATTTTAAAATTTCATATATTAACCACCAGATCTGGGTTACTAGAGTCATGGTAGATAGAGATGGTATTAGAGGATGTTCCGTAGAAAACATTATAACTGGATTCAGGTAAGAGTAGATTAGGGAAGATAAATGTATGCTGTAAATTGGGTTTATGTGTAGAGGCACATCTGAAATATTTCTTACATTTTATATTACATGGTTTTACATGGCAATTAAATCTATGTCTAGATAATATATGATTATGTGAATTTAGAACAGTTGTATGTAGGGGTAACCACACTAAAAGAGGTGTAATGTGATATGACATGATAATCAACCTATTCATGTGAGTGTATAATTAACACTGCTTTTCCAACTCCAAGGGAAAATATTTTTATAAAAATAATTTCATTACTTACGATTATTATTGATTTAAATAATAAAAATATCCCAAAAGAAACCATGATTATGATTATAATATTGGAAACACATAATCATTCAATTTATGTATTGTGTAACATCAGATTCAGAATTATGTACGATGAATTTAAATTTATAATTTTATGATAAAATCCTATAGAATCCAATATTTAGATATAATTAATGGAATAATTAACAGTTTCAAAAATAATGGTTAATGATGAAATTTCTTGGCATAGCCTAACAATACATATATTATTTGAACTCGTTAGATCAGGCCTATATTAAGATAGCTAAATAAGGTTTTGATACATAAAAATTCTCAAATGGAGAAACGTATTTTTCCATAGTGTGATTCTCTAAAAATGTATCACTTTATGTGGTAGAAACCAACATCATTTTTTCAGAATACAAATCCAGTTTTAATTGAGAAATATATTACATACTTTGAAGAGATAGATCTATAAATAGTGGGCATGGAAGGGGAAAATATAATAATATGGGTCAATATTTAAACCAATGTCCCAGGATTCAAGGGAATCTTCCTTGTAGTTGGCCAGGGGGCGAAGTCCATGGTTATATGAACACTAAACCTAAGGATTAGGATCTATATGTCATGTTAGAATATTCATTAATCATAGCCTAAAATATATATAATTTTTAATTTGATGGCTGATTATCATTCTTCTTATTGTTATCCATATTTTCCATGAAAACTATATATTTCCCTAACACATTAATATAAGATTTATGATTCAAAATCATACTAGACATTTCAGTATAATAGGGATGTGAAATAAATTTCCCATTATAACTAAAATTAACCCTTCTGTGGAAATTATGATTATACATATTGATTCCTTTCATATAATCATTAATATTTAATGTATTTCAATCTATGGTAAAAAATTATTTCAAATAGTATAAAATTAAATTTCATGTACAAAATCTGTAATTAATTATATTTAGAGTGGACAATTAATCATTTGAGTTATGTCAAGATCCACCCCCATTTGTAAATGAATACATTAATGCATTTTATAAGAATTACCTAGAAACCAACCAGAGCATGATGTCAGGTTATATATATAAATTTAATCCATGATTAAAGACCTATATAAAATAATACCTATATAATGGACACTATAGATTTAGTGGAGTTAAATAAATAACTAGAGGGGTTTTTTAGTTATTTATTAGCCAGACTATTTCACCATTCAGATCCAATTTTCTCAATATTAATCATAAATATGGATCCAAGAGGATATGAATGATATATAGAAAAGTCAATACTATTATGATTGGAAACAGGTATCCTCTACCTAATATTGATGATTTATTTGATCAACTTCATGAGTTTGACCTTATTATAAGATTTACCCCTCTTTTGGATATCATGAATTTTGGGAAATGTTGGAATGAACTACAAAGATAGATTTCTAAATGAGGTATATGCATTATGCATTTATAGTAATTTCATTTGGAATGACTAATGTAGAATAAGTTTTTGTGGACCAAATGAATAATTCATTGAAATAATATCTTGGTAATTTTTTATATATTAATTGATTATATGTATGTGTATTCCATGATTTGGGTGAACCATTTGAATCACATTTTCAATCATCTTGATACTCTACAAAGACATGTGCCATATGGGAAATTTGGAATGTTTGAATTCTATCTTTAGTATGTTTCTTTTATTAAAGAATATTGTCTCTATGGTTGGAATCTACGTTTATCCTATGATGAAAATGTTTGTCCGAGAATGACCGACACCAACAAACATAACTAAGGTGTGTGGTTTAATTGGTTTGGAAAGTTACAATCATTGAATTTTAAAAAAAATTTCTAAATTGAAAAACCTTTTATATAGGAATTTATGTAACTGGCAGAATATTATATGGATAATTGAATGTGAAGAATATTTGGAAGAATTAATGTGGATATTGGTCAATGGGTTTATTTTGAAACTACCATTGTGAAATAAATGATTTTTGACATATAGTGATGCGTCAAAGAAGGTGAGTACTCATGTCCTTATATAGGATGACAAGATTATTTCAAATTTATCAAGGTATTTAAATACTTATGAGTATTCCTCCTCAATCCATGATCTTATGTGGGGACCCATTGGATTTTCTTTGAATATATTGAGACATTATCTCTATCGCTAAATATATGACATACACACAGACCATAAGAGCCTAAAATAAACCTTTTAATCAAAGGAGATAATTAAACCTAGAAGGCAATGACACGACCTACTCATTTATTTTTAATTTTCAATAAACTACCACTCGTAGATGGAAAATAAGGTAGAATATTGTTTGATTAAGAACGATCATGGAGTTCTATCTAAAATTTCGATTGAGAGAGATAATATTTTAATTGATATAGAAAATATTGATATGGGAGTAATTAAGTAAGGTTATAGATCAATAATTTCTCAAATGATTGTTAAACCATTTTAATTGGATATTATAATAATTACACAGTCTGATGATTGTAATTTTGTGACGAGAATTAATGATATGAATGTTGAGAAATTTCGAATAAATCATTTGTAATGATGGAATTCTAAAATATGGAATGAGGAAATGTGTTCCTTATATACTTGAGATGATAAGGGAATTATGGGATAGTATTTATAACTCAAATTTCATTATACAACCTTACTTCTCAATGATGTATTGGGATTTGTGGGAGCTTTTATGGTTGGATTTGGAGAATGAGAATGTTGTCCATGCACCAACTCATATAACCCTCCTTCCGGGTTCCCAATCAATGGCTCCTCTGATGGCAAGGTTACCCCTACCAATCTATATGGTTTCATGCTCTAGTCCTAAGATTACCTTACACGAACATCTAGACATGTTTATAAGGAAGGGTATTTGTAACACCCCGAGCTTCCATGATACGCTTCTCATTCAACAATGCAACAGCTTGCATTGTACGCAACTTCGAGTTCTAACAAACCGCAACTAATCAAAGTAGCCATTATGAATAGTAATACCCACTTCATGAAATTATATAAATTTTATATTTCAATATGGACGTCATTTTTTGGATTTTGAATTTCGAAATTAGCCTATGTGAAATATTTGGTATTTTTCTGAGAACTTCCAACATTTTATGAATATTGAAAAATACTTAAAAATAACTTTTTTAATCAAAATAGTTTATAGTGATAAATTATACTATTGATTGGTTTTAAATTATAAATAGAATATATTTTTACCATTTTATCCAATGGTGGTCATTATAATTAATTTCACATTGAAATTGGACATAAACAATTGTCAATCTTTTCATATATATTGTTTCATAAAAACATGCTATTTGTTGTGACAGTGGGAATTAAATATGAAATTAATTAATTCAACATATATTTTTGGAATTTTGTAAAATAGATATCATTTTTTAATTCGGAATATCAATTATAGCTTAGGGTGAAATTTTGGCATTGTTCTGAAAAACGTCAATTTTTGATGAATAGTGAAACCACTAAGTGGTAGTTAAAAAACTGATTTTTCGTTTAAATGAAACATTACCACATCTGTGATCTTATTTTCAAAAATCTGACATACATGTTTGTCGTTATGAATTAAAATGTGGTTCAATGGGATTAAAATAATATTTTGGTGAACAACAACTTTTACTTTTAATTAATCGCGATTAAAAGTAATTAGTGAAATTTATGGTAAAAATGATATTATAAAAATATGAAAATACCTTTACACTTTTCCTACCCCTACTGGATGTGTCATGGCCGACCAAGAAAATCCATGGGTCAACTTGGGGACCCCATGGAGGCACTTTTGTAGGAAAATGACATAAATAACTTTTATTTAAAGGTGAAATAAAAATGTCACAAACATATGTTTATTTACTAAAAAAAATTTTAAATGGGGTAAAAAGGTAATATTTTTGACTATAAATTTCATTAAAAGCGACAAAATATTTCATACATCATGATATTTTTTTTATAATTTTTAGACATTAAATAAAATAAATTATTTATGATACCATGATGATGCAGCGATTACCTCATTACTTAACGATTTAAATAAAATGAAAAGATAATGTTAAATATAAGACATACACTTGTCAAAAACCTATTAGATGAGTAGATTTAGAACCCTTATCACCATATCCTAGATATATATATTTTTGGGAACTTTAGAATCCGAAAAAGCATTTCATAATAATGTAACATTTCAATCATTCCTTGAGTGCCCCCTCTCTCCTCTTATAAAAGGCCCCCACCACTACCAACTTGCTCACACCTTCAAGGCATTTGGATCGGCCAACCTATACCCAAATAATCTCCCAACTTCCCTCACTTACTCCTAGAAGCCTCACTTTGGGAAGAAGTCTTCCCAATGAAGCCTTTGTCTCAAATCAAAAGAGTTACCCGATTTTAAGGTAATGTGTTCTCTTATGTTATTTTGTTTTAATTTGTTTCTCCAACCCACTAAAATCATTTTATTAATTTATTTTGTAACAACAAAAGTATCATAAAATTACTAGGATGTTTTTAAATGAATTATTCTTGCTACACTTACACACTCCTACATCTAATGGTTAAAGAACATACTGTTTCTATGGATGGTGAATATCTGCCTCACGAAACGATGATTGTTCAACACTCATATAACACCTTCAAAGGTGGACACTAATATGTACCTATATTTATATATATGATATATAATATTTTTATGTTTTACATAAGGTTCTGTATTTTCCATTTATGGCATACCTTTATTGTTTCCATTATGGGTAAATTCGATATTTTCATTTTAGGAAGTGCGGACTACCGACCCCACAAAGGGATTTGAATCGTTAATCCCATATGTGGGATGTATAAAGGATGGAGTAAATGATATTATATATGATATTATACTGGAATTATAATATAACTTTATATCATTATGATTTCAATAAATATGAAATAGAAATGAAAGTAGCGTTCATGCGTACGAACGGCTTACCGTCTCCATGAACGGTGCATTTCATTTCTTGCCTCTAAACATTTTTGAATATTATAAATGCATGTATATATTGGATATATATAAGATATATTATATCTATATCAGGAATATAATTCTGGATATAATGGATATTTGACCACTCAAAAACTTGTAATTATAAGAAGTTTATTTTTTACTCAAGTACCAATGATCGACAAAATGACTGTTATTAACTTAAATAATTACATAATGTTCATAACATGGTAATAAGTGGTATAAAAGGAATAATTAACATGAAAAATGTTCTTAAGTAAATATAAATTTACTCTAGTTTATTATTCAGGAGGTTAAAGAACGATCGAGTGAAGTCGGACACGAGGTAAATGAACTTCTTAACCCAAATTCCATTCTTTGGGATAATCTATTACTTTGAAATTATGTCATGATATTATTATGTCCTATCTTGTATTTATACTTTCTTTATGTGTAAATATATTGAATACACATAATAGATATATTTTATTTAAAAATTATCTTTTTAAGGTACATCGTCTCAATCTCCATTCATGGAGGCATATTTTGTTTTATACACAAATTTCCATTATATGATGTATAAACCCATTTGACTTTTACTTTTATTCAAAAAGAATCTTTTTTATATGAAACATTTTACAAAACGACAAAACGGAATGTTATTTTTGCCGTACGTATGCGGCTACAATGACTTCTTCGCCGCTATGACCATTATTTGAGTTTTGGCTTCCTCTGCAAGCCATAACTTTTTTTTAAATGATTTAAAAAAATAGAGAGATATTTCTCTCCAATGTATGAAAATCAAGTGAAAATTTATACATATTTAATGAAAGCTTAAAAATGTTTTTAGAAAACAAGACTCTCGAGTGTGGTAGACAGGAAGGGATTGGGCATAGACCCATCATGGCCTGTAATTAGTCGAGTAGTCTCAGAATTAATTATTTTGTTTTCAAAAGCTTCCCTAATGTTTTTTGAAAAACACTGGAGTATATTTGAGAAATTTTAAACATAATTATCTTCTAAAATATTGCATCGGTAGGTCTCATGAGACAAACTAGTGTCTTGGCACAAGGCATTGACAAAATCTTATTTGTGGTCTTGGGACGAGGCCTTGACTACGTGGTTATGATAGTCTGGCATTATGCATTCCATCATTATGAAAGTGTTTATTGATATTGCATGGGATTATTCGACTAGTAGAATATCCATGTGAGTAAGTAAATGGAATTATTTAATTTTATTTTTTCCATTTCATGCTGAAGTTAAAGACTAAAAAGGCTTTTGTTTTAGTTATACATTGCCTTAAATGTTAATGTTTATTTATAAAAGCTTCCGAAATATTGTTATCCTTACTGAGCATATGAGCTCACCCCTTTCAATGTTTTAATATTTTCCAGAAAGATGGGAATAAAATAGAATTTTAATCCCATGGAATTCATGGGTAACCCATATCAATTTGAAGAATCAATTACATATTTTAGGGAATCATTTTCTCAATCACAACGTAAACATCCAAATAAATAAATTATATTTTTTGGTCGCCATATTACATTGGTGAATAGTGTGTTAACCTCAATCTATTTACATATTTTTTTGGTCATTAAGATATCTAATGGATTGAAAGGACAATGAAAATTTTCATTGCGGATGATTACTAGAAGGGAAGATGCCATTTTGAATCTTGGAAGAGGATGACTAAGAATATTTTAGAATGTGGAATTAAGTTATTTAGTGTCTCAGATGCCATGAAAGAGATACAAGCTAAATTGAAATGGGAGATAACAAATTAAAAAAACTATGGCAATGATTCATGAGAAATGGATATGGAGACGACTATATATAGTGGGATTATAGTGTTGGGGGGATTTTTAGTCCTATTTTGGAGCATGATCAATCTTATGATGAAATTTAATGAATGGGTTTTGTGGTTGGTGGGTCTAAGAGAGATCAATAAGGGAATAGAAACTAGTCTAGAAAACCCCTATTCTTTCAAGGATGTCTAGATTCAAAAAAATCTCTTATGGAAGGGAGTTAATTTCTTGATTACATGAAAACCGCCCTCAACCAACAATGATGGTTTACTAATAAAAATATCAGTATATTTGTTGATGAATAAATACACATTTTTTTAATCTTCATCTTGGTATTTTAACTGTATGGTATTCCAGTATGTTGTACAGGTAATTAGAAGAACCAACAAGTGGGAATAAAAGATTTTTTGTAATGAAATCCCATTAAAAATTAACATACTATTGTGGAATATGAGGAATAATTCCTTGTATATTGAAAATAATGTGTATAAGAAGGAGATCCATCTGGATTTTCTTATTTGGTGTTGTACATTACTGGGGAATGAAACAACCCCGAATATCTTCTTCAGAAGGGACTAAGCACTATTTATTTAGAGTAGTCATGTTCAATCCATGGGTTTCATTGGCATATGATATTAAAAATCACAATTTATTGATTCATGGTTCCTAGGAACTAATAATAATGGAATTTATGTTATGGAACACATCATTATATTTTTAGCGACATGTTGGGTTATTTGGGATGTGAGAAACAAGGCTTGAAAAGGCATATTATACTCTCATTGTGTGTTTCGTTTGCATTTGGAATACTTAAGGGAAGAGTGAGGGGATATTATTTTTAGAGGTAGATCCTTGACCTATCATCACAGAGTAATTCAAAAGGTTGTTCTGAATGCTATGTGGAGAGAGATGAATAGTACATGGGAATAAGATAACTATAATACTACAATGACGGCTCTAAAGCTAAATGATGAGGTTTCGTGTTTGGTATGGTCAATGTGAAAATGTGGTCTAGTACAGGATAATAGATGTTCAGTCATATTTTGACTTAGCACCTTTTATGGAATTGGAAACACTAAGGTAGAGTAAGAATGGGTTATGGTTAGTGTACTCACGTTGTTTAGACTTCTCAACATTAATATTCAGAAGGTGGAATTAGATTCCAATGTTTTCCTTGAGATTATATAATGAATGTCTAGTATTGATTAATATTTTTTGTACATCATAAGTATGTGTAAGCTGATCTTGGACTACTGTATTATGGATAGACACACAATGAGGGTAGGGAATTATGATATTGATTCTCCAACAAGCAATGGGAACACGAGGAAGTATACAATTTTATATTTTTATATTGTATCCCATATGAATAATTGTAAGATAATTATTAGTGGTGACACGCTTCGAGTCCATAATTTGCATCTACCTTCATTTTAATTAATTACAAATGAAGATTTTGTCAAATATTTTTCAATAAAATGTTTTCATTCATCCAAGAATAATTTTTTTGTCATAATATGATGTGGGGAATTTATAATTCTATTTCAATAGGCATGATTTTTCAATAAGTGATGTAATAGTGTCATCATCCATGAGGGTTTAAACATCCACTACATATTCCAATGTGTAAATGGGTTGATATTACAATGTTGTTGTCACAAGACTAAAAAATAATCATTGAATGGATGATGCATTATGGATTACCGTTGATCGCCATTCAAAATACACACAATTCTTCTCTAAAAGTGAATAATTACAACTTGAACACCAGATAAGGATCTATATTAACATTTTTTTAGTAATTTATGTCACACCAATCTCAATTATGATTGCTCATGATCACAATTTTACATTGAAATTCATGAAGTGTATTTATAAGTCTCTAGATACAGAGCATTATTTGAGCATATGTTTCCATACACATTCTGATTGCTAGTTTAAAAGGATGAAAAGAATATTAGATGACACATAATTTTTATGATGATATGGCATTAAAGGTATTTGGGATCAGTATTTTCCTTTTATATTGTTTCTTATAATAATATTATACATCCATGTTCTAAATTGTAAAAATATGAAGAATTATATGGAATGAGATTTCAAACAATATCTTTTTGGGAAGAGGTTGGTGAAAGGAAACATGTAGGCCCAAAACCCATTTAGTAGATAATGAAAAAGATAAATACTATTCATGATCATATTGAATCATCTCAATAAATGTAAAATATTTATGTTGATAACTGAATGAATGATTTTTTATTTCAATTGTGTTATCATGTTTTCATGAAATTTTCTTGATGGAAGGGGTCATATTGTTTGGTAAGATGGGAAAAATGATTCCCAGGTAAATAGATATTTTTGAAAATTTTGAAAGGATCAATACTATTGATTAAGAATTGTTAGTTCCAATAATTATATCTGTTGTACATGATATGTTCCATATATTATTTTTATAGAAGTACATGATAGACCAAACACATCTACTCACCCATGAATTAGAAGAATTGGAAGCTGATCTATCATATTGTAAAGATCCTATCTAGGATCATGAAACTAGGGAGAATTTATTTTTGAAGAACATACACCTATTTCTATAGAATCATTTGAAAAATCATAAAATATAGGAATCAATGTTTTATATAGAGGATGTTATAAATAAGAGGCACCATCATTTTATTAAAAAGTAATAACCATGAAAAATTGGATGTTAAAATTTATTATTGAGGGATGAATGATACATCCCAAATTTAATTATAGTAGGTGAAAATTATATTTCAATAAATATTTATAAAATAATAAAATTTTAAAATTTAATTCTATAAAAATAATAATTCGATAGGATGGATATCTATTCTTATCTTTCATGATGTAAATAAACATATAATTATTTATTTAAAAATTATCCTTATAAATAAAATTTTATGAATTATTGAATATATATTATTTCAAAATTAATAATTTTATTTGATATAAATTATTATATATGTGGAATTAAAAATTTATTTTCAATATATTTTATATAAACAACTATAATCTCATTTGGAGATAAAATTATTACTTTTCCTTCAGAAAACGGATTTTTAATAGGAATAATATCATCCTATATTAATTAATAAAATTTAATCATAAATAAAGAATGAAATCACATAAATGTATAAAATATATTTTTTTAATATGAATTTAAATATACCATTTTGTGATTATTATTCCCATAGTTAATATATGATAATATAATTATTGAAAAATGAATTTCTTGAAAAAAACATTTGTTGACATGATTTGCGGGTGTGTTTGTAAAAAAATAAATAAAAATTTAGTGATTATAATTTCATAAAATGTATCCCATATTTATAATAAACATAGATAATATTATTTAATAGGGTAATATTAATATTTATTCGTAATTAATTGTAAAAATAGTAAAAATCTATTACAATAGTTATGGTTAAAGGGTGGTTCTATTTGTCATATGAACTTGTTGTAGAATAAAGTTTTAGAGAACAAAAGCCTTTTATTTTATAAATTTAATTTAATATTTACAAAATGTGGCTCAAAATTATCAAATAACTCACATTATTATATAGTATTATTGAATAATGAACTCATATTTAATTCTGGTTACCATGGTGAAAACTAAGCTGGTAAAAGAGAGAAACATTGGATATAAAAGAAATAAAATGTATATAAAATATATATTTTTCATGTAAGTGGTGTGTATCAAAATTATATTCCCTCTCATGATTAAATTTTCAATTTTATAGGATCTTGGGTTGAGACTGACTTCCAATTATTGAATAAAATTGGGTATTTACAAAAAAACTCACTCCTCCTCAATTAAGAAATGGAATCCCTCCTATATAACAACTCTTCTCTTTATTACACACATAATCATGATTTATTACATAAACTCTTCACTTGATACAGCTCTGAGGATAGAGATGTTTACTGTTTTTGGGAATTAGGGACATTACCTGACAACATAAGATATAAAATAATACTTTTTAGTGAAAACTTCCTTTACCTGACGATAACATTCCCTCTTAGAATTTCATGGGATAACCTGAGGGAATAGACATGAAAATGGTGAGATATAAATCCTATTAAGGGTTTAAATATGTCATAACATGAATAATACAATACATTACATGCAATATGTATATCCATGGATAATTTGAGAAACATTATCATAAAGGCCTGATATATCATGATTATCATAATATGGAAATGTGTGAACAACATTAAACATGATATTTGCATGATCCAAGGACCATTTCACATGGATCATGAGTAAACCCTCATTTCATTGACGTATCATGATAAAGATATTAATCCAATGCATTGGAGGGATTTTTGGGAGACCCCTTCTTAATAATTTCACATAATGCATATGTGTTCCACATAGATCAAATAACATGGATTAATTAAACAGCATCATTTATTACATGATAAAGGAATGAAAAATTAATAAATGAAACTCCAGAATAAATAATTAATTATGAAAATAGTTGAATACCCTTGATTGAGAAATGGGCATGGTATTCCCTACACAATGACTTCGGCTTGGAAAACTGCAGTGCAATTTAAGCAGCATAACGGTGTGTCATAAGAATTCATAAAATTGGTTGATGGGATTTGAAGGATTGTCACATTATATGTAAATTAAATAGAAATTATTTGGTTAATATAGATATATTTCCCAAAAAATGTAATGGAATTTATATTAATAATACAAAATAATTGATCAAATGTAAATGAAGAGAGAGAAATTCCATACGGAATTTCATCATAGTTGTGGGTGTACATGAGAAGAATTAATGAGATAGAAAGGGGTCTCTCATCATTAAAGCATAATTTTGGGATTATATTGGAGGTGATAAATCATAACTCAAATTTTTTTATTAAAAATTCAAATGTATAAGAAAATCAACAAACTTGGAAAAAATGAGAGAGAAAGAAATACCGTACTTCTAAGTGTGATCTAAAAGGCTTGGGGAGGCTTGAGAGAGGATTCTTGTGATCTTGGGGATCCTTGGTAGGATTATATAGATAGGTGGTCAGTGGTTGGTCTAGCTCCAAAGTCTTTTTGTGAATGGTAAGTGGGAGATTGGTTGGGTTTATCTAGGAAATGTGAGTTAATTCTATATTATTTAGGTATTTGACACCACAAATTAAAATAATCAAAACCACAAACCAAACCATGGGGTATCCCATGGGTTTTGAGAAAGTTGAGTGGAAAACATTAATTTATAATGACAATGGCCTAAATTCTTAAAATATTACCCTTTCTTATGTGGAGGTGAGTCACACTCTAAAGGAAATCAATTCAAAAAGTTTAAAATTATTATACGTCTTCGAGGGTATACTTAGGCAATATAAAATAAATCAAAAAAATCAAAAATTGCATTTTTTAGAATATAAAAACTGTATTTTATGAAAATATCATTTATAGTATTTTATTACATAACTATTTTGTGATTATGATGTCATAAAACACAGTATATATTTAAAAGATATTGAATTATTACCCAATAATTTGATTGTCTCAGAAACGTAAGAAAAATTCAACATTAGAAAATTTTGACGACTTTATTTAAAAAATAATATTCATTTAACCAAATACTATTTTAAAAATATGATTTTTTTCTTTGTTTTAAAAAAAGCTAACAGTTATAAAAAATTAATGGGTTTTGACAAAAATGAATTTCAAACCATAATCAAAATCACAATTTCATTCATAAATTTTACGATCATTTATATTTAATTAAAATTAATTTAGTTATAAAATTTTATTAAAATATCATTTCATTAAAAAGTCCATTAATCCTTTAAATTAGGTTTCTTAATGTAATAATAACTTAAAATAATATTAGTTATTAAAAAACTATATACAATGTAAATATAATTAAATTAATTTCTATTATCTATAAAAATAATATTCAAATAATAATAGTTATAGTGTCTTGATACATAACCCCTTATAACACCTTCATATAACCTAAGATTAAGGTGTGTGATGGTAACAAACTCTTTTGGTGGCTCGGATAACATTGTTGGAGTATAATTCTCTATCAACTAACACTTCTTCCATATGCAGTTCCATTTGAGCTTAACGCATTAAAGCTTGGATTGGGCTTGGTCAAGAGAAGAGCCTAGTGACGCTACCTCCATTCCGAGCTCCGACAAATGTAATTCAAATGGAGAAATTCTACTGGATGAGGCCATCACTTCCATTGTCTAAGTAAATTGGATTTTTCAAATCCCTATATATATATATTAATCATGTGATCACTGTTCAATAGCTATATTAACAACTGTAACAATTCTTAACAGTATTTTTTAAATCCAAAAATATAATACTAAGGATGTGAATACAATTTATATGATCATTATACATAACAAGACATTTAATTAGATCAATAATAATTTTCAATAATAAATTCTCGAGTCGTTATAATCATCCCCCCTTAAGAAATTTCTCCCTAAAAATATTCTTTTCCCTCACTAAAACGGATGTGGGAAACTCTTCTTCATCACATCCACTGATTCCCACATTTCGTCTTAATTCTTTTTATTTCACCACAAAAACCTTGAAGAGGGGAATTTTATTATTTTGTAGAACATTTTCCCAACTATAAAAGTTCCTCACACACTTGTCTTTATAGGATATGCCATTCTACATTGGTACCATCGCTATATTGAGTACATGCGATGGGTTGGTTATGTACTTCCTCAAGAGTGATACATGGAATACATAATCTACTTGATATAGGTTCGGTGGTAGTGCTAGTCAATAGGCCACCACTCCAATACGATTAAGGATCTCAAAATTTATGATGTACCATGGACTATGTTTTCCCTTCTTCCAAAATCTCATAACTCTATTCTGCGGTCATATACAGAGGAATACCTTGTCTCTGACAACAAACACCAAAACTTTTCGATGATTATTAACAATGCTATTTTGTCGAATCTATGTAGCTTTAATGTGCTGCTGGATGTTCTTAAACTTCTCCACCATTTCTTCGACCATTTATGGACCTAGGAGTTTTCTATCCCAAAAATCATCCCAACATGTCATTGTTCTGCACCTCTTCCCATACAAGGCTTCATAAGGATCCATTTGGATGATGGAGTGGAAACTGCTATTGTAAGAGAACTCAACCAGAGGAATATGTTGATCCCATCATCCTTTAAAGTCCATTGACTAATATCTTATCATTTCCTTATGTGTTTGGATAGTCTGCTTAGATTGGCCATCATTTTGAAGATGATAAGATGTGCTGAAGTTTAGATCAGTATTGAGAGCATGCTGATGACTCTTCTAAAACATATAGGTTAACCTAGGATCTCGATCAAATACAATATATAGTGGTACTCAATTCAGCCTTACCACATATTTTATTTATATATGTGCTAGTTGATGCAATGATAAATCCTCACGAATTGAAACGATGTGTGCAGTATTTGTAAAAGAACCATAACAACCCAGATAGAATTGTTTCCTCTGGATTTCCTCTGATGTCTGATGAAAAATTCTAGGGTGATGTTATCTGATTTCCATTCTGGGGTGGGTAATGGTTGCATCATACGCATAGAAGTCTTTCTCTCAGCCTTCACTTGCTAACATACCAGGCACTTTGAAGTGTACACAATAATCTCTTTATTTATGTTATCCCGATCATAATGATCTATAAGATATCGATACGTCTTTGTGTTTACTATGTGAATGGATAAATTCAATCAATGTGCATCATCAAAAAGATTTTTCATTTACTATGGATCTAATGGAACACATAGTTTTGTCCCAAATATTACAATTCCTTCTTTATTAATTTTAAACTATGAGGATTTCCCGTTTCTAAAAGTTTTAACTTTATTCTAAATTCACACATCATCCTTTTGAGCATCCTCTCACCTTTCCAAAAGAGGTTGTTGAGAAATCATTAGTGAAAGGATTGGTTATCTTCCCTTTTTTATGACTCCCATGATCATATTCATCAAATATAATTATATGAGATCCTTTTCAATTATCATCAATTATAGAAACACTAGATCCTTTCTACTTATAGAATACTCTACCTTGTTAACTTTCCCATGGTGGTAATGGATTGATCAGTCATAGTATTTGATTAGATCTAACTATCATCGTTGGATCATATTCAAATCTTTCTATGTGAATATATACATGAGGCCTTTGCAATCCATGTATATTTCACACTTCACCCCAAAGAGTTAATGTCTCCAAATTTTTAAAGTGAAGATTATTGCATCCAAAACTAGATCATGTATTGGATAGTTCTTCCCATGAACATTCAATTTCCTTGAATCATAGGCAATGACATTGTCATATTTCAACAACACACAACCCATTTTATTCTCCTACGAATCCCAAAATACCACAAAAAGTTCTCCACTTGTGGTTAATGTGAGCATGAGCATAGTTATAAGCCTTCATTTCAACTCTTTGAAGCTCTCTTCGTATTCATCACTAAAAGAAAACTGAACTCCCTTCCAAGTTATCTTGGTAGGTGGGTTTGACAACCATGATAAATTTCTCACAAATCGGCGATAATATCCATTAAAACCCAAAAATCTATGGATATCCCTTACCGATGTTAGCCTTGGGCATCCATCAATTGCAAATGTCTTGGAGGGATCCATAGATATCATATTTCTTATGATGATATGGACCAATAATGAGACATCTTTCAACAAGTACTCACTCTTTATATATTTTTCATACAGCTACTACTTTCGCAAGGTATCTAGTATAGTTTTTAGATGCTTCTCATACTCCTACTCAGTTTTGGAGTATTATATAATATCTTCTATAAAGACTAACCAAATTTTTTTGAGGTAATCTATAAAAAATCTATTCATCAAGTCCATGAATATTTCTTGTGTATTGGTGAGTCCAAAAGGCATTTATATGAATTCATAGTGCACGTATCTTATATGAAAAGAAGTCTTTGAGATATCCACTTTCTTCACCATTACATAATAATATCCTGATTTCAGATCCATTTTGGAGAAGTATTGGGCTCCACATAGCTGATCGAAAAAGTAATCTTTTCATGGATGAGGATATTTATTAATTATTGTGATTTTATTGAGCTCACGATAATCAATGGGGAGGCACATTGACACATCCTTCTTCTTGATGAAGCGGAATGGTTCACCCAATAGTGAAGCACTTGGGCGTATCAAACATTTATCCAGATTCTTTTGTAGTTGTTTATTAAACTCTTCAAGCTCCACAAAAGACATTATATATTGAGTATTGGATATTGGAAATTCCCTATGTAAAATATAAATTGAGAATTCTACATCTCTTCTAGGAGGAAGACCAGACCATTCCTCGGGAAACACTTAAGCGAATTCCCTGACAATAGGGATATCTTCTAGGATGGTTTTTTTCATAGACTCATTAATCTGAGAAAGGTACACATGCTCATAGGGAAGTAATATCCCATATTTAAATGATGGTGATAAAGAAGATTAATCATCCTCATTGCACTTGTATAGAATTCGGGGTCGATTCACCATATAGGGAGTGATTTTCCCTCTCACAGAAATTCATGTTGGATCTATATAAGGAAAGACATTCCATGGAAATAATTGAATAAAATTCCACTTGAGGGAGTATGTTGAGGTTTTTTGGGAAGTTAACTCGACAAATTATAACAGGGGATTAGTTATATTCACTGGATGAAATGATTTCCCCATTTTCCATACTCACCAACATCTTTACATCCATGATTTGTTGTGGTGTTAGGATTGTTCTATTAATCCTTTGTTATATTAAAGAATGTGTTGAACCAGAATAAAAATTATGTTCACAATTCATAAATGAATAAATAGGGTACAATTCACCACTTCATTGTTTCGGATCACATCAGCGGTAATGATAGGAAAAGCTCTCCCTTGCAAACATGGAGGTGATGATTGCCTCTGAAACCCTTGAATTAGGGAACTGGTTTGCAATGATCCCTAGTTCTTTGTAGTTGAATCAATGAAAATTTCATTGAGGTTCAAATAGAGAATTCCTCTCCTCTGTCGCAGTCGCAGGTTTCTCTTGTCAGTTGTTAATAGATAGGTGCCCTCCCCTTCCACACCTAAAGAATTTCCTCATCCCCTTCAGGAAATTTCAAAGGTGTTTCATTCAACTCCTTTGGAATGTGGTGTGATGTATTTTCCTAGAACCTTTGGATATATCAATTAGAATTCAAAAAATAAATTCCACCACAGTCTTCTTATCCCCACGATACTCCTAATATTCTCCAATATCTATTTCATCTTCTAGGTAACATATGAAAATTTACTCATAACTCTCGAAGACACAGATCACTAGGAATTTTGTCGGCTAGGTCTTACCCCACCAAATTACTAGTCAACATTGAATTATGGGGTAATGAAAAAGATGGAGGCACAACATGCTATCCTTTTGATGTTTTCCTCATACAGTCTGATGGATTCATCATATTTTTTCATGAGGTATAGGTGGTCCCTTTCCATATTATGTTTGAGGGTGCAAGGAAAATATTTATCGAATTGTTTTTATGGAAATCCTTTCATTCCAATTCCTCAATCACCTCCTCAGGCTTCGTATTTTTTACCAATGTCCACCATTAATCAGCTTCACCATCCATATGATAAGAATCCAGAATAAAATCATTTTGTTCGGAACATTGAATGATAGAGAAGATCATCTTAATGGAAGTGATCCATTTTTCAGTGAATGAGGTATTAGATGATCCATTAAAATTTGGAGTCCTTTTTCTTATGATTCTCTCCATTTTGACTATTTTTTTATTTGGGGGGGCGGTTGAATTTTTTTTACCCATGTTTCTATTCAAAACATTAGTTAACTGAGAGATTATCATTACAAGGTTTTTGATTCTCGTTCCCATCTGATTGGGCATCTCATTAGAACAATCGTCACATAGATCTTCACATCTATTGTTAGACTGAGTCCTCATATTACTAGCCTTTGGCAAGAGTAAAATGAATTTTATGGGTAACATATAATGGATAATCTAATTACCAAAATTGTTGACTTATAAATTACTCTAATTCCATTAACGTATGAATTTATAGGCTTCAATATATGTTATCCATGATCTACTTCCAAAAATATATTATTAGGGGATATTTTTATTCCCTTGATAAGGGTTTATTCTAATCCTGTCCATTTACTAAAAAATATAACTCGGGAGTGTCGTAACCAAGAGTGCATCAAGGCCCGTTGTTGCGCACTAGTTCCCGCTCGAGTCTAGATCAATGTGGTGTTTTCAGGTTTTACCACAAGATATATTCGTTCCAGAGCCACTTGTACCTCCTCTTATCCAGACATGGATGTATTTTCATGAGAATCCACATTCTCAATACTCACAAAATATTAGGGATATTTTTATTATAAATAGTCTTATACCTATGGCTTTCACTATGGTTTTCTAATCATAATCCCAAATATAACTAATCCTATCCTTTGATACAAACTATAACAACCCTGCTCTTTTTTACACACTCAAACATTATTTATTACATAAAATATTCACTTGATACAAATACGAGGATCGAGTGGTCTAGTGTATTGGGAAATTAGGGACATTACATGAAAACATAAGACATAAAAATACAACATCATTATTGAAAACATTCTTTACATTACCACAACATTTCCTCATACTTATTTTTCTTTGGGATAACCTAAGGAAATACATGTTAAAAGGGTGAGCTATAAAACCTGGTATGGGAGTAAACAATGCATTAAATGAAGAATAAAATACAATATTGGAAATTTTAAAATCCAGGTAGCATAAGTGAGACATGATCATAAAGGAATGATATAGCCTGATTATCATAACATGTAAATATAGAAACAACATTAAACATGATATTACCATGAGAAATGGACCATTGCACATGGAGCATGAGAAAAATCTCATTGAAATTGAATAATAATTATTAAAACATCATTTCACATGACATATCATGATGATAATATTTACCCAATTCATTGGATTTCAATCAGGGTGTACCCTACTTAATCATTTCATTTAATGCATAAGTGTGTAACATAGTTATATAACATTGATTCATTAATCATCATCATTTATTTAATGATGATGGAATGTGGAATTCATAAATGAAACTCTATAATCAATAAGTAAATGTGAATAAATTTGAATACCCTTGATAGAGAAATGAGTATGGTATTCACTACACAAAAACTTTGGATTGCAAAATCACTGTTCAATTTCTGCAGCATAACAGCTTTCAATAAGAATTCATTAAAATGGATGATGAGAGTCAAAGGGTAGTATAATAATATGTAAATGAAATGGAAATGAAGTTGGTTATTTAGATACATTTCCCAACATCTGTAATGTAATTTCGATTCATAATACAAAGGAATTACATGAATGTAAACGAGGAGAGAAAAAGCCTTACAGAATTTCGTAATATTAATAAGTGTGGGTGGGAGGAATTAATGAGAGTTAAAGGGGTATATCATAATTAAAGAATAATTTAAGGAAGTATAATAGATTTTAGAAATTAATCCCCAAAATTTTTAATTGAGAAGACAAGGTTGTAACAACATAAAAAAACATGAAAAAAACGAGAGAGGAAGAAATCCATTTCATGGAATTGTGATCCCAAAGGATTGATAGAGGCTTGGATAAGCTATTTGGGATCTTGTGGAACCTTGGGAGGATTTTATAGAGAGAAGGGAAGATGTTGGTTGAGCATAATATGATTTTATTGATTAGTAAGGGGGATCTTATTTGGGTTTATATAGGAAAAGGGAGGTAAATATTTATTATTTAGTTTTTGGACACCACAAATTAAACTAAACAAAACCAAAGACAAAGCCATTATTTTTTCCCATTATTTTTTACAAAGTGGAGTGTAAAAATTTTTTTTATAAGGTAAATGTACAATCCTCTTAAAATATTATGCTTGCTTATGTGGGGGTGAGTCACACTCCAAAGGAAATGAATTTAAAATGATAAAAAGTTTCATAAGTCATTGAAAGTCCACTAAGGCACCATAAAATTAATTAAACAAATCTAAAATAACATTATTTTAAATATAAAACATATATTGTCCGAACATATCATTTATTTTCTTTTATTAAATCTATATGGGGTCATTATAATGTCATAAAACACATTATATATTTAAAGGGTATTTAATTTTTACCCAAAAATTTGACTGTCTCTGAAAATTATGAAAAAATCACCATTGGATAATTTTTTCATCCTAATTCAAAAAATAATATTCATTTAATATTATTTTTTTATATATGAGAAATTTTATTTTTAAAATAAAAACCTATATTTATCAAAAATTAATGGGTTTTGAAAAAAATGGATTTCAATCCTTTATAAAAATTAAAATTGTTTCCATAAATCATACCATCATTTTTATTTAATAAAATATAAATTTTAATTATATTTTAATAAAATAATATTTAATTAAAAAATCCATTAATTCCTCAAAATAGATTTCTTAATTTAATATTAACTAAAAATAATATCTTTTCATCAAAAAATATTTTCAATGTAACAATAATAAAATGAATTTATATTATCTATAAAAAATAATTAAAATAATTGTACTGGTAGATGCTTAATAAATACCCCTTATAACACCCGAATATTACCTAAGGGTATGGTGTGCGATGGTGACAGACTCTTGGGGTGGCTCGGATAACATCTCTCAGGTGGTAATCTCTCTCATCTCACACTTCTCCTATAGGCTGTTCCGTTCGAGCTGAACATGTGGAAGCTCAGTTTGGAATTGGTCAAGAGCATAGACTAATGATGAAACCGCCTTTATGATCTCTTAAAAATGGGCTCCATATAGAGAAATTTTACTAGATGATGCCATCACATCTTTTGACAAAGAAAACTGGATTTGTTAAATTCCTATATTTAGACTAACAATTTGATCATTGTTCAACTGTTATATTCGCAATGGTAACGATTCATAATAGTATTTTGAAATAAAAAAACATAAAACCAAGAAAGTATATATGTTATATATGATAATTCTACATAGTAATACATTTAATTAGATTGGGAGGAATTTTCATTAACAAAAGATTGGGTCGTTAAAAAATATCTCTCTAAAATCGTTAGACACATTATAGAGCTTATGGAATTGCTAAAATAGAAACCATAGTGTCAATAATAAAAGATAAAAATAAGGTTCTCCATAGTGAAGGTTATTGATTTCACCCTACTCGTTCATTTTAACAACATATTTTACCGCAAAAAATAATGTATTAAAAAATAATATATAATAACACCATTATATAACATATAATTAGATTTTATAATTGTTTTATTGTTAATTATGTCTATCTATTTTTCCATAAATTGGGAAAAAAATCCATTTCTCATGTGTATAAAGAACTACCACATCAAAAAATGATGTAATTTGATTCAAATAAATGAATCATGTGGATCATTATAATGCTGTAAATAATTAATATATATGAAATATGTGACAGGATATTAAATAATAAAAATTAATATTCCCTCCAAATCCTTAAACATTCGTTCTTTAAGGTAATGAGATCACCAGTCATGCATATGTATGACCCACGATAACCTTTAAGTGTTGTGATTCATTTTCCATGTCCAAAACTTAATTATGGTTATAAAAAGTCATATAATGAATAAATGTGATATTTATGAATTTATTGTATTTTTGGTGACAATGGATCTATATCCGATTAACATTTATAGTAACATCCATAATTAAACATGCATGAGAAAATAATTTAATTAACTCCTTAAACATTGGTAATAATGAAATATTTTTTATGGATAAGTGGTAAGATGTCATAAGAGGATCAAATATGAAATTATAAATTTTAATATTTTTATGATAATCATTAAAACAATTCATAAATCCATTATACAAAAGTTTTAAAGATATTTAAATAAAGGTAATGGTGTGGTAAGTTATTTTGTAACAATTTACACTCATATTCAGAATTGTTATTATGCGACCACTAACCATTTTTTGGTTGTATATAATTATCCAATGATATGTTAAACATGAATACATTTTATTTTATGATGATTAATGTCTAAATTTAAGTATATTTTTTCATGGGGTCAAAATTTAAATGTTTCCAAATATGTGAGAATCAATTTTACAATATCACATTCTTTTGAGATTTAATTTATTTTAATAGAAGGATTCTTATCATTTATCTACCAAAATATTTGGTAGTTTTTTTATCCACACGATCTTTAAAGAGTTTCCTTATTTTTTCCATCTTTTCATCTGTTTACTACATGAATCATGTAAATAAGTTCTTAAAATAAAAATGAATTTTATATCAATTTTAGTCGAATATAATATTATTACATTTCCATGTAACTCAAGATTGTCTTATAATTGTTCTCTTATTTAATAAATTTATTTATTATATACATTATGTGTCTTCATTTACTTTGTATATATATTTAAAATGAATCATTCTAATTTTTTCTGAAATGTATATTTTCAAGTTTATTTACAAAAAATAAAAATTATTGTTTTTTTAATTTATATGGTGATAATTGACTTCCCTTCTACCATAACCATTTTATTAAATTTATGTTATTCTAAAAATTTTCAATGGTTTTACAATTATATTTTATGAATGATTATTTAAATATTTCAGTCTTATTACCATTATTAATAAAAAGGAAAATATTTTTTATATAACCTATATTCTTAATGAACTAATGATAATCCATTATTTCATAATAATTTTATTTTATTTAACATTGTATTGAAAAATTCAACTTATTATGATCATTATAAAATAAATTTATGGTAAATATCTTTATTTATTATCATTTATATTCTTATTTTTTAAATCATATGTTATTTGTATAGTAGTTTTTTTCTTTTAATGTTAGTGGATTAATTAGGGAAATTTTGATACTGCATATTTTTTATTTTACAATGAAATTTATTGATAACAAATATTGTATGTGAATTTTATTGATCATTCTATATATGAGGAATGAACTTGATACATAGTGATGGGTGGGGCCCGATTATAGATTTCCCCTCAATCCATCGTTATCTCTCATATGACAAATTAGATATAAAAATTAAATTATTATTTGTGTTGTCCTACTCATTATTTTTTACTATCATAGAACAATTTCGTGAAACAATAGATTTCATAATGTATTAGATCAAAATATCTAATATTAATATTTTTCTTCATTTAGAATTCCATTATTATTCTCCATGATATTTTTTCCTATGATATTATCCAAGTATTCATTTCATGTTATTGTTATATATTAAATAAAATGTGTTTCAAATTATTTACCATTCCATTTTTATTTTTCTATATTTAATCACGATAGATTCTTATAAACATATCTTTAATGGGAATTTCTTGTCAATGTTTTATAATTTCCCTTCCATAGAATATGATAAAGAATCCTTTGAATTAATTCTATAATGTATAATGTCTTCCATTACTATTATTTACAATTTATCCCCAATTTTAAATGGGTATCATATAAGTATTTGGATACTCAAGACTTCAATTTTTATTAGTCCTTTAGTATTTGACATCCCTATGTAAATGCCAAGGAAATAAATTAACCACTATCTTAGGGTTACTAGAGATGGAGTTGTAGCATCACTGCTTTCATTAGACATTGGGTCACTAAGAGATTCATTTTTATCATTTGTATATGTTTTAAGGAATCCATGGATTTGAATTATTTTAGAGAAGTCCTCTCCCTTTAAGAAGCATCATCTTTAGGACATATTTTACACTATTGACCCTCCATCCCACCCCACATCTTTATGTTTGATTCTATATTTTTATATTTTCTCCCACTCATATTTAGAAAATTATGGTGAATTAAGTGTTAGTGTAAAGTTAATTTTCACACATGATTTCTAATTTTTAATATTTTATTAATTTTTTATTAATGTTGGTTTGATCTTGTGATTGTGTTTCAACTTCATAATTGTAATTTTTAAGGGGTTTGAGTGTCAAATTTTTAAAGTGTATCATCTAAAAATTTTTGTGTTTAGCCTATGTATAGTGATTCAATATATTTTAGATAACTAAATTGTTGAATAATGTTTATCCTTGTTTTATTGGTGTATTGTTCTTATCTAGTGACTACTTGTACGTTTTTGAGATTAGTAAAACACGTTTTTTATAAAAATTCCCATTTAACTTTATAATTAATCTTCACCCTTCTTCTATCTATATTTCATTTGTCCTCTCATAGGTATATAATAGGATTTTTTCCTCCCCTTTACGTGATTTTGATCAAAATCATTCCCATGTATTGTATTCCCCAAAAATCAAAATTTTGATTTTTTTTCTTCTACTTTAATTATCCATTCCATTTCTCCCTTGACTACCTAATATCATGAAAACCATAATTCATTCCCTAGAATGATTATGGCTACTCCGTTTATTATTCATGGTGATTATTATATGAAGGTCCTTCTTGAAATCCTATGAGGCCTTTTGATTGTTTTCCATCAACTATAATGACTTCTTCTTTGATGACTATTAAAACAAGGTAACTCTACTGTATGATTACTTAATGTTTCATTTAATTTAGTGATTCAGGTTTTAAATACATTTCTTCCAATCTATATATATTTTTAATATACTTATTGTAATTTATAAATTTTTTGACCTGTGTTCCCTCTTCTAAAAAAGGGTATTTTAAGGGATTTGATTTCTAAAATGTTATTTTAATTTCAAGGGTATATGATATAAATTAAATGGGTTGATTTAAATTAAATTTTTTTTATAAGGTTATATTATCTCTTTAGGTTCACATATTAATTAAAATATTAATTTAATAAAAATATTAATGAAATATTATGTTGTGTCCCCCTTTAATTGGCTCTAAATAACAATGGTGTGTGTTCAATTATGGGGTTTTTTATTTATTTAATGTGTTGATTTTATATTATCTCATGAAATTTCAAGGACTATCTAACTATAGTACATATTTTTTTGTCTTGATTTTAGAGGACTCTATAGAAGAACATTGTTTTTCCCTAGTATGATTCACTTTTACCAAATAAGAGTTTTCGTACCTTTTAACATCAATTAAGATATTGTGGCTCCATTATTTTATCCATTATTATTAACTCGAAAAATTTTATATAATTTTTTTCTATATGATCATTGAAAATTATTAATAATAAAGTTCTTTGGAATATAGTTTTTTAATGTGTGTTTTAAATAATGTGGCATTAGTGGAGGAAATGTTTTAAAGTGATATTTTTTCATTGGCGGAAAAAATTATTAAAGTTTTATAACATAATAATCAATATCATGTTTGTTTCTCCTAATATAATTCTGTATAAAAAAATTATTTTTCTAATTGATTTAAAACTATCATAAAATGAAATTCGATTTTGAAGGAATATCACAAACCCCATGGTGGAAAACTAATATGCATTGTATATCAAACACACTATAAACACCCTTTGGTATATGCAATTTAATGGATTTTCATTTAGGATCCATATCATTTGTCACCCTCATGTTGTATATTGAGTTCAAACATTTCTAGTTGCAATGGGATATAGAGAGTGAAAATGGGTCTCCTAGAGAAAATGTTTTTTATTTAATTTGACAATCTAATATATGGATATTTTTGTATTAGCATCATCTGTCAGATAATTTACTTTTTAAAATTGGTTTATGAAAAGTCTCTAATTTGTAAAATTTAGTTTATAATGTATTTTTATTCATTAATATTTCATAATATAATTGGATTTTTTTTTATTTTGGGTGAAATAATTCAAACTGTACACTTTTTCGATACCATGTGCATGTCACAATCCCAAGATGATCAAGAACATGCCATGAGATGTGTCACAAGTGGGCTCTAAGGGTGAATCGGGTTATTTTATGACAATATATATATATATATATATATTATTTATAAACAAATTTAAATTCATATTTAAAAATATTTATATAAATACATTAATAAATACATATGTATGAATACATATATATAGGCATGTTTTAATACAGTGATATATAAATACATTCCTATTATGTATTGAATTGCATGACAAAATATATTAAGACACTCTAGATGATATGTATTTATATTTTTTAAATTTTAATATGTAAATAAACAAATTCTTAAATAAATATACACATATAAATATATATAAACACACACACATTTGTCTTTTTAAAAAACATTTATAAACTTCAATCATAACTACATTTATATATGTCTATAATATTATCATAATTAATTATTATTAAAAAAAATTATAAAATATAATATAATTCATTCGTTCATTTATATAATGGTCTCATGTATGTGTGTATAAACATATATATTATGGTTATATTTTACATAAATTCATATACTTCATTGTATAAATAATATTAGCATAATCTATTAATGTGGTACATTTTTATAATATATATTAATATAATACATATTTCTATAATATTTCAATAAATATTTATTTATTTTATAACATAATATTAATATTTAATTAATATACCAACAAATTTATAATTTTCATTCATATATTAAAGTAACATATATCTACTATAAATATATATATATAATTCATATAGTTTATTTATATAATTTAATTATATGTGTGTAATGTATTAAATATAAAAAACATTATAACATATATTTAATATATTTTTATATAAATATTTATATAATTTTTATATAATTTGTTTTTAATTTATATAATTTATTTATTTAACAAATATATTAATTTTTTTAATTTATATTTAAAATATAATTAAAAATAATTAAAAATATTAATATGTAATGATTTTTATAATGTGTCATAATATATAATGGATTTACACCATTAATTTTTATAAAATATATTCGAAATATATTTATACACATAATTTAAAAATAAAATTATATAGATGTTATCTTTTTATTCTATATTTACGTGTATATATATATATATATACATATAAATAAGAAAATGACAACCCAGAAACACACGCACAAGCACAGACATATATATATATATATATATATATATATATATATATATATATCTGTGTGTGTGTGTGTGTGTGAATGAATGTCTTGGGATATTTTCAAACAAAAAATATGCTTACATATTAACAAACATACACACCTAAATTCATACATACATGTCCAAAATGAATTTACTTGTAATTTTTATTAAATAGGATTATAAAAAATAGATATGGTCATACACCAAATATAATATTAGAGATTATTTTGGGTAATAATATTCCAATGATAATTTAAATATTTGAGGGTATATACCCCGTTTTAGGTTTTTAATTTTTTATAAAAACTATTGATTTAGTGAAGGTTGATTCGAAACCACCACTAAAAAATTATAGAATTGATGTTTTAGGGCAACAACTACTACATTAAATAGAAGTATAATTTAGTTGATATTGAATATTACCATCTTTACTAATGTTCCACCAATACACATTATTTTTTTTCATGAGGCCACTTCACCTACCCACCGAGTCTCAAATTTCCTATTTGTGGCTATAATTTGAAAAATAAATTATCCCATAATATGAAATCTTCTGTGTATTGGTGATGATCAACCAAAAAATTATTCCATATTTAGGCCATCATAAATAAAACCTAGATTATGTGAACACAATCCATTATCTCCTACAATAATCCAGTTGTAAAGGTATCACTTTTCTATTTTTTCCAAAACAAAGGCAATTGGCATTTCCCCTGTGGTCTTCTATGCAATACATTATACAAATATACGACACCCAACTATCAATAATTTTCCTATATTATAATATGTTAATTAATTCTGAGTGAATTTTAGATTTTAGAAAATATCAGACATGAAATTTATTTTATTTTTGAATTTTTTTACTGTAGATTAGTTGTGCACAATGATAATTAAACATGTGGAATACATTCATGGGTGTTTTCAGTGGGTGAGTTTCATGTAGAATGATTAATTCATAGTTATTAAAGAATTAAGGTTTCATTGATTAAAACCTTTAGGATATCTTAGGGTATTCTTATAGGCGTCACCCAGACAGTACACCCTTTTTCAAATAGTGTGCTTAAACTATACATTTTTCCAAGGGGAGAAAAAACAATTTCCATCCAAAAATTCTCTTATCAATATTAATCTTTAGAATAATCATTTTCTATCCCTATATTCTGAAATCAAAAACCATACCCCTTTCGGGAGGCCCCCCACTCATATATTGTAGAGACCCGCAGCTTGACGTACATTGACATTACATTACATTTGCGGAATACTTAGTACATAACAAAAACACACACTAAAGGATCGTAATAGTTTAGTGTCTTTGGAAACTCGGAACGTAATCTTCTAATCGTGGTGAAAGTTCTTCAATATCTCCCATAAAGGTCATCCCTTTTTTTACCTAAAACCTTTCTTTATATCCTGGGGAAAAGAAAACATAAAAGGGTGAGCTCAAATGCTCAGTAAGGGTAAACAAAAGAAATATCAATCACATCATATATATAAGAACATAGCTTTTGGAAATCTTAACCTGCAAAAAAGCTCATAATATCATAACATGGGATAAATCATAGAAGTGAAATGTAATCCAAATAATCATAACTTAAAACATGAAACTTTGTGGAATACACACATAATCATAGAGAATCATTTCTTGTTAGTCAAGACTCAATGCCAAGACTATCTTAGTGGACAAAGTCCCTTTCTGAATCGAGTCACCCTCGTTTCTGTCCTGTTTCACTGAACCGGTATAACCTACCATTCCAGCCATGTCTATCTCATGAGATATGAAATCTTTACCCAATGCATTGGAGGGAGATATAGGTCCCACCCATCTCTTAATGAATCCTTTCTTATGTGTGCCACATAATCATAAATCATACATCATTTCATAACCCATGTAATAAAAATGGGATTCTTAATCAACATAACATTATAAAACCATTCATATAAGATAAAGGAATTCATAAACATAATTCCATCACAACATAGTCAAATCAATGTAAAAATATGGATAGAAACAGAACCCTTTGTTATCTTAGATGGAAAATAATTTTGATAAAACACTTGAATTGAATTCTTGAGGAAAATATCCTTTGTTCTTTAAAATCAATTTCTTTTCACAAAACATCATGCAATTTTAAAAGAAAGAGATTTTATTGAAAATATTCATGAAATCTTTTAGAGGAAGCTTCATGAAAATAAGGCTTTATAAAACATTAGAAATCCGTTCGTGCCGTATAAGTAAAAAAAAACATTCTTTGTACTTTTGTCGAAAAAGTCAAAATATACCTCGTACGAAAAAAAACGACAAATGATTCCTTTCATATTCTTTACTAAAAACTCACCGAAGGGTAAAATTGGATTTCAACTAGTGTAAGTGGATGGAAACAATATTACATATTGAGGGAACATGGATTTGGATGATAAAATACACCCCAGTAATTACTTACGAATAAACAATCTCGGATAAAAATGAGATTGTGATATTTCCCTTACCTTAGGTCCGATTTGCTTTGTTCGTGTCTGAAGCTCCTGTATAATGGTTTAAATAATGTTATTGACTTATTCCAGAATCATATTCATTGTTATGATATCATATATGGTTCACTTATGACATTATATTACCCGTTCTTTTGTAAATTCCATGTTAAAGAAGCGTTTTGGGTAAAATCGTTTCATTTATCTTAGGTGTTTTGACTTGTTGTTCTTGACATAATTATTACTTATATCATGATTTACTTACTTCCAGAATATAAAATATGATTTATATATCATATATATTCAGTATATATATATATATAATAGATAGATAAATAAAATGAAAAACACCGTTCATGGAGATGGTAGTCCGTACGTACGCATGAACGTTGTTTTACTTTCCTTATTTTATTGAAATGGAAGTAAGTAGATGACATACATATATATATATACATAAATCCAGTAGCTTTATAATTTCATATATTTCATTATTATTTCTTATATATACTTTATAATCATTCTTAAATGGTTAACATGGAGAATGAATCTCATCGCGTCGTGGAGACGGTAGTCCGTACGTACGCACGAGCGATGATATCATTTCCATAAATATTGAACTGAATTGGAGTGGATATAAAATATATCATAATCAATATGATGTTGTAATAACTATGTATAGTTATTCTTTACACCATTATACCCATCCATGTAAGGTGGTGGTGGAAAATAGATTACACCACGGCGTGGAGACGGTATTCCGTACGTACGCACGCGCGGTGATTTCTTTTTCCGTAGGATGGATAGATGGTGAAATAGGGTTGTTTCATACTTATAATAACATATCAGTATATGAGTTATACTGATGTTATTACTTCATAATGAAACAACCTAAGAAGAAGAAGTGGAAGAAGAAATAAAGATGAAAGAATTGGTAACGGTAATTACCTCTTCTTTGAAGTGCCTCTTTGAGACCTCCTCTTAGGGCACTAGAATTGGTCTTTGAGGAAGACCAGAACCTCTAGGATGTTGCTAGGGAAGTGGAGAAGATATTTTGGCAGGGGTTGGCCGAGCTTGAGTGCTCAATTTGGTGTGAGGAGGAGGGGGAGGAGGTTTCCTTTTATAAGGGAGGAGAGGGGCACCTTAGGAATATCTCAAAATATTATTTTATATTAAAGTCAAAATCGGTTTATAATGGTTCCAAAGGGTCTTATTTCGAAGCTAAAGTGGGGATGGGTAGCAATCCGATCAACCAATAGAATTTAGACAAGTTTAGGATATTATTTTAACCTTATCAATTAGATTTAACTCTAAGTTAATTAATCTAACTTTTACTGTGTCTTTTTGTTTTCTTTCACTATATGGTTAATACACTTACTATAACATGCCAAACGAACCCCAAATTGTTTATTATTAATATATATATCCTTATCTAAGTCATTTGGCCGAACCTTAGATTTTTAGGAATAAAATAACAATTAATAATATAATATTTGATTTAAAAACTATTTTGTGTCAATTTTTTGACACTATTTGATATATGATTTTTGTGAAAGTCATAACAGAATTAAATGTTCGAACCAAGTTAATTAAATCAACATTAATATATCATAGTAACCTAGAAAATTAGTGGAATTCATAAAAAGTCTAAAATTACATTCATTTGAGCATTTATAACATCAATAATGTTAATATTTCCTTAAAAAGGGTAATTACTGCATCATCGTTGTGTCATAAATAAATTAATTTATTTAAAGTCTAAAAATTATAAATAAAATATCATTATGTAGGAAATCTTTTTAGCTTTCTAATGAATATTTGAAATCGAATTTATATTATGTATAACCCTATATTAAAAATGTTTTAGTAAATAAACTTTGATTTTGTCTCTTTTAACTCTTCTTTGAATTAAATAATAATAAATGTCCTAATCTAATCCAAGTGGGCCTAAATGGTCATATTTTATTCATAAGGTTGTTTTTGGTCGAATTACACTTATCCAATAGAATTAGGACATGTGTTAGGGTAATAGTAATATCATATTTACCCTTAGTTACCCTATTTACTATTAACCGTGGTAAAAAAAAGTAAAAAGTTACTATTCACCAAAAAATTATTTTTATTTCATTCAACTACATTTTACTTACTGATATCAACCGTGTCTGTCGGATTTTCGAAATTCCATTCACAGAAGCGGTAAAATTAAGTTTTATGCAAAATTCAGTTTTTAACCTACCACTTAGTAGTTTCACTATTCATCAAAAATTGATGTTTTTTAGAACAATGCCAAAATTTCATCCTAAGCTATATTTTATATTCCGAATTCAAAAATGAAATCTATTTTACCAAATTCATAACATAGAAGTTGCATTAATTAATTTTATAATTAAATCCCGCTGTTAAAACAAATAGCGTGTTTTTAAGAAACAATATCTATCAAAAGATTGACACTTGTTTATGTCTAGTTTAAATGTGAAATTACATCCAATGACCAACATTGTATTAAATTGTAAAAATATATTCTAAATATACTTTATAACCACTCAAATTAATAATTTATCACTATTAATTATTTCGATTGAAAAAGTTGTTTTTAACTAAAATTTAGTAATTTTCACTATTCATCAAAATATGAAAGTTATCCGAAAATCACCAAAATTTCACCTTAAGCTAATTTCGATATTCCGAATCCAAAAATGAAGTCCATTAAGATTTACAAAATTTCAAAAAGTGGTTATTACTATTCATAACTGCTAGTTTTAAATAATATTTTAATAGCATATCGTTGTTTCGTGAAACTCAGTATTGCGTACTACACACGCTATCGAGGAAGGTTGCGATTGCGTGTAATGAAAGGCAAGTCAAGGATGCATGTTGTGCAATCTCCTTTTGGTTTAGCATACAACATAAGACATTAGTGAAATAAAAAAAAATACTTTTCATAAAATCTCGGGCTGTTACATTCTACCCCCTTTAAAATGAATTTCGCCCTCGAAATTCGTCGGGGTTATAAATGGTTTACTATTCAAAAGTTTCTTTAATAGAAACCCACATCGTAAAAAGGAATACCAAAACTTGGCTTTAAAAACTAAAGTATGAAATGTAACGATTACCCAAATAAACTAATCACTGGGTTTCCACATAGGTGAAAATATGGATATGGAAGAGAAATCTAACCATCATGTTCTGATGGAGAGTGTTAGAGAACATGGCTATGGAAAAGCCTGTAATCACAAATCCATAAATTTTTGACGATCTAAGGTACCATCTGATTCATCAGGTATAAGAGATCTAGGACAACATTTTTGGTTTCCAAGATCATTTCCCTAAAGTTAAAGAATTTGAACTAGAATAAATACTTACTTTATTTTGGTACAATCTCACTGTTGTTCGCGCCTTTAACAATTTCCACTTCATCTCTTAAATAAATGAAGTTGAATTTGTTATTCGTGAAGTGTTAGCAGATCATGTGATAGAAGGATGGGTCATTCCATCTATTTCAAACAAAGGGTTAGCAAAAGTTATAAGTCCATCTTATAGTGAGATTAATCGTATATGGTTCCAAAAATGAACTTATACTTCATATATCATACCGCTTAATAAAATAAAACTAGTTTCTACTAAACGGGGACTTCCTGTACGCCAGTGGTAGGCGATAAAGGCCAGTCGCACTTCGGTTGTGGGTTCGATTCCCACATCATTATCCGAAGCGATGGGCTTTCGCCCGTCCTGCAGGTTGTCCTTTTTCTAAAACTATATTACTATAACATCCCATCGATAATATCTAAAAACAAACAATAATCCATTCCAATCTTTAGGCTTATCCGTAATACTGGAGTCCACTCTCATAGTGAAAACGATTACCAGAGATTTAATACCATCGTTGAACCCCATATATCATAAGATATATCTTGTTGGACACATTCCAAACATTCAAAGTCCTTAATCATGTATTCGCTTGAATACCTTAGTGAAAACATGAATGCAGTTTAAAGTTAACACTTTCCACATACCAAAATCCTCAAAATTCTATATACTCAAACCATGATATCACTTAGTCCTTATATCAATCATGAGCTCATGAATACTGTCAAACATTTCATTTTCTCTTTATCCCTTCATTATGGGAATATTATCTACTTTCCAAAATATTTGAATCACTTTTCATGGTTACTGGTACCTTAAAATTATTGAAAACCACAATAGACCAATACATAAATATTTCAATACACCATAAAAGTACCTCAAAAACATTATTCCTGAATACCAATACATAAACTCTTCAATCCATCCACTTCAATGATTGTCCTGGAAGAAGTCCTTCCTTGATTTAGAAGTAACTTTTTAGGTCAGGGCATTGAGTTGGGTAATGCCCATGTTCTCCACAAATAAGACATTGAACTCCAAAACAGTCTGTCACTCTATGACCCTTTTCTCCACATAGATAACATCGATCCCTCCATTTGAGGTATTCCTCAAGGTTCTTCTTCCCTTCTTTAGAAATCTCAATCTTCCTTTCTTTATGATCCTCAACATGAGAACATGAATAATAGTCTATCTTCCTCTTCTTTGATGAATTAGGCATACCACTAAATTTCACCTTGTTAATCATATATCGTGATGACTGATTCGGCATAATCACAACATCTTTCTCTCTAGGCATTACACAATTTTGTTTCTCATAGTCACCAATTTGTCCATTGGATTTACTGTTAACCAAATTCCTTTTGGTTCCCTCCATTAACTAAAACACAAAAATAATTTTGTGAGAGGCAAAAATCATGCTAGAGAAAACAACATAGTAAAGGGGAAGTACCTTCAATATCTAACATCTTAGGTTTAATTCTATGATCGTTAGCGTAATTCTATTACTATAACCTATACGTATACTTAACCTTTAGGGACATCCCTAGACATACCTTAGAAATATCTCTAGGGATCTCACTAAAGTTCTCGCATCCTAGTTTCCAAAGGTTGACTAAACCTTACCTCTGATACCAACTGTAGAGACCCGCAGCTTGACGTACATTGACATTACATTACATTTGCGGAATACTTAGTACATAACAAAAACACACACTAAAGGATCGTAATAGTTTAGTGTCTTTGGAAACTCGGAACGTAATCTTCTAATCGGGGTGAAAGTTCTTCAATATCTCCCATAAAGGTCATCCCTTTTTTTTACCTAAAACCATTCTTTATATCCTGGGGAAAAGAAAACATAAAAGGGTGAGCTCAAATGCTCAGTAAGGGTAAACAAAAGAAATATCAATCACATCATATATATAAGAACATAGCTTTTGGAAATCTTAACCTGCAAAAAAGCTCATAATATCATAACATGGGATAAATCATAGAAGTGAAATGTAATCCAAATAATCATAACTTAAAACATGAAACTTTGTGGCATACACACATAATCATAGAGAATCATTTCTTGTTAGTCAAGACTCAATGCCAAGACTATCTTAGTGGACAAAGTCCCTTTCTGAATCGAGTCACCCTCGTTTCAGTCCTGTTTCACTGAACCGGTATAACCTACCATTCCAGCCATGTCTATCTCATGAGATATGAAATCTTTACCCAATTCATTGGAGGGAGATATAGGTCCCACCCATCTCTTAATGAATCCTTTCTTATGTGTGCCACATAATCATAAATCATACATCATTTCATAACCCATGTAATAAAAATGGGATTCTTAAACAACATAACATCATAAAACCATTCATATAAGATAAAGGAATTCATAAACATAATTCCATCACAACATAGTCAAATCAATGTAAAAATATGGATAGAAACAGAACCCTTTATTATCTTAGATGGAAAATAATTTTGATAAAACACTTGAATTGAATTCTTGAGGAAAATATCCTTTGTTCTTTAAAATCAATTTCTTTTCACAAAACATCATGCAATTTTAAATGAAAGAGATTTTATTGAAAATATTCATGAAATCTTTTAGAGGAAGCTTCATGAAAATAAGGCTTTATAAAACATTAGAAATCCGTTCGTGCCGTATAAGTTAAAAAAAACATTCTTTGTACTTTTGTCGAAAAAGTCAAAATATACCTCGTACGAAAAAAAAAGACAAATGATTCCTTTCATATTCTTTACTAAAAACTCACCGAAGGGTAAAATTGGATTTAAACTAGTGTAAGTGGATGGAAACAATATTACATATTGAGGGAACATGGATGTGGATGATAAAATACACCCCAGTAATTACTTACGAATAAACAATCTCGGATAAAAATGAGATTGTGATATTTCCCTTACCTTAGGTCCGATTTGCTTTGGTCGTGTCTGAAGCTCCTGTATAATGGTTTAAATAATGTTATTGACTTATTCCAGAATCATATTCATTGTTATGATATCATATATGGTTCACTTATGACATTATATTACCCGTTCTTTTGTAAATTCCATGTTAAAGAAGCGTTTTGGGTAAAATCGTTTCATTTATCTTAGGTGTTTTGACTTGTTGTTCTTGACATCATTATTACTTATATCATGATTTACTTACTTCCAGAATATAAAATATGATTTATATATCATATATATTCAGTATATATATATATATATAATAGATAGATAAATAAAATGAAAAACACCGTTCATGGAGACGGTAGTCCGTACGTACGCATGAACGTTGTTTTACTTTCCTTATTTTATTGAAATGGAAGTAAGTAGATGACATACATATATATATATATACATAAATCCAGTAGCTTTATAATTTCATATATTTCATTATTATTTCTTATATATACTTTATAATCATTCTTAAATGGTTAACATGGAGAATGAATCTCATCGCGTCGTGGAGACGGTAGTCCGTACGTACGCACGAGCGATGATATCATTTCCATAAATATTGAACTGAATTGGAGTGGATATACAATATATCAGAATCAATATGATGTTGTAATAACTATGTATAGTTATTCTTTACACCATTATACCCATCCATGTAAGGTGGTGGTGGAAAATAGATTACACCACGGCGTGGAGACGGTATTCCGTACGTACGCACGCGCGTTGATTTCTTTTTCCGTAGGATGGATAGATGGTGAAATAGGGTTGTTTCATACTTATAATAACATATCAGTATATGAGTTATACTGATGTTATTACTTCATAATGAAACAACCTAAGAAGAAGAAGTGGAAGAAGAAATAAAGATGAAAGAATTGGTAACGGTAATTACCTCTTCTTTGAAGTGCCTCTTTGAGACCTCCTCTTAGGGCACTAGAATTGGTCTTTGAGGAAGACCAGAACCTCTAGGATGTTTCTAGGGAAGTGGAGAAGATATTTTGGCAGGGGTTGGCCGAGCTTGAGTTCTCAATTTTGTGTGAGGAGGAGGGGGAGGAGGTTTCCTTTTATAAGGGAGGAGAGGGGCACCTTAGGAATATCTCAAAATATTATTTTATATTAAAGTCAAAATCGGTTTATAATGGTTCCAAAGGGTCTTATTTCGAAGCTGAAGTGGGGATGGGTCGAAATCCTATCAACCAATAGAATTTAGACAAGTTTAGGATATTATTTTAACCTTATCAATTAGATTTAACTCTAAGTTAATTAATTTAACTTTTACCGTGTCTTTTTGTTTTCTTTCACTATATGGTTAATACACTTACTATAACATGCCAAACGAACCCCAAATTGTTTATTATTAATATATATATCCTTATCTAAGTCATTTGGCCGAACCTTAGATTTTTAGGAATAAAATAACAATTAATAATATAATATTTGATTTAAAAACTATTTTGTGTCAATTTTTTGACACTATTTGATATATGATTTTTGTGAAAGTCATAACAGAATTAAATGTTCTAACCAAGTTAATTAAATCAACATTAATATATCATAGTAACCTAGAAAATTAGTGGAATTCATAAAAAGTCTCAAATTACATTCATTTGAGCATTTATAACATCAATAATGTTAATATTTCCTTAAAAAGGGTAATTACTGCATCATCGTTGTGTCATAAATAAATTAATTTATTTAAAGTCTAAAAATTATAAATAAAATATCATTATGTAGGAAATCTTTTTAGATTTCTAATGAATATTTGCAATCGAATTTATATTATGTATAACCCTATATTAAAAATGTTTTAGTAAATAAACTTTGATTTTGTCTCTTTTAACTCTTCTTTGAATTAAATAATAATAAATGTCCTAATCTAATCCAAGTGGGCCTAAATGGTCATATTTTATTCATAAGGTTGTTTTTGGTCGAACTACACTTATCCAATAGAATTAGGACATGTGTTAGGGTAATAGTAATATCATATTTACCCTTAGTTACCCTATTTACTATTAACCGTGGTAAAAAAAGTAAAAAGTTACTATTCACCAAAAAATTATTTTTATCTCATTGAAATACATTTTACTTACTGATATCAACCGTGTCTGTCGGATTTTCGAAATTCCATTCACAGAAGCGGTAAAATTAAGTTTTATGCAAAATTCAGTTTTTAACCTACCACTTAGTAGTTTCACTATTCATCAAAAATTGATGTTTTTCAGAACAATGCCAAAATTTCATCCTAAGCTATATTTTATATTCCGAATTCAAAAATGAAATCTATTTTACCAAATTCATAACATAGAAGTTGCATTAATTAATTTTATAATTAAATCCCGCTGTTAAAACAAATAGCGTGTTTTTAAGAAACAATATCTATCAAAAGATTGACACTTGTTTATGTCTAGTTTAAATGTGAAATTACATCCAATGACCAACATTGTATTAAATTGTAAAAATATATTCTAAATATACTTTAGAACCACTCAAATTAATAATTTATCACTATTAATTATTTCGATTGAAAAAGTTGTTTTTAACTAAAATTTAGTAATTTTCACTATTCATCAAAATATGAAAGTTATCCGAAAATCACCAAAATTTAACCTTAATCTAATTTCAATATTCCGAATCCAAAAATGAAGTCCATTAAGATTTACAAAATTTCAAAAAGTGGTTATTACTATTCATAACTGCTAGTTTTAAATAATATTTTAATAGCATATCGTTGTTTCGTGAAACTCAGTATTGCGTACTACACACGCTATCGAGGAAGGTTGCGATTGCGTGTAATGAAAGGCAAGTCAAGGATGCGTGTTGTGCAATCTCCTTTTGGTTTAGCATACAACACAAGACATTAGTGAAATAAAAAAAATACTTTTCATAAAATCTCGGGCTGTTACATATATCCTCACTCTTATCCACTCTATCTGGCATATGTTCCTCTCTATTTCTATGTGATCTCCCTTAGTAAGGATCTCATGCCCTTAATTTCCCACTTTTCATTCATTTTTTCTCTCCCAATAACACATGTTAGTTATTTCTAACCCTAAGTCAATGTTTTTGATTAGTTTCTTAAGAATATTTCATTTTTAGTGTCTTAGGTGGGTATCTTAAGTATCCCCCTTGCAGGTCTGGACATCCACCACAAAATGTGATGCATTTCAGACTATTTTAACTCACTCACCATCGATATGAGGAATTAATTTGTTAGTAACTAATTTATAATTTTTTTAAAAAGAATTAATTTTTCCTTTCATACTACATCTTCTGAATTTAAAATATTTTTTCCTTATAGTTTTCTTAAAGATATTTTGAATTGCCTTTTTTACTTTTCATGGGCCAATTATATATTTTACTGCTTCTATAGTTTCATCCAGGGATCATTAAAACAATTTCTTGTAATTTCAGGGGAATTTTATAATATTTTAATGAACATGGAAACCATTTCGGTTATAATTGAATTTAAATATAGAATAAATACATATAATGAACTAAATTTTTATTCTAATTTTTTTTAATTGGCCGATTTGATTAGAAATGGGGGTTTAAATGCATTAAATATATTTATAATATATGTTCTATTTCGGAATTTTTTGTACTTTTTTAAAGGATTATGTTATAAAAATAAATAATTTTCACTTGTTTTTATTTATTTTAATGCAATAGGTATCACAGTTCTCTAAAAATAGAGTAATAAAGGGATTTACAGTTTTTCAAGAAATATGTTTTCCATTGTTTTGTATATTTGGAAATTGGTATATTTATTCAATAATGTGATTTTTATGGAATTATTTGTATTTTTATATAATATTTCAAATCATTTTTTTGATTAATTGGTTGTCAATGACTTTTGAAATATTTTTTTCCAAATGTCATGGAAGGGTCTTGGTCCAGTATGGGTCATGGTTTAATTTATATTGAAGGGAACATGGAAATGAGTAGCACCATTCTGAAGAGGTGTTCTTTTTTAATGTGATTCTATAAAATTATTGGGTTTTATGTATAATTCCATCATGACATGAAATATTGGTTTTAATATGGTATTTTAAATGTGATGTTAAATGAAAATATGAATGGTGTGTTTTAATTGGCAACCAAAGTGGTGTGTTATAATTCATTTTTTGGAACATTAAATGGTTTTATATATTTTCAAACCCAACATTGATACCCTTTTAATTATTTTTTAATGTTTTGGATTGTTACCTCTTATGGCAATTGTAATATGGATATAAATAAGATGATTTTTATGATTCATTGTGAAATTGGAGATGCTACATGTTAGGGTATAGTTGGTTTGGAATGAGTTGTTTTAAAATTATTTATATTTGATATATTTGTTTCTTGGAATTTCCTATCATTTATCAAATTATCATGGGAGTCCCTGGAATATATTATGTAACCCATGTGAGGGATAAACCTAATGAGGATAGTGGGTTTACTATAGTGTGATTCCTAGATACTCTAATATAGATAATAATAATTGGTTTATAAATTTATTCTATCAATCCTTTATAATCCTATAGATGATGTTTTTCTAAGGTTATCTATTTTCAGAGATTTTAGTTGGAATTATGGGGATTTTATAGGTTGTGTAGTTCCATCTTAGTTTCCCTATCGATAGTTCATGTCTTTTATTACAATAGCTTAGGGAAGATTCCCATGAGTATAATCCTATTTGAAAAAAATTAAGCGATTTCATTTTTTGATTCAATTATACTTCCCCCATTAATTTTTAACAATTCCATAATTGATTTATTATACTCATTGGATTTTGTTTCTATTGTTGTGTAGTGAATATTAATGTTTTATGTATTACCTTGTGTTAATCTCTATTTTGGCATATATTTAAATATCTTATCCTTATATAGTTTGGAAGGTATTTTTATAAGGAAAAATGGATAGGTAATTAAAAAAATAGTTTTCAAGAAATTTTTTTCATAGATTTAATTTATGAAAATAGGTTTTAATGATACGATTTTGAGTGATGGGAAATAGTTATTTGGATTTCATTTTGAGATTTAAAATCTATCTTTCTTGGGAATAAAATATTTTGTGTAAAATATTTATTTTTTCGTGATTTTATTTTATAAAAGGAAGGTTATTTGGAATGTCTCAAGTGGAATATTTAGGGGATTTTTTTCATAAATCATATTGATTTATATTTTATACATTTGTTTAAATCTATCATCTAATCAAAATTTTCACCAATATATTTTTATGGTTTTGGTAGGTGGTGGACATCTAAGAATGGTTTTTCATATAACTATATTATCGTTATTTTAGGTTCTTGTTTTTGCATAAAATATCCCAATTCGGATTTATTTATATATATATTTTATGTGGGTTGTTTAATTTACCGTATTTAGACTACGTTACCTATTACATGATTTTAGTATGGGAAACATTAAATTTCATATATTACCATGTGTTTGGCCTATTTTAATTATTTTAATTGACCAATTATCACTTCATTTCCTTATACATATGGAGGGTAGTGAAATACACTGAATTCTAAAGTAAAGGAATATTGTGGATGCTTTTTGTGCATTTCTTCTTTGTAGGGTAAGGATATTGGGGGTGATTGGATGGGTGATAACTTTTATTTAATGATTTTTTATTTGACCATAACTAATTTTGGATAGATAAAAGATATATGTATGGTTTATTCATTTTTATTGTTACTTCAAAACATTTTCATTAACATTGATTATTGGGGTAAATTATTCTGATTGCATTATTAGGATGCCCATGCACAAATTTTTCAATTTTATATATATGTGTTTTTATTTATCTTTTTTAAGAAAAAAATGATAGGGTTAATAATATTATTGATATTGGTTCTCAAGATGAGTGAACCATGTTCACGCCTCTTCCCTCCACTCGATATGCGTGAATACGGTTCAAACTTCCTTCACATATGTGATAAAATATGTGTTAACAATGTTCAAAAATTTATGGCATGATGGATGATGAGTGAATGACGTTCACGAATCCTTCAAAGCTGGGAAGAAGGATGTGTGGACTCCATTCACACATCTCAATGAGGTAAATCATTAAAAGGAGTTCCCACCCCAAATTCATTCATCTCTTCTGGATTTTTCATCTTTTACGAAGGTAAAATGTCTATATAAATTTTAAATTTTTTAATTGTATTTATTAATTTCATTTCTGTGATTAGCTTATTTTATTTTGGATATAAATAAATTAGTGTATTGTTAATTTTTTCATAAGTATGGATATGTAAATTAGTGTCTTTTTTAAATTTTAATTTTTGAATTTTATGTTTCTTGAATTCATATTGAATTTTTAGTAAAATTAATTATGTTAGTCTAACATATATTATGAATTTGAAATGAATGTCTATAAAAATTAAATATGTTATTTTAAAAGAAATATTAATTTAAATTATAATATTTTATATATTTGTTTTAAAATTTATGAATAATATATTATCTATGTGTATCATATTAAAATTTTATAAAAAATATATATAATACTCTTTATGTTAATTGTATAAAAACTGTTCTTTATAAATAACAATTTAAAATGATATTTTCCATAATTAAGTTTATTAAATATTAAAGAGATGTATATTATTAATATATATTTCATTTATTAATAGATATAATAACTATACCAAAAAATCAAATGTTTTGTGATGTGTGACCTTTAGATGACAAACCAATTCAAGATTAAAATCTTAGGACTTATTTTGTGAATTTTGTTATTTAATTTGAAATAATTGAATTTATTTTTCTATATTGATGACATAAGAGTCATATCATACTATGTATGTAAGGAACTACATGTCTTCTTAAAAAAGGTATGTATTTTATACACCTATACCCCTAACATGCATGTATGTAAATTTTTTATTAAAATTCAATCAAGAGGATTCATCCCTGAAGAGGTGTCCGCGAAGAGGAATCACTAAAGATGTGTCCCAGAAGACAAGTTTGAGAAAAAATGTTCGACAATAGGTGTTGTTGTTTGAAAGGAGACTGATTGCTAGTGAAATATTTGATAATAGAGACTCTTAGAGTCTACCCATAGTTTTTAGTTAGTTTATCAATTAATGATAAAATAGTCCCAAGTCTCAATATCAATTCAATATTATTTCATAAGTAATTAAAATATATAACATTATATTAAATTTAATTTGGTAATAATTACACCATCACTATACCTCAATATTTATAAATTAAAACATAAAAAATGTCTCAAAATAAAGTCAATTACGCAAAACCAATTTAAATAATGTAAAATTTTGATGTAGAATAATTTTTTTATTAATTATTTTTTATAGTTAAAAATGTATGTGAAAGTATATTTCAATGGTTTTTCCATTTATAATGACCAGGGATTTAACTATAGTGTTCAACTGATCAGTGTCGTAAATCATCGTGGTTTTATAAAATTGAAATAACTTCTCAATAAGATTCATGATCATAAAAAACTGACGGTCAATCAATACATTGCTTCAATAACAAATCAATATCTACAATATCCTGAACAATTCTAGAACACCGAGTACCCTTTGGTTGATGGTGATGACTGGCTGTATGCATCTTCTTTACTAAGATAGCAGTGTGCTAATGGTTTTATGGATATGTATATGGTGATTTCTGATATAAATGGCATGGAATCGACTAATAATGAACTTTGTTTTGTGAGCTCTATATAATTTGGTAATTCACATAAGTCTTTTTCAATGCCTCCTTCTCAAATGACTCTAGGAACTGAAGAAAATTATGATGAAAATGATCAAATTTGGGAAGGAAATGTAGATTACATCCCTTTATGTGAGGATATAGTGATTGAATGTTTATCTATGGAAGAAGAATATGGGGAGCCATCAAGAGATGATGTGGGAGAGGGTGATGTGGGGAATGAATCTCCAATGGTTCCATTGAGAGATGTGGGCGAAGGTGCTGTGGGGAATGAACCTTATGATGTTCTTTTGAGAGATATGAATCCATGACATCAACTAGTTAGTGGTAATTATCTTTCAGTATTGCTTTCTTTAGCTAAAGGAATGTCTCGTCAAAAACATTTTGAGTGGGATTTCATTACACCGGATTCAAAATTCCCTAGAATTATGGGGAATATGATTGCATCAAATGATAATTCCATCTATTTTAGGAATGAGTTTTAATGTTAAATAGACATGAAAAATATGATAATGAAAAATTTCATTGAGTGACATTTCGAATTTGTGGTTGATGAGTCATAGAATAATAAATAAATCATTCAATGTGAATAATATGGGCCTGAATATTAATTTGAATTAACAAAAATATTTGACAAGTTTTTTTCATTTTGGAGGATAACCAAATTAGAAGGGTCACACACTTGTTTGCATCTCTTCTTGTCGCAAGATAACTCTTCTCGTTATTAAGAGTTTATATGGAATGTTATTTGTGAGATGATATGAACATGTCAGGATATTATTGTTTCCCATGTTGTGGAAAGAATTCAACAGTTTTATTACTATAAGATATCATATACCAAAGCATGAAAAGCAAAACAGAAGGAAATTATAAAAACGTATGGTGATTGGGATGAATATTAATATTTGTTTCCACAACATATGGAATTTTTTATTCTTAATAATCAGAATTTTTATAAGTTGGACACTATTGAGTATATATCCCCCAATCATTGAGTTGAGACAACAAATGTGATGTTCAATATGCTTTTTTGGGAATTCAGGCCATGCATTATTCCCTTTCCCTATTGTAAACAATTTATTCAAATCAATGGAACTTTCTTTTATGTAATGTATACAAGTTTTCTACTCATTGTTTTCAAATAGGATGGAAATCATTATACTATACCACTTGCTTTCTATATTGTTGAAAATGAGACTTTTGAATGCTAGAGATGGATTTTGGCATGTGTACATGTTCACATCAAAAAAAAAACTGGCCATGTGTCTGATATCTGGTATTCATCGAGTGATTATAAAGGTTGTTTCTAGTGACGAGGTTTCATGGATTGAGCCACATGTTTATCATTATTATTTAATTAGCCAAATTTCATGTAATGTGCATAAAAATTTCAGATATGAGGCCATAAACAAGGAGACCCTCAAGTGGGGTTTGTTTTTCTAAGCATTTTTCTAACAAAATTTAATATCCATTTTAATATGTTATTCTCTTATGGTATTACAATATGAGCCCCAAAATTTTTTTTGATCAATTCCTTAAAGAGACTCGATCTACTAATTATGATGTGTATGAATATATGATGAATGTTTCAGATGAAAATTGATTATTATTATATGATGGTGGCAGTAGATATGGCATTATGACCACTAATATAGTGGAGTGCAGAAATGGGGTCCTCAAGGGTGTGCAAACACTCCCGATAATAGGGTTAGGGATAGAGACATTTTGTATATGTGTTCACTAATTTTTTGACCAGTCCCAAAAGGCATATCAAAGGATGGAAAACAGAATTCATTTTACTCAGAATTTCCAATGTGATATTGATTAGATAATGAATGAGGCTTCAAGATGGAATATTCTTGCCTATTATAGTGAAATAATGATCTTTTAGGTAAGAAAATACTATGACTTGTCTACATGGACCGGTGGTCGAGTGTTTGGGGTGATGTTAGTTAACAAGTACTATGATTGCGACATCATTAATGTATTTAAATATTCATTTTCACATGATATCATAGCTTATTCTTTGTAAAATATATCATGGAACCATATGATTACCCGATGTGTCACACAATCACTTTGGATAACTAATATAGGGTACCTTGGATACCTTTTGGCGACATCCATTCTATCTCATTACCTACTGATCTACCGACCATCTCCCCTATTATTTCTAGGTTTCAAAATATGGTAGTGTTTTCATTTTTGATTTTTTTAATGTCTATAATTTTTTAAATTATTTTATTTATACTAATAGGTTGTGGCCCTGAGTAATACCAAATTTAACATGAATCAGAAATGAAATGGATTGTCCTACATAAGGAGGAGGGAGAATAAGATGCTATATTTGTCATGCATAAGGACATACTCATCATAGATTTCTCCATGTGTTAGGAAATATCTATACATTATTTTATCCAAGATCAATTCTTTTTATTATATCATGAATATGTATACTTTGTTTTTTATTGGACATTTTAGTATTGAATCCTTTTATTTCATACTTTCTTTATTTTTTGACATGTTTCAATTTAGGTTTGTCTCGTTTTTTGATTCAATAATAAATAATTTTGTGATAATAAAACAATTAAAAAATAGACACAGAACAAAAATTAATATATCATTCATCAACATATAACAAAGACACTAATATAAAGAGAAAAAATCAAGCATAAGTCAAAAAATTCAACACATTCATTTATAATTTTCATGGTGTATATTTTTTAAATAAAAGATTAATATTATTATTTAATTCATTATGAGAAAGTAATGATGATATCATTTGTGCAAATGGATGTTTTTCTATTGCTCACATCATAGGCTACTCATGTATCATGACTTTTTTTAGATGGATGTCGTGTTCCTCTATTGAGTGTATACAGATCTCGCCATTTCCATCATACGTCACAACATCCCACTATCATCCCTTATCTTCATCATGTTGGATTATATGGTGAGGCGATGTGGAACTTCCCCTTCCCCAATCATCAACTAATTTATGTTCTTGTAGATAGATGGAGGCCCGAGTCACATACATTACATTTTAGAGAGGGGTATATTACTATTACCTTGATGAATGTGGCCATTATGTTGGTCCACCCAATCGATGGTGCGACTCTGATAGGCTGAGTTGGAGCAGTTTTTATTGAACATTTTCATATAATACTAAGCATATAGGTCCTCAATGATGGTTGGAACAACATCGGTGGTATATTACTCCTATATTTGTTAGAAAACAAATGCACACATTTTGAAGGGGATACTGTTGATATCATCGTGAAACAATTTCCATGAGCATATATTTTGAGGATGATCAATGTCAATCTTTTTTAAGATCACTACACTAATTTTATACATCTGATGTATTTACCTTTTTAGAGGATTTAGACGAGGCATGATCCTATAGATGGGGGTCTTCTTTTCTAGAATATTATTACATGGTGTTATGCAGTGCATGTCACATCGATAAAATATAGACCATAGGATGCATATTTTTTTTCTTGATGTGGGTATGGGAGAACATCCCTCGCTTAGCTATACATAATAGTGCACTATTTCCATTAAATATTGTAGCAGATGGTCTGTGTCGATGATTTTATGTTATTCCTTCCATATAATTTCAAACATAACTATATAAATTTCTATAAAGAAATATAAATATAACAACATTATCTGTATCTAGAGTCAGGCACATCAATATTCAAATTCACCTAGACAAGACCTCCATGCCTACATACTTATGTTGGACAGCATTCAACCAGACGATGTAAGTGATTATTATTTATTTTGTTAAATAATTATTATTTACTATACATTTATTCGTTTATTAATTGATTAATTATTTTTTCTTTTTGATTATATTGATTCCATATGCAGAAGGTATTATCAATATTCATCTAAAATACTAGGCAGATAATCATCCTACTGCATATTCTAGGGTTCCATTTATTCATTTTAATATGGTTGAGTGGCATCAGACCAATAGTGTTATGAGGTAGTCTGGATTCCTTAATCCTGTTAGTGACCTGCCCATATAGTTAGATTCACTGCATTCCCTAAGGATTTAAGGGATGAGATATTTTTATTAGAGGAGATACCATGAAAGATATATCGATTTATGAGGCAGACGACAGGAGTCCCAATTGAGAGGGTGGGGAAATTACTTTTTCATTTGGTGGATCAGATAGATTATGCATCCTGGTACTATTGTTCCCCAAACATATTTTTGACGTAACACGGACAAGGCATTCCTAAGTTGGTATACATTGATCCTTACACTATTTAGTATATTTTTTATTCATATTATTTAATAACATAATTTGTTTTTGTAGGATTCTCAAATATGTTAGCTACATCACATCTCTGATCTATTAGAGAGAACTGTATTTGAACCGACATATTCTCACAGACTTGTGAATCAGTTTGTTCCGTCGATGTAAGAGATTTATCATTACATTTTCTTCGATCGACCATATGATAAGGATGGTTCAGAGCATGTCGAGCCTCATATAGATGTACTAGGGGTGAAACCCTTATTATCAATCTTGTTGTTCCCCGTAAGGAGGATGTTCCGATGATCAGTCTGATGCTGCTATTCCACATGAGTATGGTGTTCAGAATGATGAGTTATATGCTCCAGCGACGTCTCAGGATCAGCCACAGGTAGATATAGATCTAGACTAGATTGATTTGTATTCTTTATTAAAGAAATTAACAGTTAATAAACCATTTTATTTCCTTGTTGGTGTGAGTTATAACCTGCATCCACTATAATTAGATGCATGAAATGTTCCATAAAGAAGACTATACATCCACTATCTGCCTCAAAGGAGTATGTGGAGGTGGATGGTGATGATGATGCGCAGAATATGCTAAATTAGAGACATAAAAAGACACGACATGGATGAATCCAATATGCGCTTGGGTATAGAATAGAGGATATTCCAAAACAAAGGAATATATTAGGTTGATTTTTTATTTTTGATAAATTTTTATGTGAATTAAAATTCTCATTTATAGAGTTCAATTTTTTTTTAATAATTTTCGTACTATTATCTAATTATATTCAAAATTAATAATTTCTATTTGATATTCATTTATAAATATTAATACTCTAAATAAAAATATCCATGACCATTAATAAATCTTGAAAATATTATTTATCTCAATGATTTAATAAAAAATATTGGAACAATATTATTTTTTTAAAAAATTAATTTTCATGAAGAATAATTTAACTGAGTAATGGATAACATTGAATAGTAGATGATTATGATTGAAGATCAGAAAAATTAAAATATGATATGTATGGAATTAGAAGTTCATTTTTCCAATTTTGAGAAGATAAATATTTAGACTATATAAATGGACAGAAGTTCTATTTGTACAGAATCCACGCAAGATTATTTTTCTATAAAAATACCACCATCATGTAATAAAATTATGGACATTATGAAAAATATTGATTTCATATTCTTATAGAATAATAAAAAACCCTTATAAGGGTTTGGAATGTGTTAACAGATCTAATAATAATTATTGAAAAAGATCACCCCTAGTAAAGTTATTTATTTTTTCAAAACTGATGTTTATGAGTGTTTCCTATGATGGGGAGGTAAATAAAGAAATATGAAATTACTTCAAGAATTAGTATATCAATTATAATCAAACCTAATTACTTTAGAATTTTTATGAAGATCATTTTTTTGAAATAGGATTGTTTTTCTAAATATCATTTCCATTTTTAACAAAAAATAAACTGAATAGAAATGGGTTGTAATTGAATTAATCAAAGACATGATAAAAAATACCTCTAGTAAATTGTATTATATCGTATTTCCTATCAGTACATACATTATGAAAACATAATAATATTTAATGATTTATAATAAATGTTTGCCTTCTAAAAATCCTGATCTCAAATTCTGGATGTATAGTTGGTTGTTCCCTCCACTAATGGATGATTTTAATAGAAAAATATAAAGACTCGAGTTTTACTGTCATGGAAAAATTTTAACTACAAATAGATCAACTTCCCATATATATATAGGGATGATATTTATTCATTTTAATTAAATAAAATAAATTAAAATATAGTTTTGGAGCCTATACGACATGGTTACCTTACCTATAAACATCATTATTACTTTTTTATTAGAAAGCCTTTGAAAATAACGTATTGGTAAAATCCTATTTGGATGATTTGGATAATTACTTTCAAGTACACTATTATTTGTTGGATATCCTTTCATAGTCACCCCACAAATGAATGTCACAATAACAATGACATGTTCGTTTTCTTAAGGTTAAATGTTTGTAATGATAGAGAAGAATACAAAAAGAACATAGTCTTTCATTGATTGATTTGTAAGACATTTTGAATCATAATAATAGTATTTTTCTCAACAATTCATCTACTCCAACTAACATGGGAAATAATATTTTTGACTATTTAATATTTATTTATATTTATTGATATTTTATACATATTGATTACTTTTTAATTAATAATATATTTATCTTCAATTTTTATTTAAAAATATTGATGATTTTTATTTTCATTAAAAATTCTACAAGAATGATGAATATTTATTAATATTTATTTAATGGATATATATTGTTCATGATTAGATAGTAATAATTATTATCATATCGTAATATTTATTTACCATTTACTAATATTTAATAAATATTTAATTATATTCATTAGTATTTAGTTAATATTTATAATCACAATAAACGGGGTTTTTCCTCATTATTTTAAAAAATTTATTGAAATTTATAAATACTAATTTCATATTTACTATTTTGATTTATATTTAATAATATTTTTGAATATTTGTTATGTTTTTACATTATATTTTCTAATTAATCTTTATAAATATGGAAATATAGTTGGTTCATATTTATTACTATTTCATTTATATTATCGATTATTTAGTTAATATTAATTAATATTTTTTAGTATTGATGATTTTTTTATTTAAATTATTTTTAGGATGTGTGAATGGGGTTCAGAAATCCTTTAAAAACATCATACAATATGTATTAACCCTTTTCACACTTCCTAGATAGCGTAGATGTCTGAACAGGGTTCACACATCTTTAAACCCATTTTTAAAAATACACTTAACCCTATCTTATTGTGAAACAAATGATAACCCCACTTTTAAAAATAAGCTACTAATTTTCTTCTATGGTGATTAAAAAGTTTCCTTCATTCTAGTGTATTTCCTATTTTAGAATCTATATAATGGACATATCAAGATGGTTTGTTACAATTGTTATTAGTTAAGTTCTGATTTTTGTGAATATGAACATATACTATTTGGTAAATAGCCCTTAGTTATTCAAGTTGTCCCAGTAAAATTGATTTAGATTTTTCTTGGTAATCATTAGGTCCGTCATGAGGGGGTTCTTGATCACCTCCATTCATATTAATTACATTAGTTATTGTGGGATGTACTATTTTAATTTTTAAATTTATAATTTTGTTTCATTTTACTTTTGGATAAGTATTAATACACCTTAATATTGATTGTCATTCATTGGGGGAAAGATCTGATATTGAGATGGGGATAAAAGATGGATCGATTTGATGGGGTTGGTATAAACGACCAAATACACAGAAAAACAACCAAATTTAGGATCTTGAAACCTTATATGGATTGGAGAATAGCTATCCTATAATCTATCAAGCTATGTTGTCAGGACAAGAAAAGTTATATATCCCATTTATGTTATTTTTTAGACCACAGATCTATGATCTCTAAAGGAAAGGGATATGTTTGGGAATCCCTTATGACATATTTATCATGTGTATTTGTTATTATTTTTAATTGTAATCCCTCTATCTTAGTGTTATAGATGTGAAAATTAGTTTTAGAAAAAAATTGGGACATTATAGGGAATTATTTTGGGTTTGAACATAACATTTAGGATTTTTTTAAAAATGGTTTTTATTTTCATGACAGTATTTTTGTTCGTGGTTTAATACTTATGAATTTTTTATAAAATAAACTATATTTATTTTTTAAAAATATGTTTTTTTAATTTCATTCATGTGGTTTATCATATAAATATTTTGTTTTAAAAACTGATAGTTCTCTATTTTTAAACGAATTCTAAACCCATGGAGTAACATTGATAATGTTTTCATTTATATTTAATGATACTGATGTGTTGAATGTTTTAAAACATTTTTGGTAATGATGTTGGATAATATTTTGGTATTACCATATTTTATAAAGGATAATGTGGTTTACATATCCAACTATATCATTTATAATCATGTTTTTATTCATTCATGAATGCAATGGATTTTAAAGACATTAAATTTTTAGAATAATAATCACCATTACTATCTGGTGTTTTTGGATTTTCACCTGATGATTTTAGGATGATTAATTTAATTTAGGGAACATGGTCGGTTTGAATCCATGATTTATTTCATATAATGTATTCCTCGATGAATTTTCATGGTATTGGTGGAGTGTCCTCATTTGGAGGTAGTTGTTTTCATATTTTTTGTTGTTTCCTGGAATTTTTATGTAGTAAAATGTGTTTTATCCCTTTCATTGGTGTGATATTTTTTTGGTCATCAGTTATTTTTGGATACTAGATTAGTTGATCTCATACTAGTATGTTAGATTAATTGATATTGATTGATATTATAGATCCCATTGTTGTATTTTTTTTTTGTGGATGATGGATATTCATGAGGATTCATGCTCAATTGGTTTTGAGGAATGTATCCTTGAGGTGACGATCTTATTGGTTTACCATTAGGGGAAAATTTTTATCCTAAATCTCTATTTTGTCTTATATTATTTTTATTTAACAATTATTGATTTAACATGATCATGGCTCTTGATGTTTATGCCTTATTTTATGTTTTTTAGTGATTTTGGATTTGTGGGGAGGGCCTTGTATGAGTTCTTAATTGTTCAGTGGACATGGGATGAACTAGGGTATTGAATATTGATTAATGGATTGTGGTACCGTAGACCCATGATCCATACTTTTCTTCTATACATAAATACTATATATACTCACTTTGATACCAAGCCATATATTATACGATATAACAATCATTAATTAAAAAAATTATATATTGATTATTTCAACACTTATACAAAAATGATGATGTTCAGTTTATATTATTATTGAATTTTTATAAAACATAATCTATGAAATCCAATGTTCTTGGTATCAAAGGGATAATTTTTTATTATATACGAATGGCCTTAATCCATAATGAGTATTAACAATCTCTTAAAACATCTACCATACAATTTATCCCAGTAAATACATAAAATGTAATATGTTAATTCATAACTAGGGGAATGAAAACAAATTAAATGGTGGATATTTAATTATTAATAAGGTAATCATATAACTAAATAGATCAAAAAGATAATAACTATAAATATAATATGGAAAGAATAAATATTCAAAATAATTCCACAATCAATTAAAACTGGGATGATGAATAAACCATGAAATAATATGAAAAAATGGATATACAAAATAATAATCATATAAAGTTGTAATGAATAATTTAGAGCCTAAAAAACATTTTTTTCAAGGTCTTGATTGAAGGAACTGGCCAATTATGGGAAGATGCATATGCCAAAACCTATCATAGCATCTCTAATGATACTTGTTGAAGAATTGAGGTGTTATATTATTTTGGGCTGCAATAATCAATAGATTATTTCCAATGCATCCACCATAAGTGTTAATAAGAAAAATTATTCCATTCCTTAGATAACATCTAGCTGAATAATAAAATAGAAATATGTATAAAAAATGATAATTTTAATATATAATCAATATGTGTTTCTTTTCAATAACCCTGAAGAATTCTTATAGACTTCCATGTGCTAGTGATTAGGATAAAATGATCAGAAACCATTCAGGTGAATAATGTGTATGGTTGAATATAACATATTCAAAATGATTAAAATCATCTGAATTTAAAAAAAAATTAAAATGCCAATACTTTTCACCAAGATAATAGAGTAACATTGTTTCAAGGTGAACATCATCTAACGTAAGTTATATGAAATGTGATGATTTTGATGTATATATCAATGAGTATACAACTATGTCAGTGATTTATTAACATTATTGTAAAAAAACCTTTGAATATAGGTGGATGGTTTCAATATAATATTTTTTAGTTTATCAATGGAAACCATGAAAGATTTTGACATATATGAAAAATATCATTGATAAATAATTCCTGTTTCATAGGACCTTGGAAGGGATCAAGAATTATATTTTTTGGTACTATGAGTTCAATCCCCCAATTGTTTAATATATATTAGAATAAAAATAACGAATCAAAAACCCCTTAAGAATAAATGATTTTTGAAATTAAAGTTGAAATGAAAGTGAAAAAAAAATTATTTTTGAAAACATTTTGAACAATAAAGTAAATGATTATGCTACGGGTCATTTCAAAAAAAAATTAAAATTGTTTTCATTAATTATAAAAAAAATAAATTAATAGTTAATCTCTAATAGTGAAAAAATGAAAATTAAAAGTAAACATATATGTTAAAAGCTGGTCCAAAATATAATACATTTTATTATGAAAGGGATAGTTTTAATACATGAAATTTCATTTAACGGTATCCACTCAATTATAAATTATAATAAACTATTTTTATATTAAAAATATATTTTCCAAATAATTTAATAAAATAACATTAAATATTATGATATCAGATCCAAATGATGGAAAGAAAATTTTTAAGATAAAACATTATAACATAAATAAAGAGATTTGATTTACAAATATCCATTATGGGAAACATATCATAAGATGTGAGCACTATTTTTAAATGGGATTATGTTTTAGGAATTTATATTTTGAGAAATAAATTTATCAATACTAGAACACCTAATAATGTGGTATATTGCGGAAATTTTACAAGTTCAAGAGAATTATCATAACTCAAATAATGAAAAATCAGCTACCAAAACTCATTATCAATGGGGAGATGAACCAATCAACAGGAAAATGAATTAGGGATCATAATTTTGATATTAAATTCCAATAAATGTAAGTATTCTAAAAGAAATGTATCCATTTTTATTTAATACACAATATAATATAATCATTGATGCCAAAATGTATTATGTACCAATGAATTAAACATGAGACCAAGAAAACCCTTAATGTTTGTGTATCATTTTAAACAAACACATTGGAAAGATTTATATTAAAATTGAACATTGAATAAAAAATTTTATATAAAATTCATCATATGATTTCTAAAATATTAAGTATGTATACAAATAAAATAAATTAGGTTAATAATTCAAAATATATCTCAAACAGAAAAAATTTAGACGAGAAAATTGCCCTGTATTAATACTTACATGAAAGTTATGTAACATCATATATAATGATAAAAATATCACAAAAACTTATCTTATATCCTAAATATAAACATATAAATCATTTTATAATTACTTCATAAACATATATTACAGATATATTTGTCGATTATTTTTTCCATTTTTAGGTCTTTGAAATTTTGATTTCTTATTGGAAAGAACATCATGAACATGGGATGAATTCTTACTAACTAGTTTCAAGATCATAATAATTTAAAAATTAAATATACATCAATCATTATTTTCCTAATATTGAATATGCCCCATTATCATTAGCTGAAATATAGGAATACGGATTCGGAAATGTAAAACTCAAAAATTTAGTTTCTGCATGTTTAGTGATCAAAATGTGATAAATTATTAATCAATAAAATATTAATTAAACATTTATAAAATATTAATAAATATAAAATTAATTAAAATTACATGACACAATAATTATATAACAACACATAATCATTAATAACCTAAAAATTAAAACAACATTCACGTTGGTGGTAAAACTAACCAAAACAGAAACATTTTATAATGTTTTCCTAAGAAATAGAATGTATTTGGACATATGTATTATGAAATATTCTTATTATAAAATTTTAATCATTATCATATATACTCATTAAATCCATTCTTATAACCATCAAGGATGGTTGATCATTTTTATGAAATTTCATCGTTTGTATGGAGGCAGCACATCGTACATATGATTTACTGACTCATTCATCAATGATTGAAATGTTGATAATATATAGAAAAAATAAATTTTAAAATTTATTTTTGAAAAAAATTAATATTTATTCACCTAATCCATCTGTGATATCATATTTGAGAGGTGTTTTTTAAAAATTAAAAACCTTAATTTGTAGAGATTGTCTTCACGTATGCTCGATCGATGATTTCATTTTTTTTAATGTTAGGGTGGGATGAATAGATTTTTTTAATAATCATAGTATTTTAACATTATAGTATATAAATGATTCCAAGTTTAATTATAGTAGTATCTATATAAAAAATTTATTGACAACAATAAATAATATATGTTATATATATGATAATACACGCATCGAGTACTTGAACGTTCATTGGAATTCTCTATGGAAATTATGGCCTTAGACTATCTAATTGTGACCAGAGGAATTAAAACATGGGATAATGTTATAATAGTATAATTATGGAATATTAATAAGATTAATTTTGAAATATAGGTGAGTATTGATCTGATAGAATTGATAACGATTTATAAGTGAATGTAAGGGTAATGTTTGAATTACCCCATAAATAATTAATGATTTAGAGTTACTATTAAAGGATCAATGGATATAAAATGGAAAAAATAGGAGGTGATATTGAGTTTGGGTTGAAAACCCCACATAAACCCTTTATTTTGATAACTATGATTGTTTTATGGATTTTTCTTCCATATTTTTTACCATTAACCCAATTTATACTTTCTATGGTAAATAACATACTACCAAAGTAATTTATTTTTCAGAAAATATTAATATTTACTAATTAAAATTATTTGATCCATTTAATTTAGTTTATTGAAATTATTTTATGAAATAATATTTATAATGTCCTGAGAGGTTAATTTCAAAATATATAAACATAGTTGTGTAAACTTTTAAAAAAACAATGTATTGAATATTTAAATTCAAATATAATATACAATTATATCGGATATTGATTTTAATGAAATAATATTTATTATTATTATAAAATACTTATTGAGAATTCATGGAAAGAGAAAACCAAATATAATCTTTAAAGTACAATATTCAATGAAAATACATATAACCATTTTTATAAATGTAACATTTTACTTTATTTTTGAAATGGTTTTACATAGGTTTTCAATGGTAAAAAATAATTTAAAAATAATTAATTATTCAATATATCGATTTTTTACTTAAATGTAATTTGTGAATTCAAGGATATGTTTAGATACGGATAAAATAATTAAAATTATACATTCTATAAAAATTGTATTTTTAAACTAAAAAATAGATCAATCATGAAACAAATCCGTAAATTTTCATCACAAGGTAATTCTTTTATTATAAATATAAAAATTATTTTGCATATTATAAAATAAAAATTATAATATTTATGATAAAATTTTCAATAAAACAATTAAATATATTAGAAAACTAGTTTTATTAGTGAATTACATTTTCTAATATAAACTATTATTTTTCTTACTTCATAACATTTTACATATGAATTGCTCTTAAATATGTATTAATATCAAAATTAATTTATCAACAACAATAATATGTTTATTTAAATATAAATTTATATATCAAAAAAAAATCTTTTTAAAAAAATACTCTTCTATCAAATAAGTGATATTATCAGTCAATTTAGATAATCTAATTGGACCACATTTATATTAAATTTATTCATTATTTTAAAATAATATAATTTCACAAAGAGTATATTCTTATTCATTCCGTCTAATTCAATTTCTAGTTTTTAATAGTTATATTGAGATATTTATATTTTATCTAAATATATTATTGATTCGTTAATATGTTGGGTTTATTGAGGAGAAAAAATTTTACAAATTGATTTTTTTAAATGAAATTATATATTAAGATCATTGAATTTTACATTCCTCTTAAATAAATTATATCCCATAAGTTTTTATTATTACCCATTGTGGAAATTATGTTATGGTACTCTTATCATAATCATCATTGGGGGTATAACAAATAATAAGAAATCTACCATACTATCTTACACTAAACCATGTTTCATATATTTCTTAAAAAAATTAAAATTTCTAAAAAAGCCAATGCTTATATATACCATAATAATTTATTCCTAATTTCATAGAATTATTATAATTATATGAATTTCAATGTCAATAAACAATAATGATGTTCTATATTATTCAAAAATGTAACTCTATCTTTAACCCTTGATTAGTACTAACGACTAGTGCATAAGGTCACACACTGGAAAATTAATATCATAATTCAATAAATGATATAAAATTCACAATTAATATCATGGAATAATTATCAATCCCATGTCTACCCAAATTTTCTAACTCATATTTTGCCAAATAAATAAACACATCATTAACTCAACATCAAGCATATATACTACCTAACAGTTGTTCATTCCTAAATCATGTTGTCTCAAAAAATTACCCCCAAATATGAAATTTTCAATAATCACTTTTCAAGTTTATTAATACAATTAAATATATGTTTTCAAACCATTAAAACAATATCAATGAATAAAAATTATTATATATATCACATAATTACCAAAATATTTTTAATATTCTTGAATTTCGTCATTAAATTGATCTCACTAATTATAATATATAATTTAAAAATTTTTTAGTTTATATTAAAATATCAACATCACTACCATTGGTAACACTGGGAATCTCAAATTTTCGATATTAATAGTTATATTATAATATTATTATCTCATTACATATACTATCTTATTCAAATATAATAATCAATAGATTATAAATACATACAATTCAAAACTTCATTAGCATGAAATTATATCAAAAAATACTATAACCAAAATGTGCATGACCATATAAAGAATATGTACATGGATAAAATAATATGAATAGGTATTCCCCTATAATTCCTTTTTATTTAAAATGTGATATATTCATATAAAACTATTTCGCTCTGCAACTATATATTTTGCCTATTTCCACAGTTGAAAACCATGGTAGTTGAACCCAAAACCGTATCCATATGCTATGGCCACAGTTTTTCCAAACCACGGGTTCTATCACCATGGAATTAGGGTCTGACCTATTGCCACAGTTTTACTTGTGGTAGATGGTGGGATATTGCCACAGTTTTGAAAACTATGGCAATAGGTCTCCTCCTTGACAAATAGCTCTATAACCCTAAAAACCTTGGTAATTGTCCAAAAATAATTTTTCACCGGCCGAATTCGATATCTGTACATCACCTATAGTATTCAACCACATAACCACAATAGCATGCTGTGATTCAGGTATATATATATTTAATTTATTATATATATTATTAAAAACTGTGGAGGTACCATAAAAACCATGGAAATAGGGCTTCCTTCTCTTTTTTGCAGGAACATTTTACTCCCGCACAAGGGGAGGAGTCCTATAATCATGGTTTTTAAAACCATCACCAGAGGCCACATAACCGTGGCTATAGGTGAGGTCTATATCCATTGTTTTCAAAACTATTTCTCTATCCCATGTAAAAAAGGCCTTTAGAAATTGTTCTAAAAATCGTGGCTATAACATAATGATAGACATGGTTTTAAATTTGTGGCTACAATTCTTTGGTAAAAGCCCATTTTTCTACTTGTCCTCCTTGATCAATCCTTGGATATCCATGGTAAATTTCATATTAGGTTCTCTAAATAAATTAGTTGACATCTTCATAATGGTTTATTAAGAGAATTTTATTACCAAAAAAAATATTCCTATAATGTGTCTAGTCTACTGTTTATTCTATGTCCCAATCTTCAAGAATCATTGTGATTATTGAGAAAATTACCTACCAACAATGTTTAGGGTTAATACCACTAGGTTCATATGTTCCACAAAAAAATATACATTCCAGTATCTAGAATAGAATTTATTACTATAAAATACCAAATAATCTCTATTTAACCCAAACAGTGGGATATTTTCCAATAGTAGACATATTTCATTGTTTTCATTAATGTTCACTCATTCCTAAGGACAAATAAAATGTTCATTATTGCATTAAATTAAAATAATAAACAATCATAAAGGGTTATATAAACCTTTTAAATTGTGATTATCCAAATATTTTCAACACATAAATTATTATCAACTAATATCGCAGCCTATAATATTGTCTAAAAAATATTTAATACCAAAAGTTATTCCCTTGAACTTCTATCCCACATCATATTCTGTAAACACATAATGTATATACCTTTAATGATATCATGTTTTAAATTCGTTGATATAACTACCCTTAATTTAAAAATAAATAACAATTATGGTTCCACTTATATCCCAATGATATTTTATGATTTATAGATTTAAATAATTACATAAAAGATCTAGTAAATAACATGTTATTTGCCACAAAAAAAGATTTTTTTCATTATATGTTAAAATAATTAATCCATAATGAGTCATAACATATCATAAATGTTCTTCTGCACATGATATCAATCTAAAATTCCCATGTGTACCACATTTTTTCATATCCCAAAACAAGGAAATTTAATAAAGGGGTGAAAACAAATTCATAGCTTGGGAACATACATATAATGTTGAAAAAACATTACAATAGTTCACATAATATGGTTGGAAATAATAATCAGAATATTTTCATAATCAACTAAAACCAAGAGCATATAAAATACATGACTATAAAAAACATATATGACAAATATTTCTATTATAATGATGTAATAATCAATTATGTATATCAAAAACAATTTTTTAATGGCATATTCCAAGAAACAGTCCTATTATGAGAGGATTAATAATCTATGACCTAACTTATTATGTCTCATTAAAATTATTTATTCATTGTGGGGCTATATAATTCTAATCACTCCCATAGTCTTATTAATTACAATTTATTTACACTTATATTCAATGAAAATATGTTTTTGCACACCCTATAGAGCCTCTAGATGAATAAAATATTGGATATTAATATAATAAAAATTATAAAATTTCACAACGTAATCACCATGCCTTTATAGTCAACAATCATTTGAATCTTAATTTCTTATCACTATGAAAATAATAGGTATAACATGGTCATAACAAATCCATATGAAGAAGTTGGATGTTAGAAAAATACATAGTAAATATATCATTGATTATCTATATTGGAATTACATCATAAAGACTTCCAATATTTGTCAGCATGTCAATAGAAAAAAAAATTATGAAAACATAACCAAATATAAATCATTCTAAATTTAATGTTCACACTATATAGATCAATGAGAATTTAAATAATTTTAAACTGTAATAACATGTCAATAAAAAATTGAGATAGATGAAGGCGATGGTTTAAAAAGTAAAAATCCATAATATAAAAATGGGAATCTTAATAGATGTTGACATGAATGAAAAATATCCTAGAAATGTAATTCATCAATGATACCCCCAATAAGGAACTATTAATTGGATGGTTTAGTACCTTGAGTTCATTTTAAATAAATATTAATATATATTATATTATAAATAGTTAATCATTAACACTGATAAGGTAAATTATTCTGCAAATGAAAATAGAAGTGGAAGTGAACCATCAAAGAGATTTTAGAAATCATTTGAATCATTGATCTAAATGATGTAGTTACATATCCCCAGAAAAATTATTTTCAATTGGGGAAGTGATAACTAATTGAGAAAAATTTTATATAAAAATAATATCTTATAATAGATCCTTTAATATTAAATAAATTTTCCTATATGAAATATGTATCCAAAATCGTAAACATTTTATTATGAAAGTTACTTTATTTATACTTCAAATGTCCTTATTTAAAACATTGATTTCAAAAAGAGTAACAAACCATTTTTTGTATTATAGTATCTTTTACCCAATTAGTATAATAGTATATCCTAAAATATTGGGCAGATATAACCCAATCAGGGAAGAAAAATGTTAGTGACAAAACATTATAACTCCAATAAGGAGATTTGAGTTACCAATACCATTTATTGGACACATATCAGAAGAAGTGAGAAATATTTTTCATTTGATTATTATGGTAATAATGAATTTCCCAATATTAAAATTATAGAATAAAAAAAATACAATAAAAAGAAAAAAATTTCAAATTGTACATGTTCAGGTAAATGGTTATAGCTCAATGAATGAAAGGTGTTTTTACAATAATCTATACTACTAGGGAAAAAAGTATATTCGTAGAAACAGGAATATGGGAACATGATTTGGATAATATGTCATTACCCAAACCACTATGGTGGACCTGGCTTCTAGTATACCAATTTTGACACCCTAACCATAGCTTTAATAGGAAAGGGACTATAGACCAATGCTGAGTAAAAATATCACACACATTGGAGCCCCTATCCCATGGAACCTATATATATAAATAATAATATTAAAACACCTCTAAAATTTGGAAATTAAAGAAATAAATTATAGAAAAAAATATGAATGCATATAGAGAATGCAAAATCAAAGTATGAAACAAGTATGAGAAAGTGATAACGGTAATATATAAGTATAAAAACTATAAAAGAGTCTATCTTGGTATTAAATTGAGACTGTGGTCATAATGAATGTCCTAAGACCGTCTATCGGCTATCATGGACTACTAATGTCCAATTAATCTTGGAAATCCTAGAAATATGTTTAAAGGAATATGATTTACTCATGTCATGAAATCAACTTAATGATCCCAAGCATTTGTGATTATAATTATACCAAGTTAGACACCTTGAACACACTAAACATAATGCATTAAGTGTATCATCTAATTATAAAAATGGAAACTCAATATGAATGTTATACAATAATAACATCCTAGATATGATCAATGTAGACACTATGTCTTAATATAAGGTAAAAACATCAGTGGTTTTCTATGATTATTCCTATGGATTCTTTTTAACATTCGTCTGAAATAACTCACCACTAAGGTCTTGCTTACAAAAATGGATCTCATCTGAGAGCTTATTCCATAGGGACTCACCATGGTGGGTTACACATTAGAAATCATAATATTTTGACACAATTAAATGGGTTCACAACTAGTTCTATAGGAGATAACAAAACCTATCTTTATTAACCTATTATGATATGGATCACATGACCTGATATTTGGTAATGGGATAGATGAAACCACCAATAGTGGAATGATATAGTATCACACCTTAGGTGACACTGAGGGATACCTAAATTTACCTTGAGATAACCCATATAGGGGACTAATCATCATATTATTAGGATGAGATAGAAAACTGTACACTAATCGGGATGGATGAAAGGAACGTACACTATAAATTCTCATCTAGTATAGGGAGAATAAGGGATTAAACCTACCCAGGAAGTAGTAAATTGAATTTATATGGCATAAAAGGGATTTCATATCATGGTTGAAAATTCAGAAGTCTATTCCCTTTCTCGTTTCCACTTTACTGTTCCCATTTATTCTATTCATTCCCATATAAATTTTCCATGACCATGTACACTATATTTTCCAGTGTACTATTTCCATGACCATGTATATAAGTCAAGATCATGCATATTAATCTCAGGAGTAAACTCTAATTCATTTATCAAGGTTCAAATGGTGTGCGTAAATTGAAATGGAATGTGATATATTTCACTACATGTAAACCCTAACTGCCATAGAATGGGGTCACATGGTATGTGTCCTTCCAAACTACATTCAAGGTAGTTTTCAATTTTATAGATGTAACATCCCAAGTATGTAATGAATAATAGATATTTTTATCTATGTATATTTATAAATTAGATAGTGTTTTAGAGGTTTAAAATGATAATAAATCCAATCATAAGCATGTAATAAACTAATATTTTTAAAGATTGTTTTGCAGCCTTTTGATGGAAAACCATTTTTAAATCAATATTTTGACAATTTTATAAGCACTATTTGTCGAAATAAACTTATTAATTATGATTGGGACATTGTAATTAACTTTTGGTGAATTTATGGTATTTTTCCGATAAAGTTCTTTTTTTAATGAATATGGAAAAATGTTGTATTTTAATTCAAAACCTCTTTTTAATCTAATTTATTTATATGATTATTTTATCTTTTTAATTTGTTTTATGGTTAAATTAGAATATATTTTTACCATTTAATCCAATAGTGGTCGTTGGAATTAATTTCACTTTGAAATTGGACTTAAACTAGTGTCAATCTTTTGATACTTATTATTTCATAAAAAAACACGATATTTGCTTTGACTGCGGGAATTATTTATTAAATTAATTAATGAAACATATATGTTTTGAATTTTGTAAAATAGACATCATTATTGAATTCAGAATATCAAATATAGCTTAGGGTGATGTTTTTGTTATTTTTTCTGAAAAACTTCAATTTTTGATGAATAGGGAAACCAATAAGTGGTACTTAAAAAACTGATTTTTCATTTAAATAAAACTTTACCACATCTGTGTTTTGAATTTCAAAAATCCGACATACATGGTTGTCGTTAAGAAGTAAAATCTGGTTCAATGGTATTAAAAAAAATTTATGCTGAATAGTAACTTTTATGTTTTTAATCACGATTAGAGGTAATTAGAGTAATCTATGGTAAAAATAATATTTTAATAATATGAAATAACCTAGACACATGTCATAACCTTATTGGATGTGTCATGGCTGACCAAGACAATCCATGGGTCAATGTGGGGACCCCATGGAGCCACTTTGGTAGTAAAATGGCATTAATATCTTTTTATTTAATGTTAAAATTAAAATGTCGCAAACATGAGTTTTTTTACTAAACCAATTTTTACATGGGGTTATACAAGTCATATTTTTTACTATAAATATTCATTGGAAATATAAAAAGATTTCCGACATCATACTAGTTTTTTCATAATTTTTATACCTTAAATAAATTAAATTATTTATGACATTATGATGATGCATCGATTACTACATTATTCAACGATTTAAATAAAATGAAATGATAATCTAAAATCTAAGACCGAAACTTTTCAAAAACCTATTGCATGAGTATATTTCGAACCCTTATTACCTTATCCTCAAATTCTATCAATGTGGGACCTTTAAAATCTGATAAACATTTTAAAATAAAGTAACATTTCTTTACTTTCCAAGAGTGCCCCTCCTCTCTTCTTATAAGTGGCCCCCACCTCTACCTCCATACCCAAACATCCAAAGCCTTTGGCTCGGCCAAACCCTGTCCATTTATTCTCTCCACATCCCTCTCTAACTCCTAGAAGCCTCACTTTTGGATGAAGTCTTCCCAAGGAAGCCTTTGAGCTCAAATCAAAAAGAGTTACCCGATTTATAGGTAATGTCTTCTATTGTGTTCTTATGTTTTATTTTGCTTCTCCAACACCCTAAAATCTTTTTATTCATTTATTTTATAACAAATACATTATATTATATATAATATGATGTTCTTATAAGAAGTAATCGAGATTCACTTACACACACCTACATCTAATGGTTAAAGAACATACTGTTTTTGTGGACGGTGAATTTCTGCCTCACGAAATGATGATTGTTCAACACTCATATAACACCTTCAAAGGTGGAAATTATGATGAAACTATATTTATATATTATATATAATATGATTATGTTTTACTTAAAATTAGGTATTTTTCATTTATGGAATACCTTTATGGTTTCCATTATGGGTAAACGCAATATCTTCATTTTAGGAAGTGCAGACTACCGCCCTCAAAGTGATTTGATTCATTAATGACATATATGGGACGTATAAAGGATGTAAGTAATCATATTATATATGATATTATAATGGAATTATAATATATCTTTATATCATTATTATTCCACTCCATAAAATACAAATTAGAAATGAAAGTAGCGTTCCTGCGTATGTACGGCTTACCGTCTCCATGAACGGTGCATTTCATTTCTTACATCTAAATGTAATTTTATATTATAAATGCGTGTATATACTAGATATATATGATATATATGATATCTACATCATGATTATAAATCTGGATATAATGGATACATGAATAACTTGTAATTATAACGATTTTATTTATGACTCAAGTACCAATGATCGTTAAAACGACCGTTATTAACTTAAATAATTACATAGTGTTAATTACATTGTAATAAGTGATATAAAAGGAATAATGAAACTTAAAAAGGTTCTTAAGAAATTAGAAATTAACTCAAGTTTATTATTCAGGATGTTAAAGAACGATCGAGTCATGTCGGACCCAAGGTTTGAGACTTTGTCTCAATCTCCATTCATTGAGGCATATTTTGTTTTATACACAACTTTCTTTTATAAGGTGTACAAACCCCTTTGAATATTATGTTTATCCAAAATGAATATTTTTTATACGAAGAGTTTTACTAAATGAAAAAAGGGAATGTTTTTTTCGTATGTATGTGGCGACAACGACTTCTCTGACGCCATGACCATTATTTGAGTTTCGGCTTCCTCTATAAGACATACTTCTTTTTAAAAGAAAAAATAAATACCTTGTTTTACATTTATTTTATTTTGGTTTTGAAAATGGTTTTCATAATGTTTTTATTATATCAATGTGTTGTATTGATAACTTATGATTGAAATGTGGAAATGTTAGGTTTCCTTTGTGCAGGTTTTATGTGATATGATTATGTTATGGTTCTTGGGCATTGTTATGAAGATGAGTGGTTCCGTGATAAACTAAGGTCGGGTGAGCCCAATATAGCTCTCCAATGCATTGGGTAACACGAAAGAGTTAAATGTTGAGGTTTCTCAGAAGATATTAAGGAAATATATTGTGATGGGTATTCCGAACGTAACCAAGAGGGTTACTCCCTACGTAAGAATGTTATGAATGCCTCAAGTTACATTTATGTCTTATGATTTCTATGATTTATTCATAATATGGATGAGGTATGTTAAAGTGCTTATGTTTTATGGGTAATGTATGATTTCAATCTTCTGTATATATGTACTCATGTTTCTGTTCCATATTTTCAAATCCCTTACTAAGCTTTTTATCCTCATCCCATGTTTTTTTGAAATGTTTTTCACAGGTCATGGGAAATGTACATGATATGGTGATAGTGTCAAGGAAGTGTCAAGAAAAAATCCATGATTTATTTTAAATATTTTTTCCATTGATGGGAAAAAGGAATACTCTATTTTATGTAACATCTTTGTTTAAAATGTGGAATGTAATGCATGTTTTCTGATATAATTCTCTAAAACTCCAAACCTGAAAAGATCCCTGATGTGTAATCTTGTAATATCTCAAGATTATGTAATGTTTAAGGCTAGGGCCTTATATTTGGTATCAGAGGTCGGTTTAGATAACTTTAGGAGTTATAATTCTATTAAATGATTATACAAAAATATTTTTTTTTGAAATGATATAACATTTGAAGATTACCATGTTGATTCATCTAAGATATGTTTGTTCAAAATGGTTTTGCGTAGAGGAAACAGGGAAGCCATGCTAGGAAGGAATACAGAAGGAAATAACCTTCTGAATCAGCATACTAAGATGGTTGGAATTGGAACCGAATAGTTTGTTGCAGTAATGCCATAGTTGACTCAAGTGATAAATTGTTGCGGTATCCATGCACTAGATCAGGCCGATCAACCACAGATGAACATGTCAGTGGTGGAACATTTCATGAGGCAACATCCTCCATAATTTAGAGGATCATCTGACCTTGCGCTAGCTAAAAGGTGGATTAATGCACTGGAGAATATTTTCGATGTCATAGGGTGTTCAGAAATTCAAAAGGATGGTCTTGCTATTTACCGTTTGGTGGGTGAAGCAGATCAGTGGTGGTCGATGGTTAAAAATATCAGGGACACTGATGAGATTGATGCTCTCAACTGGGATGAATTCAATGGTATGTTTCTTGAGAAGTATTTTCATAAGGCTGTTCGACATAGGATGGAAAAAAAATTCTTGGAATTGAGGCAAGAGGAAGACTCAGTGGCTGCCTATGAAGAGAGGTTCACTCGATTGGCAAGGTATGCTCCAAATTATATCTGATACCTTGATAGTAAAATCAATTGTTTTTACTTAGGATTAAAGCCAAAATATAGAAAGGAATTGGCTTATCATGAGGTTAAAAGTTATGAAAAGCTTGTTCGATGTGCTGAGAAGGTGGAAATGGAGTTTGCTGATGATCAAGTGTTCTATAACAACAAGCAGAAGAAGAGACCGAGGTGGCAGGAGAAAAGAAAGAATTATTCAAAAAAGTCTGATGGTAAGAATACTAAGTTTCCAGTTTTTGATAAATGTGTGTAAAAGGCATGTGGGGGAATGTATTCTGAATTCTGTAAATTGTTACCGATGTGGTAAGATGGGATAGAAGGCTCGTGATTGCACTAAAAAAGATCAAGGTGAAGGTAAGACCAAATTTGATTTATAGTTAGTGAAATTTTTTTGTGCAATGAGATGGGTCACTATACAAACGAGTGTCTGAGAAAGATCTTGAGTGATGGGAAGTAGTTAGACTACAAGCGGAAAGGGGTGGTGAAATCCTTTGCAACTACTTCAGAAGATGTCGGGCCATCAAATGAAGATGTATTAGGTACGTTGTTTTTTCATATTATCCCAGTGTGTTGTTTGATTTGGGGTCTAGACATTATTTCATCTTTGAAATATTTTCTAGTAAAATTTGAATACTATCTCAAGAAATGACTCCTGAACTTGTGGTAAAAACACCTGGGGGAAATGTTGAGGAAAACAGAATTAATAAGAATCTTCTTATCCTTATCTGTGGAAAGAAACTACTTGCAAACCTTATTGTTTTACATATAATAGATTTTGATGTTATCCTGGGTATGGATTGGCTCTCTATTTACCATGGTAACATTGACTATAGAGATAAAGAATTTTCTTTTCATAAAGACTTTTCGTTTGTGTAGAAGAATGAACCGTTACCGTTGATAATGTATCAAGAGGCCTAGAAACATGTAAAAGATGGAAATGAATGTTTCCTTGCACAAATTGAACTTTTAGAGTTGAAGGAGAAATTGAAAAATTTATTAGAGAAAGGTTTCATTCAAACTAGTACATCACCATGGGGTGCTCCTGTTTAATTTTTTAAAAAGAAAGATGGTTCTATGAGACTTTGCATTGATTATAGAGCCTTTAATAACATCACTGTTAAGAGAAAATATCAATTTACAGATATTGATGATTTGTTTGATCAGCTCTAGGGAGCTCAGTATTTTTGAAAAATTGACCTGAGATCGGGGTGTATCAGTTGAAGGTAAAGGAAGCAGTTATTCTAAAGACCACGTTTCATAAAAGATATGGCCATTATGAATTTTTATTAATGCCTTTTGGTCTAACCAATGCACCTGTTGTATTCATGGAATTAATAAATAGAATTTTCCATGATTTCTTGGATATGTTTGTGGTGGTTTTCATTGATGACATTTTGGAGTTTTCTATAAGTAAAGAGGAGAATGAAAGGCATTTAAGGGTTAATTTGAAATCCTTGAAGGAAAATAAAATGTATGGGAAATTCAGCAACTGTGAGTTTTGGTTGCAACAAATTTCTTTCCTTGGTCATATTGTTTCTAATGATGGGATAACTGTTGATCCAGCAAAAACAATGTTTGTTGAAGAATGGCCCAGAACCACAAATGTAACTAAGATTCATAGCTTCCTTGGTTTGGTAGGCTATTACCGAAGGTTTATTATAAATTTTTCACGGTTATGTAGCCCAATAACGAAGCTAACTCAGAAGGGTGTTAAGATTATCTGGACAAAAGAATGCGATGATTGTTTTCAGGAACAGAAAAGAAAATTGGTGAATGCTCCAGTTTTGGAACTACCTTCCAGGAATGGTGAATTTGTTATCTGCAGTGATGCTTCATTGAAATGACTTGGTTGTGTCCTAATGTTGAATGATCAGGTAATTTCTTATGCTTCATGTCAGTTGAAAACTCATGAGCTAAATAACCCTACACATGATTTGAAATTAGCTGATGTAGTTTTAGCTTTAAATATTTGGAGGCATCATTTCTATGGAGTAAAGTGTGAAATATATACTAATCCCAAAATTTTAAAGTATATATTCACTCAGAAAGAATTGAACATGTGACAAAAAATATGGCTATAATTAATCAATTATTATGATTGTACAATCCATTACCATCTTTGAAAAGCAAATAAAGTGGCTGATGCTTTGAGTCGAAAAAGTAATGGTTCATTAACAATGTTGCATTTGAAACGTGATCCTTTGGTTAAGGATTTGATGAACTTTGGTACATAAGTTTTTGGTGCATGATGTTCTTCTGTTTTGTTTTAGGTATCAGTGAAATCTTCTCTATCAGACAAAATCAAGCAAGCACAAAAGCAACAGAGTGAGTTGCAGAAAAAGGTAGTGCTGGTTCAGAAGGGTAAGTTACCTGAATTCAACATTGATAATGATTTTGTTTTGAGATTTGGGAAGAGATTAGGTGTGCCTTGTGATTCATAGTTGAAGATAGAGTTGTTATGTGAAGCTCATAGTTCTCCATTTTCAGTTCATATTTGTAGTACTAAGATGTATATATATCATTGAGAGTATTACTGGTGGGAAGGAATGAAAAGGGATATTGCAGATTTTACTGTGAAGTGTTTGACTTATCAACAGGTTAAAGCAGAGCGGTAGTTACCGAAAGGGATGCATCAGCCTTTACCAGTGCAAGATTGGAAATGGGAGAATATATCCATGTACTTTTTTGTGGGATTACTGAAGACATCTCGAGGTAATAATTCAATATGGGTTATTTGTGATCGCTTGACTAAATCTGCTCATTTCCTTGCTATACAAGGTACATTTTCCCAATATCAACTTTCATGTTTGTATCTTAAAGAGATAGTCTGGTTACATGGAGTTCCTCACTCCCTTGTATCTAACCGTGATCCTAGGTTCACTTCTAACTTTTGGAAAGGCCTTCAGAAGTCGTTGGGTACTGACTTAAATTTTAGTACATCTTTCATCCTCAATCAGATGTGCAGTCAGAACGAACAATTCAGACTTTAGAAGATATTCTAAGTTCTTGTTCGATGGATTATCAGGGAATTTGGGACCAACATCTTTCTTTGGTTGAGTTTTTATATAATAACAGTTTTCATTCTAGTATACATATGAAACCACTTGAGGTGTTATATGGGAAGCAGTGACGAACTCCAGCTTTCTGGGATGAAGTGGGTGAAAGGAAGTTGATGGGACCAAAATTGGTGGAATATTTGGTAGAAAAAGTTCAGTTGATACAGAAACACATGAGAACGTCTTAGAGTATGTAGAAGAGTTATGCGGATAACCGGAGGAAGGATCTATCTTTTGAGGTAGGAGATCATGTTTTTTTCAAAGTCTCACCATGGAAAAGTGTGATGCGATTTGGTAAGAAAAGAAAGTTCAGTCCATGGTTCATTGGACCATATGAAATTCTTGAGAGAGTTGGATCATTTGCTTATCGAGTGGCTTTACACCCGAGTTTGTCTCAGGTACAGAATGCTTTTCATGTTTCGATGTTGAGAAAATATATGCTAGATCTATCTCATGTTTTGAGTCCAGAGGTAGTTCAGCTGGAAGAGAAGCTATATTATGATGAAAAACCAGTCCAGATTTTTGACCATCGGGAGCATGTGTTGCGGAATAAGGTGATTAATCAGGTAAAGGTTTTGTGGAAATACCACATGGTTGAAGAGGCAACATGGGAATATGAAAATGCAATGAGGGCTAAATACCCCCACTTATTCGATAAGTAAATAAATTGCAGGGACACAATTTTCTAAAGGGAGAAGGTTGTAACAATCCAAGTATGTAATGAATAATAGATATTTTTATCTATTTCTATTTTTTAATTAGATAGTGTTTTATATGCTTAACATGAGAATAAATCCAATCTTAAACAAGGTTTACACTAATATTTTTAAAAAATTGTTTTACTGCCTTTTGATAGAAAACCATTTTTAAATCGAACATTTGATAATTTTATAAGCTCTATTTGTAGAAATAAACTTATTCTTTATGATTGGGAAATTGAAATTTAATTTGGGTAAATTTATGATATTTTTCCGATAAAGTTCTTTTTTTAATGAATATTGAAAAATGTTGTATTTTAATTCAAAACCTTTTTTAATCTAATTTATTTATATGATTAGTTTATCTTTTGAAATGGTTTTAAAGTTAAATTAGAATATATTTTTACCATTTAATCCAATAGTGGTCATTGTAATTAATTTCACTTTGAAATTGGACTTACACTAGTGTCAATCGTTTGATACTTATTGTTTCATAAAAAACACGCTATTTTTTCTAAAAGCGGGAATTAATTATTAAATTATTTAATGAAACTTATATGTTTTGAATTTTGTAAAATAGACATCAATTTTTAATTCGGAATATCAAATATAGCTTAGGGTGATGTTATGGTATTTTTTCTGAAAAACTTCATTTTTTGATGAATAGTGAAACAACTAAGTGGTACTTAAAAAAAGATTTTTCATTTAAATGAAACTTTACAACTTCTGTGTTTTGAATATAAAAAATTTGACATAAAAGGTTGTCATTAAGAAGTAAAATGTGGTTCAATGGGATAAAAATAATTTTTTGGTGAATAGTAACAATTATGTTTTTTATCACGATTAGAGGTAATTAGTGTAATTTAAGGTAAAAATAATGTTTTAATAAAATAAAATGACCTAGACACATGTCCTGCCCTTATTTTATGTGTTATGGACGAACAAGAAAATCCATGGGTCAACTTGGGGACCCCATGGAGCCACTTCGGTAGGAAAATGACTTTAATATCTTTTTATTTAATATTAAAATTAAAATATCACAATCATGAGTAGTTTTAATAAAACAATTTTTACATGGGGATATAAAAGTCATATTTTTTACTAAAAATAGTCATTGTAAAGATAAAAATATTTACTACATCATAGTTGTTTCTTTATAATTTTTAGACATTAGATAAATTAAATTATTTATGACATCATGATGACGCATCGATTACATCCTTATTTAACGATTTAAATAAAATGAATAGATAATGTAAAATATAATACCTAACTTGTCAAAAACATATTGGATGGGAGATTTGGAACCCTTATCACCATATCCTAGAATTATATCAATTTGGGACCTTTTAAATCTAAAACTCATTTTAAAATAAAGTAACATTTCTTTACTTTCCAAGAGTGCCCCTCCTCTCCTCTTATAAAAGGACCCCACCTCTACCTCCTTACCCACACTTCCAAAGCCTTTGGCTCGGCCAAAACCTGTCCACGTAGTCTCTCCAAATCCCTCTCTTACTCCTAGAAGCCTAACATTGGGCATAAGACTTCCCAAGGAAGGCTTTGAGCTCAAATCAAAAAGAGTTACCCGATTTAAAGGTAGTGCCTTTTATTGTGTTCTTATGTTTTATTTTTCTTCTCCAACCCCCTATACACTTATTATTCATTTATATTGTAACAAATTCAGTATATTCAATATAATAGGATGTTTCTATAAGAATTATTTGAGATAAACTTACACACAACTACATCTACTGGTTAAATAACATACTGTTTCTGTGGACGACGAATTTCTGCCTCATGAAACGATGATTGTTCAACACTCATATAACACCTTAAAAGGTATCCATTAAGATGTCACTATAATTATATATTATATGATATAAGATTATGTTTTACTTAATATTCTGTATTTTTCATTTATGGAATACCTTTAAGATTTCCATTATGGGTTAACGCAATATCATCATTTTAGGAATTGCGGACTACCGCCCCCTCAAAGTGATTTGATTTGTTAATTCCATATGTGGGACGTATAAAGGATGTAAGTAATGAAATTATATATGATATTATAATGGAATTATAATATATCTTTATATAATTATGATTCCATTCCATAAAATACGAAATAGAAATGAAAGTAGCCTTCATGCGTACGTACGACTTACCATCTCCATGAACGGTGCATTTCATTTCTTACCTCTAAACGTTATGTAATATTATAAATGAATGTATATACTAGATATATATTATATATATGATATCTACATTATGATTATAACTCCGGATATGATAGATACATGAAAAACTTGTAATTATAAAGAGTTTATTTTTGACTCAAGTTCCAATGATCGTTAAAACGACCGTTATTAACTTAAATAATTTCATAGTGTTCATGACATGATAATAAGTGATATAAAAGGAACAATGAACTTGAAAAAGGTTCTTATGAAATTAGAAATTAACTCAAGTTTATTATTCAAGAGGTTAATTAATGATTGAGTCAAGTCGTACCTGAGGTATGGGACTTCGTCTCAATCTCAATTCATTGAGGCATATTTTGTTTTATACACAACTTTATTTTATATGGTGTATAAACCCAATTGACTTCTAAGTTTATCCACAAGTAATATTTTTTATAAGAATCATTTTACTAAATGAAAAAATGGAATGTTTTTGTCGTACGTATGAGGCAACAATGACTTCTCCGCTGATGTGACCATTAATTGAGTTTCAGCTTCCCCTACAAGCCATAATTTTTTTTAAAAGAAAAATAAATATAGTGTTTTGATTTTATTTTATTTTGGTATTGAAAATGGTTTACATAATTTTTTTATTATATCAATATGTTGTATTGATATCTTGTTATTGAAATGTGGAAATTTTATGTTTCCTTTGTGCATGTTTTATGTGATATGATTATGTTATGGTTCTTGGGCATTATTATGAAGATGGGTGGTATTGTGGTAAACTACGGGCGGGTGAGCCGAATATAGCTCTCAAATTCATTGGGTAAAGCAAAGGAGTTAAAGGTTGAGGTTTCTAGGAAGAGATTTTGGGAATATACTGTGAGAGGTATTCCAAATGTAACCAAGAGGGTTACTCCCTACGTAAGAATGTTATGAATGCCTCAAGTTACCATTATGTCTTATGATTTCTATGATTTATTCATAATTAGGAATAAGTATGTTAATATTCTAATGTTTTATGGGTAAAGTATGATTTCATTCTAATGTATATATGTACTCATGTTTCCTTTCCATATTTTTATATCCCTTACTGAGCTATTTATGCTCATCCCAAGTTTTTTTGAAATGTTTTTCACATATCAAGGGAAAGGTACATGATATGATTATAGTTTCAAGGGTGTGTCAAGAAAGAATCCATGTTTTATTTTAAATATTTTTTCCGTTGATGGGAAAAATGAATACTATGTTTTATGTAATATCTTTTTTTAAAATGTTGAATGTAATGCATGTTTTATGATCTATTTATCTAAAACTCTAAACCTGAAAAGATCCCTGATGTGTAATCTTTTAATATATCAAGATTAAGTAATGTTTAAGGTTGGGGCCTTAAAATAGATTACTATATTATTTATGTTTATCCACCCAGACCAACTAATCCATCAATCACTTCCAAAAATATTAAAATAATATTAGATCAATTACTTAATGAAATCCAATAATCATCAATGGTCGGAGTTGATTCACTAATATAATCATGAATCAAACCCCATCGTACAACATTTCAAAAACACCAAAACACACATGCAAGCTTCCTTCTATCCACTGTCAGATCTCACAACATCATTATCTAACAATGATAATTACATTGGCCATGAATCCAAACTGACATTAATGATATTTTACACTAAATATGTATTGTGAAATGAAAATTATAATGGTACTATCTAATCATATTTCAAATGAAATAATGATGATGGATGTCCCAAAAATGATTTTATAGAAGTAAAAATGTAAGGAAATAAATTTCATCCATTATTCGGGTTTCCCTCAAATCATTAACATTGAAATTGATGAGTGGATAATAATAATAAATTATTAACAAAAAAATTCCAACATTTACACCCATCAACTGTTAATTGAACATTGATCCATGAAATAATTCATCAAATGAATTAATTCATATTTTACTATAGGGAATTGAGCACACATATTAATAAATTAAAAATAAATTTCATACCATAATATTGGATTGATATATAATGAATTTGATTTTATTCCATTCACATTGTAATTTTCTAATATATCAATTAGTGAAGATAAACTCCTTGGTACCAATCATCGATCCACATGCATGTTTTCCCCCACCACATCTCTTCACCATGGCCTCTCCAATCTATAGGGATATGTGACTAACCATAGAATTTTCTATACCATTTTACATATATATAATTTATTAGAAATTATGGAATTTTATATAAATAAATTATATTTATTAACTAATATATCTATTATTCCTCACGAATCTATCCATATGAACTCCAAATGCATATAAATATTATGTCACACCAAGGGTAAAACATAATCTCCAAATTTAATACCATCCTTAGATTTCAAATATGAGAAAACATTTGGGGGATATTTCACTATTTACAAAAATTGATGCATGTGTGATTTATTATATTTAAAATTTAATTATTAATACTGAGATTCAACGGATCATGGAACACCATGATGAATCCTCACGTTACATTGAAAATATTATTTTAAAGATCCCAATGTATTACAATTAAATAAATAGATCCATTAAAATCTCCCCACCTCATGAGTTTTCGTCCTAAAAATAAAAAATAGCACACTAAATGTAAAGGGTACTATTCTCACATATGGTTGGCATGCTAAATTTAGTTTTAATAGTGGTTACAATGCTTCCATTAAACATTAAAAAGGGAATCATTCCTCCATGAGGGATCTTCTCTAAATAATCCTCAATCTCTACTTGGTGCAATATAAAGGTATCTCCGTCCTCAATGTCCACTAATCCCTAATTGATATCATGAAATTTATATTGCACATGAAATTCAATTTGAAACACATGAATGTCTTCAGGAACTTGGTCTAAATGATGTGGTATGGCTAAGTGTTATTCCACCTATACAAACCAACATATAATTATAAAAGGGTAAAATCAGAAAGATAACATTCTTCCACATCCATATATATGTAATCTCCACTCCAGTTATAGAGTTAGGATCAGATGGTGTCCCACATCAAACTCCAAAGGCCTCCCTCATCGGCCCTCATATGAGTTTCAATGGATGTGGATAGTTCTCATTAACTCTGGGATGATATGAATATTCCCTATTATCACTCATACCGTATTGATGAAAATGAGTTCTGACTAACTATGATCAATCTAGTACAATGGTGACCAAAATGGTATCCAATGGAAGTCCATGAATGGTAAAATTCCAATGGTGGAGTGGTAACTATTGCTATAAGTAAAATTTAGCAAAGGTAAATGATACTTCTACCTGTATATAATGTCTAACACGAAATCTAGAAGCATGTTTTCAAAAATATGAATGGTCTAATCTGTTTAGAAATCACTATTGGGATGGAAAACCATTCTCAAATGAAACTATGTTCCAAAGGCCTCCTAAAATCCTCTACAGAACTCTTATGTATCATAGGTATCATTATTTGAAATAATCATTATGAGAAATTCATGATATAATATAATATCGTACATGTAAAGGAATCCTATTTTCTCTAATGAACTATTATCTTAAATGGATATGATGTTTTCCAACATTGTGAGTCACACTATGATTTCCGAGGTAATTTCCAGGACACTAACTGATCAGGGAAGTATTATCATGATTTCTATAAAGATAATGTCTCCCGTCAAGTCTATAACCTCAAGGGGATGAATAAATACCACTATAATCTTGTTCCCACACTTCACGTCCTGACGAGTATTAAATCAAGAGATAAAAGCTATTGCACAACTCTTTATCCTTCATTATAATAACTGATGTGGAAGTTTCTGGTATATATATTCCACTCTTTGATATACTAATATGGTGGGTTTATAAAAATTCATGAACACCACCTCTCCCATAGTGAATGATATATTCAACAACCCTTGTAAAATGATGATATACTCGAAACATTAAGAAAAATTGAGAATTAATTTTTTTATTTATAAGAATGATTAAAAGAAGGAAAAAATCATGGGGTTGAGGTTGGGAAGACAAAGGGACTCTCTCATAACAAAGAGTCTACATTAATTCTGGGGGGAGAAAAGATTAATATATACAATTTTAGGCTCGTTAGTGTTCTCATTACATGCCAATGCAGTAGCCACAAAATTACCTTCCTTTAATAGGTTTACATCATCAATTTATTGATCAATGAACCTACAACATTTCACGACGTAGTATATCAATTCCTGTGATGGGATAGTCTTACTGTTGATGATCCTAACAAGGTATTTAGAAAACTAAACTTACCTATTTACAATGTTATAAAATAAACACATAATGAAGCCACTCATTATTTACCTTGATTATATTCTGATAGAGTTTCCTAGACCATAGAATTAGATGAAACAAAAAAAACCTCAGACCTACTACAATTCAACATAAGACCTTCTCATCTCATATCCCTATACAATCCTGATCCATCGACAATGATTTTCAATAGTGACCTAGGAGGAACCCAACAAACCTATTCAACATTAGTATCATTTTTTTCACTTTCATTATTCATTAAAATTCATTGGATATAATTCAAATCAAATGATGATGATTACCCTATATAAATATGAGTTTGAAGATCATCCTCCAAATCTCTCATTCATACATGGATTATAATAATTGTGTTTAAAGTTCCTTCGCTCTCATTGTTCCTTGCCTCCAAAATCATCTAGAACTGTAACGCCCTGACCGCAGTTACCAAGAGTCGGTGAATTATTACATAAAATTTGCATGATCACGAGAAATATCAAATCTCGAAAGACCGATTGGTTTAGTATCCTTGGAAACACTAGATATATTCATAAAGTTTTACATCATTAAAATGAAAACTACAACAACATAGTCTCCATAGACCACACTCTTATCCCCTCATAATATCCATGTAGGTCATTCATAATTTACTTCTTCATATCCTGGGAAAAATAAAACATAGAAAAGGGGTGAGCTCAAATGCCCAGTAAGGATAAAAATATAGTGGAAACATTCATAAATATGAATAAACATTTAAGGAAATGTATAACTAAAACAAAAGCCTTTTAAACTTGAACTTCAACATAGTATAGAAAAAATAAAATGAAATATTTCTATTTACTTATTCACATGGATACTCTACTAATATAATAATCCCATGCAATATCAATAACCACTTTCATAATGATGGAATTCATTATTCCAGACTATGATAACTACATAGACAAGGCCTCGTGCCAAGACTACAAATAAGATTTTGTCAAGGCCTTGTGCTAAGACACTAGTTTGCCTCATGAGACCTACTGATGCATCTAGGAGCTATAGAGGGCTCCACCCATCACTTACTAAGTCCAATGCATTCCCATATAAAAAGGTTTAAACATAACATAAACATTCATATTAAAACTAGCATATGAAATGTCAATACTTTTTTCTATAAACCATGAATGGTATAAAAATAACATATCCACAGTAAAACATATCACAAAACCATAAATATAAGACAATAGTTTTGAATCATAATAAATAAACTTCAAATAAGCTTAAAATCCATCAAAGGATTTTAAAATAGATGAAATCAAAACTATTTGAGAGAAATATCTCTTTTCTCGAAATCATTGAAAAGTCACACATTTATAAAGGAAGTAATATAAAATAGATTTTTGAATCAAAGTGCCCCATACCACTTTGAAACTATTGAAAATAAATATCATTTCAAATACTTCATGTCCATATAAATAAATCCTTAAAATCATTTTGAAATCATTGACATTAATTAAAAAGATTTATAAAGATAAATCTTTAAAACATATAAAATTATGATCATGATAAAGAGTACCTTTCACAAATTCTTAAAATATTCATTTTGAAATCATTTAAAAGTCACATAATTATAAAATAAAACTTTTACATTGAAAATATTCTTATAATATTGTAAGGTAAGCTTTGACGATTTTATAACGGCGTTAAATAGCCGCACCCACAGTATAAGTTAAAAAAACATTCTTATCTTAATCCTGTCGAAATGGTTTAAAGAAACCTTGTTTGGAATACGACAGAATGATTCCTTTATAAAACTCTTATAAAAAGTCAAAAAAGGGTATAAATGACTTTACCCCATATTCTTGTAAATGGTGAAAATGTTTTGAAATACATTTTGAAGAAACATGGATGTGGATGATAAAGAAATCCCCATAGATTATTACATACAAACAACCATGGATAATGGAGAGATTGCGAAATAAACCCTTACCATGTACTTTTAATTGATTTAGGGTAGGTTAACCTCTTGTATAATGGTGAAATAATTGTTATTAAATTATACAAGAATCATATACATTCATATGATATCATATATGATCTTTTAGCATTGCTTTGTTAATAATATCTTAGAATTATCGTTCTTTCGGGTGTTAACTTACTAGTTTTATTTTATATGTTTTGTTACATAAGCCATGTTATTCATGTATAGGTTGTATCTTATTAATTTCCTGAATGATATGAATTCCTTAAACATCATTTTTAAATCATAAAATTATAATTATACTTCAATGGATACGATGGATAATGAATCTTATCGCGTTCGTGGAGACGGTAGTCCGTACGTACGCACGAGCGACAATATCATTCTTTTGATATTAAAAATATATATAATTGTATGGTATATTATATATACAGAATCATAATCATGTATTATTTATTGTTTACAGGAATTATACATCATTATTATACCCATCAAAATAATAATATTTTGAATAACAACTACACCACGACGTGGAAACGGTAAGTCGTACGTACGCACGTATGGTGACATGTTATTCAAAGGGTGGATAGAATACTGAATATGGTAGTACCATAATTATAATAACATCACAATATATATAATAAACTGGAGTTATTATTTTGGAATGGTAATTAAAAAGAAAGAAGAAGTGGAAGAAGAAAGGAACTAGAAAAGGGGTGGTGAAAACATTACCTCTTCTTCGGGTTCTTCCTTTTGATTTGACAAAAGGGCTCCATAGGTTGGCTTTCTGATCAAACTAATGCCTCCAGGTTGTATTGAGGGAAGTTGAGAGAGTATTTGGGCAGGGGTTGGCTGAACCAAAAGGATTTTATGGTGAGAAGAAATGAGAAGGAGGAGTTCCCTATTATAGGATGGGTGAGGGGAACCTTTGGAAAAGCTAGAAATATTAATTTATAATAAATTCATATTTGGTTTCTAATGGTTCCATAGTTTTTTATTTAAAAGTAAAGGTCGGGATAAGTCAAAAAACATTCAACAAATAGAATTTAGACAGGTTTGGGTCATTATATTATCCTTATCTTTTTGTTTTAACTCTTAGTTAACTAGTTTGACATTAACCATGTCACTTTATATTTTTATATTATATAGTTAATAAACTTACTATTTACATCCAAGGGACCCCCAAGTGGTCCATTAATGACACAACTATAATGATATAAGTCTATTGTCTGAACATTATATTTTTATGAATACAATATCAATTAATAATATAATATTTGTTTTAAAAACACTTTTATGTCAATTTTGACACTATTTAATAGTTGATTTTTGTGTAACTCATAACAGAATGATTACATCGAAAAAAGACAATTAAATAAATTCTAAGATGTCATATTATCCTAGAAAAATCGTTTAATTTATCAAAACTCTCAAATTATATTTATTTGGGTATTTATAATATCAATTATTTTAATATTTCACTATTATGGTAATTACTACATCATCATTGTGTCATAAATAACATAAATTATTTAATGTATAAAAATTATAAATAAAATTTAATTATTTATTAAATATTATTATATTTATAATGAATATTTACAATCGAATTTATATTATGTATAACCCTATCTTAAAAAATGTTTTAGTAAATAAACATTGATTTTAACTCTTCTAACTCTTCTTTGAATTAAATAATAATAAATGTCCTAATCTAATCCAAGTGGATATAAATGATAATATTTTATTCCTAAGGTTGTTTATGGTCGACATACACTTGTCCAATATAATTAGGACATATGTTAGGGCAATATTAATATCATTTTTACCCTTAACTAGCCTATTTACTTTTAACCGTGGTAAATAAAAGTAAAAAGTTACTATTCACCAAAAATTATTTTCATCTCATTGAACCACATTTTATTCATTCATATTAACTGTGTCTTTCGGATTTTCAAAATTCCAATCACAGAAGCGGTAAAATTATGTTTTATGGAAAATTATGTTTTTTAACTACCACTTAGTAGTTTCACTATTCATAAAAATTGAAGTTTTCAGAACAATGCCAAAATTTCACCCTAAGATATAATTGATATTCCAAATTCAAAAATGATTTCTATTTTTAAATATTCCAAACATATATTTTTTGTTAGTTAATTTTATAATTAATTCCCGCTGTAATAACAAATAGCGTGTTTTTAAGAAACAATATATATCAAAAGATTTTCCATTGTTTATTTCCAATTTCAATGTGAAATAAATTCTAATGAACACCATTGGATAAAATGGTAAAAATATATTCTAATTATTCTTTAAAACCACTCAATAGTATAATTTATCACTATAAATTATTTTGATTAAAAAATATGTTTTTTGGTATTTTTCAGTATTCATAAAAATTTGAAGTTGTCAGAAAAATACCAAAAATTAAACTTATGATAATTTCGATATTCCGTATCAAAAAATGAAGTCCATTTTGAAATATAATATTTATATAATTTCAAAAATTAGATATTACTATTCATAACAGCTAGTTTGATTGGTTGTGGTGTGTGTTAGAACTCGAAGTTGCGTACAACACACGCTACTATATTATTCAAAGGAAAGTGTACCGTGGAAGCTTTGCATGTTTAATTTTAAATTTTTGATGTCCCCATTCTAAAAAGAAAATTTTTTAGTCAAATTTAATATATAAAAGTTTAAAATATTGGATATAAAAATGGTTCACTATTAAAAGTTGGTAAAAGTGCAATACTAAAAATGAATTTGTTCTAAGACTATGTCGAAGAAACTCATAATATGGATTCTAAAATTATAAGGATTATATAAAGTTTAAAATTTAGTTAATACTGTTTGTAACCTCATTTGAACGGCTTGTTTGGTAAGTCATGGTGTGTTTGAACCCGGTGTGGTGTGTAGTGCAAGTTATTGAATTATTTTGAAGAAATAACACACTATAAAATCTTGGGGTGTTACATTCTTGCGTCATTCAATAAATTGCATCCTAGAAATTTCAAATTGTTCTTAGAAAATAAAAGGTTGAATATAGAAATTATCTTTGTGGGAAAACCCACATCGGAAATTGGGTTGATAAAGTTTAGTCTTAATATGAGGAAAAGAGGAAAGAAAGTGTCACCACCAAATTATGATCTCTATTCGGAGAACATTGGTGGTAATTAAAGACATATAATTGGAGGAAAAACATAAATATTTATAGGCAGTGATTGAGGTCATAAATCACAAACAAGTGTAAAATTTAGGGCCTTAAATTCATCAATCTATGATGATTTAAAAAACCATTGGTTCAGCAAAACATATGGTATTACGATAGCACATTTTTTTAAGATCCCTTCACTAAAGTATAAGAATTAATTTCTTCATTGAATAAGAGAAGAAGAAAAATATATACTTGACAAGTAGTGTCTCAACCTTTAACTAAGTTCTACCACAAACTCATCTTTTACTCTAAAATATAATAGAACATAAAAAAATTATTCTATTTATCCTATTCATATAGGGTTAAAAAATGAATTTATAATTCATATAGAAGAAACATTAAAAATGAAATTATTCAAACTGGGACATCACATGGGTCAGTGGTAGGTGATACACCATTATCGCCCTTCGGTTGTGGGTTCAAGTCTTGCGGCCTTGCCGAACGCGACGGGTTTGCCGCCTGACAACAGGGTTTTCCTTTTATGGCAATACAAAATAATCCAAACTAGAACTATCCAAAATACATCAGTCCAAAATTTATATGGAAGGTAAACACAATTAAGATCCTTTTTTTCACGTAATTACTTGTGATCACCTTCATCATGTATTCTTTTAAAACACTACATCATCCTGAATTATCATAAAACCTTTTTGATTACATTCATGATCCATTATTCCTTATAGAAAAATAGATATACTCCTTCAATCCAAAAATGTTGTAAACCCAAAAAAATGATGTAATATACAAATCATTAATCAGTTTCAATGTAGTCAAGAATATCCAATATAATTTATCCAAAACAATCATGTATTATTCTAATATCACTACCTCGATATCAGAACCATATTATGGTTTATCTTTCTCTCAAGCATATATTTTCCCAAAATTTGACCTGATATTGAGTCACTTTTCATTGTTCCACACAATCTCAAGTCTATAATGAAATAGTACTGTAGTATAATCCTTATATGCTACATAATTATTATAACAAGTACATTGTTGATACAACACTCAAATGACATAATCAACATAAGAACTCTAATCATTCCTCTTCATCTGTGGTAGTATCATAACTTGATTATTATCCTATAGCATCATTTGCGACATAGTGTGATGATTGAGACATAGGTTCGCGTAGTGTCCAAACTCCTTGCAAATGAATCATTGTACATTGGAAACCATTTGCATACCCTTCCAGTCACGTACTTTGTTCCCTTTTCCTCCACACTTATAACAAACACCCATTCATTTCAGGAAAGTTACAAGGTATTTCTTTCCACAGTTATCACATATGGGAAAATTCTTCATTTCCCTGTTCCCTTTATCCATCTTTCTCTCTTTCATCCTTTTCTTATCTTGCTTCCCTTCAAAGCCATAGGACTTAGTAAACTCTTTACTTATCTTATCAATAGATTATATTATTTCTTCATATGATGATAATACATGCGAGACTATTTCTCTTATAAATTCTTGGTTAAGACAATGAAATATATGATCCTTCTTTCTCTTTGTATCATGTGCATTGCTGGAGTTCTCATTTCTTCTACTGTGTGCCATTTCTAAACAATGGAATACACTATATTAGTTTATGAATAACAATACCTAATCCCAAACTTGTAAAACACATAAAAAAATTGTATAGTTTATGGATATAATCTATAATCATAAAAATGTCTCCATTGAGGAAGTATATACTCATAAACCCTTCATAATGGTTTGTAAAGAAAATGTGAATTATCCTAATCATATCCACCGGGAGTATCGTAACCAAGAGTGCGACAATGCACGTTGTCGTGCACCAGTTCCTATTTGAGTCTAGCTCAAAGCGGTGTTTTCGGGTTTTACCCCTAGGTACATCTGTGCCAGAGCTACCACTATCTGGTCTTATCCAGATAGGGATGTATTTCTCAGAAAACTCACAAAATCTCTATAATACCAAAATTCTTGAAGTTCTTCTATACTAATCCTCAAAGTCCATATTAAATCAATGTTCTCTAATTAGAATTTATCTAAATATAGCTTCCAAGGTTTGTACTAATCCTCCTCCGATACCAACTGTAACGCCCTGACCCCAGTTACCTAGAGTCGGTGAATTATTACATAACATTTGCATGATCACGAGAAAGATCAAATCTCGAAAGACCGATTGGGTTAGTATCCTTGGAAACACTAGATATATTCATAAATTTTTACATCATAAAAATGAAAACTACATCAACATAGTCTCCATAGACCACACTCTTATCCCCTCATACAATCCCTACAGGTCATTCATAATTTACTTCTTCATATCCTGGGAAAAATAAAACATAGAAAAGGGGTGAGCTCAAATGCACAGCAAGGATAACAATATAGAGGAAACATTCATAAATAAGAATAAACATTTAAGGGAATGTATAACTAAATAATCCTTTTAAACATGAACTTCAACATAGTAAGGAAAAAATAAAATGAAATAATTCCATTTATTTATTCACAAAGATACTCTACTAATCGAATAATCACATGCAATATCAATAACCACTTTCATAATGATGGAATGCATAATGCCAGACAATCATAACCACATAGCCAAGGTCTTGTGCCAAGACAATAAATAAGATTTTGTCAAGGCCTTATGCCAAGACACTAGTTTGTCTCATGAGACCTACCAATGCATCGAGGAGCTATAGCGGGCTCCACTCGTCACTTACTAAGTCCAATGAATTCCCATATGAAAAGGTTTAAACATAACATAAATATTCGTATTAAAACTATGATACGAAATGTCAGAACTTTCTCCATAAACCATGAATGGTATAAAAATAACACATCCATAGTAAAACATATCACAAAACCTTCAATAAAATACAAATGTTTTGTATCATAATAAATCAAATTCAAATAAGCTTAAAATCCATAAAAGGATGTTGACATAGATGAAATCAAAACTATTTGAGAGAAATATCTCTTTTCTCGAAATCATTGAAAAGTCACACATTTATAAAGGAAGTAATTTAGAAGAGATTTTTGTATCAAAGTGTCCCATTCCACTTTAAAACTTTTGAAAAGAAATATCATTTCAAAGACGTAATGTCCATATAAATAAATTCTTAAAATCATTTTGAAAACATGGACATTATTTAAAAATATTTATAAAGATAAATCTTTAAAACATTTAAAATTATGATCATGATAAAAATTACCTTTCACAAATTCATAAAATATTCATTTTGAAATCATTTAAAAGTCACATAATTATAAAATAAAACATTTTCATTGAGAATATTATTATAATATTGTAAGGGAAACTTTTAAGATTTTATAACAATGGTAAATAGCTGCACCTGCCGTATAAGTAAAAAAAACATTCTTACCTTAATCCTATCGAAAAGGTTAAAAAGCACCATGTTTGGAAAACGACGGAAATATTACTTTATAAAACTCATATAAATAGTCAAAAAAGGGGATAGATGACTTTAAAACATATTATTTTAAATGTTTAAATTTTTTTGAAATTCATTTTTAAGAAACATGGATGTGGATTATAAAGAAATCATAGTAGATTATTGCATATAAACAACCTTAGATAATAGAGAGATTGCAAAATAAACCCTTACCTTGTACTTTTCCTTGATTGAGGGTAGGTTAACCTCCTATATAATGGTGAAATAATTTTTATTAAATTATACAGGAATCATATACATTCATATGATATCATATATGATCTTTTAACATTACTTTGTTAATAATATCTTAGATTTATCGTTGTTTTGGGTGTTAACTTACTCGTTTTCTTTTATATGTTTTGTTACATAAGCCGTGTTTTTAATGTATAGGTTGTATCCTATTCATATCCAGAATGATATTATGTCCTTAAACATTATTTTTAAATCATAATATGATAATTATACTTGAATGGATACGATGAAGAATGAATCTCATCGCATTCATGGAGACGGTAGTCCGTACGTACCCACGAACGACAATATCATTCTTTTGATATTAAAATAATATATAATTGGATAGTATATTATATATACAGAATCATTATCATGTTATATTTATTTTTTACATGAATTATACATCATTATTATACCCATCCAAATAATTATATTTTGAATAACAATTACACCACGACATGGAGATGGTAAGCCGTACGTACACACGTATGGTGACATGTTATTCAAATGGTGGATATGATACTGAATGTGGTTGTAACATAATTAAAATAACATCAAAGTATATATAAGATACTGGATTTATTATTTTATAATGGTAATAATAAAGAAAGAAGTGGAAGAAGAAAGGAACTTGAAAAGGGGCAGGGAAAACATTACCTCTTCGTCGGGTTCTTCCTTTTGATTTCATAAAAAGGGATCTTAGGTTGGATTTATGATCAAACTAAGGCCTCTAGGTTGTAGAGTGGGAAGTTGAGAGAGTATTTGGGCATGGGTTGGCCGATCCATAAGGTTTTTAAGGTAGAATAAATGAGAAGGAAGAGTTCCCTTTTATAAGAGGTGTGAGGGACACCTTTGGAAAAACTAGAAATATTAATTTATAATAAATTCATATTCGGATTATAATGGCTCCAAAGTTGATTATATAAAGGCTAAAGTGGGGATAGGTCTAGAACCATTCAACCAATAGAATTTATATAGTTTTGTGTCATTATATTAACCTTATATTTTTTTTTAACTCGTAGTTAATTAGTTTGACATTTACCATGTCACTTTGTATTTTATATTATATAGTTAATAAACATACTATTTACATCCAAGATACCCCCAAGTGGTCCATTAATGATAAAAATACCATGATTTAATTCTCTTGGCCGAACCTTAGAATTTTATGTATTTAATATCAATTAATAATAGAATATTTGTTTTAAAAACACTTTTTTGTCAATTTTGACACTATTCAATACATGATTTTTGTGAAACTCATAAAGAGTGATTACTTCTAAAAAAGTCACTTAAATCAATCCTTATATGTCATAGTATCCTATAAAATTATTTTAATTTATTAAAAGTCTCAAATTATATTTATTTGGGTATTTATAATAACAATTAATTTAATTTTTCACTATTATGGTAATTATTGCATCATCATTGTGTCTTAAAAAATTAAATTATTTAAAGTCTAAATATTAAAAATAAAATATCATTATGTAGGAAATATTATTAACTTTCTAATTAATATTTAAAATCTAATTTATATTATGTATAAACCTATATAAATAATTTATTAGTAAATAAACATTGATTTTAACTCTTTTAACTCTTCTTTGAATTAAATAATAATAAATGTCCTAATCTAATCCACGTGGACCTAAATGATAATATTTTATTCCTAAGGTTGTTTTTGGTCGAGATACACTTGTCCAATAGAATTAGGACATGTTTTAGGGTAATAATAATATCACTTTTACCCTTAACTACCCTATTTACTTTTAACCGTGGTAAATAAAAGTCAAAAGTAACTATTCACCAAAAATTATTTTCATTTCATTGAACAACATTTTACTCCTTAATATTAACTGTGACTTTTGGATTTTCGATATCCCAATCATAGAAGAGGTAAAATTATGTTTTATGAAAAATTATGTTTTTTAACTACCACTTAGTAGTTTCACTATTCATGAAAAATTGAAGATTTTCAGAACAATGCCAAAAATTCACCCTAAGATATAATTGATATTCCGAATTCAAAAATGATGTCTATTTTTAAAAATTCCAAACATATAGGTTGCATTAGTTAATTTTATAATTATTTCCCGTTGTCATAACAAATAGAGTGTTTTTATGAAACAATATATTTTAAAAGGTTGACAATTGATTATTTCCAATTTCAAAGTGAAATTAATTCTAATGAACACCATTGGATAAAATGGTAAAAATATATTCTAAATATGCATTAAAACCACTAAAAATTATAATTTATCACTATAAATTATTTTGATTAAAAATGTTGTTTTTAAGTATTTTTCACTATTCAATAAAATTGGAAGTTGTCAGAAAAGTGACCAAAAATTCATCTTATGATAATTTCGATATTCCGTATCCAAAAATTAAGTCCATTTTGAAATATAATATATAGATAATTTTAAAAAGTAGGTATTACTATTCATAACGGCTAGGTTGATTGGTTGTGGTGTGTGTTAGAACTCGAAGTTGCGTACAACACACACTACAATATTATTCAACGGAAAGCGTAACGTGGAAGCGTGGGATGTTTCATTGTAAATTTTTGATGTCCCCATTCTAAAAAGTAATTTTTTTAGACAAATTGAATATATAAAAGTTTAAAATATTGGATTTAAAAAGTGTTCACTATTAAATGTTGGTAAAAGTGCAATACTGAAAATGAATTTGTTCTTACATTATGTCCAAGAAACTCATAATATGGATTCTAAAATTATAAGGATTATACAAAGTTTAAAATTTAGATAATACTATTCATAAACTCTTTTGAATGGCTTGTTTGGTATGTCATGTTTTCCCAGAACTCGGTGTGGTGTGTAGTGCAAGTTATTGAATTATTTTGAAGAAATAACAAACTATGAAATCTTGGGGTGTTACAAGAACACTATAGAAATGATAATTCTGTGAGCATTAAAGTCAACATGATTTTTGGCCGATTTGTGAAAAAATTAATCTAGGGACCCCAAAAAGTAGTCCTTGTTGCCATCAATACTCATAAATTGACCGATAATGCTCCACACATCAATTTCACAGCCCGCTCTAAAAAAAATATTACAAATAGATAATATACTAGGAGAATCAAAATTGGAAAAGTGGGAAGCTAGTCAAATTACTCTCTTATACATGTTTTCATATATGGTAAACTCATTCTCCATATACCACTAAAATAAGAAATTTATCATCAATGGGGTAACATTCACCTTCCATTCATCATTTATACTACTAACATAAACTATATCATGGATATAGAAACAGTTGAAACAAATAGAAATGTATTTTAAAAAGAATCATCTATCAAGCTCATCTATCAGACTGATATTATAAAGGATAATCATCTATTGATTGTCAAGAGCACTATTAACAAGCGTTAGGAAGACAACATCTTCCCTGATCAATATTTCTAAAACTAGGTATCCCATGAAGGGAAGAGGAACCACTATGATGTTATCCCAACATAAATATTTATAACAACATCCCACCAACCAAATCACCTTACCGTCCAATGCTTCTGGGTGTTTGATCATTATCTTTTCCAAGCATGTCCTCCTCCTAGCACTAAGAGTACACTCTTTAAAATCATTACTATAACTCATTCATATGAACAACGACCATAATTTTTTCCCTTCAATAATTACCCAGGACATTTTAGCTTATATGGATTTCATAATAATATTTGATATATCGCCACCATAGAAAATTATTTTTATAATCTCATAGATAAAAAATAAAACTGAAAGTCTTATAGTTCAAATTCATGATTAATCAGACTCCTAATATGGAGTGCCACCATATATTCTAGGTGAGGATTACTACTTACAGATCCAAGTCACGTGTCATGTTGTTTTTCTCTTTGTATTTTAGTTACTAAAACCCAAAAGAAGTCTCTTAATACCTATAAATTATAATATATCTATGCCCAATTCAGATGGCATCCCAAAACACTACAAACTCAACAAAATCATCTAGAAGTATGGAGTTTCTTGTCATATATTATTGTAACTTATAAAAAGAGTCCATGAACCTCTCACTTCACATGTAATGTCTAACCATACAATTCAAGTATATTATAGGATCTTCTATCCTAGAAAAATATAGAACAAATAACCATTATTAGTGTCAAAACCCAAGGAAGCTCCAATATATGGTCACACACTTGGGTGGCAACCATACTAGTACCACCACAATCTTTTTTGTGTCTCCTTATACTCCTTCCTCTAAGATGATATTTTCTAGGAGGCAGATTTATGAAATATATAACTAACACATCGAGAGATTCCCATATAGATGGTTCTCATAAAGTATTTAAAAACCATTCTAATATTTTTTGTATCCCCTAATTTTATGTTGACTATAAGAGGATATATTTGGTTATGATTTCTATGAACATCTCAAGTATGAGATGAAATATTTGGTTCATGATTACTATGAAAACTGATGGGACATTATTGACACCAAATAAAATAAATAAATATTCATAGAGTCCATATTAAAACATGAATTATATATGTTTTGTATCATCCTCTCAATCCCATAGCAGGTGACAGACCAACATGTGAACCTTCTATGAGAACCATGCCACCCCTTTCAACTGGTGAAATTGGTTTTCAATTCTAAGAATTGGAAGCTTATTCATTATTCATACTTGATTTATTAGATGGTAACACACATAAAAACTCATGATCACATCATCCTTCCTGGGAAAAAACACCAGGGATTCCAAGGGTGAATCAACGAGACAAATAAATTCCATGCATTTTAAATCATCCAAATTCACGTTTTAATATCAAATCTCTATGGGGTATATCTGATATGATTTAATAGATGTTCTGGTAGACAATTGGTGATTTTATATATATAAATAAATATATCTATGTGGATTTATTCCTAATTTATAATCATGGAAGATTCCCTCATTCTTAGCCACTACCATATGAAACTAAAATCTCATAACATCTACTTCTCTAAGGGTAATAACATTGAATATATGATTAATTAGTTTTATTCACCTATATATAACCCCGAACATCTCTTTATGGACTTCATTTTTTCTAATAATGGAAAAAAGTCCCATCACCATCATTACACCACACCGTGAACCTAAATTATTAAAATTTTCAAATTAACCCTGAAGAGAGATCCATATTCCGAATGTTTTGATAAAACATCATAGATAATAATGTATCCCATAAAATGGACTCTCCTACAAGAGGTAGGTCATGCTATCATTAGAAATGTGTTATCACTAAATTACACTTAGTGGGAGTCTCCACATGATTGGGATAAAATAAAGGCTTTTCTCCAATCTCCAGATATCAAACAATGTTTGTGAAAAATAAATAGTGGAGAAAACATCTATCAATGAATATTGTAGATAGAGTAGATAAGACACATTTCATACCTCAAATAATCCATATATTAATTGGGTTATAATCATAAATTTCTTATTGATGCATAAAACCATTCCCACAAACTCTGTGAGACAGATGTGGACATCCTTTTGTAAGTGGTGGAAATAAATCAAAATGTCATCCACCTTACAAATCTCTCCTAGCCCCTTTGACATATCTAAGACATTGTGAACACCCCATATCAAGTCAATTCCTATACATTGGTAGACCATTTATGAACTCTATATGTGCTACACAGTGGTTCTAGAAATCCTATAAGATCTATCCACTCGGTTCATAGGGGTAGCATAACATCTCCCTTGACTGACCAGAACCATCAAGAGAGCATTACAAAGAAGAAAATTTATCATGAGACTATATATGGAAATCATTCACATAACTATATAACAAACTACATATATAAATAATTCTCACCAGGTGGAGGTAATATTGGAAAACCATAGGGATGTACCACATCCTTAACCATCCCCTGAACCTATGTTTCATAACAATGTGGGTCAACATCATCATACCACTATATAATACTATGTATCAATCATTATGGGGGAATCTTATAGGATTCACAATTTACCATGTTGAATGGAATATATTGGAAGCAGACTCAAATAGACATGGAATCCCCCTTCCTATACGAAAAGATATATTTATTGATGTTTTCCTTGATAGATGTTCCTACATGAACCTAGTCGACAAGAAGGTTATCAAAATATTAGGGAATACATAAAATAGATTCCACACCATAACTTGGTTCCCTGCCCTTTGTGAAAAACTGGAGACACTTTAACAATGTTTCCTAAATTCTTAAAAAAACAGAAAACATGAAATATCAAAAATATGTTCATTAGATGATTTCATATGATACCACTCTGCCATGAACTTAACAATTGGGAACTTCTTATCTAGTAATAAGTAAAATGATTCACCCCAAGACCACCTTTAATTGGATAGGGTGAGAAAAAAAGCATCGAGTATTTATATCCGAATAATGGGAGGCCTAACCCTATGGTACATGTAAAAATAGACACACTCATCTCCAAACACCACTAATATATGGAATTGAATAAAATATATGTTAACATTAAAGACTAATTTAGATAGTTAATCCAACCTTATAGTAAGTCACAAGTGAAATAAATGAAAGCACCAAATCCATGTTTAAAAAAATAGTAAAATATTCTGACATTCTAGTAAAATAATATGACTATCAAGACACAAATCCTAGAAACATCTATAGTCCATCTACTGGTACTATGATCCAGGTAATTGTGGTCCTACTAGAACTCAATTGAATGGTCGCCTCTTGTATATTACATGGATTTAAATTTAGAAATCCATACATGGTTGTGTATAAAAACACACATTAGGGAGACCCAAAATTAAAAAACAAAAATCATCAAGAGAAGTATATGAAAATAGCATATGTTACTAAAAAACATAGTGGGAAATTACAACAACATAAATACACACAACATAAACAACAAGTCTAAATAAAATTTCACTCCCTTACTACTATCCTATGATTCACATCATTATCTCAAGGTAACATTCATTTTGGGAAACACTCTTCTAATGTATTACTAACAATTATTTTTCTCATATGATAGATCATTCCCATCAAAAACCAGCATGAAGAGATACACACTAGATTTCAACATATGCAAATACACATGAAAGGGATCACACCCATGGCCTCGGAGGGATACCAAACTCATTATGTATTATCCCTTTGTGATGGGTATTGTATACACTAAATATTGGAAATGAGATTCCTGACCTAACCTAGGTAATAATTACATATGATCTCACCATTATCCACCTATAGGGATACCTGAATGAACCCATAAGTGATAAAAAGAGGTGATCAGTAATCCTATGCATAGGAACGGATGTCTTACTTTACCATAGATGGTAAAACTAATGTATCGTACCATACTGACACTCATATAGGCCATGGATAAAAAAGTATTGAAATTTTTCTATAAAGAGTGAACAATATATATTTAAGGTACATGATTTTCTAAAAAATGTGTGGATATGACTGATTCCATGCATGTTCCCATGTTATTCAGCCAATTAATGTCTACATTGTAAATGACTAAGTACACATGTTGTGATCATGTACACTAGTCATTTCATTATACACTATTCATTCTCATATTAACAATATATTTTCATTCTAAAGAACCAATGGGTTAAACACCAAGGAAATTGCCATGGGTTTTATTTTTTATTCATTTCACACAATGTGTGGTATTTCACTTTATGCTTGAACACTGATTACCTATTAAATTGTATCAAATAACATTATTTTCTATGAATTACATTCTTTATAGTTTTGAGATTTCATGACTCTTATATTCTTATAAAATATTCTCATATTTCACCTACTCCTTTGTTCCATTACAAAAATCTACCAAGAAACACCAATTTTTTGTTTGAAAAACTACGATATTCACTACCAGTTAGATTTCATCCCCTATTCAACTAAAGAATATTTCCACATCACATTTAATTACCAAAACCACATATCGAAATCATTCAATAAATCACTAGATCTCCAATAATTTTCATCACACATTGATCATGCCTTCGATCACAATTCCAATACCTTGGAAATATTATTGTTTTCTAGAGACCATTTTCATAATGATCATATTATGGGTATTACTAAACCTCTTATCAAAATAAATACCATAAATAGAGGAATGAATAATAAGGGAAGGAAATCGGGGGAAATTGATAGGAAACAATAATAATAATTTTTTATGGCTTCATTCCATTTATGGATAAATAAACTAATAAATAATAAGATTAATAAATTAACGAACAATATTAATGGAATAAAATCCATTAGCAGTAAATCTATAATCAACAAATGAATTAAATATCTAAATCAATTCATTCAAGTTCGACATGATGGAATATAATAAAGGGACAATGAAACAAAATTAAATTTCTTAACTTGAAATTGGATTGTTTGTCGATGTAGTGTAATTTCATATCATTTTCATTGGAGATATCCAACAACTTCATTGGCAAGGAAAAAATCCTCGATAAAGATCATTAATTCATGATATTATTATCGTATACCATAATCCTACTTTTCCCTAAAAATATATAATGTCATATGGTTATACATAGTATTTATTATTATTCATTTTTAAATTGAGTAGAAATTTTGTAATTGGTAATAAAAAATTGTTACTTTATTTTTTCTATTTTTCCTCCATCGTGTAATCTAAAACAAAACTGCAGATGCATACAATCATTGTGTCTTACCAATTGTAAAAATATTATATATTTAACATTACTCTCAATTTTATCTTCTAAGACACCAGTCAATAGATATTTAATTTATTTTCAAAAACTATTCATAGTTAATATATTATATTTACTATTTTATTACAAATACATAAAGGATACACAGAACTCAAAATCCCTCGCTAACTTTGTGGCCGACTCTAAAAACGTTCCCTATTTTATTGAAATTAATTTTAAGGAAAAAATATCAGTATTTGTAAATCCCATGATTTTCAAGGATCATGATAAATGTACATCCATGGGTTGTAAATACAATTTTCAAAGGAATCATTGTGCACCAAATTTATTATGTCTCCACAAAATATAATTGAGTACAAGAAAACCCTTCTAGGTTGAATAAAATTTTGATCAAAACCACTTTAAATATTTGGATTGTAATTGAACATAATATAGAAATATTGAAAAATAATTAATGATATGAAATCCAAAATAGGATATATATATATAAATAGAACACAAAGATTAAATTAAGTTTATCATAAAAATAATGTCTCATAGAGAGGAATTTTGTTATAAAAAACCATAAAATTTATTACCGCAAACATGATAGTCCTCTATCATCCTTTGTAGTGAACATAAGTATACTTATCAAATATTTGATACGCATAATATAAAAATATAACCTTTTTAGAATTTTTTTCAGACGTATATTTAAAATCTGTTGTCCAATTATATTTAATTTTAATTATTGAGTGTTATAATTTTTGGTTCCTTGTATTATTTAAAAATTAGGGAGACATCATAAATTATCACAATGATGTATCATAATCATTAATAAAATATCATCTAATATACATTAATGATGGCATCCCAATTATTTTTTAGATCCCATTTTCTATAGGTGAAATACATGAACAAGTCTTATGAAAATAGAAAAATGTTATAAACTAGTTTTGAGGTGTTTAATGATCGAATGTTGATATATTAAAAATATATATATTAGATTAATAACATATTCAATAAATCGTAATAAAATAGTAAATTCATTATTATTACATGATATTATCATTACATATCAATCCTTAATCATTCATGACAAACATATTATAACATCAATCACCTAGGTGGTATCACTAACCAAAACAGTAACAGTTTTCAATGTGTTCATGAGTAGGTATATTAATTTATATAAAAAGAGTGCGAAATATATAAGTTCCAAAAATGTAATATTTATTATATATCATATCTAAATCCATTTATAGAACCATGAATGATGGGTATCGACAAAAATGAAATTCACCATCCTTGAAGATGGTAGCCACTGTACACATGATTAACAATCTCATTTCAAAATTAATAGAGGAAATGAATTAATATGAAAATTTATTTTACATAATTATTATTTTTTTAGAGACATCATATTTCTTTGACAAATGAAACCTTGATATTCAGTGTTGAAAATTTAAAAACATATCTTCAATGAGTTGGAATTCCACACATACACATGACCAATGATTTCGATTTTATTAATTGAATGTGTAGATGCACCGACAATGATAGTGAAATTAATATTGTGACACTGATGTATATTAATTATTATAATAAAAAATTATTAGTTTTTATATTATATATTTTAGTTAATATAATTAACATGAAATTATAATTAGTTTAAATGGTGTACGGAATTCATGGAAATCAAAAAATGAGTTTCACATTGGTAATACTTGATTCAAAGTATTAAACAAAAGATGATATTATTAAAGTAAAATTTTAATAATAAAAATGTTTGAAAAATGTTTTTTATGTTCATAAATTTTTTTAAATTGAATAATATTTCCTCCTAAGAAAATATTTTACTACTTTAAATGTTTTTAACATATATAAGATATATTTAAATAATTATATGTTTATAATAATTGTAATTGTTATGGATAAAATAATTTTTCACTAAAAATAATACTATTTTGAAGAAACCTAAAATTTAATTGTAGGAAAAAAAATAAATTCTAATTAAAAAATTAATTTCCATCTTGAAAAATTGAAATTTTGATGTTTATAAATTTATTGATTGAAGAAAATAAAATATATAATGAAAACCCATTTTTATTTGAAAGTGGAATTTTCAAATATTAAGTGTTGTCATTATTATTTATCACCCATAAAATAATATATTTATATTAAAAAATTATTAATAATTAAATTTTTTATCATAATTATTAATGTGTTTTTATTAATATAAAAACATATTACATAAAATCTAATTTTTTAGGAAATTAAATTTCTTATTTATTTTTTTTATCTAATAAGTAATTTAACAAAAATTAATTGAATTTAATTTATATTAGAATTATTATTTATTTTCATTAAAAATATTTTCCATTAAATGTTTACTCTTATTCATTCCCATCATTTCAACTACTATCTATTACATTCAGGCATTAATATTTATATTTTATCGATATATATCATAGTTTATTTTATGTTTACTATTTCATGTGGACCATGATATCAAACATATTCACTTTTTTATTGGTAATGAAATATTATGATCATAGGTTGGTACATGGATTGGTGTTGTACGAGCTTCGGTTATGTAATGGTAATTGACTGTTTAGTTTCTGTTGGGTTCACTGTGAGAGGGAATATGAGGAATGAGGTACTTGTTTACATTTTTTTCGATTTGTTTGTGATCCACGGTAAGAACACATGTTGTTTCATTATTTGAGGAATCTCATTCAAGACCTCTTTTTTGTTTTCTTTGATATGTTATGTTTTTTATGACTTGGACTTTTATCTTTTATTGGTGTTAAATATTTTGGTTGTGGATCCTTTTGGGGAATCTATATCAGGATCTCGAGTGTTCAATTGTTTTGAGGATCCTTGGCTGTTCCGTGGGTTATACATCCATTATGGAGACTATCTCCTTTAGAATTTATATGGATCTTGGAATCCCATAGATGCAATAATCATTGAGAAATTTTTTTTATAATGGCGATACTATCATTTTAGCAGTGGAAATATTATCTTTAAAATTAAGATCAATTTTAAATGGTAAGAAGACCTCTTCTCGGTCATACATTATTTAGAGTTACCTGTTGGTTTCTTGTGGATGATTCATATTTAATGTGGTTATGTATATTCGAATAATTTTTACTTGATCCTTAGATGTTATAATACTATTTTTCTATTAAAGGAATCCTTTATTTGCCTCCAGCCCTTTACAAATATATCAAAGGAGGGATTTGTTTTCCTCTAGTCTATTACCAATTACATTACTATGAAATTGTTAAGGGATGTAAGTGGAATAATGGAGGGAATTGATACACCACCTATCATTGATGTTTTTATTTCATCTTAATTTAATTAAAGTTCAGTGAATTTATCATATTAGAACACCATGAAAGAAAATTTTAATAGTCAATAATTTTTTTACTATGCATAGGTTTTTAATGGGTAGGAGTAATCATAGGGTAACCATAAATGGGTTTTTGTTAATGGTATAGTGATATTTAGAATAATTAGGACATTATTACTTAAAATATATGGTGCTTTAAAGGAATCAATGTCGACTATATTTGGTATATCAAGTAGGGTCACCATTGATTCTCAAACCATGCTTCTAAACCATTAATTTTACCCAAGGGAAAAATTTTAATTCCACTACAAAAATTACCTTATAAATTTTAATGATTCTAAGCCTAATATCCTTTACCATTTCCTTATATTTCACTCCATACCCCTATAAGGAGTATCCCTAACAAAAAATGGCCACCCTACTTCTCAATACTCATGCTAACCTCTCTTATGCTTGATAATGGGTTTAGTGTCCATAGGTAAGGGTTCCTCCAAATGGATAGCCTTTATAACCTAATATTACATCTCCATGTATCCCCTATTAGTTAGAGTGAACCACAATGATGATCACAAATTAGTGTGATATCAGTGATTTTGGGAGAGGTGGATTAATGATCCGTTTTTGTTTTTCCAAATTTATTAAGTTCAATTAATCCATTGTTGCTTGTTAAATCCCCAATAAACTATTCTTGTGCCTCTCATCCTTACCTCAAATAATGACATAAAACAAATTCACTAAACAAAAGGATATAAGGTGTTTGTTATAAAGTATTAACCATATCATGTTTGTTATTTTCCCCGACACTTATTTTCCACTGTAATCATATAATCCATTATAATTGTTCGTATAGATTGATAATGTATCTATTAAAAATAAAAAATGAGGTTATTTATACTGAATCCAATTGTGTTACTAGAACCACATTCTCTAGATCTTTAATACACACCAGAGAATTCTTCTCTTGAATCACATAAGTGAATTATCATGATCCTAGCTTCAAATGAGAGGGTTACTCCTTTCAACAATTATTGATTCACATTAGAATGATATATTGATCTTCACAAACTACCTTTATTAATCACACTTTATCATTTACATATTCATATACCATTTAAATGTTTTATATTATTGACCACAAATATCTAATCACCTATATATGAATAGTTTCCAGACATACACATTCTTTAGGATAATTTATCATTTATATGAAATCCTGAACTCAATGAATGTGTCTATGTTGATAACAAAACATCTTCAATAATATTGGTTTTCACGAATGATCTTGAAATATATCATTCTAGTCTATCTTCTTGAATATAAAACCCTTATGAATTTATGATACACTGTAAGGAATTCTCACTTTATAAAACCACGATCATAATAATTGAAACACTATTAATTTATATGAAACTCATAAATACTTACCCAAACTATGTTTTTACCCATTTTATATATCCTGGAATATCTATCATTTTCCTTAATGTTAATATAAGAATGAATGAGTTGAATTAAATATATATATACACACTATTTTTATATCCTGACATTGCATGACCTAGCATGTTGTCACATAGGTTGTGAAGGGATATATCTTTCTTTATTTGGATGACAAGTTAAGGATCACATTTTTGTCTTTATAAACATCAAAAAATGTGTTTCCAATAATGATCAGGCAAAACCTTCTAACATTCACTTCATTTCTAAAGGAGTCACATGATTAAGAAGAGGACCTCATGAATGGAAATTACATAAAACCCATCAGTATTGGGGGTTATACATCCTCCATTTTAGGAATTAATAACATTATGTCTGCATCATTAATCATGTGATATATAAATGTTCATGAAATGTTATTTATTTAAGAGAAAATCCTTTCATGTATATTCTTCTCAAGATAGGTGGTGTTTCATTGAGTTCATTTACATTACACAGGCTTGTCCATGGAATGTCTTTCATGGGACAGTAGTTATGTTTTAGGGTCGTTATCCCAAACTCTTCATGAAGCCTAGATGGATCCATGGATTATTCATAATGAGAATGTGGTCTAATACTATGTCAATTTCATTAAATATCACTATCATCGGTTGTATCCATCATGTTCTTGAATCACACAGGTACTCAGTTTTAGATACAAGAGATCTCTCTTTTGATATGTCAATGTTACAGCCTCAAAAACACTCATCCAAGTCTTTATTTTTATAGTGGATGATAAAACAAATATCCTCAAATTTTCATCCCATATGGAGGACCCATTAAATACCCATGATTATCTAGGAATCTCACTTATTTCAATTGAATTTTTTTTTCTATTTATGTGATACCAATGTAATCATGTGATCCACGTCATTACTTCTCATGATCATTTTGTTGATCTAGTGACAGACCTACTGATTATTAGTTTATCATATGGTGGATTCTCACTGGATATCCAATTGATAATCAAATGATAATACCAAATAATTGAAATTCAAATATCTTTAAATACATTGGGTTCATTCTTTTTTCTTTACATGATGGAATTGGTGAGTTTCCACATTCCATCAGTTGATGTCACTTGTACATTGTAGATTGTCTCCCAACCATCACGAGATCCATATATCATCACATGATGTCTTCAATTCGATCATGTGTTGACATTGGTTACTTTGATGAATTCTCTTTTTGGAGACCACATCACTTATCCTCAGTTTCTTCTTTCTTCGAATCATTTAATGTATGAAATAATATAATTGTGTGAATGTTCTTGTAGTGATCGACGTTATCTTGATGTTTTGTCATGATTTCATGAGTTGGTTAGTTGTATCAGGCTTACATGAATAGAAGAGTTTCAAAGAGGTAGAATTTTATAGTCTTAATCAATTACATGATATGTGAGATCCATTGTATTTTGTATATTAATATCATAGGACAACCCTCGTTATTTCCATAAATTTAATTGATGGATGAAAAATTTTCATTTCATGCACATCCCACATTATACATGAAGTTGTTAATGAATTTGTTATATTATATAGTTGTTCCATTGAAGTGGTTATAAGCATGTACAAGGTTCACTCAAAGATACTACCATTACTTGCTACCTCCCCTATTGCATGGAAAATTTCCCTTAGTTGTCCTATAAATGGCATGTCCAATGTAGATTATGTAAAGAACAGAACCCATATTCCCAGAGTCGGTGTATTATTACATTAAATTGGAATGATTAAAAGGAAGGTGTATCCTGAAGGACCAAATAGTTTATTATTTTTTAAAATGCAATACATACATTTGTTCAACATTAAAAATTTAAATGAAAAACAACAGAGGGATTTCATGGCTTTTGAAAAATCATGTAAAATAATTCCACCTTAAAAAAATAGTGTTTTCCATCCTCATACAATATTCATAGTTTCATCTTAAATCCTAGTTCATGTCCCAAAAATATATTTTCTTAATTTTTTCATGCTAATATATGGTCCCTTTTGGCGATTTAATAACATGTAGCACATCTCTTAAAAGTTGGGAATATGATCTTCTGTTAAGAGGATATTTTACCATATTCCCCTTTCTAATAGTATAGACTATATAATAGTGATAATAATATTTGAGATTCGTCCTCCATGTCACTTTATGGTTCTGAACTCTTAGATAATAATTAAACAAATACTCTTATGGTTCAAATAAATGATTAATAATTCTCATAATATGAAGTGCCACAACAAATTCTGGGTTAGGACTACTACTTCTATCTCCATGTAATGTTTCATGATGGTTTTATCTTTGGATTTTAGCATCCAAAACCAATAAGAGGATTTCAAATACCATTGAATTATAATATATCCAAGACCATATATGAAGGCATCCAAAAACAGAACAAATTTAGTGAAATCTTCTAGAAGTACGGAGGTGCTTTTCAACATTTATTGTAAATTCTGAAAATATTCATTGAACCTCTCAGTCCACATGAAAGGATTAACCTCATAATTAATGTCTATTATAGTTTCCTATATCCTAGTGAAATCATGAACACATCTCCAATAGTAGTGTCACAACCCATGGAAGCACCACTATAGGGTCACACACATGGGTGGTTCCCATTATAGTATGACCTCATACATTTTTTGTGTCTCCTTATACTCTTTCCTATGAGGAGAAATTTTCCATGAGGTGGAATTACGAAATCTAGAACTAACGCATAGAGATAATCCAATAAATTGTTTCTCTCAGATTATCTACAAAACCATCCTAAAATGTATCATATCCCCTTATCTGATGTTGAGTGCACAAGGATATCTTCAATAATGATTTCCATCAACATCTCAAGTATGCGATGAAATATTTGGTTCTTGAGTTCTACGAACACTGATGGGACATTATCCACACAAAATGGAAGTAATAAATATTCATAGTTTCCATAGTATCACAAGAATTATATATTTGGTATATCATCCTCTGAATACAATAAAAGGTGAAAACCTAACCTATGAACCTTCTCTGATAACCATGCCACCCCTTTCAACCCGTGAAAGAGGTTGTCAATTATATGAATTGGAAACTTATTCACAATTCTTACTTGACATTGTTGATTCTGATCCACATAAAAACTCATGATCCCATGATATTTCTTAGGAAACAACACTAGGGCCGCCTGGGGTGAACCATCGAGACTAAAAAAGACCATACACTGTAAATCATCCAACACCAACTTTTACAATCAAATCTATATGTTGGATATATGATATGATTTAATAGGTATTTCGGTAGTACCATGCTGAATGTCTATGAAAAAATAAATCTCTCAATGGGGATTTCATCCTAATACGTCATTATGGAAAATTACCTCATACTCAGCCACTACTATATGAAACTAATATCTCATAACATCTAATTATACAAGGGTAATAACATCTAATATATGACTAATTAGTTTTATCCACCTATATATAACACTATCCATTTCATTATAGACTTCATTTTTCTCTGATAATGGAATACAACATCCCATCATCACCATTCCACCACATCATGACCCTAAATTATTAATTTTTTTGCATGTACTATGATGACCTATTTCATATCACGAATGTTGTGATAAACCAAGTCATGGAAAATAATGTATCCTATAAAATGATCACTCCTCCAAGAGGTAGGTAAATTTTTCATCAAAATTGTGTGATCACTAAAATACCGTTAGTAAGATTCTCTAAATGATAGGGTTGAGATAATGAATACACAAGAATATTAAGATATCTAACAAGGTACATGAAATAGAATGAATGGAAGACACCTCTATCTATCAATATTGTAGATAAAGTAGATAATTCATAGTTCATGACTCAAATAATCCATAGATCCTTTAGGTTATAACCATCTATTTCTTGCAGGTGCCCAAATCCATTCCCACCAACTCTATAAGACAGATGGGGACATCCATTGGGTAGTGGTGGAATGAAATAAAAATGTCATCTACCTTAAAAATCACTCATATCCCCTTTCACATATGTGACACACATTGAACACCGCATATCAAGGAAAATTATGTACATTGGAATCCCAATTACCAACTCTATATGTGATATACAGAGGTTTATGAAATCCTATAATATATATCCTCTCTCTTTATAAGGGTAACATCACCTCTACTTTGACTAACTAGAATAATCCATGGAGCATTAAATAGAAGAATATTTATCATGAGACAATATTTGTAATTGATTCACATAACAAGATCACAAAATATTTGATAAACTACATTTTAATGAAGTCTCATATTGGGAGTGGCCTCTGTTGGAACTGGCTGTCAACATCCACACATCTACGAATCTCCCTAAAACCAAGTCATGCTCTATAGTAGGTAGGTATAAAGAGAGATAACATGCTAACCCTGAAGTCTGAGTGAGGTCCAAACACAAATATATGTGCTCAAATGTATGAATTATGAACCATATACCTGGTTTACCATGGGTTATTTTAGTTCACTGTTGAATAGTTTTAAATTGACATACTACCAAATTTGAAATGTTAAATATCATTTTTGATAATTACTGAAAAATATCTTGGTACAAATCCTCTCTAAAGAGGCACTTCAAATGAATCCATGTGGGAGTCTCCTCATCATTTGTCTATGTAATCATGATCCTACTATGGAATAATATGTATATATAATTATAGAGGAAACCTATAGGAGTCCAGGTTTAAAATGATGAAGGGAATATGTTGGGAGATGAATCAAATGGGCATGAAATCCACCATCCAATTAGATAAGATGTATTTATTGTTTTTTTCATTGATAGTTTTTCCTAAATGTACCAGGTCATCAAGAAGGTTATAAAAATCTCAGTGAATGAATACATTAGCTTCTACACAACCACTTAATTCCATGTCCTATGTGACAAACTCAAGACATTTTAACATAGTTACCTGAATTCCCAAAAAACACAAAACTAGAAAATATCAAATATATGGCCTTTATATGACTTCCTATGATACCACTTTATCATGATCTAACCAACTGGTGACAACTTCACTAATAATGAGTAAAATGATACACTCTAAGACCACCTCTAATTAGAGAGGGTAAGAAAACAAGTATCGTCTTTATATATCACAATCATGGGTGGAATAACCCAAAGGACCATGTAAAAATACACACACTCATCTCCAAACACAACTAATATGTAGAGTCTAATGAAATAACTATTAAGAAAAATATTCATACAGATATCTAATCCAACATTAGGTTAATAAAAAATTACAATAAATCAAAGTTCCAAATCCGTGTTCACCACAATAGTAAAATAGTCTAAAATTATTGTAAAATAGTATGACTATCAAGAACAAAATATTAGAAACACATTTGGTACAACTATTGGTATAGAAATCCAGCTGATCATGGTCCTACTAGGACTCAATTGAATTGGTGACACCTTTATATTACATGGATTTCATGTTCAAAGGCCATGTAGGGGTGTGTATAAAACACACATTAGTGAACCCCAAAATTAATAAACATAAATCATCAATAGAAGTACCACAAAATTTCTTATGCTATCAAATAACATATTAGAAAAAAACATCCTACATATCCTAAACATAAACACCAAGTCTAAATGTAATTTCATGCTCCCACTAGTCTACTTTGATTCCCCTTTTGGTCTCATGGTAATATTCATTTGAGAGAACACACTTTTAATGTATTACTATCGCTTATGTTTCTCATCTGAGATAACATTTCCATCACAAATCACCATGAATACATAAACACTAGAATTCAATATATGACAATACATGTGCAGGGGATCACACCCAGGTACAATGGGGGATAACTAAACTATTTTGGATTAACCCTCTATCATGGGGATTACACAGAATAAATATTGGAAATGGAATGTTTTTCCTATCCTATGGATGAATGATATATGATCTTACCATTATCCACCTATAGGGATACCTGGATGTACCCAAAAGAAACCCAATGATTGGATCACTGTTCATATTCATAGGAATGGATTCCTTACATTACCTTAGATGGTTGAACTCAGAAAGCATACATTAGTGACACTAATATAGGCCAAGGTAAAAAGGGATTGATATTTTTCTAGAAGCAGTGAAGAGAATATATTTAAGGTACATGGTATGCTAAAAATTGTGTGGAAATGATTGATTCCATGCATTTTCCCATGTTATTCTTCCCACGAATGGGTACTCTATACATGCCTAAGTACACATGTTTCGCTCATGTACACTAGTTGTTTCATTATACACTGGTTATTCTTATATTAAAAATATATTTTCATTCCAATGAACCTATATGGAACACACTAGAGTAATGGTCATGGTTTATATTTTGTTTTCCATTTCACATAATGTTTGGTATTTTTGTTTATGTATGAACATTAATTGCCTATAAAAGTGTATCAAGAAATATTTTTTTCCTATAAACTACATGCTTTATGATTTTTATATTTCATGATTCTTACAGTCTTGAAAAGTATTCTCTTATTACACCTAATCCATTTTTTAAATTCTCAAATATACCAAGAAATGCATATTTATTGTTTTAAAACATCGATAGTTACAAGCTGTCAGATTCTGGCCCCTAATCTACTAAAGAAACATTCCAATCCATGTTTCATTACCAAAACCACTTGTGATAATCAATAAATAAATCACTATATCTCCCATAAATTATTATACATCTTGATCATGCCTTTGATACCAAATCCAATCCATTGTAAATGATATTTTGTTCTAGTGATCAATTGCATAATGTTCATTTTATGGGTATTTAGGAACCTCCTATCAAAAGAAATAATGAAAATGGAGGCATGGAGAATAATGGGAGGAAAGTGGGAAAAAAGTTATGAATCCAAAATCATTGATTTCTTGTATGTCCTTAATCCATTTATGGATAAGGAAACAAAAAAAAATAATATTTAATTATTATACAAAATTAATGGAAGAGAATCCATCTACAGTAAATCTACAATCAATGGATGAATTAAATATATAAATGAATTCATTAATGTTCAACATGATGGAATAAAATAAGCGGATAATGAAATCAATTAAAATTCCATATATTGAAAATGTATTTTTTGTTGATGTATTGTAATTCCACGTCATTTTCATCGAAGATAACCAATAACCTCATTGGAAAGTAAAAACCCCTAGATAATGATAATAAATCCATGATCCCGTTATCATATTCAATAATACACCTTTCCCACTCCAATATATATGGTCATATGGATAGAGCCATGTATTTCATTTTAGTCATTTTTAAATTTATATTATATTTTGTAATGGGTATTTAAAAATCAAAATTTTTTATTTAATTTTCTATTCTTCCATTATCAAATCTGAAAAAAAAAACTCCAGATTAATACACACATTTTGTCCTACCAATGGTAAAATCCATTTTATATATTTAACTTTTGTCTCGGTTTTATCATCTGAGAAACCATTAATGATATATTTAATTAATTTTATAAAAATTGAACATATAATATATTATATTTACTAGTTTATTACAAATACAAAAAAGAACCACAAACCCCAAATTCCCATGATAACTCTATGGATAACTCTAAAAATTTTCTCTATTATGCTAAAAATTTATTCAATGAAATAATATCATTATTAGTAAATCCCAGGATATTTTTGGATCAGGATAAAAAAACATCCATGGGTTGTAAATACAACATTCAAAATATTCAGCGTGCATAGAATTTATTATGTCTCCATGAAATAGAATTGAGTCCAAAAAACCCTTGAATATTAAGTAACATCTTAACCGAAAACACATTAAATATTATGAATTTAATCAAACATAACATAAAATTATTGAAATATAATTAATGATATGAAATATGAAATAGGATATATATACTCCACCAAAATTAAATTAGGTGTATAAAAAAATTATGTCTCCAAGAGAGGAATTTGTTATGAAAACCCTTAAAATTTATTCCTTCTAACATGATAGTTATATATCATCCTTTATAGTGAACATAACTATAATAATAAAATATTTCATAACATAATATAAAAATAAAATGTTTTTTATAATTATTTTATAAACATATATTAAAAATCTATAATCCAATTATTGTGAATTTTAATTATTGAGTGGTATTAGTTTTGTTTCCATGTATTATATAAACATAAGGGAGACATCATAAATAATCACTAAGATGTATCATGATCATAATTACAAGATGCTTCAAAATAAAATAATTATTGAATCCCAATTATTTTTTAGGTCACATTTTCATTAGGTGAAATACATGAACTAGTCTTATGAAAATGTAAAAATGGGGTAAACTAGTTTTGAGTTGATTAATGATCTAAAGGTGATATATTAATATGTAAATAATAGGTTAATAACATATTCACTAAATAATTATCAAATAGTAAATTCAATATTATTACATTATATTATCATTAAATATATATCCACAATCATTCAGGAAAAAACATATTATAACATCAATCACATAGGTGGTATTACTATCCCAGACAGTAACATTTTACAATGTTTTCAGGAGTAAGAATATTCATTTATAGAAACATAGTATGAAATATTTAATTACCTAAAAATGTAATTATTATTATATTTAATATTTAATTACATTAAAATAACCATCCTTGATGGGCATCGATAAAAAATGAAATTCACTATCTACAAAGCTCGTAGTCCACTGTACACACGATTAACGGTCTATTTTCACAACTAATATCGGAAATGATTTTATATGAACATTAATATTTAATAATTTTAACTATTTTAGAGATATCATATTAATTCCCAAAATCAATCGTTGATATTCTGTGTTGAAAAATCAAGAACATCTTTTCAATGAGTTGGAAGTCCATGAATACACATGAACAATGTGTTTTTCTTAATTGAATTTGTAGATGTGAACACAATGATATTGAAATTAATATTATGACATATAACTATATTAATTATTATAATAACCCACTATTTGTTTTTATATTTTATATTTTATGTAATATAGATAACATGAAAATTGATGAGCCCGTAAGGGGTCCTCTCTAGGTTTTCTCCTCCTCATCACTGTAGCCATGCTCCTTGGGTCGGCTTTTCTTACTTCTTATTCTCGGAAAGATCACGGTAGTGGTTCCCTGTTGCAATGGAGTCGTTCCAGCCTCATGGTTTGCGGAATCTCTATTTGTTATTTGCTGTGCATGTGGGGGGGGGGGGGGGGTTGTGCATTCTCAAGATTTTGGCATGGCGGCGATGAGATTTTACCTGCTACAGTGTCGACCTTTGGGTGATGTTTTCTATTTCACTCCTTTGCAGACATTTCTACTTTGATGTGTTTGAATTTGTGAGTTGATGTTTGATCTGATGTGTTCGTTGATGTCAGGCTGCTATTTGCTTTGTTGTTTTGGTGGATATGGTTCGGCTTGTAATCTGAAATTGCTTTTTTGAATGAATCATTGAATCTACTACGGCGACACCTGAGGGGTTCTCTCCAGTGATGAACGATGAAGGCTTTAAGGTGAAGATGAAGGGTTCAATGGATGATACATGGATCGAGGACAGTTGAGTGGCTCGATTGATGGTTCACGGATAGGGGAGCGGCTCGATGGTAGGAGCGCGACGAGGGCATCTGTGTCGTTTTTTCTTTTTTATTGGAAATTTGATTTTGTATTTGAACAGGTATGAATTTTGGGATGAAGTTGAACATGCTGTGTGGTTTATTGGTGTGATCATGTGTTTTTGGGGTTTTGGAATGGTGTAATCGGGATGTTGTGTTGTGGTGAAGTGGATGCAGTGAAGTCATGTAATGGGTACCTGCAACCCTTGAACCAGCCCTTCGAAAATGGTAAAATGATTTGTAGCGACATTAAATGTAAATTAGTTTAAAATAATAATTTCAAGAGCAAGATTATATTTTTAATTATCCTTTGAAATGGAATACCTATGATATCTAATGGTAAATAGTAGATTCTTGACATGATATGGAGTTAAAAATGTCGAACATTTTCCTATAATCAAGGATAAATTTGACACATAATTGAGTCTTCAGGTGGTCTAATTGTAATCCTTCTATAAGTGAGGACAACGGTAGTTTTGGGAGTAACCCATTCCCTTTTTGTTATGTAATGTTTATATTCAAGGTTAAATGTTCACAAGATGTAAAAAATTGGAGAAGATGTTTTTTTTGGTATAAACTCACATATAAAAATCATTTTTAGAAAATTTAATGGTATTATGGATTTTTTATTTATGCATTTAAATTTTACCTCAATTTACTATTTCCATATTAATTAACTTCGAAGCTAAGTAATTAATTTTAACAAAAATAATAATATTGAAACTTGTATATAAAAAGTATCCATTATTTTTATATTTTTAAAATAATTTTATAATATGAAATTTATATTGGAATGAAAATTTAGTTTTGGAAAAAACACACTTAAACATATAAATACCGTATTTAGAAAAACAACATTGTAGGAATTGAATTTACATATAATATTATATATTTCTAGATATTAATTATAATAATGTAAAACTATTTCGTATAAATCATTTAAATTGTATAAGGCCTTCATAGAAGAAAAGAACTTCACAATGATAATACTTGATTCAATGTAAAGACCAAAAAATTATTTTATAAGAACAAAATTTTAGTTTCAAAAACATTTGAAAAATGTTTTTTGTATTCATAAAATAATTTAAATTGAATAATATTTCTCCATAAGATAATATTATACTACATAATTTTTTTAAAACATATAGATACACATTCATGAATATAAGTTAAAAATAATTATAATTGTTGTAGAGAAAATAATATTGGCTAAAAGAATTATTTTAAGAAGAAATATATAAATTAATTATATAAAAATATTATTAATTATAATTCCAAAAAATTATCTCTATCATGAAAAATTAAAAATTGTAATTTTATAAATTCAATTAATGAACAAAATATAAAATATAATGAAAACCAATTTCTATTTGAAATTGACTTTTTAAAATATAAAGTGTTGATATTATTAATTAAAATCCATCAAATAATTTATTTCTATCAAAAAATTATTATCAATCAAAATATTTTATCATAATTAGTCATTTGTTTTTATATATATAAAACCATATTTCATTAAATATAAATTTTTTTAAAAAATAAATTTCAGATAAAATAATTGATCTAAATAGAAATTTAACCGAAACTTATTAAATTTAATTTATATTAAAAATTTTCTTTATTTTTATAAAAAATATATTTTATAAAATGGTTAATCATTATCATTCTCATCATTTCAATAACTATGTTTTACACTTATACATAACTATTTATATTTTTTCGAAATATATAATTGTTTATTTTATGTTTATTGTTGAATGTGGAAACAGATATCAAACATATTCAATTATTTATTGGTAATGAAGTCATAATATCTTAGGGTGGTACATGGAAAGGGATTTTATGAGCTGAGGTTATGTAATGGTCATTCATTAATAAGTTATTTGGGCTCACCATGATAAGGTATCTTAGGAATGTGGTCTTTATTTACTTTGTTTTCTCATGGTTTGTGATCCAACGTATGAACACATGTTGTTTCATTGTTTGAATAATTTTTTTCAGATACCTTTTTTTGAGATGTTAATGTTTTTATTACATGGTATCTTGACTTTTAGCGGTTTCAAATATTCTGGTTTTGGTACATTTTAGGGAACCTATATAAGGATCTCGAGTGTTCCATGGTTTTGAGGTTTGTTGGATTTTTCTTGGACTATGCAACAATTATGGAGACTAGATCCTTAAGAATTTATATGGTTGTTAAAATCCCAAATACTCCATAATATTTGAGAAATTTTATTTATCATAATAATGGTCTCATTTTAGCAGTGGAAATTTTTAGAATTATAATTCAGATCAATTTTAAATGGCAGTGAGACCTCTTCTTGGTATCCCTTCATTTAGTTTTAGTAGTTGTTTTCTTGTTGATGATTAATATATAAGGTGGTTATGTATATTCAAGTAAGTTTTACTAGATCATTCGAAGTTAGAATACTATTTTTTTTCAAGGATTATTTTAGTTTCCTCCAACCCTTAACAAATATATCAAATTAGTGATGGGGTTTCCTATTGTCTATTACCATTTACATTTCTATGAAAATTGTAGGGGATATAAGTGGAATGATGGGAATAATTGATACACCATCCTATCACTGATATTATTATTTCATCTTATTTTAATTATAGTGAAGAGAATTTATCATTTTAGAACTCCCAGAAAATAAGTTTTAATAGTCACTACTTTTTTACTATGCATATGTTTTTAATGGTTAGGAGTACTCGTGAGGAAACCAGGCATTAGTTTTTGGTAATGGGATAATGATATTTAGCATAATTAGTTAAAGATTACATAAAATATGTGGTGCTTTTAATGAATCAATGATTATTATATTTGGTCTTTCAAGTAGGGGCACCATAGTTTTTCAAACCATGATTCTAAACCATTAATTCTACCTGAGGGGGAAAAGCTAATTACACTAAAAAAATTCTCATAGAAATTTTAATGAGTCTAAGCATAATTTCCTCAAACCTTCTCTGTATATTTTACTCCATACACATTTTGGGAGGACCCCCAACACAAATGGCCACCATACTTCTCTCCACTTTTCCCGACATCTCTTCCTCTTGATCATGAAATCTGTATCTCTAGATAAGGGTTTCTCCAAATTATTATCCTTTATACCCAAATATTACCACTTCATGTATCCCCTCATAGTTAGAACAAACCATAATGAAGCTCTCATATTAGTGCAAGATCAATGAGAAGGGGAGGCTGAATCAATGATCAATTTTTCTATATCCAATTTTACTAATTTCAATTAAACATATGTGGATTGTTAAAGCCTCAATACACTATTCTTGTGTCTCTCATCCTTAACTCAAATAATTACATAAAATGAGTTCACTGAACACAAGTATTTACAATATTCATTATAATATCATAATCTATATCATGTTGTTTTCCCCCAAAACCTATTTTACACCATAATTATATATTCAATTACAAAGTTTGATATAGGGTCAAAATGTATCTATCTCAAATACAAAAAGAAGGTCATTTATAATGCACGCCATTATATTACTAGAACACACATTTCCTAGCTCCATAATCCACACTATAGAATTCTTCTTTTGAATATCATAAGTGAATTATCCTGATCCCAACATCAAATGAGATGGTTACTCCTTCCATAAATACTTGATTCAAATTAGAATGATATATTTATATTCCCCAACTACCTTTCTGAATCACACTTTATCATGTTACTATTCATATACATTTTCAATGATTTATAGTATTGCTCACAAATATATAATCACCTATATCTGAATAGTTTCTGCAGTTCAAATTCTATAGGAAAATTCATCATTAAGATGAAATACTGACCTCATTGAATGTGTCCATGTTGATCACAAAACATCTTCAATAATATTTCTATGCATGAAGGTTCTTAAATGATGTCATTGCAGTATATCATATTGTATTTTCAACCCATATGCATGTGTGATACACTACATGGCTTTCTAAAATTATAATACCGTGATCATAATAATTGAAACACTATTTAATTATATGAAACTCGTAAATAGTTCCTCACAATACATTGATACCCATTATGTATATTGTGGTGTCTCAAACATTTTCATTAGTGTTAATGTAACAAAGAATGAGTTTAATGAAATATATATATATATATATATATATAATGATTTTCATTCCGTACATTTCATGACCTAGACTGTTGTCGCAAATGTTTTGAAGGGGTATATCTTTCTTTATTTTCATGACCAGTTAATGATCACATTATTGTAATTATATCCTTCATAAAATGTCCTTCCAATAGTGATTAGGAAAACCCTTATACCATTCTCTTCACATTAGGATGTTTCACATGATTATGAAGATCTATACATGAATGGAAATTACATAAAACAAGTAGGGATTTGGGGTTATCCTTCCTCCATCATATGATGTAGTCACATGATGTACACATTTTCCAACATGTGATATGTAAAACCTCATGAAATGTTATTTATTCTAGAACACATACTTTAATTTACGAGCTTTACATGATAAGAGGTATTTAAATGAGTTCCATAATGTTACAAGGCTTTGTCCCTGGGATGTCATTCATGGGATAGTAGTTACATTTTTGGGATCCAAATCCGAAACTCTTCATGACACCTAGATAGATCCATGGTTTTTTTATTAATGATATAGTGGTCATATATTATATCATTTTCAGGAAAAATTACTATAATTTGGGATCTCCATCATGTGTTTGAATAACACTGGTACTCAGTTTTAGATACAAGAGTTCACTCTTTTCATTTTTCAATGATACAGCTGCCAAAACACTCATCCAAGACTAGTTTTTAATATTGGACGATTCAACACATGTCCTCCCATTTTCATATCATATTGAGGACCCATTGAATTCCCATGAGGATATAGGGTTCACATTTATTTCAATAGAATTCATTTTGTGATACTGATGTAATCATGTGATCCATTCCATTACTTCTTGTGATCATTTTGTTGATCATGTAACACACCTGCTGATTATTAAACATTCATGTGGTGGACTCTCACTTGATATATGCATGATATTAAGAGTATAATATCAACTAATTAATATTAAATTATCTGTAAATATAAATTTTTCATAGGATCAATGATACAATTTTCTTTACATGATGGAATTGGTGGGTTTCTTCATTTCATCAATTATTTTCACATGTACTTGGTTCATTGTCTCCAAACCTTAACATGATCCATAGATCATTACAAGATTATTTCCATTGAATCATGAGACAACATTGGTTATTTTGATGAAATCATCTTTATGAGACACATCACTTATATTAATTTGTTTCCTTATTCAAATAATGGAATTCATTAAATAAAATGACTGTGTGAATGTTCATGTAGTGATCGACATTATCTTGATGTCTTGCATTAATAACATGAATTAGTTGGTTGTCTTGAGCGTAAATGAATTTATTGAGTATCAATTTTATATTATTGGACAATCCTTATTATTTAAATCAATTTAATTGATTGAGGAACAATTTCCAATGCTTTCACATCCCACATCGTACATTTAGCTCATAATGAATTTGGTATATTCTTAAATTATTCACTTTAAGAGGTTATAAGAAAGTCCATGGTTCACTCATAGTAACTAACTTTCCATGCTACCTCCCCTATGTCATGAAAAATTTCTCTTCGTGTTTCTATAAATGGCATGTTGTATGCAAATTTTTAAAAGACCTGAACCCATTTTCCCAAATCCTGTGTCTTTTTACATTATATTGGCATGAATACATAGTGGTCAAATCAAGATGAACCAAATAGTTTATTTGGTTTGAAAAAAGGTTTATTCACATAGGATCAATATTAAAACGTGAAATGAAAAAAATATATTAGTTTTATTGGTAACATCTACAACTATATGTTTATACCTACAATTCATTGACCATAATCCTCTTCTAATATTGGGGAAAAATAAAACATAAGAAAAAAGGTGAGATTAGATTCATAGTTAGGGTAAACAACATAGTGTATGATATCATAAACATAAACCATAGGCATGGTGAATAACTAAAAAACATGCCATTAAAAATAAACATGTATATATTATTGGAGGAATACGAACTGAATAAAAAATTACCTCATAAAAAATAATTAGGAGTATTATAAAAGTTGAAAAACCACATTTACATTCAACTACTAGTTGAATAATGATGGAATACATTATGTGGGATATGATAATTGTACCATAAAGTACTCATTCCAAGACCATAAATATCGATTTTATCAAGGCCTCATGCCAAGACCATAGTTTGTCTCATGAGACCTACCAGCGCATGAGGAGCTATAAAGTGCCCCAGCCAGAATTTACAAAGTCCAATAAATTCTTCATAAGAATGGTGATAAATATAATTATCATATAGATACATATTAAAACTAACATATGAAATTTCAATAACGTTTCTTAAACTTTAAGCATAAACACTAACCATTCTATGTAAATTGGTGAATTGTTTTGAGATAGAACATCCATAGTCAACAAAATCATAAAGAATTCAATAAATTCATTGTTGATGATATAATAGGAGATAAAACTAAATGAATTACAAGATTAAACAATGTATGTTTACATAGATGAAGTTACTTTTATATGATACCATTGAAAAAATCCCCAAGGAACTAATCCTTAATCATTCCCAAGTGTCACATACCACCGTGAAACATTCAAATCATAATGCCTTATAATATAAGGATAACATGAGACTCTTAATATTATATAAAAAAGGTAATTACATACAGCACAAGTAATAAATATGTGGTTAACAAGGTGTATACCACATAAAAGTTAATGTGAGATGAGAAAAATACATTTTTACATTATAAAGAAGAGTTATTCTGGAAAATCATTTTTATTTGTCATAAAATCATATTATTAAAATGTATATCTATTAAAATAAAATATATCGACATTAAGATTAAATTTTAACAATAAATGATGTCCTATTAAAGTGAAATCATGTAAAAAGTGTTTTTAATGAAGCTTTATAATTAACACATTTTAATGTGGATTACGGAATTAATTAAAGAGATTTTAAAGTGAAAAGGATATATTTATTTAAAAACCCAAAAATTACCAAAATATAATTTTCATTTCAAAATGTATGATTTTATAAAGATAAATCATACTTAATACATAGTATAGAGTGAACTTCAAAATAGTAAGAATTCGACAGGTTCATTGAATCGGGATTTCATTTGGGAAGAATTTTTGAATGATTCTTTTAAAACATGTAAATCCACATAAACTAAATTTTTTTCAGATTGGTAAACATATATTAAACATTTAAATATAATTTATGAGTAGTAAATCAGGTTAAATATTAATTTAAGTAAGACGTGTAGGGAATAAGAGAAACCTGAAGTAAAATATAGATTTGGGTAGAAAATACTTACAAATTTGTAATCATTTAAATCTTAGGACCCAAAATTATTAATAATAAATTGATATATATAAAATAATAAAAATAACTAGATTCATGATATGAAACATCTATGCTATTTATACATACACTATACCAACGTAGTAGTATGGAGTACATAATATCTCAAAAAATTGAAGTGAGATGAAGAAAAACCCTTACCAAAAGTCTGCTAGTGTTCTCCACAAGATCTTAATGAGTAGAAAAATAAAATTTAGGATCATTAATTAATAATTCAATAACCTTATCTTTATGTAATTGGTTTATTATAACTTTATTATATTCATTCATGGCCTTTTTGATGGGTTAAGAGGTTAACTTTCATTGTTCGGGTTCGTTTGTTTCTTGATCGGTATACGTATATACATGATCTGGGAATCATCTAAAAAGAGGATGGTTGTACACAATTTAACAAATAGGATATTATTGATCATATAAAAGGTTACATGATTTAAAATTTTATTTTTTTAATTTTAGTGAATTTGAATTAGTAGATAAATAATTTAATGATAACCGCCTGGTTTAATTGGCGGTTTTTGAACACAACAAACTCATTTTTCATTATAAATCAAAACCATGTGTACAAATAGATTACAAAACCATTGATGAGACATAATACATATATTATAGTCTAGATCAACCATAAAAATGGTTTAATGACTATAATTGAAGATGGTAATTGAAATTGAAAACCCATCATCCTAGAATGTGTTAAATTAGCACATCTCATATGGGGTTTTTTAATACGAGCATAAAAGTTCGGTAAATGAGATATGATAAAAAAAATTCCAAAATAATAACAAAATTAAATTACACATATGTTAATAGAATTTTAATTACATTTTGGTGAGGATAGGTGAGTATATATATGAAAACAATGGAATTTGAAAAGAAATTAAACCAATTGAAAAAAAGGAATTTACCTCTTCAATTAATCTTTCTTTAGAGACTCTTTAAGGGAGAGTATTTTTAAATTTTATGAGTCCATGGGCAGAGGTACATGATGAGGATATTCAAAATATATTTAGTAAGAATAGAGGAAAGTAACAAGTCTTGATTATATTGAAGAGAAGTGGGATTGAGGGGGGATTTTATAGTTGGGGAGAAGAGTAATTTTTTAAAATCTTATTAACTATTTTATAATTTTTTCATGACTAGAAATAGTATTGATTCTTAGGACCACTAATAGTTATATGTGAATGTGAGCTCACATCCTTTGATCATACATCAGCCTTAAATCACATATTACTCAATAAATCATGTATTTTACATTTATAAAAAATTATTGTATTTGACTATTCACATAGAAATGAACTATTTTAGAGAAATCCAAAAAAATAACCATAACCATTTCATAATGTGTTGAATCCAAAAATGAATCCCATTTTATCAAAATACTTTTATAAATACTTTATATTTATTTTTTATATGAAATATTTAATTAATTGAAAAAATAAATATTTTAAATTTAATATTGATTATGTAATACTTTCTAAAATTAACTATGTTCTCATAAAATAATCTGAAAATCATTTGAAACTGAAATATTTATTTAGGATATTATTTTATAAATATTTATTTCTGAATCCATTTATTTATTTAAAACATTTTTTAAATATATATCACTCACAAAATATACCAAAACATAATTAATAATTTAGTAAATGTTATATTTCATTTATAATTTGCCTAAATTTTATTTATACATCCAGGGATGAGGTTAATATTCATTAGAGTATATTTCTATTCATAATGGTGCTATAATATTTGTTAGGGTGAGTTACTATTCATAATTATGATTTAATATTCATAAGGAAATGTTACTATCCCCCAATAATTACGTTATTCTATCAGAGTCCAAAAATCATTCTGAACACAACCATGAATGTAATATTTTGAAATTCAAATCATAGAAGTGAATTTTTTTTATCAGATCATTTATAACAAAGTGTTGTTATGTGGAGACTTAGTGTTTCGTGAATTCAATTTTAATAGTAATTAAAAGTCCTTGGGGTGTTACATTCTAACCTCCTTACAAAAATTTCATCCTCAATGTTTAGAAATTCAATTTCAATAGTTAATGGTGGATACATGAAAATTTCCTTCCAGGTAACCAATATCATAAATAGGGTAAAAATAATCTCTTAATAAGAGGGAAATGGAAATGTATCATTTAATAAAAAATAATGCATTATAATTGGATAACATGGTTAAAAAATAATAACAATACCATCATGTTTTGATGGAATGTCATAGAATACTTTCTCAGATGAAAGATCATTACCAAAATACCGTAAACTATAGTTATGAAAAAAATGGTAATATGACAACATTTTTGTTTAAGACTATTTTCCTAGTGTTGAGGAATTATTCCACTCCATATGAGTATAAATATAAATTTCTATTTCATAAACACAACATTATCCTTTTTTTATTCCTTGAACTATTTGTCCATTATCTCTTAGAATAGGTTGAATCATGTTGTGTCAATACACTCTAAATTCTTATACAATGATCAAATTAAAACATTTCATATATGGTATAACATTCCAAATGATCATGATCTATAATTTTAAAATAAATCTCATATCCATCCTTCCTAGATCCATATACATAGGTTCCTTGGTAATCCATATTGTTTTTGTAAATACATGATCCATCATGCTCAATACATTTGCTACAATATTTTACACAATCAACAGGAAGCACCCCCTAAATTTTAACATTTCAAACAAGTTAGTATCTTCATCATGTTTCCTCTTGAAATATGCTTTTAACTAAAATTTCCATAAAACCATATTGGAAACATGAATTCATCCTTAAAAATTCAATTTTATATATTTCTTATATCCAAAACATTTGTAGACTCCATCAAAATATATCAAAGACCACATGTTGACAAGGCAATAATCATTTTTGAGGTAGTCAGTACTAATCCAAATAAATCATTTATTCATCATTATCTTAATCATCAGGAATATTTTAAGGATACCCTCTCCCTTCAACTGTATACATTCCCTAGATAGTAATTATCTACTGGGTCACGTATCCTTGGTACAAGTCATCACACACCCTTAAATACATAATGAAATAGTTCTGATTTACATTCATCATATATTTCATAGTTCTTATAACCCATACATTTTTGAATACATATTCAAATTACACAATTCATTAAAACGAATATTAACACTTAGACTTCATCTACAACATTATCAAGAGTTGATAATTATCTAGTAACATCAATTGGGGCATATTCCATTGAAACTATTGACATTGATTCACATAGTGTCCCATATCCATACTGTTAAAGTATTGTACATCAGAATCCTTTTTCATACCCTTGCAATTACAGAACTAGTGTCCTTTTTCTCCAAACTTATTTAAAACTCGAATTACCTTCAATAATTTACTAGGATGATTCTTTCCAATGTTATCATATGTGTGAAACCCCTTCATTACCTTATTCCCTCTATCCAAATTTTTCTCATCCATCCTCTTTTTTCATGATCCCATCAAAACCATAGAGAAGATAGAATTATTTACATATCTTGATGACACATGATACTATTTACTCATTTGATGAGGATACTTGGGAGACCATACTACATATAAATGATTGATTAATTCCAAAAGAGATATGATCCCTCTTACACTTTGCATCACGAGAATTGGACAATTTCTCATTTATTTTACTAGAAACAATTTCTAATCAATTACAAATAATAAATTAGATAATAAAATTATAAACTCTATATAACCCTATACAGTGTATAGTACATAATATAAATTTATGATTCAAAATTAATATAATCATATACATTGGATACATTTGGTGAATAATCCATTCATATTGGAATTTTATGAAAATTTGAATTATCCTAAGAATATCTCCGAGTAGTGTCAAACCAGGTGTGTAGTAAGGATTGTTGTTGTGTACCAGGTTAACTCTGATCCTGACCAAAACACCTTATTGGATTTTTTACTACTAGGTACATCTATTCCATAACCACATCAACTTGTAGTATTCATATAGTGATGCATTTTCTAGAAAGATCCACATAATCAATTTCTTCCCAAATATTCAACGATTTTTTGTATATTTATCCTCAATGATTGCCTTAGGGTTTTGTTCCCTAATATGCATTTTCTAAATCTAGTTTCAATGTTTTATACTAAGCTTCCAATGATACAATATGTAAATATCCAGTGCCAGTTTCCCTAACCAGTGTTTTATTACATTACATTAGAATGATTACAAGGGAGTCTTATCCAGAAGGGCCAAATATTTTTTTTATTTTGAATCCTGTTACATACATTGGATCAAAATTACAATAATAAATTAAAAACAACATATATGTTTTATTGGGATCATCCACATATCTATGTTTATCCCTGCAATTCATTCACAATACCCCTCTTCGCATCCTGGGGAAACGTAAAACATAAGAAAAGAGATGAGAAAAGTTTCTCAAATAGGGTAAAGAATACAATATAAGATATCATAAACATAAACATTAGGCATGGTGAATAACTAAAAACACATACCATTAAAAATAAACTCATACATACTACTATAGGAAAAAGAGTTGAATAAAAACCCCATAATAAAATATAACCATGTGTATTTTACTAGTGTAATAACCATGTAACATTCAATTAATATTTTAAAAATGAGGTAATGAATAATTTGGGAGATCATAACCATAAAGTCAAGGACTCGTTCTAAGACCATAAATATCCATTTTGTCAAGGTCTCATTCCACAACCATAGTTTTTCTTATTATAACTATTGATGCATCAAGGGGTTATAGCAGTCCCCACTATTCACTTACTAAGTCCAATGAATTTCTCATATGAATGGGGATAAATATAAAAAACATATAACTTCATATTGAAAATAACATATGAAATGTCTATAACGTTCCCCGAACATTTAGCATAACCACTCACCATTCTGATTAAATTGGTGAATTGTTTTAAGATAGCACATCCACAATAAACCTAACCAAAAAGAATTCAGTAAGACATGGTGGATGATATCATAAAATATAAACCTTAATTAATTACTAAATTAAGCAATGAATGTTTAAATAGATGAAGATTATTTTAAATGATACTGTTGAAAAATCATTGAGGATCTAATCCATAAACAATCCAAAGTTTCCTATACCACCTTGAAACATTCAAATAATAATACTTTATAATATCATGAGAATAATGATAATCTTGAAATGATATACCAATGGGTATTAAATATACCAAAATAAAGCAATATGTGATGAACAAGGATTACATCTAATAAAAGTTTGTCAGAGAAGATAAAAATACATTTTTTACTTTAGAAAGAAGATTTATTTTGGAAATAATTTATATTTTTCATGAAATAAAATTGTAAGGATGTAAATCCCATAAAATAAAAGTTAATGAAATTTTTATTACATTTGTGGCATAAATTATGTCCCACAGAAGCGAGATCGTGTAAAATTTATTTTTAAAGAGGCATTAGAATTAAAAAAATTAATTTGGTTTACCGATTTCACTAATGAGACTTTGAAGCGCAAAGGAATGATTTATTTAATAATATTAGAAGTGAACCAAAATATATTTTACATGTTAAAATGTGTGATTTTATAAGGATAAATCATACTTAAACATATTATAGAGTGAACCTCAAAATAGGTAATAATTCAAGAATTTCATTGAATCATGCTTTCATTTCGGAAGAATTTTTGAATGATTTTTAAAGTATGTTACTACGCATAAAATAAATAATTATTCTGATTGGTAAAAATATATATAACATGAAAATAGAATTTATGAGTAGTATATATGACTAATTTCGAATTTCATTGAGGTGAGTAGGGAATAAGAGAAACCCAAATGAAAATGGAGGTTGGGGTATAAAATACATAAATAATTTTAATCAATTGAATTGTTTTCCCAATATTTATTATTAACAAAATGATAAATTGAATATAATGAAAATAAAGAGATTAATGAATTGAAACATCAATGTTCACTATACAGACACCATACACAAGTAGTATTAGAGAATACATAACATCCCACAAAAATGGAAGTGAGATAAATAAACCCTTACATTATGTCCAAAGGTGTTCTCCACTTGATCTTAATGACACGAATGATAAAATTTAGGTTCCTTAATTAATTATTACAGATAATCCTATGAATGTTATTTATTTAATATAATCATATTTAGTTCATTCATATCCTTTTTTATTTGTTAAGATGTTCAATTTTATTGTTCTTGTTCGTTTGTTTCATGATCGGTATACTTATATACATGGACGGAGAATCGTGTAAAATGATGATGGGTGTCAAAAATTGAAGTTATAGGTTTTTTGAACACCCATAATGTTATATTATTGTAAAGTAAATTTGGTTAATTTTATTTAATATTAATCATTATATAAATTATTTAATGATAATCATTTGGGTTAATTGGTAGTTTTTGAACACAACGATCTAATTTGGTTTTATAATTCAATACTAGGTGTAAAAAATGATTCCAAAACAATAGATGAGACATAATACATAAATTGTATTTTTCAGAAACCATAAATATGTTTTAATGAAAATATTTAAATATTTCAATTGAAATTGAAAACCCATCATCCTTGAATGTGGAAAATTAGCACATCTCATATGGGGTTTTTACTACTACCATAAAAGAAGTATAAATTATATATTATAATAACAAATTAAATATTTATAAAAAATTTAAATTAAATTTATGGTAATATAGAATAAATAAAATTTGTGTGAGGATAGTTTAGGATTGAAAATTAAAACAACGCATCCTGAAAATAAAGTAAAATAATTGAGTAGAGAATTTACCTCCTGAATTAATATTCCTTGAGAGCCTCTTAAGGGGAGAGGTTTTGGTTATTTAATGAGAAAAAGGGATGATAGGAGTGGGGGATGAGCATGGTTTGATTTTTAGGCAGAATTTATAAAAATAATAAGTCTTGATAGGTGGGAAGAGAAGATGGAGTGATGCGGGATTTCATAGTGGAAGATATGAGTAATTTTGAATATCTTAATCATTATTTTATTATTTTTCCCTAGACCAAAAAGAGTATTGATTATTATGACCATGAATAGTAATATGTGCATGTGAATTATAAATAATTAGTCTTATAATATCATTAAATCACCTATGACTCAATAATCCATGTATTATACATTTATTGTAAATTATCATATTTTACTATTCACCTAAAATTGATGTACTTTAGAAAAATACAAAAAATTCACCATAATAATTTCATGATGTGTTGAATACAAAAATGATGTACATTTTTTCAAAATAATATTCTAAATATGTGTATTTTTATTTATAAATAAAATCATTATTTAATTGAAAAATGCAGATTTTAAATTTAAAACTAATTTTGTAATACATTCAAAAATTAACTATGGTCTCATAAAATTAACCCAAAATTATTCGATAAAGAAATTATTTTGGAAAATATTAAATTAAAAATTATTTAGAATCCTTTTAGAAATTTAAAACTGTAATTAAATATCTGTCACTCACAAAAAATACTAATAATTAGTCAATAATTTATAAAATGTATTTTTTCAATTATAATGTGCATATATTTTATACATCAATGGGTGAGGTTACTATTAATAATGGTATATTACTATTATTAATGATACAATACTGTTTATAAGGGTTAGTTAATATTCATAAGGTTGATTTACTATTCATAAGGGTATGATACTATTCACCAAAAATTATGTTTGTTCAATCAGACTCTAAAAATCACCCTGAAGGCAACCATGAATGACAGATTTCCAAAATTAATATCACATAAGTTAAAAAATTATGTTTATAAGATCATTTATAACATAGAGTTTTTTGGTAGAGACTTAGTGTTTCATGAATTCAATTTTAAATTAATTTTTATATCTTTGGGGTGTTATATTCTACCCGCCTTAGAAAAATTTCATCTTAAAAAATTTGAAATTCTATTTCTAAAGAGAATGTTTGATAAATGAAAATTTCATTGTGGGAAACCAAAATCAAAAATATGGTTAAAATATCCTCTTAATAAGAGGGAAATTGATATGAATTGATTATTACAAAACAATGCATTCTAATTGGGTTACATGGTGATAAAATAATAATCAAACCATCATGTTCCAATTGAATGTGATAAAGAACATGCAAAGATGAATGATCATAATAACAAAACCATATACTAATGTTATTAGAAAATTATAATAGGGAAAAAATGTTAAAAGATATTTTTCTAGAGTTGAGGAATTGTTCCAATCTATAAGAGTATAAATAGATGCTTCTATTTAATAAATACAATCTTATCCATTTTTTCCATGAACTAGCTATACATTTTATCATAAAATAGGTTACATCATGTGGTAACATTAAACACTAAATCCTCATACAATGATCAACATAATCCATTTGTTAAATGGTTTAACATTCCAAACGATCATAACCCAACATATTAGAATCATTCCCATATCCTTATTTTCTAGATCGATGTACACAGGGTCCCAGGAAATCCCCATTTTGTTTAGAATTCCAGGATCCACCCTTCATAATGCTTTTGTGACCTTATTTTCTTTAATCAACATGAATAGGACCTAAATTTTCGCATTCCTAACATGTGAATATCATCATCATGTATCCTCTTGAAATATGGTAATAGGTCATACAATAATAAAACCAAATTGGAAACATTAATTCATCCTTACACATGATATTATACATATTCCTTATATAAAAAAATGTTACAGACTGAATCAATAATAGCATAGACCAGTTGTCAACAAGATAATAATCAGTTTTAAGGTATTAAGTAATAAACCAAACTTATCATTTCATCTACATAAAATTAATAATAAAAATTATATTTATGGTTTTCTTCCCCTAAACCATATACATTCTGAAGATATTAACTACTTATAAAGTCACTTAACCTTGGTAAGATTCTTCATACAAACTCAAATACAAAATTAAAAGGTATTGATATACAATCCTCATATATTCCATAATTATTATAACTATTACATTGCTAATAAAATATTCAAATGAACTGATTCTTGACGATTCATATTAATCCTTCCACTTAATCTACGATAGTATCATGACTTAATCATGATCCAGTAACATTATATGAGGCATATTCTTTGAAACTTCTGACATTGATTCACATAGTGTCCCATCTCATTATAGTTGTAGCATTATACATCAGAAACCTTTTTCATACCCTTGTAGTCACTAAATTAATGTCATTTTCTCTAAAATTATAACAAACTCTCATTCCCTTATTGAAATTACAAGGGTGATTCTTTACACTGTTATCATATGTGGAAAATCCCTTATTTCCCTTCTTCTATTTATCCATATTTTTCACTTAGACCCTATTCTTTTCTTTATTCCCATCAAATCCATAGGACATAGATAATTCTATACCTATCTTTTTAACACATGAAATTATTTACTCATATGACGAGGATACATGGTATACTATCTTCTTTCGAAATTATAACATAGACCATAGGAGATGTGATCCATATTACTCTTTGCATCACGATAATTGGTGTAGTTACAATTCCTCATACAAGCAACCATTTATATTCAATTACATATATTAAAATAGATCATAGAATTATGAACTCTATATAACCATAATCATTGTATACTATATAATATTAGTTTTGGTACCATAAAACCAAGAACCATATACTTTGGTTAATTTAGGGGCATAAATTCTTCAAAATGGATTGTAATGTAAATGGGAATTATAATAAGAATATCACAAAGGTGTGTCAAACAAGGTGCATATTGAGGCATGTTTTCATGTACAAGGATACAATGGGTCAAGACCAAAACACCTTATCAGATTTGTTAATCCTAGTTACATATATTCTCGAACCACATCTAGTTGTAGTATCTTTATACAGATGTAATCTCTAAAAATATACACATAATATATTCCGTACCAAAAATTCTAGGATGTTATTGTATATTTATCCTCAGAAACTAACATAGGGTTTTTGTCCCATATCTATGTGACCATGAATAGTAATATGTACATGTGAGTTTGAACCAAGTAGTATTATGTCAGCATTATATAACTTATGATTCGATAAGCCATGTATTTAGCATTTGTCATAAATTATTGTATTTTACTATTCAACTAATTTTTTGTATTTAAAAAAAATAAAACAATCAATGGTCATTACCAAAGGTCATTACTTATACCACAAGCAAGAAATATGCGGTGAACAAGGATAATATCTCACATAAGATAATGCCTGATGAAAAAATTCTTCTTTACTTTATAAAGTTGATTTCTTTGGGAAAATCGTTAGTATATGTCATGAAATCAGATTATAATAATTTATATCCCATGAAATAAAATGGAAGGAAATTAATATTATATTTTTTTAATAAATGATGTCCAATTGAAGTGAAATAATGTAAGAAGTATTTTTAAAGAAGCTTTAGAATTAAAACATTTTAATGTTGTCTAAGGAATTCATTAAAGAGATTTGAAAGCGCAAAAGAATGATTTATTTCATAAAACAAGACATAAACCAAAATAGATTTTTCATGGTAAAATTTGTGATTTTATAATGATAACTCTGACGTAAATTATATTATATTGTGAACTTTAAATATTGTGAGAATTCGATAAGTTCTTTGAATTTGGCTAGATTTTTAGAACAATGTTTGAATAACTCTTTTAAAACATGAATCTAACCATATAATAAAGAAGGATTATGATTGGTATACATATATATAAAATTAACATATAATTTATGAGTATTACACATGAATAAATTAGTGTTTTATTTAAGATGAGTACTGAATAAGAGCAACTTGAATGAAAATGGAACTTCGAGTAGAAATGTATAAAACATTGTAATTAAATAAATCATATTACCCAAAATTAATAATAAAAAAATTATACATTGAATAAAACTAAAACAAATATATTATTGATATGAAACATCAATGGGCTGTATAATGACACCAAACACATGTAGTAGTAGTGAACACGTAATATCTCAAAAAAATGGAAGTGAGATGAAGAAACCCTTACCATAAGTCTGAATGTGTTCTCTAAATTTTCATAATGGTCTGCATAAAAAATATTAGGTGAATTTTTTTATAACGAGATAAAATTATCTAAATGTAATTGATTTATTATAACAACATTAAGTTCATTCATTTACTTTTTTATGGGTTACGATGTTCAATTTTCATTCTTCGGGTCTGTTTGTATCATGATCGATATACTTATATACATGAACAGATAATCGTGTAAAATGAGGATGGTTGTACACAATTGATGTTATAGTTTATAATTAAAAATAAATAAATTAAAATAGTTCCAAATTTAGTTTGGTAACTTGGAGTCATGATGATTCATTATATAAATAATTTAATGATAACTCTTTGGGTGAATTGTTTGTTTTTGGACACCACGAATGCATTTGTCATTTTTAAATCCAAACCATGTATACATAAAGATTACAAATATATATATTATACATAATAAACATATTATACTCTGTTTCAACCATAATAATGGTATCATGTCCATATTTGATGTTGATATTAGAAATTGAAAACCCATCATCCATGTAGGTGGTAAATTAGCATATCTCAGATGGGAATTTTTACTACTAGAATAAAAATGGTTCACAGTGAGATGATAATAAATTACTCCAAAATAATAATAAAATTAAAATAAATGTATGTTACTAGAGATTTAAAAACATTTTTATGATTGTGGGTGGTGATAGAAAATAAAGCAAAGGAACTCGAAAAGAAAATTAATGAATTGAAACGTGGAATTTACCACTTGAATTAATCTTCCTTGAGATCCTCAACATGGGAGTGGATTTGGACTTTTTGTGAGAAAAAGGGAAAATTTATGTGGGGAAGGAGATTGTGAGGGTATTTAATCATAATTATTATAAGCCGCAGGGCCTGAGAGGTGTGAAGGGAAGATTGAGTGAGGGGGGGGGGGGTTATAGTGGAGGAGAGAAGTAATTTTTGAATATCTTAATAATAATTATTTTTATTTTTATCACGACCAGCAACATTATTGAATCATGTGACCATGAATAGTAATATGTGTATGTAACATTGAACCAAGTGGTATTATGTGAGCCTTATATCACTTATGATTCAATAAACCATGTATTTAGGATTTATCATAAATTATTGTATTTTACTATTTATCTAAATTTGATGTATTTTAGAAAAATCCCAAAAATTCAACATAACCATTTTTTGTTGTGTTGAATCCAAAATGAAGCCCATTTAATAAAAATATTTTTCTATATAAGAAAAATATAATTTTTATATAAAATAATAATTTAATTGAAAAATACAGATTCCAAATTTAAAACTGATTTTGTAATAATTCTAGTAAATAATTATAGTCATATAAAAATAACCCAAAATCATTAGAAAAAAATATGTATTTAGAAAATATTTTATAAAATTAAATTTTAAAAATAAATTTCTTTTTAAAAAATTATTGAAATATTTATCACTCACAAAAATACCAATACATAATCAATAATTTATAATATTTTCAATTTTATTTATAAGTTGCCTATATTTTATTTATACATCCATGGTTAAGGTAACTATTTATAAGAGAATATTACTGTTCATAAGGGTACATTACTATTCATAATGGTGAGTTACTATTCAGATGTGTAGGTTAATGTTCACCAAAATGACTTTTTTTATGAGACTTTAAATATCAACCTAAATGCAATCGTGTTTGTCAGATTTTTGAAATTCAAATCACAAAAGTGGAAAAATTATAATTATTGGCTCAATTATATATATATATTTTGTTTTCTATAGACTCCGTATTTAATGCATTCAATATTAAATTTATTTTTAAATCATTAGAGTGTTACACATTATACATGAGTGCACTCTAAGATTTTACAGATCCCACAATGCTGCCTTGTAGCCTACTTGGGAAAGCACTCCCTTATGTTTGTCCTTCAGCCCCTTACGTGTGGTTGAGGGGTAAACCATGGAGGTTTCAATGGTTGGTCAATGTTTTTAATTAATCGAAATTTAGTAAAAAATAAGAATTTAATTTAATTCCAATACCATCACAAAAAATACTACAAGGAAAAACTATAATTTTATTCTTTATAAACATGCATCAAAATATATTCCATGCTTACAGCCCTTCTTCGTTTTCTTCAGAAAAAATGAAACAATTAATATGCCTATCTAAAAACCCTTCTTCTTATTCATACAAAATATAAATTTATATTTAATGGACTTCATAATATTATTATTCAAAAAATGTCGAGGATAATAATATTTCCCATGGACATAAATAATTTATCTTATTCAAATCATGAAAATAATCATTACCATACCCTTCATCATAATTTCATAAATAAATTTGTCATTAGTGCAATAAGTCATTGGAACATTTCATCACATCAACAAACATCATAGTTAGTAACATGGATATTTTTTAAGCATATCCAATGTAATTTTCCAAGCATCAAAATATCAACAACCAACACAAATTTGCTTATGGAAAATAAATGAAACCTAGTCTCAACAATCCCCCAATAGTATTTTATTTCAAATATCAACACATATTTATAAAATCAATATATGGTGTTAAATTTATATCCCTTATAAACAATCAATTTCAAAAGGGTAAATGAGGTTCCATTCAACTCATCGTTCTTCTATAGATCATGATCATATTTTTTAAATGAATGATTAATGATAACATCTATGATAGTAGTGATCTCACATGAGTTCCTTAGAAAATATCCTTTAGTTTAGAAAACCTAATTATACATGGTCCAACCAAATTTATAATACAAGATAGGGAAAACCAATGATGTCAAATGTATCCATAAAATTCTATGCTTGTGAAATTATACTCAGAAATTCTCCATTAACTTATAGGGGTTAAAATTAATCAGAATTAAAATGAAATGATCAATCATCTACATAAATCAATGGGAAAATTATAATTTTCAATTGTAAAAGATATATCTCCCCTTTTCTGTTATCTTGTGAACAAAAAATTTGTTCCCATTAATTGATATGATTAATAAAATTATGAATAAGGGAAGAATGTTTGATCTGAATCACTCATCATCCAATTTTATTAAGATATTTAGAAGACACACATTCACAATATAAGTAAGAATTATCCGCCACATCTAATAAATTATCCCCATTATGGGATTCATCCATATCCTTAAATTCCCTTATTTTTGATTAAAAATAATTCCTATATATGGGAAAAGGGAGGGACGTATTGATTTATCAGAAATGAAATTCAAATTGAGATATTAATCTCAATTTTGACTTTTTATTCCATTAATATTTCTTTGGAGGTGTGAATGATAATTCCTCATTAGATGAAACTTCTTATGTGGATGTGCATTCCATTTCAATATTAGAATCATTATTTACTAAATTTACACAACTTTTTTCATCTTTTATAATAGTTTACAATATTTTTCATACAATATCTTATATCATGCCCATTTTTTTCAAACCATTCAAACATAATTTATTTTTCAATCCATCATCTATAGATGAATTCTTATTAACATTATGTTTATCAACAATCAATAATTTGTTATTTCCCTTCAATGATTTTTTATCTATGTCTATTTGTTCGTCCCTAACCAATTGTTCAGGCTATATAACATAAAATTCATTCTTTATGTCACTATATTGTCTATGTTCTCCCACCTAATGCACATGTGAGTGGTGATTCCATAAAAAATTTTCATCTATTAATATTTATATTGTGTGAAATTTCACATGGAGATGTAACTACTCATTTTTAAACACTATAAAGTTATTTAAAATATATTCCACAGTCATCCTTAAATCATTCACATTTTCAATGTTGAGAGTCTTGATGATGTCTAGGTCAAATGCCTCTCATTATGAGAATATGATTCCACTTGTTCATTAGTTTTCCCCCATGATTCCTTCCAAAATCATGTAGAGACATGTTATACTAGTATGTATATAATATATGAACAAAACTTCTTTAACACCAATGATACACTCTAAACCATTCAATTATATATTAATAATAATTCTTCTCTGGATATTTTTGTGGTTTTCAGTTCATAGATGAGGGTGTTTTTTCTTAGGAGTAATCATTCAATATGACATTGTTTTATTTTCCATTGCAGAATAAGTTTTATCATTTGTTATTTAATCCCATCCAGATTCAGTGTCTCTATTTACCCTGCTTTGTAATAAATAACAAATGTACATTGGCATTCAGTAGGTTTATAAGAAACCATTTTCATTTAAATGGTCTTATTATCTTTATAATATTCACCCTTTAGTTCAACATCATTTGTGATGTCTTCCATCATCATCAACAACTCAAATCGATCAAAAACGTAAAATCAATGTGTATTATTTAATTTTACCTACTTATAAGCATGTTTTCCCTTAATATCAGTAAATATCTTACCATGTTCATCTATGATATACCAATTTTTTTCTATTTAAGGTAAAAGGTATCATCATGGTTGAATTTTACTTTTAAAGATGCATTTTTATTTGAAGATTTTATTTGTATTTATTGATTAACTACCTTATTCACATATTCCATCATTTAATTAAGATGGATAACTTCATTCTCAACATGTTATGTATTTTATTCTGATAGTATACATTTCTCATTTATAAGATTCATGTTATTATGAAGAGTATCTTCAAGGGTATCTTTCATGTTCTAATCTATATAATTTATAAATATAAATTAAATGCCATTTAATGTTTCTTTAGATTTTTTATTTTTTCTAATAAATAAAATCAAATTTCTAGAAGTTCATTTATAATATTTTACACTAATTGATGATTAAGATTCCTAAATTTCCCATCTAATCACATTTATTTTATTTTTTCATTAATTATTATATTTCTTATAATAGTCACCCTTTTTGTTTTTCATATAATTATTCTTATTATAGCCCTATTATTCATTATATTTAGTTAAATGTTATTTATTCATTAGATATTCATATGTAATATTTTCAAACCTATGAAATTTTATGAACGTTAGTTAATTATTTTAATTTTCCCTTCTATATCTATTAAAAAATCATTTGAATAAGTCCCTTGTTTGATTGAAGATATCTTCATCTTCCTCGTCCTAAAAAACACTTGATTATGGATCATATTCAACTCTTGTTTGACCAGTTATCATGGATTTAAAATTTATATAATCATTTTATTTTTCTTAAATGATATAATATTTTTCATTTCATATGATATTATAATGTTATGGAGATCATACAATGACATTTCTTATAAGTTCTCATGTGAATAAACATTTTAATCAAAGATGTTCAATATTATTGAGGGTGGAGTACGAAATCCTCGGAGTGGCCTCTCCCATTTTTGCCTGCGTACCTAGGGTTTTTCGACACTTTCTTTCCTCCCCCCTTCGGATCATGATCTATTTGCGGCGGCTTTGGTTTGATTCAGTGTGGGCATTGTGTTGTGCGGAGGCATCAGATCTCGGTGGTGCTTCGGCTGGAGGCTCGGTGCAGGATCGACGGTGTGCCAAATATGGAATCACCAACTCGGTGGGGCTTTGTGCTTGTGCGGCTACGACAGTTCGCAGTGGGTATTTGCTGGACAGCTCGATATGGGTACGACGTTGTGCCATGGTGGGCATCTTCGATTCTTGGTGGGGATTCGGTTTTCAGTACCTCTCTTATCGGCATTGCATCGATGGTCAGGCCATGTCCCCTATTTCTTGTTCGGAGTCTTCATGTATAGGCAGTGTTCTGGTGGTCTGCCAAGTGAGCTGCTCGGGGACAGATATCTTGTTCTATAGAGGGCGGAATATTTTTCTTCTAAGATCCTATGAGTTTTTGACTAGATATGAATTTGGTGGTATTGTGATCTTGTTTTCTGGATGGATCTTTGGGGTTTCCCTTGTCCAACATCTAAGGTCCTTCTCTGCACTCCTTATCACGGTGAAGCTTGTGTTAGAACCTGATAAGGGTACATCTTCATTATGATTGGAGTAGATCCATGCCCAGAGCTGTGTTTTTGTTTCAGGATGACCAGGATTCCCTTATCGATGGCATTCTCTCATCATGGGGTTAGATCATCCCGTCATAGGTGACGATTCCTTGATCTCGTGTTTTTTGAACTGTCTTCCAGCCTTCTGTGGCCACGGTGGTGGGAGTGTCATGAGTAGGATGGTGGGGTTGGTAAAGGATGGCTGATGTTGGAAGCTTTTGGTTTTGTATTTTTGGAATGATGGAAGGGCTTGCGAGACATGTTGGTATGGTGTTGCTCCCGGACTCGACCATGTGGAGCAGGCTCCAGATGAGGTTTTAGAGATAGTTGTTCATCGTTCTAGTGATTTTTGGATTTGGACGTTTGAGAGGGTATGGCGTAATCCATCGGATCGAGCCTATGTTTTGACACAGGACACTTTCTTGTTGTTCATCCCTGCACCGATGGAGAGCTTTTCACGATCATTAGCTGGGGAGGGGTGGCTTCATGTTGTTATTTTGGTTTATCTCACCTAAAACTCAGGTTATGGAATGTTTTATGTCAATGATTCCTATTAGGTTTTCCCCCCTTCATCCCTTAAAAGAGGGTTTTCATTATAATAAAAATAATTGAAGGCCTTTGGGCCATTGGATGTTCAAATTTATCTAGAAATATAATCAATGAAATCATCACTATGGTTGAATCATCGAGATTCACACAAAAACCAATGATACTAATTACAAGCTCAGTTAATACTATAATTTATTCATCAATATTTTCATCATCAACCATTTTGATATCATCAAATTTTCATCTACAGATTTGAAGTGTAGCTTCTCAGAATTTATAATCACCTTCATAAATTCAACTCAGTTAATCATAGATTTACATGGTACTTTTGATACCAATCACATTAGTGTATACCATTTATTCTAAATCCATTTTGATTTCATTTTGTGTCTTTCCATAAATATCAATGTTCCTATAATCTTCAAAAGTCATAGGAGCCTTCCCATGGTATGGTGGCTATCCCATTATAACTACATCTCTCCCTTCAAACCCATGTGATATTTGATACAGTATCATCCTATTTTTTCTTCTATGAATGTCCTAAATATTTAAAACAGATATAATAATTCTATTTATTTAATATATATTATTTATCATTTTAATTCTGTTGTATATATCAATTGTGACCCTCCTCCAATGCCAATCGAAGTTTCAAAATCAGTGTGAGATCACTGAGAGGGTGATGTGGTGGATCAATCATCCAATTTTCTTTTTATAAATTTATTATTTTAAATTAAGAAAATTTTCAATTTTATGACCTGATACTATCTTATAAATGATCTCAACCATATCGTGAATAATTCTTCAAAAACTATGTCACCGAATAAAAGGATATAATCTATTCATTATAATTTCATACTTCTTTACATGTTGATATTTCCTCAACATGATTTCATTAATATAATATAAAAATTAATTAAAATGGTTGATATAATGTCAAACTATATATCTCTTCAATCCACACAAGAGTTTCCTAATTCTAAATCCCCTATTGTAACAAAAATCTACACTATGCAACACCAGAATAAATATAAAATACTTCTACTCTAGAATCATTGAAGTGAGTTCTCATACATAGAGTTTTTACTATGTGTCTTCTAGCTTCCTTTATGGATTAACCCTCTTGAGGATGATCTATTTAAAATTATCCATGATCTAAAAAAATCACACTTACTTGTGTCCCTATTCGAGTTCCTTTTCAATGTTTGCTGATCTTTATGAAAAATAACTAACACATTTTTCCGATCAGTCACCTTTCTGCCAAAATGCTTAGAAATAGTCATCCTTCTATAGAAGTCTCGGCCTCAATGAATTCATGCACATTGTGAAAAAACCTTCATCAATAATATTTTCATGTAAGAAGGATTTATTACTATGTCATCCTACTATGTCTTCTTGAATTCTTAACCCTATTTCATATGTTATACATTGTATGGAGTACTCACTACAAAAACACATTAACATAAAAATTACACCATTATTATTTTATTTTACACTCAATAAAAATTCCAAAATCTACCTTAATCTTCAGTATTTATATCTAGAGTTCTCATATATTTCATTACATGTTCAGGTATGAATGCATTATTTTCATAAATTATACAAATATTTTCACAATTTGTCTATATTTTCGTTATGTTACCTAGAAAGGTGTACCACATGTTATTATGGGATATATTAGTATTTCTTCATGTGACTAAGTAATAATAACATTATTATATTATTCTACTTTCATTAGGTTTTTGAAATAGTAACCACATGATCCTTTCTTACCCTCACATGGATTTGGAAAGTATTATACGATTGTCAAGTCTTCTTCAATTAAAGCATTCATAGAAGCCGAGGAGGGATTTTGGTATTTCATTCCTCCTTAGTATGAAGTAATTATGTTACTTTATTCTCCTACTTTTCATTATATTTCAATTCTCACATGATCTTATCCCTTCGATAATTTTTTTCACGTAAGGTGTGGCATTGAGTTCCTTCTCATGACAAGGTATTATCCAAAATATATATTTTTGGGGGAAATGGTTGGGTCTATGGGATTATAACTCAAACTATTTAGGATATGTGGATGGTCTGTGAGTTTATTCTTTATGAGAAATTGATTTTACACATAATCTTACACATGATAACCCCCATTACATGGGTGTCTAATTCACATGATTATAACATTAAGGTACTCAGTTTTAGATACAAGATCTCTATCTCTATCTCTACCCTATCCTGATATCTCAATGTTTCACCCCCCACAACTCTCATTAGAGCCTTGATTTTTATCAATTATGATTAATAACATGTCATATTAATTTCTTGACATGTTGAGGGAATGTTATATACACTCAAAGTTCTCAGGATCTCATTTATTTTGAATGATGAAAATATATGCTTCCTTATGAGCTGATGTGGTGATCATTAAAACAACATTATTACATCCAATGATCACATTGTTGATCCTGAGAAACCACTACTAGGTTTTAGTATTTCATTTTGTGGCCACTAACTAGTTATCTTCTTGACGATCTGATGAAAATCCTTGATAATTCAATTTAAAATATCATTAAATATAGAGGGATCATGTGATTAAATATTTGGTGTTCCTTATACACTTGAATCAGTAATTTCACACATGCCATCATGTGACCTAGATTATCCTCAGTTGATTTTCTCTATGTATTCTCATGATGCATATATCATCAAGTGATTATTTTCATTTGATCAAGCATTAACACTATTTATTGTGATGGGTTCTCCTTAATGTGACAACATCACATATCCTTTTTTGATTCCTTCTTCAATTCATGGAATGAATGTAAGACAAATACTTCATGTTTGTGATTGAAGCAATTTATTTTCTATCGTTGTCATTACTTGATAACATTGGGTGGATAGCTATATCGAGATCATGTAGATATAAGACTCATAAAGGTAAGAGATGATGGAGTTATTAGGATATGAAATGTGAAAGATTATATGGATGACGAATATTAATATGATTATTTTCACCATTATTTCGTTCTTTTAAATATATTGGTGACCGTTGTAGGATTGTTAGGAATACCACGATAGAATTTGACTTCTTCCTACTTTCTGTTTATCTATAATCTTTTACATTTAAGCAGATAGAAGTGAGTATGGGCTATGATCCCATCAACTTTCTAGTCACACTTACACCCCTAAAGAATATCCAATTTTCCTTAGTAGGATTATATATGGCATGTCCCAGGTACGTTATACATGGATTCTCAATAAACTTATATGTGGCCCACCATGCCACCGTGGGGCCTCCTTAGGCTACATATCCGATGTGGTTGACCTTGATTCAATTAAATGTGGTTGAGGGACATCCCTAGGGGGATTCTATGGTGTCCATTATTTAATAAAATTCACTTTGATAAAATACTAAGCTTCAATGGTTGGGTATTTTTTTAATTAAATTACAATTAGTTAAATTTTAAGATTGAAATTTCATTCCAATCCTCTAAAAAATAATATGATAAGAATAAAATTGTTATTCTTCTTTATTCAAAATTTAAACCAATATTTAATGGACTTCATAATTTTGTTCTTCAAAAATAATCATATAGAATAATATCTTCCATGGTCATTAGTAATTACACTTCATTACTTCATGAAAATAATCATTTTCATGGTATTCTAAATATTGTAGTAAAAAAAATGTTTCATCAATCACACAAGTCATCAGAACTAATTATTACATTACAAATCATCATAGTTTGTAACATGGATAATTTATCAACCATGTATATAAATATTTTCAACACCTCACCACACTATCCAAAAAATACATATTGACTTATTAACAATGAATGAAACTTATGCTGAACATATAATATGTGGGTCTTAAACCATTTTTTGGGATTTATTTATTTTTAGGGGTTTTATTGGTCTCTATGGATTACTTGATATTTTTTTGGTCACCCTCTATCAAAGTTGTTTCATTTCATAGCCTTTTGGGTCTCCTATAATTAAATTTTCATAGTATATACTATGTAACTACATTTTTATTAATTTTATAAATTTATTATCCGTGTTAAAATTAATTATTAAGAATTGAAGTTTTTTTTGATATGGTTGAATTTATTTTTAAATGGAGTTTTCATATGGCATGGGCCTAGCCCGTATTTTAGATGCTTGTGATATTACATGTGAGGCTCATTGATTTTATTAGAATATTGTTGTAATTTTAATTGGATTTGAATTACTATATATACCCTTGTTGGTTTTAATATACTTTTAAAATATATTAGTTAATGGTAATGAATATATGTTTCAGATAAAAGTGGTTCAAAATAAATTGTTAGAATTCAAAAGGGTTTTAAATGTTATAAAAAAAATTAATTAAGATAATAACACTTATGAAATGTTTTTAATTTTTTTTAATATTGTTTAAAATAAATTTAATTATTTTCCTTCTTATGAAATTATTTTGAGATTATGGGTCAAGTGGGGGTTTGAGATTTACCTTACATAATGGTATTTCTATTTTGTGAAAAGGGTTATTTAAACCATTTTGTTCCAGTTCAATGATATTTATTTATTTCAGTATTTTATTTTAAATAAAAGTTCATTATTTTAAATGTTGAGTTTAATATATTTTTCTGAATAATTGTCATTCAATGTATTTTTTAATGTGGAACTTAAATTCAGTGAAAATTTCTTAGAAACATTTGGGTTATGGTTAAAATTTTTATAAAATGGTGTGTCTAATATGATTACCACTTTCTAATAGGGTATTTTATTTAAATGTGATTTTGTTAAGTGGTTGTGTTTAATGTGGACTTTCATCATGTTTTTATTTTTTTATTTAGTATTCAAAATGGGATTTCAAATGATGTTTTGAATTTCGTGTTTGGCTTGACTTCTCATGTTACGTGTTTTAATGGTCTATTTTCCACATTAAATGGGTTTATAAATATTTAAGACCCTCCATGAGAAACATATATATATAAATGGATATTTTAAAATTGAAACCCATTAGGGGATTCAATGTAATAATATTTATATATTTATGTTTATGAATTAATGTTTTATGGGGGTTACTACATGTCAGAGTGTATGTGGTGGGATGTGAGTTTCTTTCAGATTCTATATTTTTGATGTATATGATTCTTTGTATCACACATCTAGTTATGAATTTTATTTGGAGTCCAAGAAATATAGTAGTTGACATTTGATAGTGAAAACCCTATTGGTAACATAATGATGATAGGGGTTTGTTTCATGGTTAATCATAAATTAATATATCTGAAAGATTAGAATTACTTTATTCTATAAATATTCGATGATCCCTCTGATAAAGTCATTATAAGGATTTTTATTTTCAAATAGTTCAATGTATATTCTAGATATGAGATATGTTTAGTATTTCTGGCCTAGGTTCATAGTCTCTAGTTTATGTATTTTATCACTAGTTCCTAAGGATGATTTAATGACACTATGTCGTTTTGGGAACACTATAGTTGATTTTTTATGATATGATTGTACATACCCTTATTTGTGTAATCATTAGAGACACTTCATGATTTTATTCATTAAATTATATTTAATTGATTGAGTGACACATTTCTGTGACTAAGTTTTACCATGTGTTTATATGTGTGTTTTGGATTAAATTTAATCAGGTTATCTATATAGGGTTTGTATGATCAATTTTGAATGGAAAATTGTTGGTTTTTTTATGAAATTTTTTTTCATTAAATGATTGTCCTTTAAATATGTTATTAAATAAGTGGTATTGTGGAATTTTTTAGGAATGCAGTTCAAATAGGGATTCAGGTTCGTTCCAATGTTCTAAATTCACTCAACCTTGTTTTAGATAGGATGATTGGAATTGTTTAACCATAAAATTTTATATTAAATTTTTTTTTGGATATATAGAGGAAGAATAATGAATATATTTGTTTTATAAATCTTTTGAAAAAATATTTTATTCAATTATATAAACCAGTATATTATATAGTATATTAATAATGGATTTATATAGTTTTTTTGGTAGTGAATTATAGGGAATGTTAATGATCATCACTATATCATCATAGTTTTTTTTTCTTGGTTCTAGTTTAGTATTCTCCCTAAAAAGAGAATAATCTGGGGATTTTACTTGAGTTGTTTTATTTGTCTCATTCAAACTATGGTGTCTACGACTTATATAGGATCACGGGTTTTCATTGCATTTTCCATCTGTTATCTATTTTTATGAACCCATTATTCCCCTAATTGGAATTTATCAAGACAGTAGTAGATGTTGCAGATAAATTTTAACAGTTTAAGGGACCAAAAAACAAGTTCTTAAGGTTATCGGGTGATGCACCCTGTTAGCACCATGACTTCACTGACAATGGACTTGAACTATGTAGCCCTAGATAGGCAGAAAACTATTTTGAAAATTGTTTCATAGGTGCAGGTAAACCATGAAAATCCTATAATTTACTTCTTTCCCACCACGCACAATTTGTGATATGTTTTTCTCATAATTTTCCTACACTAAACAAGGTATTTTATCCTATATAATGGTGATCATATATTTGCAACACTATTTAGAAAACTGTGAAGCTAAACATTGTTCCGCATTAAAAGTGATTGAATATTAATTTTTTTCCCATAAATCAAACTCTCAATCATTCTCCTTAATTTCTTAGTCTCCACTAAAACATATATCTCTCTTACCGCTTCTATATGATTTGGTGTACCTCTATCATTTTGAAAATAGATTGATCACCATTATTCATGGTGGACTCCCTTGGTCTGTCTAATACTCCTATAACTTTTTTCCTCAATTTTCTTTTCCATTTTATCTATTATCCCTATTAGATATCATATTTCCTATTTTCTAGGTATTTTTTTATTTTCCCATATTCTCTTGATCCATTATAAATTAGAGAAAAATACTAGAAGATGAGTCTTCTATAAAGAATAAGTATGTGGTATACTAATTTTCTATAAAAATTGTGATTTTTATCATCTTTTTTCATTGTGGTACATATTGTAACATCAACACATTTCCCCTAAAATGTGTAAATACTTATAGTAATTGACAATACCTAGAGTAAGACATGAAATGAGATCATTTTACATCGTTATTGGTTAGTGAGATCTTCATGAAACACCCCATATAGTGTTTTTGTATATATACCCTTGAAAACATTTATTTTTCATTAAACCAAAACACCTTAAAAAAGGGTATTTATTGACACTTGTAAATGGAATGACCAAATTAAAAAAAATTAACTGTTAAATGCAATGGATATATAACTTTCCCATATTTCCATTTAATATTTTATGTACAGAAACTTGTACCAACCATGGTGAGACATTTATTGGTGCAGTATTCCTTGAGTATGATTTACATTGGAAACCTGTAATGAGTTGTCCAATATTATAGGATTCCAACTGATTCATTGATGTGAATCCCATGTGGAAGACCAATCATGGATTCGATAAATGTCCTATATTTGTTAATAAATCATCTAATCATTGATTATTCCATTGAAAATATGAAAATTATAATTCCTTGGATTATCTCTATGTATTCCGCCTGATGTCCTCAGTCATGGACTGCCATAGATGATCTCATGAGGCTCCAATCATGTCTATCCTAAGAATACCCTAGATTTTTTTCCTTGGTATTTTCTTGCAAATTTTATGATTGGGATTCCATGGTTTCATCCCTATGATTAAACTCGACCCTAAGAGCCATGAAACATGGTTGATCAAACCGACATATATTGACTAACTACTGTCATGAATTATATGATTACCCATTGGTTTTATATGGTTATTATACATGGAGGCCTTTTCTATAATTTGGGAATCCGAGGATGAATTAAAATTTATTATGTCTAGAAACATCCTCGTTTATATCATGTACATAGGGTCATCTAGGAATCCCATTTTGAGCCAAATCTTAAAATTGTTTCTATTTATTTTTTCCAGTTATTTATAATATTTTTAAATTTTTAACTATAATATTTATAAGATTTATTGGATTTTGAATTAATTCCTATTGTACTACTAATTTTTACTCATATCTTATTTAGGACTCCATTTGTTTACAATATAGATTTCATGGATGAATGTACTGATAAAGGGATTCACTCGAATTTGGAATCTTTAATCATTTGTTGTTGTAATTATAGGTCAGATATAGTGAACAGGGTTCTCATAGAGATATTTTTTTAGCCGCTGTAGCATCTTTTTTTTATAATAGTAATAATGTATTCCTACAACCACGACTTCCTATTTCATATTTTGTATTAGATAATCAAATTTTCACATGTATATGAGAATGTTGTGGGTTGTGTCTTTTTACAATTATGTTTATGATTAATATTCTCTTCCATACTAATTTTTAAACATTATTAATATTTACCATTATTGTTCTCATTGATAATGATACTTTAGTCTCACTAACATACCACCATATACCCACAATACTAGTTGAAAACTTATGATGTACGAGGAGGCATGTTTAACGCTATACAACTGTTAGGCATAGATACTTATGAGGGAACTAGTCATTGGACAAAAAAAATGTATTATAAGTGGTTTCATTTTTCATTTGTGTTATAATTTTTGAATTATTAATCAAGAGATTTTAGATATCAAAAAAGGTAATAAGATGTTCTAGGGAGTAACTAACACATGTTATAGGGAAATACTATGTTACTAAAGATTAGAGTTTTTGTTCTAGATTTGACCTATTAAAATTGCACTATTTTCATAAATTAGTGACACAAATTTTTATGATTGTATATTTATGTTTTTTTATCCCTTGTCCAAAATGAAAATATATATTTACCACAAGAATCATCATAGAGACATAGGGATTCATGTTTTATTCATATGTCCTGGAATGAAAATTTAATTCCATGTACTAGATGTTGCTTTTTATATATTCAATTATTTCAATGATTTTAATTTATAAAATTTATTTTATAAAATGGGATGAAAATAAATTGTTAATATAAATTCCTACAACATCTAAAACGATGATTTACTATATATCTAGATGATGAATCCTTAACTAACAAATTATGACATGTTTAGGAGATGGAACCATAGTTATATGCAATGAACCTTTAGTTGGTTAAAACTAAATGAATTTCAAATTGTAATTTATAATGGTTTTTACTCTATAAATTTTTAATGATGGTCCATAATATTGAAACATAATATATATAATTGATATATTCTACGATCAGATGTAAAATTGTTATTGTAGTTACATGGAATGCTATTTGTTACTCATAATGTTAATTTCTTTAAAACATGGGAATATAAATTCATCAAACCGAATCCTTATTTATATAAATAAATAATTATTATATAAATATCCATTTAATTGGTTACCATTAAATTAGGATTTCAATTGGATATTAATGAGTCTTTTCCTCTATAACATTGAATTGACACAGCATATAACTACACCATTATGTTTAATACTGAAATCCTACGGTATAACCTGACGATAGAATTATGTAGTTTCATTGGTTATCTATTATACACATGCCATGTGACAATACTTGTTTTCATATCATTAATATTTTATCCTTATTATCTTTTATAATTATTTTTACTGAAATTTTAGATATTTGCATCCATGTCGATCTTGGGTAGAGCACTCTGAAGATGGAAATGACCATATTATAGAGGGTGTGGTACCTAAACCACATCTGGAACTGAATATAATACGACAAGAGGAACCTCCAATTGTACAATCCATCATTACAGGACTGGGATCTCATCTAATTAAATATTTTCATTTCAGACAAAATCACTTTTTAATGGTTAGGTGAGAACCCTAAAAAAAAGATATAAATTTACAAAATAGACCACATACAAAGAGGCCATATCCCTATACAACAAAATCACAAAACATATAACCCTACATGATATCATAAGTCCATTAAAATGAATTTATAATCTATTATAATCATTATCTCTGTATAATTTATAGTGAAGAGTACTAACCATTAATTCCAGATCATATTTGAAAGATATTATAAGTTGTACATCATTTTTTCCAACGTTTGGATAAACTATTTCACATTTAATTTTCATTAATTGAAGCCTCTTATCAAAATTCATTCATTCTTATTAATCAAGCTTCACTGATCGTCATTGGTGTTCATGGGTGGTACTCCTTCATCTATCCTATCAAAATCCTATGAGGGGGACATAATCAGTATTTCCACCTCAAAAATTTCATCTCCTGAGTGAAGTATTAGCACTTAGGTATTGATTAGGTCTGAATTATCACCATATATTGTATTTAGTTTTTTCCTCATGGCCATCATTGTTTCCATTGGTTTGTAATAATTGGTGCAATCTTTCCTCCATTTGGGTTTTCCCCTGGGTCAACATATAACTCCCAGAATCTCGACTACCCTTCTTTTCCTTCATCCTCGATGGGAAATGAATTTACATGATGATTCATCCCTCATTAATATCCCTTGAGAATAATCTCACACTATCAATATCTATGTCGTCCCTAGTTTTTCTGTATTCTTCATTTATGTCATCCTAATTGAAATATTTTGAGCTACTATGTTCCTCTGTTTCTCCTCAATATCTAGCCCTTCATTATTTTTTCTAAGTTGAATTGTTTAAAATGTCCCCGTAGAATTATACCGATTCACAATAGTCACTATACATCATGATCAACTAAATACACTTTCCTAAAAGACTCCTATCTTATAACCTATTCATATAAAGGGTAGTTCAATTTCGTATTAACTAATAGTGAAAATCTCCTTAATCTTCCCCCTATTCTCCCCCAAGCCAAACCTAATATTTCCTCTGAGTGATGTCACCCATGTAGCTCCTCAATCAATCATATATATCACCCACATTAGGCTATATATTCATTTTTTATTCATCTTTTGGTATTCTTTCAGGGTGTTCCTTCTCACAACGGATCAAATCAACCACTTCAAGGCCATCATGGGTTTCAGAATCTATCTCCATTGTATCATAAAATTTCTTATTCAACTAACCACTATGATAGAATGAAGCTATATTTCCTAGACGAAATATTGATGTGAAATAAACATTCCCTGATTTGAATACAATATATTCTTTCCACAAAAATTTCTCATGGACATTTTCCCCATCCCATCCTCGGGCATATTAGAATCATCAAAGTCAATGAAAATGCAGGGACAAATATGATGAAATATGGCCTTTATTCTTCTATTAGAGAATAAGTAATTACATACAATGATTCCAATTGTATTTAATAAAGAGGGGTTTTGGGAGGGTATAAATAGTTTAGGAAAGCATAACAAAATCATTGAAATTGGAGTATCTCAAATTAGATGAAAAGATATGGTCTAACATAGTAGATTAAAGAAACAATAGTTGTATTTTCTAGAGAATTTAACCACGAAGAATTTAGATCATCCATCAATGAAAAATTGATCATAATATTCCATCATCCACAAATCACATCCTCCGGTCATTTCGTTAAACCCCATTATCCAAAAAAATTGACCAAATTCATCAACTGAAAAATGGTGTTTCCAAAATCGAAGAACCAAGGCCAGGTTGAAGACATATGAAGTGCTATTGAACTCTGAAGGTGAGATTGAAAGCTGAGGTGACCCTCCATAAATATATTTGAATTTATGTTAAATTGGGATATTTATAAATTATAGAATAATGCCTAGAATTGGGAATTGGAGGAAGGGTCACAGGGTATCCATTGATAAAGATATAATGTAAGAACCTCCCCCTACGATGAGGAGGGGGGATATTGGCCATTGGTTCTTATGAAATCGTCGATAGTATGTCAAGAATATATTCTTCCTAAAATTCAAGAATGGTATCTAATTCCCAATATTTTTCGATTTTCTATGGAATATCTAGTCTATAGAGGGTGATCCCCAAAAAACACACTCTCATAGATTTGGAAAAATATTTACAACAAAATAATACACATAAATTATGGGTGAAAGGGGGCCTCTTATTATTTATACATTGATTTAATATATTGTTTTGACCTTTGAGAAAATAGATATTCATTTAAAATGTTTTTTTAATTTTTTGGCATATATGCCTCATGAATATCTCAAGATATGGTTGTATGTTCTTACACAAGAATATTAACATCAGACCATAGTCTGGGGGACTTTCAGAATTTTGTATATGATTACATTTTTCCAAAAACCATATGTGATATTTGAGCATGGGAATTCATTAACCTCGATTGTGAATCTATCTATATCCTGTATTACTCAACATCCTTCACTGAGATTAAATTATTTTCTACTACTCAATCTACTGATGAACTTTTGAGGGTGAGACGTTTTATGGATGGCCTCTATCATGACATATGATCTCTGGTGAATGAAATATGTTTGAAAACCATATCTAATACAGAGAATAAAGTCCTTATATATGATGATTATATGAGGAAACATTAGGGAACAATACATGGTGGTTAATTATCTAGGTTGGGAAATGAACCATTTAGTGGTGGGAATCATCTCTTAGAGACTTCTCATAAGGGAAATATACATCAGAGATGGTGTACTATTAAAAACATTATATTTGTTCAATGTGGAAGGTTAGGTCATAGGAGTACCTATAATATAAGAGACCTATAAGAGTTTAGATACTATGAATATTAGGACATTTATATATATTTTGATGGACTATTCCACCATTTCTCAATGGGAGAGGATCTATACCAGCATCAAATTCTTGAGTGGGATTAGTATATCCCATATTTTCTAAGATATGGAGTACCACTAGCTTTACAGGTGTGGTAGGAGGATGATGTAAAGTAATACAAAATCATTATATTTTTTATGGTAGAGAATAACTACTCATAGATTCTAGGTTATAGCCTATGTTCGCGAATCTGTCCAATTAAATGTACTGTCCCCTATACATGAGGAGTTTTGTGACATTACATATACATTGTGATGTCGAATCTTAGTATCCCCAACTTTACTATCTTCTTTTTATACATAGTTTCTTCAATATCATTCATATTGTTTACATTAATGGTAAATTTTAGGACCAATATTCAATGCTTTTGTAGGTTGATGTCTCCTGGAACATTTCTGGGGATATGGTCTCGGAGTATATTGAAATATAAGGATCTTCCTCTTAATATAGACAACAACCAACTCATGTGGAACCATTTCCTACATGCCATGATAAGCTTTGACATAAAGCTTTGGATGGACTAATTAGTACCAAATGAGAAATGATTTTTTTTCATTAGAGGTTTTCATTAACATTACCATATAAGGGAAGTCATGTTCACATGAGATAATGGAATTTGCATGAAATTAGAGAGGGACCTAAGAGTTATTGCCCTAGTAGACTGTGGGGACATATTGAAATATTTTTCTTAATGATCAAGGAGTATGAAAGGTTCATTTATCTCTTATAGTTGACCAATTCAAATATGTTTTACCTAATAAATTATCTAGGTTACATCCTAAGATAGATTTAGAGTTCACCATTGTTAAATTTTTAGGAATATAAATGGTGTCAATCCTATGATACTGTATAGCCCATACCAATATTCATGAACAAAGTAATTTGTTTGACAACCTAGAAGCCAAATGTTTTATATTATCTAGCATATTTCCTTGGGGATCATCGATGCTTTTCCCCAAGAAAATGGATGATACCTTAAGGTTATTTTGGGATAACTTGTGGTTGAATCATATGAAACGTAAGAACTAGTAGCCACCTCAATGTATAAAAGATAATTTTATTAGATTTGTGGTGATAATGAATTCATAAAAAAATATTTTAGATAAAAATATCATCATGTTGGAGTTTGACCCCCGAATATACAATGTATATCCTACTGATGAAGGTATGGAGTATATGAATATATTGTAATCTCATTTAGTATAAAAAACAGACCATAAATCTTCATGGAAATGATGAATTGGGTTTTCCTCGCATACATATAATATATAGTGGTTATTTTTAGGGATGTTATCTTAGTGTATCCTCAATGTATAAACGATCATTCAAAACATAATGATATTATAGTAATTAAAATTAGAGAGAATGGTTTATATGCTATTAATAGAAAATTCAAAAAAATACTATTAATTTATACATTTTTGACCACATTGTATTGGATGTAGGGGTATATGTGGATGTAGATAAGGTGAGATACATTGTTTCCATGGAGTATCTTAAGATCCCACATGATATATAATGATTATTGGGACTATATATATTCTTATATTACTCCATATAATGATTTTAATGCCTTGTAGCCACACCAACATTCTTGACCAAGAAAGGTTTAATGTTCACATGGTCTATAGTCAGGGTTAAGGCCATTAAGGGGCGGGATGAAAAGAACACTTTACACCAATACTAATATTACCTACAGATGGTAGGGGATAAATTCTTTTTGTAATGCATCATGGGATGGGATATGAGATTTTTTAGGTATCTGAATGATTCATAGAATACATGTCTTTTAAGTCATGGCCTCTCAAGAATAATTACCAAATGAATGTCCTTGAGTTAGCAGCTTTTATTCATACCTTATATTACTGTAGACATTACTTGGTGGGTGAATGATTAATTGTTTACATAAATCATAAGTTCCTAAAATAAATATTCTATTAGCCTGAATTGAACCTCTATAAGTCAATAATGGTTGGTGATATTTATTATTTTGACTTGATCATTATTTCATTCCTGGTTGATATAATGTAGTTACTAACACTATGAGAAGAAAGACTCATACTCAAGCTTTCTAGGACACTATTAGTGAATGGAATTGATGGTTATTATTTATTAAATTCATTTATAAGTTCATGAATGTCATAAAATTCATTTTCTATTGGATTTACTGGTGTCCTAAAAACTTTCTGATAATGATATGTGGATAAAGCATTGTGTTCTTAATAGATTCTTCATGAGGGAATGTGTTTCTGGTGATGAACCAAAACAATTTTTTGGTTTTCGATAGGGTTGAGAACATGCATTTATAGTGGTGTTTATGGTACCTAAAAATGTAATAGGAGTTGATGATAATGTCTCTTGATTCTAAATAGGATGTAAAACCTCTTTTCACAATAATATACTAGGACATACACCATATGTATTTTTAACATGGAAGAAAAAAGAGATCAAATGATTTGTTACTTGGTGTTCCACAAATCAATATGTGAATCTTGAACATAGGAAACCTATAGCTCTCTTAAAGTAATTACCTATCTCAAATTGGAAATGGGTCTACATCACCATTGATATTGAGATGGTCTTACTATAGTCTCCCCAATGTAGTGACATAGTATGAGTATTTTATGGCAAGATGACGTGGGTTTGACATTTCATTCCTAATAAAGATTCATTATTTGTGGAAAACCTGAGAGATAATATTTTCAAGTGATTATAAAACATAACGGGGATAAAAATACAACTTTTTCAGGAAATTATTCTTGGATTACTTCTTCGTTCTACCAATTTTGTTAGATGACTCAGGGTTTAGACATACTTATATTTATAATATACAAATCCCGGAATGATGGTCAGTATATGTGTACTATATAGGTACACATGGGATTGAAATATGTTGATGTCCTTTATTTTGTAGGATCACGGTAATATCACATGAATCTAGACGATTTTTATTATAATAAAATTTTAAAGAAACTATCCAGATGAATCCTACGGAGGAACTCTATAATAGGACATGTTGTTTTCCTCTATTCAGGTTAGAGGTAAGGGAGGCAGCCCTATGATGACCACATCTCATTTATGAGACATAAAATATGGTAAAATTGATTAGGAAATGAATGGATACAATAATGTCAAGAAAAAACGAATAATTTGATCATTTTTTCTAACATCTATTGTTCTAGGTAGGAGATTTACAATTATTATCTAATTCAGTAAGATGTTTTCAGCGATAAATTCACAGGCAAGGTATGTTTTTCCATAGACATTTTCCAACATTTGTGATTTTTGGTAGGGTGTTTATAATAGATGTATTGATATAATTTCCTTAGTGGTACTAGGAAAAGAATGATTTCATCCATATTTCTTAGATACATTAGCATTACCCTAATCTATCTCATTTCATTGAACATGAGGAAGTTAATTCCAAGGTTTAGGTTTCCCTTGAGGATTATCTATTTCATATTATTAATTAGGGGAAAAACAGACAATGAGGTAGGATAGATTATCTAGTTAGGGTACTTTGGAATAATGTCAGTGTATAAGAGAATATATGGGATCAAGGGTCTTATATATATTCCTAGTGGATAGAGATATTAAAGGATGCATATAAATCATCCTTTGAAGGGAAACAAGGTGATTAGTTTACATAAATAGGGTTTGTTGTAATAATAAATATTTTTATTGAGGTATATATCATATTTAATTTTATTATAAACCCTTGTTTTTACCATAATTGATGTGAATAAGTTATTAGTAGAGCTTCTGGAAGTGTTTGGGAGCCAAAAAACTAATTTATTATGAAGTAGGGTGAGGCTCACCATTTTAAATGGTTTTCAACAACCATGAACCTCAGTTGTGTATCCCTAGGTTGGAGGAGAGTGGTTTTGAAAACCATGAAAAATGAGATAGTAAACATAGAAAATTATTCAATTTATTACAGGTGAACCACACATAGAAGTTTCATGGATTGTCTAATCGTCCATATAAACCATGAAAGTTGTTGGATCCCATGTATTGGATATCACGTGGTAGTCACATTGTCTAGAATACCATACAACCAAATCATGCACCCTTAAAATATTCTGGAAAGCTATAGTTTTACCTCTTCCCCATTAATCTAATTCTTCTTTATCCTCCATCATTTAAAACTTGTCGATCCAATGTCGTCCTTCCTTCCCTCCTCTATATGAATTGGTGAATCTCCACATATTTATTATAATTTTATTATCATTCATCGCAATGAATATAATTTTTTAGTTCTAACACACCACTTAATTGACCTATTATATTTTATAATTATAGTGATGATAATCTCTATGAATACAAACCATCCCTATTAATGGTATTTTATATAGTTTTCTATTTTAACTCATTCATGCCTGAATATGAGTCTAATACCTAACGATTAGTCTTCTATGACGCTAATATATGTGTTCTAAATCTTTTCCATAAGTGTTTTTATGTTTATCATTTGTTTTCATTATGAAACATTCCATACCATCCATGTGTTTCCAAAAACATGTATCTACATAAATTAATCTCATAGATCTATAATGACATATGCTACGAGAGCATTTGACATTACTAATGGTTAGTTACCAAAACATAAACCACCCCTTAGGGTGTTTTTTTCTAAATTCAGATGAAAATGATTCTTTTCCACTAACACAAATAACAATTATGTTTGTTTGGATTGAATATTTTTAATGAAATTACAAAATAATTTAATTATATTATTAAATGTAATATATATACCACTTGGCTGGATTAAAAGTTTCGATTTTATATATTTTAAATATTATGGATAATGAATAAACTTTTATAGGTGTTTCCTAACATGAGTAACACATGGATTCTCAACCTGTAAATCCTGAGGATAATTTATAATATTTCAACTGATTCATTGATGTGAATGTCATTTGGAACACCAAACATGGATTCAATAAATATCTTCAAAAAAATAATACCTCATATTATCATTATTGAGTCACTTTCAACATCTAAAAATATAATTACTTTTATTGTATAAATGGATTAATATTTATTTCTTCTAACATGAACTACCATGTATTATCTCAATGGACTCTAATCAAGTGTATAATGAGATTACCTTGGCCATATTACTTATTTTATTAGAATCTTTTAGGAGTGTAATTCAAAGGGTTCACCCCATATATTACACTATTATCTAATAAATAAGAATCATGGTTTTAAACTATGAGATGGTTTGACTTATAAAATTCTATAATTCCATGGTTTTACATGGGTTATATATATTTATTATACATAAACTCTATATCATTATTTCATTAGTCCTATTATGAATTAAAATATCGTATGGTCAAGGGAATCTAGCTTCGGCATAATCAGGTAGGTATGTCTCGATATCCCGTGTGGAACCAAAGCTCAACCTAGTTTCAATTTAATATATTTCATTTATTTATTATACATATACACTTTTACATATAATATTCACATATTTTATTTTCATTAGCCATCATTGGTGGTGGCCTAGTAATTTTTACTCAAAAACAGTTCTAACTGCCATTTAGTACACAGATAGATTTCATAGATGTTGGTATGGATAATGGGATGCATTTAGTTATGGAATATTGATCTAATTTTGGTTTGGGAGTTGATGAATAATGATGTTCTCAATATTCTTATTGAAATTTTTGTTTTGGTCATTTTGTATTCTTTTTTAATATGAGAACTTTTGTTAATCTTGTACTATTCTTAGATATTTGATATTTGTATTATCTCGTGACATTATCACATGTAGATTATTTGGTTGGAATTTATTTATTTTTATTTTATTTGATGTTTTATCTTCATACAATTACTATTTTGAGTGATTTATTTTTAATTATCACTATTCATAACCTAGATAAAGAGTTTATAGTATCTTTATGGTACCACCATACACCCTAGATTCTGGTTGGAATACAATATCATACAGGTAGGTGAACTAGAGGCCATGTGGCCCATAGGTTCATTTATATATGAGTGAACTATGACTGTGACGAAAATAATTGATTTTGGAAGGACATGTATTTATTTTCCTATATTTTCTATTGTGAAACTATTTAAATTATATATTGTGGACAAATGGTATGTTTTTACACTCTATGTAGAGAGGGTAGGGATGACTTTTGGTGGCTAAAGAAAAGGCATCTGGAAGAGTATTGTTGTGTACATGTGGATTATAGGGGAGTGAGACTGGTGTGATAGGATGGATTGGTTAATAACATAAATTTACTATTTTTATTTCATTATACATTATTTGGAATGAAATTTCGATATACGGATTAGTCATTCTATTTTTCCATTGGTATTTTTTATTGACTTCTATATTTTGGAGATACTCTATATAAGAAATTTCCTATAATGACCATGAAGTAGTTGATATCCTTTGGTGATTTGGAATTCCCATCAGGATAGGGGGTGATTCAAGCATCAGGTAGATGAATGATTTTTGGTTCATTACAAGATCTATCCAAAACAAATCATAATAACTTTTATTGTATAATTGAATCAAACATGAAAAATAATCCTACCATGATCATTAAAAATCTTGTGATGGAGCTAAACACATACTATCTAATGTCTTTATGTTCTATTTTCTCTGATCATTATTTTGTAGATGACATGACATACTCATCATTTGTTTAGTACGAATATCAATTTTCAACACTCTAAATAAATTCAAATTGAATAATGAAAATTTATTATATATAACATACTATGAATAATCTTGAATCCTAATCACTTCTTCCACATACAACTCATCTAATTCCTCTATTGATAATGCCTCTCAAATGAACAACAAGAATTTTAAATTTATAAATACATCCATAATCAGTCCAATCATTAATAGATCATAAAGTGGTTGATATCATATGAAAATTTGGGGAGAAATGTAATTTGAAAATAATAAGATTAATTATAACCATAATGTGTAATTATATGGAAAATAAAAATAACGAATTTAATTTTAAATTATAAGTGTAGTATGTGTGAAGAGTTTAGATAAAATAATGTAAAAAATTGAGATCCCATTAAATTTTATAATAGTTGAAATCAATATGATCATATGTCTAATATTAACTTCTCTATACACAATGAGAGATATGGTTCACATTATAATAGACTACACTTTTGAAGAATATTTACTATTATTCACCAAATCCTTTTTCAATATTGTGGGAAAAACACTAATACATTTTATTTTAGGTTTTTTCGACAACATCATAGGATTTTAATTGATCATAATTAATATATAATTGTTACTTTTAATGTGTTGTAAATAATCATATATGAGTTTTCATTGTTGAGGAAAAACCTAGGTCAACATTATTTTTGGCCAGGCTAGAATAACCAGAATTGTTACATTTTCATGGAGGAATTTCCCATGTGTGATTTTTGTTATCATTACTATAGATAACATTACAAAAAATTTAAAATTATTAAAAATAAATTATTAAAATAATGACACATAATAAATTATTCCTATGTAGATTATTGTGTTTGAGTAGGTATGATTCATCCATTAAAAAAATTTTAAGTAATATATTTTGGGTTATCTAGAAAGGGGAATGTTTAAATGATGAAGACTCAAAAACATTGTAGTATGGTGTTTACATCATGTAACGAATCAATATATTTTATTAGTTTTAGCTTAAACTAATTTTTATTTGAAAACTCAAAGGGATATTTCCTTGATCTATTACATAATAGGAAACATTAATTTTTTAGTGAATTTATCCACAAATGTCACAAAAATCACAAATATTTTTTCAAATAATTATGATAATAACATAATTGAAACATTACCCATGATTATTTCAACATCATTTTTTTTTTGAAATTTACTACGAATGATAATTCTTTGTTTATTTTAATCTCCCTGATATATACAATGAATATCTCCATAAAGAAATATTAATAAAATTCAATTCTTGGAATCACAAGTAAATTAAAATATTTATGTTTTAATTAATATCCTTCCCCAGTTATCTTCATAATTATAGTACATAATTTATTCTTAATAATTTGATTTATAGTAACTAAAATTACTCAAAAATTGTATTATCATCCAAAATATAATTTCATTCATAATTTTTGATATTCCAATATAATATATTTTATTTTGATTGAAATATTATCATCATAATATCTAATATTCTCTATAATATCTATATTCTTGATAACAAATATTTTAATAATTCTATGTGTTGAAACATATATTATATATTCATCCAATCTTACTAAGAATAATTGTGGAAAAGGTTCATTATATGTTTAATGAAATGGAACAATCATTATTGATTTAGTCCCCCCCCCACAACATTACTAGTAGAAAAACAAACTTTTTTAAGGATTACCTGAAAGACAATAAGAAAAAATCTCAGTATAATGATATATTTATTCTTATCCCTGATGGTAAAATAAAATTATGAAATTTATAATGGATTATATATTTTAGATTATTTATAAATATGTGCATTGAATCCAATAAGTCAACAAAAGATGAGTAGTTACAATATTAAAATGAAGTGTTACATAACTATTTAACATTAGATTTAAAACTCTATAAATGTGGATCAAAACCTAGTTACATTAATTTTTATATAATTATTTATAAACCAGGTGATTATCTGACCCATTTCCCTTAAAAATCAGGATATTTAATAATAGAAAATTAAATAACAAATATAATATTTAATAAATTAAATAAACCCCCATATTATTTTAAATTATAAACACACCTATAAATATTCAAATTAACATAAATCTATAAGAAGTTTAATGTATAAAGATATAACATTCCAATTTGTTGTAATATTTTATGATGAATAAACATTAAACTAGAAATCATTATAAGTATACCTGATATGTTACACATATAAGAATTTATCACTCATAATATAATTAAAACTCTTATCTCTATTATGGTGATGTTCTATAATCCCTTAATAAACTATTTTAGTGACTAGAACCTAGTCTTTTGTATAATGATTCTCCATATGAACATTTGGGTATGAGAAACATTACAATCTAGCACTATTATTATTTCTATGTAACTCTAGGATTTTTAATATTTTGTTAATATTTATCCCTAAACATTGATTCATAATGTGTGATATTGGAAAACATATATATAAGGAAAAATAACAATGTCAACAATCATTATGGTAACTTACATTAACCATTAAACCAAATTAATTATGATCTACATAATACACATGTTTGATTACCATTTTAAAATAATTATTCATTGGGTTTTAATCCCAATTCCTTACTCATAACATATAATATTTCTAGTTTTAGAATTTTTTTAAAATCCTCCACCAGTATTTTACATGATATCATATAAAAAATATTTATATTACAATTTGGTTAAAATTATCTTACATAATCATACAAAAATGAAAATTTCTAGTCTTCCCATTCTACATGTGATAACATGACCTTGATTTTTTTTCTTCACAATCAAAATGAATAGAAATATAATGAATTATATTTTTACAAAAATTAATATATATTAATAGATCTATAATGTACTCATCCTTTTTTGGACCTACCATAGTTGAAATAAATTCTGACACCATACCCATATAGAAAATACATGTATGATAATTATTTTTGAAAGATGTAACACAATATATAAGAGTACATAACCACTACAATGTTTACTAATTATCTCAAATATATGTAATCCTTTTTATATTGTTGAATAATTATAATATATCTAGATAAAAAATTTTGTATAAAAATAAATATTTGGACTTCATTAAGTATTAAAAAATATTCCGTATATAAATACAATTACCCACATAGGGATTTCAGGTATATATAGTCATAATCCATAAAAATATTAATAATAGGTCTACTAAAATTCATTTCAAAAATTAAAGAAAAAAATTAACAATCATATTAAATGTGTGTTATGTATTATCCCATGTTATAAAATAGACTGACACTAGAGTTAAGTGGAGTATTATAATTTTCAAAGACAAGATGAATAAATCTATTTAAAAAAATAATGAGAAAAAGTTGACAAAAAGAATAACCCACTATAAACTAAGAATTATTTATTTCATATAAAATAATAATATTCGTTATTAAAATTATCAAATCATATATATACAAATAAAAAATTACTCTATATTTTTTTCAATAAAAATATTTATCTATATTGTTATAAATAAAACCATTTGATTAGGTATTGATAAAAAATACTCCATACCATTTGATTATGGATTGTTTAATTCTGTAAATATATTTAACTATTTTAAATACATTCATTTAAATAGATTATTAAATAATACCTTGTGATTTTCCATATATATTTTTTTCCTTTAAAAATCCATTCAATATAAATTTTTAAATTTTATTTCATATACACATAAATGATTAAATAAAGCTAATTTTAAAAAAATATTTATTTAATTAAATCGAGATATGTGAGAATACAAATCAAAATAATAATTACCTTGTTTTTTATATTTTTTGACCCATCATTATTTAAATTGTTCATTTTTAAAATTGGAATCGAAATTCATTCTAAATACGCAACTAAAACCACGAGGTTTTTATATTTTTTTTACGTCCATATTGACGAAAATATTATCATTTATAAAGTATATTGATTCATTATATGAATTTGAGTTATCCAAAATAGTTAATATTAAATGTTATTTATTTAAAAGATGATTATATTGTTTTACATGAACATTGAAAACTATGTAATCATTAGAAATAAAATCTAGATGTAAATATTTTTCATTCGTATGTCTTTTAAAAAATTTAGGTTCAAATAATGAATCATAATGACTCTCTTCTATTTTATTTGAATTAGAAGGATTGCAAGAGATATTTGTTTGAGGAATTAACCCCATACATTGAATTTAAAAAATTTATTCTCAAAACAGACAACATCCTTTGATTAAATTAAGAAATGAACATCCTAATCCATAATTCAATATACATTACCATTGTCAATACAAGATAAAAACTATTTATTTCTCTAGGGAAAATTTTAATTCATATATGATTAAGAAATATATAATACGATAAAACCCAAAAGCATTAAAATGTAAAATATTTGGTGTTATTCTATTCCAAATTACCTAAGTGGATAATTTAGTCTTTATATACGAAATTATATTATCACAAATTGAGATTGTGAAATATAAATCTCTTCTCTTTATCTATACTAGATAATTGTGTGGATACATGGGTTAATTTAATCAGTGTTTGGAATGTATTATAATAAATACCACTTCTAACAGAACTAAAAAAGAACTGAAAAAAGAGACACACTATTAATCTTATTGTAGTGATGATAAAATAAACTCTATCAGTGAATTTTCCTAGAATTATTATTGGTGGCATTTACCAACGACAAAATAACACTGTTAAATGATATTTGTATCCGTGTGAGAAAAAATAACCAATGAAGTGCTAGTTTTAGTAAATATATAAATATCTAATGACAAATGATAGTATTATCATCACATTTTAGTACTGATTAAATGCATCATTTATTTTAGTTTTTGAAAGATAAAGGTATATATCATAAGAAAATTATATATAATTAAAAATAAAATAATAATTTTCTAATATATTAATATTTTTATCAATAAATTTAATTTAATTAAATATGATATATAGAACACTAAATATGAAATTACACATAATATATAATATATTTAGCGAAAATGGATTATAAAATAATTTTAAAAAATTTAACATAATATTTTTCTGTTATAATCAAGTAATAGTCATTTAATAAATATTTGATGACATAGAAATTAAATAAATTCATGAATGATCTAACATAAGTTGAAAAGAGTACATTATCGTCAAATGACCATAGCATTTTATCTGGGTGTCTGTTTGGCATTTACCATATATGAAAACAATTCATTTGAAGAGATATATGTTTTGCTGAAATGGGATATCCGAGGTTTCTATTTTTTTGATGAATAATGTTATAAAATTCCTCCCAATTTTTGTTTTTAGTTGGGATGCCCAATTTTTTTTATGTTATTGGATTTAAGCATAATTTAATATGTTCATACTGCCCTTTTTTATTGGAGACTGAATTTATTCCCATGACTGATATTCATTTAGTTATTATGGTTTTTAAATTTTATCATATTTCTTTATTTTTTTTATTATTAAATATACTAATATTTACATATATATTGAAATATTAAATCAATTGAACAAATAAATGTTAAATATTATTTACCAAAAATTATTTATTAAATATATTTACAATATGGATATAATTATTTATTATTTATTATAAGAACCAGGTTTTTCACTCTTGTATAGATCCCTTATTTTCTCACTCTAATCTTTAGTTTGGAACTAATATAGATTCCAAATGGGTTAGAAAAGGGTATAGGGGTTTCTGGGAAAGTATGGAGCCTGAAACCAATCATTTTGCAAAAAATAGGCTTAGCGTAGGGTTTAGAATAAAATGTGTTGGAATTCCCCATAGTTTGGTTTGTTATACAGATTGTGTTTTTCTAGATAGAGCCACCTCACATAGATGGTGTAGAACTATTCAGCCTAACTATGCATGTGCCCCTTTGACCCAGGTAATCGTGTAGGGTTTTGACATGGTTTTTCAAACCATGGGGGCAAATCATGCATGGGATAATTTTTGGGTAAATATCTAGTTTTCCTCGTTTGGATATGTTAAGCCACCTCCATCATCCCTAATTCAATATTATGTGCAATTAACCAATTTATCCCTCATTTTGGGTCCTTTTGAAGATTTATCATTGTAATCAAGTGATCCACATCATCCATAAATGGATCGATCTTCCATTCATCAATTTGGATACAAAACGGGAAGTACTTAAATCTTATTGAGCCATTCTTCTTATCATTTTATCTTGACTAAGATAACTAGTTATGAAAATTTTTCTCTTTTTCTTAGATCTACTCAGATCTAATCCATGTTGAGGGCCAATACAAGATTATGGGGATATTGCAACCCCAATTTGGGTGGTCTATAACTCATCCCTAATGTTAATAGATTTTGAATTTTTCGTATGGGGCCCACTGATTTCATCGAGTGTCATTTATAGAAATAATATTCCATTGTTATACATTCTTAAACCATTTGGTTATGATATTTTCATATGTGTGGTTAATTGGTGGTGTTTATATCCACAACTCCATCCCTTCTCTGTCAAAGGACATGCCATAATTGTTTCATAGTGTTTTGAATAGTTTACCCCATTGTTCAGGTGTACCTTGGATTGAACACTCTAAGGGTACAAATTTATATATTAATTAGATTGATTTATATTGTGAAATGCATAATGAAATATACAATGTATGTGTACCACTTAACCAGCATATGTTAATTGCTTCAAATTGATTATTAAATCTAAATAATTAATTCATTTCGATTCAATGTCACACCTTACCACATTTAATGATGGTAGCATAATGAACAGTAAATTATATAATTTTCCTTAAATGGATTGAATGAATGTTTTTATACTACAATTATTTATCATACCAATGGAAGGCAAGGCCTGAACAAAATGAATTGATAAAAATGAATCATGCTACTTTACCTTATCACACTAATGAAAGGTAAGGCCGGAACAGAAGAAATATTACATGACATCATAGTCAAATATAAAAGGCCAAACTCGAACTCCCATTAGATTATGATAAGATAATTCAATCAAAACTCGGGTACCCCATTCCAATTCAAGGATATGGCTTGCATAGGTTGATACCCACTTAGATACCAATCCGTGTATATTCTTGGATTCCTGGTATGACAATGTTGGATCGCTTCATATTATTATAGGATGTCTCAGATACACTCATTAGATCTAGAAATGACAAGTATGTGACATGGTTATATCCCAAAGGGCCCTATCTCTACTTTTCCCTATCTTACCTTGGATGATCACCTTGGATATGATAGGCACCTCATTTTAGAATGCTTTGGATTACCCTCCTTGGATTGCACTCTTACCCAATGCTAAGATACAATTATTATGGAGTGGGAAACCCTTGCGGTCTATGTCTCCTTGGTTATTACCTCATGACTTCACTATTACATATCATTAATCATGGTTTCCTTTTCCCATCTAAGAACCTTCACAATTTATACTATCAGAATGTGATGTTAGTGTTGGATTTACCTTGCATGACCTATAAGAATGATTTGTTAAATTATTAAATTAATGAATTGGTTACTAGCTGAGATACCAGGAAATGGCTGAAGCAGGTACTTTGGTATTTAGTTAAATTATTCTGTTTTACATATATATATGCATTCACCCACAATGTTACAATTCCATTACATAGGACAAATGTTATTGACACCATTAGTGGTGGACCACTAGGATTTATCTCACACTCTCTTCTGGAACCATTTGTTACCTGGGGTAGATTACATGCTTGTCAGTGTTCTCAAATTGAATCATACTGATTCAAAAAATTGATTTTTTGTTGTTTAGTATGGACCATAATATCAGATGACAGATTCAAAGATAGGGATTATTTTTAAATACATTGATTTCCATTATGCTTTGTGGAATATGGTATGTATGTTGTTTATATCCATATTTTCCAGCTTCTAGTACATGGCCTATCATCATCAATTGTTGAATGTTATTATAGTAGTTTCAGTTATTATTACTATTTTATGTATTTTCTATTATGTGTTCTTTTTTACATAGATTTATTATTCTATTTACCTATGTTTACCTTCACCCACATCACTGGACTTTGGTAATGAAAGAATAGTCTCCCAAAAAATGCACCATAGTCCCTCGCTCATTTTTGGTAACCTCTCACATTTGGAGTGATGCGCTAGAGGACATGTGGCCAACTAGGATTGGGCACACATTAAGTGGAATATAGGTCTAGGATGTCACAATGTGGTATAATGGGGGACTTCCTTTCATATCTAAATTTTTGGGGACAATATATCTGATGATAAGAATGATCGGGACATTCTCATATGCCATTCATGGGTGTCATGAACCTATATTCGGAAGAAATCCATGTTTCCTAGAATATAATTATTGATCTGCATTTTATTTTCACAGATGATATAATTTCAACATTTGGGGCAGCACATGTTGTGTGGTTTTGTTGATTATTATTATATTTGAGGATTTTATTTCATCCCTAACCCAATGATATTAGGGTAAGGATCATTGTTTCATACAACATTCTAAGCACCTAGAATTCACATGTCATGCATATTTCCACGACATATATGTGTATTTTACTAATTTATATTTCTTGATATTCCTACGATTGATGATTGATTTTGTGATAGTTAGATTATTATTATATTTTTCTTAGATAAGATTGAGTGATTTACTATCTCAATTCATGAGGTGTGTGGGCCCTCATGGGTAGTGATGAGTAAACTACCTAGTCAAGACATTATTCTATAAATATATCGGTGTCATTTCTGGTGATAGGTGTATGGGAATTGATTCATCATAAATGAATATCCATTATAAAGTGAATCATGAAATAAAAAAATTAATGGTTGTACATTCATATCTTTCCTTCTCATGTGTGTGAATGGTAAATGTGTAAACCTCGAAATTATATGATATTTGAAATGTAACTTATATTGTAGCAGTTATCGATTCCTGGTTGTCAAAGTGTATAGTTTGGGTAATATGCTTTGGGATGTGAGTTTTCATACGTTCATCTATTTCTAGTGATAATATCTCTTTCTTGATAAGATTTTTCTGAGGCGTGTGCTTGGAATTTGTAGGCCAATGCCTCAACAACATCCTTGTATCGTAAGCCATTAAGGTGTCAACGACCAGGCTCCAAACATGGTGGGACATAAACTTCCAGTCATAACTCTTGGAGTTCCACTCAAAGGTCTACCTACATTATCTGATTTGAAAACTGATGTCCAAGATCATTATTGTTTCCCATGTCTGATGCAGTCCCTAAATGGTTCTCTAGGGATTTCATCTACAATGGATTATATAACTTATGAGTTCCAGTAGTAGCATCCACTTACCTTCTCATGGGATAGTGGTCCCTAGGCTGCTGAGTATTGAATTGAATCCACCCTATCTATATTTGAGCGTCTAAAAATCCTATATAATGGAGATTTAAGAAATCAAAATAAATGCTTTGGGATTCATCCAAGAATTGGTGGGATGTTATTACCTTGAGTGGTCATTATCAAGGCATGTTATGGGTTGATTTATAGACTTCCTTTTAGGAATAGTTCTTTCCATTGATACTAAGAGTGTATAGATCCAGAGAGCTCATGCATCTTGAGTAGGATTCAATGTTAGTTATGTAATATTTAGAATGTTTCGTGGATTAACAGTTCTTTTAACTACTTATAGCTGGTGATGTGCTTTTGTGTGCTAGATGTTTGGAGGATGGGATCGAGTATGCCATCCATACATAAGTGAATTCCTTTCACCTACCAAATTTTTCTCAGATAACCAATCAAGATCTTATCACTATGCATTACATGAGGGATGATAGTAGTACTGAGTTTAAAGTATCAGTGTAGTGTCTAGAAAATAGTTCTTGTTGTGGCTGGAAGTGTTCCTTTGACATTTCTCATTATGGAAGTGACACCTGGAGTGTTCGTTTAGACAACTCTCAAGTGTGTCATCAATTTATATGATAGGTGAATTCAAAATATCCATTTTCTAGATACCTACTGGAGTGCATATGTAGTGGTCATATGAGGAATATTCATCATTTTTGTTAGTCCTTTCCACCAGATTCATATAGAATAGGATCAGCACCAGCTCCACCTATGGGAGCACGGTTTGTTACAACACATTAGGTGGGAAGTTGGAATATCACTGGTAACAGTATCTAAGGAGGAGGATTTGGTCATCATATCCAAGCCACATACCAACGACAACACCAACAAAGCAGTTATTATCATGATAGTCCATTAGGTGCATAGGGTTTTTGATGAGGTCATTTTATTAAACTATGTCCAATAACTGAGGATCTGGTTGTAGGACAGTATATAGTACTAGGTAATATTATAGTTTCCTATACTATAGTATAATATTTATTTAATATAGGTGCTTCAAACAATATTATTGTTGTATCCATTGTGGAAAATCACAGACTAGAGATACAGTATCACCATGGTGTTATGATGCATGATAAACTGTTAGGGGTACAAAAAGAGGGAATATGCTAGTGTAGGGATAGTACCCTTGTGTGAAGAAGTTACAATTTTTTTAAAAACCTCTTCATTCTCCATATTAAAGGCTTCAATGTCATTCTTGGAAATGATTTGTTTGTTCACTTTCATGATTTTGTAGATTTCTATCATCATAGGGTATCTTTTACATCACTAGAGGGAAATTGTTATCTACAAAAGGGTGAGTGGGATGTCTAGTCTGGTATAGCTAGTGTAAAGACCCGTAAATTTCAAGGAAATTTTTTTCTTAATTTTCTTTGGAATTTTACAAGAACGCAGTTTTTGACGGCACCTGATTCCGAGGCCCGGTGTGCCCGGAATCATTTTCCGAAGTTTTGGCTCGGGTACGTTCAATGAACGGACGAGCGGGTTTTTTCTAACTTTTGAACCGGTGCCCGGAATCGAATTCCGAGGGCACCGATGGAACCGTAGCGCTGGTATACGCTTAGGAACTCATGTTCTGGAGTTGCGTTCATGCGAGTGTTGATAATAATAATTGTGGATGTTTACTTTGTAATTACACTACAATTTTTATTATTTTACTCTAAGTGATATCTCTTGTTGGAAGTTGGGTAACCACCCAACCTCCCATGGGAGGTTATGAGGGTGGTGGGGCCCACACGAACCCCACCCCTTCATATCCTCTAAAACTCCCTCAACTCCCACTTAAATTATGTTAACTTAAGTTATAAACCTATGACTTAAATGTAATGAGTTAATGAGGTGAGTTGTGTGTGGTTATTGAATTTCCAACCTTTGAAATTCAAAGAGGATGGGTTGTGTGAATAAAATAAGAAAGAGTCTTATTTTATTTTGTTAGAATTTTTATCTCGTTGAGAGAGTAGGGAAGTCTTCTTCATCTTCTTCAAACTTAACGAAGAACGCGAAGAACGCTGTTCTTCAACGAAGAACTTCTCCGCCGAAGAACACGGTCCATCCGCGACGTCGTATCCGCGAGACGACGTACTTCTTCCGCGTCATCTCTTCCGCGACGGTTTTCCGCGACGAACGCCATCGACAACGACTCTTCCTCCGACGTCAAAGGAATCGACACTAATATTCCACGACTACGTCAACGTGCGACTATCGAGGTAGGGGTTCTTGAGTTCGTTGTTTTCTTTTTATTTGACATTCCTCAAGACTTGACGTGAACGCTCAAGTTCCGACGAAGAACGCCGCTCCGCTCTTCTTCGTCTTCCGTGTCAACGAGTGAGGACACCGCTTCTTCCTCGGAAAACCTTCGTCGGCATACAAGTATTCGCCAACGACGTGTCTCTTCGGACGCACCCCTTCGTCATCGGATTTGACGAACGGCTACCGCGACGCCCGACCTCCGCGACGTCGTCTTCCGCGTAACGTTGACAAATCTTCGAACCTTATACCAAGGTAGGGGTTGTTGATTCAATATTTATTTATTTCGTTCTTGATCGTGGATCTAGCATGTCTAACGTGAGACACTTGACTATTTTAAGTTGTGTTATTATTTAACGTGAGGGGGGCCGGACCGCATGAACATGGCCGAACCCCCCTCCATCGTTCATGTTGTTTATTCTTGCGGGCGGAAGCAAGGTGGCGTGGTACCGTCGCACCACGCGGATAATTGTATGTTTAACTTACGCGACGCCGTCGCGCGCGCACCATGGAAGAAACAACAAGAACGCGACGCCGTCGCGCCGCGTTGAAAGAAATCGAGGTGCGGCGGAGGGGCGCGGTGCCGTCGCACCGCGCCGGATGACGAATTCCGCGGCCGGTTCCGGGCCGCGGCGATTTGAGAAGACCGGCGGCCGGGCCGCCGGCGTCGGAAGCTGAAGAAGGGACCGGATTTTCCGGTCCCGTTGGTGAAAACCGGCCGGCCAGCTGGCCGGTCGGAAGGCAGTAAACCGGGGGAATTAATCCCCCGGCCGGCTCATAAAAACCCCCCTCTTAATGAGGGGGGCAGTTTCCATGAGGGGGGGGGGGGCAGGTGGATCCCCGAGATCCTCTTCAAAGCGGGCCCCCAAGAGGGGGGCCGTTGATTGACAAAAACGGCGCGGCTTTGCCGCGCCGCCATTTGAAGAAGCGGGGGATTGATTCCCCCGCGTGCAGCCACCGAGCGGCGTCAGGCCGCCGCGGCCGCCGCGCCGCCGCCCCGCCGGCCGGCCGTCCGCGCCGACCCAGGGGGGGTCGGGCCGGGTCGGCCCGGACCCGGACCCCCCCGTTTCGAACCAGTTTCGGTCTTTTGGTCATATCTTGAGCCTCGGACCTCCGAATGACGAACCGTCTGCGGAAACGCGATCCTCGGATCGAGACGGTCGTTTCGGTATATCGCACTCAAGATTTCGGATTACTTTGAGTTCGGCCGGGTTGGTTTGTTCACAAAACCAACCGGGCCTTCGGAGCGGAAACACTCATATCTTGAGCTACGAGCGTCCGATTGACGTGACGTCAGCTGTGTTGTGTTCCTCTTAGTGAGAAGGATCTTTTGGCATACTCCGCCCGAGGTTTGGACACAGGTGGAGTACGGTCGGGTTGGTTTTTCTTTAAAAACCAACCGGGCCCCGGGTACGAAAATGCCAATAACTCTCAGACCGGGCGTCCGATCGACGCACCGTCTGTTGCGTTGAGTTCCTGTTTACGATACGGAACTTTTGGTATCCTTCGCCCGAGTTTTGGATACAGTTAGTAGTGGCCGGGTTGGATCGCACCCGAAATCCAACCGGGGCCCTGGAACGGGAAAGCTGATATCTTTCAGACAGGACGTCTGGTTGACGAACCGTCAGCAGCGTTGGTGATTACGTTGAGTAACGGTCCCTTTGAGCATACCCTATGGGAGTTCAGGGTACAGTTGTGATACGGCCGGGATTGGTTTGCACACGAAACCAACCGGTCCCCTGGGACGAAAAGGCTAATAACTCACAGACCGGGCGTCCGATCGACGCGCCGTCTGTTGCGTTGAGACCCCTGTGACGAGACGGACTTTTGAGATACTACTTTGTGGGACTTTGTGATACTTGGAGTATCGACCAGTAGCTCGTGGAGCGGACCCTCCTAGAGACGAGCGTGGAGAGTACGGAGTCCGTGTAGCCGACTGAGACATGACGACTGCTTGACCGACTCGACTTGGAGTGAGTCGACTAGCCCAGTGGACGGAGCACCCGGTATTTGGCGGCAGACCCACGGCGGACGGAGCGCCTTGTAGTTGGCAGCAAACCCGTGGTACTCGACAGGAAGGGTACCTCAGTAGGCTATTTGGGTGAGCGCCCGGTATTTGGCGACAGACACTCAGCGGACGGAGCGCTCGGTAGTTGGCCGCAAACCCGCAGTACTCGACAGGAGGAGTACCTCAGCAGTCTTAGGTTAGTGAGCAGTACCTCGGAGTCGTGAAAGGACCACTGTACACTCTAGAGACGGAGCTCTTCAGTAGTTACGGTTTCGATAATAAATATCCTGGTTTGAGCTGAGACTTTTGACCTTGTGTTTACCTCATGATTGAGATGGGTCACTTGCTAACATTGGTATATGTATGGGCATATACCCGGGTAGTGGTTATCCGTTGTTTTCACAATCCTTGTGTTTCCTCATGATTGAGATGGGTTACTTGATAACTTAGGTATATGTATGGGCATATACCTAAGTAGAGGTTATCTGTTGAGATCTTCTTTGTGGCTATCCTTGTTGGTTTAGTGAGACCTTGAGGGTCTCGGGGTCCCTACTGAGTATCGTTATACTCACCCCTGCACGGGCTATGCCCGCACTACGTTGGGTTGGTTGCAGACGACGGACAACGTTGACCTTAGCTGAGGCTTGCAGAGCGGGACGGTACCCGGAGGTGGACCATTGGGCGGGACGTGCTCGGAGCGGACGGCGAGACCCGTGGAGCAGAGGAGCTATCTGTACCCACCCTTCAGGTGGAAATTCCAGTGGACAGCTCGGAGTAGCGGCTTTTACTTTTCAGTTGCTGTTTTCCCTTTCGAGTTGTACTTTACTTTCTTTTGGGTTTGTATTCTGGCCCATTTACTTTTCAGCACTTCTTTTTGTACTTAGTGTTTTACTTCCGCTTGTACTCTGTGGTGCTTGTTTTCTTTTATAAAGGCAATGCCTTCCCAGTTATCGGGATTTTACGCCTTTGGTGCTAGTCGCCAGCCCCTGGCCTATGGAAGGCGGGCTTGGGGTAGTCACGGCACGGGCCCCGAGGACTGGTCGTGACAAATTGGTATCATAGGTTTTCTGTTCTACCGCAGAACTTATAACTCTGATGTTTCTTTCTGTGAAGCAATAGTGTTGAGAGTACCGAGTGTGGTTTTCAGTTCAGGGAGTCCAGTGTTGGTGCGGGCGGCCGATGTATCCATACACCAGGACCTAGACAACTGATTTCCGACTTTGTGCACAAAAAACACTGATTGTGTGTGTGTTTTCAAAGGTTTTCCCCCTTAAAACAGCTCAAACCAGGTCAGCTCACCAGGTATAATCGTTTGACCGTGTTACGTTGTTTCTTTCAGGATGCCTTTTCTCGGACGACCAGTTAGAGCCCAGAGGGATGTGCGTGCTGACAGCCTGTCAAGTGACGAGGCTTCGGTACAGGGCCCTCTTGCAGTTGAGGCACCAGCGGAGGCGCCAGCGGTACTACCATACATTGGGCCATCGATGCCACCAGCCCCAGCAGTAGGCGATGCCCGCTTCTTGCACGCACTGCATGAGTTCCAGCGCCAGAGGCCACCCAGGTTCGGGGGAGAGACAGACCCGCAGGCAGCTGAGGATTGGCTGGAGGTTGTGGTGGGAGTCTTCAGGCTAGTGGGGACGCCATCAGACTTCATGGTGACCTTTGCTGCCAGCCTTCTTCAGGCAGCAGCAGGCAGGTGGTGGAGCCACTTGTTCCAGTTTTGCGATGGGATGGCTTTCACATGGGAAGACTTCGAGACCTTCTTCAGGGTGGAGTTTGTGCCAGTAGCTCTACACCCCGAGCGTGTTCAGGAGCTGCTGCCTTTGCCGCGTGTTTTTCGATCAGAAGCCGAGTCATCTGTGGGCAGTAGACAGATGATGCGGAGGTCTAGGAGGATGAGACCAGCAGTTGGGCGATCTCGGGTTTTAGGACCGGTGGTGCGGGGCACCCGGAGAGGGAACAGAGCCAGGCGTGCCAGAAGCAGACTGTGTTACTCATGCCGCGGAAAGGGTCACCTGGCACGTGACAGTCCGACTCCTCGTACAGTTGATCCATAGGCTTTTGAGGAGCCACCGAGGCAGAGGCAGCGACGAATGCTTGAGCAACAGTAGAGCAGTGGACAAGGTAGTAGAGATCCTGGAGCAGGTGGACAGTAGCGGAAATAGTGGATACGTCTCTTGTACTTCTAGTTCCATGTTGATGTTGTTTTTGTGTCTTTGTACCATGAGCTGCAATAAAATAAAGACACTTATCTTGTGATGTTTGCCTACCTGTCCTCTTTTGTGATGTTACTGAGTGGTCCCGGTTAAACTGTTGACTTGAACCTCACTTTCGAGATTTCAACTGGAGGAGACCCAGTGACCTCACACTCAGTGTGACTCGACCCTTGGAGGCGAGAGTGACAGTTGGATCTCTTAGTAGTTACGTCGAGGCCTTACGACGTCATCCATGGCATGAATGCATCCTCCATGCCAGGATTGACTGTATTAGGCAATGGGCGTGGTTCATCTAGAGAGGGGATGAGACCAGGTTTCTCTTTTCGGCAAAGGAGAAATTTTAGCAGCTCTTCCAGATCATATGCAAAGGAGGTGCAGTTCATCCAGGAGCGGATGAAGACTGCACAGTGCAGTAAGAAACAGGAAACCAGTGACAGTCTTAGAGACTCGTGCATGTTAGATGTTTCAAGAAGAGGAAGCATAAAGGAGAGATGAGCCTGCGAAGCGGCTGACGTGGAGGCAAAGCTAGGAGAGCAGCATGAGGTGGTGTACATCCTAACATGCTACAACCACCCGCCATAGTTATTCCCGCCAGGCTCAGGGAGCTGGAGGGCGGAGGAAGAGTGCAGCTGCATGCGGTCAAGGAGTGTGACCCAATGGCTCTAAAAATGATTCAAGGGACAGTCTATGTACACTACTAGCTGCTGTAGTAACAGACGTCGATATGAATCATTCCTCGTTTCCACAAATCTTGTTCTAGACCAAGAGTTTCCGGTAAGCCGTGGACTTGACCCTCACGTCTAGAGATACCTTGGGAGGAGACTCGATAATCACACTTACGCGGATGGTGTGGTCAGACCCTCGAGGCGAGAGTTCTGGTTGTAATCTCTTGGTGGCAGCGTCGAGGCCTTACAACGTTAGTTTGAGTATAGAATGGGCAATAACTGTTTATACTCAAATTGACGGTTTTAGGCAAACGTTGGGATGGGTTTTCCTTGGTCGGCGGAAATGGAAACCCCAGGCAGTGCAGGGTAACTCTTGCACAGGGGGGGGGGGGTGCGACCGATCACTCTTGAGTCGGTCAACCTTACCCTCATAAAAGCAGTCGTTTTGAGTTTCAGTTCTAACAGAAATGGAGACCTCTGGAGTTCGAGGATGACGACCACGTCTTCTTACGGGACTCATCTCGACGAGGTTTACGGAGATGTGGCCTGGGAGGCAAGTAATCTCCGAGGTTCAACGGACCTTTCTAGGTCCTCAGCTGGGTAGGCGAGGTGGTTTACCACTTGGCCCATCCACTTCAGTTGCACTAGGTGCACGACGTTTTCCACGTATCCCAACTAAGGAGATACGTGCTTGACCCCCCTTCGCATATCATCGACCAAGAGGAGCTAGACGGTGGCGATGAGTGTCTTATACGGAGGTTCCTGTGGGGATCGAGGATCGACAGGAGCGGATCCTAGGAGGATGGTCGATTCCTCTTGTGCACTTTCTTTGGCAGCGCGGGAACCTCCAGGTGAACACATGGGAGCGGAAGGCTCCGTTGCGTGCTCAGTACCGCTTTGTTTCCCTAAGTTTGTAGTGAAGCTTTACAGGGACGTAAAGCCCTGTGGTGGGAGTAATGTAAAGACCTGTAAATTTCAAGGAAATTTTTTTCTTATTTTTCTTTGGAATTTTACAAGAACGCAGTTTCTGACGGCACCTGATTCCGAGGCCCGGTGTGCCCGGAATCATTTTCAGAAGTTTTGGCTCGGGTACGTTCAGTGAACGGACGAGCGGGTTTTTTCTAACTTTTGAACCGGTGCCCGAAATCGAATTCCGAGGGCACCGATGGAACCGTAGCGCCGGTATACGCTTAGGAACTCCTGTTCTGGAGTTGTGTTCATGCGAGTGTTGATAATAAAAATTGTAGATGTTTACTTTGTAATTACACTACAATTTTTATTATTTTACTCTAAGTGATATCTCTTGTTGGAAGTTGGGTAACCACCCAACCTCCCATGGGAGGTTATGAGGGTGGTGGGGCCCACACGAACCCCACCCCTTCATATCCTCTAAAACCCCCTCAACTCCCACTTAAATTATGTTAACTTAAGTTATAAACCTATGACTTAAATGTAATGAGTTAATGAGGTGAGTTGTGTGTGGATATTGAATTTCAAACCTTTGAAATTCAAAGAGGATGGGTTGTGTGAATAAAATAAGAAAGTGTCTTATTTTATTTTGTTAGAATTTTTATCTCCTTGAGAGAGCAGGGAAGTCTTCTTCATCTTCTTCAAACTTAACGAAGAACGCGAAGAACGCCGTTCTTCAACGAAGAACTTATCCGCCGAAGAACACGGTCCATCCGCGACGCCGTATCCGCGACACGATGTACTTCTTCCGCGTCATCTCTTCCGCGACGATTTTCCGCGACGAACGCCATCGACAAGGACTCTTCCTCCGACGTCAAAGGAATCGACACCAATATTCCACGACTACGTCAACGTGCGACTATCGAGGTAGGGGTTCTTGAGTTCGTTGTTTTCTTTTTATTTGACATTCCTCAAGACTTGACGTGAACGCTCAAGTTCCGACGAAGAACGCCGCTCCGCTCGTCTTCGTCTTCCGTGTCAACGATTGAGGACACAGCTTCTTCCTCGGACAACCTTCGTCGGCATACAAGTATTCGCCAACGACGTGTCTCTTCGGACGCACCCCTTCGTCATCGGATTTGACGAACGGCTACCGCGACGCCCGACCTCCGCGACGTCGTCTTCCGCGAAACGTTGACAAATCATCGAACCTTATACCAAGGTAGGGGTTGTTGATTCAATATTTATTTATTTCGTTCTTGATCGTGGATCTAGCATGTCTAACGTGAGACACTTGATTATTTTAAGTTGTGTTATTATTTAACGTGAGGGGGGACAGACCGCATGAACACGGCCTAACCCCCCTCCATCGTTCATGTTGTTTATTCTTGCGGGCGGAAGCAAGGTGGCGTGGTGCCGTCGCACCACGCGGATAATTGTACGTTTAACTTACGCGACGCCGTCGCGCGCACACCATGGAAGAAACAACAAGAACGCGACGCCGTCGCGCCGCGTTGAAAGAAATCGAGGTGCGGCGGAGGGGCGCGGTGCCGTCGCACCGCGCCGGATGACGAATTCCGCGGCCGGTTCCGGGCCGCGGCGATTTGAGAAGACCGGCGGCCGGGCCGCCGGCGTCGGAAGCCGAAGAAGGGACCTGATTTTCCGGTCCCGTTGGAGAAAACCAGCCGGCCAGCTGGCCGGCCGGAAGGCAGTAAACCGGGGGAATTAATCCCCCGACCGGCTCATAAAAACCCCCCTCTTAATGAGGGGGGCGGTTTCCATGAGGGGGGGGGGGGGCAGGCGGCTCCCCCGGATCCTCTTCAAAGCGGGCCCCCAGGAGGGGGGCCGTTGATTGACAAAAACGGCGCGGCTTTACCTCGCCGCCATTTGAAGAAGCGGGGGATTGATTCCCCCGCGTGCAGTCACCGAGTGGCGTCAGGCCGCCGCGGCCGCCGCGCCGCCGCACCGCCGGCCGGCCGGCCGGCCGGGTCGGCCCGGACCCGGACCCCCCCGTTTCGAACCATTTTCAATCTTTTGGTCATATCTTGAGCCTCGGACCTCAGAATGACGAACCGTATGGGGCAACGCGATCCTCGGATCGAGACGGTCGTTTCCGTATATCGCACTCAAGGTTTCCGATTACTTTGAGTTCGGCCGGGTTGGTTTGTTCACAAAACCAACCGGGCCTTCGGAGCGGAAACGCTCATATCTTGAGCTACGGGCGTCCGATTGACGTGCCGTCAGCCGTGTTGTGTTCCTCTTAGTGAGAAGGATCTTTTGGCATACTCCGCCCGAGGTTTGGTCACAGGTGGAGTACGGTCGGGTTGGTTTTGCCATAAAAACCAACCGGGCCCCGGGGACGAAAATGCCAATAACTCTCAGACCGGACGTCCGGTCGACGCACCGTCTGTTGCGTTGAGTTCCTGTTTACGATACGGATCTTTTGGTATCCTTCACCCGAGCTTTGGATACAGTTAGTAGTGGCCGGGTTGGATCGCACCCGAAATCCAACCGGGGCCCTGGAACGGGAAAGCTGATATCTTTCAGACAGGACGTCCGTTTGACGAACCGTCAGCTGCGTTGGTGATTACGTTGAGTAACGGTCCCTTTGAGTATACCCTATGGAAGTTCAGGGTACAGTTGTGATACGGCCGGGATTGGTTTGCACACGAAACCAACCGGGCCCCTGGGACGAAAAGGCTAATAACTCACAGACCGGGCGTCCGATCGACGCGCCGTCTGTTGCGTTGAGACCCCTGTGACGAGACGGACTTTTGAGATACTACTTTGTGGGACTTTGTGATACTTAGAGTATCGACCAGTAGCTCGTGGAGCGGACCCTCCCGGAGACGAGCGTGCAGAGTACGGAGACCGTGTAGCCGACTGAGACCTGACGACTGCTTGACCGACTCGACTTGGAGTGAGTCGACTAGCCCAGTGGACGAAGCGCCCGGTATTTGGCGGCAGACCCACGGCGGACGGAGCGCCTTGTAGTTGGCAGCAAACCCCTGGTACTCGACAGGAAGGGTACCTCAGTAGGCTATTAGGGTGAGCGCCCGGTATTTGGCGACAGAACCTCAGCGGACGGAGCGCCCGGTAGTTGGCCGCAAACCCGCAGTACTCGACAGGAGGAGTACCTCAGCAGTCTTAGGTTAGTGAGCAGTACCTCGGAGTCGTGAAAGGACCACTGTACACTCTAGAGACGGAGCTCTTCAGTAGTTACGGTTTCGATAATAAAAATCCTGGTTTGAGCTGAGACTTTTGACCTTGTGTTTACCTCATGATTGAGATGGGTCACTTGCTAACTTTGGTATATGTATGGGCATATACCCGGGTAGTGGTTATCCGTTGTTTTCACAATCCTTGTGTTTCCTCATGATTGAGATGGGTTACTTGATAACTTAGTTATATGTATGGGCATATACCTAAGTAGAGGTTATCTGTTGAGATCTTCTTTGTGGATATCCTTGTTGGTTTAGTGAGACCTTGAGGGTCTCGGGGTCCCTACTGAGTATCGTTATACTCACCCCTGCACGGGCTATGCCCGCACTACGTTGTGTTGGTTGCAGACGACAGACAACGTTGACCTTAGCTGAGGCTTGCAGAGCGGGACGGTACCCGGAGGTGGACCATTGGGCGGGACGTGCTCGGAGCGGACGGCGAGACCCGTGGAGCAGAGGAGCTATCTGTACCCATGCTTCAGGTGGAAATTCCAGTGGACAGCTCGGAGTAGCGGCTTTTACTTTTCAGTTGTTGTTTTCCCTTTCGAGTTGTACATTACTTTCTTTTGGGTTTGTATTCTGGCCCATTTACTTTTCAGCACTTCTTTTTGTACTTAGTGTTTTACTTCTGCTTGTACTCTGTGGTGCTTGTTTTCTTTTATAAAGGCAATGCCTTCCCAGTTATCGGGATTTTACGCCTTTGGTGCTAGTCGCCAGCCCCTGGCCTTTGGAAGGCGGGCTTGGGGTAGTCACGGCACGGGCCCCGAGGACTGGTCGTGACAAATTGGTATCATAGGTTTTCTGTTCTACCGCAGAACTTATAACTCTGATGTTTCTTTCTGTGAAGCAATAGTGTTGAGAGTACCGAGTGTGGTTTTCAGTTCAGGGAGTCCAGTGTTGGTGCGGGCGGCCGATGTATCCATACACCAGGACCTTGACAACTGATTTCCGACTTTGTGCACAAAAAACACTGATTGTGTGTGTGTTTTCAAAGGTTTTCCCCCTTAAAACAGCTCAAACCAGGTCATCTCACCAGGTATAATCGTTTGACCGTGTTACGTTGTTTCTTTCAGGATGCCTTTTCTCAGACGACCAGTTAGAGCCCAGAGGGATGTGCGTGCTGACAGCCTGTCAAGTGACGAGGCTTCGGTACAGGGCCCTCTTGCAGTTGAGGCACCAGCGGAGGCGCCATCGGTACTACCATACATTGGGCCATCGATGCCACCAGCCCCAGCAGTAGGCGATGCCCGCTACTTGCGCGCACTTCATGAGTTCCAGCGCCAGAGGCCACCCCGGTTCGGGGGAGAGACGGACCCGCAGGCGGCTGAGGATTGGCTGGAGGCTGTGGTGGGAGTCTTCAGGCTAGTGGGGACGCCATCAGACTTCATGGTGACCTTTGCTGCCAGCCTTCTTCAGGCAGCAGCAGGCAGGTGGTGGAGCCACTTGTTCCAGTTTTGCGATGGGATGGCTTTCACATGGGAAGACTTCGAGACCTTCTTCAGGGTGGAGTTTGTGCCAGTAGCTCTACACCCCGAGCGTGTTCAGGAGCTGCTGCCTTTGCCGCGTGTTTTTCGATCAGAAGACGAGTCATCTGTGGGCAGTAGACAGATGATGCAGAGGTCTAGGAGGACAAGACCAGCAGTTGGGCGATCTCGGGTTTTAGGACCGGTGGTGCGGGGCACCCGGAGAGGGAACAGAGCCAGGCGTGCCAGAAGCAGACTGTGTTACTCATGCCGCGGAAAGGGTCACCTGGCACGTGACAGTCCGACTCCTCGTACAGTTGATCCATAGGCTTTTGAGGAGCCACCGAGGCAGAGGCAGCGACGAATGCTTGAGCAACAGTAGAGCAGTGGACAAGGTAGTAGAGATCCTGGAGCAGGTGGAAAGGAGCGGAACTAGTGGATACGTCTCTTGTACTTCTAGTTCCATGTTGATGTTGTTTTTGTGTCTTTGTACCATGAGCTGCAATAAAATAAAGACACTTATCTTGTGATGTTTGCCTTCCTATCCTCTTTTTTGATGTTACTGAGTGGTCCCGGTTAAACTGTTGACTTGACCCTCACTTTCAAGATTTCAACTGGAGGAGACCCAGTGACCTCACACTCAGTGTGACTCGACCCTTGGAGGCGAGAGTGACAGTTGGATCCTTTAGTAGTTACGTCGAGGCCTTACGACGTCATCCATGGAATGAATGCATCCTCCATGCCAGGATTGACTGTATTAGGCAATGGGCGTGGTTCATCTAGAGAGGGGATGAGACCAGGTTTCTCTTTTCGGCAAAGGAGAAATTTTAGTAGCTCTTCCAGATCATATGCAAAGGAGGTGCAGTTCATCCAGGAGCGGATGAAGACTGCACAGTGCAGTAAGAAACAGGAAACCAGTGCCAGTCTTACAGACTCGGGCGTGTTAAATGTTTCAAGAAGAGGAAGCTTAAAGGAGAGATGAGCCTGCGAAGCGGCTGACGTGGAGGCAAAGCTAGGAGAGAAGCATGAGGTGGTGTACATCCTAACATGCTACAACCACCCGCCATAGTTATTCCCGCCAGGCTCAGGGAGCTGGAGGGCGGAGGAAGAGTGCGGCTGCATGCGGTCAAGGAGTGTGACCCAATGGCTCTAGAAATGATTCAAGGGACAGTCTATGTCCACTACTAGCTGCTGTAGTAACAGACGTCGATATGAATCATTCCTCGCTTCCACAAATCTTGTTCCAGACCTAGAGTTTCCGGTAAGCCGTGGACTTGACCCTCACGTCTAGAGATACCTTGGGAGGAGACTCGATAATCACACTTACGCCGATGGTGTGGTCAGACCCTCGAGGCGAGAGTTATGGTTGTAATCTCTTGGTGGCAGCGTCGAGGCCTTACAACGTTAGTTTGAGTATAGAATGGGCAATAACTGTTTATACTCAAATTGACGGTTTTAGGCAAACGTTGGGATGGGTTTTCCTTGGTCGGCGGAAAAGGAAACCCCAGGTAGTGCAGGGTAACTCTTGCACAGGGGGGGGGGGGGGGTGAGACCGATCACTCTTGAGTCGGTCAACCTTAACCTCATAGAAGCAGTCGTTTTGAGTTTCAGTTCTAACAGAAATGGAGACCTCTGGAGTTCGAGGATGACGACCACGTCTTCTTACGGGACTCATCTCGACGAGGTTTACGGAGATGTGGCCTGGGAGGCAAGTAATCTCCGAGGTTCAACGGACCTTTCTAGGTCCTCAGCTGGGTAGGCGAGGTGGTTTACCACTTGGCCCATCCACTTCAGTTGCACTAGGTGCACGACGTTTTCCACGTATCCCAACTGAGGAGATACGTGCTTGACCCCCCTTCGCATATTATCGACCAAGAGGAGCTAGACGGTGGCGATGAGTGTCTTATACGGAGGTTCCTGTGGGGATTGAGGATCGACAGGAGCGGATCCTAGGAGGACGGTCGATTCCTCTTGTGCACTTTCTTTGGCAGCGCGGGAACCTCCAGGTGAACACATGGGAGCGGAAGGCTCAGTTGCGTGCTCAGTACCGCTTTGTTTCCCTAAGTTTGTGGTGAAGCTTTACAAGGACGTAAAGCCCTGTGGTGGGAGTAATGTAAAGACCCGTAAATTTCAAGGAAATTTTTTTCTTAATTTTCATTGGAATTTTACAAGAACGCAGTTTTTGACGGCACCTGATTCCGAGGCTCGGTGTGCCCGGAATCATTTTCAGAAGTTTTGGCTCGGGTACGTTCAGGGAACGGACGAGCGGGTTTTTTCTAACTTTTGAACCGGTGCCCGGAATCGAATTCCGAGGGCACCGATGGAACTGTAGCGCCGGTATACGCTTAGGAACTCCTGTTCTGGAGTTGTGTTCATGCGAGTGTTGATAATAAAAATTGTGGATGTTTACTTTGTAATTACACTACAATTTTTATTATTTTACTCTAAGTGATATCTCTTGTTGGAAGTTGGGTAACCACCCAACCTCCCATGGGAGGTTATGAGGGTGGTGGGGCCCACATGAACCCCACCCCTTCATATCCTCTAAAACCCCCTCAACTCCCACTTAAATTATGTTAACTTAAGTTATAAACCTATGACTTAAATGTAATGAGTTAATGAGGTGAGTTGTGTGTGGATATTGAATTTCAAACCTTTGAAATTCAAAGAGGATGGGTTGTGTGAATAAAATAAGAAAGAGTCTTATTTTATTTTGTTAGAATTTTTATCTCCTTGAGAGAGTAGGGAAGTCTTCTTCATCTTCTTCAAACTTAACGAAAAACGCGAAGAACGCCGTTCTTCAACGAAGAACTTCTCCGCCGAAGAACACGGTCCATCCGCGACGCCGTATCCGCGACACGACGTACTTCTTCCGCGTCATCTCTTCCGTGACGGTTTTCCGCGACGAACGCCATCGACAACGACTCTTCCTCCGACGTCAAAGGAATCGACACCAATATTCCACGACTACGTCAACGTGTGACTATCGAGGTAGGGGTTCTTGAGTTCGTTGTTTTCTTTTTATTTGACATTCCTCAAGACTTGACGTGAACGCTCAAGTTCCGACGAAGAACGCCGCTCCGCTCGTCTTCGTCTTCCATGTCAACGATTGAGGACACCGCTTCTTCCTCGGACAACCTTCGTCGGCAAACAAGTATTCGCCAACGACGTGTCTCTTCGGACGCACCCTTTCGTCATCGGATTTGACGAACGGCTACCGCGACGCCCGACCTCCGCGACGTCGTCTTCCGCGGAACGTTGAAAAATCATCGAACCTTATACCAAGGTAGGGGTTGTTGATTCAATATTTATTTATTTCGTTCTTGATCGTGGATCTAACATGTCTAACGTGAGACACTTGATTATTTTAAGTTGTGTTATTATTTAACGTGAGGGGGGACAGACCGCATGAACACGGCCTAACCCCCCTCCATCGTTCATGTTGTTTATTCTTGCGGGCGGAAGCAAGGTGGCGTGGTGCCGTCGCACAATGCGGATAATTGTACGTTTAACTTACGCGACGCCGTCGCGCGCACACCATGGAAGAAACAACAAGAACGCGACGCCGTCGCGCCGCGTTAAAAGAAATCGAGGTGCGGCAGAGGGGCGCGGTGCCGTCGCACCGCGCCGGATGAAGAATTCTGCGGCCGGTTCCGGGCCGCGGCGATTTGAGAAGACCGGCGGCCGGGCCGCCGGCGTCGGAAGCTGAAGAAGGGACCTGATTTTCCGGTCCCGTTGGAGAAAACTGGCCGGCCAGCTGGCCGGTCGGAAGGCAGTAAACCGGGGGAATTAATCCCCCGACCGGCTCATAAAAACCCCCCTCTTAATGAGGGGGGCGGTTTCCATGAGGGGGGGGGGGGGGGGGGCAGGCGGCTCCCCCGGATCCTCTTCAAAGCGGGCCCCCAGGAGGGGGGCCGTTGATTGACAAAAACGGCGCGGCTTTGCCGTGGCCGCCGCGCCGCCGCACCGCCGGCCGGCCGGCCGGCCGGGTCAGCCCTGACCCGGACCCCCCCGTTTCGAACCATTTTCGGTCTTTTGGTCATATCTTGAGCCTCGGACCTCAGAATGACGAACCGTCTGCGGCAACGCGATCCTCAGATCGAGACGGTCGTTTAGGTATATCTCACTCAAGGTTTCCGATTACTTTGAGTTCGGCCGGGTTGGTTTGTTCACAAAACCAACCGGGCCTTCGGAGCGTAAACGCTCATATCTTGAGCTACGGGCGTCCGATTGACGTGCCGTCAGCTGTGTTGTGTTCCTCTTAGTGAGAAGGATCTTTTGGCATACTCCGCCCGAGGTTTGGACACAGGTGGAGTACGGTCGGGTTGGTTTTGCCTTAAAAACCAACCGGGCCCCGGGGACGAAAATGCCAATAACTCTCAGACCGGGCGTCCGGTCGACGCACCGTCTGTTGCGTTGAGTTCCTGTTTACGATACGGAACTTTTGGTATCCTTCACCCGAGTTTTGGATACAGTTAGTAGTGGCCGGGTTGGATCGCACCCGAAATCCAACCGGGGCCCTGGAACGGGAAAGCTGATATCTTTCAGACAGGACGTCCGTTTGACGAACCGTCAGCAGCGTTGGTGATTACGTTGAGTAACGGTCCCTTTGAGTATACCCTATGGGAGTTCAGGGTACAGTTGTGATACGGCCGGGATTGGTTCGCAAACGAAACCAACCGGGCCCCTAGGACGAAAAGGCTAACAACTCACAGACCGGGCGTCCGATCGACGCGCAGTCTATTGCGTTGAGACCCCTGTGACGAGACGGTCTTTTGAGATACTTCTTTGTGGGACTTTGTGATACTTGGAGTATCGACCAGTAGCTCGTGGAGCGGACCCTCCCGGAGACGAGCGTGCAGAGTACGGAGACCGTGTAGCCGACTGAGACCTGACGACTGCTTGACCGACTCGACTTGGAGTGAGTCGACTAGCCCAGTGGACGGAGCGCCCGGTATTTGGCGGCAGACCCACGGCGGACGGAGCGCCTTGTAGTTGGCAGCAAACCCGTGGTACTCAACAGGAAGGGTACCTCAGTAGGCTATTTGGGTGAGCGCCCGGTATTTGGCGACAGACCCTCAGCGGACGGAGCGCCCGGTAGTTGGCCGCAAACCCGCAGTACTCGACAGGAGGAGTACCTCAGCAGTCTTAGGTTAGTGAGCAGTACCTCGGAGTCGTGACAGGACCACTGTACACTCTAGAGACGGAGCTCTTCAGTAGTTACGGTTTCGATAATAAAAAACCTGGTTTGAGCTGAGACTATTGACCTTGTGTTTACCTCATGATTGAGATGGGTCACTTGCTAACTTTGGTATATGTATGGGCATATACCCGGGTAGTGGTTATCCGTTGTTTTCACAATCCTTGTGTTTCCTCATGATTGAGATGGGTTACTTGATAACTTAGGTATATGTATGGGCATATACCTAAGTAGAGGTTATCTGTTGAGATCTTCTTTGTGGCTATCCTCGTTGGTTTAGTGAGACCTTGAGGGTCTCGGGGTCCCTACTGAGTATCGTTGTACTCACCCCTGCACGGGATATGCCCGCACAACGTTGTGTTGGTTGCAGACGACAGACAGCGTTGACCTTAGCTGAGGCTTGCAGAGCGGGACGGTACCCGGTGGTGGACCATTGGGCGGGACGTGCTCGGAGCGGACGGCGAGACCCGTGGAGCAGAGGAGCTATCTGTACCCACCCTTCAGGTGGAAATTCTAGTGGACAGCTCGAAGTAGCGGCTTTTACTTTTCAGTTGCTGTTTTCCCTTTCGATTTTTACTTTACTTTCTTTTGGGTTTGTATTCTAGCCCATTTACTTTTCAGCACTTCTTTTTGTACTTAGTGTTTTACTTCCGCTTGTACTCTGTGGTGCTTGTTTTCTTTTATAAAGGAAATGCCTTCCCAGTTATCGGGATTTTACGCCTTTGGTGCTAGTCGCCAGCCCCTGGCCTATGGAAGGCGGGCTTGGGGTAGTCACGGCACGGGCCCCGAGGACGGGTCGTGACAGCTAGACCAGAGCATCATAGGCTAGGTAGAGTGACCACCTAGATAAAAAATCACATCATGATGGATTCAGGTTTGCACAAAACTGATTTCCCTATAATAGTGGATCTTTTAAGGGAAGTCTTTTCCAATGATTTTTTTGGATTATCTCATTAAAGAGAAGTAGATATTACAATTGATATTGTTCTAAGAGCATCATCAGTTTCCATTCCTCCATATAGGATGGAACCAATAGGGAATTAGGATCTCAAGTGGTATTTATCATATTTAGAGGCCAATGGTTTTATACAGCCCAGTACATCCTCTTAGTGTTTTCCATATATTTTGATAAGAAAGAGTATAAAACCTTCCTTCTACGTGTAGAATACAGAAAGTTGAACCAGATTACTATCAATAATAGGTATCCACCGCATTGAATGGATGATATCATTGATAAACTCCAAGGAGAAATGTTCTTCCTCAATATCGATCTAAGATCAGGTTATCAATAGGTGCGAGTAAGACCATCATCCATACGTCGTGCAACTTTCTGTAGTAGGTATGATTGTAAGATTAACTTATTTTTCCATTTGGTCTTACAAATGTTCCAGCAATTTTCATGGATCTACTAAATATGTGTTTCCACCCCTATTTGGATTATTTGTTTTCATAGTCATTATGGTTCACATCTGGAGCATTCCCACACTGATTTCCACCATTCCAAACATCATAAGATCGTTTTGAGTACACTAAGAGAGCCTCTGATTTATATCAATATTGCATTATGCCACTTCTAGATCAAAAAATCTCCATTATTTATAATATTATCTCATAATCTGAAGTATCATTTGACCTTGAAAATGAGTGTTTTGTAGTTTCCTAGGAGAACCCCAAGAACATGTTTTATATTCAAAATTTATTGGGGCTAGATGGATATTACAGGTGTTTCATACAGTTCTTACCTCATATTGGTTAACCTCGTACTAGACTTATAAAGAAGGATTTAATGTTTATATGGGAAGAAGCATTTCAGAAATCCTTTCATGAGATGAAAGAGATGATCAATAAACACCTATTCTTATTCTTATTTAGCAAGTATAGGTTATTATGTCCTTTATGATGCATCATCCATTAACCTATGAGAATTTTTGATATAGGAATCCAATTCCATTTTGTAAAGATCTCGTTAGTTGAGACATTAAGAGAGAAACTACCTAATGTATGACCTTGATCTATCAACAGTTGTCTATTCATTATGTTTCCAGATACATTACAAGTTGCTTCAGTTTTTTGTGCCGTACATAGACCAAAAGTGACCCAATTATATCTTCTCTCATTGTGATATGATCCACAGACAGTGGATATTTTTTTAATATCTACAATACATCGATTTTGAGAATTCCTATACACTTTGGAAAGGAAATGTGGTTGCAGATGCACTAAGTTTAAAGCTCATACACGAGTCATATGGGATGTCAGTGATGAATGTATGTTAATGGAAAAAATTTCATAGCTACATCTAGAGTTTTTTGACAGTCACAAGCTATCTTGCATCTCATACATGACAATTATCTCATACCTCATTGAGAATGTGATTATTAAATTATTTTCATATCATGAATGCTTGGTTCTTGATGAGAGTATATTAGTAGATAATCTGCCTTCAGATTGGTCTTTGGACAGAGACAACATCCTGCATCTACTTAGATGTATGTGTGTTTCTAAATATATGATAGAGGAGTTTATGAATGTGTCCCATGACTATTATTGGGTAGTTCATCTTAGAATCTTGAAGATGAATTGAGATATGATATGGAATTATTTTTGGAATATGAAAAAATTTCACAGAGCATTCTTTATCAGTAGGTGTTCCAACTATCAGCAGTTGAAGGTGGAGAACTAGAGACCTACAATCTTCCTACAGCCACTACAAGTACTAGAATGAAAATGGGAATATGTTTCTATGGATTTTATATTCAGCTTACCTAGGTCACCGAGGGGTAGCGATGATATTCGGTTAATCATTGACTGACTAATGAACTCATCCATCTTCATTCCTATTTGGGATACATTCTCAATTGATGATATGGGAAGACTGTATGTGAATGAGATCATATGACTACACAGGGTTCAACATACTATAATTTCTTATATGGATGCTCGTTTAACGTCACGGTTCTAGTAAGAATTGGAGACAAGTATGGGAACATTGATACTTCTAAGATCAACATTGCACCCTTAAACCGAGGAAACATTAGAGCAGACAATACAGGTTATGGAAGACATGCTCTGATCAAGTGTCCTTGATTTTGACTATTTATGGGAGACGCATATCCCTTATGTTATGTTCTCCTATAATTACAGCTTTTAGGACACAATTCAGAGGGTTTTTTTGGGTCATTTTTAGGCAATTCCCTTCACCCCTCTGATGGCTAGAAGAATATATGACCACCATACTAGGTCCACTTCTCATTCCAGATTCATTAGAATAGGTCTAGATGCACCAAAAACATATGTAAATTTCTCAATCTAGAAATAAAACATTTTTAGGATTGCTATCATCAACCTATAGAGTTTGAGGATGGGGATCATGTTTTTTCTCAGGTATCACCCATTATAGGGAATATATGGTATGAAAGAATGGAAATCAATTTCCTTGATATCTAGGGCCATTTGGGAATCTAGAGAGAGTCATGCTGGTAACCTATCAGTTGCAACTACCTCTGAGGTACAGTGACAAGAATGATGTTATTCTTGTATCACAACATCTCCATTATCAACCTAATCTGTATCTTTATATTGATCCCAATGATGTAGAGTTAAATGTTCATTTTACCATTGAGAAGTATCCAGTATGCGTCATTAACCAGGACATGAAGGATTGATGAGGACTGTTTATCCCTCTAATATGGGTGTTATGGCAGCACGACTGAGTATAATATAGGACTTGGGAGTGGGATGAGAATATATGTTCCCAATGGGAAAAATTGTCCTTGGACAGCTTTTCTTGACTCATGGAAGGTGATCTCAGGGTCAAGTTCTTTTATTGGAGGAAGACTGTAAGTACTCAGTTCTTCACTCAGGTATGGATGATTTATTTTTTCAGTCTATTATTTACATTGGACCTAATATGGAGCCTAAGGTGTTTGAAAAGGTCTTAGGGTTGTTTGAGGAATTTTGGAGCCCAGAACCCATTTTTTTGGAAAAATCAATATTGGACCCTGGTTTAGAATAAACCGCTTGGGAATTCCACACAGTTTAGAAAATCATATGGATTTTTTATTAAATAGATCCACCTCACAAATCGGGCACACGACTGTGTTTCCTAACCATTACAGTTCCCCTTTTTCCTGGGTAAATGTGTATGGTTTCCCCATGGTTTCCCAAACCATGTGGACAAACTATGCATATGCTAATTTTTGGGTAAATTTTCTCTGTTTTCCTTAATGATATATTAAGACACCTCCATCTTCCCCAATCCAAGATTGTGCAGGATTAAAATATTTCTCTCTTAATTTGGGAATTTTTTATAAACTACCCTTTAAATATAGATATATCCTTTTTTGGAAATAGATTGAAAATTCGTTCTTCATATTGGATGAACAATGGTAGGTACTCAAGTCCATATGAGATGTTTTCCTTCTATTTTTCTCTTGACTGAGATATCGAGGTATGTGAGTTTTATTCTTTTTCATATATCTACTATGATTCGAGACAAATAAAGGGATAATATCAGAGGAGAAGGATCATAAAACCCAAAGTTTAGTAGTCTATAACTCAACACTATAGCTCATCGATTTTGGATTTGTCATGTGGGTCCCACCAATTTCACAAGGTTCCATATATATAATTAATATGATGTGCTTATAATTTTTAGAATTGGGTGGATATTATCTTCCATTATGTGATTAATTGTTTGTGGTTATGACCACAACTCCATCTCTTCCATGTCAGAGGTTATTCCACAATTGTAACTAAGTGATTTTACATGTTTGTACCACCATCTGGGTGTGCCTTGGATTGAACACATTAATGGTATGTGTTTCAATATTAATTGTCTAGATTTATATTGATAATTGCGTAATTGAAAGTACCGTGTATTAGTACCACATGACCATAAAAAGGTATGTGATTCAAATTAATAATTAATTTTGAATGAATAATTTATTGAAAATCCATAGAACCCCCTACCACATTAATTAAAGGTAGAAAAATGAACCTTAAATTATGGAATTTTCCTTACATGTACTAAATTAATTGATTCATGAGACTTTTCCTTATCAAAATAATGAAAGGAAATCATTCAACTAAATAACATTATAAAGATGTTTCATACTACATTATCATATCACACTAACAAAAGTCAATGCATGAACTGTATAAAATATTACACGACTTCATACTCAAATTGAAATTTCCTGACTCGTTCTCACCTCTTATTATGATCGGAGAATTTCATGAGCACTCATGAACCGAATTCTGATTCTAGGATAAGGATTGAATAAGTTGATACCCACCTAGATCCTGATATTATCTATTTGGGATGTCCGATATGACACAATATGATACCTCTATATTATTATAGAATTCCTCAGATACACTCCTTGAATCCATCATTGACAAGTAGGTTTCATGGATACAACCCGAAGGGCCCTGTCTCTATATAGCCCCATCATACCTTATAGAATCTTCTTAGATTTTTTAGGCACAACATTATAAAATACCTTGGATTATGATACATGGATTACACTTTTACACCATGACATGCTATAGTTATTACTGATTTGGTAACCCTTGAGTTCTACATCACCCTAGTAATTCAATTGGAGATTTACTATTAAATATCATTGAATATGGTTTCCTTGTTACATTTTATAACCATCACTATTTATAAAATAATGGGTTGATGTTTGTGTTTGATCTACCTGACATTATCTATCAACATAAATTGGTAAATTATAATTAATTAATTGTTTATAGGCTCCGACATTATCAATGGGTTGTAGCAAGTACTTGTGTTTTTAGAAAAAATAGTACTGATTTAATTTGTATATGCATTCCTACACAATGTTACATTTCCATTACACGGGCTAGACATTATAGACACTATTGGTGGTGGTCCACTAAGATTTATCTCACACCCTCTCCGGGCCACATTTGGTACCCGAGGAAGATTACATGGTTGCAGGTGTTGATAAAGGTAAGCTTACATCTTCAAACACTTGATTTAATTCTATTTAGTATGAATCTTGATAGAACATGCCCAAGTCGAAGCTTGATATACTTGTGATGGTCTTTGATTCCCTTTATGATTTGTAGAAAATGTTATTTCTATTGTTTATATATTTGATTTCATTCTTCTAATACATGACATATAATCACCTATTAATGAATGTTATTATTTATGTTTTAATTACTATAATTTTTGTCTCTATTTTATGATGTGAATTCTATTTACTTATATTGCTTATGCGATTTACCTATGTTCACCTTCACCCGATGCACTACACTTTGGTAATGAAGCTATAATATCCCCATGGTCAGACTATAGGCCTTCACTAATAGTAGGGAGTCTCTGACGTTTTGGGAGATGTGCTTGACGCCATGTTGACCACTGAGCTTTGGCCACCCACTAAGTGGCATTCAGGTACGAGGCGTCATATTTATTTCATTTAAAAGGTAAAATTATAAATTTTATATGCCTCATAAAAGTTAATTAATATATATATATACACCTACATGATTAATGTTTATATATAACTTTTTTTCAATAAATTAAATATTTTATTAGTATATTGTTATATATCTAAATAAATACTTATATATGTGTGCGTGTGTAAATATTTGTGTGTATTTGTGAAATATAAAATTAGACGTGAGTGTGTGCGTGTAAAAATAAGTGTATGTTTCTTGTCTGCCAATATTGTTTATATACAACACATATAAAATAATATTTATAAATATATAATTATCATTAAATATAATATTTTAATGTATCTAAAGTAACTATTTATAAATACAATATAAATTTTTTATATAATAATACATTTATATGTAAATATGTTGTCATATAAATATATATGTAATATTTAAAATATATATGTATATATAAAATAAATAAACAAATTTCAAACATTGATTGAAAATTAATTTTTTAAATCACATGGAATTTAGTATTATTCATTTTATTAAAAACAATATCAATCCGAAATTTTCATTATAAAAATTTATTAATATATATATATATACAGAAAAATAAATATATAATGTTTATATATAAATATATCAATGTAATAATGAATGAAATATATATCAATATTTATATGATAATATTTGTAAATGAATACTGATATATAATATATTTTAAACATATAAGGTTATAAATACTAAACAAACATGAATATATTTTATGAATTTACTATAAAATAATAATATAAATATATGAACAAAAAATTGTATTTTAGTATATATATATAAATGTATATATAAAATATAGAAGGAAACAAGATTGGGGTAGTGGTTATTGGGTTAATATTTCACAAGAGAGGCTAAATGATTAAATTCATGGACACATGTTGGTGCACATGAGGCTACGTAGTGGAAAAAAATTAACAATGTGAAATTATGATTTCTAAAAAGGGGATAGGAATACATGATAGTGGGAGAAAAAGATGAAGGTGGGGTTATGGGGGAGCATACAAAAATTAATATTTTTCTTTGAAATGTAATCAACTTTTAATAAACGACAAAATAATGGTACCATGTTTTGTAACATTATTTATAACTATCAATGTTGGACTTTATCAGTTATTTTTATATAAATGATAATGGGTGCCTTTCTCAGTGATGATAAATAAGTCATTTATTAGTGATAAAAAATCACTGGAAAAGTCTCCCTTTATCAACATTAAATAAAAATCACTAATAATGGCCACATTTTTCAAGGATTTAGTTTTAGAACTAATATAGGAACCATTTATTACATACTTTTACAGTGAATATAAAGGTTGAGGTGTGTAAAGGAAAAATAATGAAAATAACTTATTTACTTCTAATAAATCTTATTTCTAGAACATTTAAAAGAATGGTCTGTTGTAGTATCTGAATATAACATGTATTAATTTCCCAAAAAATTAAATAATTTCATGAATTTATTAATTATATAGTTTACCAGTTATTTAATGTAATCATTTTTCCATTATTGAAGATTATTTTCTATCTCATATATGGTATACTATATTGTGAAATAATTCCATTTTCATTTTATAACTAATTATATTCATTCATAAAATTTTCAACAACTCAATCAAAGTGTCGTACATTAATAACATTATGAAGTTGGCTCAAAAATTTATTTTTATATCTCTTAAAAAAATAAAGGATTTATATTTTATTCTATGTAGAGAATAATTTGAATATCTAATGTAATCAGTAATAAAATTAATAAGAATTTTTTTTCGCCAAGAGTTAACAAATACAATAATTTAGATATATAATAATGTAACAATTATAGTTCATTAGAATTTATATCTATAAATAGATATGGTTCCTATTTATTTATTATTCAACTCATTTTTCGCATTTATCAAACTCATCTACGAAGTTAATAATTATTAATTTATTCATAACAATTAATGAAATAAAATTAACATTATCCAAATGATAATGGAATAAATTTTAAGATTAAATAAATTAAAAATAAAATTTGACAATATTACTAATAAAATATCAATTCATTCCATTACTTTTGTACCCAATTCCATAAAATATTCCCCCTTCAATAGGACAACACTTTTGGATTTGAATAAATCTGAAAACCCATCATACAAATAAGATAAATCGATTATAGATTATATTGAATATTGGTTGCATAAAACATATTTAGAAAAGAAATATTTTCTCTTAGAAGTAAAATCAATAACCATTATTGCTTGGATGGCATCATTTATGATTGTGTTATTTCAATGGATTACATCTATAATGATAGTACTATCATCAAATGTATTGGGCATTGAATGATCATTACATACATTCACCAATGCTCTAGAATTAATACACCAACCTCTATTCAATGAAATTTGTCATTATATATTATTGTAACTATATTTTCATCAATCGGTATTTTCATAATGGGTTTTTCAAGTTTCTATAAATAGTGTAATTTTATTAAATAATTCCATAGTTCTCCCTAGACAAATAATAATCAATTATTTTTTAATGGGTTTCTTTTATTCTTGATATATTGACTTTTATTCTTAGAATGTATGGATAAATTTTTTTATTCAATTGGATTAATGCTATTAACCTTTTAGTCCAATGTGATTCCATAACCACATCACTCTTCAAGTATTATTCATTAATATGATCTAGATTATGAAATTTCTCCAACGAAAAATACTCACAAAATGTAATGATTGAATTTCCAAATACATTTCAACAAAGTGGAAATTTATAAAAAAAATTATCCTTTATGGATTATTCCAAATATATTAATTTTTTGGAATGATGTACTTTTTATTTTAATTGGTGTTCCTAAACATTCTTTAACACCGACTTTTTATAAAATAAATTTATGTTATTGTATTTCTGAATAATTATTTTTGGTTTCTTCATCCTCGGATTTGAAAAGGTTTTTAGTATATTTTTTCAATATAAAAGCTCACATTCATCATGTTTTTCCTACACTAAGAAAAAAAATTTGTATCATTTTTTCATGTAAATTAGTTTACTATTGGGATTTATAGTGGATTCATTGGGGAGACATGGATTATTTGGTTCAATTAATAAAATTATCATTAAAACCTTAAGGAGAAATATCATCTTCTATTTCAATCATATGTTTTTTCTATTAAACAAACATAGATTGACTGTGTATTTCTTGATGTCATTCCAGGACACAAAATCCATTCATGAAGGAATACGGTAATTTTTTTAGAGCAATCAAGGAACATGGTTATGTTCAATGTATTACAAGGACACAATCCTTATGTTTTAGACCATCACAAAACACATTTCTATTGGGGAATCTGTACATTCATAAGGATTCAATGAAAGGGAATTAAAAATAATGTTGATAGCAAGTCACTATATGTCATTTAAATGATGGGAAAAATATATTCTCAGTATTTCAATTTCGTTTGTATTAAATCATTTATATAATGTTATTTCACAAAATCATAAAATTCAGCATGAAATGTTGAGTTATGCCTAATTAAATTAATGGGTACTCAACTCTTAAAATAAATTGGTAAAACTAATTTAATGAATACCCACAACTCTTTAAATGAGGTGTTACACAACACATTAAACCATGAGTGACTACTCTTATAAATCTCTAACACCATCATCTTCAAAATCAAATCATTGTAATATTATTAAAAATAAAAAATATTATAAATAAATATATTTGGAAATTAATTATTTAGGAGATAATGTCCACATACTACCACTGCCGCTATGAGTTTAGGAATATTGTTTCACACATTCCAAACCCTACATGTATTATTTGATTTTTTATTCAACCGAAGATATAACAGTTCATTATAATATATGTAGCATGATATTCAACCATTTTATAAATATTTTAGAGGTTTATATAAGTCATGAGATTATGTTGTTATCCAACCTCCAATTATTATTGTATGTAACATATAATTTCTCCCTTAGTAACATAATCTTTCTATTATTATATAAAGTACCTGAAAAACAATGCATTGCCTCAATATTTTTTGTTTTCTAGTATCCCTACATCTGCAATGCTTGAGTATACTAATATTTATTTGAGTCACAATTCAAAAGTTGTTATTCTTGAATAGTATGTTATATTATTCATTTTATCCATACCCTTTACCAAAAAAAGAAACATGCTAGAACCTGAAATATGATGGTAGATTGATAATAGTTAATTGGTTTGGTATTAGTTCATATAAATACAAAATTCATCTTATGGTCATGTTGATTTATATTTTTAAATATCTGATATTTTTCAATTGAATATTTTACCTTCATAATCAATCATCAGTATCAAATTATATGGTTTAAAAAATTAAGAAATATAATATGAAATCTATAGAAATATGACATTCAACATGTAGTGAATTCAGATAAAATTGGAAAAATAAAGATGATCAATTTATACATCCTGGTAGGTGAAGAAAATATTGATTATATTATTATCTTTCCAAAAAAAGAAATATAGTTTTATTATTGTGTGTCAACAATGTTAAGAAAAAACAAAGATATAATCTACACATGTAAATTCCATAAAAACCTGAAATACTTTTTTTTTAAAGTGACAATGAATAACTCTAAATATCTCACACATGAAAATAAAATGGAAAAAAGTGAACACCCGAAAACAACATACAAATTCATAAAATAAAATAATATGTATATATATATAAATTATAAAATATATAATTACATTGACATGTAAAATATTGTACCCAAAAAAATCATCAACCAAAAATAAAAAACTACAATAATAATAAATTAAATAAATAAAAATAAATAATAATCTAGTAAAAGCATAACTTTTTAAAATGAAGTTTGATTATCAAGACATAATTAATATAAGTGGTTTATGATGTAACATAAACAATAAGTTCATTCTAACTTGATGTTCATGTAAATAAATTCATAAATTCCATCACGATTTATTCCCATTTCAACATGAACATGGGAAAAGGATGAAACATCCTTATATGTCTTTGGGGCTCCACCTTTATCCCCTAATATGTATACCATCAAGAGGTATAATTATTTACATCCATCTTTAATCCAATCCACCAACAAAATAATACTAATTTCATGATATATATTTTCAGCTCCAAGAAGATTTTCCAAACATGAGTTTTAAAAATAATGCATAATGACCATTTATATGATAAAAGAAGAAAGAAGTATATGCTAAAATAGTGTTAAATCTAGTAATAGTGTCTTCCCTTTCATGGTCTCTCTTCTATTTGAAGCACCACAAGTTCTCAGGTATCCAGTGTCTGACATTTTCCCAACTATTGAATGTTCCAAAAGCATATATGTGATGTTTATTTGATTTAACATTTAGGTAATTAATTAATCCAAAATTGTAAAATTTTATCTCACCATAAAAACCATCAATAGCCACAAATCCTCTAATTCCTTCACTGCTACATCTTTTCTTCTAAAGGAAACAACTATATCAATTCTCGTTTATGATTTATAGGAATACATGAACTGAACACCATAGGATACATAGCCTAAAATAACTTTATGGGGAACTAATCCAATTGATATTTTTAAATGAGACTCTTATGATTTGAATTAGTCAAGAAACTCTTTCAAAATATATAATTTCTCCAAATCTACAATGCATGACCCATTTCAACAAAGTAAAAATAATTCATCGGATAATTTTTTCTTTTGGTGATCACTGCATCAATTTTTTTCCATTACATTATCCCATTGAATGTGAATACATGGATGTATGACACCATATGCCTCATAGTACACATTTATCCTTATAATCGACATGCGAAGGTTAAGTAATTTCTTATAAGTCTACCTCCCCTTCAACTCTCCAGAATTAGTATGGGACATCTTTTACCATTTAAATATCATGACATTCTATGTCATTCCATCATTGGGGATTCTACCATTACGAAGACTTAAATTATGAGTTCGTTGTATCATTCAAATCATAGATATCTCAAAATTTTGGTTATAATCTATGGTCGATCCAAATACATCATTGCATAAAATTTTACGTAATATATTTAGAGACTCATATCATATTTTCAAGGCCCTAAAAACCACATCCCACATAATAAATAGATATTTTTATAGCTATTTGATAAACATATTATCTCAAAACACCACATAAAAAATAATTAAATACATCACATGAATTTCATTCATTTCAAAATAAATATGAATTTAGCCCAAAAAGTTCTTGATAAATGATAATAAAAATTTATAGGAGAAATTATTTGATAAAGATATCAAAATAATAAGAGAATAAGTTACACAATGATGAGTGAATAGAAATTCATAATTTATATAAATTCGTTTGAACATTGGATTTGAAATATCCACCACATTGTCTTTAATTGGTAATATCCAAATTTTTAATTGATATAAAAAAGAAATTAGATCCCCTCAATGAATGACATGGATCATTGATGTGGATTAATGGGTATTTCTTCACCATTTTTAATCGATTCATATTATGGTAGTCGATGCATAATTGAATTCTACTAAAAACCTTCATGGGAAAAATAACATTCACCATAAATGTATTTTTTTCAACCACATCAATTCCTCTATAAATAATAAATATGGATCATCAGTTCTTCTTGAAATACATGTTCCATGTTGTATAAATGAACCAAGATCAAACTTATCACTAACAACTAATATATTAACAAGTATATGTATCTTTTTAGGGGAATTATAAATAAATCATATGCTATCAATTATAAAAAATAAATTACCACCATTGAAAATTAAATTTAATCACAACACACTACTAATCCATTAATTAAACTTGTGTGTTGTGATGTAAAGCCTTCATGGTCATTAATAATAACTCTTTATTCACTATCAAAAGCGTCTCACTGACCTTGAAAACTGTTATCACTCATATCTAGTAAATTAAATGAAAATTTTCATATATTTTAGTTGAAATTTATCTAGAACATCACCACATACTATATCATATTTATATAATAAAACACATTCACCTCTAGATTTATGATTTCCTATAATATTTCCTTCTTTCAGATCATAATCAGAAGACACATACATCAAAACACAGTCTTTCATTTCTTTAAGATACGTCACGATGTTCCAGAGTTTAATTTAATCTAATAGTCAAGTATAATTAAATTATTGAGTTAGAGCAATATCAGTAATATGATAGGCCATTTTACAATAAATTTATAATTATCCCAAACTATCATTAGACATATGAAATAAACTTCTGATTTATACTACATGAAAAAAAACAATCCTTAAAACTTCTTGTCATGTCCTAGCCAATAAACACTACTTGTCTGTACTAATGGATAATCTCCAAAATACCACAATTTCTTTTTTTATATCATTGAAACCTATGTCGGGTTGGATCTACTGAAACTATAACCTCAATTGTGAAAATTTTAGAACTTATTCAAATACATGGTATTTACACACTCATGAAATATCATGTGAATATTATTACAATACCTCATTATGTGTGTTGTTTTATGATACATTAATGACCCAAATTAATACCATCTTTGGGATAAACATAATCACACAAACATCTTCTAGCTTCCTCCCTATTTAGAATAATACTTATTCATTTTCTACCGACCTGAAAATTGAATAATTATCCTGTTATGGTGAAGAAAATAATTTTACATTAACTCATCCATTATGTCTACCTAAAAAATATCCACCTTGATTAAAAATTCCACAATTTTAGGTAAATATATGAGGAAAAAATATTATCTAACAGGCCAAAGGTTAATCTCACTGATTCACACTTCAGACTGTCATTGCTGATTTAATTTGGTACAATCAAGTCAAACATTACAAATTGTAACACAACAATTTGATTCACTAAGCCCAACCTAGATTTCTACATGGACTCTTTCACTCCGACTCTATGAAATAATCTTATAAGTATCCTTGAAGGTCGAAATGTTATATGTGGGGCAATTATACACTCAATATAAATAATTTAAGTATAAATAGAATTACCGAATCAGTAAAACAAATGAATAAAAAATCATATTATATTGTAATGGAAAGTATCAAAAGTTATATAGAATAATAAAACAAGGAATCACAATGTGGAAGGATGTGAAATAAAATGATAAATATTGGAATGTAAATAGAAAATTGATTCATCACTCTGGAGTTTGTTATTATATTACCTATGATCACCAGGTTCGATCTCTTATCTCATTATCACTACGACCTTTCACTTTGTCACATCCCTTATCATAATGTCTACATGCCAATCAATATTAACATGCATGGTGTGAGTATAATCCAAAGCAGAAGCCAACAATGTGTCTTCAATATGTGTACAAATTCAGAAAAGTCTGTTTCATGATAATAAAAAAAATCCCAATAAAACATCATATAATCTTGTTTTGAGGGGTCATCCAATTAACATGATTCAATAAAAAATGGGAAGTACCGTGATTATATCCTTTATTGAAACATAATTATATCCTAAGAAATTAAACATTTCCAACTAGATGGTAACAAAATTTATTCCATATCCACCATAAGGTTTTAAAAAAACTAATTTTAGGCCATATTAATTCCTATTCTCTTTATCAAGGGCAATGTCACAATATTTTCATATCCTTAGACGGCCTTGGGTAAGAACATAAGGTCATCATATCCAAATATAGTTTCATGTATCATGTGACCAAATAATATCATTCGACACTATCATATTTTAGGATAGATCACATAAGGCCATCATTTCCCATAATCTATATTGGTCATGTGATTATGCGGCGTTACGATTCTGCACCCACTCCCTCTCAAGGGATATAACAACACAACATGTCAACCTTCAAATTTTTCACCATGCATAGGGTAAAATATGTGATATACTAAATACATCACTTGGAAATATGTAATGACATATATATGATTATTGTATAATACAAAGAGTTATAAATAGTACTCAAGCATATACAGACATCTAATAAAACCCAAACATGGGTCTCATAGGATACAAATGCACACACAGGTGATAACACACAATCATGTTTAACGAATATAATAATATATTATCATGACATGAAAAATGTAATATGAAACCATCCATATTGTAAGATAACTCATGCTTCATCAATTTCAACACCAACATCATGAATTGACAAGATTGTCATCAACTATACCATGTTTTCACACCACCTAAGACAGGACCATACACTAAGCCTTCCACGAACTAATTCTAATTTAAAAAGACAACAATTCTTGGATGAATATAAAGAAATACGATCAGGGAAATGGTTAGAACTGACACATTCCAAAAATTTAACACAAGAAAAAATATAATTCAGTTGAAGATGGAGAAATCTATCACTTTTGTACAATGAAAATAGAATAATCACAAGGGTCTCAATGATCTGGTTTAATAAGAAAATCCATTTCATTTCAATATTTTATTTCCTAGTATAGTTGATGAGAGGGGTTAAGTGAATTCAGATTAGTAAAGGTTTCTAACACATCATAAGAATGGGTGAGAAACTCACCCATCATTTCATTGGAATTTATCTGGAAATCATCTAGTTTGTTGGAATCAACAAGAATGGAAGGAGGAATGGACTCATTGGGTTATTAATCAATTAATAACACATTAATGACAACTCATAATGATTTTATTCCCCCATATAAATATTCATTTTTTGTGAAATAATTAAGATGTTTTGGATGTTTGGGACACCAATACAACACTTCCATGGCCTACACCATGATCATGGATTTGTTGAGTGTACTAGCTTGATAATTTCATTCCTATGACATGTTATCGACCCGGAGGCCATTTTCATGTTACCATGGGCACGGTAAATTCTATCATGACATAGTACACAGAATTTTCATTAATAGTCAACACCCATGTATAATAATTGGTCTCCACATTTCCCATATTACAATGATGTAAACCATGTACTCCATATCCCCTTTATAGCCTGTTTAGGATAGAAATGTCTCTAAAAACATAAACACATTTTAAAATCACAGAATACTTTATCGAACCATGGATCAAAAAAAACTCTTCATTGATAACTTGGGAACAACGTATTACTTATTAGAAAAAAAAGTTCCAACACATTAAAACATCCCCTAAGTAATTCTCACCCTCATGTAGATTCTATATTGACCCCTACCAGAAAACATAGGTCAGGGATCATAAATAGAAAAATCCTCACTCACATGTTCCCTTAAAGATCCATCCAGGATGACCTAATACTCGAACATATATCCTTGTCTTCCCCCTCAAAGCCTTGTCACATCAATGCAAACATTATACAATGGGATCTATAAAAGATCAGTTTGGTTCCAACTCAAAACTCTATTATTCGATCACATGAACAAGATTAGACATGTTCTTCTAAAGATACGAAAAATTGAAACATGATTAAAACAGTAATAAAATGAGGGATTTTCCAGTTAGTAATCCATTTATCTGATATGTTTTTTGATCATAGATGGTTCACATGATGTCACACTAGTCTCCTCTATATATGTCAACTACAATGCCCCAAATGAGGTGAAACCAACAACATTATTAAGTCAACTATATTGAAGATCAATATAACAACCCGACTCATTATTTCAAAATTAAACATAATTTATTCAATAAAATCTGCACTTCATACAACATTGAATATCGATATGTCTCGTTACTTTGGGACATGGGAACATTTTATAACAACCTAAAACATGAAATACACATATTTTTAAAAAAATTATTTTACATGACCACACACATTCCTTTGTACATAGAATTTCAAGGGATAACCTGAGAAAATTCTTAAAAAAGGGTGAGATATATATCCCAGTAAGGGAGTAAAAATGGTATAAAATGAAAAATAGAATATAAGATTGGAAATAGTAATTTCAATGGATGAAAAGTAAAACATGAACATAAAGTTAAGATATTGCATGATTATAATAACATGGAAATGTGGAAACAACATTTAACATGATATTTTCTTGAGCCAAGGATTGTAGCACATGGAGCTTGAGTAAACCCTTATTGGACTTGAATTAGCATGAGTAGGCCCTCATTTTACATGATGTATCATGTCAAAAATATTTACCCAATGTATTGGAATGCTATCATGGAACAACCTTGATAATCATTTCAGTTTAATTCATTTATAAGTGTGCCACATATATCATACAACTTGGATTCATTAAACATCATCATTTATTACACGATAACTGAATATGGAATTAATACATGACAATCTATAATGAATCAGAAAATGGGAATGAAGGTGAACACCCATGATAGATAAATGGTTGTGGTATTCAATACACAATGACTTTGGTTTGGAAAATTATAGTGCAATTTCGGTAGCATAACAGCACGACATAATAATTCATAAAAATGGTTGATGAGAGACAAAGAGGAATCTCATCATATGTACATGAAATAAATAGTAAGGGGTCATATAGATACATGTCCCAACATATGTAATGGAATTTAGATGTATAATATAAAATAATTTCTTGAATGTAATTGAGAAGAATAAAATTCTTTTTGGAATTTCAGTATGGTAAAGGGTGTAAATAGGAAACATTAAGGAGGGAAAAAGAGGTATATCATAATTAAAAAATAATGAGGTAATAATGGGGGAGGTTTGAAATCATACTCAAACATTTTTAATTGAAAACAGAAGGGAAAAACAACATAATGAAATTTGGACAAATTGATAATAGATGAAATCTCTTACTTGGAAGTGTGGTCCGAAAGGCACGATAGAGTCTTAAGAGAGGATTCTTGGGATGTTGGGGTGCCTTGGGAGGATTATATTGAGATTTGGGATGTTTTTGGTCATGATACAAATGGTATGAGCGAATAGGAATGTGGAATTGATTTGTTTTTCATAAGAAATGAGAGGGAATTGTTTATTATGTAGGTTTTGGACACTACACATTAAACAAGTCAAAACCACAAACCAACCCATGGCTTTTGTGGATGGTTATATCCAAAGGGGAGTGTAAAAAATTATTTTTTATGTACAATGGCCGAACATATTAAAATATTATGCTTGCTTTTGTGGATGTGAGTCACACTCTCAATGAAATCATTTTAAAATGATAAAATGTTCTATAAGTCTTTAAGGGTCCACTAGGGCACCATATAATTAATCAAACAAATCATAAATCACATTATTTTTAAGGTAAAACATATATTGGAAGAAATTCCTTTTTATAGTATTTTGTTACATCACTATTGGGTCATTATGATTTCATAAAAAAATATATATTTAAATTGTATTAAATTTTTAACTAAAAATCCAAATAGCTTGAAATTTTTTGAAGAATTCACCATTTGATAATTGCAACATCTTGAATACAAAAATAATTATCATTTTATTTATAAAATTTATTAGAGGATTTTATTTTTTACTTTTTAAATTAAAACATTGATTTATCGAAAATTCATGTGTTTTGAAAAAAATAGCTTTCATTACGTAATAAAGAGTACATTTGTATTCATAAAAATTATATAATCAATTATATTTAATAGAAATTAATTTATTAATAATATTTTATTTAAATATTATTTAATTCAAAAATAAATTAATTCATAAAAATATGTTTCTTAGGATAATATTAACTAAAAATACTATTTTTTCTTTAAAAAAGATTTACAAAGTACCAATAATAATATAATTTTATTTTCTTTATTCTATATAGAAATAATGCACATAATCATTGTAAGATCCCGTTTTTTGGAAAGGTATGTTCTTGTTGTGTTTTGGTTGAATCCCATGTTTTCAGATTTTTTAAATGTTTCGCAAATGTATGAGAGGCCTTGGTGGTGTTCCAGGGGCTCGAGGCACTTATGAATGGAAAACTAGGCAAGACATGCTAGGGCGCACGACCTGTGCATGGCCAGGACAAACCGTGCGGCCTGCCCAGGCAAACCGTGTGTCCCTTCCTCCTGCAGAAAGTGGCGAACGCAAGGTCTATGAATGATTTTTCAAACTGTGCTGCCAAACCATGCAACCCCTCCTCCTTCGGACAGCTGCAAGTGCACGGGTTGCACACGGTTTTTTTAATTGTACGTCGAAACCGTGCGTCCTCTTAAAGTTAGAAAAATTACAAAATTGCCACTCCGGGCTTTTTAACCCCAACTCGGGATTTTCTTCCCATTTTATCCTCTTCACCCTAGGCATGAACCAGACCTCCCAAAGTATCTAAGAGATCAATCTCCCTCATTTCTAAGGTGATTTTGGTGCTGTTGGTTGCAGAATTAAGATTCGGGAAAGGCTAATCTCATCCTTGCTTCTCTTTTGGGTTTTGGGCTTGTACCTTCTCTCCCTCTTGTTCTGAAACGCTAAAAACCTACCTTTTGGGTGAGTTTTATCTTGACGATCCAATGGTTGGTTGGATCGAGGTCTGAGGACTTGATTGAGGGTGCGTTCGATCGCGGTTTTGAGGTAGGTGGTCTATAAAGCTACATCCCATGGTTATTTGGGTATTTGTGCATGTATAGTTGTGTCCTTGATTTCCTTTGGTTATGTTTTGAATAACCTAGGCATGTTTGGTTATAATGATGTTTAAAATGGTAAATGGGAACCATCACGATTCCTGCGGGATGTGTTGAGATTGACTTGACCAAATTGGGGCCATCCATAGGATGTTCTGGATTTCCCGGACTTAGGGATTATTATTAAACAAGTGACCTTGTTGTAATAATTGATAGATCCCTTGAAAAATATGTTGGAATGATTAGTTGAACATGGCATAGAAGTTAGGTGATTCACCTAGAATAGGAAATAACCAATGGGTTATTTGAAATTGGATGAATGGTTGATTCATGTTAATGATGAACGGGTTAAATGGGTTAGTGTGTAAACTAATTAAAGACCATAATGGGATAAATTATGGGACTACTGTTGAATACTTAGTGAAAGAATCATAACACATGGGAATTGGTTGAAAGGCTAAATGATGTTAAAATGTGATGTGTTAATGGGTTAAGGCATGACGTGAATTCCCTTGTGGGTTGTCGTGAATAGTGCTTCCAAAGTGAAATGGTTTGAATGGTTGATGGTTAATTATATATATAAGCATGTGCACATGGCTTGGTAGAGTGGGGTATGACTTGAGGATCTACGCCCATGGGTCGAGTGAAGACTGATGCTCTGAACTCCACCCTAAATGCACGGGTTAGAAATGGAGACTAATGATCTTTTCTCCTAACAGTTGCATTCAATCGGACTGAGGCATCGAGGTGAGGATGTGGTTGCTCTGAGGAAGTTAGTCCTAGTGAGATAGGATAACATGGTAGTTACCCTCTTTCACATGATGGTTGTTCATAAGCCCATGTAACCTATTATATGTGATTATCCCATGGAAATGTGATGAAATGGTATGTGATGTTAATTGGTGTGAAATGAATGTTAATAGAAGTGGTAATGGATTTACCTCATAATTTGTTAATGGATTCTTAATTATTTAATTTTCATTTATCATTCATTTTCTTTTTTTCATGCACTACCTGTTATTACTGGATATTTTGTAGACACCATTGGTGGTGGCCTACTGAGTTGTACTCACACCCAGGTTGGGTCGTCGTTGGGTACCCGAGTAGACTTCATATTTGCAAGTCAGGAGATTGGCAAAGGTCCTTGATAGATAGTGAGTGGACATGGGTATCACCTGGTGGAGGATCTAGACATGGAGTTAGGACCATTTGGGGCGATTTCGTCCGTTGTCTTTATTTTGGGTTTTGTTCACATTTTCACCTATAGTATGCCATGGACTATTTATTATTATAAAAGATTGTTATACTTCTTCCCTATTTATTTGATATTTTTTCCGCTATTTGGTTTAATTTTTTTTGGTTTACTCTGATAAAAATGGGGTATAGTTTCCCCAAATGACTCCATAGACCCCCGCTACTAGTTGGCAGCCTTTGGCGTATGGGGAGGCGTGCTTAAAGTAATGTAACCACCTGGCTCGGAGCACCGGTTTTGTCTCTTCCGGGCTAGGGACGTTACAAAGTAGTATCAGAGGAGGTCTTTCTTCTCCTTCTTTGGGGCCTTTTTATTTTGGATTGGTAGCCAAGGTCTAAGATGTGTCAGGCCTTGGTAATGAGCTCATTCTTGGGAGTAGCAAACCCATGTACTGGGGAAACCCAAGTCACCCTGGGTGGGAATTGTGATTCCTGGTTGTGTATTGTTACAGTTGATGATATTTCACCGTTGGGTGATGCACATGTGGTTTGATGTGACGATTGTATGATATTTGGCTCGTGGCCATAATGGTATGATGATTTGCATTCATGCATCATTGTAGGCACCTAGGATGAAAGGTGACATGCATTGTATTAGGCACACCCACGAGGTGGGTGTGTGATGCAGGAAAAGTAGGATGCATCATGCATTTCATGAAATCAAGAAGTGATGAGATGAATGAAATAACTCAAGTGGGTAAGAGTGAATGAATGGTAGATGGTGTTTAATGAAATATAAGGGTTTGATGTGAAGTGGAAAATGTTTTTGAAATATGTTGTGTGAATTTGGTGGTAGTGCATGGTTGTACCCCATGTGGACCATGGCCCACTAGAGGGATGGAAGGGGCGGTGAATTTGAGGTGATAATGTTGTTGAATTAATATATGAAAATGGTTTGTCGTAGCTAGTGAATAGATTTTTATGAAATCGTGAAAGTTTAATGTTATGCGTGCTAAATCTCGTGTCTGGCATTGTAGAGAAATTACACCATGACGTCGGGGGTACCAGTTGGGAAACGAGAGGATGTTGCTGAGAACACTCCTCTGGTTGAAGAGAATGAAAACCTGGTGATCAATGAAGGTAGAGAAGACAGTACTACAAAAATGGGCAAGGGAATCGCCCCCTTATATCAGCACTAGACAATCCCGCTTATAAAGTTTACCCTGTATCAGCGCTAAAATTTTAGCACTGATAAAGGATTTATTTATGAGAACTTTTATAGCGCTGATATAGGTCCTCTTTATCAGCGCTAGAAATGCCCTGATAAAGAAACCCTGTATCAGGGCTACAATTTTAGTGCTAATACAGGGAGTCTTTATCAGTTCAAAAATTTTAGCACTGATACAGGGTAATCTTTATTAGAGCTGAAAGAGCACTGGTAAAAGGACCCTTTATCAGTGCTTTTGTAGCGCTGATAATGGGTTATATTATCAGCGCTAAAAAAGCACTGATAAAGGACACCTTTAACAGCCCTAAAATGTTATCACTGATAAAACCTCAGTGCATATTTTTATAAAGTTAGTCGCATAGTGCCCTCATTTTATTTCAACATAATGCTCTCGCGGTACTGGAAGCTTGCGACTCCCCTCTTCCACCCACTAAGATCACGTTGTCGGACCTCCTCTGCCCTCACTTCTTATTGCCGGACCTCCGCCACCCGCTGAGTTCACGTTGCCAGACCTGCGCCGCCCTTGAGCTTCAGTTTGTCGGACCTCCCCCACCCGCAAAGCTTTCAAGCTTCAGTTTTACGGACCTCCTTTAAGGCATGTATTCCAAATATTTTTAAAATATTTTTCTCCTCTCCCATTTGTATATCATTTTGTAAGATTCCTTTTTTATTCTATGGGTGAGTATTATGGATTTACTGATTGAAAAAAATGAACCATAGTTGATGGAAAATGATGTAAAGGGGATGATTCACATGTGTTTACTAATTTTCATTATATTTCTCAAGAACATGGTGCTTGTTTACTTTTATTGTTGAAAGTCATCATTGTTTTTTGGTGGGGTTATTTGAGAAGTTTTTTGTTAGTTTGGTTGTGATAGATTCCATTGGGGGGAAATGTGAGATGGTTAAGGTGGTAAATCGTGTAGTGGAGAAGTATCAACCATTCCATTGTTAAAATGATGTAATGAGTGGGATATTGTGGGAGATAAAATCATTAGTTGATTTGGGTTTTCCTTTTAGTTTCCCAGTGACATAAAATATAGTTGTTAACGATGAAATTGAAAAGGGTTTGGTGGGAATTGAATAACTTCATAGATAGAAATGAAATGGTGGCTATAAAACTATGCTAACCCCCTACGTGATGAGTGTTACGGGTGGTTCCCTCTTCTAAAATTCAAATATGTGAGTTCCTTTACCATGAAATAAACCTATGACCACTCTTAATTCAGGAAACATCCAACTCTAGTTGATAATCCTAGGTTTCCTTGGGTGACAAGAATATGAAGTCCATTTTTTATAGGAAGATGAGATCTTCATTATCTCCCAAATAATGTTCCCTTGATTATAACTCATGAGATTATAAATATATTCATTATGGGATATTCCTACAAATCCCCTAAGTGATGATCATAAGATCTCTTATTCATCTCCTAAGTAATGATCCTACAATTATACCTCAAATGAGGAGCCTGAGATTCCTTAGGCGATGTGACAAAGAATCCCCTATGTGATGAGCATAATATCTCTAAACACCTCTCTTAGTAAATGATCTTATGTTCTTACCTGGTGTGATAAGAACACAATCCATTAGTTTCTGAATATAGAAATCCTTATGTGCTGTGAATATATTTTATGAACCAAATTGGTGTAGATTCCTCACATGAAAAATTTGAACCACCTTGTGTAATGAGCATAAGATTATAGAGGTTATAATACTTGAATTCCTCATGCAATAAGAATAAGTTACCAATTATCAAACATGGTTTGACTCATGTATTACATATAATACACCTCAAGTCATGATATATTTAAAAATTAATAACCTCGATTTTAGATGAAATTTATAGTTTATCAATACACTCATCACCATTATTACATTCAACTAAAAGTATATTCCCTGTAACTAGAATAATAATTGTAATTAACTTGTATCCACTAGAGAGTAGAACCAAAAAATAATTCAGAAAGATGTCTTATAACTGGAACAGAGACCCAGAATAGGAATCATACTCCAAGAAGGAAACTATATAAGGAATATCTAAAATCCCATATTCCCATTCCAATCAAAGGGACAATATTATCAACCATGTAGGTGGACTCTTTCCACCTTTGGAAATAGGTATGGTAGGTTATTAGGATTGTGGCTAGGCCAAGGAAACAGATTCAAGCCAGATTGATCTCCATAGTAGAGGCATCAAACAATTACCCATGAGCCTTAGTATCCAAACCAAATGTTACTTATTCTATGGGAACCGGACATATTTGGCCATACTCTAAATGAAAACATTCCCACACATAGAGGACCATATTCACTAATTGTTCCATACTCCTACTAGTTGAAAAAAAACTATACAACATAGACTCATATTTTTTGTGAATCTAAATATAATAATTAGGATATATCCCCTTTTTGTTAGAACAAAAATGTGTTTTCACACATATTTACCATACTAACTTTCTCTTGGTAACATTAAAAAAATCATCTATACAAATTGATGTTAAATTATATCAATTATTTATTATTATAAGTACATTGCACATGGTTGTGATAAATACCCTCAGTGCAATCACTAACACATGACATGTTAGAAGATGGTTTTAGTGGGTCACAACACTATAATATACATACCAATAGAGGGGGATAAATGGGTATAGTCCATTAAATAGTGTTATCAAAGAATTTTATTAGGAGATATGATGGGTTTTGATGTTAGTAACATTTGAGGATTTCAATGGTTTGGTTTAGAAAGTATTTCATTCGAATTCATTGGTATGTTTTGGGTGTACCTTTCCTTAGGTTTCAAATTATGCTCTTAGTGGTTCTTCATGGTTAGTGGATGTTGTCTTTTATTTGGGTGAAGGGATGTGTTCTTAGTATATTCCATCTTATGATGTTATTCATGGTTAGGGGTTATAGTCTCTTATTTGGATATGTGTGATGTTCTTGGTGAGGGCCACTATCTAGCTATTGTTGTCGTTGTATACGAGAAAGCATCATTGTAGTTAGAGATGTATGATGTTCTTCATTTGAGTAGACCCATTCATATTCCATGTGGGTGTTTCTATACTATATCTTTTTTTGGGATTCATGTGTTTCATGAATTCATATTTTATACATTTGAGGTTGGATAGACATGTTTGGAACATTTTGATGCACAAAATGACCCTATTAATGAAAATAATATATGGAATGGATGGTATCTTGTTGTGAATTAACCTTTTTCATTGAAATAAATTAGGTTTACTTATACCGTTGGTGGATTTGATATTACAAAAGAAAATCATGGTTTAAAATAATTTTATGTTGATTCTTTAAATAAAATTCCAAATGGTTTGGAATGTTAATGTTTATAGAATATTTTTGGGAATGATTTCCAAAATAAATTAATATGTCTTGTTTTAAATGGATTATGGTATTGGTATTTTAAAATATTTATGGGGATTGATTGTCCTTTTGAACAAAATACATTTGATCCCAACAACCATCCATTGTTTTTTTGGGGTGACTTTAATTTCATTTCCAACCCAAAGGATAGGAAAGGTAGAAGCCCATTCCAAGGGAAGGCCATAATGGAGTTTTTTCAGTTTATGGCTGGGAAGGGCCTCATTGATCTCAGCTTCTTAGGTGACAGTTTCACATGGTGCAACAACTGTAGGGGCCATCACCGCTTGTGGAGTCTATTGGATAGGTGTCTAGCAAACATGAAAGCCACTAACCTATTCTCAAATACCATGTTTTTTCATCTTGTTTGGGGTATTTTGATTCACTCCCCCTTTTGGTTTCCATTTCTTCTTGGCCTGATCATCAGGAATGGTTTCACTTCCACCAGTAGTGAGTATTTAGGCATGATAATATTGAATGTATAGAAGATACCTAGGAGTGGTATATGTATCATTCTTGATTATTATTGTGTTTGTTCTAGGGTGATTTGAGGAAACTATAATGAATCTAAAGTAATTATATTTAATGAAGATGAATAAATAATAATGGTTATGCTCTATTAATCTCCATTTTAATAAGGAAGTGGTTCTCTTATACTATATTTGGAATTATTTTTTTGTGTACTCGAACCATAAATACTAATATTTGAGAATCCAATAGGATGGAGATGAATAAAGATTGGATGAATGTTAATCGTTTAACAATAGAGTATGAGAACGGAGTGAAAGAGTTCATCAATTTTGAAAAGGATCACGCAAAGGATCCTTCTCAAATCCTTTGTCTATGTTTAAGTTGTTGTTAATATAGACTAATTACGCCAACGGAGTTGGAAGAACATTTGATATGTCATGGAATAGATCAGAGTTATAAATGTTGGAATAAACACTGTGAAAAAGTGAATGTAGCTACTGGTTGGGATAAAACTGTGTTTTATGGAACGTCAGATATGAATACAAATATGGATAATGAAGAAGAAAATATGGAGGATGTGATTACAGATGTCAATGATGATGAAGATCATATTGATGAAATGACAATGATAATTCATGATGAACTCCGTGATTGCCCAAAATTGTTTGATATGTTAAAGAGTTGTGTAAACACGCCATTGTATGCTTCTTGCACTATGTATACAACAATGACAGCTGTAGTGAAGTTTTATAAATTGAAAGCAAGCATCAGATGGAGTGATGTATGTTTTACGGAACTACATACTCACTTTAATGATATGATCCCAGATGATAATGAGCTCCCAAGCCAGACATATGAAGTTAGAAGAATGCTACACTCGATGGGAATGATTTTTAAAAGAATACATGCTTGCCCGAAAGACTGTATATTGTTTCTCAAAGATAACAAATCAATTACAGAATGCCCAATGTGTGGCGCTTCTCGATACAAGAAAGATAAATCCAATCCTACGAATGTTTTATGGTACTTTCCAATCATTCCAAGGTTTATCAATCTATATGGAAGTGAAGAAACTACAAGACAATTTTTGTTTCATGCAGATCAAAGAAATAAAGATGGGTTATTACTTCATCTGGCTGACTCTCCTCAATGGAAGAAAGTTGAACATGAGTATCCTGAATTTGGAAAAGAGCTGAGAAACCTTCGTCTTGCGTTATATATAGATGTCGTGAATCCTTTTTGTTTTTCAAGCCAGCACTCATAGTACATGGCCTATTATATTGGTAATTATAACTTACCACCCTGGTTATGCATGATGTGGAAATTCATCATATTATCTATGCTTATATCAGGACCAAAACAACTAGGAAATAATATTGATGTTTATCTGGCTCCTTTGATTGAGGATTTGAAGTTATTGTGGGACTCAGGTGTAATGTTTTATGATGCTTATAAAAGTGAATACTTCACATTGAGAGCGATGTTATAGGGGACAATAAATGATTTCCCTATATATGGAAATTTGTCAGGCTATAGAATTAAAGGAACTCAAGGGTATCCCGTGTGTGAAGAAGATAAAGAATCAATTAGGTTGAAACATTCATCAACATATGTGTTTCTAGGACATCAAATATTTCTACCTCGTTGGCATAAGTACCGATCTTGGACAACATCATTCAATGGAAGTTCTTAAAAACATGCAACACTGTCTCCACTAACAGGTGATCAATTTTTTGAGAAAGTAAAAAGATCTGAACACAATTTTTGGAAAACCATTTTCTAAAAACCTTACGAAAATATGTTGGAAAAAGAGATCAGTTTTTTTTGAATTACCATATTGGAATTGTTTGTACGTCAGAAATTTTCTTGATGTGATGCATGTGGAAAAAATATATGTGACAGTGTTATCAGAACGTTGCTAAATTCCCCTGGAAAAACAAAATTTGGAATTAAGGCAGGGTTGGACATGGTTGAAATGGGAATACAAGATTAGTTAGCTCCCGTGAAAGGTTAAAATCAAATGATTCTTCCTCCAGCTGGTTATACTCTTTCTAGGGAAGAGAGATATTAGTTTTGCAACTTCTTCAATGATGTAATGGTTCTAGAGGGGTACAAATCAAATATCAAGAACATTGTTTCAATGAATTATTTGATGTTAAAAGGTTTGAAATCACATGATTTTTAGGTTTTGATTCAAGATGTAATTCCTATAGCTTTACGTTGCATTTTTTCCAAGAATTATCATCATACGTTAACCAACCATTGTTTCTTTTTCAGAGCTATTTGTAGAAAAAATTTAGACCCAGGGAAATTTCCAGCTATGGAAAAAGAAAATGTCATCATATTATGTGAATTATAAAATTCCTTCCCACCAACATTCGTTTATATGTTGGTTCATTTGATGATTCACTTGGTGAGAGAGATTCAACTTTGTGGTCCTGTGCACTATAGATGGAGGTATCCTTATGAACGGTATATGAAGATTTGGGAAGGGTATGTCAAAAATTGAGGTCGGCCAGAGGGTTGTATAGTAGAGCAATATATTGTTGAGGAAGCCATTGACTTTTGTACTGAATACCTATCTGATGTGGAAAACATTGGTCTCCCGAAGTCTCATCACACTGTACACAATGAGGGTGAGGGAATTTATGGAAGAGAAGTTGTGACAATCAGTATTACAGATCGGGATTAGGCTCATCTTTATGTTTTGCATAACAGTTGGGAGGTTGCTCTATATATTGACACTCACAAAGAAATTCTTAGGTAGTTGAATCTATCGAGGGCTGAAAAATGGTTATCAGATACACATAATCACCAGTTTATAGGATGGTTTAAGGACCATATTTTTAAGCAGTTCGATGAAAATCTAATTTCAATTTTAGAACAACATTGATGGCTAGCCATTGGACCAAGTGTGTATGTATTATCTTACAGTGGTTATGTAATTAATGGTTATAAATTCTATACAGATGAACATGATGAAGATAGTACCATGCATAATAGTGGAGTTACACTAGTGGATGAAGCGATGCATGTTTTTGGTAGTAAGGACAAAAATCCAATTTATGAAATTTTTTCATACATTGTCACTATCAAACTAATATGGGAGTTGGATTATACAACATTCCAATTGTAGAATTTTCAATGAAAATTGATTGAAAACCACAGTGGTGTTAAAATAGATGAATGGGGATTTTTGAATGTTGATTTTAGTAAAGAAGGGTACAAAGAAGAATAGTTTATAATGGCATCACAAGGGGTACAAGTTTTTTATGTTCCAGATCCCGCAAAACAAAAGTGGTTGATTGTCCGTTATCGTCCAAAACTATTAAAGCTTCCGATGAAAATTTAGTTGAGGACGATTCTTTTAGTGGTACATCGCAATTATTTCAGAGCAGTCCCAATGCAGATGATGTTTTCTATGTTATAAGAGACCATAATTAAGGGATTTGGACAGTCAATAAGGGTGTCAAATCTCTTCAACCATTGAAAACAAGAAACAGAGTTCAGTAAACAGATTATATTTTATTTTTAATATAGATCTTGTTATGTCATGTTATTATCTTATAATTACTAAATTTATGTAATCTGATTTTATTGTTCAAACACTTTTGCAGATAATGACTTCTGCACATACTGATGCTCCTAACCTTGAGACTAAACTCGTCTATCAAGCAGCAGCTGCTGCGGCTGCTGCTGCTCCTGCTGCTCTTGCAGCTCATGCTATTGCTGCTGTTGCTCCTACTGCTACTCCTGCTGCTCCTACAGCTCATGATGCTGCTGTTGTTGCTCCTATTGCGGCTCCGATTGCTCCTGCTGCTCCTCCTACTGCGGCTACTACTGTTGTTGCTCCTCCTACTGCTCCTCCTGCTGCAGCTCCTGCTTCTCTTATCGTTGAGGTCCGAAAACAATAAACACATGTCTTTTATACCATTCAATATGAACACATAGATGATGTTTATATCAATTAAATGGTCGGGAATAAAGGACCAGCATCACAAAAATCACAGGTGCATCGTAGTTTGATGGTGTTAGCAAAAATTCTTAAGATGAAATGAAAAGGCATAAAATTTGAAGTCAGATGGAAAGCATGAGGCCAACATGTGAATCCCATCATGGCTATGTTTAGTAGATATATTGGAGTTGTCACTCTGAAAAGCATGCTGATTAACATAGATTCATGGCACCATGTTGTCTCCGGGCCGAAGGCTGTGATCTGGGAAGAAATTACAGTAACATTATGAATTTATTTATTTAATTTACTCTAAAATAAAAAATGGAAACAATGTCTTACTCTTCTAAATCTCTTGCAGTGTACATTTATAGTAGGTGATTTACACAAGAATTATGTACTAAGGATTCCAGAAATGATTCATCGAGGTTTTCGCACTATTTTAACAAGATGTCACCTCAAATATTCTAAAGGTAAAATAAACCTGCACCCACCCATTGTCTACGCTCGCCCTATATCCCAAGAAGCATGGAATTAATTTATTGGCTGTCATGGGGATGAGAAGTTTCAGCTACATTATGAGTGATAATATGTTGTTTGAGGATACATGTATTCAACACTTTGATTGTCAATATTTCATTTATGAAATAGGAACTATTTACTGAAAATAAGGAACATGCTTCAAAACCAACATACCCCAATTATAAAGCAAGGATGGGGTACGCTTCAACAGAAAAGAAAATGGTACATATTTTAAATTTACAACAATATTTTTTGGTGCCAATAAAAAACAACATAATTATTTTTCTATGTTTATATGTAGATTGATGAGTCTAAAACCAAATGCACTTCCATCCCACATCATGCGCTATGGAAGGAGGCATGTATGAACAAAGAAGGGATGTTAGTAGATGAGAACACACGGAAAGTGTGGGAAAAATGTGTAATTATGACACGACAATATATTAATTTGTTTAAAAATGATTTTAAGTAAATATAATTATTTATTTTCCTATATCCGACAATCACAAGAATCTGCTACTCCTGTAGCCGATACATACCTATTATCGACGGCTTTGAATCAGCCATAAAAATACTGTCGTGTCAGAGTTGCAGGGTTTGGGGTGACACCCCGGTTATATTTTGAGAGGAAGAAAATAATGGATGATACAGATGAAAAATTGGAACAAATGAGAAAAATAGAAACCCTTGAAGAACAATTGCAATGACAGGGAGAGTTGCTAGCAACATTTATGGGTGGGATGAAAAGGGAAGCCACAACTCAAGAACAAATGCGGCATGAACATCCCACCCCACTCCCACCAGCATAGAGGTGAGCCATTTGCCTCAAAGAACTTTCCTAGTCATGGTAATCAATATTCTAATAATTGTTCCCATGAAATATGAATTATACAAACACTCATAATTTTTCTGTACTCATCTTCTACATGGTGATAACGATTGTGATTTATATCTGTCAACACCCACCAATCTCTTTGTAGCGAGGGATACAATGTTCAATATCCTTGATTCCATACTGCATAATAAACCACTCCCGAAAGATCATTTGAATGTGATGATTACTATAGCTCATGGGTCAAAGGTAGAGCTGCCTATTCCACTTGATGACAATAATATTCATACGGTCGAAATGGCTATTGTAAGATTCATTGCATGGTCGCCACAACTTATAAGATTACATGCATACAAAGAGGTATTTATTTCCTTTTCTTTTCAAGATAAACGCTAAACAATTAATGAAAAAATGGTCTGAACCAATGATTGTTGTTATAGGCGGAGAAAGGGAAGGGGGTGACAAACGTTAGCTCAAAACCATCTAAAGGATCAACCAACCGATCCCAAGGATCTACTGAAAGCACAATAACACCACCTGTTCTCTATCCAAATTTATTTTCATTAAAGACCCATGTGGATACGAAGCTACAAGATTGTAAAAGTCATATAGTGGTTTTCGAAAAGAATATATAAGGAGAGGAATGTCAAGATTTCGTTGCTGGTGAAAATGTAAATGAAATACTTGAAAATGGTTGGCTAGGCATCACAGTTGTAAATGTATATATGAGGTATGTTTCCATGAATTGATTTTCCAAAAGATGATCTAATCTGAAAATTTTGACTAAATGCATTTTATATTGTTGACCGACGCATTTATGAAAAACAATTTAAGGAATTTTTCCATGACACAAGATTTGGACTGTTTAGACCTTATATCACATCAACAAACCTAACAAAAATATAGCCATAAAAAAGGGATGCAATTTTGAACGGCTTGATGAAAAAATTTGAACACATGATTACAGATGACAGACTTTTCCTAACACCAACCATGCATGGGTAATATTCTACGATTAAAGTATATCAATTATATTTTCACTTCTTTTATTACTTATTCATTTTTGTGTTTTTAGGAAACATTTTTTTCTAATTTCGGTGAACATGGATACTCTGAAGATTTATTTTATGGAATCAAAACATGGATATCCATAAAACCGACCACACATGATGGAGTTTTTGAATCTGTAAGACACTACATCTTACGTTTTTGGTCTAAACATCATGTAATATAATTTATATTATCTTTTACTAAGGATTTTGTTATGATAGGGTGGTGTATAATTATCTTCTAAAAATGGAATGAGGATAGGGGATATGCATAAGGAGGTGAGCAAGTACTACATCAGGACAAATATCATGGTATATATAATAAAATTTAACTATCCAAACACATCTCAACACAATTTACTTATTCTCCTAATGATCAATTTTTTTTCAGTGTCCAATACAAAAAAACGATAATGATTGCAGTTATTATGTTTGTAAATTTATGAAAGAGATCGTTTTTCATCAGCAAACTAGCATCCATAAAGAGGTATTTTAAAAAACAATTACTAGTTCGTTTATGTTATTCATTAATTCTATATTTTTTTATTTTTCAGTACTACTCTGACTGCCGAAAATCCTCATACTCACAAGATTATATAGATGTGTTCATAAATGAGTGGGACACATACCTGATGGAATATTGTACACAAATACAATGAAGATCTGACATGGGGACATGTACAATTTGTTTTCATTTTTGAGAGGGGTTAAGTTGATCAAAAGATGAAACATTGTTGTATGTAAATGTTCGTAGGAAAATTGTAATTGTTATTAAATAAAATAGCCTTTCACTAATGAGTAATTTTCCCATTTTAAAATATGATATGCAGTAGAAACATGCATGAATTTGGAAATAGTCAAAGGGTCTCTATTTTGTTTAAAATAGAGAAGATTTTAAGTGAAAACAACAACTACTCTACGGAAATCTGACCAAACACATTTTGATTGCCTTGATCATTTATAAGAATGACCCAAGTGTCCTTGGTAATGTGTATGAGTCAACCCTGCCTCAATCCGAGGGACGGTGTGGCTGCTATCACTCAAAGGGTCTCTATTTTGTTTAAAATGGACATGATTTTATGTGAAAACAACAACTGACCTACGTAAATTTGACCAAACACATTATGATTGCACTGATAGTTTATAAGAAAAATCCAAGGGTCCTTGGTGACGTTTAAGAGTCAACCTCGCCTCAATCTGAGGCATAGTGTGGCCACTATCACTCAAAGGGTCTCTATTTTGTATAAAATGGACTAGATTTTAAGTGAAAACAACAACTGAGCGATGGAAATCTGACAAAACACATTCGTATTACATTGATCATTTATAATAAGGATCCAAGGGTCATTGGTGATGTGTAAGAGTAAACCCCGCCTCAATCCGAGGCACGGTGTGGCCGCTAGCACTCAAAGGGTCTCTATTTTATTTAAAATGATCATGATTTTAAGTGAAAAAAACAAATGACCTATGGAAATCAGACCAAAAGCTTTTGGATTGCCTTTATCTTTTATAAGAACGATCCAAGGTTCCTTGGAGACATGTACGAGTCAACCACGCCTCAATCCATGTGATGGTGTGGCCGCTATCACTCAAATGGTCTCCTTTTTGTTTAAAATGGACAAGATTTTAAGTGAAAACAAAAACTGACCTACGGAAATCTTACCAAACACATTCATATTGCATGAATATTTTATAAGAACGATCCAAGGGTCCTTGGTGATGTGTATGTGTCAATCCCGCCTCAATCTGTGGCATGGTGTGACCGCTAGCACTCAAAGGGTCTATTTTTTGATTAAAATGGACAAGATTTTAAGTAAAAACAAAATCTGACCTATGGAAATCCGACCAAATGCATTCGGATTGCATTGATCATTTATAATAACGATCAAAGGGACATTGGTGACATGTACGAGTCAACACCGCCTCAATCCTAGGCATAGTGTGGCCACTAGCACTCAAAGGGTCTCTTTTGTTTAAAGTGGACATGATTTTAATTGAAAACAACAACTGACCTACGGAAATCTGACCAAATGCATTTGGATTGCATTGATCTTTTATAAGAATGATCCAAGTGTCTTTGGTGATTTGTACGAGTCTACCCCAACTCAATCCGAGGAATGGTGTGGCCACTAGCACTCAATGGGTCTCTATTTTTCTTAAAATGGAAACGATTTTAATTGAAAACAACAACTGACCTATGGAAATATGAACATATGCATTTGGATTGCATTGATATTTTATAAGAACGATCCAAGGGTCCTTGGTGATGTGTACGAGTCAACCTCTTCTAAATATGAGGGATGGTGTGGCCGCTATCACTCAAAGGGTCTCTATTTTGTTTAAAATGGATTATATTTTAATTTAACACAAAAACTGTCCTGGGGAAATATGACAAAAGGAATTCGTATTGCATTGATATTTTATAAGAATTATACAAGAATCCTTGGGGACGTGTACAAGTCATCCCCGCCTCAATATAAGGCATGGTGTGGCTGCTTTCACTCAAAGCGTCTCTCTTGTTTAAAGTGGACACGATTTTAATTTAAAAAAACAACAACTGACATACGAAAATATGACCAAACACATTAAGATTGCATTGATCTTTTATAAGAACGATCCAGGGGTCCTTGGTGATGTGTACGAGTCAACCCTTCCTCAATCCGAGGCACGGTGTGGCCGCTATCACTCAAAGGATCAATATTTTGTTTAAAATGGACACGATTTTAAATGAAAACAACAATTGACCTATGTAAATCCAACCAAACACATTTGGATTGCATTGATATTTTATAAGTACAATCCAATGGTCCTTGGTGAAATGTATGAGTCAACCCCACCTCAATCTGAGTGACGGTGTGGCCACTATCTCTCAAAGGGTCTCTATTTTGTTTAAAATGGACAAGATTTTAACTCAAAACATCAACTGACCTATGGAAATCTGACCAAATGAATTCGGATTGCATTGATCATTTATAAGAACGATCCAAAGGTCCTTGGTGATGTGTACGAGTCAACCCCGCCTCAATCTGTGGCACGGTGTGGCCGCTAGCACTCAAAGGGTCTCTATTTTGTTTAAAATGGACACAATCTTAATTGAAAACAACAACTGACCTACAGAAATCCGACCAAACGAATTAGGATTGCATTGATCTTTTATAATAACAATACGAGGGTCATTGGTGATGTGTACAAGTCAACACCACCTCAATCGGCATAGTTTGGCCGCTATCACTCAAAGGGTTTCTATTTTGTTAAAAATTGACAAGATTTTAAGGGAAAACAACATCCAACCTACAGAAATCCTCCCAAATGCATTCGGATTGCATTGATATTTTATAAGAACAATACAAGGGTCCTTGGTGACGGGTAAAAGTCATCCTTTCCTCAATCCAAGGCACGGTGTGGCTGCTACCACTCAAAGGGTCTCTCTTGTTTAAAGTGGACACGATTTTAATTGAAAGGAACAACTGACCTATGGAAATCTGACCAAATGCATTTGGATTGCATTGAAATTTTATAAGAATGATTCAAGGGTCCTTGGAGACATGTATGAGTCAACCCTTCCTCAATCTGAGGCATGGTGTGGACGTTACCAGTCAAAGGGGCTCTCTTCATTAAAATGGACATGATTTTTATTGAAAACAACAACTGTCCTACGAAAATCTTACCAAATGCATTAAAATTGCATTTACCATTTATAAGAACGATACAAGGGTCCTTGGTGACGTGTACGAGTCAAATCCGCCTCAATCTGAGGCACAGTGTGTCCACTATCACTCAAAGGGTCTCTATTTTTTAAAATGGACAAGATTTTAAGTGAAAACAACAACTGACCTACGGAAATTTGACCAAACACATTTGGATTGCATTGGTATTTTATAAGAACAATCCAAGGTTCCTTGGGGACATGTACAAGTCAACCCCGCCTCAATATGAGGCACGATGTGGCTTCTATCACTCAAAGGGTCTCTATTTTGTTTAAAATGGACACGATTTTAAGTGAAAACAACAACTGACCTACAGAAATAGGACAAAACACATTCGGATTGCATTGATATTTTATAAGAACTGTCCACGGGTCCTTGGTGAAGCCTAAAAGTCAACCCCGCCTCAATTGGAGTCACGGTGTGGCCACTAGAATTCAAAGGGTTACTATTTTGTTAAAAATGGACACGATTTTATTTGAAAACGACAACTGACCTACGGAAATCCAACCAAATGCTTTCGGATTGCATTGATCATTTAAATGGGGGGTCATGGAATGTGATCTATCAGGGGCCTCATATATATCAAGTCATTGTTGTCCTGGTATACTAGGGTGATCATGTGTTTGAGTCTATGGTACTTATGGGATTATATCTGGATGAAAATACTCCCATTTGTGAGGGTGGATATGCTTATGGATCTTATTCCTTAAATGAGAATACTCTCATAGGGGAGGGAAGAGAAGTATGTAGGTATTATTCCCCAAATGAGAATACAACCATAGGAGTGGGATGACATTCTTATCGGGAACATTCACTAAATGAAAATAATCCCATATGGGAGGGCTGATATGATTATATATATTATTCCTCAAATGAGAATACACCCATATCAGAGGGATGATATGCTTCTAGGGAATATTATTTTGAAGATAATACTCCCATATGGTAAATAATATATGCTTCTTAGTATTATTCCCTAAATAAGGGTATTCCTATAGTATAGGGATGAGATCCTTGTAGGTCTTATGCCTCAGAATTTGAAGAACACATATGTGTGGTCTTAGATTATGTTGAGGGTATTCCCTAGATGAGAAAACTCCCATAAGTGGATTTCCATGATGGAGTATAAATACGACTCACATATTGGAGGTAATTGATAATTATGTATATATTGGGGAGACCATGGTATATTATATGTTTTGTGTGGTTCCTATGATGTACTCAAGGAAACCCTAACATTGGATGAAGTAGGTATGGTTGATCAAGCATTAATACATGAGAATAAATGTGTCTTGATGTAGATGGGGTAGGACTTGGTGCAACTATAATTTTATAATGTCGACACGATCCTTGTGAAATTCTTGGTAAAAGATCCGCACTTGGAAAATTAATTTGGGTTTAATCATGGTCATGGATTTTACGACCAATGATAATTTTTTTATTAGTTTTATTCTAGTTATTTCTCTACTAGGTTGTGCATATTTCTTGATCATGCACTTACCATAGCCTATCACAGGTTTAATATTGGGGGTATATTAATGAGATTCACCCCCCATTTATGTGCACCTTAGTGTGTGTACAAACCATATAACTTCATTGAGGTTGAGAACATGATTCATTGTGGATAGAGAAAAGTCCAATGATTTATGTATTGATAAAACACACCCATGTGGAGCCTTAGGATTGAACTGGAAAGCCCCCAGACACCCCCTACCACCCCTTGGATAGCCACCCCAAACCCTTGAACATCCCCCAAACACCCTGAATTCTGAATTTGTTTCTTTATGTACTTGATTAACTTATAAATTATGTGTTAATGGTGTACAAGTATAACTGTTGTATGTGTATACTTGGTCTAATTTTATTATGATTTATGAGTTAATTTTGTATGGGTATACTTGCTTTAATTGTCTTATTGAGATGACTTTTTTTGCAGGTGATTAGGTGTGCTGCTATAGATTTATCGAAGCATAAGAGAGGGAATTTATCAGTGCTCTCTTAGTGCTGATAAATCATGATTTTATCAGCAATAAAAAAGCACTTATAAACTACTCCTTTATCATCCCTAAAGAAGCGATGATAAATGATATGTTTATCAACACTAAAGGATCCCTGATAAAACAATCATTTATCAGCACTAACGACGCGCTTGATTATCGTTTATAAAGCGTTGTTTTATCATTTCTTTTTAGCACTTATAAAGGGTTGTTTTATTAGCGCTTAGTAAGCGCTGATAAAGGGGTACCCCATTTATCAACACCGATCTTTACAGTGCTTTTTTAGTGTTGTTAACGCCTGTTTGTAGCGCTGTTAATGCTCGTATTTGTTGTAGTGGGACCAGTTCTGGGGAACTTGGCTCGCCTTATGTAGATGGGGGATCGGGACCCATGGCGAGTTGCACTGAGTATGTTTGAGCTGACCGGGGGCTTCCAGCCACTGCACCCTCTGACCTTCACCAGATAGGGTGGGCCAGAGGAAGTGGAGTTCTGGATAGAGTCTATCCAGAAGATACATGATCATCTAGAGACCCCTGTTGAAAAGTGAGTAAATCTGGGCGTTTATATGTTGTGGGGATAGAAAAGGCATTGGTGGGACATTCAGGATCAAATCGTGAAGGCTGAGGGAATGTCATGGATGGTTTTTTAGGAAATGTTTTTGGAGCATTTCTATTTATAGACATAGAGGGAGGAGCGGGCTACAGTGTTTATGATCCTAACTTGGGGATCATTATCGGTGATTGACTATGCCATTCACTTCACTGATTTGAGATGCTTTGTCCCAGTGTTAGCAGGGGACGAGGCAGCGGTAGCAAAGAGCTTCTAGGATTGGTTGAGACATGAGGTCAGGTCTCAAGTAAATATCTTTCTCTTGAAGATGTTTACAGAGGTGATGGATCATGAACTCAACTCTGAAGGAAAACTAAAGGGATATTTGGGTGGTGGACTTTTCATGCTAGTTGGGTGGACAAGTAGCACATCTTCTGAGGTTTGGAAGTTTCATTTGGAATGTTTCTAGCAAGGTGGTCAGAAGATAGGGTCAGCCTCTCAGAGTGGGGATCAGGTGTTCTGTTATCAGTGCGGTAGGCCGGGGCACATGCATGGTCAATGTCCTCGACCTCATGTTGTGTGTAATTCGTGCGGTAGGATGGGTAATGTGCATAGGTTTTGCAGGAAACCACGACAGGTGGGTGTGTATAGTGGTGAAAAGCAGGTACCAGATACGGGAAGGGGATCATTTTCCCCAAATCAGGAAGACAGTTGGATCTCCACGGGCTCTACTAGAAGGGGCGGTGGATGTGGAACTCTATGTAAGGATCGCTCATGCTAGCAGGGTAATGTGGCATAGAGTACTCAGGCAGGGCCTAGGGCAGAGGGGTACGTCAGCTTTAGATAGTTCAGTTTTCACCTAGTAATGGCCGAGCCAAACCTTCAACAGTTTGAGGTATGATCCTTGTAGATTCTACATTTTCTAGTGCATTGTTTGACACATTTTCCACACACTCTTTTATCTCTTCTCAATTTGTGGTATTTCTGGGTTTACTTGTGGAAGGGGTGTGTGGAGTTGTGTCAATTGACAATCTGTTGGGGGTGTGGGTTGTGGATATCAAACAGTTCAAGGGGTGTTCCATAGAGGTTGGTGGGTATCATTTTCTGTGTGACTTCTTCGTTATCGAGATGATAGGGTTTGACCTAATATTGGGAATAGATTGGTTGGTGCTATATCAAACACACATACATTGTTATCATCGCAGAGTATCGTTCAGGTCGCATGAGGGTGACACATATGTCCACCGTGGAGAATGGGATAATTGACCAGGTCGTACTGGACCATTTGGTCAGTAGTTGAGTGGACTCACAGCTCGAGTGGCATGTCTCATGCTTAATGATAATAAAAGAGGGGAGAAATCAGTTTTCCCTCTTGTGGTCGATCAGAATCAGGACGTGTATCCTGAGGATTTCTCGGGGTTACCCCTTGAGAGGGATGTTGAGTTCACGATCAAGTTGCTACCGGGAGCAAAGCTAGTTTCTATTCCGCCATACCGAATGACACCATCAGAACTACATGAACCAAAGTATAATCTTGAGTACTTGGAGCATAAGTGGTTTATACATCCTCGTATGTTTCATTGGGTATCTCCCGTGATTTTTGCAAAGAAGTCCAATGGGTCTTTGAGGTTGTCTGTTGACTATCGGAAGTTGAATCAGATGACAGTGAAGAATCGGTACCCACTTCCTGGAATTGATGACCTGTTTGATTAGTTGAGTGGTGAATCGGTGTTTTCTAAGATTGATCTATGGTTGGGTTATCACCAGTTTATGGTGAGGTCTTCTTACATACCGTGGACAGCTTTCCAGAGTCGGTACGGGTGGTTTGAATTTGTTGTAATGGCATTCAGAATAACCAATTCACCTGCGGTGTTTATGGCATTGATGAACTGAATATTTCATCCCTATTTAGATCGGTTTGTGGTTTTTTTGTTGATGAAATATTAGTGTACTAGAAATCTCATGAAGATCATTCCCAACATCTTGACATCATCTTGGGTATGGTAAGAGAGCATCAGTTATAAGCTAATCTATTAAAGTGTCAATTATATATAGGCGAGGTGCATTTTATGTGTCACATTATCTCGCAGGCAGGTTTGTCATTGGATCCAGAGAAAGTGCATGCAGTTATATCGTGGGAGCAGCCCTTGAGTGTTTCAGAAGTTTGGAGTTTTCTGGGTTTGGTCGGGTATTACCAAAGGTTCATTTAGTATTTCCCTCGCTTGGAGGCATCACTATCGGGCTTAACCAAGAAAGGAATCAGGATCTAGTGGTATGATGATTTTGATAATTTCTTTAAATAGTTGAAGAAGCTGTTGACGACCGAACCTATCTTGATCTTACCTTAGTCGGGTAAAAAGTACGTCATTTTTTGTGATTCATCTAAAATCGGACATGGGGGTGTATTATTGCAAGATGAGCGGGTTGTGGATTATGGTTAATGGAATATGGGACCCCATGAGTGGAACTATCCCACTCACGATCTTCAGTTCACAGCAACAGTGTACACTTTTAAGTGTTGGAAGCGCTATTCGTTGGGATAATGGATTAACGTGTTTACCGACCATAAGTGATTAAAGTACATCTTCTCGCAGTGGGATCTAAATCATTGGCAGCAAAAATTGGTTGAATATCTCCTATTTTTTGACATTGATTTGATGTACACACTAGGAAATAGAAAATAGTGTCACGGATGCTCTGAGCAGGAAGGTTCAGAACTAGGTGGTTCAGGAGTCCAGCACCGAATGGTAGGTGATGGCTTTGATTCCAGAGATGCACCTGGAGGTGTAGGAGGAAAGTAGGAAGATCACTCAGGATTCCTTAGCGATGGAGTCGACGCTTTTTAGTCGAGTTAAGGAAGGCCAACTTGATGATCCTGATTTTTTGTCCATGAAGTAAAAGCTTAAAAGTTGGGAGCTACCTTTGAGTTGGGTCGTTGGCGTGGAGGGTGTTGTTCGTGTTCGTGATAGTACGGTTCTGCCGACGTGTGTGCAAGAAGACTAGATACGTGAGTTACATGCATCAAAATGGGTAGTGCGTCCTGGTTAGACCAAGATGTACCGTGATCTCCGAATGTAGTTTTGGTAGTCTGGAATGAAGAAAGATGTTACGGGCTTTGTGGAATGGTGACCTACCTGTCAGTAGGAGAAGGCTGAGCATCAATGCCCAGGTGGTTTCATGCATCCATTTCCCATTCCAGAATGTACGTGGGATGGCGTAACAATGGATTTTATCGTGGGTGTTCTGAGTATTCCATGAATGAATGAGGCAATATGGGTGGTTGTGGGTCGGTTACAGAAAGTGGATCATTTCTGATCGATTCAGGAAACCCTTACAGTAGACTAGTTTGGTGAGCTGTATGTTCAGGAAATAGTATGGTTTCATAGTGTTCCATGGACCATAGTTTTGGACCATGATCCACATTTCACATCGCTTTTCTGGAGAGGGTTGTACAAGGTGATTTGTACACAATTGTTTTTGAGTACGGCTTTCCACCCACAGACGGACAGGTAGTCGGAGCGTACAATCCAAGTGTTGGAAGATATGTTGAGAGCTTGTGTTTTGGACTTTGGTTGTTCTTGGGAGAGGCACCTATCGTGTGTTGAGTTTTCCTAAAACAACAGTTTTCAGGAAATGATTCAGATGGAACCGTTTGAGGTACTCTGCGGGAGGCCATGTAGATCTCTGTTGTGTTGGTAAGAGTCCCGTCAATCTCAGTTGTTGGGGCCATGTATTATGCAGGAGACTCCATAGAAAGTTAAGTTAATCAGGATATGAATGGATATATAACAGATTTGATAGAATTCTTGTGAAAATCGGATGCATAGACCTCTATATTTTTGGGTGGGTGATAAAGTGTTTTTTTGGTGTCTCCGTGGTTGGGTCCCCGTCGGATTCGGATTTAGGGTATGTTAGCACCTAGGTACGAGGGAACTTTTGAGATTGTAGAGAGGATCAGAAGAGTGGATTACTGATTGGATCATCCACAGTTGTATGGTGGAATGCATGATTTGTTTCATGTGTCACATCTTCAATGATATCACCCTGACCCATCTCAATTGGTTGATGTTTAGGATGTGGAGCTTGAGGCTGATGCTTCCTTTGAGGAGCATCTGGTTCGTGTGATAGATCATAGTGAAAAGGTCTTGCGAGGAAATGGTGTGCCATTAGTGCGAGTACTATGGTAGAATTGGAAAGTTCAAGACAAAAATTGGGAGCGGGAAACAGATATGCTGGCTCAGTGGCCCGAACTTTTCTCTTGAGTGGTTCATTGAGGCTTGGGAGCTCAGCTCGAGGATGAGCCTTTATAAGGTGGGGAGGATATAAGATCCCGGTTTTTGGAAAGGTATGTATTTGATGTTTTTTGGTTGAATCCCTTGTTTTTTGTTGTTTAAAATGTTTCCAAAATGTATAAGAGGCATTGGCGGTGTTTTGGGGGTTCAGTGCATGAAAGAAAGGAAAACTAGGCAAGATAGGCTAGGGTGCACGGCCTGCGCACGGCCAGGGCAAACCGTGCGGCCTACCCAGGAAAACTGTGTGACACTTCCTCCTCCAGACAGTGGAGAGTACATGGTCTGCGCATAGTTTGTCAAACCGTGTGGCCAAAACGTGAAACCCCTTCACCTTCATAGAGCAGCAGGTGCACGATTTGTGCACGGTTTGTTAAACCGTGCGGCTAAACTGTACGCCCTCTTAAAATTGGGAAAAATTACAAAATTGCCACTCCGGGCTTTTTGACACCAACTCGAGATTTTCCTCCCATTTTCTCCCCTTCACCCTAGGCATACGGGGAGGTGCGTTTAAGGTCATCTAACCACCCGGCTCAGAGCACCGATTTAGTGGCTTCCAGGTCGGGTACATTACAATCTTAGTGCTAGTTTCTTATTACATAACCCCTTATAGCACCCACATATAACCAATGGGTATGGTGTGAAAGAGTGGAAGACTATTGGGGAGGCACAGATAACATCGTTCATTTGATAATATCTATTAGCTCCCACTTCATCAATAGAAAGTTCCATCAAAGCATATCATGATGAAGCTCGGCATGGGCTGGGTCAGAATCAAAGCCTGGTGATGCTACATCCTTTTAGATCTCTGAAAAATGGGCCTCGTATGGAGAAATTATATGGGATGAGGTCATCACTACAGTTTTTTTGAGTAAATTGGGTTTGTTAAAGCTCTATATTTATATTATTCATGTGTTTAGCGTTCAATGGATATATTAGAAAATATAAAAATAATTAACAGTATTTTAAAATCCAGAAACATAAATCCCCAGAAGTTCATATGTTATATAAAAATTTTACATAATAAGACAATAAATTAGATCAGGGGTAATTTTCATTATTAAATATTGTGTCATTACAATCATACCCCCTTATGAAAATTTTCCCTCAATGTTTTCTCCCCACCCTAATGCAGATGAGGGTAACTATGATTCATCACTTCCTCTAATTCCCACATTTCATCTTCAAAATTGTGGTTTCTCAACAACACCATGATGAGGGGTACTGTCTGATTTTGTAGAAATATTTTCATAGGATCTAATATCTTCACCGGCATCTCATCATAGAATAGTTAATTCTACATTGGTACCACCTATGGAATTATTACATGCGATAGGTTAGGTATTTTCTTACTCAAGTGTGATACATGGAATACATAATGTAATTGAGAAAGGTTTGGTGGTGGTGATAGTAGAATGGAAACTTCTCCAATGCGATCAAGGATCTCAAAAGGGCCGATGTACCTTGAACTAAGATTTCCCTTATTCTCAAATATCACAACTCTCTTCCATGGTGATATGTAGTGGAATACCAATTCTCCAACATTAAACACTAGGTATCGTCGATGATTATCAATATTCCTCTTTTTTCAACTCTGATAATATTGAATGTGATACTAGATGGACTTAACATTGTCCATCATTTCTTCAACCATTTCTGTACCTTGGAGTTTTTTCTCCCCAACATCATCCAATCATGCCAGTGTTTTGCACCTCTTCCCAAAAAGGGATTCATAAGAATCCATTTTCATAATTGAGAAGAAACAATAGTTGAAATAGAAATCAACCAGAGGAAGATTTTGATCTCATCCTCATTTTAAGTCCATTGAGAATTCCATCAAAATTTCCTCAATTTTTTGGATAGTCTACTCAGATTGGCCTTTAGTTTTAGAATAATATGCCGTTTTGAAGTTTTTTTATAAATCAGAGCATGTTAGTGACTCTTCTAGAACATATATGTGAATCTTGGATCTCAATATAATACAATAGATAGTAGAACTCCATGCCGTCTTACCACATCACTGATGTATATGGATGAAATTTGATCCAATTTTAAATCCTATCGAATTGCAATGAAGTCTGAAGTCCTTGTAAGATGGTCCACAAAAACCCATATTAGATTTATTCCTTTCTATGTCTTCAGAATTATGGTGACAAACCCCATGGTGATGTTCTCCCATTTCCATGTTGGTATGGGTAATGGTTGCATCATCCCCTTAGAATTTTCTCTCTCAGCATTCAGTTTTTGACATACCTAGAACCTTAATGTATACTCAATGATCTCATTCATCATTTTATCCCACCAATAAATATCTTGGAGATCACAAGACATCTTTTTATTTCCTGGGTGAATTGATAAATTAAAACTATGTGCATCATAAAAAAGTTATTTATTCAAATCAGGCATGATGGAACACATATTCTTTTCCCAAATATCACATTTCCTTCTTCATTAACATTGAATTCCATTTTTTTATAGTTTCCTCATTCATCAGAATTCCCACATCATCCTTTTGAGCATCCTTTATCCTTTCCAAAAGATGTGGTGGAGAAATAATTTGTTGAAATGATTTATTATGTTCCTTTCTTTATGAATCCCATTACATCTTCATCAAATATAAGAAGATTATATCCTTTTCAATTATCATTAATTATATAATTGATCAGTCATTTCTACATGATAATCTTCTACCTTCTTCTCTTTACAAGTGTGATAATGGGTTGATAAATCATAGTCTTTGATCAGATCTAACCATAATCATTGGATCATGTTCAACTATTTATTTATGAATATATACTTGAGATTTTTATGATCTAAATATATTTAACACTTCTCCTCAAAGAGGTAATGCCACCAAATTTTCAAAGCTAGGATTACAGCAACCAGCTCTAGATCTTGTGTTGGATAGATCTTCTAATGAACATTATATTTTATTGAATCATTAGAAATGACTTTTTCATTTTACATCAACATTCAACCTAGGCCATTCATTGAAGAATCAGTGAATACCACAAAAAGTTATATACTTGTGGGTAAAGTTAGAACTTGCATAGTGATAAGCCTCCTTTTAAAATCCTTGAGGATCTCTTCACATTCATCACTCTATGAAAACATGACTCCCTTTCATGTTAGCTTAGTAAAAGTGTTTGAAAATTTGGAGAAATATTTCAAAAATCAATGATAATATTCACCTAACCCCAAGAAGCTACAGATATTTGTCACCGATGTTGGACACATACATCCTTCAATTTCCACTTTATTGGATTGATCAATAGCTATCTCATTTCTAGTGATGATATGACTCAAGAACAAGTCATTCATAAACCATAACCCACAGTTTTTGTACTTTGCATAGATATTATCCTTTCACAATGTGTCTAGTATAGTTCTTAGATTCCCCTCATTCCCCTACTTCATTTTATAGTATATTAGAATATCATCTATAAATCTACCACAAATTTTTCAACATAATCTTTAATGACTCTATTCATGATGTCCATACTGATTGTTGGATCATTAGTGAGTCTTAAAGGAATTACTGTTAATTCATAGTGCCCATGTCCTGTACGAAAAGTATTCTTGGGGATATCATCCTTCTCCACAATTACTTGATAATATACGGACCGAAATCCACATTGGAGAAGTATTTTTCTCCATAGAGTTGATTTAAATAGTCATCAAATCATGGGAGAGGATACTTGTTCATTATCATGATTTTGTTTAGCTCATGATAATCAATACAAAGGTGCATTGTCCCATAATTATTCCCAATGAAGAGGACTAGTGAACCCCATGGTGAAGAACTTGTGTGTATAAATCCTTTATCGCAAATACTTGTAGTATTTTAATTAGGTCCTCCATCTCCACAAATTCTATTCTATACAAAGTCTTGGATATTGGAAACACCCCTTGTATAAGATTAATCGTGAATTCAACATCTCTTCTAGGAGGGGGACTAGGAAAATTCATCAGGAAACTCATTAGAGGATTCCCTCACAATAGGCATGTCTTCAAGGATGGTTTCTTTGTTACAGTAAATCATCTGAGAATGATACACATTCTTACAGGGAAATAATATCCATGCTTGAGATGATGGTTCTAAAGAAGATTCATCCTCCTCCTTGCACTTGTACAGAATCAGGGGGTCGATCTTCTATATGATCATTTATTTCCCTCTCACAGAAATTTATTTTTTCCCAATATAAGGAAATCCAATCTATTCCAATAATTTCATAAAATTTCACTCGATTGAGTATAATGAGGTTCATTTGAATGTTTAGTCTAGAAACTGTGATATGGGAGGATTAATATTCATATGTTGAAATGATTTACTCAGTTACCACTCTTACCAACATCTATAATTCCATGACTTCTTGTGGTATTGGAATTGTTCTACTAAATGTTTGGTATATAAAAGATTTCATAGAAGCAGAATAAAAAGGTACGTTATTTATTCTTTAATGAATAACTAGCATACCTCTCACCATATCATTGTCAGGGTTCACTTTTGTGGTAGTGATGGGAAAATATCTCCCTTGCTACCTTGGATGTTGTTGGTTTCCTTAGAAAACCCTTTTATTATGGAACTGTTTTGCAAAGTACCATAGTTATTTGTAGTTTATGAAATGAAAAATTCATTGCAGATTGAATGGATTGTTCCTCTCCTCTGTCATAGCCACAGGTTTTTCTTCTCAGAATTTAATGTCCAGTAGCCCTTCCTTTCAAAACCTAAATCATTTCCTCGTCCCCTTAAAGAAATCTCTGGGGGGTTTCTTTCAGCACCATTGGAATGTGGGGTGCTGAAATTTCAAAGCACCATTGGATTTATCCATTAAACTACCAGAATTAAATTCCACCTTACGCTTTTATCCATATGATACCCTTAAGATTCAGTAATATCTATTCCAACATTGATGTAACATCAGATAATTCCTTCACAGATCTCTAAGTCACAAATCACTAGGGATTTCCGTAGCGGAAGTTTTATCCCACCAATGATGCGGTCAACCTTGTATTTTAGGGTAACGACATTTATTGATGCATATCTTCCGAGCCTCATTATTTTTTCCTCGTATGATCTAATAGATTTTTCATCTTTTTTCCTGAGCGAAGGTAAGTCCCTTTCCATCTTAAGTTGTAGGGTAAGAGGAAAATATTTATCGAAAAACATTTCCTAGAAATGCTTCCATTCCAATGCCTCGATCACTTCCTTGGGCATTGTATTTTTCTATAAATTTATACCATTGATCATCTTCACCCCCCATATGATAAGCATCCAAAAGATCATAATCTAGTTGAAAACATTGAAGGATAGAGAATATATTTTCAATAGAGGTGATTGATTGTTAAGAGATCAAGGGATCAAATGATTCATTAAAAGTAGGATGCCTTTGTCTCATGAATCTCTCGATTGTATCTTGTTCTTTCTTGGGGGGGGGGTGGAATTTCCACCTGACCCATGTTTATATTCAATACATGATTTAACTGAGAAATTATCGTGACAATTTATGTGATTCCCACTTTCATTGTATTGGGAATCTCATTAGAACATTCAACAGATTGATCTTTGCATCAGTTGTAATCTTGAGCCTCCTATTACTAGACATTAGCTTGAATAAAATGTATTTTATGGGTAACACATAAAGGGTAATCCAAATATAAAAACATAAAAATTATGAATTAATTTTATTTACTTAACATATGAATTTATAGGTTTCAATCGATGTTATCCACAATCTACTTCCGAAAGTATATTCCCAGGGGTTTTGTTTTATTACATTAATAATAGTTCATATTAAAATTATGAATGTAACAAATCATATCCCATGGGAGTGTTGCAACCAAGACTACAGGAAGGCCCGTTGTCTTTCACCAATTCCCATTCGAGACTATCTCAAACTGGTGTTTTCATGTTTTACACCTAGATACATTTATGATAGAGACACCTCTAAATGTCCCTATCCAGATAGGGTCGTAATTTCTGGATAAAACAGTCATTCAATACACCACAAAATTTAGATATATTTATATCATACAAAGTCTTATCCCTATGGATTTAACTAGTATTTTCAAATCCTAATACAAAAAATGACTAAACCAATCATCTCATGCAAACTCTAACAACCCAACACTTCATTTCACACATAAAAATAATTTATTACAAAAAATAATAACTTGATACAACAAATAAGATCAAGTGGTCTAGTTTCATTGGGTAATTGAACCATTGAAAATCAAATTAAAACACGAAACACACATCTTTATTCAAATTTTTTTACATAACGAAACACATTCCTTTGTACATAGCATTGCATGGGATACCTGAGGACATGCATAAGAAAAGGGTGAGATATAAAGCCCAGTAAGTGAGTAAATAAGGAATAAAATGAATAATACCATACCTATAAGAAAACTTTAATATAAATGGATTATATCATAATCATGATCATAAAGTCAAGATGTAGTATGATTATCATATCAGGGAAATGTAGAAACAACATTTAGCATGTTATTAGCCCGATCCAAGGTTCATTTCACATGAAACATGAGTAAACCCTCATTTCAATAGAATTAGAATTAGTAAACCCTTATTTCACTTAATGTATCACGATACTAATCTTTACCCAAGGCATTGGAGTTCTATTAGGGTGCACCTTTCTCAGTCATTTCATTTCATGTATTAGTGTGCCACATTTATCATACAACATGGATTCATTAAACATAATCATATATTAAATGATAATGAAATGTTGAATTCATACATGAAACTCTATAATCAATAAGTAAATGTGAATGATGGTGAATAACATTGATATAGAAATGAGCATGATATTCACTACACAATGACATTGACTTGGAAAATCACCGTGCAATTTCGACATCATAACAATGTGACATAAGAATTCATAAAAATGGGCGATGAGAGAGGAAGGAGAATCACATCATTTGTACATGAAATGTAAATTAATTTGGTCATATAGATACATGTCCAAATATTTCTAATGGAATTTAGATGCATAATATTAATGATGTTCTTGAATGTAGATGAGAAAAAAAAATTCATTATGCAATTCCGGCATGGTAACATCATTACATGAGAGTAATTAATGATATTTAAAGAGGTATATAATCATTCAAAAATGTGTTTTGATTTATGGGGGTTGATCGAAATCAAACCCCAACATTTTTAATTGAAATAAAAAGGGTATAACAATATAATGAAATTCATAGAAAAATGAGAAAGGAAGAAATCTCTTACATGGAAACGTGATCCCAAATGCCTGAGAGACGTTTCAGAGAGGCTTATTTGGAGATTGGGCCTCCATGAGAGCGTTAGAGAGAGAGCCTATCAGGGGTTGGTCTTGCTCCAAATCGTTTTAGGGAAGACGAATGGGAGATTGAGTGGGTTTATATTGGAAAAGAGAGGGAATTCATTATTATTTAGGTTTTTAACACTACACATTAAACTAATCAAAACCACTACCCAAACCATGGTTTTCCCCATGGGTTCTTCAAAAGGGGAGTGGAATTAATTTATTTATATTTTCAATGGCCTTACATATTAGAATATTAGGCTTGCATATGTGGAGTTTAGTCACTCTCACACGGAAATTATTCTTGAAAGATAAATTGTTTTTTAAGTCATGGAGGGTCTACTAAGTCACCATAAATTATATCAAACAAATCAAAAATAACATTATATAAAATTTAAAACATATATTTTACAAAAAAACTTTTTATAGTATTTTATTACATAACTATTGGGTCATTCTAATGTAACAAAACACATTATATATTTAAATGGTATTTTATTTTTACCCAAAAAATCGACTCTGTCAGAAGATTATGAAAAATTCACTCTAAGATAATTTCAACATCCTGAATCCAAAAATAATATTCATTTTATGTACAAAATTTTATAAATATGTGAATTTTTTACTTTTAAAAAAATTGTCATTTATTGAAAATTCATGGGTTTTGACAAAAATATCTTCGAAACCTTAATAAAAATTAAAAATGTATTCATAAAAATTATATGATCATTTATATTTACTAAAAATTTATTTCATAATAACACTTTATTAAAATATTATTTAATTCATAAATCCATTAATTCAACAAAATAAATTTCGCTTTTTAATATACTATAAATACTATTTATGCATTAAAAAATATTTAAAAAATAACAATAATAAAATGAATATATATTATTTATTATATAAAAAATTATTTAAATAATCATAGCGCTAGGGTCATGTTTCATAACCACTTATAACAATCGCATAATACTAAATGGTAAAGTGTGAGATTGTGAAAGACTGTTGGGGTGGCTCAGATAACATCGCTTGGGTGGTAACATATATTAACTTCCACTTCTCCCATAGGTAGTTCCATTCAATCTTAACGTGTTGAAGCTAGGCTTGGGATTGGTTAAGAGAAAATACCAATGATGCTACCTCCTTTCTGAGCTCTGAAAAATGGGATTCCTATATAGAAATTCTACTCGATGAGGCCATCGATTCCTTTTTCTGGGTAAATTAGATTTGTTAAAGCCAAATATTTATAATAATCATGTGGTCACTGTTCAACGACTATATTAGCAATTGTAAAAATTATCAATGGTATTTTATAATCCAAAAACATAAAACCAAGGATGTTCCTATGATATATAACCATTTTATATAATACTGTGTTTAATTAGATCAAGATTAGTTTTCATTAATGAATGTTTATGTTGTTACAATCAAAGGTTATATACTCTAGATAGTATATGATTACTACCATATCTTACTATTAAAAAACCACTTCTTTATAAACAGAACTCCCGTAGAGATCCCCTAAAATATACTCATGCCAAAAATAGTTTTGTTACCTACCATATCCCAACATAATAATGAATGGAATGACAATAAAAAGAGATTCCAAAAATTATCCATCTTAATAGAGGAATAAAAACTATTGTTTTATAAATAATATAATAATGATAGGTTCTCATACAAAGCTTCACCAAAGAAAATGATTCAAGGAAATTCATTTACTTACGGATCTAAATCACCAATTTTATTTTCCATTAGTGTGTGGTTGATATAAAATACTTAACATTAACATAGTTAGCATATCCTTCTACAAGAATTCCTAAAACCATGATATAGAACATGTATCTTGATTTGATGTTGTATTATAAGGAATTCCATGAAATCATAAAACATACCAACCATAAATAATTACCAACTCATTTATAAAATTATTCTCTTGTAACCACATGAAGCTTTCTACTTCTATTAACCGACCAACAATTACCATTATGACGTCAATACTCATTGGGTTCCTTGGTATCCCTACCATGAAATCATACCTCAAATTATCCTAATTACTAATTATCATTAAAGTGTGATCACTGAAACCCCAATGATATTGATGCTCAAAAATTATCCTCTATATGGTAGTAAATATTTAAACTAATCCATTGATATTTCAATTCTTAATTGAATACCAAAATAGATTTTAGATGTGTTTGAACACCTACATCGAAAATGGATGTATTTCCCACTACTTTAAACGAGTGTCCCATAATTTACCATCTCAAAAATTCTAGCACTAACATATCATGAATGTAGATCATCCCACCACTATCTCATTACGATCCACAAATAGAATTAGCTTCTCCAAATCAATCCCAAATCACTATTAACTCATGGTCTAACTCATGGATCAATTTCACATTGTCCAAAACATATTTCATGATAACCAATTGGAACACATTTTATCACACCATGATCATATTATGCATCAACTATCCACTAAACAAACCACCTCATCAAATATCACACCATCCATGAATGCCAGATTCTATGCTTCCATAAATATGTAATCACTTGGATAATAGAATATGAAATTACATCACTTTTCCTGTAGTATAATCCATGTTAAATTCAAATGTATTAATATAATCTACCCAATTCCTCTTAAACAAATTTGGATCCCTCTACGAAAAGATATATCATAAGATATGATTGATTATTTAAGGAAAATCCACTCACCAAAGAGGATAAATTGAAAATCCTAAAATTCTTGGACCATATATAAAAACTCATTTTCAAGCATAAGGTAGTTCCACTAATGGGGTCATACCTAGTATGAACCATAAGCTATTCCGTAATACCTATACATCAAGGGATCTTCCAAACCAATAGTTTAGGAATAATAGTAAATTAAAAATTATATCTCATGGTCCATGAATGTAAACATCAGAGATATTTTAATTATTCTCTTGATTTGTAGAAAGGAATCTTTACACTGAACATCCTTCTCAAACATCACTTCATTATATAAATTCTATGTTAGAGGCACTATTATATGAGAGTATTGTTATATAAAAAATATATAATACATTAATAATACAATAAATATCTTAATCTCAGCCACACTCCTATGAAATTCTAAGGACACCACATCATCTACCTTCAATCGGTCTATAGAAATTCACACTTAAGAGGTCAAATTCATAATAAACAACACCTGAAAAATTTAAATGTTTCACTTTGATGGTATGGAATAAAAAAAGGTTCATAATGCGTGGTCAATACAATATCAAGATACCATGTACGCTTTTCAAATGTTCATCAGTATATGTGGATATTGTCAACAGATACAACTATGTAAACGCTGAGATACATGTGGAATATCCCTGTCATGAGATCTAGGAACACTATTAGTGCTTTTTGCATCCCAAAGGTAATTACATGGTATTAATATAGTCTATATAAACTCTTGATGGATTTCATAAGAATATATGCCTCTATTACCCAAATAAAATGGTAGTTGGACAATAAGTAAATAACCAAGTTCCACTGAGATCCATAAATGTAGTAGAAAACCAGTAATATGTACAAATGGATATTGACTCGTCATAGTCACTTAGTTCAGCTGAAAAATACCATCCCCCATCTATGAGAAAAATGTTAGAGAACCCCAAGGTTATGTTATCAATTTAATAAAACCATTCACCTATAAATACTCGATCTATAAAAAAATTCATTTTATAAAATTTCCATTATATGATATAAGGAAATAAATATACATTCTACTATAAGAACGAGTTTAATATGAATGAAAACATATATTTCATAATGGATAGATATGAAATTTCTAGTGAAGATATCCATTAGTGTTCTAGAATATGATGAATGGAAATGGTTATAGTTGGACCCTCTAAATGAAATAGGCTAGAAAACTATATTGTAGAAGATCCAATTTCACTCAGGCCGAGTCCATCTATACCTACTCCTACATACCTCTCACTATAGTACCCCCAGTTTCTAGTATGTAACCCATAAATGATTTTTTATGTTAATATGGTGTAAGGTTTATGGTTGGGAATGTTGGGAGAACATTCATGGAGTTTATTTGGAAAATGATAAGAACACGGGATGCAAACGATTTTCTTAAACAGTATGACAGTCTTAGTAGATATTCTATAGCATATTCTAGGATGATCATTTATGAGGGAAAACATTCAGAATAGTTTTCACGTAGTTAAAGATACTATTCATGGATCCTATATGAGGGGTTTTCCTTAATTTGGTAGCTAATTCATGGTTAATGCATGGTTTTTCTAACTTTGTGGTCTAACCCTGCATAGAGTCAACTATAGACCATATTTTTTAGGATCACACTCATTATATATATATATATCTCTCATTTTCTCTTATGCAAACCTAATTCAAAATTTCTCACCAATGAAAGTTGTGGATCCTCTCCAAAGTATTTTGGATCAAATATGGATCCCTACCATGGCGTTTTCAAGCCCGATTCTCACAGTAAGTGACATTAATAACCGTTCTTGTCGCATTTCAAAGATCTTCATAGATCTATTACTCTCATTCTTATTTATCATATATACACCTATTATGGGTAGATTTATGTTGGTGTATTCCAAATTTTATTATACTCAAAATTGTTTTTTGTTTTAAAAGTGGAATATATGTATATTTATGTTGGGAAACAACCCAGTTACTAGAGTTTTCATTATTCATAGTCGGTTTTTGTCAACACATTCATGGTCAGTGGCTTCTCACTCGAATACTATTTCTATAATTGATTGGGATAGTTCTAATTTGATAATTTGAATGATATTTATTATGATGAAACGGAAAAAATATTCTTTAGTGATGATTTATTGTTTTCATGAAATTATGTGAACTTGGATAATTATTGTGAAAATTTATTTAGTTACATAAATTCAAGGTGGTATATTTAAATTATAGACATTTTTTAATTCTTAAATGGGTTGATGGGAAAGTCGGTTTCAATAAAAAGGATGTTTTATTGAAATTGTATTCTTTTGATATGTGTTTGATGAGAAATTATTTCCAATAAAAAGTGTTTTTTACTGAAAATGGTTTTGGAATGATCCATAGGTATACTCAGTGAGCATGTTCATATTGCATGTATGGGGATTGGATGTAATATGACCTTTTTCTTTATGATAAAATGTAAATGGAACATGTTATATAATTATATTGTGATGACTTTCATGATCAACGAGAATCTTCTCATTAGTATGGAACTGTTATAATAAATCATGCATGGTCAACTACGTGGATGTGTGGAATAGATTTGGTTAAACAAATGAATCATGAGAAATGGTTTTAATTCGTTGTTTAGTTATTTTTTCAAGAAAAATAACTTTATACAATATTAGTTTCAATTTCACTTGTGTGAATTTGGATTGAAATGATTTTGGAAACTTGTTTATATTTAGTTATTAACTATTTTGGTGAATTGATTTATATAAACTATTATTAAAAATTTTTATAACTCATATATGCTATGGGAATGAGTAGGGAAGTCATTGGGGAAAACCTACTTAGTTATTTACTCATCCCTTCATGGTAAACTTGGTGATTTTTCATATTTTATCTTCTGGGGTAGGGGAAACGTTAAGGTATTAGACGTTATTAGCACCACTTCCTGATACATGGGTTGTTTGGTGATCATGGTGCATGGATTAAGGGGAGTATAGAGTCTTATGGACTTCATCATGTCTTTATTTGATTAATTATTATTTGCTTTGAATCTTTTTTGGTATTATTATATTGCACAATGATAAAGTGTATTTATATGAATTATGTAGTTGAGTTATCTCTCTTTTATTCAGACATCAAAAAGTGAGCTATTTAGTTACGATTTCTTTTGTTAAGAGTTTATTTATTAAAGGTGAAATCATACTGCACATTATTTGAACCCCTTTGTAATTTTTTGCTTGCATTTGGATTCTTCGAGATGTCTCTTATGCCCATATAATGACTCATTGTACTCTCAAGAAAATGAGAACTACCAGGTCATTACATTTGTTACAACCTTATTCGGTCATTTACTAACAAGTAGTTCTCAGTGTTCTTGGTCATGGAGTTGAAATTACTTATTGTATATTTCTTCAGATGGAATCATAGAAAGGAGTAGGATTGTGGGAAATTGAAATGTATATCATAAAAGGAAGAAGGTAAAACTTTAATGATGGACTTCATGTAACTAGGGGGTTCGGTACATAAGTGTTTGGAGACACATATAGGATTTATAAAATTTCATTTTCATGGGATTATCCAATGAGTCAAACATTCCATGAATTGGAGGAAGGAATTCCCAAAAAGAGTGTATACATAATTTGGAGTATTTCGTTATGTTGTATAAAAGTGTTGATTTTTTAATGTGTATGAATTTTTTTTGAAAGATATGTTTCTGAAAAACGTGATGGTTATGGAATTTTGAAAATGGTTTGATTTTAAAAAGTATAAATCTTTTTTTAAATGGTTGAACATGAAAAAGGTTGTTTTTTGGAAATAAATGTTGTGATTGTTGATATAAAAGAAATTAAAATACTAAACCATAAGTTTCTTGGGATTGAGACTTATAGAGTTTTTTGTTATTTGTGAAATTGTCACCTAGTAGGTGTTGTAGAAACCAATTGGAAGAAGATGTTGATAACTTGGATATACCTAATCCACATGTGAAATAGGAGCTAGTTAAAATAATTTTCTAGGCATTTCAATATGTGGACATAGGGTATCGATGGGATTATCTAGGGCATGTGGACCATTCCATCCAATTAATGAAGAATAATCCAAAAATATTCTTGGGTGATTCTAAACCCACAAAGGTAGTGGTGTGGATGAGTATGATGAACTGTATCATTGAGTACAATGGAAGACTGGTGAAGATCAGGGTAAATCTATAAATTTATATTATTGAAGATATTGCATGCTAGTGGTGATAAATAGTACAACATGATAAAGATGATCACGGATTTACTTGGGGGGGAGGGGGGGTTAAGAAATTAATTAATAAAGAATTCTTTCCTCACATATTCATGATCCAAAGGATGACATAATTCATTATCCTAAAGAAAGTGAATTTCTCTATCAAATAATATGTGGCGAAATTCATGAATTTTGTATTATATTCACTAGAAGATGTGGTGAGTGAATATATGATGGAACACATCTATGAATCAACACTGTGGCAGGGAATTCGAAAGAATATTGTTGTGCTCTGTATTAATGAATAAAACGAGATGTTGAACTGAGTGACAATAGTCAAGCGATGCATCCTTAGAGAAATGGAATGTGGAAGTAAAATTATACCTTCTAGAAATGGTGGAAACTTTAATACTAGGATCCGGTATAAGAGAAACTCATATTTCTATGGTGGGACCAGGAACCTGAATATGATAGATGGTTCAGTAAATCTTACTCCAATACCAAAGTGACAAGCAAGATTCTACCAATGTTGTTTCTTTTAACACATAAAGGTAGAGTATATAAAAACACCAAGATAATTCCATAATTAAAACAACAGGGGACAACAGAATCACTTTTTTCATAGTGCTCTGAGGTCCAGTGCCTGAGACACTTATTAGGTTTCACAAGAAACATATACTACAACAGGGCAAGGACTACAGAATCAGTCTCATCAGCAGAGCACAACTATCCAAGATGAATCACATAATACCATTAATCCTCAACAAGGAAATAAGGATCAAAGTGAAGTGACAAAGAAACTGTATCTAGGTGAGAAGATGATTGTTGATGATTAGGTTGGACTATCTATAGTGAGTGGTATGATTCATTTGATTTCTACATTCGTTAATGTACTATTTGATACATAGTCATCACACTCCATCTTTTCTTCTCATGTTTCTAAACTCCTATGTTTAAATCATGAAATGATTACCACTATGATAAGAATAAAAAATTTCCTCTATGAATGATAATTTCAAGACATCGTGTGTAGATAATGTTATATAATTATTAATATAGGCTAGATGAAACGGGGATTCTCTATGTTGGAGATGGATCTCTGTGATTTAATCTTGGGTTTTTATTGGTTTAAAATGTTCTAGCCTCACATCAACTATTATATAAGAATAGTTAGTTCACATCTGAGGATGACATCGCATATCTCTTAAAAGGGGAGATGTTTGTGAATACAGGTGCAACAAGATTGTTGGAACCCGCTGTGGGAAAGATCTCTTACCAGTTATTGTTGATGACTATGGCATCGATGGAAGATATATAGGATTTCTGTTTTCTAGTAGTGGTGGATATATTTCAATATGTCATTCCCAATAACTTCTTATGGTTACCACCTACAATGGATGTTGAGTTTCAGATTGATCTCATTCCAGGTACTAGTCCTATTTCCCTTCCATCATATAGGTTGTCCACAAAAGAGTTAAGGGGATTGAAAGTGATGTTGGAGGAGTTGGAAAGAAAGGGTTTTTTCATCCAAGTACGTCTCTGTGGGGATGAATGCTCTTGTTTATGAATAATGAATATGGAACATTTCAACTGTGCATAATTTATTGTAATCTTAACCAAGTTATGATAAAGAATCAATATCCACTTCTATGCATTAATGATATGTTTTATTATTTGAGAAGAGCATATATTGATCCCTGAAATTTACTTGAGATCACTATATAATTATTTGCGAGATAGAAAAGAAGACGTTTTGAAGATAGATTTCAATATTAGATATGTCCATTAAGAATATGTAGTCATGATTTTCGGTCAAATGAAGGCACCAACAGTCCTTAAGGATTTTATGAATCAAATATTTCAGTATTATCTAAACTCTTTTGTTCTGTTGTTTTTAGAATACATGTTGGTGTATTCAAAGACAATGTATGATAATGGAAAACACCTGTTGCTAGTGTTAAAAATCAAGAGAGATCACCATTTGTAATCAAAACCATCTATTTGTGTTTTTTGGATATATGATGTATGTTGTGTTGAAAGTGTGATTTATGAAAAAGGTCTTTCGGTGGATCCTATAATGATAGAAGCTATGATCTCAGGGACAACCACTGAATATTGTTTTTGAAATATGAATTTTTCTTGGTTAAGTTAATTATTACCGATGGATTGGGCATGACATCTCACGGCTAGCCTTTCCAATGACATCTATGAAAATGAATAATTATCCATTCCAATAGACAAATGAAATGAAAAAAGTCCATCTAGAGGTTGAAAGTTAAACTTCCTTAAACACCTATCAGGATTATTCTAAAATCAATATGGGGATGTGTGGTGTATTAATATTATTTTTGATCGATGTTGGGTTGTGTTATTATACAACGAGACCATGTTTTGTCTTATGGTTCATGGAAGTAAGGAGTTCTTGAGATAAATTATACAACACATGACTTAGAATTTTTAGTTGTGATTCACTTCATGAAGACATAATGAAATTATCAGTTTGATGATAAATTAACTTTGTTTATATGCCACAAAATATTGAAACACATTTTCTCACAGCGAGATTCGATTCTATGGAAAAGGATATGAATGGATTGTCTCCAAATGATTGAATTTGAATAGATGTATACAAAGGGAAAAGGAAAAATAGAGGCAGTTGCATTGAGTAGAAATTCATATTCTCAGTTCTAAAATAATCTTCAGATGAATGGTAGTGTATTTTGGTCTAAGACGATATACATATTGAATGTGAAGAACAAGGTGGTGTTTCTGTATTCAATTCATATATGCTTCTTCATAAAAGGATAAATATGGTCAAAGGGGAACACAAATACGATGATGAATCCCTAGTTTTGAGATCAAAACTCAATGGTGGGATTACCATTGAGGGTTGGAAACCTGATTGGAGTTTAGTTTTCTGTTTTAGAGATATAATTGTTGTAGTTGTGGTTTTTCAAGAAGAAATCCTTCATTCTTAGCACCATTTGAGATGGTTTTTACATCTAAAAACATGGAAGTTTTAAAATTCATTGAAGGTACAATTTTGTTGGATATTTAGGGATGAAATGTTGTTGAGTTTGTCTCATGGTTCTTAAAAATTTAGAATGTTAATCCAATGCAACAGAGTCTAGTGGGTATGTTGCAGTCTTTACCGATTCCAGTGTTGAAATGGGAGAAGATATCTATGGATTTTTTATAAGTCTCCCAAGAACGGCCCAAAAACATGACTCCATATGGGTGATAGTGGAATTTCATAACATGTAATCACATTTCATCCCTAATAATGAATCTCATACAATAGAGGATCTGCCAAAAATTAATTTTAGAGAAGTGGTAAATTGACATGGTATACAAGTTTTGAATGTCTCAGATAGAGATCTAAGGTTAACGTCTCATTTATGGAATTCCTTACAGAAATACCTTAGCACTATGTTGAATATTATCATTGAATATCCTTCTTAGACGAATGGTAAATCTTAATAGAAGAAACAGACGTTGAATGAAATGTTGATGGCTTATGTAACAGCTTCTAGTGGATCATGGGAGGATCACATACCTTTAGAAGAGTTCTCATATAATTACAGCTATTAATCCTTGATACATATGGCTTCTTTTCAAGAATTTTACAGGAATCATTGTAATTTTATACTTTTTTGGTTGTAAACAGATGAAATATTACTAGTCAGCAAAAAGCCTTTTCCATGAAATAATAGAGATGTTTTGATGATTTGGATGAGGATAGTGACAACATCGAGTTTTTATAAATCCTACCTCTATCATCATTGATGGTCTTTGTCCTTTTCTGTGACTGATCTTATGGTCTTAAGGATCACACCACGGATTGGATGTTATCATTTTGGGAAGCATTTCTGGTAATTTTCATGATATATTGGCACTTTCGAGATATTGGAATGGGTTATAGATGTGCAATATTAGTTTTAATTGCCACCACAGTTTATTTTGGTGCATAACATATTCCATGTATCTTTGTTTAAAATGTATCATCATGATCATAACCATGTGATCTGATGGGCTCACATTGACCAAGAGTCGGATGCTTCATTAGAACATATCCTAGTTTAGATTGTGGAATGGACAAAGAAATAATTTCATGGAAAATTCATTAGTCTAGTGTGGGTATTATATAATCAAGGTAAGTTTCAAGAAGAGACATGGGAACATGTGATGGAAATGAATGAGCAGTGAATGAAACACTTTCACGAATTTGATTGTGTTCTTTATTTTGCGGATGGAAAGACCAGTGGTGGGGAGAATTAAGTGCCCTCGGTTATTGATATGTGACCATTACAAGTTTATTTTTACATCAGTAAGGTGTAAGTTTGAATGATGGGTGAATTCAAGGAAAATTCAAGGTGTTTTTGGGAAAACTGAGAAGCAAACATGATGCCTACACTTTGTGTAAATTGTGCAGCAGTCTTAGTAGAAACTATGCGTCTTGTTCTCGGTTAAGTTGTTTTGAGGTAGTAGCTTCAGAACATTGTCTTCAAAATTACATAGTTAGAGTGAGGAGACCATTATGGGGTTTACCTAAAGTAGTATCTAACACATAAATATCACATAATTTTTCTAACTATGTATTCTAACTGGCCGTAGATTCAAATATAGATCTTCTATTTTAGGATATTACATTCATTTTTTATATCTCCTTCATTTCATTCATATGCACCCCTAATTTAATATTTCATTACATTGAAGTATGGGAACATCTACCAAGAATTTTTCAACCAATCGATAGCACCCCATTTGCGTTTTCAATCCTGATTCTTAGGGTAAGTGACATTCTTCATCATTCTTGTCTCATTTCTTAGATATACGTATATCTAATTATCCTCTACTCGTTATTTTTCAGATATATTCCTATTATGAGTAGATCTATTTGGGTATTCCAAATAATATGAGATTTGGGTTCATTTTCTATAGGAGAAGATATCTAATGCAGTTTTCTTGGAAAAATAACCTACTTTCTGGAGAGTTCTTTGTCATTTTTCGATTTTCGTCCAATCCTTAAAGGTATGTGGAATCTCTCTTTAATCCTAATTGTATATTGGAATGGATGTGTTTCAAGTTGGTTTATTTTAATAATATTTATTGTGAAATGAGTGTAATAAATATTCTTTAATGATCATTTATGGTTTTGAAGAAATTGAGTGATCTCTGTGATTTGTTGTGCAATGTTATTTTGTTCCTTGAATTAAAATTTGTAATTTTCAATTAGGGAATTTCTAGAATTTCTAAATAGTTTTATGGGAAGGGGTGTTTCAATAAAAAGGGTTTTTTATTGAAATGTTTTGGTTTGGAAATATGTTTGACGATAAATGGTTATCAATAAAAAGGTTGTTTTTATTTAAAATATTTTTTCATTATCCTTTTATACATAGTGTGTGACTTCATATTACATATAAAAGGCAAGGTTAAAATCTGATTGTGTGCTCTTTGCAAAACGGTTAATGGAACCTGGGATATAATTACCTTGTCATGACTTGGTAGATCGATGAGAAACCACTCATGAGTATTGAATTGTAACAACAAATCATGCATGGTTGATTGTATGGATGTGTTGAATGGATTGGGTATACCAAAAGGAATATTGAGAAATGGTTTTAAAGCATTATTTATTTTTTTTCTGGAAAACTTACTTTCTAAAAAATAGTTTCAATTTTACTTGTAATATTTTGGTTGAAAATGGTTTTGGGAACTTTTTAAATTTTTTTATAATCTATTTTGATAAATTATTTTATGTAAAATGGTTATGTAAATGTTTCTAAGTCTTATATAATAGTGTAGTGAGTAGGGATGTTATTTGGGAAAACATAATAAGTTTTATACACACCTATACTTTGGCACTTTGGTTCCGTGGAAGATGTTATTTTATTAGGGTAGGGAAAAAGGAAATTTATAACAGGTTTTTAGAACCACTTCATTATATATGGGTTTCTTGTCAATCTATGAGCATGGAGTTAGTGGTCATGAAGTTTTATTGTCTACCTAGTGCCTTAAGTTTTCTATTTTCTATTTACATTAATTCTTTTTTGGTATTATGCTTTTTCACAAATTGAAAGTGGTTTGATATAAATAATGTAGTTGACTTTTTGTAATTTTATTCATGAATCATAAAGTGAGTTGTTTGGTTAGGTTCCTTTTGGTTAGTTGTTTAATTAATAAAGGTTAAATCGTCTCCACCTGTATTTGAAACCCTTTTGAATTTATTCTCAGCCATTGGAATCTTGGGGATATCACCTAAGGCCAGGTAATGACTTTTTGTACACTCAATACAATGAGAAATACTAGGTCATTAGACTCACTATTAAAAAAACATATTTCTCTTGGGTTTATTAAATAAAACCTCAGTCCTATAATAGTAGATGTTCAAAAAATTACAATTCAACTAAACCATAAAGAATATCACATCAAATATTTTCATCTTAGAGATCATGAAATATAATTGATTTCCATAGTTAAAAAAATATTATGGGACATCCTTTAAATTTCAATATATGATTAATCATCATCTCTAATTGCCTATCAAGAATAAATAACATATAATATAACTTTACCAGTAAGTCAAGTATACCTACAACATTTCTAGATATTAATGATTGGGGAGCACCAGAATTAAACAATGTTGTATTAATTTTAAATGTGATGAGGAACATACCTCATATAGTCAATGATCCATCAACACCATTAGCTGTAACATAGTATACTGTACACATCAAAACTACATCAAAACACGACCTTTCTCCTAGAACACAAAATTAGTATGGGTATCCAATGTCTATGAGGTTAGTGTCTACTATGGTGGAAATTTCCTAGAACATCGGGTCATAGATTACATCTAATCTATACTATTATGATAACCTATATAAAAATCTTTCATATTGAACTTCTAAAGATTCCCCATCATACTTCATTGATGAAATATTATTAGAGGCCTTTATAAAATATTGTAGTAAATCCAACTATGATCATTGTTGAAATACTGAGTACCTCCTCCTCCAATAGGAAGTTTTGGATGAAACATAATCTTCTCAGGCTATCGTATACATATCTAGTATGTATCTACATAATTTCTCATCATACTAATACATGTAACACAAAATGGTTCACTAAAATATGGATTATGAAATTAATTTTCATACTTTTATAGAGCCTTATTAAATATTTTTTATTTTTGATACACCATAACCTTTTTCAACATGGTGAAGTTCCAAACCCTTTGCCATATCTCTACATGGAATCCATATAAAATCATTTTCTCCTTATATATCTCATTATTATCAATTAATTGAGGGAATCCAAGAAACTCAATGAAACATATTGTTTAAGAATACAATTTAATTGAGCCTTGCTAAAGATCCATAGTCTACTAATCTTGGTGAAGCCTCAATATATCTCATACATACATTTCATATAGACTTTATAATATTAAAAAATGAGTACTTTATTTATTTTAATGAGTAATAATTTCCTAGATATTTTGTATATTTTTTCATATTTGGTAGGACATAATGTTTTTTTAGAATTACAAAATGAATCAAGAATAATCATTTTTTCCAATTAATAAAGACATTCAATGATATATTGTTATCATATAAGCTTCTAGGGCTATGAAAAAGTAAAAACATGGGAAAAAGAGGTTATATGGCTGAATAAACATGATTTACATCAAAAATGACCACTTCAAATAGTTAAATAATTAGGGAACATGGTGTGAAGGTAAGATATGTGGAGAAAAAAAATAAGAGAGAGTCCAAGTGTTACGACATGACTCAATTGGGTCACACTATGACACTACCCAATAATTTCATAGGATATTTCTACCCCAAAAACTCACATTCAAAGATATAGGCCATTATTTTTTATAATGCTAAAACAATATTCATTGCATAAAATGTTTTTATGGGGTGATAAACAAAACAATTTGATGTAGAGTGTTACAGGAGACCACCATTATGATATGAAATGGATGGTAACCCACATTTATGACATAAGACTCATTTTGACTCATTTCTAAATGATTTAATTTTAAATTTTGCACATATAAAGATTTATATATTTAGAACCATGATATGGATAACAAGGATCAATTTATAGAATGAATTATTGGTTGAGAAGTTCCACTATTCGGGGTCCTCCACCATTTTACATCTCCACATTCCAATCATGCGTTCTTGTTTTTTTATCATCCACCCTAACTCACTCCTCGTAAGGATGAGTTGGTAATTCCCACCATGCTCTAGGGTGATTCCGGTTAAAGGGGATGGTTTTTCAAGATCGTATTTGTTAATGATATTAATTTTTAGTTACCTAAATTTATCTTTGGTAATGTACAAAATTTTTCTCTTCATTTTCCCATGACCATTAAAAAATATAACAAAAGTCGAAATTTTAATTCCCAACTAGTTAGATGATACTACTCCAGGAACATTCGATGATCTATAGATTCTATGCTTAGATACAGTATTAGGATAATCCTAGTGAATTATGACCATAAATTATTATACAATTGGACATATCATAGTCGTGATCTGTGGAGGGGATACCCATACCATTGTATCTTCCTCATCCTGACTCCAACACAAAAAATCAATTAATCAAAATAATTTCTAAATTTAGTTCACATAAACAATAAAAAACAAAAAACAAATTTATACCATTCTCAATTGATTTTTAATACCTAAATCTGATGTTATTTCTCCAATATATTTCTTCTAAACTGCTTTCAAATCCATATATTATTTTACTTATATTTATTAATATTATTTTTCCAAAATCTAATAAACTAATTTCAGTGTCTCATGGTTTCCACCTCGACATGCTACTAAATATATATTAATTTTTTAAATTAAACTATTGGAATTTAACAAAATAATTAATATTTTTCACACCATAGGGAAATAATTTTTACTCACAAGTGATCAATACCCAAGAATAAGTCATTAATGAAAATCTCATTAAAGGTGATAAAATTAATGAATTTACATCTTCCTTTCTATTTCATAACACCTCAACACTACATAAGTGGTCCATTACACATGAAATTTTCTAACCATACCAATAATTCTTTGGGGTCTATACTTCTCAATCATCACCTCAATAATTACAAACAAGTCCTCTAAATTTATAAGGCATTTAGTTCCTTGTATAAATGGAAGACTGTTGAAAAAAATATCGTAGTTTCAGTTGAAAGTTGTATTTATAAGTCCTCCAACTTGAAATTTCACTTTAAGTAAGACTCTTGGTTATTGTATCCCATCTACATATTCCACTTGAGAATGTATGATATCATGAATAAAAAAATTCACATGCATGTCTAGTGGTATGACATGCACATCCTTGCTTGTAAGGGAATCTTGGAAAAATTCTATAGGTGGTCCCATAATAGACCACAAGGATGAATTATCTTAAATGAAAACACATTATCTTTAGAAAACAATAATATTACATACATAATACTATAAATAAATAAAAAACATACACAATTTATTTATATGGAAAACCAATCGTAAGAAGATATCAATGTTAAAAAAAATTATCCCACATAGTACACTCTATGTTCATGTAGAGTTTTCTATTCTAGAATGTTAGTCACACTCGAATATATATATTAAAACAAGATTTATTAATTGAATATAATAAATTTTACTACAAATATATAAAAAAATAATAGAAAATAGGAATATCAAAAATCTGAAAGCACATATCAATGAATTTTATTTATAAACTATATAAAATATTCTAATGTAATATATATATATATATATATAAGATTTGATCAAAAGTTCCATGTCAAAATTCACGAATGCACCAAAATCCAATAAAATAGTAATATAATTGAATAACTAGAATCAACATGAAACCATGGAACTGCAATAATAAATGATATCCCATCAATGGTAAATTAGATGTCTATTACACATGTTCTTTCTTGGAAGACATTGATATCACCCAGCAATGTCCCACATTAACAAAATCATTTCAACCAATCCCAAATCAAATTCAAGAAGACATAGAAAGGAAAATATCCTTTGATAAAACATTATATTACCAAAGATAAGAATCATTGAGAGGGATCCAAAGTGACACATGGCCTCAGGCATGTCTCACCATATACAAGAGGCTTATCACTAATAATGAGGGTCCAAATGCTATCATGGTGGGGGCTATAACATCACTATCAATACATAAATCAAAAGAAATAATACATAATAAGAAAGAAAAATTATTAGGAAATGATTTAAAGACATGAATTGAATTTATCTAATGTTATAAATAATATTAAACCATTGGCCTCCAACGTTATAGAAAAAAGATTATAAGAAAGAAAAGAAAGGAAAATAACAAATTGGAATCACAGCAATGTCCTTCCTAGTACCACCATTATTCAATATAATCATTCTCATATCTCCCCATCATTGGGGATTTTCCATTTATTTAATCCCTTATTATGATATATAAACACGCATTGACATTACCATGAAGGGTGCAAGTGTAAATCCAGTAGGACACCACAAATGAAACCTTAACATGAGTTCACAAGAATAAAAGGGTACACCATGATAATAAATACATGTTAAAAATAACACCCAATAATCATTTACCAAGTGGTCATATAATATGAAATCCATCAGATGCCACAATTCATACCATCTTTGTCCCATGTTGAAAACATATTTACAAAATAATATGTAAACTATAGTCCACCATTAGTTCACCACATGTATTACACTACCACTACATGATGAATGAATATAGGTTGAGCAAAAAATAAATCCATGTCTCTATCTTATGGCTCATTATATTAGATGTTCATATTCTAACAAAACCATATATACAACCATATGTCCATAATATCCCAAAACTATGTATTGGGTCATGTCACTAAAGAAAATCATTCCACACTATCTCTTTCTGGCTCATACCACATTAAGTAATCATTCCCCATTGTGTAACTCTTTCATATATTCATGTAACATGTAGATCTGGAACATTATCCCATCTAGGTAAATCATGCCACAATAGTCCCACTTATATGATTGATATTACACATAGGAAAATACTATAACATATAAAAAATATACCATAAGGAAGAACAATATATTTGATAAATGCATATCATAGAACAAAAAGTGCGAGAAGATTTATCAATCACAAACACATGTGATCAAACTCAAACATTTTTATTACGGACTATGATAAAACACACATGTGATTAAAATAAAACATAAAATATTTATATAAGAACATAATTTCATATAATTCTAAAAATAATACAGAAGTTCTATATATTATAAGGAACATAAAACGTCAATGTTATTTATGTAAATAGAATGACTCGTCATATTTTTTGTCACCCTAAACACATTCTCACACCACCTTGAATAATACCACACTCAAATTGTTCTAAGAAAAGGATCCAGTACAGAAATAAATATCTTTTAAATAAATATCCGGAAATATGTTTTCGAAAAAGGCTATAAAAATACTTACCTATCATTCAATACCTTCAATAGTAGAATTTTTTAAAGGAAGTGAAACACATAAGTCATGGATTGGAAAAGAGATGAAATGAATGTCTCTCAAAAATCTAGTTCAATAATAATAACATCCCCATTGCATTGTTTGATTTCCCATCATGGTCGAGTAATAGGGTACATATAATTGAAAATAATCGAGGAAGACACTTTAGCATAATAAGGGTTGCGAATCACACACTATGTTTATCTCTAAGACATTTAGAAATCATCCAGTCCAAAGAATTCATAAAGATAAAAGGTATTCATTGATTAATAGAGGACATAATCTAATAATAATTCATTAATGACCACTTGATAAGATCGTAGTTTTTTACATTCTCAAACATTTATGATTCTCGGAATATGGTTACCATTTTAACAATTTGAAACACTACAATGATACCACCACAACCTCTATAATTACATACACATTACTCATAGAGTTCATTAAGTCAAAATATGGACACGACTATAATTGAGGCATCTCACAAGCCACATTGATGTTTTCAATATCTGAATCCCCATCCATAAATGTTGTGAGGAAACCCAGACATGGTATCAGATATGAACTACAAAGATCCCTACAAATGGTAACTAAATATCCTCCTAGATTCATCATATACCACTTAACAGAGCATTCCATGGAAACCATGACTTTAACCATGATTCTCACATTTCCATTGAAGATAAGGTTTGTTGAACATAGGAACATAAGTCTTCTTTTAATAAATTATTTTTCTTAATAATATTTAATAAAAAATACACAAAAATAAAAATAAAGAACATAAAATAAATTATTGGTTAGTGAAGAAGAAAATATATGTATTTTAGTAGTGAAATTTATTATAACTACATTAAATTAAAATTTAAACATTAATACTCCTAAATAGAAATTTAATTTTTTAATAAATCTTTGCCAAATATGTAGATTTTGAATCATAACCTCTACATATGAAATAACATAAAGAAAATATTATATACCATGAATATGATGAGATTCATTATATAATCTATTAAAGGATAATTTTAAACAAAACATAAAATAAATGAGTTGTGAATAATGGAAATTTCTCCATAAAATAATAGTGAGATGAGAAATACACAGCTAGATCATAATATTTATGTGATAAAACCAATGATTTGATTATGTATAAAAATACGTTTCCAAATTAAATTAGGAGAGATTAAACCAAATATTTTCAGATTCCATTATACAAATAACCATTAAATAACATAGAATAAGAATAATTAATAGAACATAATTAAACGAAAATTATTTAATAAAGTCAATTCCTTATGTCTGACTCTCCTTGTTTGAAATTTTTATCAGGTTTAATAAAAATATATTCATTTTCAAAAATATTAAGTGACTTTTTCATATGTAATACATTATTATAATAAAGCTTAAATCATGTATTACATTTCTAATTTTTTTATATCAGTTATTTTTATATTAGCCATTTTTTGAGGACAATCATTTCGTAATCGAAACTAATCTTCTCTATGTTTAACCTAGTCAACATGTTCATAGTTCAGTAATCTATAATATTTGAATCATAAAATGATTATCATATATGTACAATAAATTCAATTTTATAATAATCCAGTAAATTTTGTCATCAAAATTGGAATCACTTCACCCTAATGAGTTGGTTGTCCACAAGTAGTCGTGAGGGATGTTTTCATTTTAAAATAAGTGGATGGGTAATAAGGAATACAGAATATTATATATAAATAATAATAATTATTTTATGGAAATAATATATATTAAATTATATAATCATAAAAACTAATAATTATTTTTTGTAATGTAAAAATAATCATACAGTTACATGGAGGTGGTAGTACACACGTTTCCATAGGTGAGACTTTTACTTATTATTTGATGGAATGGTTGTGGGATATGGTTGTACCATAACAATAATACCATATAAGTATATTGATAATACTATATTAGTTATTCTAATATGTATGAAAATTATTTATAGGAATAATTATATGTAATAAAATTTACGAGTCTTGTATGACGGTCTTCTCGACATTGAGTGACCTCATTTGGTTTACAACTTACACCTTCAGAGGATCGTTTGAAGTGAAAAATGGTAACCCTTAGATGTAGATAATATTCTTGGAATTTATTATTGAATATAATTTTTATGATAGAGTGATAAATATTATATAATCAAGGAGAAGATGAAGTTACCTTTTATAAGTGAGATAAAGGACACACCAGTAATTAAATAAAAGATTAAAATATAATGGATATAATAATCATCCATGTGGAACCAAAAGATTATTATATAAAATTGAATACACGAAAATTAATAAATAACATAAAAAATAAACATGTATCCATGTTTATGTTACATTATAAACCATCTCTTTTTTCTTAACCCCCACACTTTCCATTTATACCCTTAATCGGGGAAATGCACTGTTTAGACATTATAGACAATAAAAATACATATAAGGAAATATGTACCTGACAAATGACCCCTTGATTATATTATAGACCCTATAACATCAAAATTTTCATGTTTAAATATTTTTTTGAATTTATTATCATTCAATAAAATACATTTTTATTATAAAATAACAACAATGTCAATTTTTATATATTCATTTAATTTCACATCGAAGACATGAATATAGTAATGTATTTTTAATCTAAGCACATTTAAAATCATTTATAAATTATATTTAATTATAAATCCATTGAATAAAACAATTTCAACAAAAAATATTAATTTTATTATTTTTGATATAATTTACTATGATTTTTCTTCTACTAGAACATGAACAATATCAGCCCTACTTAAGCATTTATTATATTTTTTACTAAAAATGTGAATAATTTTCATTCTTAAAAATAACTTAATTCTATTAAAAATAAATTTTTATATTAATTCAATACTTATTTTTTCTTTATGATAACATATAGTAGATAATAATTTCAATAGAGCCATATTTTGTATTTATAATTTTCAAAAAATAATATAAATATCTTTATCAATGAAAATTTGACCCGAAAATTAAATATATTATATGATTGGGTGGATATGGTCTAAATCATCTTATTCAATGATATAAAATAATTTTTTTTTTATTTTGATGCCATATACTATAGTTTTAACCTTATTTAACAAGTTTTACCTGTTTTCATGGTGATAGTCATTGACCACTATCACAATTCATAATGAGGAAGTAAAAAGATCCTATTTAGAAAATTTTCAAAATTTAATTAAATATATGAAATTTTTTTAATATTAAATTTATTAAAATGGAATAAATGTATTTTAATATAATTTTTTAAAACACAAGGGAAAATATTTTTTTGCAAATTTTTTTAATAGAAAAGTAGAACACATTCAAAATCATAATATATTATTTATTATAATGTAATTATTTAGGTACTTATTAATAAAATGATTTCATATTTCCTTATACCGTAAAAATATTAATAGGAATTGTAAATTAAATAATTAAAAAAATAAGTGGTAATTTTAAAATAAAATTTACTTTTCATTATTATTTTAAAATTAATTCTTTGTCAAAAAATAAAAATAAATTCACCCTAACATTATATTGAATTTAGTATTTGCTAAATGCTTTTATTTATTCAAATACTATGTATAATTTGGCTTAAATAAAACAGAATATCCTTGAGAAAATGAAATAAAAAAACATTTTTATGAAAACTTATTTTTGAAGCATAAAATGAATTTAGTAAAAATTAAGTACATAAATATTAAGAATTGATTTATATATGTTCCTTATTTAAAAAAATTATTCATATTTTTAAAATTGGTTTTTTTAATGCTTAACCTTGGAAATTTCCTGGCAAGGTTATAATATTCAAATTTAAGTGATAATAATTTTTTAGAATATCACTATTTTCTTAATGGTCAATGTTGTGTGTTAAGAAGGTTATAAATCATAATAAAATTTTACACTAAATTTTTAGGCTTCTACGTTAACCCACGTTAAAAATATTAATTCCTGACAATTTTTTAGGTGTGTAAAAAAGTATAATTTTTTAAAATTACCTTTGTTGAAAACTGGAGATGCATAAATGGATAATAAAAATTACTTTGAAAAGGGGAAATAAGAAACATAGAATTTACCTAAAATACTACACAATTATGTTCCTATATGAGGAGAACATTTCTAGGATGTGAAAATTTTGACATCAATTAGAAGAAGAACATTCTAGTAGTAATATATTGTGATACTTAACATGGTCATGAGAAATCTAGTTACCAATAAACCATAAGGAAGTAAAGGAAAAGGAAGTCCACTAATCCATTTTAAATAAGATATATGGATACCATTTTTTTAAATATCATTTCCCTATAGTTTCTTTTTTAAATTAATATCAAGATAGAGAAGTCCCTATAATAGTACGACCAGATTTAATATCATTTCATAAGAACTCTTTCAGAATTTATTCATTCTTGGATAAATTGTCACTTCTATATCATATTTTACCCAATGAAATGAATATAAAAGATGATATTTTCATTCCATAGGAACTAAAATTAAATATTAAATGATAATAATATCCATAATAGGATATAAATTTATTCCTCATGTTTCCTACCATTATCAAAACCAAAAAACGGTTTTAAATATATATGTATATATAAAAGATGAATAAAATCTAATATGGAGAAAAAGTAAATTAATATCAAATGCTACAACAACAGCCCTAAATGTTAAAATTAGTATTTAAATCATTCAAATATATTGATCCATTATGATACTAAAATATTGGAATGATTTGATTATATATTACCACATGATCATCATAACACTTATCCCCAAAAAACATTCATCACATAGAATGTAACATTAAATAATTATATACAATAGTAATATATTATCAAGAATATACTAATCATTTCCCAAAAAAACATGAATCACAATAAAACCACTATTAAATTATATAGGATTCTATAAGTTATCTCAGTATTTATTGGATCATTATTGTTTAATTTATGGAGGCATGATGGGACTCATATCAAAGTGAATTCCCAATGGATCTCAAGCCTTTTGGAGGCATTCCACATATCCTATCTATAGCATGAATCAATGCTCAAATAGTTCATTCATCCCTTAACCCACTGATGGTGTGATATACAGGACCCAGATTCCACCGAATGGGTTCCCTGAGGCCAGTGGTCAACATGGCCTCAAAAAACATCTCCCCAAACACCAAAGGCTGCTGACTAGCAGTGAGGGACCCGGGTGTGTCCATGGAGATATTATACCCTCATTAGCTGACTGTAGCACAGTGGAAGGAATATAAATGAATAGTAAACAAATAAAGAAACCTGATTCAATAGATAAATGTTAATTACAATAACTATATCAACTAAATAAATTATTATTTATGGACGTGTCACTAGAAAACTGGAAAACATGGATTCAAGTCAATAGTAATAACATGTTCAGCAATGTAAAAGAAAACAGGGGATACTCTAAGAATCCTAAGATAAAACTTGGACAAATTATATCAAGCTCCATCCTAACATCAAGAAATCAAGAGTTTTAAGCCGTATTCTTCCCTATTTCATCACCATCAACATTTTAATCTACTTCGGGTACCCAATGATGTCCGGAGAGTGTGTGAGATAAATCATAGTGGGCCACCATGAATGGTCTCTATATCATTCTTCCCATGTAATTGAATATTAAAATTTGCATACATGCATACATAATATAAAGGAAATAGTTCAATATAACTAAATTACAAAGTACCTACTTCACCCCTCGGTTGGTGTCCGAACATGTAACCAGTTCATTAATTAATTAACTACCATTTAATAGTAATAGGTCATGTGAGTCATAGCTAGCACTGACATAACCTCATGATAGTATATGTAGTTAAGGTCCCAAGATGTAACAATATATCCTCACAAAGATATATGTTGAGTGAGTTTGAGGGTATCAACCAAGGTACCACAGATCTCACAAAACACTAACTCAATAGAATATGTTTCTAGATAGGGGGTAAGTGTTTAATCCAAGGAGTGTAATCCATGACCATCCACAATAATGTTCCCACCAAGTCCATGTTGATCAACCATTGTAAAATAGGGCCATACAAGGATAGGGACCAATGGTCTTTGACCATTGTACCCACTAGTCAATGTTGGATCTAGGGAGTGTATTCGAGGTATCATGCAATAATTAAAGAGATCCTACTTTAGAATACCGAGCATCTGAGGAATAGAAAAAAGCTGGAGTTCGGTGGGTATGAACCCATGAAAATGGCATCATTGAATCATAATATGGTTCTCGAGACCCAAAGTACTCTCCTCTCAATGGTGAAGGTGAGCTCAAGTTAGTCCATTGCTATTTGTTATTGTAATCATTTAATTATTCCTATGTTTCAAGACTTGTCTTATAGTAGTGTGTATAGGCCATATAGTTTTGCAACCATTTAATGAAGTCTTCATTTACCATTAAGGCACATTAGATTAGAGAGTTTCAATCCACAACTTTCCATCTATTTGGAAAGTGGTGCTATAGACATGTAACCTTTATTCAATATCATTTTTTAAGGATATGTAATATATAGAGTATACAAGCCATTTCACATTTCACATTTAATAATCAATTTTAAGAACATACCCGAGGCGGTACAATTTGTTGTAATACATGCACATTATATTATTAAAATATCATTAATAATATGCTATTTATTATAAGAAGTCTCTCCTTTTAGGATGGTCCGGAAAATGAAATCCAGAATTCTTGCTCAAACGTGATGAAACACTAAAAACCTAAACATGGTATAACCTTAAACATGGTTCATATTGAGTTCTTGGTGTAACCTCTAACAACTAATCACATATTTGGAAAGAGAATAACCATATGATACTAACAAGTATAATCATGGCATGTAAATTTGAGAAATGACTTATTATGAAATCATTGGTCCCCGAATGAATACTATGAAATCAGCAAACATTATAGGAATGAGTTATAGACCACCCACCATATGGTTGTACAGCTATCCTCCTGTAGTATTGGACCTTGATTTGTCTCTTACTAGAGTAGATCTATGGAAAGGGGAAAAATGAAAAAATGATGTTATCATGGTTGAGAGAAAGAGAGAAGAAGAATGGCTAAATAGGACTCGATTACATACCATTTCTCATCCAACAGGATGAATTGTAGCTCAATCAAATGGTGAAAAAGTAGATATATTGATCCCTTGATTTGGCCATCAAAATATCCAAAATTAGAGGAAATTTATTAATCTCACAAGTTCATTGATTTGGGAGGAAGTGGGGTTAAATAGATCATTAAGGGAATTTTTCACATTTTACCCATAATTTTAACCATCACATGGTTTGTTAGCATGTTTTTTCAAAACATGCACAAACCATGTGAGATGGTTCTGCCCGAAATAACATCCTCCCATTAGTTTGACCAAATAATGTTCTTTCCATGCATATGTACCTGGGAAAAGGGGGTGTTTACATAGTTAGGATGCACAATCGGGCACCAACTATGTGAGTTGGATCTGTTTGGAAAAAACACAATATGTACAGTTAGGAAAACCACACCCCCAACCAGTTTTCCACAAAAAGCTGGGTTCTAGGCTCTGAAAAATCCTTGGACAACCATAAAACCTTTACTAACACATTATTCATCTATATTTGGTCAAAGTTATAGAATAATATCGACAACTAATGGACCGATAACTGTGTAAAAAACCATGTTCTGACAGTCTTTCCCCCTAAAAGGAACTCACCCCACAAGTTCTCCTTCCAAGGGTAATGAATCTTTCTCTGATAAAAACCATGGACATTGGTCACGTACATCGGCTTCCCTCTTCCAATTCTCCTCCAATACTCACCCATTCTTACATAGCACCGATACAATAGGGACAAACATTCATTATAGATTCTTCATGCTTCGTTCAAGGATTCATACTAGATATTCTCCAAAGGTAGCATCAACATATAACATAACTACCTCATGATCAAAGGTATTAGACAATCGGCATGATATTGGCAAAGCTATGAGACTTGAATGATGTCGTTCATGGCATGGTACCTCTAAGATATTAGTAACTGATGGGATACCATCCTGACCCTCTATATTTTTAAATGTCCTGACAAAATGAAGAAACAACATTCCCTACATCATTAACCTCTTATTCCCTAGCCAGGGTGATACCTGAAGTGAAACACTATCACCAAATTCGAACCCTAGAGGCCATCATCGATGATCGGCATAATATTTTTGTCATGAATGAGTTGTATTCAAATGCTTCTGGGTCAACAGAAGCTTCTCTGAAGTCTCCCAAACAAGATGAGGACCTAGTAGGGATGCCTCCCCTTCCTCAAGCCAGCGCAAGGATGAATGACATGGCCTACCATAAAAGGACTCAAATGTATCCATATTAATCATCTCCATGAATATATTATTACATGAAAATTAAATTAGAAGGATATTCTTCCCCATTGAATTGTCGAAATCACAGACACATGCATAGAGCATATCCTCTAGAACTTGTATTTTTTGTTCTGATTTTCCATCAGTCTGAGTGTGAGAATATATTCTTAGAATCATCAAAGACCCCATAGCTTTCTGCAAACTATTCCAAAACCATCATGTGAAACAAGAATCCCAAATCTAGAATAATAGTACATGGAACCTCGTGTAGTCAAAGGATATCATAATCATACAGTCATCCCAACTCCTATATGGAGAATGAATCCATCATAGGAATAAAGTTTGATTATTTCATTAGTCGGTCAATGACTACACATCTAGTATCAGTACCCCTCAGCGACCTGGGTAATATAAATGAAAAATATAATGCAACATGTTCCAATTTCCATTCTAGGACATGAAGTGCTTGTAACATGTTGACTAGTCTCTACTGCTCCACCTTCACTTACTGATTGGTGGAACACGTGGTGATGAATATTTCAATCTAACATTTAATTCTAGTCTACCAATACTAGAGTCATATATCTTGATACATCATAAAATTCCTAGATAAAATTACCACTGATAAGCATGGTAATTATTCAACAACTCCTCTCTCATATCTTTAAAAACATAGATATGTCCACGTAGATGCAGTACGTTGTCTCATTCTATAGACCAATCTAGAGGTGGGTTATCTGATGATATACTCTCAGGGAGAACCAATCTGTTAGGATTTTAAAACTAAATACTCTTCAGCTTCTCAAGGAGGGAATTTGTAACTGTTAAGGCTGAGAGGCAAGACTACTCGTTACTGTCATGAAATTCAAGATGAAATTAAACAAAGAGAACCATTAACTCCCATTCATCATCGGCTGTCGTTATGACCTGTGTTTGAGATTTTTACTCACTACATCACCGACCACATTTCCCTTTCAAGGTGTATAGGAATCCTTGAAATCAATGGATATTATATATTCAACCCATCTATGTTATCTAAGGTTCATGTCACACTATGAAAAGATATACGTGAGTCTCCTTTCATATATATACACCACAAAGAGCACACCCAATAGATAATGTCTCTAGCAACATAAGGTATGAAAAACTGATTCTAGATCAATGTCATGGGTCAAATATTTTCTCTCATGAGGCCTTAACTGTGGAGTTCTATATGAATTATCATTATATTTCTACATCAAAACTGCTCCTAGGCCAATGCATGATGCATCGAAGAAGATAATATAACCTTTATCAATAACTAGAAGTATCAAATCTGATTTTGAGACAATCCACCCTTTACTTTCCAAAAAGGATTTCTCATATCATTCTGACTATAAGAACTTAACACCCTTCATTTTAAATCTAGTATGAGGTGAAGAAATACCTAAGAAGTCCTATATGGAATTCCTGTAATATCTAGCAAGCCTTAGAAAAACCCGGATATCAAACACATTATTGGGATTCTCCTAGGAAACTACATCACTATCCTTTTAGGGTTAACAAATACACCATATTATGAAATAATCTAACCAATAAATTGGACCATTTCAATCTAGAAGTTTCACTTAGAAATATTGTTTTAAATATGTTGCTCTCTCAGCATACTCAGAATGATCTCAAGATGTTTGGCATGGTAATTATGAGTGCGATAATAAACCAATATCTCATCCAAAAATACAAAAAAAAAAGAGTCTACAGAAGGGTGTAATCCCATATTAATCAAAGACATGAAAATAATAGATGCATTCCTAAGGATTAGAAACATAACAAGATACTCATACAGACCATAACAATAATGGAATTTTGTATGAGGTATGTACGATGGTTTGGATCGCACCTGATGATAACTTGATCTTAGGTAAATATTAGAGAAAAACTTTGCTCCTCAGATATGGTTAATGAAATCAACTATTCAATTAAGTATATAGGAATTTTTTCTTGTAAGATTATTTAACCTTTTTTAATCCCCACATATAAGTAATGATACATCTGCCTTATTTTCAAAAAGCTCGGGAAGACCCATGAGGATGTACTTGTCCATATAAATCCAATGGCCTCTAGGCCCTCTATCTACCACTAATGCTCCAAAAGATTAGTAGGTACTATCGTATATGGAGTAATGGACACTATAGATACTCCTCAAACAAGATAAATTTTAAAATATACCACTCTCTTAATAGGTAATCCAAAAAAGATATCAGGAAAGATGGACCTAAAATGATCAACTACTATTGGGAAGTCAATTTGATGAAAACCCGGATCTTCCATAAAAATATTTTCATTATGGGTGGTAAAATCACTTACCCCATGATGCATTTTTTAGGATCTCCCAACCAAGAGATCCCACTCACCTTTGAAATGTTAACTGCTACCATATAGTGATGTAAATGTGACCCTACGATGATAGATTTCTACAAATGTGTTATAGTGGAAAACCCGTCCATCCCGATAATGAAATCAATGTTCATCATCTTGAGAATAAAGAGATTTTACATGAAAGGGTAACTACCAACATCAAGGGCAATGTCCCAATATTGGATTATTTCTTATGTCCATATTACAAATAGTGTATCAAAAGTCACTACTCCATAGTGATATTGTATCTCTAGTCCAAGAATTTCTACTATAGATAAAGAAATAAAAGAGTTTGAAACAACTATATCAACAAAAGTAGGGAAAATAGTGGTGGATACTAGAATAATGCCTTGTAGTTTAGATTTTACCACATCCCGATCCTCAGTTATCACCGTCAAAGAGTTAAATTGACATGATCGATGGCCCTGTTTAATAGATGGACTACCACAATCATGATTTTTCTACAGGCGCTGCTGGTGTTGAGGGGTCAGACTACCACAACCACGAACTCCTCCATGTTGAAACCTACAGGGGTATTCCAACTCCCCGATTGACATAGTGGAAATGATCATGATCATGTAGATGGATTTAATGCTGATCCATTTCCAATTCAATCTCGTGGAAAGGTCCTACATGAATACTGAGTATGACCCATACGACCACAATCCCATCACTCCATAGGGTCTCTATCACATTAGCTCTTATTATGCCCTAGTTTTCCAAATAGATGACTCACTAGAGAGATATCAAAATGGATACTATGGCTGCCACTACCCTATTAAGAAACCTCAAGGGAATGTTTCCTACCACCGGAAGAACTACTGGCCTACCACAGCATTGATCCTATAAACCTGGTACTCAGGTCATACCTCATGTTACACATAGTGAGAAGGGTCTGATAAACTATTGTATAAATGGTAGGAAGGTGAAAGACATTCACCTATGCTTGGATAGAGTACCAAAGACCATCCTTAGAAGTTCTATTACAAAAAAGCTCACCAGTAGCAAGAAGTTGTGAAAAGCCTTTTAAATCAGTGAAATTTGATGATTCTTCCATAACATACATAGAACCATAATATAGATTCATGAACATTCTTGACCTGTCAGCTCTCAGTGCTTGAGGAATGAACTGATCATAAATGGTTGTCTGAAAATCCACCAATAACATGTCATGTTGATGACCAACCTGGGTAACTACAACCCACAAACTCTTGGATGATTCCTGATTAATGTATGTGGAAAGATTTACACTCCACTCTAGAAGAATTTACAAATGCTCAAAGGTAGACCGCATTGACATTATCCATGACTCAGTAGTCTGAGAACCTCTATCCCCTGAAAAAGTCGGAGAATGCTACTGATGGGACTCACAAGTAAGATCATCCATCATAGGTGTAACCTGTGTTGCAAAAATAATGGGATACATTATATGTAGAAAACTATCCCGAACATGGGAATCAGTGCCTAGATTAGGAATAACAGGTGATGCCTCAAGTGGCTCTCATGTATGTATGACTGGAGGCCCAGGGCCCACCACATCTGAAGAATGATCATCACCACCTTCAGGGAGAATGACACGAGGACTTCATGGTGGAATATATCTTAAAATGACAATCACATGCCACAGAACATGCTTAGAAGCATGGAGATAACATCACTAGCGGAAACTAAACATTAGAAAACTAACCACCCAATGAATACTACCCAAACTACCTACTTAGATGGCCAGGTATCAGTATGTTCTGAAGTATATGTTTCATGCCATTTTGCAGTTAATTTCCAGATACACTCATATTCCTTTACCAGACATGAAATTTTGGGATAAGGATATGCAACCAATTCATTTTAGATTCCACTATTCACTTTATAATGGATACCCATTTCAAATGAATTAGTGCCCATACACCCATAACTTTAAATGACACCCACATACTTATAGCATAATGCCTCGACTATGTAAATTACTCATCCCAACCCATGAAGGCCCATAGACCTCATAAATTGAGATATAGAATCCCCCAATCACAGCCAATGTAATACAAGTAGAAGAAAACTATCACAACATCACTCAAAAGTCACAATCATATCAAGAAATGAAAAGTAGTGAAATTCACCTATATAGCATGGCAATATGCATGATAGGTGAACTCTATGTGTCTATAATGTTTCATGTAACTATTATCCTTTCCCTCACATCATCGGGCTAAGGATGAAATAAATTTTCAAAAACAGTAATAATCAATAACACTACAAAACATTTGAATCACCCAATGTTGAAATAATATCAAATGTGATAGGCAAAAGGAAAATAATAATTATAATTTAGGAAAACCTGATTTTTCAAGAACAAGGGATCCCAATGCACAGGAATGGATTATGAAAAAATTCCCAAGAGTTCCAATTCTTCAATCTATTGTCTCCAAATAGTAAAGCAAGAATATAAACCACCTTTGATAACTCTTTGTTGTATCTCGGACTGAGATTCCACATAACGGGTTACCCCAGCCCGGTGGGCCACATGGCATCAAGCACATCTCCTCAAATGCCAGTGGATGCTGACTAATAATGAGGGCCTAGGGTGTGTCTTTGGGGAGACTCTACACTTATTATAAGAATTTAGCAGAATGGATGGAATATAAATGAATAGTGACCAATAGGTGCAAACTGATATAGAAGATAAATTAGAATAACAATAACTGTATAAAATAAAGCAATGATGATGTAATGACATGTCACAAGAAAATTGTAAAAAATGGATACAACACAATAAGAATAACATGTTCCACAATGTAAAAGAAATCAAGGTCTACTCCATTCATTTTGAGATCCAACTCATTCATCTACTATCAAGATCCATCCTAACATCATGTAATCAGGTTTTTGAACATGTATGCTTCCCTTTGTCAACACCTATAACGATGTAGTCTACTACAGGTACCTAATGACACCTGGAGATGGTATGAGAAAAATATAAGTGGGCCACCACCAATGGTGTCTTTTACATTAGGCTCGTGTAATAAAATATAGTACTGTGTAGGAACATATATATAATGTAAAGGAAACAATACTATATAGATAACTACTCATGTACCTGCTTCATCCCTCATCTAGTGTTTGGACATGTAACATGTTAACTAATAATGTAAATACCATTAAATGTCAGTAGGTCACGTGATTCATAGCCAGAACTGGCATCAACTCATTATAGTATAAGTAGTGATGTTCCCAAGATGTAATATAGAATCCTGACAAAGATATTTAGTGATGAAGTTATTGGGTAATATCCAAGGTAACATAGATCTCATGAAACACTAATTCAATAGTATCTATGTCGATCCATAGGGGTAACAGTGTAATTAAAGGATCATAATTCATGTTATTCTGCAATTAGGTTCCTAAAGAGTCCAAGGTGACTGAACATGGAAAAATAGGTCAAAAAAAGGAAAGTTCCCTATGGGAATTCACCATGTAACCTACTTTTCAATGTTGGATACAAGGAGTGTATCTGAGTTATCATGTAATAATGAAAAGGACCCTACAGTAGTATACTGAGCATTTGAGTAATAGTCATGAACTAGAGTCTAAGTGGGTATAATCCAAAGAAAACTACTTCCATGAATCAGAATGGGGTTCCTATGACTAAAGGTACTCTCCTATAAGAGTCCAAGGAGATCACAAGTCAGTCTATTCGTATTTTTTATTGTAATAATGTAATCATTCCTCAGTTTCCAAACTTTTCATCCATTAGTGTAGATAGGAAACGTATCGTTGAGACCATTTAATCATGACATACTTAACAATTTTGTAATATTCAATTAGAGAGGGTCAATATTCTACCTTCAATCCATATGGAAAGGGGTTCTATGGATGTGTAATCATTATTCAATATTTGTTTACATCTGAGTCATATAAATAGTATTCAATCCATATCACCATTCGCATTTAATAATAAATTTTAAGAATTTAACTTATGTGGAAAAAGTGGTGAGAATACATATATATACCATAATGCAACTATTATTAATAACAATAAAGTTATTAACAGAAGTATCACCTTTAGGAATGACAATAAAATAAAGACCCGAATGCTGGCTAAAACATGCTGAAAATCAAAAAACAAAAATGTTGCATAACCTTCAACATGGGTCAGATTGATTTGTTCATATAACTACTAACAACTAATCACATATTTGGAAATAGCATAACCATACAATTCTCACATGTAAAGTCATGACATGTGGATTTTAGAAACGGCTTCTGATGAAATCAGTGTGCCCCACAAGAATTTTCTAGAATCAATGAACATTAACTATGAGTTAACAACCACCAATGTAACACCCTGACCCCAGTTACCCAAAGTCGGTGCATTATTACATAACATTGGCATTATCACAAAAGATCAATTATCAAAAGACCGATTTGTTTAGTATCCTTGAAACACTATATACATTCATAAATGATACATTAAATCATAAAGTGAAAAACTACAATAACATAGTCTCCATAGTCCACACTCATATCCCCATCAGACTATACCTGTAGGACAATCATAAAATATTTCTTCACATGCTGTGAAAAATAAAACATAGAAAGGGGTGAGCTCAGATGCTCAGTAAGGATAACATTATGGCGGAAACATTCATAAATAAACATAAACATTTAAGGCAATGTATAACTAAAACAAAAGCCTTTAAAACATGAATTTCAGCATAACATGGGAAAAGTAAAATGATATAATGCATTTTACTTATTCACATGGATATTCTACCAGTCGAATAATCACATGAAATATCAATAACTACTTTCTTAATGATGGAATGCATAATTTCAGACTATCATATCCACATAGTCAAGGCCTTGTGCCACGACTACAAATAAGATTTAGTCAAGACATTATTCCAAGACCTTAGGTTCTCTCATGAGACCTACTGATTCATCTAGGAGCTATAGTAGGGTCCACCCGTCACTTACTAAGTCATATGCATTCCTTATATGAAAAGGATTAAACATATCATAAAAAAATAACATAATCGTATCACATTAAACATGCATAATGGAAACATAAAATTTACACATTTCAATCAAAAGATATAAATACAACACATTGATATAATAAAACCATTTCCAATACAAAAAAAATTAAAACATGGTATTTATTTTTCATTTTAAGAATGTTATGGCTTGTAGAGTAAGCTGAAACACAAATAACTGCCATGGCGGCGGAGAATTCGTTATCGCCGCATACGTAAGACAAAAACATTCCATTTTTCATTTAGTAAAATACTTCATACAAAGTGAATCCTTTTTAATAAAAGTAAATGTAAATGGGTTTTATACACTGTATAAATGAAAGTTGTGTATAAATCAAAATATGGATCAATGAAAGGAGATTGAGACGATGTCCCTTACCTCGTGTCCGACTTGACTTGATCGTTCTTTAATATCCTGAATAATAAAATAGAGTTAATTTTTACATGCTTAAGAACCCTTTTCAAGTTCATTATTCCTTTTATTTCACTTATTTCTATGTTATGAACATTATTTAATTATTTAAGTTAATAACGGTCGTTTTGTCAATCTTTGTTACTTGAGTCAAAAATAAACTTCTCATAATTACATGTTTTTCGTGTGGTAAAATATCCATTATATCCCGAATTATATTCATGATGTATATATAATATATATAAAATATATCTATTATATAAATTAATTTATAACATTACATAACATTTAGAGGTATGAAATGAAATGCACTATTCATGGAGATGGTATGTCGTACGTACGCATGGACGCTACTATCATTTATATTTCGTATTTAATGGAATGAAATCGTAATGACATAATATTATATTATAATTTCAGTATAATATAATATATAAAATCATTTACTCCATCATTTATACATCCCACAAATTTCATTAATGATTCAAATCACTTTGAGTGGGCGGTTGTCTGCACTTCCTAAAATGAAATTATCGCATTTACCCATAATGTAAATCATAAAGGTATACCATAAATGAAAAATACAGAAGCATAAAGAAAAAAATTCATATAATATATCATATATAAATATAGTGACATCTTAATGGCCACCATGAGAGGTGCTAAAAGATGATTGAAAAATCATCGTTTCGTGAGGCAGTAATTGTAACACCCCAAGCTTCCTCGGTATGTTTCCTTTCGAATAATGCAATGACGTGCATTGTACGCAACTTCGAGATTTTAACACACCACAACCAATCAAACTAGCCGTTATGAATAGTAATACCTACTTTTTGAAATTATATATATTTTATATTTCAAAATGGACTTCATTTTTGGATTTGGAATATCGAATTTAGCCTAAGGTGAAATTTTGGTACTTTTCGGATAACTTTCATATTTTGATGAATAGTGAAAATTACTAAATTTTAATTAAAAACAACTTTTTTAATCAAAATAATTAATAGTGATATTTTGTGAATTTGAGTGGTTTTAAAGTATATTTAGAATATATTTTTACTATTTAATATAATGTTGGTCATTGGACATAATTTTACAATTAAACCGAACATAAACAAGTGTCAATCTTTTGATAGTTATTATCTCTTAAAAACACGCTTTTTGTTTTGACAGCGGGAATTAATTTTAAATTAATTTCTGCCACTTATGTGTTTTGAATTTAGAAAAATGGATTCCATATTTGGAATCAGGATGTCCAAATTTTTTAAATAGGTAACTTTTATTTTTAGACATTTTGAATAATTACTGCGGTAAATATTTTATTTACCATGGTTAAGGGTAAATCCGGTAAATAAGGGTTAAAAAAAATAATATTATAATAATACTAAATTACCCTAAAATGTGTCTTAACTCTATTGGTTGATACCTGGTCGACCATGGGCATCTTTGGGTCAATTTTGGGACCCCATGGATCCACTTGTAAGTGATAATGACACTTTATATTATTTAAGTTAAAATGAATACAAAATGACACAAGCATATATCTTTTAGCAAAACAATTGTTACATAGGGTTATATATTCTGGATTTTAGATTATAAATATTCATTAGAAAGATAAAAAGATTTCCTACATAATTATATTTTATTTATAATTTTTTGACATTAAATAAGTTATTTTATTGATGACACAATGATGATGCAGTAATTACTATAATAGTGAAAAATTAAAATAATTGATTTTATAAATACCCAAATAAATATAATATGACACTTTTAATGAATTAAACTAATTTTATAGGATAATATGATATATTAGGATTTATGTAATTGACTTTGTTTGAAATAATCAATCTGTTATGAGTTTCACAAAAACCAACTAATGAATAGTGTCAAAATTGACATAAAAGAGTTCTTAAAACAAATATTATATTATTAATTGATATTAAATTCCTAAAAATCTAAGGTTCGGCCAAGAGACTTATATTATGATAGGTTAATCATTAATGGACCACTTGGGGGTCTTTTGGATGTATATAGTAAGTTTATTAACCATATTATATAAAAATACAAAGAGACATTGTAAAAGTGAAACTAATTAACTTAGAGTTAATACTTAAAGATAAGGTTAATATAAGTACCCAAACCTGTCTAAATTCTATTGGATGAGTTTTTTGCGACCTATACCCACCTCATACTTTGAATAGTCAACTTTGGAGCCTTTGGAAACCGAATATGAATTTATTATAAATTAATATTTCTAGCTTTTCCAAAGGTGCCCCTCACCCCTCTTATAAAAGGGCACTCCTCCTTCTCTTTTCCTCACACCTCTCAAGCCACTTGGCTCGTCCAAACTCTGCCCAACTAAGCTCCCCACATCCCTCTCCTCCTCCTTGAAGCTTCCCCTTAGGCAGAAATCATTTCAACAAGTCCTTTGGTTCCAACCAAAGTGAGTTACCTAAATTAAAGGTAACGATTTCTCTTAAATTATTTTCTTTTATTTTGCTTCTTCAACCCCCAAACTCTTTTTATTTCCCTTCTTTTGTAACAACACCAGTATCCTCAATATACTAGGATGTTGTTATAAGAAGTATTCAAACTACACATACACACAACTCCATCTAATGGATGATGAACATAATGTTTCTGTGGATGGCAAACTAACGCCTCACGAAACGATGATTGTTCAAAAACATCTTACCGCCTCTCATGGTGGCCATTATGATGGCACTATAATTAAATATGATATTAATGATATATATTTTATATATAAGCTTCTGTAATTCCATTTTATTTTATACCATTATTCGTTTCATGTTGTATATACATACGATAATTTCATTTGAGGAAGTGCGGACTACCGCCCCCTTAAAATGATATGACTCGTTCATACCACACATGGAACGTATAAAGGATGGTGTTAATGAACTTAAGTAACATATATAAAATATTATATTATACTGGAATAGTAATATACCTATATATCATTTGGATTCGATTCTTTTAAAATAAAAAATTAAATGGAAGTAGCGTTCGTGCGTACGTACGGACTACCGTCTCCACGAACGCGATGAGATTCATTCTCCATCGTATCCATTCAAGTATAATTATCATTTAATGATTTAAAAATGATGTTTAAGGACTTGATATCATTCTGGATATGAATAAGATACAACAAACATGACTTATGTAACAAAACATATAAAAGAAAATGAGTAAGTTAACACCCGAAACGGCGTTAATACTAAGATATTATTAACAAATCAATGTTAAAAGATCATATATGATATCATATTAAAGTAAATGATTCTTGTATTATTCAATAACAATTATTTCACCATTATACAGGAGGTAAACCTACCATCGACCTAGGAAAAAGTACAAAGTAAGGATTTTCTTATCTCACTTTTAATTCCGTGAGAATTCCATTGATCACCACTTAATTATTGCATGTGGTGTATGTGTACTGCCCATGATCGTATTATTTGTGTAATATACTTTAATTTATGGGTATTTACATCATCATGGTATGATACTTCTTTCATGGGTGTATGTTTCGTAAGTTACCTAATCGATAAGGGAATTTGAGATTTCAATTTCCACTCATTTGGCTTTACACATATTTCATTGATTATATTACCCCAAGATTATGTGTGGAATCACTATTCATTTGATTATGTCATAATTTCCACTCCCCTTCTTGTGGATAGAAGTTTGATACACATAATCACTCCATTGGTAATTCTCAAGTCATTGATATGAATTTGATAAGAGTAATTTTAACTCATTCTCCATTTGTTGAGTTAAACATCCAATTCGTTGGTATTGTTTTTTACAAGAATATGTGTGAATGTCCTTTGATTGTTTCACACTGAATATCCAATCATATTTAGTGTATTTATATTTGTCACACATAATTATGTCATTGATTTATCCTTAACCTAAGGATACAACCTTTTTGAGAAATTTCATCTCAATTTACATTCCATTGAGACTTCTTTGATGATATACACCAAATCACTTCTATGTGGTGTATATAATGTACTTTGACATAGTATATCATGAATTCCTTTATTCTCATGATATTACAATGTTTTGATTACCTCAATTATTTGTATTGAAGTGTCTCTCTTTTGGTTAGAAACTCTAACCAAAATACCATTTTAAAATGTTTTAATGAATTATTCTTCTAAATCATGCTCATTAATGTCCATATTTTAAAAATGGTTTTAAGGATTTATTTATATGGACATTAAAGTTTTAAAATTAAAACTCCTTTTAAAAGTTTCAAAGTGGTATGGGACACATTGATTCAAAAATATACTTTTAAATGGCTACTTGACAAATAGTGCGACTTTTAAATGTTTTCAAGAAAAGGGGGATATTTCTCTCAAATAGTTTTGATGATTATTTTCATCTATGTCAACATCCTTCATTATTATTGATTGAGGTTAATGTGATACAATACAATCTTCCATATTGTATCGAATGAATTATGTTTGACTGTGGATGTGCTATTTTTATACCATTCATGGTTTGTGGTGAAAGTATTGACATTTCGTATGCTAGTTTAATACGAATGTTTACGTTATGTTTAAACCTTTTCATATGGGAATGCATTGGACTTAATAAGTGACGGGTGGAGCCCGCTATAGCTCCTCGATGCATCGGTAGGTCTCATGAGACAAACTAGTGTCTTGGCACAAGGCCTTGGCAAAATCTTATTTGTAGTCTTGGCACGAGGCCTTGGCTATGTGGTTATGATAGTCTGGCATTATGCATTCCATCATTATGAAAGTGGTTATTGATATTGCATGTGATCATTCGACTAGTAGAATATCCATGTGAGTAAGTAAATGGCATTATTTCATTTTACTTTTTCCATACCATGTTGAAGTTCAATTTTAAAAGGCTTTTGTTTTAGTTATAAATTGCCTTAAGTGTTTATGCTTATTTATGAAAGCTTCTGCTATAATGTTATCCTTACTGTGCATCCGAGCTCACCCCTTTCAATGTTTTATTTTTCCCAGGATTATGAAGAAGTAATTTATGAATGAACTGCAGGGATAGTATGAGGGGATATGAAGACAAGATTTTTTTTTATGATGTAATGTAAAAATTTATGGATGTATCTAGTTATTCCAAGGCTACTAAACTAATCGGTCTTTCGAGACTTGATCTTTCTCATGATCAAGCCAATGTTATGTAATAATGCACCGACTCTAGATAATTAGGGTCGGGGCGTTACAGTTGGTATCAGAGGAAGTTTAGTACAAACCTTGGTATCTAGATTTAGATAAACTCTGATTAGAGCACGTAGACCTAAGATGAACTTTGAGGATTAGTATAAAAGAACTTCCTAGAATTTTGGTATTGTAGGGATTTTGTGAGTTTTCCGAGCAATACATCCCTGTCTGGATACGAGCAGGTAGAGGCGGCTCTGGCACAGATGTACCTAGGGTTAAAACCCGAAAACACCGCTTTGAGCTAGACTCGAACGGGAACTGGTGCACGACAACGGGCCTTGTTGCACTCTTGGTTACGACACTCCCGGGGGATATGCTTAGGATAATTTACATTTTCTTTACAAACCAATTTAAGTAATATATATATAAGATGAGAGTAAATGACCTTGGTTAATCCTAATATGTTTCAAATTGAGAATATGGTGACATTTTAATCTCTAAATGATTTTACGACTACTATTACTCACACAATGCTTTATGGTTTTAGTCAATGGCTGGATTCCAAGGAAGTCATAGTGACTTTGAGAATGATGTACAAGATGGGAACGGTGGTGGCAATGAGCAACAAAATGGAATGTTGATAGGCATAAAAGATATCGTCTTTATGCCAAATCAGTTTTCCAAAAATATGATCAACAACATATATATTAACCAACTCCCAGACTCAACAAGGAAGAGAAAGGTGATAAATGATAAGAGCTCCAGCAATGGAGACCATGGAGAAAAGAACCCTCAATTTTTATCATGCAGGAAATGTGGAAAGGGACACCCAGGAAAGTGTCTCAATGGGACAAAGAAATGTTTTATGTGCGGGAAGGAAGGACATAAAGTAAACAATTGCCGAAGAAAAATGAAGAGTACTATGGAAGAAGATAAAAATGGTCCCAATATTCCATTTACAGTCATTTGCCGTAAATGTAGGGGACCTGGCCATTACCCGAGTGAATGTCCTATTCTATAGGATATTTTTTTTGGTCAAAGAAGAATCTATGTGGGAATAAATGGTTGGAGAAATGTTTAAAAAGTATTAGCACTCCTTGTTGATGGGTTTACTATGGAATAATTTTCTCTTGTATTTGTAACCCCGTAGTTTGCCATGTGAGAATGATATTTGAGGAAGAATTGTCTCTTCTCTTGTGGATTTGGGTATAAATAACCATTTGGATTTATATGATCATTGGGGTTGGAGAGAATTATAAGTTATTCTAATTTGGGATGAAGATTCAAGGTATGATATAACATTTGTGGTTAAATTTATGATATAGTATTTTGAGGAATTTATCTCATTTTGGAAATATTATAAAATATAGTTTTTGAAAAAGGACAACACGTAGACCGTGTGACAACCCGTCGCGTCGGACAAAGCTATGGGAATCGAACCCACAACCAAAGTGCGATTGGGATTTATCGCCTACCACTGGACTACGTGATGTCCCTGGTTAGTGTGACTATTTTTTTTAGTTAAATGATTTTATTGATCAATAATAAGTTGATTTGGGTTCTTATTTCATATCAAAAGAATACCCTTGGTATAGGAAAATGATTTGGTGATTAAGTGATAAATGTTATTTTGGAAGATGTTCGCTTTGTTGGAAACACTATATGTCCAAGGAAAATAGAATACTATGGGGTTTCATTTGTGGAGTAATGATAGATTTTTATCTACGTTTTTATTGTGGATTTATAGTGATTTGGGTTATTTATGGAAATGATTAACCTATAATAGAGAATATGTGATTAGGTTAATTACTTTTGAGTATGTGACTTTAAGAGTATCTGATGTCATTTGAAGATACAATTTAACATGGGAGACTACATAATCAAATTCTTCTATGTTTTGGGTTTCAATATTAGTTTGGATTATATTAAAGTATTTTAAGGACAATTGTTTATTGAATGGTATCTATTTATCTTTGGGGCATTGTTGGTTTAATTTTAGAAATTAAGATTAGTGCATATTTATCTCAATGAATATCCTTTTGGGGGATCATTAGATCATTCACTGACCATTTTGGTTTTGATTAATCTTCAAAGACAATGTAAATATATGGTTTATCCTTCATGGATCATGTGATTCTATAGAAGTTTATTCTATCTCTTCCAGTGTGACCAAGTCTTCTTGAATACTCATCGTTTAAAAAAAATGAGATAGTGGTGGAAATTTATTAAAGAATGAAAATATACTTAAAATGTAAGTATATCTCATAATGTTCTTAGTCAATATCATAAATGAATTCCTCTTCCTTATGTAATGTAACTAAAAAAAATGTTGTCTGTTTACTTTCCTACTAGGAGACTAATGGTCGTTTGTCCCAACACAAGTTTGTGGTTTTCTCATTGTTAACTTTCTCCTGATCATGATTTATATCCCTCTCCATCAGAACTTGACACTTATTTTATCATCCATATCCATGTTTTCTTACATGTAATCCTAGTATGGGTTATCTTGGATGACCCTTATACCTCTCTTTCTTTCTTTTAAAGTGACAGTTTTATTGACTCTTTTTCCGATGTGGGACTTTCCATTATATTCCCAAGCAAAATTTTAAAAATTGCGAGGACGCAATTTATTGAAGGAGGGGAGAATGTAACACCCCAAGCTTCCTCGGTATGTTTCCTTTCGAATAATGCAATGACGTGCATTGTACGCAACTTCGAGATTTTAACACACCACAACCAATCAAACTAGCCGTTATGAATAGTAATACCTACTTTTTGAAATTATATATATTTTATATTTCAAAATGGACTTCATTTTTGGATTTGGAATATCGAATTTAGCCTAAGGTGAAATTTTGGTACTTTTCGGATAACTTTCATATTTTGATGAATAGTGAAAATTACTAAATTTTAATTAAAAACAACTTTTTTAATCAAAATAATTAATAGTGATAAATTGTGAATTTGAGTGGTTTTAAAGTATATTTAGAATATATTTTTACCATTTAATATAATGTTGGTCATTGGACATAATTTTACAATTAAACCGAACATAAACAAGTGTCAATCTTTTGATAGTTATTATCTCTTAAAAACAAGCTTTTTGTTTTGACAGCGGGAATTAATTTTAAATTAATTTCTGCCACTTCTGTGTTTTGAATTTAGAAAAATGGATTCCATATTTGGAATCAGGATGTCCAAATTTTGTAAATAGGTAACTTTTATTTTTAGACATTTTGAATAATTACTGCGGTAAATATTTTATTTACCATGGTTAAGGGTAAATCTGGTAAATAAGGGTTAAAAAAAATAATATTATAATAATACTAAATTACCCTAAAATGTGTATTAACCCTATTGGTTGATACCTGGTCGACCATGGGCATCTTTGGGTCAATTTTGGGACCCCATGGATCCACTTGTAAGTGATAATGACACTTTATATTAATTAAGTTAAAATGAATACAAAATGACACAAGCATATATCTTTTAGCAAAACAATTGTTACATAGGGTTATATATGCTGGATTTTAGATTATAAATATTAATTAGAAAGCTAAAAAGATTTCCTACATAATTATATTTTATTTATAATTTTTTGACATTAAATAAGTTATTTTATTTATGACACAATGATGATGCAGTAATTACTATAATAGTGAAAAATTAAAATAATTGATTTTATAAATACCCAAATAAATATAATATGACACTTTTAATGAATTAAACTAATTTTCTAGGATAATATGATATATTAGGATTTATGTAATTGACTTTGTTCGAAATAATCAATCTGTTATGAGTTTCACAAAAATCAACTAATGAATAGTGTCAAAATTGACATAAAAGAGTTCTTAAAACAAATATTATATTATTAATTGATATTAAATTCCTAAAAATCTAAGGTTCGGCCAAGAGACTTATATTATGATAGGTTAATCATTAATGGACCACTTGGGGGTCTTTTGGATGTATATAGTAAGTTTATTAACGATATTATATAAAAATACAAAGAGACATTGTAAAAGTGAAACTAATTAACTTAGAGTTAATACTTAAAGATAAGGTTAATATAAGTACCCAAACCTGTCTAAATTCTATTGGATGAGTTGTTTTCGACCTATCCCCACCTCATACTTTGAATAGTCAACTTTGGAGCCTTTGGAAACCGAATATGAATTTATTATAAATTAATATTTCTAGCTTTTCCAAAGGTTCCCCTCACCCCTCTTATAAAAGGGCACTCCTCCTTCTCTTTTCCTCACACCTCTCAAGCCACTTGGCTCGTCCAAACTCTGCCCAACTAAGCTCCCCACATCCCTATCCTCCTCCTTGAAGCTTCCCCTTAGGCAGAAATCATTTCAACAAGTCCTTTGGTTCCAACCAAAGTGAGTTACCTAAATTAAAGGTAACGATTTCTCTTAAATTATTTTCATTTATTTTGCTTCTTCAACCCCCAAACTCTTTTTATTTCCCTTCTTTTGTAACAACACCAGTATCCTCAATATACTAGGATGTTGTTATAAGAAGTATTCAAACTACACATACACACAACTCCATCTAATGGATGATGAACATAATGTTTCTGTGGATGGCAAACTAACGCCTCACGAAACGATGATTGTTCAAAAACATCTTACCGCCTCTCATGGTGGCCATTATGATGGCACTATAATTAAATATGATATTAATGATATATATTTTATATATAAGATTCTGTAATTCCATTTTATTTCATACCATTATTCGTTTCATGTTGTATATACATACGATAATTTCATTTGAGGAAGTGCGGACTACCGCCCCCTTAAAATGATATGACTCGTTCATACCACACATGGAACGTATAAAGGATGGTGTTAATGAACTTAAGTAACATATATAAAATATTATATTATACTGGAATAGTAATATACCTATATATCATTTGGATTCGATTCTTTTAAAATAAAAAATTAAATGGAAGTAGCGTTCGTGCGTACGTACGGACTACCGTCTCCACGAACGCGATGAGATTCATTCTCCATCGTATCCATTCAAGTATAATTATCATTTAATGATTTAAAAATGATGTTTAAGGACTTGATATCATTCTGGATATGAATAAGATACAACAAACATGACTTATGTAACAAAACATATAAAAGAAAATGAGTAAGTTAACACCCAAAACGGCGTTAATACTAAGATATTATTAACAAATCAATGTTAAAAGATCATATATGATATCATATTAAAGTAAATGATTCTTGTATTATTCAATAACAATTATTTAACCATTATACAGGAGGTAAACCTACCATCGACCAAGGAAAAAGTACAAAGTAAGGATTTTCTTATCTCACTTTTAATTCCGTGAGAATTCCATTGATCACCACTTAATTATTGCATGTGGTGTATGTGTACTGCCCATGATCGTATTATTTGTGTAATATACTTTAATTTATGGGTATTTACATCATCATGGTATGATACTTCTTTCATGGGTGTATGTTTCGTAAGTTACCTAATCGATAAGGGAATTTGAGATTTCAATTTCCACTCATTTGGCTTTACACATATTTCATTGATTATATTACCCCAAGATTATGTGTGGAATCACTATTCATTTGATTATGTCATAATTTCCACTCCCCTTCCTGTGGATAGATGTTTGATACACATAATCACTCCATTGGTAATTCTCAAGTCATTGATATGAATTTGATAAGAGTAATTTTAACTCATTCTCCATTTGTTGAGTTAAACATCCAATTCGTTGGTATTGTTTTTTACAAGAATATGTGTGAATGTCCTTTGATTGTTTCACACTGAATATCCAATCATATTTAGTGTATTTATATTTGTCACACATAATTATGTCATTGATTTATCCTTAACCTAAGGATACAACCTTTTTGAGAAATTTCATCTCAATTTACATTCCATTGAGACTTCTTTGATGATATACACCAAATCACTTCTATGTGGTGTATATAATGTACTTTGACATAGTATATCATGAATTACTTTATTCTCATGATATTACAATGTTTTGATTACCTCAATTATTTTTATTCAAGTGTCTCTCTTTTGGTTAGAAACTCTAACCAAAATACCATTTTAAAATGTTTTAAAGAATTATTCTTCTAAATCATGCTCATTAATGTCCATATTTTAAAAATGGTTTTAAGGATTTATTTATATGGACATTAAAGTTTTAAAATTAAAACTCCTTTTAAAAGTTTCAAAGTGGTATGGGACACTTTGATTCAAAAATATACTTTTAAATGGCTTCTTGACAAATAGTGTGACTTTTAAATGTTTTCAAGAAAAGGGGGATATTTCTCTCAAATAGTTTTGATGATTATTTTCATCTATGTCAACATCCTTCATTATTATTGATTGAGGTTAATGTGATACAATACAATCTTCCATATTGTATCGAATGAATTATGTTTGACTGTGGATGTGCTATTTTTATACCATTCATGGTTTGTGGTGAAAGTATTGACATTTCGTATGCTAGTTTAATACGAATGTTTACGTTATGTTTAAACCTTTTCATATGGGAATGCATTGGACTAAATAAGTGACGGGTGGAGCCCGCTATAGCTCCTCGATGTATCGGTAGGTCTCATGAGACAAACTAGTGTCTTGGCACAAGGCCTTGGCAAAATCTTATTTGTAGTCTTGGCACGAGGCCTTGGCTATGTGGTTATGATAGTCTGGCATTATGCATTCCATCATTATGAAAGTGGTTATTGATATTGCATGTGATCATTCGACTAGTAGAATATCCATGTGAGTAAGTAAATGGCATTATTTCATTTTACTTTTGCCATACCATGTTGAAGTTCAATTTTAAAAGGCTTTTGTTTTAGTTATAAATTGCCTTATGTGTTTATGCTTATTTATGAAAGCTTCTGCTATAATGTTATCCTTACTGAGCATCCGAGCTCACCCCTTTCAATGTTTTATTTTTCCCAGGATTATGAAGAAGTAATTTATGAATGAACTGCAGGGATAGTATGAGGGGATATGAAGACAAGATTTTTTTTATGATGTAATGTAAAAATTTATGGATGTATCTAGTTATTCCAAGGCTACTAAACTAATCGGTCTTTCGAGACTTGATCTTTCTCATGATCATGCCAATGTTATGTAATAATGCACCGACTCTAGATAATTAGGGTCGGGGCGTTACAGTAATTCACCACCCACAGAAACAGTATGTTCTTTAACCATTGGACGAAGGTCTGTGTAAGTGTGAATAAAATACTTCTCATAACAAAATCCTAGTATATTTAAAATACTTTTGTTGTCACAAAATAAAGGAATAAAAAGAGTTTAAGGGGATGGAGAAGCAAAATAAAACAAAAGAACATAAGAGAATACATTACCTTAAAATCGAGTCATTATTTTTTATTTGAGGAAAAGGATTCCTTGGGAAGCCTTCTGCCCAAATTTAGGATTATAGGACTAATAGAGAGAAATTTAGAGGGTATTTGGTCATATTTTGGCCGAGCCAAATGGCTTTGAAGTTGTGAATAAGGAGGTAGTGGTTGGGGCCTTTTATAAGAGGAGAGGAGGGGCACTCTTGGAAAGTCATGAAATGTTACATTATTATGAAACGATTTTCTGATTTTAAAGGTACCACAATGATAAATTTCGAGTATAAGGTGATAAGGGTTCGAAATTAACCCATACAATAGGCTTTAGAAAAGTGTAAGTCTTAGATTATACCTTATGTTTTCATTTTATTTAAATCGTTCATTAATGAGGTAATCACTGCATCATCATAGTGTGATAAATATATTTATTTATTTAATGCATAAAAATTATAAAAAATTACCATGATGTAGGAAATATTTTTATATTTCCAATGGATATTTATAGTCTAAAATATATCTTGTATAACCCCTTTTAAAAATTGTTTTAGTAAAACAATACATGTTTGTGACAATTTTATTTTTACTTTAAATAAAAGGTATTAATGACATTATCATTCCCAAGTGGCTCCATGGTGTCCCAAAAATTTACAAATGGATTGTTTTCGTTGGGAATGAGTCATCCAATATGTGTAGGATATTGGTCAAGGTGATTTCATATTATATTAAAATTATTTTTACCTTAAATTACTCTAATTACCTCTAATCGCTGATAATAAAACTCAAAAGTTACTATTCACTAAAAATTATTTTCATCCCATTGAACCAAATTTTACTTCCTAATTACAACCATGTATGTAGGAATTTTTAAATTAAATTCACAGAAGCGGTAAAATTTCATTTAAATGAAAAATCAGTTTTTTAACTACCACTTAGTGGTTTCATTATTCATCAAAAATTGATGTTTTTCAGAAAAATCCCAAAAATTCAACCTACGATATATTTGATATTCCATATTCAAATATGATGTATATTTTACCAAATTCAAAACATATAATTTTCATTAATTAATTTTATAAATTATTCCCATTGTCATAACAAATAGCGTGTTTTTGTGAATGAATATCAATCAAAAGATTGACAATTCTTTATGCCCAATATCAAAGTAAAATTAATTCTAATGACCACCATTGGATAAAATGGTAATAATATATTCTAATTATACTTTAAATCCACTAAATAATATAATTTATCATTATAAATTATTTTTATTAAAAAATTTGTTTTTAATTAATGTTTAGTATTTTACACTATTAATAAAAAATTTGAAGTTCTCAAAAAAATGAGAAATTCAACATAGGATAATTTCGATATTCCGATTCAAAAAATGCTGTCCAATAAGAATAATAAAATTTATAAAATATCAAAAAGTTTTATTTCTATTCATAACGGAAACTTTGATTGGTCGTGGTGTGTTAGAATCTCGAACATGCGTACAATGCAAGCTATTACATTATTGAAAGAGAAGTGTATCATCGAAGCTTGGGGTGTTACATTCTCCCATCATTAAATAAATTTCATTCTCACAATTTTAAAATGTTCTTCGAAAATAAAAGGTTGTAAATAGAAAATACCTTTGTGGAAATCCCACATCAGAAATAAGGTTAATAAAATTTAACCTTAAAAAGAGGTAAAGGGAAATGAAAAAGTCACCACCAAATTATGATCTCGATTATGAAAACATTGGTCGAAATTAGAGATGTATAATTGGCGGAAAAATTTAAATATTTGTAGGGATTGATTGAGGTCATCAATTACAAACAAGTGTAAAATTTATGGCCTCAAAGCCTTCAATATATGTTTATTTAAAATTTCATGAGTTCAACAAAACATAAGGTATTAGGATAACAAATTTTTTGGTTTAATATCCCTTTAGTAATGTTTAAGAATTAATTTATTCCTAGAATAAGAGATAGGTATATATATGTGTGTGTGTGCTTGAAAAGTAGAGTTTCAACCTTCAACTAATTTTTACCATAAACTCATCTTTCACTCAAATAAATAATAGAACTCAAAAATATTATAGTTATCCTAATCGTACAAGGTCAAAAATATTAACACATACCATTTAGATTAGGAAAACTATTTTGTAATAACTGGGGACTTCCTGTATGTTAGTGGTAGGTAATAAAGTCATGTCATACTATGATTGTGTGTTCGATTCCTACAGCTTTCTCCGACGTGATGGGTTATCCCCTGGGAGTGTCGTAACCAAGATTGCAGCAAGGCCCATTGTCGTGAACCAGTTCCCGTTCAAGTCTACCTAAAAGTGGTGATTTTGTGTTTTACCACTTTGTACATCTGTGCCAGATCCGCCTCTACCTGCTCGTATCTATACATTGATGTATTTCTTGGAAAACAAACAAAATCTTTATAATACAAAAATTCTAGGAAGGTATTCTATACTAATCCTCAAAGTCAATCTTAGGGATATGTGCTATAATCTTATTTTATCTAAATCTAGTTTCCAAGGTTAGTACCAAACTGTTTCTGATACCAACTGTAATTCCCGGACCCCAGTTACCTAGAGTCGGTGCATTATTATGTAACATTGGCATGATCAGAAAAGATCAATTCTCGAATGACCGATTAGTTTAGTAGCCTTGGAAACACTAGATACATACATAAATTTTACATTTCATCATAAAGTGAAAATCTAAAATATCATATCCTTTATAGTCCACACTCATATCCCCTTCATACTATCCCTGAAGGTCAATCATAAAATATTTCTTCACATCCTGGGGTAAATAAAACATAGAAAGGGGTGAGCTTAGATGCTCAGTAAGGATAACAATATAGAAGAAACATTCATAAATGAACATAAACATTTAAGGCAATGTGTAACTAAAACAAAATCTTTTTAAACTTGAACTACAGTATTACATGGAAAATTAAAATGAAATAATGTCATTTACTTATTCACATGGATATTTTACTAGTCGAATAATCACATGAAATATCAATAACCAATTTCATAATGATGGAATGGATAATTCCAGACAATCATAACCACATAGTCAAGGCCTTGTGCCAAGACTACAAATAGGATTGTTTCAAAGCCTTGTTCCAAGACACTAGTTTGCCTCATGAGACCTACTGATGCATCGAGAAGCTATAGCGGGCTCTACCCGTCACATAGTTTGTCTAATTCATTCCTTATATGAAAAAGGTTTCAACATATCATAAACCATAACATAATTGTATCACAAAAAACATGCATAATGGAAACATAAAATTTCCACATTTCAATCACAAGATATCAATACAACACATTTATATAATAAATAAAATGCAATACCAAAATAAAATAAAAGTAAAAAATTGTATTTATTTTTCATTTAAAAAAAGTTATGGCTTGTAGAGGATGTTGAAACACAAATAATGGTCACAATGGTGGAGAAGTCATTGATGCCGCAGACGTTAGAAAAAACATTCCTTTTTTCATTTATTAAATCATTTCGTACAAAAATATTCCTTTTGAATAAAACAAAAATTCATAGTGGTTTATACACTATATAAAAGAAAGTTCTGTATAAAACAAAATATGCCTCAATGAAAGGAGATTGAGATGATGTCTCTTACCTCGTGTCTGACTTGACTTGATTGTTATTTAATCTCTATAATAATAAACTAGAGTTAATTTTTACTTTCTGAAGAACATTTTTCATTTTCATTATTCCTTTTATGTCACTTATTTCCATGTTATGAACATTATGTAATTATTTCAGTTAATAACTTTCTTTTTTCGATCATTGGTACATGAGTGAAAAATAAACTTCTTATAAATACAAGTTGTTCATGTGGTAAAATAACCATTATATCCTGAATTATATTCATGATGTAGATATCATCTATTTCATATATATCTAGTATTTAAATGAATTTATAATATTACATAACATTTATAGGTAAGAAATGAAATGCACCGTTTTTGGAGATGGTAAGCTGTACGTACGCATTAACGCTACATTTATTTTTTATTTCATATTTAATGGAATAAAATAATAATGATATAAAGGTATATTATAATTCCATTATAATATCATATATAATATCATTTACTCCTTCCTTTATAAATCCCACATATGGAATTAATGATTCAAATCACTTTGAGGGGGTGGTAGTACAAACTTCCTAAAATAAAATTATCGCATTTACCCATAATGAAAATCATAAAGGTATGCCATAAATGAAAAATACAGAAGAATAAGGAAAACATAGACATAATATATCATATATAAATATAGTGACATCTTAATGGCCACCATGAGAGTTATTAAAAGAAGATTAAACAATCATCATTTCGTGAGGTAGTAATTCGCCACCCAAAAAAGAAGTATGTTCTTTAACCATTAGAAGAAGGTCTGTGTAAGTGTAAATAAAAAAATTCTCATAAAAACATCCTAGTATATTGAATATGCTAGTTTTTTTACAAAATAATGGAATAAAAAGTGTAGAATGGGTTGGATAAGAAAAATAATACAAAAGAACATAAGAGAAGATATTACCTTAAAATTGGGTAACGCTTTTTGAATTGAGCCAAAGGCTTCCTTGGGAAGCCTTCTGACCAATGTGAGGCTTCTAGGACTAATATATGGAAGTTGATAGAGTATTTGGGTAGATGTTGGCTAAGCCAAATGGATTTGACGGTGTGTATAAGGTTGTAGAGGTGGGGATATTTTATAAGAGGGGAGGAGGGGAACTCTTGAAAATTCATGAAATGACACATTATTATGAAATGATTATAAGATTTTAAAGGTCCCACAATGATATCGTTATAGTATAAGGTGATAAGGATTCGAAATCCACCCATCCAATAGGCTTTATACAAGTTTAAGTCTTAGATTTTACCTTATCTTTTCATTTTATTTAAATCTTTCATTAATGAGGTAATTGTTGCATCATCGTGGTTTGATAAATATATTTATTTATAAAATGCCTAAAAATATAAAAAAAATTTACCATGATGTAGGAAATATTTTGAGATTTCCATTGGAAATTTATAGTCGAAATGTTATCTTGTATGACTCCTTGTATGTTTTTTATAGTAAAACAATACAGGTTTGTGAATTTTTTTACATTAAATAAAAGGTATTAATGTTATTATCATACCCAAGTGTCTCCATGGGGTACCAAAAATTGACCCATATATTTTCTTGGTCATCCATGAGTCATCAAATAAGAGTAGGACATGTGTCAAGATAATTTCCTATTATTATAACATTATTTTTACCTTAAATTACTCTAATTACCTCTAACCGCGGTTAATAAAACTCAAAAGTTACCATTAACCAAAAATTATTTTAATCCCATTGAACCACTTTTTACTTCCTAATTACAAACATGTATGTTTGATTTTTGAAATTTAATTCACAGAAGCGGTAAAATTTCATTTAAATAAAAAATCATTTTTTTAACTACCACTTAGTGGTTTCACTATTCATAAAAAATTGATGTTTTCAGAAAAATACCAAAAATTCACCCTAAACTATATTAGATATTCCAAATTTAACAATGATGTCTATTTTTCCAAATTACAAACATATATGTTTCCTTAATTAAATTTATAATTAATTCCTATTGTCAAATCAAATAGCGTGTTTTTACGAAAGAATATCAATCAAAAGATTGAAAATTAATTATGTACAATATCAAAGTGAAATTAATTCAAATGACCACCATTGGATAAAATGGTAAAAATATATTCTAATTATAAATTACAACCCCTAAATAATATAATTTATCACTATAAATTACTTTGATTAAAAAAAACATTTTAATTAATGTTTAGTATTTTACACTATTCATAAAATATTAGAAGTTCTCATAAAAAATGAAAAATTCAACATAGGATAATTTTGATATTCCAAATCCAAAAATTATGTCCAATTATAATAATAAAATTAATAAAATTTTAAAAAGTGGGTATTACTATTCATAACGGCTACTTTGATTGGTCATGGTGTGTTAGAATCTTGAACATCCGTACAATGCAAGCTATTATATTATTGAAAAATAAGCATACCGTGGAAGCATGGGGTGTTACAACCTACCTTAGGTTTGTAAAACACTTCTCCTATAGTATTCACCCTTGATTTGGCTCGGATTGGTGTAGATCTAAAAGATGGTGAAAAATTATCACATAATGATATCTAGGTCGAGAGAAAAGAAAATAAGAACGACTAATGAGAAGTTGAGAACATAATGTTTCACATCCATTGTGATGAAAATAAGCTTAATTGGATGTTTGATTAAGGAGATCGATTGATCCCTTCATTTGGCCTTCAAAAAGCTCCAAAATGAGTGGAAAAAGTCTTAAACCTGTGGGATATCATATTAGGGAGGAAGTGGGGGTGAATAGATCATTAATGGAATTTTGGGTATTTTACCAATAATTTTAGCTTGCATATGTTTTGTCCACACAATTTTTCAAACCATATTAAAAACATGCAATAATGTTCTACCCAAAATAATATCCTCCAAATGGTTTGATCAAGCCATGCACAAGCCATGAATTAGTACCTGAAAAAAGGACATTCACATGGTAAGGTCGGACAGCCATGAATGGTGTCTCTTTCTTAAAAAACTCAATCTTCCTGGTTAGGAAAACCATGTTCCAATGCTAATTTTTTCATAAATAAGGGTTTTGGGTACTGAACAATCATGAAACACCCATATAACTGTTTCTAACTCATCAAGATTCCATAATATATTAAAGGTATGGATGTAGAAAAAAATTAAAGGATCCATATCTTAGTGAAATACAATATTCTTATAGATGGGATATGGTTGGTTTTTACTCTTAGATACATTATTGTTATTTATAAGGTTTCATGAATGTTAGTGGTTTATAGCAGGATGGATTCCTTTTAATTGTTTCTTAGAAACTGATGGTTTCAATATATGTGAAATATTTCATATAATGATGTTGTTCAAGTACATCGTACTATGGTTTCACTTTTTGGACTGACCTTCTTGTCTTCCTCACATGTGTTCATTTTCCACTCAACATGCTCTGGTTTTCTGATTGACATTTTGGAGAATGTCTTCATGACATGTCTACAAGCAACTGCATGATCCGGTTGAATTGTCTAATAGACATTAAATAACATTGATGTCATGTCTAATGATTGTTTCATGATCAATTTAGTAATTTATGGATGATATCATGTGGCTGAACTGATACGTCTTTGATGTAATCAGGTTATCTACGTTTTCATATACAGAGGACATCGCAAGACTCAATCAGATTTTTTTGTGGAAGCCATCACATGACCTCGGCATGTTTTCTAAAGGAAATCACAAAGAACAACTGTATTTTTTAAAAAATTCATCAAATGGTCACAAAAGGCATTCCTAGAATCAACCACATCAAAACTATTCTATTTTATAGAGGGTGTCTTATGATCTAGCTTAATTTCCATTTTTTCATCAAGAATGTTGGTTAAACATTTGGAGTGCATCACAATAGTCAATGTGATATATCTAGAGGGTGAAACATGTCCTATATTACTTCAAAGTCTATCATCATAATAGGTGACAATGATGTCTGAGGGACGTCATAAGAGATAGATGAAATGCCCTTATGTTATTGTGGTACTTAGCTGGCATGTAAAGAAGCCACCATATGACCTAATTAACAGGTCTATAAGATATTTCAAGGCATAGTTGGCTATTCCATATGGTTCCTGAAATGTGGGTGGCATGCCTATAGGGAACTATTTCTGACTTGTCTAGGAGAATTTTCATGATCCAAATAGTATTCCAGCAAACTCTATCTTGGTCTAGGTGACATGTATTGATATTGTCGTATGGCTCTGGTGGTTCAATTGAAGCACATGAGGATCATAATATATGTTATTGCCATATTTCTCTAATCTATTACTATTTTTTGAATTATTTATATTAAGAAGTTATTAAATTATTTCAGTGTTATGTTATTTTAATTCCCACATGATCTATGAAAAATGTTGGATGTTCATCTCATGGCTCTGCAAAAGTCCTTTTGACCAATGAGTGATCATGTGAAGTGCCTATGGATGCTACAGGATTGTTCCATTTATTTTTCGGATCTTACTTTATATAAAACTTTACAATAATGAGATCAGAAACTCTAAGGAATCTACACTAATGCTGATATGAGGATCTAAGGATTTTTCATCCATATTGGCCCCGTATTTTTCATTTTGGGGTGGGGTATTTATAGGCCTCACCACCGAAGTTATTCACTACATTAAACAGTTCTTATCATGTGAATCCAGAATAGTATTCTGAGAATACACAATTGTTGTTGAAGACAATCACTCTCCCTGTAAAAGAGGCAATGTGAGACTAATAAAAGGACATAGTGGGGAGTATGATAATTTCATGGACAATCCAATCAATTCTTTCCTATGGATACAAATGGGGAGAACAATACTTCTTAGACATGTCCAAAGAATGTCATGTAATAGGTATGGCATGTCAGCATGATCTTGTGCAACCCGAAGGACATGTCATAAGGGCTTCCACATTGTCTCATGAGCTATATTGGTGTGTATCAAGAGTTATAACATTGTAAGAGGATCCCAAAATTATCCATTTTAATTTACATTGATTATTTTATAATGTTTAGGTATCTCATTATGTTGTAGGATTGTTTTCGAGGTAAATAATAATCTCCATCGGTGAAACCTTGTCTGACCAATAAAAGTTCATTGGGAGATCAATAATAATTTCATGGACAATGCCATATGTTTATCCTTTATATCCAAAGGGGGTCGCAAGATTACATGGAAATATCCAAATAATTTTACATAATGGGGGTGACATGCCAGAAGGCTCTTGCTTGACTAGGAAAACATGTCACCAGGGCTTCTATAGTTCCATAAATGTTGGATGGGTTAATATCATGAGTGTTACCACTACAAGAGGCTCCCAAATTTTGGATACATGTACCTATTATTTTAAAAATGGTTTTGAAGCCTTCATCCATAAATTTTCTATGGGGGTGCCCCATTATCAATATGGGTTATCTTGATGGTTCACACACGTTGTCCTGTTCAGTCACCCTACTACCCTGTGGCACGTCCCATGATTAGTGCTAGAGGAATAAAGACATTATTGGAAACTGTTTCAATTTGTTCCATTGATTTTTTGTTCGTTCATTAATATATCTCAAAATGACATGCATAAACAATGAGGGAAAGTCTCTTTACTCACCTTTTATTTTTCTCCTTTTTATAGATAGATATGATGATGAGTTGAATACATTATCAAGGGAAATCACTTTTATCACCTTTTATGTGCCTCATATTCATGATGTATCTTGGAATGAAATATATATATTGTTATGGATTGTCTCATTAATCACCATTTATGTGTATGTAATCATGTTTTTATGATGCAATAACATGACTCAGGGTGTTTTCATGTCAAGGACGTTTGCCAAAGGGTTCATGTACAGTGTTGGAAGTTGTTTCATAAATATCATATATCCAAATCACATGACATATTATAAGTAATATTGATCTTCTTAAGATAATGATATGAAGAAATACCTGTAAATTCTCATGAAAAAATTAAAATTTAATGTATTTGCTATGGACTTCCATCAAATAGGAGTAGTTCATCAAGCCATGAATGTTATATTTTATCGATGTTCATAGTGCATCAAATAAATTCTTTAGGACATGAGAATAGACAGATATAGAGTCATTGTCAAAACATCATCACATAATATAGGATGCATTAATTTTTGTTTCCCCTAGGTGTATGGAGGACAACGATATGTACTTTGTTCCACACTAGGTTCATGATGACCCCAAATATAACTTGGCAGCCACATGATATGGCTAACATAAAACCTCACATGAAAAAGTCTACGATGTGAAATTATGAGCATCAAAAAATACTTCCACTAAAGAATTATATTCATTCTAAAAGAATAGGATCAACCTATATGGTAAATGTATATCACTTTTATACATATCTGAACAGTTGGTGGAATTTCATATTGATCATCTTTAGAAGACATGTCCTATGCATTTCATTCAGTAATTTTAGCTATTGTCCATAGGAGACTTCTGACCAAATTTTCTTAGAGATAACCAAGAAAGGATGTTAATTTGGATTTTTGTACGGATACATTGATATTAGAATTTGTATGAATTATATAATGGAACAAAGATTTGAAAACAAGGAACCTATTGAATGACACAAAGTATTGTACGTGGACATTTTTATGTATCTCATGAAAATATGAATCTTGAAAAATATTGTTTTAAAACATAGAATTATGAAGATCAGAATAATGTATAGGGGACATAAGATCATATATGAATATCTCTATGATTAATGTATTTACATTGTTCAAGTTGAAAATCCTTGAAAGGAACATCACTGTTTTTCGGTGATATCCTGGGTAGAGATCAATGATCAAGTTTAGATGTCTCTTTGATCATTAATGATAACCATCCCATTTGAGTAACCCCAAATATATCCAATCACATGGATTTGAGTAATTAATTTACAATGGGGTTCATTTTTGAAATGTCCATGAATATCTACCTACATGGATTTATTCATTTATGTTACTTATACATTTTTCTAGAGATTTCATGATTTACAAGGATAATATGGGTATGGTAACCATCCCAGAGGTAGAATGTTCTAACTTATTCCCATGTCAAGGGACATAGTGACTATAGCTTGAATTTTCCAAAGGGCTTGTGGAAAGCCCCACTGAATTATTATATCTGCTTTTATTTTTCCCAGACTATTTTCACAAGCATCATATAGAGGAAGACATAACATTAAGGAATTGGATTTTCTTTATGCCTCCATTTTAAAAAAATTAGACCTGATAAGTTTTTTGTAACTTCTATCCTACATATGGTAAATATTTTCTGGAACACACAATGGGCATGTCTTGGGAGTAGATACATGACATTTTCCTTGGATACCCTTATCGGTTTTCAACATGAAAAGAAATATGCTCATTTTAGTTCTCTATTTTAAGGTCTTTCAATGTAGAAAATCAATTTACTATAATTTAGATTATTTTAGCTTTTCCCTTCAATATATTATATTTTAGGGTCGTCGAACTCATACCATGGATGCGATGTAGTTTTAGGTCTTCTATCTTCGACCATGAGGTGATATGTAGTTTAAATTCTTGATTCAATGAATTTTTTGATGAACATGAAATGGGGAAAAATTTTAGGGATGCCCCCAATGAAATGTAAGGATCCGAGTTTCTCTATGGTGTTTCATGGACAATTGAGGATATATGTTCCTTTATTTAAAGGAGGTATAATATAAGTATGGTAGGTCAAATCACATATGCATCTCATACATGTATAAAAAATTGTGTATCCACTCATTCCTAATGTTCATGGAATATTTATGGGTGTAATATAGTGGAGGGGTAAAGTACTCTAGAAGCTATGCCAACCTAGATATTTGGAATATAATTGACATAAATCAAAACATAAAATTATCATTCAATCAATATGGGATGGGAAGTCCTTAATGGGATGATTCGTAATAGCTTCAGGTTTCAGGTTCTACCATAGTGTCACTAGGGATCATGAGGATTGAAGTTCATTTCATATAATGAGGGGATACCTTTAATCTGTCAGATAGTTCCCGTTATGAATGAGTCCATAGGTCATACATGTATGCCAATGTAGATTGTATCCCCACTGTATTCCAATAGACATGAAAGATTTGTGAATACTCATGTGTCTATCCAATGAATATGGGTAAGGAGGAAAAGTTATTTAGAAAGGGATCTATCATTCTAAGTGAATATGATTCTAATGGGAATATTGGGCTCTACAACCTATGGTTTCTAACCATGATGTGTGGTCCATCAATGGTTAGTAATGGAGTGTCGCATTCCTTGTTTGAGAAAGGGTACTAGAAACAGTGGTGTATCGTAAAAAATGTGGAATCCACATGATAACATTGTTACCGTATTTATCAATAATGATCCAAAGTGCTCTGGTGAGGAGGATGGAATGGGTCGCTCATTTGTTGAATGAACCATAACAACCTAAGGTGATGGGTTCTTCCATAGTGGTTTTAGGCTCACAATAATAATGAAACCCTTTATAATATGTCGTGATCTCTCTAGTTGGTAGTTCCAAGACCTTATGCATAAATATAATTTAAAAATAGAAAAATATAATTTCAAAAAAAAAATATGGAAGTATTTTGAGGACTCAAGGTTCTCAAAACATGAACTATGATTTAGGGAAAATGTAATATTTATAAATGGTTTGAGAACCCCAAAATTTGTTTCAAGGCCTTGTGACTACAATAGCGTAAAAATGAGATTTGAAAAACCATTAATCTAACATTTCCTAGACTATGGGTCGAACGATCATAGGTTGGAACTTATTATAAGGCCCCAGCATTAAACCTTACATAATCTTGAGTTATCACAAGATTACATGTTGAGGATCGTTTCAGGTTTAGAGTTTTAGAGAATTCTATCTTAAAACATGCATTACAACCCACATTTAAACAAATTGGTTACAATAAAAGGTAGTATTCTTCATTCCCATCAATGGAAACATATTTAAAATAGAACATGGATTCTTTCTTGACACTTCCTTGACACTATCATCATATCATGTACCTTTCCCTTGACTTGTGAAAAACATTTCAAAAAAACTTGGAATGAGCATAAAAAGCTCAGTATGGGTAAAAAAACATGGAAAGGATGCATGGGTACATATATACATAAGAATGAAATCATACATTACCCATAAAACATAAGCACCCTAACATACCTCATCAAATCATGAGTAAACCATAGAAATAATAAGACATAAAGGTAACTTGAGGCATTCATAACATTATTACATAGGGAGTAACCCTCTTCGTTATGTTTGGAATACCCATCACAGTATATTCCCTAAAATATCTTTGGAGAAACCGTAACATTTCACTCATTCACATAACCCAATGCATTGGAGATCTATATTGGGCTCACCCGCCCTTAGTCTATCACGGAACCACCCGTCTTCATAATAATTCCCAAGAACCTCAACATAATCTTATCACATAAAACATGCATAAAGGAAACATAACATTTCCACCATTCAATCACAAGATATCAATACCACACATTGATATAAAAATATTATGAAAACCATTTTCAATACCAAAATAAAAGACAAGTAAAGAAAGGTGTTTATTTTTCTTTTAAAAAGAAGCTATGTCTTGTAGAGGAAGCCGAAACTCAAATAATGGTCACGACGGTGGAGAAGTCATTGTCGCCGCATACGTACGACAAAAACATTCCCTTTTGTCGTTTAGTAAACACTTCGTATAAAAAAGATTCCTTCTGGGTAAACGTAAAAGTCAATGGGTTTATACTCCGTATAAAAGAAAGTTGTGTATAAAATAAAATATGCCTCAATGAAAGGAGATTGAGATGAAGTCCCATACCTCGTATCCGACTTGACCCGACCGTTCTTTAATCTCCTGAATAATAAACTTGAGTTAATATCTACTTTCTTAATAACCTTTTTCAAGTTCATTGTTCCTTTTATACCATGTTATGAACATCATGAAATCATTTAAGTTAATAATGTTCATTTTGTCGGTATTTGGTTCTTATGTCAAAAATAGACCTCTTACACTTACATGTTGTTAATTTGGTCAAAGGTTCATTATATACAGAATGATATTAATGATTTGGATAACATATATATCATATATATTCAGAATATACATGTATTTATAATATTACATCACATTTAGAGTTAAGAAATGAAATACACCGTTCATGGAGACGGTAAGCCGTACGTACACATGAACGCTACTTCCATTTCTATTTCGTATTTTCTGGAATAGAATCATAATTATATAAGAGTATATTATAATTCCAATATAATATCATATATAATATCATTGTTCCATTATTTATACGTCCCACATATGGTTTTTAACGAATCAAATCACTTTGAGGGGGCGGTAGTCCGCACTTCCTAAAATGAAGATATCGTATTTACCCATAATGAAAACCATAAAGGTATGCCCTAAATGAAAAAAAACAGAAGCTTAAGGAAAGAATAAACATATTATATATCATATATAAAAATAGTGACATCATAATGGCCACATTTCAAGGTGTTAGATGAGTATTGAACAATCATCGTTTCGGGAGGAAGAATTTCGCCATCCACGGAAACTGTTTGTTCTTTAACCATTTGATGTAGTTGTGTGAGAGTTCAGCTCTAATAAATATTATAAAAACATCCTATTATATTTAAGATACTGGTTTTGTTACAAAATAAGTAAATAAAAAGAGTTTATGGGGTTGGAGAAGAAAAATAAAACAAATGAACATGAGAGAATGAATTACCTTTAAAAGTGTAACTCCTTTTAATTTGAGCCTAATGGCTTCCTTTGAAAGGATTCTGCCCAAATGGAATCCTTTAGGATGAGTAGAGGGATGTGGAGAGAATAAATGGGCAGGGGTTTTCCAGGCCAAAGGCTTGAGGAGTGTGTGAAATGAGGTAGAGGTGGGGGCCTTTTATAAGAGGAGAGGAAAGGCACTTTTGGAAAGTAAAGAAATATTACTTTATTTGAAAATGTGTTTCGGTTTTAAAAGGTCCCACATTGATATAATTCGTCGATATGGCGATAAGGGTTTGAAATCCACCCATCCAATAAGTTTTGGACATGTGTAGGTCAAAGAATTTACATTATCTTCTCATTTTATTTAAATCGTCAGATAATGATGCCATCGCTGCATCATTATGATGTCATAAATAATTTAATTTATTTAATGTCTAAAAATTATAAAAAAAAAACTATGATGTAGGAAATTGTTTTACTTTCCAATTAATATTTATAGTCAATAATATGACTTGTATAACCCCACTTAACAATTGTTTTAGTAAAACATATCATGTTTGTGTCATTTTTCATTTTAACATTAAATAAAAATATATTAATGTCATTTTCCAACTAAAGTGGCTCCATGGGGTCCCCACGTTGACCCATGGGTTGCCTTGGTCGGCCATGACTCACCCAATAGGTGTAGGACAAGTGTCATGGTGTTTTCACATTTTTATATTATCATTTTTACCTTAAATTACACTAATTACCTCTAATCACGATTAAAACTTAATAAGTTACTATTCACCAAAAAATTATTTTAATCTCATTGAACCACATTTTAATTCTTAATGACAACCATGTATGTCAGATTTTCAAAATTCAATACACATTAGTGGTAAACATTCATTTAACTGAAAAATCAGTTTGTTTGATTACCACTTAGTGGTTTCACTATTCATCTAAAATTGGAGTTTTTCAGAAAATTACCAAAAATCTACCCTAAGATATATTTGATATTCTGAATTCAAAAATGAAGTCTATTTTACAAAATTCAAAACATATAAGTCACATTAATTAATTTAATAATTAATTCCCACTGTCAGAGCAAATAGCGTGTTTATATAAAATAATAAGTATCAAATGATTGACACCAGTTTAAGTGTAATTTCAAAGTTATATTGATTCCAATGACCACCATCGGATTAAATGGTGAAAACATATTCTAATTTCACTTAAAAACCAATTCAAAAGATAGTCTAATCATATAAATAAATTAGATTAAAAAGAGGGTTTGAATAAAAATACAACATTTTTCACTATTCATTAAAAAATGAACTTTATCGGAAAAATACCAAAAATTCACACAAAGTAAATTTTGATGTCCCAATCATAAATAATAATTTTATTTTGACAAACATTGCTTATAAAATTGTCAAAATATAGATTCAAAAATGATTTTCCATCCAAGGCAGTAAAACAATCTTTTAAAAAATATTAGTGTATTCCATGCATAAGATTGGATTTATTTTCATTTTAAGCCTCTAAAACACTATCTAATTCATTAAAAGACATTGATAAAAATATCTATTATTCATTACTTACATTGGATGCTACATCCTTCCCCCCTATTGAAAATTGCGTCCCCGCAATTTATTTACATATCAAATAAATGGGGGTACATATCCCTCATTGCATTTTCATATTCCCATGTTGCATCTTCAACCACATTGTTTTTCCACAAAACCATTACCTGATAAATTACCTTATTCCGTAACACCTGCTCCATGTGGTCTAGAATATGGACTAGTTGTTCTTCATAAGATAGGTTCTCTTCCAACTGAACTACCTCTGGACTCAAAACATGAGATGGATATGGCATGTACTTCCTCAACATTGAAACATGAAAAACATTGTGTACCTGAGATAAAATCGGAGGTGAAGCCACTCGGTAAGCAACTGATCCAACTCTCTCCAGAATTTCATATGGTCCAATAATCCTTGGACTCAGCTTTCCTTTCTTACCAAATCGCATCAGACTTTTCCATGGTGATACTTTGAGAAAAACATGATCACCTACCTCGAAAGATAGACCCTTCCTCTGGTTATCTGCATAACTCTTCTGCCTGCTCTGAGCTGTTCTCATGTGTTTCTGAATCAACTGAACCTTTTCTGCCATCTCTTCGACCAATTCGGGTCCCATCAACTTCCTTTCACCCACTTCATCCCAAAATTCTGGAGTTCGACACCGCTTCCCATATAATGCCTCAAATGGTTCCATTTTTATACTGGAATGAAAACTGTTATTATATGAAAATTCAACCAAAGAATGATGTTGGTCCCAACTTCCCTGATAATTCATCGAACAAGCCCGTAGCATATCCTCCAAGGTCTGAATTTTTTGTTCAGACTGCCCATCTGATTGAGGGTGAAAAGCTGTACTAAAATTTAATTCAGTACCCAACAACTTCTGAAGGACTTTCCAAAAGATAGAAGTGAACCTAGGATCACGGTCAAATACAATGGAGAGAGGATCTACTTGTAACCTGACTATCTTTTTAGATACAAACAGAAATGTTGATCAATAGTGAAATTATCTCGTATAGCAAGGAAATGAGCAGATTTGGTCAAGCGATCAACAATAACTCAGATTGCATTATTACCTCGAGATGTCTACGGTAATCCCACAACAATGTCCATGGATATATTCTCCCATTTCCACTCTGGAACTAGTAAAGGCTGAAGCATCCCTTTTGGTAACTTCCGCTCTGCTTTAACCTGTTGACATGTAAAACACTTCAAAATAAAATCAGCAATATCTCTTTTCATTCTATCCCATGAGTAATACTCCCGCAGATCTCTATACATCTTAGTACTGCCCGGATGAACTGAAAAAAGAGAACTATGAGCTTCAAATAACAAATATCTCTTCAACATTGAATCACAAGGCACACACAATCTCTTCCCAAATCTCAAAACACAATCATTTTCAATGTTGAATTCAGGCAACATACCTTTTTGAACCAGCACTACCTTTTTCTACAACTCACTGTTTTGCTTCTGTTCTTGCTTGATTCTGCCTGATAGAGAAGATCTCAATGATACCTGAAACAAAATAGAAGGACTTCCTGCACCAACAACTTCTATGCCAAAGTTCTTCAAATCCTTAACCAAAGGATCACGTTCCAAACACAACATTACTAATAAAGCATTACTTTTTTGACTCAAAGCATCAGCCACTTTATTTTCTTTTTCCGGATGGTAATGAATTGTACAATAATAATCCTTGATTAATTCTAGCCATCTTTTTTGTCTGATGTTCAATTCTTTCTGAGTGAATATATACTTTAAACTTTTGTGATTGGTATATATTTCACACTTTACTCCATACAAATGATGCCTCCAGATTTTTAAAGCAAAAACAACAGCAGCTAATTCCAAATCATGTGTTGGGTAATTTACCTCATGAGTTTTCAACTGTCGTGAAGCATAAGCAATTACCTGATCATTCTGCATTAGGACGCAACCATGTCCTTTCAATGAAGCATCACTGTATATAACAAACTCACCATTCCTAGAAGGTAGTGCCAAAACTGGAGCATTCACCAATCTTCTTTTCAACTCCTGATATTACTTAATTCGATGGACCAACATCGGTTGAAGTAGTTGCAAAGGATTTCACCACCCCTTTCTACTTGTAGTCTAACTACTTCTTATCACTCAAGCTCTTTGTATGACACTTGTTTTCATAGTGACCCATCTCCTTGCACTTATAACATTTCACTGACTGTAAATAAAATTTGGTCTTACCTTCATCTTGATCCTTTTCAGTGAAATCACGAGCCTTATGTCCCATCTTACCACATCGGTAGCACATTCCAGAATTCAGAAGACATTCCCCATCATGCCTTTTGCCACATTTATCACATACTGGAAACATAGTTTTCTTACCATCAGACTTTTTTGAAGAATTCTTACCTTTCTCCTGCCACCTCGGTCTCTTCTTCTGTTGGTTGTTATAGAACACTTGTTCATCGGCAAACTCCATTTCCACCTTCTCATCACATCGAACAGGCTTTTCATAACATTTAAACTCACGAGAAGCTAATGCCCTTCGATATTTTGGCTTTAATCCTGAGTAAAAACGATTGATTTTACTATCAAGGTCTCGGATAAAATTTGGAGCATACCTTGCCAATCGAGTGAACCTTTCTTCATAGGCAGCCACTGAGTCTTCCTCTCGCCTCAATTCCATGAATATATTTTCCATCCTAAGTCGAACAACCTTAAGAAAATACTTCTCAAGAAACATACCTTTGAATTCATCCCAGTTGAGAGCATCAATCTCATCAGCGTCCCTGATATTTTTAACTATAGACCACCACTTATCTGCTTCACCTTCCAAAGGATAAATAGCAAGACTAACCTTTTGATTGTCTGAACACCCCATGACATCAAAAATCTTCTCTAGTCCTTTAATCCACCCTTCAGCTAACACAGGGTCAGATGATCTTCTGAAATATGGGGGATGTTGCCTCATGAAATTTTCCACCACTAACATGTTCCTATGCGATTGATCTAGCTGATCTAGTGCGTGGATACCACCACCATTTATAGCCTGACTCAACTGTGCCATCACTGCAAGAAACTGTTCAGTTCCAATTCCGACCATTTCTAGATGCTGATTCGGAAGGTTATTTCCTTCTGTATGCCTTCCTAGCACTGCTTCCCTGTTTCCTCTGCGGAAAACCATTCTGAACAAACAAGTCTTAGATGAAGCAATATGGTAATCTTCAAATGCTATATCACTTCAATATGACCATAAAAAAATATTTTTGGATAATCATTTAATAGAATTCTAACTCTTAGAGTTATCTAAACCGACCTCTGATACCAACTATAAGGCCCCAGCCATAAACCTTACATAATCTTGACTTATGACAATATTACACGTTGAGGATCTTTTCAGGTTTAGAGTTTTAGAGAATTAGATCTTAAAACATGCATTACAACCCACATTTAAACAATGTGGTTACAATAAAAGGTATTATTCTTCATTCCCAGCAATGGAAACATATTTAAAATAAAACATGGATTCTTTTTTGACACTTCCTTGACACTATCATCATATCATGTACCTTTCCCTTGACCTGTGAAAAACATTTCAAAAATACTTGGGATGAGCATAAAAAGCTCAGTATGGGTTATAAAAACATGGAAAGGAATCATGGGTACATATATACATAAGAATGAAATCATACTTTACCCATAAAACATAAGCACTTTAACATACCTCATCAAATCATGAGTAAACCATAGAGATAATAATACATAAAGGTAACTTGAGGCATTCATAACATTCTTACGTAGGGAGTAACCCTCTGGGTTACATTTGGAATACCCATCATAGTATATTCCATAAAATCTCTTTGGATAAACCTTAACGTTTCAATAATTCGTGTTCCCCAATGCATTGGAGAGCTATATCGGGCTCACCCGCCCTTAGTCTATCACAGAACCACCCGTCTTCATAATAATGCCCAATAATCTCAACATAATCGTATCACATAAAACATGCATAAAGGAAACATAACATTTCCACCATTAAATCACAAGATATCAATACCACACATTGATATAAAAATATTATAAAAACTATTTTCAATACCAAAATAAATGAAATGTAAATCATGGTATTGATTTTTCTTTTAAAAAGAAGCTATGGCTTGTAGAGGAAGCCGAAACTCAAATAATGTTCACGACGGCGGAGAAGTCGTTGTCGCCGCATACGTACGACAAAAACATTCCCTTTTGTTGTTTAGTAAATGCTTCGTATAAAAAATATTCCTTTTGGGTAAACGTAAAAGTCAAATTGGTTTATACACCGTATAAAAGAAAGTTGTGTATAAAATAAAATATGCCTCAATGAGAGGAGATTGAGACGAAGTCCCATACCTCGTATCCGACTTGACCCGACCGTTCTTTAATCTTTTGAATAATAAACTTGAGTTAATCTCTACTTTCATAAGAACCTTTTTCAAGTACATTATTCCTTTTATACCATGTTATGAACATCATGTAATCATTTAAGTTAATAATTTTCATTTTGTCGTTATTTGGTTCTTAAGTCAAAAATAGACCTCTTACACTTACATGTTGTTAATTTGGTCAAAGGTTCATTATATCCAGAATGATATTAATGATTTTGATAACATATATATCATATATATTCTGCATATACATGTATTTATAATATTATATCACATTTAGAGGTAAGAAATGAAATGCACCGTTCATGGAGACGGTAAGCCGTACGTACGCATGAACGCTACTTCCATTTCTATTTCACAATTTCTGGAATAGAATCATAATTATATAAGAGTATATTATAATTCCAGTATAATATCATATATAATATCATAGTTCCATCCTTTATACGTCCCACATACGGTTTTTAACGAATCAAATTACTTTGAGGGGGCGGTAGTCCGCACTTCCTAAAATGAAGATATCCTATTTACCCATAATGAAAACCATAATGGTATTCCCAAAATGAAAAAAACAGAAGCTTAAGGAAATAATAAACCTATTATATATCATATATAAAAATAGTGACATCATAATGGCCACCTTTGAAGGTGTTAGATGAGTATTGAATAATCATCGTTTCGGGAGGCAGAATTTCGCCATCCACGGAAACCGTAAGTTCTTTAACCATTTGATGTAGTTGTGTGAGAGTGCAGCTCGAATAAATCTTATACCATCATCTTAGTATATTTAAGATACTTTTGTTTTTAGAAAAGAAGTAAATAAAAAGAGTTTAGGGGGTTGGAGAAGCAAAATAAAACAAATGAACATGAGAGAATGAATTACCTTTAAAAGTGTAACTCCTTTTGATTTGAGCCTAAAGGATTCCTTTGAAAGGCTTCTGCCCAAATGGAATCCTTTAAGATGAGGAGAGGGCTGTGGAGAGAGTAAATGGGCAGGGTTTGGCCGAGCCAAAGGCTTGAGGAGTGTGTGAAATGAGGTAGAGGTGGGGGCCTTTTATAATAGGAGAGGAGGGGCACTTTTGGAAAGTAAATAAATATTACTTTATTTGAAAATGTGTTTCGGTTTTAAAAGGTCCCACATTGATATAATTCGTGTATAAGGTGATAAGGGTTATAAATACACCAATACAATAAGTTTTGGACTTGTGTAGGTCATAGATTTTACATTATCTTCTCATTTTATTTAAATCGTCAGATAATGATGTCATCGCTGCATCATTATAATGTCATAAATAATTTAATTTATTTAATGTATAAAAATTATAAAAAAAATACTATGATGTAGGAAATATTTTTGTCTTTCCTATTAATATTTATAGTCAAAAATCTGACTTGTATAACCCCACTTAAAAATTGTTTTAGTAAAACATATCATGTTTGTGTCATTTTTACTTTTAACATTAAATAAAAATATATTAATGTCATTTTCCAACTAAAGTAGCTCCATGGGGTCCCCAAGTTGACCCATGGCTTGTCTTTGTCGGCCATGACTCACCCAATATGTGTAGGACAAGTTTCATGGTGTTTTCACATTTTTATATTATCATTTTTCCCTTAAATGACACTAATTACCTCTAATCGTGATTAAAACTTAATAAGTTACTATTCACCAAAAAATTATTTTAATCTCATTGAATCACATTTTAATTCTAAATTACAACCATGTATTTTGGATTTTCAAAATTCAATACACATTAGTGGTAAACTTTCATTTAACTGAAAAATCAGTTTGCTTGATTACCACTTAGTGGTTTCACTATTCATCAAAAATTGGAGTTTTTCAGAAAATTACCAAAAATCCACCCTAAGCTATATTTGATATTCCGAATTCAGAAATGAAGTCTATTTTAAAAAATTCAAAATATATAAGTCACATTAATTAATATAATAATTACTACCCGCTGTCAGAGCAAATAGCGTGTTTTTATAAAACAATAAGTATCAAAAGATTGACACCAGTTTAAGTCTAATTTAAAAGTTAAATTGATTCCAATGACCACCATTGGATTAAATGGTAAAAATATATTCTAATTTAACTTTAAAACCAATTCAAAAGATAATCTAATAATATAAATAGATTAGATTAAAAAGAGGTTTTGAATAAAAATACAACATTTATCACTATTCATTAAAACATGAACTTTATCGGAAAAATACGAAAAATTCACACAAAGTAAATTTTGATGTCCCAATCATAAATAATGATATTATTTTGACAAACATAGCTTATAAAATTGTCAAAAGATAGATTCAAAAATGTTTTTCTATCCAAGGCAGTAAAACAATCTTTTAAAAAATATTAGTGTATTCCATGCATAAGGTGGGATTTATTTTCATTTTAAGCCTCTAAAACACTATCTAATTCAATAATAGACATTGACAAAAATATCTATTATTCATTACATTCTTGGGATGTTACATCCTTCCCCCCTTTTGAAAATTGTGTCCCCGCTATTTATTTACTTATCAAATAAATGGGGGTACTTATCCCTCATTGCATTTTCAGATTCCCATGTTGCCTCTTCAATCACATGGTTTTTCCACAAAACCTTTACCTGATGAATTACCTTATTCCGTAACACCTGCTCCCTATGGTCGAGAATCTGGACTGGTTGTTCTTCATAAGATAGGTTCTCTTCCAGCTGAACTACCTCTGGACTCAAAACATGAGATGGATCTGGCATGTACTTCCTCAACATTGAAACATGAAAAACATTGTGTACCTGAGATAAACTCGGAGGTAAATCCACTCGGTAAGCAACTGATCCAACTCTCTCCAGAATTTAATATGGTCCAATAAACCTTGGACTCAGCTTTCCTTTCTTACCAAATCGCATCACACTTTTCCATGGTGATACTTTGAGAAAAACATGATCACCTACCTCAAAAGATAGATCCTTCCTCCGGTTATCTGCATAACTCTTCTGTCTGTTCTGAGCTGTTCTCATGTGTTTCTGAATCAACTGAACCTTTTCTGCCATCTCTTCTACCAATTCTGGTCCCATCAACTTCCTTTCACCCACTTCATCCCAAAATGCAGGAGGTCGACACCGCTTCCCATATAATGCCTCAAATGTTGCCATCTGTATACTGGAATGAAAACTGTTATTATATGAAAATTCAACCAAAGAAAGATGTTGGTCCCAACTTACCTGATAATCCATCGAACAAGCTCGTAGCATATCCTCCAAGGTCTGAATTGTTCGTTCTGACTGCGCATCTGATTGACGGTGAAAAGCTGTACTAAAATTTAATTCAGTACCCAAAGACTTCTGAAGGCCTTTCCAAAAGTTTGAAGTGAACCTGGGATCACAGTCAGATACAATGGAGAGAGGAACTCCATGTAACCTGACTATCTCTTTTAGATACAAACAGGAAAGTTGATCAAGAGAGAAATTATCTCGTATAGCAAGGAAATGAGCAAATTTGGTCAAGCGATCAACAATAACCCAGATTGCATTATTACCTCAAGATTTCTTCGGTAATCCCACAACAAAGTCTATGGATATATTCTCCCATTTGCACTCTGGCACTAGTAAAGGCTGAAGCATCCCTTTCGGTAACTTCTGCTCCGCTTTAACCAGTTGACATGTCAAACACTTCACAGTAAAATCAGCAATATCTCTTTTCATTCAATCCCACCCGTAATACTCCCGCAGATCTCTATACATCTTAGTACTGCCCGGATGAACTGAAAACGGAAAACTATGAACTTCACATAACAAATCACTCTTCAACTGTGAATCACAAGGCACACACAATCTCTTACCAAATCTCAAAACACAATCATTATCAATGTTGAATTCATGCAACATACCTTTCCGAACAAGCTCTACCTTTCTCTGCAACTCACTATCTTGCTTCTGTGCTTTCTTGATTCTGCCTGATAGAGAAGATCTCACTGATACTTGAAACAAAAAAGAAGGATGTCCTATACCAACAACTTCTATGACAATGTTCATCAAATCCTTAACCAAAGGATCACGTTCCAAACGCAACATTACTAATGAAGCATTATTTTTTCGACTCAAAGCATCAGCCACTTTGTATGCTTTTCCCGGATGGTAATGAATTGTACAAGCATATTCCTTTATTAATTCTAGCCATCTCCTTTGTCTCATGTTCAATTCTTTCTGAGTGAATATATAGTTTAATATTTTTTGATCGGTATATATTTCACACTTTACTCCATTCAAATGATGCCACCAAATTTTTAAAGCAAAAACAACATCAGCTAATTCCAAATCATGTGTAGGGTAATTTACCTCATGATTTTTCAACTGTCGTGAAGCATAATCAATTACCTGATCATTCTGCACTAGAACGCAACCAAGTCCTTTCAATAAAGCATCACTATATATAACAAACTCACCATTCCTGGAAGGTAGTGCCAAAATTGGAGCATTCACCAATCGTCTTTTCAACTCCTGATACTACTTAATTCGATGGCCCAACATCTGTTGAAGTAGTTGCAAAGGATTTCACCACTCGTTTCTACTTGTAGTCTAACTTCTTCCTATCACTAAATCTCTTTGTATTACACTCATTTTCATAGTGACCCATCTCCTTGCACTTATAAAATTTCACTAACTGTAAATCAAATTTTGTCTTACCTTCACCTTGATCCTTTTCAGTGCAATCACGAGCCTTATGTCCCATCTTACCACATCGGTAGAACATTCCAGAATTCAGAAGACATTCCCCATCAGGCCTTTCTCCACATTTATCACAAACTGGAAACTTATTTTTCTTACCATCAGACTTTTTTGAAGAATTCTTACCTTTCTCCTGCAACCTCGGTCTCTTCTTCTGTTGGTTGTTATAGAACACTTGGTCATAGGCAAACTCCATTTCCACCTTCTTAGCACATCGAACAAGCTTTTCATAACTTTTAAACTCACGAGAAGGTAATGCCCTTCGATATTTTTGCTTTAATCCTGAGTAAAAACGATTGATTTTACTATCAAGGTCTCAGATAAAATTTGGAGCAAACCTTGCCAATCGAGTGAACCTTTCTTCATAGGCAGCCACCGAGTCTTCCTTTTGCCACAATTCCAAGAATTTCTTTTTCGTCTTAAGTCGAACAGCCTTAGGAAAATACTTCTCAAGAAACATACCTTTGAATTCATCCCAGTCGAGAGCATCAATCTCATCAGCGTCCCTGATATTTTTAACCATCGACCACCACTGATCTGCTTCACCCTCCAAATGATAAATAGCAAGACTGACCTTTTGATTGTCTGAACACCCCATGACATCGAAAATATTCTCCAGTGCTTTAATCCACCCTTCAGCTAACACAGGGTCAGATGATCCTCTGAAAGTGGGGGATGTTGCCTCATTAAATGTTCCACCACTGAAATGTTCCTCTGCAGTTGATCTGGCTGATCTCGTGCGTGGATACCACCACCATTTATAGCCTGGGTCAACTGTTCCATCACTGCAACAAACAGTTTAGTTCCAATTCCGACAATTTATAGATGCTGATTCGGAAGGTCATTTCCTTCTGTATGCCTTCCTAGTACTGCTTCCCTGTTTCCTCTGCAGAAAACCATTCTGAACAAACATGTCTTAGATGAAGCAACATGGTAATCTTCAAATGCTATATCACTTCAATTTGACCATAAAAAAATATTTTTGGATAATCATTTAATAGAATTCTAACTCCTAATGTTATCTAAACCGACCTATGATACCAACTATAAGGCCCCGGCCTTAAACCTTACATAATCTTGAGTTATCACAAGATTACACGTTGAGGGTATTTTCAGGTTTAGAGTTTTAGAGAATTAGATCTTAAAACATGCATTACAACCCACATATAAACAAAGTGGTTACAATAAAAGATAGTATTCTTCATTCCCATCAATAGAAACATATATAAATTAAGACATGGATTCTTTCTTGACACTTCCTTGACACTATAATCATATCATGTACCTTTCCCTTGACCTATGAAAAACATTTCAAAAAAACTTGGGATGAGCATAAAAAGCTCAGTATGGGTTATAAAAACATGGAAAGGAAGCATGGGTACATATATACATAAGAATGAAATCATACTTTACCCATAAAACATAAGCACTATAACATACCTAATCAAATCATGAGTAAACCATTGAAATAATAAGACAAAAAGGTAACTTGAGGCATTCATAACATTCTTACGTAGGGAGTAAACCTCTTGGTTACGTTTGGAATACCCATCATAGTATATTACCTAAAATCTCTTTGGAGAAACCATAATGTTTCACTCCTTCGCGTTACCCAATGCATTGGAGAGCTATATCGGGCTCACCCGCCCTTAGTCTATCACAGAACCACCGGTCTTCATAATAATGCCCAAGAACCTCAACATAATCATATCACATAAAACATGCCTAAAGGAAACATAACATTTCCACAATTCAATAAAAAGATATCAATACCACACATTGATATAAAAATATTATGAAAACCATTTTCAATACCAAAATAAATGAAAAGTAAAACATGGTATTTATTTTTCTTTTAAAAAGAAGATATGGCTTGTAGAGGAAGCCGAAACTCAAATAATGGTCACGACGGTGGAGAAGTCGTTGTCACCGCATACGTACGACAAAAACATTCCCTTTTGTCGTTTAGTAAACGCTTCGTATAAAAAAGATTCCTTTTGGGTAAACGTAAAAGTCAAATGGTTCTATACACCATATAAATGAAGGTTGTGTATAAAATAAAATATGCCTCAATGAAAGGAGATTGAGACGAAGTCCCATACATCATATCCGACTTGACCCGACCGTTCTTTAATCTTCTGAATAATAAACTTGAGTTAATCTCTACTTGCTTAAGAAACTTTTTCAAGTTCATTATTCCTTTTATACCATGTTATGAACATCATGTAATCATTTGAGTTAATAATGTTCATTTTGTCGGTATTTGGTTCATAAGTCAAAAATAGACCTCTTACACTTACATGTTGTTAATTTGGTCAAAGGTTTGTTATATCCAGAATTATATTAATGATTTGGATAACATATATATCATATATATTACGAATATACATGTATTTATAATATTAAATCACATTTAGAGGTAAGAAATGAAATGCACCATTCATGGAGACGGTAAGCCGTACGTACGCATGAACGCTACATCCATTTCTATTTCGTATTTTCTGGAATAGAATCATAATTATATAAGAGTATATTATAATTCCAGTATAATATCATATATAATATCATAGTTCCATCCTTTATACGTCCCATATATGGTTTTTAACGAATCAAATCACTTTGAGGGGGCGGTACTCCGCACTTCCTAAAATGAAGATATCGTGTTTACCCAAAATTAAAACCATAAAGTTATGCCCAAAATGAAAAAAACAGAAGCTTAAGGAAAGAATAAAAATATTATATATCGTATATAAAAATAGTTACATCATAATGGTAACCTTTTAAGGTGTTAGATGAGTATTGAACAATCATCGTTTCCGGAGGCAGAATTTCGCAATCCACGGAAACCGTATGTTATTTAACCATTTGATGTAGTTGTGTGAGAGTGTAGCTCGAATAAATCTTATAACAACATCCTAGTATATTTAAGATACTGTTGTTTTTACAAAATAAGTAAATAAAAAGAGTTTAGGGGGTTGGAGAAGCAAAATAAAATAAATAACATGAGAGAATGAATTACCATTAAAAGTGTAACTCTTTTTGATTTGAGCCTAAAGGCTTCCTTTGAAAGGATTCTGCCCAAATGGAATTCCTTAGGATGATGAGAGGGATGTGGAGAGAGTAAATGGTCAGGGGTTGGCCGAGCCAAATGCTTGAGGAGTGTGTGAAATGAGGTAGAGATGTGGTCCTTTTATAAGAGGAGAGGAGGGGCACCTTTGGAAAGTAAAGAAATATTACTTTATTTGAAAATGTGTTTCGGTTTTAAAAGGTCCCACATTGATATAATTCGTGGGTACGGTGATAAGGGTTCGAAATCCACCCATCCAATAAGTTTTGGACATGTGTAGGTTATAGATTTTACATTATCTTCTCATTTTATTTAAATCGTCAGATAATGTTGTCATCGCTGCATCATTATGATGTCATAAATAATTTAATTTACTTAATGTCTAAAAATTATAAAAAAATACTATGATGTAGGAAATATTTTTATCTTTCCAATGAATATTTATAGTCAAAAATATGACTTTTATAACCCCACTTAAAAATTGTTTTAGTAAAACATATCATGTTTCTATCATTTTTACTTTTAACATTAAATAAAAATATATTAACGAAATTTTCCAACTAGAGTGCCTCCATGGGGTCCCCAAGTTGACCCATGGATTTTCGTGGTCGGACATGACTTACCCAATAGGTGTAGGACAAGTGTCATGGTGTTTTCACATTTTTATATTATCATTTTTACCCTAAATTACACTAATTACCTCTAATCGCGATAAAAACTTAATAAGTTACTATTCACCAAAAAATTATTTTAATATCATTGAACCACATTTTACTTTTTAATGAAAACCACGTATGTCGGATTTTCAAAATTCAATACACATTAGTGGTAAAATTTAATTTAACTGAAATATCATTTTGCTTGATTAACACTTAGTGGTTTCACTATTCAGCAAAAATTGGAGTTTTTCAGAAAATTACCAAAAATCCACCCTAAGCTATATTTGATATTCCGAATTCAAATATGAAGCCTATTTTAAAAAATTCAAAACATATAAGTTACATTAAATAATTTAATAATTAATTCCTAATGTCAGAGCAAATAGCGTGTTTTTATAAAACAATAAGTATCAAAAGATTGACACCAGTTTAAGTCTAATTTCAAAGTTAAATTGATTCCAATTACCACCATTGGATTAAATGGTAAAAATATATTCTAATTTCACTTCAAAACCAATTCAAAATATAATCTAATCATATAAATAAATTAGATTAAAAATATGTTTTGAATAAAAATACAACATTTTTCACTATTCATTAAAAAATGAACTTTATCGGAAAAATACCAAAAATTCACACAAAGTAAATTTTTATGTCCCAATCATAAATAATAAATTTATTTTGACATAAATAGACTATAAAATTGTCAAAATATAGATTCAAAAATGTTTTTCCATCCAAGGAAGTAAAACAATCTTTTAAAAAATATTAGTGTATTCCATGCATAAGATTGGATTTATTTTCATTTTAAGCCTCTAAAACACTATATAATACATTAATAGACATTGATAAAAATATCTATTATTCATTACTTACTTGGGATGTTACACTTATTAGGGATATAATTTTAACCATATTATATTTATTAATTATTTATTTATGCCTTATTATTTTCCTATACTCTAGAGTTGATGAGTTTTTTGAGTGAAGAGATGAATTTTTCCCAGACCTACCTTAATGAGTTTTCATCCTGATATGTCTTTTTCATCTTTCACAGTTTCTTAATCATATTTATATTTGTACTATTATAGGATAGTGTTTTTGGTTACAATTCATTGAAAAAAATATATGTAATTTAGTATCATGGCACAAGAGGAACTGATATGGGGGTCTTATTAAAGATCCCAATTTGGACACATGTGGTTAAGATCACTAAAAAATGATTTTGAGTGGGAGGTGGAAATATTTTAAATCATGGATTGAGGTTCTGAGTTAATTAGGAAGGAATATAAAAATTGTTTTTTGAATCACCCAGAACACATTTAGGTAATGGTTTCTTCCACAGTGATGTCGAGATTACAAGAATCACAAATCCCTTTACACTGGGATAATTTTTCACCATTTCGTGGGCTAAACCCTACTTCATCAACAACCTGAATGAACTGAGAGTTAAATTTTCCATTCTAGGTTCCATGAATGAAATTTGTCAACCATAGAGGCTCATGATATGAAGTGTGGTTTATGAATTGAGGTTATTTAAAAGAAGGTCAAATCACATCGTGATCTGGTTAAATGAGGAAAGGAAGTTTGATCAATTTATTGAATATGATGATGGGTGGTGTCTTGCAGATTTTAATTTCATGTAGTGTGGAAATATTCTTATATGAAGGTTAACATAATTTCCTAAATAAAATTTCATTGATGTTTAACATCATGTGGAATGGATTTAAATTTTTGCTATTTAAATGGTTTGACACTTGGGCATTTTCTTTACAACTTTCCAGCATGCAGAAAGTATGTGAGAACTGACGTGAAATTTTTTCCATGAAATATTAGATGCACAAAAAAGTTTCACATAGATATGAATCATAAGTGGCCAAAGAATATTCTTGTATGTATCATTCCCTATGCATTTGAGGCCTATTTATTTTCATTTTATGTTGCTGTACTAAGGACAAGAGATCTTGGTGTCAATACAGATCCAATGATAGTAGGAATAAAACTACATGTATTTCATAAGGTGAAATTTGTTTAATTTCATGAGAAAAGTATGTGGGCAACCCAACATGATAAGGGGAATTCTGGCTAGACCTAAAGGTGTAAATAGTGGTTTTATTACATATCCCATATTGATAGGAATCATGCCACGTGAACTTCTTGAAAAATATCCCTATACAGGTATGATCTATATGTGATGATGGGTCAATTTTATAATTATTTATTACGACTGGGCTGGGTGTTGGGGTTCCAAGTGTCACTAAATATCTTGTTAGGACATGAATCAAGTCACACATTGTTTTAGAAATGTGAAATATATATGTAGGACTATCCCAAATGCCGAGGTCAGAATTGATTCCATATATCGTTATAGCTGGACCCATGATTGGATATTCAGGAGTTACTATGTATCCTATAATCTAAGGAATCAAGAAACATGAAATTTTATAATTGATGTATGGTGGGAAACCCAGACCATAAATATTTTTCCACTCAGATGATGTCCACCAGAATATGTTACATTTTTTCATGAAAGGGAAATAAACCCTGTCGTTTATTACAATGTAGTGATGAATCATGGTATGCCTTTTAATGAGATTCATTTTGGACTAAGATGAAATTTTCCTAATATTTTATTCATTTTTCATGTGGGTAATCTCTTAACAAAATCCCTAATCTCACATGATCTATTCTAAATGTGAGAAACAAGGTGTGGTGAGAATTCCTCTTACTATGTAGAGGCAACTCAGGGTACTATAGGGGAATTTTAATATCATGTGGTGGGTAAACCATGATATAGGATAAAGCAATCCCTAAATTCTCAATAAAAATAAAAATCATGACATTCATAGTATTGGAAAACCTTTTCAGCTTTATGTTATCCATTATGGTTATTTTTCATGTAGTTTAACATCATGCGGTAAGGATGTGGATCACCCGACATGAATGTTGATGGATTCCATGGATCCATATAGTTTTTTATCCTTTGATAAGATTATTTGATTTGAAATTTAATTTCATGTGGTTATTGAGATAATGATCTAAGGTTAATGAAAATTAATGATGTAGATCAGACCACGAATAGATTTTTAGCTGTCACAATGTATCTTATGATGGTAGGAATCAAGTCAAACATTGATTTACAAACCTGTGTAGTTTGATGGCGTGTGGTAAGGAAAAAATCCTTAAACTCTAATATCATGCACCTTGGACATGGGTCACAAAGAAATTTAAATTATTACTACTATGATGTGATATGTTGATCATTTTACCTTGTTGCTTCTTAGATGACTCCATAATTATTACATTCATATGGTTAGGATATGTGATACCATGTAGTTAACTGTATTTATACCCTGCCTTCTTTGAAAAATTTTAAAAGATGTTTTGAGGAAATGAATTTCCATGCAGTTTAAATTATTGATGATAGGACTTATCTATATAGTTTAATTTCATTTGGTTTTGGAAAAACACCACACAATATAATGGAATATAGTTAAGATTAAATCAATATAGTTTAAGTTCATTTGGTTGAGACGAACACTAAAAAATTTAGCATAATATGGTTTTTACAAACTCTGTATAGTTTAATTTAATCTAGTTGATATTAATTTTGTAAATTTTCACATCATATGATTAATAAAATATTTTTCAATCCCTTTTGGAGGCATTTGGTATCTTGTAATTGGAAGGGGAAATAGTTTTTGGAAATTTCCAATGGCTTCTTCCATCTAACACTCTCTATATCTCTATGTAACCCACTTCTTCATAGGTGATATATGACTTTACCTAGTCACAACATAAGGGATACCTCTCTAGGGTTGATTCTCACTATGGTGTAGTGCTGCTGATGGTTTATTAGGTTACTAAATATAAATAACCCATGTATTCTGAGAAACCTTCAATACAAAGGTTCCTGATATTTTTTATCTCCGCATACATATTAGTGTATGATATTTTTGAAATCCTCTCTAAATGAATGTTTATTGGAAATGAGAGGATTTACTTATCAATAGGATATATCACCAAGTGGAGTCTGACCAGGGGATTTTAGGAGTAGAATCCACATGATCAATCTCAACACTACCACATAGAGGACAATCACGATAATCATCTTCTTATTTGTTTTTTTAATGATTCGACATACAATTGGGATCTCAAGAATGTTTTTTGATCAACCTTTGGGGAACCTAATATTGAATATGTCAAGGGTGTGAGGCATATTATTCATCATTTCCAGAATATCTGTCCTACCTTATGTGGTTGATTATGGATATAAGCCTATGATATGACGGTTTTTGGAATATATTTATGACCATATGGTGATGTGGTAATATGATCCCACTACTGAGAATTTAATGAAATATGATAATGTACATATATTACATGGATATTTCCCTATCCAAAGGCATGTTCCATTCTCACATGGTGAGCCTCAATATGGATGTGAGTGTGATCCCAGTCAGGATGCTTTGAGTTATGTGACTGAAATATTTTGGTCCGGATACGATCCTTCCTTGAGGAATGTTTCTCTCTCACGTGCTGAACCCCAATTGGAGTGGGGATATGAGCATAGTACAAAAGTAAATTCCCTACTAGAATATGCTGATGAACCTCCAGAATGGGAGAATCTATATGAGCCTCCTCTTTTAAGCTACTAGGATATTTTGACTTTCTCTATTAATAGTAATATTATTTGTTTTGTGAAGGAATGTTTGACTCTCACTTAGTTATCCACATCTAGAATAATTATATGATCTGTAGCTTGGTCCATTGAAGTATGTCAATGGTATTTTTTCAGTAATAATATTCCCACAGTCGAGGGCATGTCCCCTCTCACATGGTGTTCTCTAACTGGAACAGGTATATAAACCAAATTATAGGCATTTGGAATATTACAAACAAGTGTTTTTTGTAGTGATATTAGCCTTTTAGGTGAATGTGACTCTTTAACCTAGTGATACATAGTTGGAATGGGAATATGAGTTCATTTTGGTTCCTCTCCCTTTATCAAGATATAATGATAATCCTTCATGATGGGAGAAAAAAATGGTATTGATACAAGGTAACCACTTGTTCATGATGATCTACGTGTTGATCTATCCTGGATAAAGGGATAAGAATATGAGACTTCCCATGTATATGTACTAGTTTCAGAATAATTCATATTAGTTCATCATTTGTTTCTATGATGTAACGACATTTGCCCATTGTTTATGTATGATAATTTTCCAATAAAATTTCTACCTCCAATGTGTACTGGTAGATATTATCGTTTTATGTGTGGATGTGATCCCACTTCTACCCTTTTTGTGCCACCAGAATAAGATAATGGAATTCATGAATGGTGGAAAGGATATACACCTCCACCACGCATGCTGTTGAAATATGGCCATATTATCTTATGAACATCCAGGGGTATGATACTACTCACTCTAGTCTAATTATTTATACATTTGACTAGACAACATTGACACCCATATCTATGTGTTTAGGGAGGAATCAATTTGAAAAATTCCCTTAATCTATGACTATGGAGTATTGGTAATTTTGTGATGCAGTTGGGATCACGTTTTTATTGTATTGGTGGTACTTCTAGAAACATTAATTTCTTCTTAATGCTGATAATGTCTCCTAGAAATTGTTATGTTTCATAGTTTATCATCTTATTATTTTGATGTGCACTATGTTGTTTTTGGTCCTGTGGTAAGGACATTAATGTTTGTGACTAGTCCATGATATTTGAGCTGGCGTCCATACATATCTCATATGGATGTGAATCAATCCATACATTGTTCTTGAAAAATATTTTAGTTTAATGTCATACATATAGGAAAACAACAATGATATTTAACTTCTTGCAGTAAGGATCTGAATATAGGTGGATGGACCATGTAAATAGTTCTAGGAATCCCAATGTATCTAATTAAAATGGGAATCAATCCTAACATCGTTCTATACAACCCATGTAGTTTAATATCATGTATAAACGACATTTGATATTTAGTTTTACTTATTATAGTAAGGATGTGATACATGAAGTTTAATGTTTTATGGTAAGGACGATGGCCATTCATGTAAACATATTATAGTAAAGATGATGGCCATGGAGTTTTCTATATTTAGGTAAGAAGAATGTCTATGTTTTTTATCATCATGTAGTAAGGATGATGGACATATAGTTTATCATCTTTTGGTAAGGATTTTGGCGAGAGAGTTTATCATTTTGCAATATGGATTTTGTCCATTGATTTTATCATCTTTTGGTGTGGATGATAGTCCAGAAATTTATCATCATCTAGTTAGGATGATAAACATTCATTTTATCATCATGAGGTAAGGATGATGGACAATTATTTTAACATATTTTGGTATGTATTATGGTAATAAACTATCTAGATACTATCTCTTTGATGGATCTTTGATATATCGTATGCATATTTCACGATTTTTGGGATCCTTTAAATATTTCAAGCTTGAATGTACAAGTATCTCTATCCCATCATGGAATAAAAAGAAACACTTTATTTTGAGGTTGGGACATTAATGGAAGGGGATATAATTTTCATGGTCTCTCAACCTCACCTAATTTAGATTCCTTATTGTTGGATGTTCTAAAAAACTAATTTCAATGGAATAGTCAAAATAAATTTTTACCATATTTGTTATGAAATAATAGAATATGTTCAATCATTCATTAAAATATGATTTTTAACATTGGGAGGTTGGTGTATCATACAGAACTACAAAACTGATGCGACATGTTTTGATTTATTAGATGAATAGAGCATGGATTCAAGTGTCGGTGCTTCTAATATCCCCATTTCCATCGGCACATGAAACCAATAATTAAAGGAACAGAAACCATTTATTGTATGCCCTAAACTTCCATGGTATGTGAAATAATTGTGATGGGATACCATGCATTCCTACCACTACATTCAGATCAATTAGAGCTCTATCAAATCATTTTCCATGGAATATTTGATATACCTTGGAATATTTCATGACTAGAAGGAATGTTATTTTCATATTTAGTCTTCAAGATATTGGAGATCATGAAAAATTTCATTCATGTTTTCTATGCATCCATTGGCATCTGTTTATGACTCGGACTAGAGCCTGGGGAATATTTTCCTAGTCATTATTGTTCTGGGTGAAGGCGTTAAAGTATTGGGGATCATGGATGATGCAGACTCTTCCAACTGATTAAAATATCCTTACAATTTTTGATGTTTCGTGGTAAAATTTGAGGTTAGGTGGTTTTTAGAATAAATCTAATGAGGGGGTTGAAAATATGGAATCTCATGACACTCTAGGAGTAATTGATAGGTAGAACAATGTTTGGATTTCTCTTAATGAGGGAATGAGAGATATGAATATTCCCCCAACCCCAAGGGCTCGGGCACTTCATTGCATGGTGTACGTTCATAGGTAAATACTGGTATTTCATCCTAAGGTAGATATCTCATGAGTATTACAACAACTATTTCCTATTAATCCCTATTTTCTCATTGGAATCAGGTGATATTTTCTTTTTAAAAATTTTCCTTGTCATCCTAAAGGTGATGGTTAGCAAGATGCATGAAAACAAATTTCCACAGTCTATGGCAGGGTGAGTGGATGATTATGGGTGTTCAAACCTCAACCCGCGAAACTGAATACAGTACTACCACTAACAATATTCGCCATTTTCATTACCCTATAAAATACCATCATTGTTAGTAATTCCACATACAAATGCCTGAAATATATTTCAGAGCAATTGTTTTCCATTGTCAGTGGCATAGGGTAAGGCAACCTTCATTAACATAGATGATTACAAGAGGGTATGATTGTACTCTTCAGAACTGTTTTATGTTTCCAAATGGGGATCATGAGAATTCCTAAAAAACCTTTCACATGACGGTGGTGGAATTTTAGTGGGCTATTGCATGACCATGTAGATATTTTACTGATGATTCTATAGAATCTCATGTGTTATGTGAGTTTGTTCTTTTAGTTTTATGACTACAAGATTCTCCCTCTTTTTTGATATTTTACCCCGTTTTTAAAATGGGTTTTGGGGCTATCACACTGTAGTTTTCCATGAGGTCAGCTCATAATCAATATGGGATCTCATGAAGTCATGTTCACCTTTTCCGGTTCTATCACCCTTCTTTCATATGGAGCATCGCACAATCAGTTTTAGATCTCAATATAGAATGAAAGAATTTTCATTGATAGATTCTATGGATTATTATTATTTTCTAATTTTTATTCATAGATATCATGTAATACATTGATATTACATTATTTTTTGACAATTCAATTGGATTATTTTTAGTCTATGCTCTGAGATGACATGTAATTCTGAGGCCCGGGGTGGTTGAAACGTATTTCTGTCATATTTTTTAGGTTCATTAAACAAACCTGTGAGGTTGTTTATATAACATTTAAATTAGTTTCCGGATCAAACATATGAGGGTACTATTGAACTCAGAGCATCGGGATTCTCAGAGAAATGATCTAACAATGTCAGGCATGGGCCAATAGTTGAATATATATTTTGGCCATAAATAATATAATTAATTAACAATTAATTTGTTTTCAAATCTGTATACCTCCAAAACAGTAAATTGGATTGGAAATATGAGAGTATCGTTGATCTCGTGAGGGTGTGTTTCACTTAGGAAATAATTAACCTCGACTAGTGTAGGTAAAGGGTGAATGTTAATTTTGGGAAATTGTTGAAGAAAAATAAAATATCATAATTATTTTAATTATTTTCTTCATCGTTGAGATGTGGAACGTCAGTTATATGTTGAAACAATGAGGTGACGGTGGATCTCAATAATAAACCTCATTAATGAGTAAGTATAATGATGCTCCAATGCTGTATAACTGATATACTGATTCATGTCCATCAATTAATATTCTAACAAGAAATGAATGATTTTTTAACAATCTAGGATTTTCTTTGAGGCTTTGGTGGCTTATGATGATGAATGATGAACAAACATTATTCCATCCTTCAAATAATCACTTGTGAAAGTAGGCTGTGGATCTAGAATAATGAACGGAGGTGCATGATCCCATTCTTCCTCGACCAAAAATCCTGTCACAGAATGGGGGTTTTATTTTATATAAATTTTTCTTTTCCCTATTCGTTATTTTAAAATATGAACACATGGTTAATCACAAAAAAGTTAACTCATTAATCAATTGTCTTTGTTGAATGGATAATGTTGTGTGTTAAAATAGCAGTATCAATTTCTATGATTATTCAACCATAATTCAGTGTTCATCGTGATCCTTTTAACAAGAATGAACATAGGTAAACATTAACAATGGTATGGATCATTATTTGTGAGTTTCTATGTGTGACTACATCCCCTCCTCTCTCTACGTTTGCCCTTCCCGATCTTTGTGACGCAATTATGGATGCACGTTGGCTGTGGAGACACTAGGAAGATGGATCATGAATAGGTAGGTCATAACACAAGTGACAGGCCACGACATGAGGCTTTAGTGGTTGTAGGAGGCTACGACACCTAGCCGCCATGGCAGAACCAGGTCACATCACCCCATTTGTGGCAGGAGGCTGGAGGTGATGTAGTGGGAGCATGTTGCGGTGATGACACAGACCACTGGCAGGGAGGCCGGTGGCTTCTAGCAGGAGGACAAGGCCGGCCTTCTACATCAGAGGTTCCACGCGGTCTGTGGACTACGACAATGAGTTGGACCAAAGGTAAATACATGAGAAACGTGGTGGAAATCGGTCCAAATTATTCCACTATTGTAGGAGGGAACCAATTATAGTGATTCTTGTTTTAGGAGTGGCCCTCATTGGGAGGCTGCAATAGAAAGGGGGCATGTTTTCTCCATTGGACAACATGTGGAGAAGGGTAGGTTGGATTTAGTAGGCTGTGGGCAGCACAAACCGAATCCTCAGTCTGCATCTGGGTAGGGGGAGGACCAGCCCTCCATGCTTCCTGGGTCGATGGCGTGAACTAGACCACTACACGGCATGAGATGGAGAAGAACTGGCCTTCCTATGAAGGCCAGGATGACTGAAAAAAATAGTGCTCTTTGATTGAATAGTTTGTGAACGAACTAGCCTACCAGTTACCGACTGGCCTTAAAGAAATCGGGTCACTAGGCTGGCTGTATGCCCGAACCAGGCCATGTCCAGCATTGTAACACACCGAGATTTTATGATAAATATTATTTTTAATTTCTTTGATGTATTGTGTTGTACTCTACACCAATATTAGTATGCGTTATATGAAAAACCATATTAGCTTGCAGTATACGCAACACTATTCTTGGCTCGTGTTACACACAATTTCAAGTTCATTTTGTAGAAATTATTATAAGGAACATTAATTATAGATTTTATTTCATGAATAAATTAAATAAGATTTCATTATGTTATACGCAAAACTAAAGAGAGATTTCACTAAACGCATCCTAGACGTGGCTTGCATTACACGCAATCGCGACCTTCCTTGATAGCGTGTGTAGTATGCAATATCGGGTTTCACTAAACCATAATATATTGTTATAATATTATTATGAACTAGATTTTATGAGTAGTATTAACTAAATATTAATTTTTATATAAATATTATTCATCATATACATTTTCTAGAACATTGTATGAGTACAAAATAAATTTTTTAGGTAAAATAAGTATTTTTCAAAAAAATACAGTTTTACCACCTTTTGATGGCCAACCAACTTTAAATATAGTTTTTTACATGTTTATAAGTTAATTATGATAAAATAAAATTCTTCACTGGAATCTGGATAAAAACATTTACTTTTGATAAATTTTTCATATTATTCTGAAAACATTCATATTTTAATGAATATTAAAAACACGCTAAAATTTAATTAAAAACAACTTTTTTCATCATAATAATTTATATGGATAAATTATAATATTTAATGGTTTTAAAGAATAAATTGAATATATTTTTACCATTTAATGTAATGTTTGTCAACATCATTGATTTTAAATTTAATTCATAGTTAAAATCATTTCAATCTTTTGCAATTTTTAACTTTTAATACTCGTTTTCTTAGTAGCAGGATTAATTTAAAATTAATTTCTGAAACTTCTATGTTTTAAATTTGAAAAAATGCATTCCATATTTATAATCAGTAGGTCCATATAATTTTAATAGGAATCCTTTTATATTTGGGCATTATGAATAGTAACTACGGTAAATTTTATTTACCATAGTTAAAGGTAAATCGGGTAATTAAGGGTTAATATAATATTATAAAATTACACTATCACCTAAAAAACTCTATTGGATGAATCAAAGTAGACTCATATCACCTAAGGAAGTAAATATATTAATTTCATGGGCTTTTGTCCATGAAAATCACATAATTATTAATAAAATCAAAGAAAGCAACAACATGTCGCTCTCTTAAATCTTATAAGTGTAATAATTTTAATTTAGTGATAAACTTCTTACAAATTAAAAAATGAATAGTATTATGAGAGATAATAAAGTTATGTACATCATTTGAATTTATTTATATTTTTTAGGGATTAAATAATTATCATTAATTATGATACAATAGTAATGTGGACAATTTTTTATTAAGAGAAATATCAAATAAATTGTTTTAAAAGTATTAAAATAAATATCATATGAATTATTTAATGTGATCCACGAATTTTATAGATTATTATTTCTTTTTAGGTATTTATTTAATATTTTTTATCTAATATATCTTTTATGTGGATTTTATTTAAATTCAAATAATTAAATAGTGTCAAAATAAACACTATTGCTATTTTATAAAAATAACATATTATTAAATTTTTTAAAAATCACAAAAACATTTAAAATTTAAAATTGAAAATTATATATTATAATATTTAATAATGTATCTAATTACGGAAAATTCACAACACATAAGTAATTATTTATAAAAAATTAAAAAATTTAATATTATTACCACGAATAAAATTAAGTAGATAAAAAAGGGTGAATCAAAAGGAAAACGTATAAAATAAACTCAAAACATGTATAAATTATATTGGTTGATGATATTACATACCTATCTCATCTAATCTAATAATTGAGTCATTTGTAGAGTTTTTTAAGTGGGTTTTGAATTTATATTAAATTATTATATTCAGGTTTCCAAAGGTCCCACTCTCATCCATTATAAAATGGAACCCCTTCCCACTTCTCTTCACACCCTTTTGAGCCTTCAAGCTTGACCAAACCCTAACAATTCCTCTTCTCAACCTTTATATTTATATCATAGAGGTTCTGGTCTTCTCCAATGATCAACTCTAGTTCCCTAAGAGGAAGTTTAAAAGAGGTGCATCAAGGAATAGGTAATCTCTTCTACCGACACTTTCAAGTTTCATTCTTCTTCTACTTCCTCTTATTTAGTTGTTTCATTATAAATTAATAACATCAGTATTACTTATAAACATATATGTTATTATAAATATTAAACAACCCTATTTCACCTTCTATCCATCCAACGCAAAGCAAAATCACCGCACGTGCGTACGTATTGAATACCGTCTCCACCCCGTGGTGTCATCTGTTTTAACACTCCCACCTTACTTGGCTGGGTATAAGGGTTTAAAGAATAAATATATATGATTCTTATAAAATGATACCAATTCTAAGATATTATATCATCCACTACAATTCCATTAAATAATAATGGGAATGATATCATCGCTCGTGTAAACGTACATATTACCATCTCCACGACGCGATGAGATTCATTCTCCATAGAAACCATTCAAGAATTATTACAGTGTATATATAATAAATAGTCATGAAATATGTGAAAAAATAATGCTAATGGATTTATGTATATATATTTATATATATGTCATCTACTTACTTCCATTCAAGTCAATAAGGAATGGAAAACAGCGTTCTTGCGTACGTACAGCCTACCGTCTACATGAACAGTGTGTTTCATTTCATTTATATATCTATTATATATATATACTGAATATATATGATATATAAATAATGTTTTAAATTGTGGAATTAACTAAATCATGATATAATTAATAATAATTTCAAGAACTAGAAGTCCAAACACACATGATAAATGAAAATAGTGTTACCCAAAATGATTCTTTAACATGGAATTGACAAATGAACGGGTAATATAAATACCTAAGTGAATCATATATGATATCATAAGAATTAATATGATTCTGTAATATGTTAATGAAATTATATTAATCATTCTAATGGTGGTTCAGATACATACAAAGCATATAGGACTTAAGGTAAGGGATAATTATTCCAATCTCATTCTAAACCGATATTGTTTATTCATATGTATTTACTGGGGGTTATATTTGTCATCCATGGCCATGTTTTATAAAAAAATCTATATGTATGTCTAAATTCATTTTTACAAATTTGGACTTTTACCCCATAGTATGGAAGGAATCTTTCTTTTGATTACCATATGGGGAACTTTTTGACACTTCTGGTAAATGTACGAGGAGGTTGTTTTTTTAACATATAAGGCATGAAAAAAAATTTATAGTTTCATAACGCCTTATTTTCATGAAGACTATTCTAAAAGATTTAGTTATTATTTTCAAAAAAATCATTTCTATTAAAGCTTCATGTAATTTTGAGAAAATAAAATGATTTTGAAGAAGAAAGGTTATTTTCCTCAAGAATCCATTTCAAGTGTTTTATCAAAACAATTTTCCATCTAAGATGCTATTATTTTTCATGTTTATGTTTCAAGTATAATGTCTCTATTATTTACATGGGTTGATTTTTATTATGAAGAAATGATATCCCTTTGTTTTATATGGATTATGTCACGATGGTATGATGTTTATGAAACACATTTTATTCATTGGGTTATGATGAATGATTTATGTTTATTTTGTGGCACACATTAGAATGATTTCATAATGAGATGGGTGGGACATATATATACCTCCAATGCATTGGGTAATGATTTATATCTCATGAGATAGACCTGGATGGAATTACATGTTAAACCGGTTAAGTAATATAGGGATGGAACGACAAGTAAACCCGGTTCAGTAATGGACATTGTCCACTATGATGGTCTTGGAAACAATGCCTTGGATACTATGGAAATCATATCTTGTGCTTAATAGTTTTCCACAATTACATGTTTTATTTCCATGCAATTTTATCATGATTAATTTATCTTTATGATCTATGCCTTAAGTACTGCAATAATTTATGTCATTGCTCAAGATTTTGATGTTTTATGTTCATGTTTTTACATACAAATGTTTATGGTTTGATTTAGGGTCACCATGTTTACCCTTACTGAGCATTTGAGGTCACCCTTTTCACATTTTCTTTCCCTAGGATATAAAGAAAAGTTTTAGGTAAGAAAACAAAAGGAGAAGATCTTTGTGGGAGATGTTGGTGATCTTTCACCACGATTAGACGTTTATGTTCCGAGCTTCCAAAGAAATTATACTAATACGGTATTTGGGTGCTTGTTTCTGTTATGAATTAAGTTTTCCACACAAGTAATGTAATGTCTATGTACATATAACATTGGGTCTCTATAGTTGGTATCAGAGCACAATTTTAGTTACCCTTTTTAAACTAGGTTGTGAAAAACATTATTGAGATCCATAGAGATATTTCTAAGGTATGACTAAGGATGTCTATAAGGTTAAGTGTAAAGTATAGGTTAAAATCCTAGATTTATACGATCATGAATATCCTATGATTAAACCTAATATATTAGAGATTTAAATCACTCCCCCATTATTATGTTGTTTTCCTAGCATGATATTTTTCCTCTTACACTATTATTATTGGGTTTTAGATGATGGCTGGAACCCGAAAGAATTGTGTTGATCAATGTAATGGGAAATGCAATGATTTTCCTCCTGAACAAACCAGTGTCATGAGAGATGTATTGAAAAATATTATTGTTATACTTACACAATCTATGAATCATTCTGGACTTTTGAATGAGTAGAGAAAGGAACAATATTCAATTTTTTCCTTCATGAGGAAACGTCCACCTTCTTTATGTTGGTCTTCCGATTCACTTGTTGTTGAAAAATGGATCAGTACAATTGAAAAGATATTTTCCACAAATCGATGTTCAGAACATGAAAAATTAATTCTGGATATTTACCATTTAGAAGGTGAAGAAGACCAGTGGTTGACTCTAATTAAAAATACAAGGCCCCAAGATGAAATTGAATCAATGGAATGGGACGAGATGAAGAACATGTTTTACAATAAGTACTTTCCTAGTATTCATTGAACGAAGATGGAAAAGGATTTTTGTGAGCTTAAGGAAAAGGATGATGAATCTTTTGGTATATACAAGGTGAATTTTACACGGCTTGCAAGGTATGCATCTGGATATATCATCCAATCTGAAGTCAAACTTGATCGATTCCTCAGTGGCTTAAAACCAAGTCATCCAAAGGCATTAGTTATAAGAGACTTTAGTAGCTATGAATAAATTGTGCATTGTGCTATCATGGTAGAACTGTAAGTTGGTGTTACATACCAATCTCATGGTTTTGACAAGAATCAAAATATGGAGTTTGAGGAAAAATATCAAAACAATGGATAAAAGAATACGAATGTTTCTTTATGTTCAAAGTGTGGAAAGAAGCATGGTGGAGATTGTATTAAAGGGACTATAAAATTTATTAAGTGTGTAAAAGAAGGTCATTGAGAAATTGAGTGTCGATGTACAGGAAAAAGGGTAGCTAATGATGTGAGTAATGAAAAGACTGCAGAGAACGCACCACCAACAATTCAATTCTACAAGTACAAGGAAATGGGGCATTAAGCTAATTAATTCCCTAATCCAAGGGTTAATGATGATCGACATCAAAAACATCTTAAGTCAAAGGAAAAAATGGAAGTCACATGCAATCACTATTGGAAATGTTGAATATGAAAACAATGTGGTGGAATGACAGTGTTTATGTAATGGGGTTCCAAAATAATGTTTTAGTATCGTGGAATATTGGATATTTATGTATTGGTATATTGTGGTTTTCAATAATTTTATGGTACCGGTAACCATGAAATGTGATTGAAATATTTTTGGAAAGAATATGAAATGCGCATAATTAAGGGATATAGAGAAAATAATATGTATGTTGGTATTTATGTTATCATGACGGATATAAGGAAAACATGATTTCATGGTTTGAGTATATAGACTTTTTGAGATTTTGGTATGTGAAAGGAGATAACTTTTTGACATTATTCATGTTTTCACTAAGGTTCTATGGTAATTTATGTTTCAAGACAATACATGATTAAGGTATTCACATGTATGGAATGAGATCAACAATATATATATTTTGATATATGTGGGATAAAGGATGGTATTCACGTGCTTGTTATGTGACCTTTCCCGTAATCGTTTTCAATATAATATCTGATTGGGAAAATGTATTTTGGATAAGTCTAAAGATTGTAATAGATTATGTTGGATATAATATTGTATTGTTTCAGGCTAGAACTTTTTTTGTTATTATTTCGGTAATGTTATAATAGTATAGTTTTAGAAAAAGGACAACCTACAGGATAAGCGACAACCCATTGCATCTAAAAATGTTGTGGGATTCAATCCCATAACTGATGTGAAATAGGCCTTTATCACCTAACATTGGCCTATAAGAAGTCCCTGGTTAATAGAAACGAGTTTTATTTTATTAAATAGGATGATAGATGAGGTATAAGTCCATTGTTTGAACCATATACGATTAATCTCACCATATATGGACTTATGTATATAACTTTTTATAACCTTATGATTGAGATAGATAGAATGACCAATCATTCTATCACATGATCTGCTAACACTTCACGAATGATAAATTCAACTTCATTTCATTAAGAGATGAAGTGGAAATTTTTCAAGGCACAAATAACTGTGAGATTGTACCAAAATCAGGCAAGTAATTCTTTTAATTCATCAAATTTAGAGAAATGATCTTGAAAACCAAAAATGATATCCTAGTGCCCTCGAATCTGATTAATTAAATGGTACCATAGATCATCACAAATTTATGGCTTGGTGACTGTTGGATTTTTCATAGCCACGTTCTCTACCACTCTTCATCAGAACACAATGGTTAGATTTCTTTTCCATATCCATATTTTCACCTATATTTTCTTATTTGGAAACCCAGTGTTGAGTTACATTGGGTCACTATTATGTTTCTTACTTCACTTTTTAAAATTATGTTTTAGTAGTCCATTTTACAATGTGGGTTTCTATGAAGGAAACATTTAAGTAGTAAACAATTTATAACCCCGATGAATTTTGAGGGTGAAATTCATTTTAAGGGGGTATAATGTAACACCCCAGTATTTTAGGAGAAATATTCATTTTAATTTATTTGATTTTTTGGGTTTTACGCTACACCATGATTTTCTTGCGCTATATGCAACACCGTATTAGCTTGAAGTATATGCAACACTATTCTTGGCACGTGTTACACAAAATTTCAAGTTATATTGGTATAAATTATTCTACGCAACATTAAGTAAATATTTTTTTAATGTATAAATGGAATAAGTTTTCATTATGTTATATGAAACACCAAAGGGATACTGCACCACACACATCCATGCCTTGGCCTGCATTACACGCAATCACGACCTTCCTCGATTGCGTGTGTAGTTCGCAATACCAGGTTTCACTAAACAATGGTATATTGTTATAATATTATTATGATCTAGACTTTATGTGTAGTATTAATTAAATTTTGAATTTTAAAATATTATTATTCATCATACACATTTTCTAGAACATGGTTTGAGAACAAAATAAATTTTTCGGGTAAACAAAGTATTTTTCAAAAAAATGAAGTTTTGCCACCTTTTGAGGGAAAACCCACCTTAAATCTAGTTTTTAACATGTTTATAAGTTCAATTTTAAAAAATAAAATTCTTATTTGGAATAATGATATAAAAATATAATTTGGATAAATTTTTCACATTATTCTGATAACTTTCATATTTTAATGAATAGTAAAAAGAGGCTATATTTTAATTAAAAACAAATTTTTTTGTCGTAATAATTTATGTGGTTAAATTATAATATTTTAGGGTATTAAATAATAATTAGAATATATTTTTTCCATTTAATATTATGTATGTCATTTTCATTGATTTTACATTGAATTCATAGGTAAATCATTTCAATCTTTTGCAATGTTTTAACTTTTAAAACTCTTTTTCTTAACAATGGGATTAATATTAAATTAATTTCTGCAACTTCTGTGATTTCAATTTGGAAAAATAAATTCCATATTTTGAATCAGTACGTCCAAATAATGCTAATAAGAAACATTTTATTTTTGGGCATTATGAATAGTAACTACGGTAAATTTTATTTACTATAGTTAAAGGTAAATCAGGTAAATAAGAGTTAATATAATGTTATAAAATTACCCTAACACCTGTGAAAACTCTATTGGATGAATAAAATTCGACCAATATCACCAATGGGTCGTAATTGATTAATTTCATGTACTTTTGACCAGGAAAATGACATAATTATTAATAAAACCAAAGAAAGTGACAACATGTCACTCTTTTAAAACATATAAGTGTAATAATTTTAATTTAGTGATAAACTTCATAAAACATCAAACATGAATATTATGCATAAATATAATAATATTATCAACATCATGTGAGTTTATTTAGATTTTTTAGGGACTATATTAGTATCATTAATGATGATACAATAGTAATGTTGATATTATTTTATTAAGAGAAATATAAAATAAATGGTTTTAAAAATATTCAAATAAATATTATATGAATTATTTAATTTGATCCAAGAATTTTATAGATGAATATGACTTGTTAGAAATCTATTAAATATTTTGGATTGAATATATCTTTTATGTGGATATTATTTAAATTCAAATTATTCAATAGTGTCAAAAATGACACTATTGATATTTTATAAAAATAACATAATATTAAATTCTCTAAAAATGACAAAAATATTTAAAAATTACAAATTGAAAATTATATGTTATAAAATTTAATAATGCATCTAATTATGGAAAATTCACAACACATGTATGTATATATATAATTTTAAAAATTAGATTATTTTCACCATAAATAAAATTAAGTAGATAGAAAAAGCGAAAATAAAAATGATAAGTTTAAAATAAACTCATTACATGTCTAAATTTTATTTGTTGATTAGTTTACAACCCTATCTCATCTAATCATCTAATTGTGTCATTTTTTGTGTTTTTTAAGTGTGGTTTGAATTTATATTAAATTAATATTTTTAGGTTTCCAAAGGTTCCCCTCTCCTCACTTATATAAGGGAAGCCCTTCTCTATTCTCTTCACACCCTTTTGACCCCTCATGCTCGAAAAAACCCAGAAAATGCATCTTCTCAACCTCTCTAGTTATATAATAGAGGTTATTTTCTTCACAAAAAACCAACTCTAGTTCCCTAAGAGGACTTTTAAAGGACGTGCGTCAAGGAAGAGGTAATCTCTTCTACCGACTCTTTCAAGTTTCTTTTTTTTTAAATTCCTCTAATTTAGTTGTTTCATTATAATGTAATAACATCAGTATTACTTATAAAATTATATGTTATTATAAATATGATGCAACCCTATTTCACCTTTTAACCATCCTTTTGGAAAACGAAATCATCGCGCGTGCGTACGTACGGAATACCGTCTCCACGCCGCGGTGTAATCTGTTTTTTCACCACCACTTTACTTGGATGGGTATAAGGGTGTATAAAATAAATATATATTATTCTTATAACATGATACTAATTTTGATATATTATATCATCCACTCCAATTCCAATCAATAATTATAGGAACAATATCATCGCTTGTGCATACGTACGGATTACCGTCTTCATGACGTGATGAGAGTCATTCTCCATGTTAACCATTCAAGAATGATTATAGAGTATATATAATAAATAATAATGAAATATATGACAACATAATTCTACTAGAATTATGTATGTATATTTATATTTCATCTACTTACCTCTATTCAAGTCAATAAGGAAAGGAAAATAGCATTCATGTGTACGTACGGCCTACCGTCTCCATGAACGGTGTGTTTCACTTCATTTATCTATCTGTTATATATATATATATATACTAAATATATATGATATATAAATCTTTTTTTACATTCTGAAATTATGTAAATCATGATATATGTAATAATAATGTCAATAACAACAAGTCCAAATATATACGATAAATGAAAATATTATTACCCAAAATATTTATTTAACATAGAATTGACAAATGAATAGGTAATATAAAGATCTAAGTGAATCATATATGATATCATAAGAATGACTATGATTCTCAAATAAGTTCATGACATTATTTAAATCATTATACAGGATGTTCATATACATACAAAGCATATCAGACCTAAGGTAAGGGATACTTATTCCAATCTTGTTCTTTACCGAGATTGTTTATTCTTAAGTATTTACTGGGGTTTATATTTATCATCCATGTCCAAGTTTTATAAAAATTCATTAATGAATGTTTAAAGTCGTTTTTACCCATTTGGACTTTTACCCCATTGTATGGTAGGAATATTTCTTTTGTTTACCATATGAGGGATTTTTTGATTTTTCCAGAAAAATCACGAGGATAATGTTTTTTTAACTTATATGACATGAACAGATTTTTATGGTTTAATAATTCCATATTTTCATGAAGATTCCTCAAAAAGATTTCATGATTATTTTTAATAAAATCATTAATGTTTCAAGTCATTTTGAGAAAAGAAAATGATTTTGAAAAAAAAGGATTTTTTCCTCAAGATTTCATTTCAAGTGTTTTAGAAAAACTATTTTCTATCTATGATGAAATTATATAGAATTTTAATGTTTCAAGTATAATGTCTGTATTTTTTACATGTTTTTATTATTATTATGATAAAATGATATCCATTTGTTTTATATGGATTATGTCATGATGTGTTGATATTTATGAAACCCATTTTATTTATTGGGTTATGATGATTGATTTATGTTTATTTTATGGCACACATAAGAATGATTTCATTATGAGATGGGAGAGACCTACATCTCCTTCCAATGCATTGGGTAAACATTTATATCTCATGAGATATACATGTATGGAATAACAAGGGAATCTGGTTCAGTAATACGGGGCTGGAAGGACATGTAAAACCGGTTCAGTAATGGAATTTGTTCACTATGATAGTCTTGATACCTATGCCTTGGATACTATGGAAATCATATAATGTTCTTAATGCTTTTACACAATTACATGTTTTATTCCCATGCCATTTTATCATGATTAATGTTTCATTATGAAATATTCCTTATGTACTGCCACTATTTTTGTCATTCCTCAATATTTTGATGTTTTATGTTCATGTTTTTACGTAAAAATATTTATGGGTTTTTTTATGTTCACTATGTTTACCATTACAAAGCATTTGAGCTCACCCTTTTCATGTTTTATATTCCCTACGATATTAAAAATGGTTTTAGGACTGAAAACAAAAGGGGAATATCTTTATGGGAGATGTTAATGTTCTTTCACAACGATTAGAAGTTTATGTTCCGAGTTTCCAAAGAGACTAAACTAATACGGTATTTGTGCATCTATTTTTGTTATGTATTATGTTTTCCGCACAAGTAATGTAATTTACATGTACATAAATCTTTAGGTCTCTACATGCATGGCCTAATAGGGCTAGCCCAGCTGCCAATCTGGGTGGGCCGGCCAAGACCCTATTTGGTTTGTTCGGGTCAGCCAAACAGGGTCGGGTCAAGGGGAATCCATGAGCCTGGTTGGTTTGGACGATATTACAAGGTCATATCGGTTCTTAATGAAAGCAGCCCCTATTTATTAAAAAAATATCCTTCAGTCTGGTTATTCAATTGATGTGATTTCTATGGCATTGGGACGCTTCCAATGAGATTCTACATTGTGAATAATCATTGTGATATTACATGGAAATTGATATGCGATTAGTGGATTGAGGTATAGATTCTTCCATAATTAAGTGCACTATGAGTAGGAATCCTATGGCTCGCTGTGATGCGAATTATATGACGAGTGAGTCGTAGTTATCCAGATGGCCAAGAGATGACCAATTATTAGTGATCTAGCTGACCAAGAGATTATCGAGTCATAATAATCCAACATTCCTATAGACGAGTAGGTCTATGTGATATAGCTATCCTACAGATGAGTGGGTATACGTAATCTTGTTGGCCCAAATATGAGCGGGACTAAGTGATCTAGCTAGCCCATATAAGAGTGAGACTATGTGATCCAGATGGAATAAAGACAATATGGTCTCTGTTATCCAGCTAGACAAGACACGATCGTGTATAAGTGATCTAGCTAGCCCTAGAGACAAGTGGATCTTAGTGATCCCACTGGCCCAGGTGATGAGTAGATCTAGATGATGAATCCCTTAGTAGTACGAATGTTCATCTCTAAGACTAATAATTATACTTCATATAGGTTGAGTTATTCAAGGTGTGAGCTGTTTGTAATTATGATCATTCTTTGTGGTTTGATTTTTGGTTATGACTTTTGGTATTTTGATTGTGGATTGAGTTACCTACTGAGTATTGTGTTACTCACCCCAACATGGGCTTCTCCAAAATGCGTCATGCCTTTTGCAGATGACCAACTCTTTAACAGAGGACTCGATAAACAATGACAAGGCGGTGCCCAGTGAGATCATGTAGGCAGGGTATACTTAAACAGTTTCACACTGCTACTTTACAGTTTCCCATTAGATGGTGTTTTCAGAAGATGTCATATCAGCACTCTTGTAATCCCTTTTGGTTGATGTTTACTTGTCTGGGTTTGTATTCTCGCCTATTTACTTTCACTTTTTATTGTACTGATAATATATTACTAGTGACTGTTGACTCTCTATTCATTTACAGAGTCTAAACGAATGAAAAGGGAAATACCATGAATCCAAAATGATTCATACTTTAAAGAAACATAAAAAATTGACATAGGGATGAACAACGATTCATTTGCACTTGGGTCGCGCAAGTTCCACCAAGGTCGCGCAAGTATAATTTTACGCCTCCCAAATAGTCGCGACGGTGACTTGCGGGCCCTCTTTGAAATTTCACCAAGGGTCTTCACCAGCTTATAAATACCCCCAGTGGGCCCCCATTAAAAATAGGAAAAATTCTAGAAACTCAGATTTTAGCTCTCGGTGACCTAGTCTCTTTTCAAAGATTCTAAACACTTCTAAGGTAATTTCTTAGCTAGAACGGAATATCTAAAGAGGGGGAGTAAGGTCTATGTGATGAAACTCATCAACACTTGTGCGCCTAAGTGGCCAAACCATAAGGGAAATGGCAATACTTGTGTGCCAGCTTACCCCTTCAAAAGAACTTGTGTGACACTCTTCTAGAAGCCTCTATGGATAGTACTAAGGTCATGAGCCAAGTCTCGACCAAGTATTACCCTAAGGGTTGACCATCATGCAAGTACCCATGTGTCGCACAGGTACACTTACGCGACTAGGACCTGCGCACCCACTCATTACTTGCACACCCCTCTCTTTTTGGGTGCCCTTCCTTCCCATTTCACCTATTTTTTGATTATCCACCTCTCCAATTCAAGATTCAGCCATCAAAACCCTCATTAAATCCAGTTTCTTTGGCATGGTTCCCTTATTGGATTCCTTATCTGAAAGGAATTCGGTGGAACATCTCTCAAAACCTTGTGATTTACACATATTTATGTTACTAAAGGTAAGAGATTTCATTCATTCAACCTCATCCTTAAAGATGAGAGAATCCTTAACCTGGGCCTCCTTTTCATTAGTAATCACCAGTCCATTTTCTCATTAATTTTGGCATCATCCTTAGGGATAAGACCCAAGTCCCCTAATTTGGGCATACTTTTTAAGATTAAGCCCCATTCAAAATTTCCCAAATCTGGGCTTCCTTCTTAGGAGTAATCCCCAGTCTCAAAGTTCCAAAATATGGGAATCATCCTCAGGAGTAATCCCACTCCATAATTCCTTTAAACGAGGACTTCATTTAAAGAGTAATACCCAGTCTCAAAATATAAAAATGTTGTCATCCACTTTAGGAGTAAGCCATAAGTCCCTTAATTCTAAAAAATTCCCATAACCAGGGCCTCCGCCTTAGGAGTAAGCCCCAGTCATCAAATTCAATTAACCTAGGCCTTCTTCTTAGGAGTAATCCCCAGTCTTAATTTCTCTTAACAAGTCATAATGTACTTCTGATCTGGGTTTCCTTATCAGGAATAAAACCAAATAATAATTCCCTCCTAATTTAGTCATCTTCCTCAGGAGTAAGCCCCAAGTTAAAGTATCCAAGTCTCCATAAAAGTACACATACTTTTATGGACCATGTTCCCGAACATCTTCTTTAAAATAAGTCATAATCTATATATATTTGGAAATTCATACATACATAATCTCCACGTCATTTTCTTATGATTTCATCTTTCGTGGCACAATTTTGCGGTTTTACCAATACCTCATGTTTCTCACACCGAGCATGGCTTACATGAGATTAGAGTGTAAAAGTAACTATGACAGATTTTATTGTGCCATCAATCATATATAAACATCATACTCCATTACTCAAACTAAGTGGGTTCTGATTCCTTTTTTTATTAATGGATACGTAGTTAGCCCATCTGTGGGTACGATCCCAACTCTGAAATAATCCTTGTCATTCTGAATGATAATAAACTTGAAGTGCCCCACCGAGTGGCTTTAAAACCTTTATGGACATCATATTGACCAAGAGAAATTGATATAATGTATTAAAGGATACCATTGACTAGGAATCTCTAACAAATACAAATGACTCTCTATCTATGTAGAACATCGAATACATATAAAAAGATTCTCTAAATTTTCTACATATCAATCATTGATTGTCATATCTAAAGGAAAGCTCATTTTATACTTGCTAATTTAATAAGGATTCACGAACATAACATAAATCTATAAATAGAGTGTCGTAGTAGTCAATAATTTCCCTCAAAAAGGTGTGATGAGTCTGACCTCCCATCCTCTCGACCAATGCAAATTTTTATGCCTTATCAATTCACAACTAATGAGGAACTTCGAATGTAGCTCCAAATGGATATAGAATCATTAGTTGTTTCCAGTTCTATGAACAAACCTATTAGAAAATACAAGGATTGTTTGAACCTTAAACCAATGAGGTAATTCCCACTTCCAGAGGAAACAAAAAATATTGAACCCAACATGGATCCTTAAACAAGTTTAAATGATGTTTTCCTTATTTGTTAGGCCACTATTTAATCTCAATGAGAGGGCCAACAAGACAATAAATAACAGATGTGCTTTTCCAAAAGATGTACTGGCTAGACTTATCTTGATTACATATATTATATTAAATAGGAACTCTTTTCCAAGATCTTCTGCAATGGCTTCTCTTAAGTTCACACTCGTGAATACTTCGGCTGTGAATGCCTCTACTACTACTCCTACAGGATCTATGTCCACTCTGAGGATGACATCACCTACTCAGCATCTTCAATGTTGGGTATCAAATGTAAATGTTAAATAATACCATCAAAATGGTACAATTCTGACTCTGGTGGTTGCTCGACAATCCCTCCATGTCAAAAAATTCACCATGGTCGTCCAGACAGCGACAAACAGCGACGAAGAAGCAGGTGGTGCCAACCACCGTCTCCAACTATTTAGGGTCTTTATCCCTAGAACACAATCACCATTCATTTCCATATTCTGTTGAGGTTAATGATTAGATCCCTCAGGGCCTTAATTCAAGGGGACGGGAGTCCTTCCGGAGGGCTCCCACCAACAATCGCTGCCAGACTCATGCGGTAGTGCGCCCTCAAAATGATGAGGGTATCTTCTCCAGGAATTTGGCTCAGGATCCTCAAACCCGAGCTGGAAAGATGAACCACCCGAGGTTAAATCCCGTCAAGAGTGAGGAGGTTCTTATCTCTGTCATCTCCGGAGAAGTCCATCAACCTAACATGGTGGCATGCAACGAGCGGGCACACACATCCATCCGTTTTAATTCTGCTGTCCTGCAGACTTGTCTGGTAGTAGCACGTCAATCCCACCAGGAAATTCTATTAGAGTACTATAGAAAGGAATATACACTTGTTTATAAATCATCAACTGGTCAACAGGCTTGGATGACTACATATGATGGAGACAGCCAACCCAATGTGTTGACACTTGGTAAACAGGGACATACACCTACTTACACACATCAATCCTGCCAACAGCCTCATCTATCAGTGTTGAAGGATGCTCATCAACCACGATCGTTGGTGTGAAGTCAGTAGCTATATACACTCACTATTATTGATCAAGCCTACCTATAGTCTCATTTGGTAGCATTTGGAGAAGTCAGTTGGAATGCTCTGGCGACAAACAGGAGGCAGGCTCAACTCTCTGCCCCCACACATTAGTACTGTCAGGATTCACTAACAGGAGAAGGAAGATAGGAGTAGGACGACACACCTAATCCAAGCACAAAATCGACGTATATCCCCATTATGGCAGGTGATGTCACCAAGCAGATTTTGTCAAAGGTGAAAGAGTAGAATCAAATCCCTGATCATATTCTGGATACCTGCCATGATTTTATAACAGCTTCAGTATCATCACATGGAAAGACACAAAACTATCCCTACCACTGGAGTTAAAAATCAAAATATCACTCTGGAATAGACACACACCTTTGTTCTAGTCCAAGAGGGTTTTAGGGCATACTCCCCCATATCATACGGACAACCAAGTCAGGCACCTTCACCTGATTTGAGTATAGATAATCAACCTAACCTGATCATTTCTCCTGAGCAGGAACATACACCTTCCCATAATGACCAAATTCATCAACAAGTGGTTCCTAAAGTGATTAAGGAGGCATCTAAGAAGAAGACCCTCCTAGCACATTCATGAAATCAAGAGCCAATCTGTAATACGGCCTTCCTCGATGCTGGATTTCTTGTAGCCCTTAGACAATTATATGCTGAAATTAATGTTTCTACTCCCTCGTTTCCTAATAGTGGGAACATTAATTATGATGGTCTTCATTATACACTTCCTCATGAATGCTTGATTTATGACAGTTCAGTTTATCACGAAGTTTCTTCTTCAGATGAGAGCCATAGGAACCCTCTGTGATGCCAGAAGAAAAAGGAGAAAAATGTTTCATCTTTTGCTATAACCCACCATGGTGGTCCTCCCCAGGATGATGAATTTAACTCTGAAAGTCCACTCCATAGTTATAATGGACATTGACTGGAAAATTCTCCAATGGACAACGTAGTGATGAGAAAACCCTCTTATCTTAAGGCAATTGAAAATGTGAAGACAATCATGTCTGATGCTTCACCACTAGAAGGTGAAATACATTCTCAATAAGAAGATAGCCTAGGGTGTAGGTCATTCTACGAACCACCCTTGGGTTGTTCATCTTTTAGTTTGATTAGGGAATTCTCTACCGATATTGTTGAATCTGATGAAGCAACAAAGAAGCACAAACTCTGGTCTAATCAGGTAGAATAATCTTCATCAAATTATAAAGAGGAAGTAATGAATATGAGAAAATATCTTGAAAAAGGTGAGGTGCCAATCAGGTTTTGGCCTTCGGCTAACTCTTAGTATGACATTCCAGAGATGTTGATAGAAGATAGAATTCATGATATTTGTCTCAACATATGGAAAAATCTTTGTCAGTTGAAAAATAAAATATTGTCTTATAATGAATATAAAAATCATGTTAAGATAATATAAGGGTTACAATGCCAAATTGACTTGGCATCTCTCCCAGTTTCACGATATACAAAGGTTGAAAATTAGCAGAGATCCCATCATCATTCATTCCTTGGCACACTAAGAAGATTACACTAGTTAATTGTGAATGCCCCATCTGATATTCATATTAGGGGATGAGGTGTTCATGGAGCAATACATTTCACTGTACTCTGTAGTCAGCAAATCCTGCCTAAAATGGTCTCATGCAATGTTATTTCCCATGGCCGGCCAAAGTAAATTGGATTTGTTTGTAATCAAAGGCTTACCTAAAAATATGCCTCAACTTGTTCGTCTCAAAATCAAGAATATAGAGAAAAAATGTTTAATTACTCATGCATCAAGAAAAAAATAATATTGAACATGCCCCTTGTTTAGAGCAATCACATCATCATGTGATAGAAGTTTCAGAAATCATCCAATGGTATTTTGAGCCTGGTGATAAAAGTGGTTGTTGGTTGATGAATCCAGCCAAATTCCGAACTAAAGTCCGCAAGATTAGGAGATATTTCATGAAAGTCTCAGATATATCATGTAAAGAACTGCCCCATCTTGCCGTACGGGGGACTCTTTTAACACAACCCTCAGAATCAATAAATAAGATTCGAGGAGATGAGCAGGAACAGTAGGAATAGCCCCAGTCCACTAGACTGTGGACTTTTTAAAATCCTCAATCTCTTCCTCAGAGAAAGTCAGTCTTCTCTCGATTATGGAAGAAGCCTAAAGAAGAACTAAGAGACAAATTATCAAGTGATTCCCTTCAAATTACAGTTCATTAAAATGTTCCTGAGTGATCTAATCGACAAAAGCCAATGTCTCATCAGATACATGGAAGAAGACAATATCACTTAAATGCATATAGAATGGATGCAATGCATTATGCATCAATTAATGTCATAAATGATGATGTTGCTGATCCATCAGATGAGTCTCACTTAGAGGGATTAAAAGAAGAGGTTCCTGCTTAATAAGTTGTATGCACAGACACGAATGAAGAATGTGTGCGTACACGAAATCAAAGGCTTACCCAGAATCTAGGTGTTCCTTCAACTAACCCACTTCCCCCTCTCTGAAAGGAATCCATCAAAGGGAAGGGAAAGAATCATGTAACATATCCTTCATTTGGATAAGTCCAATTGCTATTAATAGAGAAAATATTTGCACAACACGATTAAGAAATGAAGGAATTGAGGAGGATGAATGCATAACTACTTCAGGGTAGTCTTCCTCCTAAGCATGATGGAGTCAGTCATTAAAGGGAAATTGTTGTGGCTACTAACATGTATCATTAATATCCTCCACTATCAGTACACCCTCATAGGTCTAATCCTATGGGTCAAGTGAAACAACTATCGGCAGTGCTACCATCAGTTGTAGTACCAGCCACCACATCTGTCCAAGCTCCAGTCATTGCACTTATTCAGGTCAAAGATCAACATGATGTTTCTCAAAAGGTAATAACTACTATTGAGTCATTAACAGCTTGGTTGGAATCTATGGTGGGAAAGCAAGCTCAAATACAACCATAAAAGAGTTCTTACCCTAAATGGGTTGATTCAATTACTCCTCCATCAAATTTTTCAAGTAACACATTCACAATATTTAATGGTTCGAGAGACCCATAGAAACACGTAACACATTTTATTTCTCATTGTGATCCTATGATGGGAACCCCTCACCAACAGTAAGTAGTTAAGCTCAGGTGTTTTGTACAATAAATATAAGAGCCTACTTTTTTTTGGTATAAAGCTTTCAATCCTGGTCAATTTACGAGTGGGAGGATCTCCGTCAACGATTCCTTCTTCAATTCTGCTCAACATTTCCAAAGACAACTGTTTTGATCTTACAAACTGTAAGCAAAGGGAGTGTGAAAGGGTTTTAGATTTCATAGCTCGCTGGAAGGGATTGACATATTCTCTGAGCATAGCACTCCCCCAAGAAAAACTTTTTCCAGTCAGTGTGGAAAATTTTCATGATGAATTACGCATGCTGTTGATCCCTGTGAAATACAATGGAGGGTTTTAAGACCATACTTAACGCTCAATAGATTAAATATTCTATTATGTGGACTAAGGATAAGACTTGTGTAATTCCATCAGCTCCAAGATGGAGAATGGGTAAAGAAGATACTTCTACAATTATGCTTAAACACGCACATGTACATGCTTCTATGTGAAAACCTTCTTCTTCCCAAATAGATCCACCTCCTCAGCATCAACAACAGAGGTATTTTGATCAATATGATCAATGAGATCATAGATTAAAACTATTTGAGGATTTGAAAATAAATTTTTACTCTTTCCAAAACGAATAAGATCCTGGATACAACATTTCGGCTCTGGAAAATAATTTGGATCAATTGCCAAGGACCAAAATGCCAAACAAGGAAGGAGATGAAGACCGTACCAACTATTTCCCCTTATATAAGATGATGGGGTATCCCATTCAAGAGTGTTTTGTCTTTAGAGACCTCCTGCAAAAAATGTTCGTGTCGGGACAAGTCAAACTGAACGGTTCTTCAGCTCAGGTATCTTGTGTTACTACTCCAAGTCTAGAGGAAGAAAGCGAGTGGAAGGAAGTCAAAAGCCAAAATGCGTAGAAATATGATGATTGGATGGTCAGAAAAACAATCATCAAAACTCAAGCAATTTTTTGAATGAAATTAAAGAAACTGATTGTGTCTTCTACTATGAATTCCATAGAAAAACCCTTTTCATCATAAGGAAAATCCTCAATGAAATGGCATAATTCATAGAAAGATGAACAATCAGAAGAAGATGAGATTGGGTTAAAGACCAAGTTGTCTTTGACTCTGATAGATTTTATGCCATCTACTTCGAAGCAATGAGAACCATCCCACCAAACGGCACAGCCTAAATAGCCAGTCCGGAAGAGTCTTTATTGGATGAAGAGTTGATCTTTGGTTCTGTTAATATGATTCACTTAACATATCCTTATGCCAGTCACAGTTTCGATCTCGATAAACCTGGGTTCCCTATATCAGACAGATGAATCAGAGGGAATTCCATAGGCTCAGGGTATAAGGGAAGACATGGATATTTCAATGTCCACTATTCCAATTTTACCCTTGCTGGAACTGTGTATACAGCAATAAATCACAGCAAAGACCTTCAACGAGCTCAACAAAAGAAATAATGTTTTTCCACACAAGGCAGATTCAGTCCTGGCACAATTATTCTGGAGGATCGGTTGGAAGTTACACTTTCTTCATCTCAGCAAATAAATATACCTTTTAAGTATAATCTCCCAATGCCAGGAGTATTACCATCAACTACCCCGATACAAGATGAATCAACATCCAAAGCATCAACATCCAAGGAACCTCCTAACCCACATGTTCTTATTGGGAAACACATATCTTTGGATCAAAATTATGATGTATTGAAACACCTGGCCCAAGTACGGGCCAAGTTATCAATTTTTTATGCCATGAATCTATCAAAGGACCTTCGGGAGGCCCCCATTAAGGTATTGTCATGTCCTTAGGAGTCTGAAACTGAAATTGCTTCAGGTGAAGACTACCATGTAGAGAATAATCCTACAAAATTCCATGCAGTGATATCTTTCACATATGAAGATGAAGATGATGTCATGCAAGGACATATTAGACCTTTTTACTTATATGGAAAGGACAATGGTGTAGACTTCCAAAGAGCATTCATTGATAATGGTTCAAGAGTCATCCTCATCCCCATTCATGCACTTCGTCGATTGGGCCTCACAAAATCCAATTTATCTCCTTCTACTAATATGTTACATGGATATGATAAAAATGAACAAGAACCACTGGTTCAGAACTCAGTTTACAGATCTTGTATCAAATTCAAATTTCATGGTTGTTGGTCAAGACTCAGCCTTCAACATCTTGCTTGGAATACCCAGGCTACATCAACATTCATCTATCCCTTCATCATACCGTCAATGTCTCAAATATTGTTTCGTTGGTCAAGTTGGGACATTGTATGGTGATAAGGCCACGTTCAAGACATGTAAATCTCAATACATTGAGGTTGAAATCTATCACGTGAAGGGAAATTAGAAATCCAAAACAAGGTAGATTTCCAATGTTAATGCTCCATATGGTTTGGAAAAGATTCCATTAAATCCATTTAAACATGTGATTGCAAATTATGTGTTTCCTATTAGAAAAATTAAGAGGATAGACCCAAATCCAAATACTCTTATGGAAACTTCCATAATGGCAATTACGGCAATCAAGCAATACAACATGGGATAAATTGGTGATTCACCATGAAATGATGGTAGCTCAAATGGGGATGTCTTCATTTCATCTGCTGAAATCCATCAAGTATATACTTCACCAACTATGCCAGAAGAAGTTATAGCAATGTCAGAGGTGAACGAGGATGTTGATTCCCAATCCATCATCTCTTATTTATTACCCATGAAAGACCCTTCATCATCAATTAGGTCAGAAATGGAAGCTTCATCTTCAAGATGTCCAAATCCAAACATCTCTTCTGATCATGAAAATTCAACTTCGTCATTTACTATGCAAGTAGAAACAAGAAAAATAACACATGTTGAAGAAGAAGAGGAGGATCGTAGGGATGCTCCTCCATCATTTGAAGAGGGTGTCTCTACCACTGTGGATGAACTCAGAGAAATAAATCTAGGTACAAAAGAAGATCCACGCCCATAATAATTAGTACGACAATGACTCTTGAAGAGAAGAAAAGTATATTTTATTTTTGAAGAAAAATCAAGATATATTTTTTCGTGGAACTATACAGAGATTCCAGGCCGTGATCCTGATGTTTCTACCCATCGTTTGGATTTTCCAGAAGAACATTGCGGATTCAATCAAGCAGCTTGAAGAACACACCCAACTTATCCTTCCAAAATTGAAGCTGAAGTGGAAAATCTTATCAAAGCTAACATCATCAGAGAAGTTTAGTATCCCAAATGGTTAGCTAATATTGTCCCTATGAAGAAGAATAATGCACAAATTAGAGTTTTCATTGATTTCAAAGATCTTAATCAGCATTGTCGTAAGGATGATTTTCCAGTTCCGATCACATAACTCTTAATTGATGAAACAGCTAGCTATGAAGCACTTTCCATCATGGATGGATATTTTTTGTATAATAAAATCTGAATGGATCTATAAGATTAATAATCTACAACCTTCAGATCCCCTCAGGGTGTGTATTGTTATCGGGTGATTCCCTTTGGCCTAAAGAATATAGGTGCAACATATCAGCATGCCATGCATCGTATCTTGAAACCCCTTTAGGGAAGTTTGTTGAATGTTTTGTGGACGATTTGGTGGTTATATCCAGGATACATTCTAATCACTTGGCTGATTTGGAGGTCATATTCCACAAACATTGGCAACATAATTTGAAGATGAACCCCTTAAAATGTGTTTTTGGGGTAACCTCAGGAAAAATACTCGGCTTTGTGGTACTCCATCGTGGTGTTGAGGTCAATCGTGAGAAGACAAAGTCAATCCTTGGTATGTCACCACCTCAAAATTTGTAATAATTTAGAGGGCTTCAAGACCCTTGGCCTATATTCGGAATTTTATCACCAATTTGGTATGAAAAAGTTTACCCTTCACAAAATTGATGAAGAAGGTCGTCCCTTATTAGTGGACTGAAAATATCAATAAGCATTCGATATTTTCAAGAAATATCTCTTGAGACCACCGGTATTAATGACACCTATTGAAGGAAGACCACTTATCCTCTATGTAACAGCTTTAGAGTGAGCATTGGGTGCCCTTCTTGCTCAAAAGAATGATTCTGGGAATGAAAACATCCTCTACTATCTCAGCCAGACTATGCTTAAAGCAGAAACCCAATACTCAATTATTGAGAAGTTCTTCCTAGCATTAATTTTTGTAGTTCATAAATTGAGACACTACATGCAACATCTCTAGATGAAATTGGTATCTCGCAATAACCCGCTCAAATTCATCCTTAGTTGTCAAATGCATACAGGACGTCTGGCAAGGTGGGCAGTTATTTTGTAGCAATTTGATATCCAATATGTGTCTCAAAAGGCCATAAAGGGCAAAGCTGTAGATTATTTCCTTACTGAACACCCTTCTGTAGAAGATAAATCTTCCGATATTGAACTTCCTGATGAGGAAGTGTTCTTTATTCAAGATAGTCTTCAAAAATGGGAAATGTACTTTGATGGTGCTTCCAAAAGTCCAACAGGGAGGAAAATGGAAAATCCTGCATTCAAAAATTTTGGGTTAGGAATTGTGCTCATTTCTCTAGAAATGGAATTGTTACCCTATTCTTTCTCATTGTTGGGAGGCGGTACAAATAATGAAGCAGAATACCAAGCTCTCATAGCAGGCTTGGAGTTGGGACATCAAGCACAAGTGAATCACTTAAAGGTGAAAGGTGATTCAGACCTGGCAATCAAACAAGTCAATGGGGATTATTCCATCAGATAAAAAGTACTAATCCCTTTTATGATTATGTCAGAGAGTTAATGGCAGAATTTCAAACGGAACTATCATTTTCTTATGTCTCACGATCAAAAAATGCCCAAGCTGATGCACTGGCTAATATAGCCACAGATCTGGCAGTTCTAAATCGGGACAAGACAAGCATCAATATTGGCCATCGTCATACAATTTCATCTTATGTTCAAACCGGAACAGAGGAAATCAATGAAATTAATACCATTCCTAAACCATATGGTCATACGACAGGATGGATGACACCTAACAGGGAATACCTTCAAAATAGAACACTTTAACCTGATAGAGCCGGGAAAGAACATGTCCAGAGGCATGTGGTTAATTTTACTCATTATAATAGCCTAGATCACCTAGAGAGAATTCTTTACAGGCTTTATTTTGATGGAGTTTTCTTCAGATGCATTGATGGTGAAGAGACAATGGTTGTAAGGAAAGATGTGCATGCAGGAGTCTATGGTGCCTAGCAGTCTGGACATAGACTGTCTGATCAAATTCTATGGCTTGGAAACTTTGGGCCTGTATTGATACAAGATTGTGTGGATTTCACAAAGAAGTATCATTCCTTCCATGTACATGCCAACTTCATTCATCAGTCCCCAGTGTTTCTTCATACAGCTAAATACTCGTGGCCATTTTCCACGTGGGGAATGGATGTAGTGGGACCTTACCCTTCAGTTGAAACCAAGCAGTTTAATATATTATTACTGATATTGACATCTTTTACAAATGGGAAGAGGAAATACCTCTTATGGAATTTAGTTCTAAAAGCATTGTTAGCTTCATCAATTCTAACATCATTACCAGATTTTGGGTCCCTCATACCATATTGAAGGACAATGGCACCAACTTCTATTCATCTGAGCTGAAGAAGTTGTATCAAGAATACAACATCAAATCCAATCATTCATATCAATACCATGTAGCAGCCAAGGGCCAGATAGAGTCATTCAACAAGACTCTATCAAACATACTTCAAAAGATGGTAGAAAAATTTAAGAAATCGTGGCTTGATAAACTCTTTCATGATTTATGGGCTTATCAGACCACCACCCGCACTGCAACGCGGTCAACTCCATATTCACTGTTTTATGGAACGGAAGCAGTCTTGCCCAATGAACTTCAATTACCTTCACTCAGAGTAGTCATTTGTGACCAGTCATATACAGATGACAAAAATTCAAAAGCGATTGGATTAATTAGAATGGTTAGATGAGAAAAGTTTGTGCACCATGCATCACTGGAAAGGATATCAGAATCGAATATCACGATCTTTCAACAAAAAATTTAATCTTCATTCATTCATTCAGGGAGAATTGGTATTGGTTCTCAGAAATCCAGTGATACCAGGAAAGAATCCTACCAAGCTTGAACCAAAATGAGAAGGATCTTACTCAATTTATAAGGCCTACTCTAATGGAGCTTATTCTTTAATCTTAATGGATGGAGAACCCATCAATACTCCAAACATAGCAAGATTTATGAAGAAGTATTTTTTGTCAACACAAAATACATCATCGATGGTCCATGTATATGACCTTAAACTATTTGCATCCCCTGTGTCTAGAAAGACGTAAAACTGCACCATTATGGTCCATGAATATGACCTTAAACTATTATCACCATCATCTAACATGACGTTAAACTGTGAAAAATTCCCAAATACATCCAAAAAGATGTTAAATTGTGTCCTCTTTAGTCTTTACTGCATGAAATTAAACTGCACAGTCCCCCTTTCGTCCAACATGACATTAAACTGTATTGTCCCCATCGTCTTAGCTACATGACGCTAGACTGTAAAACATCCTTATTGTCCAACATGACGTTAAACTGTGTCCCTTTAATATGTCCTACATGATGTTTAACTATATTTTGTCCCTGTTACATGACACTAAATTGTGCAACACCAATAGTCTTCACTACATGACTTTAACTCCGTAGTCCCTTCATATGTCCTACATGACTATAAACTGTACATATTTATGTTTTTTCAACCTCTTGTTTCTCAAACCTAATATGACTAACATGATATTAGAGTAAACTTCAACCATAACACCCTCTCTGGTCCACTAACCATGCTTAAGTCCCAACACCATTTTTTTGGTCGTTGTCCCCAAGAACAAGTATATAACTAATTCATTTTTTTAATTGATCTATGCGGACATTGATCCATTCATTCTATGTTGGGTACGTAGGAAACCTCTCGAGGTTCAACCCAAAACCAATCTCATCACATCAGTTAACCTCTATCTCATACGATGTTGAGTCGTGAAATTGCCCCCAGAAACAATATCTTTACATTGGTTCACCATTGTCCTTGCTATATGATGTTAAACTGTACAACACTATTGTCTTGTACTAAAATAAACTACAACATTCTTTGATACCCTCACCTAAGACGGAATAATTATTTACATTGATTTCCAATCATGTTATATTTCATGACTACGTGCATACATGACAATGCATGCATCTTTTATCTTGTGTCAAACCATCATTACACTAATGTTCCCTTTCACCCTCAACATAGACGAACCAAATCTGTACATAGGGCATTTCTAGAACAACGTGGGCTTGATTCCCATCCCTATGGGTTACGTAGGAACGTTCGAGTGTCCCTCGAATATAGTCCCAAGTATTTTGGGTTTAACCCCAAATTCCACATTCACTCCCCTGGCTGAAAATTCCATGTGAAAACAGACACTGTGTATTTCTTATAATGGTCCGAGTTCTATGACCCTATACTACGATCTCTTACACTTTCATCCCACACAACGTTAAAATTTATTTCAAGAACTACGTAAGGCTTGATTCCCATCCATATGGGATATGTAGTGATGTACAACATTTAAATTCAGGACCCAGCCACAACATGATTATGGTTAGCATTGATCTGTGTATCTCTACATACATTGGACAATAACAATTTTTATGTGTCATAATACTAAACTTAAATATTTTCATATCTTCATAACCCTTTTCCCGACTTCTAGTCACAAAATGTCCAATTTATGAGAGTTCTTTTTCCTGAATATTCAGCACGTGCCCTTATGCCATCTTTCATAAACAATATACATAACGGACCTGTCAGCCAAAAGAGCTATTATTTGACTATGAAGCAAATTCCCTTAGGTGGACCTACATAATTCAACCCCCAAACTGGTTTTTTAAATAATGGTAACTTTGTTCTTGGTTAGAAAACCTATTTTTCCCTTACTTTTCATAACGACAATATGTAGGGATCTGAAAAAATAACCATCCATAACATTTTTCTCCCATATTCTTTTTCATTATCTGAAAGTATTCAAGTGTATGGTTTATATGTTCCTCCCCTATGATTGTGAGAGACCTTCATATGAGTCAGACCTTCATTTGAGTGACATTCATCCAGTTCTTAGACAATCTTGTTTGGAAATATCTTCTCTATATTCAAGTACCTTTCTACATACAACAAACTCTATGATTTGTAAAAGTTGAGTCTCCATAAATATTCACAAGATTTTTATAAGTAAAAAAGTAAATTCCAAAGAGTTCTTTTCCCTGACTATGCAGCACGTACCGTTAGGCGGCCTTTCATAAGTAGTCCAAATAATGGACCTGTCCGCCAAAAGATGCTATTATTTGACTATGCATCCAATTCCCTTACGTGGACCTGCATAATTCTACCCCCTAACTAGTTTGTTAAATAATGGTAACTTCATTCTTTGGAAGTACTTCTTCTAATTCCTTTAAGCCCTTTTTCATATCATTCCTCATATTCAAAATTTCTTATGTCATAGTTTACATATTTTCCCTCATACTTGACTATGGTAATATGTTTTCAGATAAATTTTCAATGAATTGAGTAAATTTTAATCCTTTTGGTCAAAGCTATTTCGAGCTTAATCATTAGACTTTTTATTTCTGGCATGCATGACTTTAAACTGCCCACAAAAGACAATGGAACTCTCAATAAAAGTCACGTTCCAGCTTACTAAACATACATGTTTTATGATTTTTATGTAATGTTGACCAATAAAAAGATTCAATTTTTGTAAGGTTATTTATAATAATACTAGTAAAAATAAAACTATGCTTACTACGCCCATTGGCTTGGGTATAAATTTAAATCAGATAGCAAGATAATGTAGTTACACATGATTGAAGGTGAAAGTGTTATTCATTGATGCACAAGGTTTAGAAGGACATCCACAGAATGAAGTCTCTTCACTTTTTCAGGAATTACAAAATACTTTCAACATAACTCTCCATTTGATTTACGACATCCCGATCGTCATCAGCAGCCACCTAGAATTCATTCATTCAACTGGCTACCATAATAGATATAGTAATATCAGCACTTCTTTGAACAATTGTAAAATAATGTTCATGAGTGTGGTTTGAGAAAAAATTTCAGCTGATCAAATAGTGTCTCTGTTTATGTCCAAGAGACTTGGAATATTGATACATGGTTTTGAGAATGAAGCATTGGATGTAAAGAGCCATTTGGAGAGAGTACTCCTTTCAGATATTGTTCTAATTCCATGTCTGTATTCTCTCCACCAACCAGCATTGGAAAACATTTCAGCCCATGGGTTTTCCATTTTCATATCTGTAAGGAAGTGGCATGGAGTAAAAATTTGAATTTTCACACCATTGATGTTTCTTTTAATGCAAAACATAACCGAAATATATGAGTTGTAGTGCAGATGAATCTCAGGAATATAGTTATTTGCATCTGGAACATTGACTCATTGTAGATAACCATGACCATACAGAGGCAGGTAGATTCTCTATAGGAAATTAAAATGACATTTCTTCAAGAACATAGCCAAATTTGGGAGAGTTTAATCGCAGATATCAATGTAATCATGTCCAACAATGTTTATCATGTCATCAATCCACTTGTTATCCAGTTCATCAGTCATTCCAATTCTTCTAAGAGCCATTGAATCTGCACAAAAGTTGAATAAATTAACTCTTAAATAAGATGATTTTTCATTAAATTTGTGATGAAATTAGGAAAAATAGCTAATGAATTAAGGCACGCAAGTCTAATTTTGGCATGAAAGTATCATTGTGTCGTGCATGTTTTGGAGTGCAGGTATCACCGTGCAAGTCGAAATACCTCTACAACAGCGTAACAGCACAGAAACAGCAGAAAACGGAGAATCTTGTGCAGTGATGGCAACTTGCGTGGTGAGAGCTCAAAAGTTTGAAATCAGGATACTTTGCACGAGAATGGCCGCATATATATAGGCCAGGCTGCAACCCTGCGCTCCTAAATGCCTGTATGGATCACACATGCATGTTGAACACGTGTGCGCCGCATGTTCTTTGGTTTCCTTCTTTTTCTCAGAGTCACACCCTTATTTCATTCGGATCCAACTCTAAGGGGGGACTTTTTATGACTCGCCTTCCCGTCACTGTGTCTAAACGAATGAAAAGGGAAATACCTTGAACCCAAAATGATCCATCCTTTGAAGAATGATCAAGAATTGACAAAGGCATGAAGAAAGAATCATTGGCACTTAGGTTGCGCAAGTTCCACCAAGGTCACACAAGTATACTGGCACACTTCCCAAATGGTCACGCAAGTGACTTGCATGCCCTCTAAGAAATTTTTTCCAGGGTCTTCACCTGCCTATAAATACCCCCGGTAATCCCCCATTAAAAAGAAGAAAAGTTCCAGAAACTCATATTTGAGCTCCCAGTGCCCTAGTCTCTTCTTTATGCTTCCGAACACATCTAAGGTAATCTATTACCTAGAACGGAGGATCTAAAGAGGGGGAGTAAGGTCTATGTGTTGAAACTCATCAACACTTTTGCGCCTATGTGGCCAGCCCTTAAGGAAAATGTCCATACTTGCATGCCGCATTACCCCTTCAACAGAACTTGTGTGCCACTCTTTTGGAAGCCACTATGGATATTACTAAGGTATTGATCCAAGTCTCTCCCATGTATTACCCTAAGGTTTGAACATCGTGCAAGTACCCATTTGTCCCTCAGGTACACCTGCATGACCAGGACTTGCGCGTCCACACAGGACTAGTGTGCCCCTCTCTTTTTGGGTGCCCTTCCTGCCCTTTTCACCTCTTTTATGATTATCAACCTCTCCTATTCAAGATTCATCCTTCAAAACCCTCTTTAAAGCCATTTTCTTCGGCATGGTTCCCTTGTTGTTTCTTTATATTAAAGGAATTATACAGAACATCTCTTGAAACCTATTGATCTACACATCTTTATGTCACTAAAGGTTAGATATTTCATTCATTCAACCTAATCCATTAAGATGAGAGAATCCTTAACCTGGGCCTCCATTTCTGGAGTAAGCCCCAGTCCAAGTTCTCATTAATTTGGGCATCCTCTATAGGATTAAGCCCCAAGTCCCCTAATTTGGACATGCTCCTTTGGAGTAATCCCTATTCATTATTTCTGAAATCTAGTCTTTCTTTTTCAAGAGTAATCCCTAGTCCTAATGTTCCCAAATCTGGGCATCCTCCTCATGAGTAATCCCCAACCATTATTCCCTTGACCTGGGCATCCATTTAAAGATTAATCACCAGTTTCAAAAACTACAAATGTAGGCATCCTCATTAGGAGTAATCCTTAAGTCCCTTAATTCGAAAAAAAATTCTTTTAAAAAGGGCCTCCTTCATAGGATTAAGCCACAGTCATCAAATTCCTTTAACATGGTCCTCCTTCTCAGGAGTAAGCCCCAAACATAATTTCTCTTAACCAGTCTTAATTTTCTTATGATCTAGGCTTCCTTCTCAGGAATAAAACACAATGATAAGCCCCTCCAAATTTGGGCATCTTCCTCATGAGTAAGCCCCAATTTAAAGTATCCAAATCTCCATAAAATCACATAGACTTTTATGGACCATGTTCCCAGACTTGTTCATTAAAATAAGTCCAAATATCTATCTATTTGGGTAGTCATACATACATAAGCCCCACATCAATTTCTTATGATTGCATCTTTCATGGTACAATTGTCTGGTTTTACTAATACCTCTTGTTCTCACATCGATCATCAATCACATGATTTTAGAGTGTAAAAGAAATTATGAATTCATTCTTGGGGAAGTCAATTATATATAAACATCATACTCTATTAATCGAACTATGTGGGTTCTGATTCCTTTTTTTTAATAAAGGATACACAGGTAGCCTATCTGTGGGTACGATCCCAACTCGGAAATAATCCATGTCCTTATGAATCACAATAAACATCAAGTTCACCATTGAGGGGCTTTGAAAAGAGTATGGTCATCATAATGACCAAGGGACTTTCAAATAATGTATTAAAGGATACCATTGACTAATAATCTCTAACAAATACAGATGATTCTCTATCGATGATGAACCTATAATACATATAAAAAAGATTCTATAAATTTTCTACATATCAAACATTGATTGTCAGATCTAAATGAAAGATCATTTTATACATGGTAATTTAATATGGATTCACGAACATAGCTTAAATATATAAAGAGAGTCCCAAAGTAGACAATAACTCCCCTCAAAAAGGTGTGATGAGTCTGACCTCCTATCCTCTCGATCAATGCAAATTATTACGCCTTATCAGTTTACAAATAATGAGAACCTTCATTTGGAAATTAGGTCCAAATGGATATAGAATAATTGGATGTTTTCAGTTCTACGAAAAAACCCATTAGAAACTTCTTGAAATGTTTGAACCTTAAACCAACGAGGTCATTACCAATTCCAGAGGAAACTGTGAATATTCTGGTTCACATACAGTTTACCTATCTGAATTTTGTATTATGTGTGTGTGGATAGGTATAGTACAAAATGTCTTCCCTTTTATGAGGATATGCCTATTTGGTGCTTGTCACCAGCCCTTAGCCTATAGAAGGTGGGATTGGGATAGTCACGGCAGGGGCCCTGGGTGACGGGTCATTACAAAGTGGTTTTAGAGGAGGCCGGTTCTACCAGAAGATCTAATAGCCTAAATATTTTTATGGGGCATACAATGTTAAGTGTTCCATGTATAGATTTCAAGCCTAGGAGACTACTCATAGTGAGGCAGCCGACGTATCCATACACCTAGAACCAAAATTATTATTTCTGAATCAGTACATGGAAACACTGTTATCATCTGTCTTTGAGTATTTTCTAATGATCTTTTTGTGTATGATTCAGCTCACTATAAATAATCTATTGACCGTGGTTCATGTTCATCCCTTTTCGAATGCCCACATGCAGACATTCCACCAATATTCTAGTGTGTTACCAAGGGGTTGTTCTACAAAGTAATGAGGATTTAGTACATATATCATTTACCTTGTTGAAGCATTCGAGTGTGTCCCATTGATACCACCCCCCATTGGTCAGCAGTTACTACCAGTGCTACTTGTAGAGGAAGCATGTTGACTCAGTGCCTTGCATGACTTATAGTGACCGAGAACCCCAAATATGAGGGGAGAGATAGATCCTTAGGTCAAAAAGGATTTTCTAGAGGTACTGCCATAGTTCTTCCTCATAGTGAGTACGCCACTTGACTAGATGTTTATTCTAGCGGTGATCGTTCTATAGGGCTCAAAAAGAAGATAGTGGAGTTTTACAATCTAGACTCATGAGAAGTAGAACGTTAACTGGTCTGACTTAAATAATCTTTTCAGGTAGGATGTCATCCCTACATCGTTGAACTTAGTGAAAATACGTGAGTTGATTCACATATGGATAGGAATCTTGTATGTGGATTACTAATCAACATGGTTCAATACCCCTCCTTCTACACAACGTATATGGGGAGAGACCCTTTAATTAGGGCCCAAATCATTGAGTAGTGACTATAATAGGAGATCATAGTATTTATGATTTACTCAGCATCCCTACATGGGCTGTGGTACTGGAGTGAGGTTTACTGGTGGAGAGATTCCTAGCTGAGAAGGTACCAACGATGGTAGATACCACCGGGCGACGTGTGGACGAGTCATCTTTGTCGAGTATATAATAAATGACGCATAGGTCCATGTTGGGAATACCATATAGAGGATGACCCCAGGACTCATGGTTTGTGGTACGAGTCCATAGGGGCATAGGGAGTCAGAAGAGGAGCTTAGAATGAAACTCGTGCGGAAGGTAGGGATATATGGCTTGTGACTGCCCGACCCACTGAACAGACGATCAACGGATGAAAAAAGGGCCAACACGGATGTAGTAAGGGTTTGATTGAGTCCTTAATCATGGAAAAATATTTTTATAGGGAGTGGTAAATGTGGTATGTGGTGGACGAAGGATTGAGCTGCTACCAACACTACCCCCAGGTGGTCTACGTTGGGCATCGGGAGCCTATAGACAGGGGTGAGGCCCGCTTCAGGAAATGAAGGCCAACGACCATGGTGTCCCAAATATGATTAGATTTAGAAAATATGTATTCTCAACCTTGGATTATGTTCTTATATAGGGAATTTCTAGTCACTCTTTTCTTTTCCACTGATCTTTTTCGGAGCATGGAGATTCCGATTGAGTCGTTGGCACGATCTTTACGGTTAGAGACTCCTATGGGAGGGGATTCAATGATTTTACACTGGTTCTGGTAGTGTAAACATACTCAAGGTGGGGAGTGATTTGAAAATAATATCCTATATGAAACTTCGAGACCTTAATTAGCACATCATGGTTATGGAATGGTTATCAACAATCAATGCTCAGAACAAATGTTTTAGGCACATAGTGCAGTTTGTCCACAGAGATGGGAATAGGATTTCTTTTGTTGACATGAAGGAAAATGGAGCATTACAGTATGGAAACACACATATGAGGGTGTATATGATCAATCATTAGTTTGATAGAATAACCCTATGTTCATTGTATGAGTGAGTCCATAGTTTCCTATAATGGTGGATGAGTATGAGGATGTCACTCTAGAATCTTATTTAGCACTACCTCCTCACAGATTGGTATACTTATGCATTGATATGTACCTCGGGATGAAACCAATATTTTCACCAGCATATTGGATGTCTCTGGTAGAGCTCCAGTAGACGATGGTATAGTTGGAGGACTTGAAGAGGAAGGGGTTCATAAGGCCTAGTGTTTCACCGTGAGAAGTCGCAGTATTGTCTTCCATGGAGGCAGAAAATGCTTGAGGTTATGTGTGGACTTTCGGTGCCTAATCTATGTTACTGTGAAGAAAATATAACCTATATCAATGATTTATGGCCTCCTTAATATTCTTAAGGGAGAGAGATGGTTCTCAAATATAGAACTCAGGTCATTCTATCACCATTTTCAAGTGCAAGGCAAGGACATATAGAAGATGTATTTCCATTGTCGATACAACCACTATGAGTACTTAGTGTTTCCATTTTGCATTAATAACACCCTAGTTGTGTTCATTGGACTCATGAACATGATCTTACAATTGTACCTAAACTATTTTTAGTGGTTTTAATTGATGAAAACTTATTGTATTCAGCATCCGATAAAAAGCATGTGATACAACTAAGGATGGTCCTAGACACACTCTGAGAGCACCAACATTATAGAACACTCTCAAATTTTTTGTTCTGGGGACCAAAATCTAACATTCTACAAAATGTCATCTCAAAGTCTTGTGTTTTGGTGGATCCAATGATGATCGAGGATGTGAATTCAAGTGAACCACCGAAGAGAGTTACAGATGTGAGAAGATTCATTGGGTTTAATGGGTACTATAAAAGGTTTGTACCCAACTTATCTAGATTAACAGATCCGCCTCAGCATTAACGAAGAAAAGATAACCCTTCATGTTGAAAAAATGATTCCAGTGGAGCTTTCAACCACTAATGAAGAGCGTTATGAGTTTTCATATCATGAATTTTCTAGAGGAGGGTGCCAAATACATTGTGTAATGTGAAACCTCATGAACCTATAATTTTAGTTTCCTAATGCATGGGAAAATAGTGATTGCTTACGGATCATGACAGTTGAGATTGCATGAGAAGAAATAAGAAAATCATGACCATGATTTGGCAGTGGTAGTCTTCGCACATAATATGTGGTGACACTACCTAATTGTTGAACGATTCATCATCTACACTGACCACAAGAGTCTAAATTATATATCTTCTTAGAAGTATACGAATCTAAGATAACACAATTGTCCAAAGTTCCACCAAGGCTATGACTTTGAGATAGTCAATAATCCTAGGAAGGGTAACATGGTGGCAGATGCTCTCAAAAGGATATCGAGTATATAGCTACTAAATGAGGACCCAGAGTAGTTGGGATCGCTTTAGATATCCTTTGTGTATAGATATGAGGAATTTTATCATCAGTCAATGGTATTTGACCCTCCACTCTTACATCATGTAAGGGAGGCACAACACAAAGATGCCAAATGTGATACTACATGTTCCCACATGTAATCTAGAAAACTTAAGATGAATATTAAATATATGGGGATGATATATTCATTTTTAGAGGACGCCCTTTAGTACCAATGGAGTTTTGGTATGATGTGTTGAGGAAGTTAAGCACATACCATTTTGTAGTAAATCCTGTTGTGTTGAAGATGTACTAGGACCTCCGATGTTAGTACTGGTGCTCAAGAATGATGAAGGCCATAATGGAGTTTTTCTCGAGATGCCTCATTTGTTAGAAGGTGAAGGCTGAGAAGCAGGTTCCAGCAAGTTTGTAACAACTCCTTGAGGTACCCAAGAGGACGTGGGATGGGATATCGATGAACTTTGTGATGGTATTTCCACATATGTCTAGGGGGAATGATACCATCTAGGTGATCATAGACCAAAAAACCCCGTCAGACCACTTCCTACCCATAAGATAGTAGGGTTCAGTAGAGATCATTTGATGCCTCTATGTTTTGAAGATAGTTCAACCCCATGGAGTCACAATTTAGATAGTATCATATTGTGATTCAAACTTACATCCCTATTGTTGAAGGTATTGTAGGGGGATTTTTGGACTCATCATTGCTTTAGCATATACTTTTATCCATAGGCTTATGGTAAGTGATATCGGACCATAAAAACCTTGGAGGACATACTTTGTGCTGGCATACATAATTTTGGTCACAGTTGGGTGGACCACTTACCACTGGTAGAGTTTGCGTACAATAATATCTACCACTCCACCATTTGTTGGGTACCATTTTAAGAACTGTATGGAAGACCATGTGGGTCACCATTATTGTATAAATACCCATGGGATTAATCTCGAATTGGTCCAGAGATAGTATAGGCGACAAATGAGAAGATGCACGTCATCTGAGTGTGGATGAAGACTGCATAGAGCTGACAGATGTCCTATGGTGATAGGTGATGGAGACTCTTGGAGTTTGAGGAGGAGGACCATTTATTCCTATGAGTCTCTCTTCGATGAGGATTATATTTAATTGGATGGGGTGGAATGTTATCTCTAAGGTTTGTCTGATGATTCCTAATACTGTATAGAGTGGGCAAGGTGTTGTACCACTTGGCTTTTCCACCGCAGTTAGAGAGGGTTCACGTCGTCTTCAACGTATCCCATATGAGACGATATCTGCATGAACATTCTCACATCATCGACCACGATGATCTGGACATTGACGATGGGGATACATTCATGGAGTACCCAGTGGAGATAAAGGATTGATATGATAGGGTCCATTGTGTATGCTCTAATAGTCAGGTTTTTGTCCATTGTCATCATGTGAATATCTAGGAGAGAATGTGTGGTAGAGGAAGGCTCAGATTCATGATCACTGCCCCCATTTGATTAATTAACCCTTGTTTTGGCTTATCCTAACGTAATTACGTAAATGTGGAGTAATTAATTTCCCTAGAATACCATGATTTTGTTTGGAATATTATATGGGATTATATTCAGTCAAGGCACTAAGACCGAATATAATTCAGAGGCCTGGAGTAGACAGAAGGTATTTTGGAACTTTTTTTATTCTTTATTAAATAAACGTATGAGAGCATTTTTTCTAACCTTTAAATCGGTGCCCGAATCCATAATCTGACTGAACCATTGATCATAGAGGGTCGATACTCTACTAGAAAGGCATTAACATTGAACAGAGCAAGAAAAAATTGGAACGTTTTTTTTGGGCATTAAAAAAAAATAATTAAGTAATAATTATTTTATTTTGAAATCCTCATAACTCTAAAAAGGTAACTCAGATCAAGAATCTATGAGTACCTTTGAGATTGTGAGTGTGTGTTTCCCATAGGCAGACCTTAACCATGAATTTTGCGGGTTAAGGGTTAAAGATATTTTTTGGATTTTTCGGATGAAAAATAAAATAACATAAGATATTATTTTATTTTTTATTCATCATTAAGTAGTGGAACGACAGTGCTATAGTGCAGTAACACAACAATAATGAATGTCATTAATGATTCAGCATAACAATGCTTCAATGCAGCATAATATAAAAGCTGATTCAAGTTCATCAATTAATAGCCTAATAAGAAATGAAAGAATGTTGGCATAATCCTATAATTTATCTAAGGCTTTAGGGGGTGATGATAAACAAATAATTCACCTTCTTCCATCCTTCTAATAATCTCTATCGACAATGGGATGCAGATCAATAATGAATAATGGAGGCACGAAATCACATTCTTCAGTGACCAAAAAATCTTATCATAGGTACGAGGATTTATTTTAAGTCCGTTATTTCATTTCTCCACTCATTCTATTAAATGAGAAACATTTGTTAACGCACAAGCATATTAACCAGTGGAAAAATCGTTCGTGCTGGATGGTTAATTTTGCGGGATAAAAAGGGTAGATCTTTATCCATAATTGTACCACATAATTTCATGGTTCTTCATGATCATGATAATAAGAACACATTTGGATCAACATGAAAAAATACCTAGATCATTCTTTCGGTGTTTCTGTGTGCGAATCCTTACCATCCTATCCCCTTTCATCATTCACATTCAATATGATGCAATGATGATGGTGCATCACCCAAGGAGATGAAAAGAGTGTGGGCCAATGATAAGTTGGCAATGGAAATAGTGACTGGAGGTTGGTGCTAGGGGAAAGAGGGATCCTGACCTTGTTAAAGGAACCATGCAGTCCACGGACCATAGTAGTCATTTGGACCCGCAGAAAAGCCGCGAGGGAAATGGTGGAAACTGGTCCGCATGAGCAGACTAATATATGCGAGCATCACCACTAGGGTTACACGTTGGAGGAGTATACCACATCTCCAAATCGTGTTTATTAGCTGGGACGTTGTCCCCATGTGACCGTGTGTGGAGAAGGGGTGGCCAACATAAGTATGCATCTTGTTGTACAGATTGGATGACTACAAGGCGTCTGATAAGGGGGTTTACTGGCCTGCCATGTGGTCAGGGATAGTTTCATAAATCTAGCCACTAGATATCCCATGATGAAGAAGAGAAGGCCTACCAATGCGGGCTAGGAAAAGAGGAAACCATAGTCGCTGAGAGGCCCAGAATGGGAAAGAACCAGCCCCCCAGTTTTGATCAAGGCTGGATGAAACTGGTTCACTGGATGACCCGGCGGGATGGGCACTCTACAAAATTGGTCCTGGCCTAACGACCAGGATGAACTAAGACGGACCAAATCCCACCAGGATGTGTCATACAGGACACCTGGTCCCAGTTGTTCTTGTTGGTCTAACCAGGTCAGACTGGGTTCATACGTAATCGGCCCCCATTTACTAAAATGCCAATATATTTTAGATGGGGAATCTAATTGACATGTTGTTTATGGAATTGGGTCCCTTGGGATGAGAATTTTTTTAAATACCATATGTGTGATTGTGTGGTAGTTTTGATTCGAATAATGTCTTGATGTGTATATTCTCCAAAAATCAAGCACACTACGAGGAAAAATCCTACGGATGGAGGTGACATGAAGGATATGATGAGCTGGATTTCATGATCTAGCTGGCCAAGAGAGGACCAGGACATATTGGTCCAGATCTCAAAGAGACAAGCATGTATTGTGGACCCAGCTGGACCAGATACGAGTGGGTCTAAGTGATCTCGTTGGCACAGAGATGAACGGTTCTAAGTTGTCCCAATGTCCTAGAGACGAGATGGTCTATGTGATCTAGCTGGCCCAGAGAAGACCAAGTCTATGTGATCCATCTTGTCCATAAATGGGCGAGTTTAAGTGATCCAGTTGTGCTTGATACGAGCGGGTCTATGTTTTCCAGTTGGCCCTAGAGATGAGTGGGTCTTAGTGATCTTACTTGCCTAGGCGATGAACAAGCTGAGATGATTAATCTCCTAGAAGTATGAGTGTTTAGTTTTATGAAAAATAATTTTGATTCTAATAGTTTGAGTTATACCTAGTGTGAGATATTTGTCCTTCCGATCATTCATTGTGAATTTTCTGTGTGGCTATTCTTTGCAGTCTTTCTTTTGTGGATTAGTGTCCGTAGTGAGTATTGTGTTATTCATTATTGTACAACCTCTTCTCGCACATTTCATGTCTTGGACTGATGATGCACAATGTGATCAGGTAGGCAGGGCATACTTATATAGCATCTAGTAGATACTCAGTACTTACCCATCCGGTGGTGTTTTCAGCGGAAGCCTTATCAGTAATCTTGTACTCCCTTTGGATTGTAGTTTTATTTTGTTGGTTTTTTATTTTTTCAATTTACTTTCCCCATGTATTATACTCATAGTAGTTTTCTTGTGACATTTTTGGTTTACATAGTATTTAACATTCCATAGTTTCTATTGTGTGCATGTGTACATGTTTAAAGTCAAATATCTTCTGTTTTTTGGTGATATTCTATTTGGTGCTAGTATCTAGCCCCTGGCCTATGGAAGGAAGGCTTGGGGAACTCATGACACCTTCCCTAATTGATAGGTTGTGACATATCACAAAAATATGTAGTCATTTTCAGGGACATTAATTTTACTCACCATTTTTGTGTTGAATATTCATTTATAGATCTCGTAATGGTTAGTAGGAATTGTCAAGGATCATTACTTTTCATTACTTTTATGTGTCTCATATTCAATTATTTTCCTCACAATAGCATGATAACTTTTTTAGGGATAGTAACTTTAGGCACCTATGATGTTTCCCATATTTATGTCCATATAAAGTCATGACATGACCAAGGGTGTTTCATGTAAAGACCATATAACAAAGGGTGAATATCTATTAGTGTATTTTTTCACATAAAAAACAAACATCTAAATACCATGACACACATACATGTAATTTTTAACCTCTTCAAATCACGATATCATGTATGACGTGAGGATTAATTTTCTCACATAAATATTTCATCTATGCGTTATATAATTCCATTATAATGGTTTAATTCATGGAGTCTACAATGATAGTTTTTATTGAGTTTCATACTGTATAAAATAAATTATATTGAACATGATCCGAGCCATTCACCTAGTCATTGTCCACATTTTTCCACATAACATGGTGTCTGGTAATTTAATTTTCCTATGGGAAAAGGAAGAACTATGATATGCACATGGTTACGTGCTACAAAAAATATAAACCCAAATATCACTTTTCAACAATTTAATATGTTTTACATGCATCCTCCCATGATAATATATGTGATATTAAATTATGATCATCAATAGTTTCATGTGGTCTTGACCAATGTGAGACAAGATATGTGTTATTGATGCGAGATCCAAGTGAACTATTAGAGGTGGTGTACACTGTAAACCTAAGGGAGTTATTACCTTTGGTATAAGAATTCCATTATATGTGAGAAAATTTATATACGCTAAAGGATAAGTTGTTTGTGAACTAGAGGTCCAAATAGGTATACTGTATAGGAATAGTGTCTAGAACATAACAGGTAATTAAAGAATACTAATGTTTCAAATTTGATAATATTTATGAAATAGATATTAATTTTACTTTAAAAGGTATTGTATGTCTGATAGCTTGACTGACACACAAAAATGGTGTTCTCCAAAATCTTACGTTGCACAAAACACTATGTTATACCGAGAATTGATATATTATTAATATTATTATTTTGTGTTTTATTTATCACATAGTAATTATAATAGTGGGAATGAATAAAATTAAATAAATTATGAAAATAGTGTTTAAAAATGTTTATATAATGTTTTATTGGTATTAAAATTAATTATAAATGTAAATAAAAAATAAAATTAATATTAATATGGAATACTATGAAGAACTATTGATGTGAAAATAATTTTGTTTAAAAAATAATAGAATCACCATTGTTGGATTATATTAATGAAATATTATTTCAATATATAATTTAAGATTCATATTATGTATTTTTCAGATATTATATATGAACAAATACTACTTTATGGATATGAATTTTGATTTTCAAGAAATGCAGTTTTACTGCCTATTAATGGATAACCTATTTTAAGTATAGTTTTTGAAACTACTATAGAGTCTATTAAAAAAATAATCTTCTTTTTTAAGAGGTAAATCAAAATTTACATTCATTTAATTTTAGAATTTTTCAGATAAAATTTATTTTTTAATAAATAGTGAATAACAATGCATTTTAATTCGAAAGTGATTTTTCGTCAAAATTATTAATATAGTAAGATTTTAATTTAAATTGTTTTAATGTGTCATTATATTATGAATTTTTAGATAAATACAATTTTGTTCATTGGAAGTAACTGTAAATTTAATTTGGATAAAAACACATGTTAATATTTTAATAATTATTACTTTTTAAAAAATGATTCCTTAATCTGTCAGTTGCATTAAAATAAAATTAATTATAGTCACTTTTATCAATTTAATATTCAAAAAATGGACATAATCATTTGTATATACTCTAAAACATGTGATCTAATTAGATAAAAATAATTTTCAGGTGAATAGTAACATTATTATATATGCAATAATTAAAGGGTATTTTAGGTAAATTTGGGTTGAAATCAAATTATCATAAGACAAAAAAACTCTAACACATGGCCTAAACTTATTTTATGAGTTATGGATAACTAGTAAAATCCTTGGGAAGAACATTTGGCCATTTTAAGCCACATGGGCATGATTAAGAAATTTATAACATTTAGATTAATGTAAATGAGAAAATATTAGAAACATGTATCTTATCACTAAAATAATTTTAATATGCGATTATATAAGTGATTTATTCGACTATAAGTAGTCATTAGATATATAAAAATAATACCTAAATCATGTCTCTTTATTTAAAATTGTTAGACCTTATATAATTAAAATAATGTATGACACAATGATGATGATGTGATTGGTTTATTAATGAAAAAATAAAATAAGAGATATTATAGAAATTAAAATTAATATAAATTAATATAATTAATTTCATCCAACAGATTTATAGCAGACTATGTGATGTTAAAAGTCTATTAAATGATTTTTTATAAGTTATCTACCTATTTGGGTTTTGTTTAAATTCAATGAAATGAATAGCATAAAACATAACATAATTGATAATATATAAATATATAAATATGTTAAATTAGTTAAAAAATCAAAAAAAATGTTTAAATTTCAAAAGTGGATATGATAAGGTCTAAATGTTCATTATGTATCTAATTATTTGATATTTAGTCAGTATAACTAAAATGTATAGCCTCTAAATATTTAAAATGTTGATACCATAATCCAAATTGAAAGAGGATAATTAGGGGTAAACCAAAAAGATAACGTTTAAAATAAAATCAATACATGTAAAAAAAATTATTAGATTAGAGGATTTCGAACAATACTCATCTTATCATTAGAATATCTCAATTTGGAGTTATATTTTTTTTAAAAAAATAATTTAAATTTGTATAATATTTTAAGAGTCTCCAAGGGTACCCCTCCCTTCCAATATAAATTGTACAAACTATTATCTAATAATAATAATTTATGAGCAACTTGGTTCATCTATGCTTTGACTATAACTCTTCCTATAATTGCTCCCCACATTCATAAGGCCATAGTTTAGGAACATCATAGTTTTATAGGTGTTAACATGTTCTTCAAATGTGATCAACCAAAGAAGATGAATACAAATATTTTATGTGACATGTCGGTCTCAATGTAAGGGACTTCATCTCAATATCCATTCATTAAGGAATATTTTGACAATATATACTACCTTATTTAATACAGTGTATAATAAAACCCTTTTACTATTAATTTCATTCAATGATTTTAAAAGGTATCTTTTTCTATGAAGCATATTACTAAATGAAAGAAGGAATGTTTTTTTAACGTACATGGTGACTACGACATTTCCTCCACCATGACCATTATTTAATATTTTGGATTCCTCTACAATACATTATTTATTTAAAATAAAAATAGATAAATTTTTTTCTTTTAATGTATTTTGGAATTCAAAATGGTTTTCAATAGGTATTTAATATGTCAATACCTTGAAATGATATCTAATGAATGCAATGTGGAAATTTTATTTTTTCCTTTATGTTTTTTGTGTTATGATTATGTTACAGTTCATGGCCAATGTTTATGTATATAGGTGGTTCCATGATAAACCATGGTTATGTGAGCATGTGATAGCTCTTCAATTCATTGGGTAATGAGAAGGAGTGAAATGATTAGGTTTCTCCGAATAGATTGTCAGGAATATATTGTGATGGGTATTCAAGATATAGAAATGAAATTTACCCCTACACAGATATGAAAGCTATAATTTATGTATGATGTGGATTCCAGATGATAACTTTATGATTTATGATTCTTGTTAGTTTTTATTTATCTTATGTTTTAATGAGGTTTTTTAAAGTTCTTATGTTTTATGGGTGAAGGGTCTGATTTCATTGGTTTAAAAGTATTCATGGTATAATGTTTTCCTTCCTTATTTTATATTCCCTTACTACGATTTTTGAGATCATCATAAGTTTTTGAAATTTTTTTCATATTTTATAAGTATGGGTAGGAGAATATAATAATTCATGATGAATGTTCTGGAGATTTTTATCAGGAAAAAGAAATCAAGTTTATTAAAGAGTTTCTTTTTTTTAAAAAAATGGATATTTAGTAGATGTGTTTAACTTGTAATATTTGAGTTGTTATGGATTATTAATGGCCTAATTCTATAAACTCTAAATCTAATAAGATCCTTAATGTGAATTATTTAAATATCTAAAAATTATATAATGTTTATGGATGAGGCCTTATAGTCTGTATTAAAGGTCAGTTAAGATTACTTTAGAGGATAATCTGATATTTAAGAATATGTTAAAAGTTATATAATTACAATATAATGTTTTGAATTTATTTTAGATAAATTTAATGAGTTATAGATAACATGAATAAGTGCATCTTAGTTTTTATCTTACGCATAAAATATTATAGGATTAAATCATTGATATACTCAAAATAACCCTTTTAGTTTTCGAAATTAGATAGATATAGAAAGTGCCATTATATCAATGGATGTGAAGGGATATGTTATGGTTTTCTGAAAAATAAACCAAATGAAATAGAAGCTGCAATGAAAACTCTCATGGTAATTCTAAACCAACTATCTGAACTCAGGATTAACCACTAGAACCATGGTGATTTTTTAAATGATCTTATATGATAGAAATGAATCAATAAGAATGGTTCGGTAATAATCGTTAAGGTAATTATATATAATGATATATGTTTTGAGGATGTGGAAACAAACACATAATTTTTTAAAGATACGGGAAGATGTTATAGATGTCGTAATGACGGTCAAAAATCAATAACCTTCCAAGGAAAATTTAATCACACAGTTTACTCCTGGAATGGGATATAAGTTCTTTCTGAGTTATCAATTGAATGTTTTATATTTCAGGAGTATATTTATAATGTATGTTAATTTACTAAGTAGAAGGATCACAAGTGGGATTAGGAGGAACATACAAATATAAGTTTAGAAATACCTAATTGAATTACATTTGATGATGAGGAAAATAAAAAAGACCTATGAAAGGTATGGATTAAATTATGTCTCATGTTTTGAAATTATTGAATCATAGCACATGATTCATGTTTTAGTTTGTAAGAAAAATTATTGTAGAATAAGATAGAAAATTTTTCTAAAGGTAAATTGATCAATAATTAATGATTTAAAATTATACATATAATGTATTTTTGAGTTATGTTAGATGAATAAATGATGAAATTTTTAAATGTATTAATTCTATTTTAATTATTAGATTACATTTGATGATTTCTTTCATAATATTTGTTACCCTGATGTTTGTTATGTGAAAAGGTTATTTGATGAAGATTTGTCTTTACTTATTTGAACATAATAACAATCGTATGGATAACCATGTGGGTTTATATAATCTATGATTTTGGGGTAATTATGTGTTATGTCATTTTGGAATTCAAAATGAATGTTATGAGATAAACTCTAAGGATAATACATTTTAAAGTTATTTTTGTGAATTTAATCTCATTTTGGGAATGTTATAAAATTATTTAATATTTGGAAATGGAAAATGCGTAGGAAGGTTCAAAAACCATCATTTCTGAGAAGCCTGTGTTAATAGAACCCACACCTGAAGTGAGACAAGGAATTGTTTCCATCCACAAGCATAAAAAATGTACCTGGTTAGTATGTCATTTTATTTTTCATTAAACAATTTGATAGAATAAAAATAATTTTATTTAGGTAACTTATGACTTATCAAATGGATATCCTACGTTTATGAAAATGATTTTGGGATTAATTGATATATTTTATCTAGGTTGTTGTTAACAATATTTGGAACCCTATATGCCTATGGAAAATAGAATACTATGGGATTTTATTTGAGGAGTAATGGTTAAATTTTAATTTGGAACAATCTATGTTTTTATTATGGACTTATGGTGGAGAAATTTATTTTAGGAAATAATTAACATATATTGGAGAATATGAGATTTTGGAAGTTACATTTTTGGTACAGGACATTAAGAGTGGTTGACGTTTTTTGGAGTTAAATGCTAGAAATTAAATAGGAAGATTATTTGATTAAAATTCCTCTATTTTTTAGGATTTAATCTTTTTTATAATATTTTTTATTTATTTTAGGGATAGTAATTTTTTTAATGGTCTATTATAAAATTTGGGTATTACATTTTAATTATGAAGAATAAAAGTATTCATTCTTTATTTAATTTTTTTATATTTATGTAATTATATTATTTTTTATTCGATCATTTTTCTTGTGGTGAATTTTTCAAGATAATATGAATAAATAGATAATATTTTTTTGGATAATGTGATTCTCTATAAGTTTATTTGAGTGTTTATGGTGTGAAAAAATACTCTTAAATACTCATCATTTGGAGAAAAAAGATGAGTTTGTGGTGGAATTTCATTAAAGGATGAAACTAAACTCGTCATGTAAGTATGTTTCCCTATAATAATAGATTTAGTAGTAAATGAATTGAATTTTTTATTGAAAATGGTTCTCCAACCATTTTTTTTTTGTTCACATCTCCAACTACAATATCACAGACCATTTAAACCATCACAGTATCATGGTTTTCAAATTGTCAATTATCTTCTAATCATGTTTTCTATCACTCTCAATCATAACATAATGGTTAGTTTTTCTTCCATATTTATGATTTCATAAATGTAATACTAGTATGCATAATCTCATTTTAACCTTGTACTTCACATTATTTAATTTAAAGTGGATCTTTTGTTGAATCTTTTTCTGATGTGGGTTTTCAATATTGTAAATTTGAAAAGTAAAACATTATTTACCCAGACCAAATTTAAAATTACAAGGATGAAATTTCCAATGGGGGAAGGATGTAACATCAAATGTATTTATAGGTTAATAAATTTTCATATTTATAAATATTTGATAAAGATAATTTAATTACAATTTAATTTGGATTCTATATCAGATTGTGTTTCCGATACACAAAAGTGGGTTTTTTTAAAATCATACAATGCACACAAGACTGAGTTATACAAAAAATTATATATTATTAATATTATTATTTTATGTTTTATTTATCACACAGTCGTTAGATTGGATATAATGAATTATATTTGTTAAATTATGAAAATACTGTATACCGATGATTATATATTGATTCATACATTATAAAATTAATTAGAAATGTAAATAAAAAACCAATTTAATATAAATGATATGTTTTTATGAAGATCTCTTTATATGTGAATAATTATGTTTGTAAAATAATGAAGTAACACTTAATGGATTATATTAATTATATTTTTATTAAATAATATATTTGAAATTCATAATATATTTTTTATAGACATTCTATAAGAATAAATATAATTTTACGGATGAAATGATTATTTTTCTAAAAATGATTTTTATCACCTTTTGATGGAGATCCAATTTTAAATATATTTTTGACACTTTTATACGTTCTATTTTACAAAATAAAAATCTTATTTTGAAGTGGGGCATCAGAAATTAGTTTGGTTAAATTTTTTTCTTTTCTAATAAAATTCATGTTTTTAATTAATAGTAAGAAACACTGCATTTTAATTCAAATGATTTTTTTATAATTTATTTATACAAGAATATTTTACATTTAGTTGTTTTTAATGTGTAATTGGATTATGTTTTAATCAAATAATCCAATGTTGTTAATTATATTTAACTATACATTTAATATGGATTTGAACACATGTCAATATTTTGGTGGTTCTGACTTTTAAAAAACACGTGTCCTCAATCTGTCAATGGAATTAACATTACATTAATTTTTGTGACTTTTATGAAATGAATTATAAAAATGTCCATACATGGTTGTAATTAGTATGAAAAATGTGATCTAATAGCATCATAATATATTTTGATGAATAGTAATTTTATTATTTTATTTACCACGGTTAAAGGGTAAATCAGATAAATAAGGGAAAAAATAATGTTATAATAAAACAAAACTACAGTAAACCTTGTCTGAAATTTATTAGATGAGTTATGGAAGACGAGTAATATCCATGGTCAGATATTTTAGCCTTTGATTCCAATGTGGTGTGATTAATAAAATAATAACATTTAATTTAAAGTAAATGAGAAAATATCATAATCATGCCTCTTGTTATTAAATAATTTTAATATGGACATTTATAAATGATACATTGGACTATAAATATATATTAGAAATATAACAGGATTACCTACATAATGGAATTTTATTTATAATTTTTAGACATTAAATAAATAAATTTGATTATGACACAAGGATGATGTTGAGACTATTTTACTAATTAATTAATCAAATAAGTGATATTATAAATATTAAAAATAAAATATAATTTTAAATTATATGTCATCTACAAATATTATAGTTGAATATGATATGTTATATGTCTATAAAATGGTTTTATGTATGTTATATATCTTTTTGATTTTCTTTAATCCAACAAAATTAATTTTGTAAAAATCAAAATAATTGATATTTTATAAAAAATAATAATTTATTTGATTATTTATACAACCAATTTTTTTTAAAAAAATACAAAGTGGATATTATAAGGTTTAAAATAGTATTAAGTATCCAATTAATGTAAATTTACCCCATAAAAGTAAAATTTATAGCCTCATAATATTTAGAATTCTTTTACTAAAATTAAAAATAAAAGATAATAATTAAGGGTAAACTGAGATTATAAGGTTTAAAATTAAACCACTACATGATCTTAAATTATTGGATTGTTGGATATAGAAATATTCTAATCTTATCTTCTACATATCTCAGTTTAGGGTTAGTTTTATTAGTTAATTAATTAAATTAAATTTAATATTTTCATTGTATCCAATGGTGCCACTCCCATGTCTTAAAAAAGGTACCCACTCTTATAAAGTAATAATACATCCATAAATATTTTTATCACCCTTGTTGTAAAATTCCTAGAATCCCTACCCACGTTATTTAGGCCTCATTTTAGGAAAAACACTCGTCTTATAGGCATTCATGTGTTTTTCAAATGTGATAAACAAGGGAGGATAAATATAATGATTGAACCTGATGAGTGAGACTCAAGGTAAGGTACTTTATCTCTATATAATTTTTTTGAGTAATATTTTGATAATATAGACCACATTCATTTATATCATGTATAATAATCCCCTTTTACTTTTACTTTCACTAAATGGATTTCAAAAGGTATCTTTTCCTACAAATCATTTTATTAAACAACAAGAGGAATTTTTGTTATTAAGTGACACATTGACAAATGAATTTCCACCGATATGAGCTTTATTTGGTATATTTAATTCTTAAGGTGTAATATATTTAATAGAAAAATATATAAAATATTAAAATTCTTTATATTTTTCTATTGAATTTTTTCAGAAGGTATTGTTTATGCCAATATCATAAAATGCTATCTTATGATATCAATATGGAAATGTTTATTTTACCATAATGAATTTTAATTAGATGTGATTATGTTATGGTTCTTGGAATTTGTTTTATATTGGTGGTTCTGTGATTAAAAGAGGGCATGTACACACACACCCACACCCACATACACCTCCATGCAGTAGAGTGGAGATATATATAACTCAAAAGTAAATTCATGCATACAACTATCCCACAAACACAATACAACAGAAGTACAAAAAGGTCAAAATACGGCCCACCAAAAGAAAAGTACAAAGTGTCCAACCTTCTCAGAATGAGGGAAAACACTGCCAAAACACCCACTGGTAAGCTCCTCGGCATACCTCCAGTAACCACCCCGGTCAAACCAGCTCAGTATGCTCTGCCTGCTTCGGGTCCTCCTGGGACTCCATCAAAAGTCCCGTGGCCTGCAAAAGACACTAACATGAGCGGGTAAAGCCCGTGCATGGGTGTGTATAACAATACTCAGTAGGAATCCCAAAAACCAAAAAAAAAGAGAGAAACTGAAAGGCAACAGTCCGCTCATCCCAGCCAGAGGGAACCTGGATGAGAGATAAACTCCACCTCGTGACCATTCTCGACTAAACACAACTACTCCTCTCAGATCAGGAGTATGCCCATACACTCACCTTGAATAATCCATATATACTCAGCTCACCCAACAATCCACTTCTGGTACCAACCACTTCAACAGCAACGGTTCACAACCAGGATAGAACACTACATGATCACTGTCATCCCAGACAACACTCGTCCAAGAGATGCACTCCATTGGGTCCCAAATAAACATCCCAGACGCTCACCTGAGAGACCACGCTTGTCAGATATCGTCACTAAGGAAAACCCACTAAAACAATATAACCACCAAACTCCTCATATAGGGGAACACTCCTAGGGGCCACTAGGGGATACCAGAAACCACAGTAGTATACGTGGATCTCACAGATAGGGGATCACTCTTAGGATCTGCTGGCGGATAGCACAATCCGATCCAGCACTCGTAGAAACACGTCACTCAGATATAGGATCGTCGCCCGTATAAAGGTGGTCACAACAATACCGGAACCCTATCTGGTACATATCGCACTTCTGGGGATCGAACTAACAATATCTCAACCCTACCAAAACCATGCGCTAAGTAGGGGATCGTATAACTGACGATACCACAACCCTACTATAAACCTCATGCTGAGTTGGGTATCGTATACCTGACGATTCCACAACCCTAATGTGTATTGACCACCGCATAGGGGATCATAATCTCGATGTTGACACAACCCTACGAGGCTAAACAGTAAGAGAGGGGAACCCAACCCGTGAATAAGCGGTCACAGAAATAACAAGAATCCTACCTACAGAAAGAATGCTAGAGGATCCCGATCTTGGTCCACAAGAGGGATGCCAAAAATCTAACATAATAAACATCCAATTTAGAGGATCACAACCCTATACTAGGGTTTCGATGTCGCGTGAACCCTCTTATGAACAAACCAAGGGAGTACCCACAACCAATGCTGGTCCAAATGTATCTAACCAAAGTGACCCGCCAAAACGCCACACTGCGCAACTCAAAGGCTGATACCAAGGCCACCATTTTGATCCATGGAGAAAAAAAGCAGGATAGGTTGTTTACTTTCCCGAAACAAACAATCTATGAAAAAGGCACTATTCACCAGAGCTAGCCCGTGCGGGGCCCACACAAAGATCCCAAAACTCACCAAGTGGATCATACCACAGTGATCCCATCGAAAATACAATTGAGATAGACTACTCGTTCGTCTCAACTGGACACCCAGTGAAAAATGTACTCTCCAATGAGGCCAACATGGGTGGGGTCCGTGCGTCGATCATGAAACTCAAGGAACATATCAAAAAATTGCGATCCTTTCAAAAAAACACATAGGATAGACAATTCATTTGGCAAAAAGAATCTCCTGATGTGAATTTTGCGTTTCTCTACAATTTCCAAAACCCGGCCTTGTCGGACCCGCACCCCATTCTTAGTCCCAACACCCAGAAACAATCTCAAAAAGTCTATCGTACAATCAGGGTATCAACGCCACTGACGACACATCATTTGGGTGCTTCGGTTAGATGTTAAAATAGCCTGAAGTCGTAAAATAATAAAATATTATTATTTTATAAGATGTTTCTAACTCCCGGGAAACGATCCCAAACAATTAAACCATCAAACCTACACCGAAGGGTTCCCCTCGTCCCCGGGGTCATGTCACCGTAGACAACACGTGATTCGGACTCATGGTTTTCAAATCACAGGGGTTCAAAGAACCCCTAGATGAAAATTGGCTAGACTAGACCAGCCTGCTTGAACCGACCACAGCTCAGCCGTGCCGATCGGTCTATGCGGCTAGAAACTATCCGCGCAGAGACCCACTGAAGGCGGGTCTTTTTCTCAGCCGGGGTCGCGGTCTACGTCCCCCTTCACCCACTCCGGTGACTTCCGCCCTACCGATCGGATGGCCGGCCTCCTCTGCCACTGCCTACACGGTGTTCTGCCGTTGCCTACGTGGTGTTCTGCCACAAGGCCTCTGCGACGCCACCAGCCCTTCTCCGGACCACTGCAGATAGCCGCCACCAGCACCGGAACTAGGCTTGCCGGCCTGGATCACCCGCGGACCACTAGAAATGATCTCGTGGTCGAAAATTCGACCTAGAGAGTCTTTTGGAATCCCCAAGACCGATCTGAACATCATTGATCTCCAAATGATGATCCAACAACACAATTTAACAAAAACAGTGTTTAAAGTGAAGAATGGGATGAAAACTTAAACCACCTACCTGCAGGCGGAACGCCGACGCTTCAATACTCGAACTAAGCTACGTCACCGTCGATTCCGCCTTCGATTCGCCACAGCCGCCTTAGAGGAGAAGAGGGAGATAGAGAGGGGAATGTTGTCGCTACACGTCTAGGTAAAGATGGAAAGGGTGGATGAAAGAGAGATATAAATATCTCCTCAACTCCCCCGCCTGACACGCCCCTAAATCCGACCAGACGCAGAAAATGTTAAGTCTGCCCCTAGGGTAAACACATTGTTCTGAGTGCAATGGCTGGCTCAGATTTTTGATCTGAGACTCCTTTCAGATGTTATTCAATCTGATACTCATAAACTAACTTTTCCCCTTATTTATGAAAATTAACCTTGTGGCATTTCTCACCACAGGCCGGTGTCTGCAATGTTTACATCATGTCTAGGGTAAACGACATGTTATGGATGAAACCGCGCCCTCAGAATCTTGTTTTGAGCTACCTTTTGGGAGATTTTCAGGTTTGAACTATTAAATTAATAATGTGATAATTTAATTATCCATTTAATACACTGCCAATGAGTGAGGGGTCCGAACATCCCGAGAAAACTAATTTTATGTCATGCCTAGGGTAAACACCTCATTCCAGAAAAAAACCATGGTCTCAGATTTGTGATCTGATCAACCGCCTAAGACAAATCATACCCCCGCCTCATGCATAGTATAAAAAATACTTAATAGTTTTATAAAATTAATTCTGGGAACAACGGGACTCGGAATCGCACATCTTCTTAGCAACTTGCTCTAGAATTATTTGTAAAAATATTCCAAAGTTTGACTGGGCCAAAACTGAGTTGGTATATCCTCCCCCATTAAAAGTTTTCATCCCCAAAAATCCATAAGCATAAGGAAGGCGACTGGACTCTAAACTGGGTCACCCACGCCAGTGAGTTCACCAACGAACACCCATGCTCGAAAGCATAAGTTAGAGGGACTCATCCACCAAACCTCCACACTATCCGCTTTGGGCGGCACTGACTCACCCACACAGTTTTAATCGCGTCAACAAATGCGTCTAGGTTGGGGAAGGATCCCTCTTCCTCACGCATTCGAAGCATGCCAAACAACACCCACACAGGGTCTGACCAATGCCCTAAACAAAACTCAATCAAGCAAAGGAATGGAATGAGTACCGTTAAACAGTGTCTAAAAAAATGCTACAGTAAGTAGAAAGGACAAAAGGTGTACCTCTATCGATCCATGGAGCCTCTGGGTCAACAACCTATAGGGTATACATCTTTCTTCACCCTTGGCCACCAGCTCCCTAAGATTGGTGTGGACCTCCTGGGGGTGGGGGTGGTGGCAACTAATACCGCCTTCCACCACTTCCAACTGCACCAACTCCGTCGCCACGTCTGCCACCGTACGGACCTCCTTGCTCTAGTCGCTGCCTATGCCAAGGCGATCCATCGTCTAGCTCCCTCTTAGTAGAATGACACGACATACAATCTCTATAATGATGTTCCCGACCCTTGTAGGCGTAACACTACCTCTCCTGAGGCTGACCAAAACTGGCCTGTGAGCCCTGAGCCTCAGATCCTCCATCCTAGGGTTGCCTTTTGGAATATAGGCCACGTTTGGACACATGATTCTGTCTTCGCCTACCAGATGCCGATCTGGCTGACTAAGTCTCATCTCTAGCATGCCCAGCACTAACTGGCTTGATTAGCTCAACCAAAAGTCTCTTTACCACCAAGGTTCACTCCAACTCTCCAACATAGGTGGGCAGACACAAAGAAACCACACCTGCCCGAATGTCTTTACGTAATCCCTACTCAAAGGTCCGAGTCCTATAGAATAGGTCTCGAACCGTATCCAGGGAGTAGCATGACAGGTCGGTAAACCTCGCTGAGTACTCCAACAAAGTCATTCCCTCCTGTATAAGTTGGAGAAGTTCCTGGATCTGCACTAACCACAACGTCACCGGATAGAACTCTTCTTTGAAGATCTGCTCAAACTCTACCAACACGAGCGTCTCTTCATCATGGGACTGTGCCACGAAACTCCACCAACGCCCAGCCGAACCATATAGATTGCTCACCGCTAGGACCACCATCTGATCTGGAGTTATCCTTAGTAGGCGGAAAACACAAGTGACTACTTTAATGCAGTCTTCAGCTGCCTGAGGGTAAAGATCACCATGGAACCTCAGAGGTCGCTACCTCTAGAACTCCTGCAGCGCACTCTACCTATGCGCAACTTCATCCTTTATTGCCAGCACAACCAGCTGCTCGACAGGTGGGGGGTCAACTAGCGTACCACCTGGAGGTCCATCCTCAGAACCTGCGCCCTGGTCCACAACCTCTACATGGGGAGGATCGTCACCACAACCCTACTGTGGAACCCTAGGTGTCTGTCGTTGTGGAGGGATCTGGAAATAAAATCAAGATGCACCACAGTCAAAGAGTATATCTGGTCAGCTGACTCAAGAAGGACAAGGAAAAACCCAAAACCTAGTCCTATATGATGCATATACCATTATGTCCCTACGACCAGTGTATAGATGTCATGAGTTGAAAGGCAGGTTATCAGAGTCCTGGTGTATGGATATGTCGGCTGTTGCACCAACACTGGAGTCCCTGGACTGAATGCTGTACTCGAATCATCCTAACACTTCCACTATGCATCCCAAACCAAAATCACAGCTACACTAGGTACACTCTAAGCTCCCAATGGTTGAACCTGCTCAGATACCACTTTTTCATGACCCGGACCAATAGGGCTAGAGCCAAGACACCCCTAGCCCACCTCCAATAGGACAGGGGCTTACGTCTTGCACTGAGTAGGCTATCACACACATGGGAGTCATTATCCCAAAGTACCTATACACACGCACCCAAATACACCTCCATGAAATAGTGCAGAGATATATATAACTGAAAACAAAATGCATGCATTCAACTATCCCACAACCAGAGTAAAACAGATGTACAAAAAGTGAAAAACAGGGCCCGCCAAATAAAATAAAAAATGTCCAACCTTCTTAGAAGGAGGAAAAACAATGTCAAAACACCCACCGGTAAGGTCCTTGGCACAACTTCAGAACCACCCCGGTCAAACCCGCTGACTAAGCGCCGCCTGCTCTAGGTCCTCCTGCTACTCTGTCGAATGGCCTGTGGTTTTCCCAAGACACAAACATGTGCGAGAAAATCCTGTGTAGGGGTGAGTATAATAATACTCAGTAGGCACCCCAAAAACCCAAACAAAATAGAGAAACTTAAAGGCAAGAGTCCGCTCATCCCACCCAGAGGGAACCTGGACGAGACAGAAACTCCCCCTCGTGACCATCCGCATCTAAACACAACTAGTCAACTCAGCTCAGGTGTATGCCCATACATACACATTGAATAATCTAGATATACTCAGCTCACACAAAAAGACACATGAGGTACCGACCTATTCACCAGTAATGGTTCACAACTAGGAGATCGCACTCGACGATCACTGTCATCCCAGATGACATTCGTCTGAGAGATGCACTCCATCGGGTCCTAAACAAACATCTTAGATGCTCACTCGAGAGACCACGGTCATTGGATATCGTCACTAAGGAAACCTCTCTAAATCAATATAACCAGCAAACTCTTCGGATAGGGGAACAATCCTAGGGTCTGTTAGGGGATACCAGAACCCACACCGGTATACGAAAATATCATAGATAGGGGATCACTCCCAGGATTAGCTGGGGGATACCACAAACCGATCTGGCACTCATAGAAACACATCACTCCGATAGAGGATCGTCGCTTGCATAAAGGTGGTCACGATGATACCAATACCCTATCGGGCACATCTCGTGCTGTAGGGGATCGAACTAATGATGCCGCAACCATAACGAAACCATGATCTAAGTAGGGGATCGTATAACTGATGGTACCGCAACCATACGATACATGTCATGCGGAGTAGGGGATCGTATACCTGGCGATGCCACAACCCTACTGAGTACGGCCCACCGTATAGGGGATCATAATCCCAATGATGCCACAACCCTACTGGGCTAACCAGCTAAATATGGGATCGTCACCCATGGATAAGCGGTCACAGCGATACCAAGAACCCGACCCAGGGAAATGATGCTAGAGGATCGCACTCCGGGTCCACCAGAGGGATGCCACAACTCTAACAGATTAAACATCCCATCAAGAGGATCACAAACCTATACTAGGGTTGTGATGTCACACGAACCCTCGTAAGAACAAACCAAGGGATTACACTCAACCACTGCTGCTCCAAACAATGCTAACCCGAGAAACCCACCACAAGGCCACATTGCACATCTATAACGCCGATACTGAGGCCACCATCATGATCCACATGGAAAAACACACAGGATAGGCTGTTTTCTAGTCCGAACCCGAAAACCGATGAAAAAGGAACTATTCACCGCAGCTAGCTGTGTGGGGCCCAAACAACGATCCAAAAACTCATCAAGAAGATCATACAATAGTGATCCCCTCGAAAAAACACACGAGATAGTCTACTATTTCATCCCAACCGGACACCCAGTGAAAAGGTACTATTCACCGAATCCAGCTCATGTGGGGTCCACGCATTGATCCTGAAACTCATCGAATGCATTCCACCATTGCGATCCTCTCAGAAAAACACACAGGATTGACTATTTATCCACAAAAAGCAGACACCTGGTGAAAAAGTAGCATTTCTCCGCCAACGCCAAAAACTGGCCTCGTGGGGCTCACACCCTGTTCTCAGTCCCAACACCTGAAAACCATCACTAAATGTCTGTTGTACCATAAGGGTCTCAACGCCACTGACGGCACGTCATTTGGACGCTCCGGGTAGAAGTTACAATGGCCCAAAGTCGCAAAATAATAAAATATTATTATTTTATACGATGTTTTTAACTCCCAGGCATTGATCCCAATCCTTTAAACCTTCGAACCAACAACGGAGGGTTTGAATTGTCCCTAGGGACGTGTCACTGTAGATGACACATGATTCGGACTCTTGGGTTGCAAATCAAGGGGGTTTAATGAACCTTCGAATGAAAATGGGCCGGACCGGACCAGCCTAGCCGGTATAGCCGCCCTGAATCGGTCATGGCTCAACCGCGCCGACCGGACGATGCGGCCGATCGCTGTCCACGCGGAGACCCAATGAAGGTGGGGTTTTTCTCTGTCGCGGTCACGCACCGTGACCCCATCTATCGCCACGACCTCGTCGCCTGCTCTAGTGTCCTCCGCCCTGGTTGTCGAACAACCGGCCTCCTTCTCTGCCACCTTTGTGGAGTTCCATCGTCAGGCCTCCATGCCGCCAGCGGCCCTTCGCTGGACCACCGCCGCCCGCAACCGAATCTGGCCTTGCCATCATGGATCTTCTGTGGACCACCGGAAACTATCCAGTTGTGGAAAATTTGATCCAAGGAGTGTTTTTGAACCCCCGAGATCGGATCTAAACATCCTCGGTCTCCAAACGACGATCCGACGACCCAATTGAACAAATATAAGGTTTAAAGCGTGGAATGGGATGAAAACAAAAACATCCTACCTACGGGTGGAAAGCCGACGCTTGTACACTTGAACCGAGCTATGCCACCATCGATTTCGCCTTCGATCCACCGTTTCCACCTTGGAGGAGAAGAGGGAGATGGAGAGGGGAAGGCTACCGCTGCACGTCTTAGTGAAGAAGGAAAAGGGTGGGGGAGAAAGGGTGATATTAATATCTACTCAACTCCCCGGCCCGAAACGCCCCCGACTCCGTGCCCGACGCGGAAAAATTTAAGGTCACCCCTAGGGTTAACCTGGAGTTCTGAGTGCAATGGTGGGATCATATTTGAGATCTGAGACTCCATTCAGAAGTTATTTGAGCTGACGCTCGTAAACTCACTTTTCCACTAATTTATGAAAATTCCCCTGGCAGCATTTCTCACCGCAGGCCCGTGCCCGCAATGTTTACACCACCCCAAGGGTAAAAGGCACGTTCCGGATGCAACCCCACCCTCAGAATCCGGTTCTTAGCTACCGTTTGGGAGATATTCAGGTTTTAACTATTAATTGAATAATGTGATAATTTAATTATCCCATTAATACACCGCCAACGACATAGGGGTTCAAACGTCTAGTTCCGACTCATTCTATATCGCGCATAGGGTAAACACCTCCTTTTAGACCCAACCGTGGTCTCAGATTTTTCATACGATAAACCGTCTAAGATATATCACACCCCTACCTTGTGAATAGTATAAAAAATACATAATATTATTATAAAATTAATTCCAGGGCAACCGGGCCTCAGAATCGCACGCCGTCTTCACGCCTAGTTCTGGAATTATTTGTAAAAATATTTAATATTCTGACAGGGCCAAAACCATGTCGCTACTGTTACCCCTATGTAGTTTTGAAATCTATAATGTAAGTATGATATGGATGTGAAAAGATACCTTTATTATTTATGACTCCAATGAGTTTTTCAGGTATCTTATGATTTAATAGGTATGTTAAAAAAATTTATTTAATTGGAGAAAAATATGATTTCATAGTATTAATAGTATTCATGGAATAAAATTTTCATTCCTTATATTATATTCAGTTAATGAGTTTTTTTTTTCTCATCCCTATTATTTAAATTTTTTTCTATAGTGTATAAGAATGAGTAAATGAAATGAATAAGTCAAGATGAATGTTATAAATATTTTAATCAAGAAAAATAAATCTTGTTTTATTTTAATGTGTTTTATTTATTTAGAAAATGGATAGTGAGTAGAAGTGTCTACTTTTGATAATTTATTTGTTATGTAATTTTTATGTCCTAATTCAATAAAACAGTAATCCAAAAAATATCCTCAATTTTAATTCTTGACATAAATAAAAATTATTTAATGTTTATGGATGGGGCCTAATAGTCGGTATCAGATATATGTTTAAAAAAATTAGAGGTTATGGTGATATTTAAGCATTAGTTACAAGTTATATAACCACAATAGATACATTCATAATTATTTTAGATATGTTTAATGAGTTTGTGATGACATGAATATGTATATCAGACTCTTTATCTTCCTCCTAAGATAGTACAAGATTATTTTATTGATATAATCACACTAACCATTTTGGTTTTATTAAATTGATGTATCCAGGAAGCACCAATATATCAATGTAGGTGAAGGAAAATTTGGTGGTTATTTGAATAATCAACCAAATGAAATATGAGATTCAATGAGAATTGTCATGGTTATTCAAAACTAAATATTTGAATTAATGATTAAACACTTGAACCTTGGTGACATTAATAATAGATCATAAATGTGAGAAATAAATCTACATGAAAGCTCAAGTAATAATCATTATGGTTAGTAGATTCAACAAATTTTATCTTGAGGGTGTGGAAATAAAAACAAAGGAAAATGATTTAATGTGATTGGAATATGTTCTAGATGTGGTAATGAAAGCCATTAAATCAATAACCTAACAATGAAAAAGGAACCATTCAGTTGACTATACAAAAGTGAATGAAGTTGTTTTCGCGTTATCAATTGAATGTTTAAAATGCATGTAGGATGTTAATTATGAAAATAAATTTCCCATGAAGAAGGTCCATAAAGTGGATTCGGATGACCATTGAAGTACATGTTTAGAAATACCTAATGGAATTACAATTAAGGATTAGGGATCTGAAAATTACCTATGAAAGTTATATATTATTTCTTATCTCATGTTTTGAATTTGTTGAATCTTAGGACATGATTCCAGATTTTTTTGTAGGAATGAATTATTAATGAAAATGATATAAAATTAAGCATAAGTTAAAATGTAGAATGGTGAATGTCTAATAAGTCTATATATAAGGGATTCCATATTTATGTTAGATCTATAGATGATGAAATGTTTAAATGTTTTAATGCTCATTTAATCATGGGATTACATTGGAAGAATATTTATTCTAGGTTGTGTAACCATGATGTTTTTTATTTGAAAATTTTATTAGATGAAGAATTATCTTTTCTTTTTTAACATAATTACATAGGATTGAATAACCGTTACTATTTATATGATCATAAATTTTTAGGTAATTATGGGTTATTGAATTTTGGGTTTCAAAATGAAAGGTATAAGATAAAATATTAGGGTAAAACATGTTGTGTATTCTCTTGATAATTTCATCTAATATTTGGAATATTATAAAATTATATAAATTTAATAAAAAACAATTAGAAAGGGTGAAAACCCATCACATTGAAAAAGTATATAGAAATTGAACCCAAAACCAAAGTTTGATAAGGGTTTATCTCCAACCATGGGCCTATAATAAGTGTCTAGTTAGTATGTCATTTTATTTGCTGTTAAAAGAGTTGATGGAATAAGAATAAGTTTATTTTCGGAACTTTTGTTTTATCAAATGGATATCCTTGATATAGGAAAATTATTTGGTAATTATGTGATGAATATTATTTTGAAAGATGTTCACTATTTTGGGAAAACAATATGACTGTGGAAAATAGAATACAATGGGATATTATTTGGGGGGTAATGGTTGATTTTTATTTTGGATGCAACTATTTTTTTGGACTTATGGTGATTCAGGTTATTTATGTAATTGATTAACCTATCATAGAGAATATATGATTTTTGAAATTTTATTTTTATTATGAGAAATTTATAGTGGTTGAGTTTATTTGGAGTTAAATGATATATATTGTCTTGGATGATTATTAGATTTAAATTTTTTAATATTTACTATGTGGTATTAGTTATAATTTTTTTGAGAAATTTTAAGGATAGTTATATTTTCAATGGTCTATATTGGGCATTGGGGATTAAATTTTAATTTTCAAGATTAAAATTAGTCATTATTATTTTAATTATTATTATATTTGGGGAATTATATTATTTTTTATCTTAATATTTTTGTTTTCGTTAATGTATCGAAATAGTATAAATAGATAGATAATATTTTATGCATTGTCTGATTCCCTAAGATTTTACTCTAGTGATACAAGTGTGAAAAATTCCACTCAAAAACTATTCATTTGGAGAAAAATAAGAAATTATGGTAAAATTAGATTAATGGATGATACTATATTTGTTAAGAAACTTAATTTCCTTTTGATAATGGATTTGGTAGTAAATTTATTCCACAAAATTATAAAAAGGATCCTAAAACATAAACGTATTCGGTTTAATTTTCCTACAATAAAATCAATGACCGTTTAACCCATCAAATCTTTGTGGTTTTCTTATTGTTAAGATACTCCCAATCAGGTTTTCTATAACTCTTCATCAAAATGTAATGGATAGTTTTTTATCCATATTTATGTTTTCTTACATGGAATCATTGTATAGGTTATCTCATGATACCTTTTCTTTCATTCAGTTATTTATTATAATTTTTAACTTATACTGACACTTTTTCTGATATGGGTTATCAATAAAGTAATTTTTAAAAGTGAAACCTTAGTTAACCAGTGAAAATTTAAAATTTTGAGGGCTCATTTTCAAAAAATTTGGAAGGGTGTAACGTATTAGGTAATTATAGAAAAACAATATTTCATATTTATTATTAATTATGAATTAGATAGTGATATTACATTAAATGGGATGATATGTCAGATAGTGTACCCGACAAGGAACAATGAGTTTCTCCAAATTATTATGTTTCATATAAGACTGAGTTATAATTAAAATAATATGTTTTTAATATTAGTATTTTATGTTCTAGTTCTTTCACAACCTTTATAGTATATAGAATTAGAGATATTAACTTGATTGTGAAAATTGGGTTTTCACATGTTTATATAATGATTCATTAGTTTTATAATTAATTAGAAATGTAAATGAAAAGTAATTGAATATTAAGGATGAGTTTTGTTGAAAAACTAAATATGTTTGGATAATTTTGTTTTTTAAAATAATAATATCAATCCTCTTAGATTATATTTATAAAATATTAAATCAATATAATATTTTAAATTAATTATATATGTTTTTTAGACATTAGATATGAATAAATTCAATTTTATCGAAAAGTATAGTGTTTTTTTAAATTGTAGTTTTACCACCTTTTGATGGTGGACCCATTTTAAATCTTTTTTTGGCACATTTATAGGTTTAATTTGAAAAAAATAAACTTCTTATTTGTAAGAGGCACATCAAAATTTACATTGGCTGAATTTGGGATTTTCTAATAATATTCATTTCTTCGAATATTGAAAAAAAATGCATTTTATTTCAAAAGTGAATTTTTGTCAAATTTATTTATACAGTTAGATCATAAATTTAATTAGGAATAAATTCTAATTATATTCTTATTTTTATAATTTAATCTTATTTTTTATTTGAATGTAACTACACATTTAATTTTATATAAACACATGTCAATATTTAGACTATTTTTTCTTTTTAAAAACTCATTTTTTCCAATCTATCAATTATATTAACATTTAATTAATTTCAATCAACAATTTTAATTGGATTTCAAAAAATGAAAATACATGGTTATAATCAGTATGAATAATAATATCTAATAGGATAAAAATTATTTTTGTTGAAGAGAAACCTTATTATTTTATTTACAATGATTAACGGATAAATTCGATAAATAAGGGTTAAAATAAAACTATTATAATAAAAAACTACCCTAAAACATTTCCTAACATTTTTTAGTGAGTAATGGATGACTAGGAAAATCCGTGGTATTAATTGATGGCCTTTGGAAGAAACATGGCTGGGATTAAGGCTTCTATGACATTTAATTTAATGTAAAGGCAAAAATATCATAATCAAGTCTATGATTACTAAAACAATTTTGATATGGGGTAATATAAAGAATATATTTGAATATATATATTAATTATAAAGATAATAAGATTAACCATATCATTGTATTTTGTTTATAATTTTTATACATTATATAATTAAAATTATTTATGACCTAATGATGATGTAGTGATTTCATTATTAATGAAAGAATCAAATAACTGATATTGTAAATTTTAAATTAAATATTACATTACGTAATTTATGTAATACCCAAATTTTATGGGTGACCATTACATGATTTAAGTATAATCAATGGAGTTTTATGATGTTAAATATCTTTTTAGATTTTATTAACATTCAATGAAATTAATATTGTAAAAATTTATATAATTTTATTTTAAAAAATAACAAAAATATTTAATTATTTAAAAAATAATAAAAATATATTAAAATTATAAAGTGTATATAATAATATCAAAAAGTTCATTAAGTGATTAATTATTAGAAATAAACCCCATATAAGTAAAATTTACATCCTCTTAATATTTAATATTTTGTTACAACAATTAAAGTTGCAATTGAATAATTAAGGGTAATCCAAAAATATATGCTTTTAAATAAAATCAAAACATGTTTATAAATTATTTTATTATAGGATTTATAACTATAATCATCTTATATTTCACATATTTCTTGTTGAATCCATTATGATTAAAAAAATAATTTATTTTTATTTATTATTTTCATTATTTTCATTGGTACCCCTCTCTTATACACTAAAGGTACCGGCTCTTATATAATAATCATACTTGAAGAACCATTTTTGTTTTCCCCAATCTAACCATAAATCCTACTAGAACCCCTCCTAGATTTCATTATGTCGTAGTTTAGTAATAACTTAATTATTATAGGTGGTAAGGTGTTCTTCTAATGTGATCAACCAAAGATGAGGATTATAACCATTGTACACGGTGAGTCAGACTCACAATATCTATATTCATTGAGGAAAATTATGACAATATACACCACCTTATTTTAAATGGTGTACAATAAACATCTTAAAAATTTAATTTCATTCAAGGGCTTTGAAAAGAAATAACTTCCTATGAATGACTATACTAAATGAAAAATGGAATGTTGGTTTTTAATGTACACAACGACAACGACATTTATACCTCTATAACCATTATTTTATATTTCGGCTTCCACTACAAGCTGCAATGTATTTAAAATAAAAATATATACGACATTAAATTTTTATAAATATTCTTATTGAAAATGCTTTTGAGAATGTATTGATTATGACAATATCATGAAATGATATCTTATGATTGAAATGTGGAAATATAATTTTTCCTTTATGATTTTTTATTTTTTATGATTATATTATGGATATTGGGCATAATATATGTATACAGGTTGATACATGATAATGCATTGGGTAATGAGATAGATTTAAAAAAAGGATTCCACTAAGATATTTTAGGGAATAAATTGTGATGGGTATTCCAAATGTAGCCATTAAGGTTACCCCCTATGTAGTTGTAAAATCTAATATGTATGTATGATATGGATTCCACAAGATACATTTATTATTTATGATTCCTCTAATATTTTGTGTATAATATGATTTCGTGAATTTTGTTAAAGATATTATGATTAATGGGTGAAAAAGTATAATATCATGGGTTCAAAAGTACTCAATGAATAACTTTTTAATTTCCTTATTATATATTCCCTAGCTGAGATTTTTATTCACATCAATAGTTTTTTTTTAAAAAATTATACCGTATAAGTATGTGTAAAATAATGGAATATTTCAAGATGAATGTTATGAATATTTCTATCAATACAAAATAAATATTGTTTTATTTTAAAGTGTTTCATTTTTGGAAAAAAATTAGTGAGTTGAAGGGTTGACTTTGTAATATTTGTGTTGTTATGTAATTGTTATGTCCCAAATCTCTACAATTATAAACATAAAATGATCTTCGTTGTGATTTATTTACTTCTGTGAAAATTATTTAATGTGTAAGTGGGGGGCCTTACATTGATGGCTTATTATTTTGATATGTGCATAACATGAGGTGAATTGGTATAAAAATATGTTTATGTCATGAATGATGTATAAGATGATAGGAAAAAATGTACTTAATTGTGGATAATGAAGAAATTGTTAATAAATATCTTATATATAAGAAAATCATATTATTAGACTATATGTAGATTATTTTAGATATATAACGACACCCTTTTAGTGAGTTATTGTGTGATTTACCATGATAAATTTGGAATATTTGGATTAATGAAAAAATGAACATGGTTTCTTTGTTTTAAAGATATTTACATGTAGTGGGAAAGGTTATTTAGGAATATGAGTCTAGTCATGTTGAGATATGACTCGTGAGATTGTGGGTCACCATCTATGATTGGGAAATCTTAGATCATACAACCATTACATTCATATACGGTTTAGGTGGAACATGTTATACAATAGTGCTTCTGTTTGAGTATATTATTGATTTGTGGGTACATCTAGGTTGAGAAGGTTGGGAAGAAATTTTTTTGGCATATACTAGTTTCTACATGTGTTTTGACTATTTGAATAATATTTTTATTTTATCATAATGTGTTCATACCAATTATTTCAGATTATATTTTATCTTATGTGGATTCTATACGTGATTATATTATATTGAGAAATGTACTCATTATATAAAAAAATTTAATCATAGAATAAAAGATTCATTGATAAATTATATTCTTTCTGCTTATAATTAGAAAACCCCAAGTTTGATGTTTATCTTACTATATTTGATATTTTCATACAAATATAATTACCGAGCTATGGTATTCTAGAAGTAAATTTTTATTGTCATAATTATCATATGTGATATTGTTATCTTATTAAAATGATGTTCAAAAAATATTATCTTAAAATTGATTCAAGTAGTTTTTAAATTTAAGTATCAAACATAAAAAACATATTTATCGTAGGAAATAAATTTTCTTATGAAATTATATGGATATTTTATCTTAAACTTATAATACATAAAATTTAAATTTTAATTTATGATGTATATTAGAATATTATCTTATGAGAATAATACTACCAGTAAGATGTCATATGAGAAATTTTTTTTCAGTGAATAAATTAATTATTACATTCATAATATCTTGGTAATTTATTTTATTATTTTTGAGTATATCATAAAAGGGATAGTCCATTTATGGAATGTCTATCTTCTAAAAAGTGTCCCTATAATAAAAATGGAATGATCCAATATAGAAGATCTAAAATATTGTTTCTATAAAGCGATATTCTATATTTAGAATGCATGGATGAATACAATTAATTTTCTCTCTCATCAATTGATGAACAAAATAGTTGATTTGATTTTCTCAGTGCTTATGTTCCAAATAAAAGAGCAAATATAAAAGGAGATAAGTTATATGATCTTCGAAGAAGAGGACATTGTGAAATATAAAACACAAATACATTTAAATTATGTGATAACCATAACAAGGAACACTTTTACATAGATATGATTATATACATCACTCATGTGATGTTATTATAATTTTAAAATCTACACTAAATATCATCCTGAGCAATAATTCGAATACAATCACCTTCTCATCACATATCTTTATCTTCTATTAGTTTCTTCTTATAAACATGTGTTGAAAAATTAACAAAAGATTTACTCATATTATTTTAATCACAAAATAAGAGTTATTGATAAGGACATGGATTGGCCTTCAAAATGTAGATCCTGGTTTTAAGATATTGGACCATTGTCATATGTAAAAGGTTATAGTATTAATTTAGGAGCCCTCATAATAGTTCCATTATTATGGAAATCACATAACTCAAGGAATACTGTGTTGTTGGTGTGGACTAGGGGATTTTTATTCCCAAAAAACATTAAATATAACGTTTTCAATATATTTCCTTATATTTATTTATATTTATACTACATATAATCATTAAATAAATAGTTATAACTTTGATACCATAAAGAGGGTGGTTTTCTGTAATGAAATTTTTAGGAACTAAATTCACCCCCCTCAAGAGGTTTCAACTATACATGATATGAGAAATTAATTGGTATCAATTCTTATGACAAATAATTTCATATAAATCAAAGGATTAATTGAAATGTTTAGTTTCTAAATGAATTTTATTGATTATAAACTAGAATTAAGTTCAATGGATAGAGCTATGTACCTTAGTGGTGAAAATTATGATTTGTAGAAGGCTTGCATTACCATCTATTTGAAGTACTGTGAGTTGAATTTTTATCACAAAACATTAGTACCCTATGAAATAAAAATTAAAAAGCATAAAACATGGAATTCTACATCCAAATTACAATATGACATGAATTTCATATCAATTAATTATATAATTTTTTTACTACCCAAAGATGAGTTCATTATAGTTTCATAATGTAAAACTAGTCATAAAATTGGGATTAGTAATGTTTTTACTCATGATAATAAGGAAAATGTTGAGGTTCTTAGATTTTATAATTCCAAAAACATGATTTATACATAAAAAATTGAATGCGGATAATTCATTAGCTTATTTAATTGAATAATCACTAATATTTTTAATTATATTACTTCTACTAGAATACCTATCACTGACCCCTAACAATCATGTCATATTCCTAGAGTATTACCACCATAGTGGAGTGAAATTTCTTCTTCCATCAAAGAGTAAATAGTGGTCAATAATTTCATGATAAAAATATCATTTTACCTTATATTATGTATGAATCTAAAAATTATTCTAGAAATGAAGAAAAAAATAATCAAGAATGAAAATTTCATCTTGAAGGATTTACTAATAAAAACAATAAAAAGAAAAAAGGAATAAAAATATTAAATGTAATAGAAGAAGAAGATTCCTCAAGATATTCTAGGTGGAGTGATAATCATACACTATTTTCAAAAAAATTAAATATTCTATATCATGGTAAGTTGTTTTATAATATATTTAATATTTTATATGAAAAATAATAACAACTCTAAATAATTAAGTTGTTATTTGTGAAAAATCTATAACACATCAAATTAGAAATCCAGTAACTATAGGAGAATAAGAAGTCTACCAAGAATTTAATTAAAAAAGTTGGATAATATAATATATCATGTAAATCTATATAGTCCACCCAAAGTGAATTAGATGATTATTGTGAATTCAAATCCTCAGAATGAGAATCATATTATTTTAATAAAATGGCCATAATGCTTTTTATGGTTCCTTTAGATGAGGTACATTATAACTATTCTTCTAATAATGTGTATGGATAAATAAGTACTCATAATAATAAATAAATGTAGACTACAATAGTTTATAAACTATTAATGAAAATTTAAAAAAAAATCATTCAAGAATTCCTATAATAAAATTATCAATTCATAGGAAGATGTAAAAAAATAAGATTTGAAAGATCTATGGGAAAATTATATTTCCCCTTATATAGAACAAGTTATGAAAATAAATAACATATAGGAGGATCTTAAAAAATTTAAATATACTACATTTGTCTTCATTAGTGGGGAATATTATATAACGAAAATACCATGTAAAAACAAATATAAAAGAAGAAAATGAATAGATTTTGATTCAATATGAAATGACCAAACATTATTTGAATCATTTCATGTCTAGTTATAAGGATAAATATATTTACAATTATATTTATATTCCTTTTGGTTAAATCGAACATTTTTTATAACATTTTCAATAAAAAATACACAATTTTATGTAATAAAACATTATTTTCGTTCTAAAATATATTCAAAATTCGATAAAGATTTTTTCTCAAAAATAAAAAACGTTGTTCTGTAGGTATTTTATATATAAAATATGTGGACCCAAAAGAGTATGGTTATAGAATAATTCTATTGTTTTTTCATTCTTTATAATGAGAAAATCCTTTGAACAAAAATAAAATATTGTTTATGGAACATGTGGTTTCAGGAAATAAAAGTGTATTTTTCACAAACATTCACTCACTATCCAAGATAGGTGGAGGCTATATCAAATTTAGTTACAATAAAAAATGAATGACTCATGTAATTATATATATGAGAAATATTCATTATTTTTTACTCATCAATGTACATCATTTTGAGGTTTAAATCATAACAAGATAAGTTTCTCCCAATGTTATGATGATCAGTATTCATTTTATTATTCAAAAAATGAATATTTATTTTTCAATGAAATATATCTCAAGCTCAAAGATAATATAATCGATAATGTTTAGAATGTAGATATTTATTACTTGTATATAAAAAGATAAATTTATTGAACACAAAAATTGATGAATCATGGATTTGGAAAAGAAGGCTTAGGCATTGTAATGTTCTTTCCATGGAAATTTTTTGTAAGAAATAATTTATTTTTGAATTTCTTGAACATAAATTTATAAAAAAAATATGTTTTTTGATGTATATAAAATGGGAAAAAAGAAAAATTAATATTTTTAATAATTAAATATGTTACATCATCAATAACTATAATGATTATCCATATGGATCGGTTAAAAACTACTTGAACATACATTCATTATTAAATATTTTTTTTATGTTTGGTTTGAGTATTTTTAATGATTTATATCTGTCTAATTTGAATACATATAGAGGAATCTTGTTTCATTTGTATTAATCTATATAAGATTTGGTGAAATGAAAATTGTTCTAACTTGTGAAATTGAGATGTGATAATGGAGGTTAATTTTATAGTCATTAATTAAAATCATATTTCTTAATTAAATGTATTATACAGGCTTTTGAATATATACATCTCAATAGTTTTTTTTAATGGAGGTATATGACTACTACAAAAATTACTCGAACAATGTTATGTGAATATAACAGGGCTACTCATTTTTTTCTGAAGCTATTAACCCAACATCACATGTCATTAATAGATTCATAATAATACCAATCTTAAATAAAACACCATATAAATTATGGAACAATAGAAAATAAAAATTGGGATAATTAAAGTATCTAGATGATAGGTTTATATGATGAACACTGAAGGTAATATTGGTATTTATTATCCAAAATACAATGAAGGTATTTTCCTATTTTATTTTACTACATCCAAGGATTATATAGTTTTAAAAAAAGGTCATTGACTATTGATGAATCAACTCATGTAATTTTTTATTAAATTGATTATTTTGATCTCAAAATGACACTAATGAATGTATTGAATGACTTACATAAGAACATGATACCAAAATACATACTCAAAAGAATAATGATGATGATTTTGAACATTATTAGTTTTAACTAAATCCATTAACGGTTGATGATTGTAAACCAGATTGTGTACTTCATAGATTATAAAGAAACAATAAGGACCACCTTTAGAAACAATTATAGTAATATTAGATAAATGAGTAATGACTGTAATAAATATAAATAACATATTAATATTTTATACCATTTTCATCTAACTAGAACCTGAAACACATAAATAATCAATATATGGTGAACAATGACCTTTTTTCTATGAAAGAAGAGTAAAATCAGTTCAAAAAGAGAAATTTACATAATTTATATGATAGACAGTATGATTATCAAATAATTAAGAAATCATAATTTTGAAATAGATAAGATGATCATGTTGTGATCACTTTATATTAAACAAGACAATTTGGAAAAGGATAAAATCATGAATAATGAAGATAATCTAAGTAAATATTTGTGCATATAGAAATATTAGATCAAAATATTATTTTTCTAGAATATAAATCTTATATTGATTTTGAAATTATATCTGATGTTTGTTAAATCAACTTTTACAAATATTTTTTTAGTGGAGTAAGTTAATGTAGAAACATAATGGGTTTGGATACCCTCAATTTATAAATTCTATTTCAAACTTATGAATGTTCTGTATGGAATTAAACAAGAACCAAGATCATAGTTGTAAAGATTAATATTATTTCTTTTTTAATATGGGTTTGTAGGAGGAATGGAAGTTCAAAAATTATTTTAATCCTCTCAGCTCCAATATTAAACATCATATGGAAAAAATAGGAAAACCATTTAGTTTTTTTATAATGTTATCATTGGATGTTTATTATATGTTATTTCATTTAGTAAAAAATTATGTTTTCATTATGTATTTTTGAATCATAACAATCTAATACTAAATAATCTCTTATAAATGTTTCCCTATGATTATTCAGAAATTTAATTGTGGCTATATATCATTCCCATTTTTTCAAAAAAAAAACTTGATTTTAACATAACATATTACTATGAATATGATTTTATTTAAAAGAAATAAGAGAAGAAAATTTACCTCTGGAATATCTCATTTTCAGAGAAAATATCTTATATATTTTTCAAGTATGATGCAACATTATGTTGCATTATCATCTTCTAAGGAAAAATATATTATAGAAGGATACTGTTTTGTATAAGTGTTGAAGATGAAACACACCTAAATAGATTTTGGATTTATTTTTTATTATTTTCCTATAAAATTTGATAAAACTAGGGATATCAACATTTTCTAGAATCTAATTATCAATTCAATAGAAAATAACATTGATTTTTTTAATCATTTCATAAGGTATCATGAAAAAATTAAGGATATCTATTTATAATTTTTATACATAGAAAATAAATTAGAGGAAATTTTTACTAAATCCATTTCTACTGATAGATTGTATTTTAACAATTAAATTTTTTTATGTTTAACTATAAATGATGTTATTTTAATTTTACATATTATAATAATTTCACATTTATTAAATATTTTAGTAACATTAATTTATTTTAGAGTTTTTTTCTCTATTTCAAGTATTATTTATATCAAATACGACACCTAACCTAGTTTGAGTGATGATTACACTACACATCACATCTTGAACCATTATTTAACAAAAAATGAATGATTTTGATTCATCTCTGCACACCAATACTTTGAAATACCTTGAACCCCCATTCTTTCTATTATCCAAAGAATCCTTTTATACCTTCAATTCTTTTTATTCCTATCACAAATGGAAAAAACAATGAGAACTGATGGATCTTACTAAAAAACAAGAATCAATTGATTTATAAAAATCTATTATGTTGTATAGAAATAGATTTTTCATTGTGATATGGAATATATATGTTAATTAATAATGTGATCAGTCATTAGGTATGAGAATTTGACTTCAAAAAAGAAAGAAACAAGATTGTGTTTATAAAAGATGTTCATGATTTTTACAAGATATGAGTTTTTCACTTTGTTAATAATGTTGATTTGGTTAGTTCAACATAGAATCAAAAAAGTTTCTCATTAATATTGTTGGAAATTGATTAATCATTAAAGTTCCCTAATAAATTATGTATATATATTTTTACGTTATTTCAAACAGAAGATAATGTCATTCCACCTTATATTATGATGTCAATGTCTAGTACACTAATATGGAGAAGAATATAGTGAAGTACATGGAACCAAAAATAAATGTCCTAATAAAATTCATTTAATATACCATTACTCAGTGCAATGGAATTTTGGAAAATATTTTATTAAAGATGATACTTTATTATAGTTTTTTTAGGATTGAAAATATGATATTTCTTGCTTGGTATGTTATTAATTTAATGTGGATTTTATAGAATAAAATCGTAGAATTATATACTTTAAGAAGAAAGTTAACCTTAGTTTTTGGATGATAATACGACTACACCTTATTATGGGTTTCCAAAATTGATAAAAAAAATTAGAATATGTTTTTGTTATTATAAATATTATTTCAATATGTTGGTGTGGCAGAGTTTTGATGAGAAAATAAAAACAGACCATGCATCAACATAGGGGGACCCATGTCAAATGGGATTTTCTAGTGCAATTGAAGTACCTATAGTTGTTAATTATTATGTATAAAATCCCATTAAACATGTGGATATAAGATATGATCACGAAAAATAGGAATCTTTTGGAATGGTGTTAGAATTTATATTTTTTTACATCCTATAGAAGAAGACAATTCTAATGAAAGTTCAACTTCTGTTACTGCATCATTTGTACATAATCTTATCCTACCATCCTCTAAAAAAGTTTTAATCTACTTAATTGGTTGATTAGTATGTATTGGTCCATGATGGATCATATAACGGGTACTGGGTAAAATGATTTCGATTGGAATATCATCATCAAATGAGGTGAGTAAATGAATAAGAATTGAATTGTTTGAATCGGGTAGTCAAAATGTCACAAGCAATGAATAAGAACAACAATAAGTTAATGAAATCAGTTAAATACAAGTGGAAGAGTGATATTGGAGTTTGGAGAGCTATCATTAGAATACCAACCGAATGTGGACATAAATCAACAGGGGGAAGATATGAGAATCATATAAGTTCACCAACAAAAACTTTTATCCTATTCATGTTCAAAATAATATATTTTCAATTCCAATAGATGAATTAGATAAATGTTATGTGATTTTTGTAGAAATAAACTCATGGTTGATATTGAAATTTAAAAATTTAAAATCCTAGTTTCCGGAGTCCAAATATGAAAAGAAGAGTCACCATGATCATTTAGTGTCAAAGGATAATGGTAATGATGCGATGTCATTGGTTTAGTCTATGTATGAGAAGTTATCAATGGAACCCTCCTCATAACATTTGAATCAAGTTGTTGTTTTCACATGGTTTGAAGGAGGGTACGTGGAGAAAGACATAATGAATTATATGATTTCATTAATAAAATATGATCTTCTACCAAGGAATTGATGTGGGGTCTCAAAAATAGATGTTTAACTGAAATAATAATTGTTCATGTCATTCCTTATAATTATATTATATGATTTTATCTGTATATGAAAAAACACAAATCTCTATTATAAAAAAAATTCTGAAAGTTTAAATTTTTTGGTTAAAGTGAAAAAAGATATATGTTTTATTATATACTTACTAAAAATGATGGATGCGTACATGGAAAATAACTTTTATGTTCTAAAAAAAATTGAATACCACTATAATATAGTTCTATCTAATTTTAATTAAAAAACATCAAAATAATTCGAAGAAGAAAAACTGGTTGATGCATTTTTTGAACCTCAAGAAAAAAATTATTTCTAAGATGAAAATAAATTATTTTAGTAAATCCTTTAGTTTGAATGTAAATGAACAAGTATGATTATTTGAAGATGTTAATAAATTTTTTTAATAAATGTGATGTTAAGAACCCCATTATGAAATTCTATGAGTACATATGGAATTGATTTATAATGATTTTATATTTTTTAAGAATGAAACAGTAAAATGGATATATTCTTGTGTTGAGTAATTATTTCATATTATAGGGAGTTTTATTCTTATACCTACAATCATTTATCTCAACGATTCATCCATGAAAAGTAAAAAAGGAAATATTTTAACCCACAATCCATTATCAAAGAGAAAATTAAATGTTTATTGAATTAGAATTTTCCTCACTGTTACCTGAATCATCATATCAAATTTCATATTCTCCTATTGATAGATTTTCATTGGTGAGACACTCAATTAGATACTGTAAACATCCAATCCATACCTATAAGTACCACTCATGGTTATTGATAAGTCCTTATAAAATCTTTACTATGTTTGAGTATTGTTTTTGTGAAAACAAATAATGCCCATATGACTAAATCCCCATTTCGATATGGACAACCATTATTAATCAAGAAACCATCCCCAATCCACTGTTTCAAATGCCATAGTATATTCACATTTCAAAATAAGCATGATAGATTTTCTTATGGATGATCATTTTATACAATTATAAATCATATTTCATTAATTTTTTTTACCAATAGCTGAATGCATTCAGACTATGTTTTTATGTTTTTAATTCATTTCTTAATCATTATAATTTTTTCATGAGTTTATTTCTAATATGACCGTACTTTATTTTTATCAATTATTTATTCATATTGTCTTATGATTTATTTTTATTTTTTACTTAATTCAATTTTATCTAATTTTTTATCTATAATTTCAAAATAGTTTAATTTTCAATATAGTTTTTAACTGTGTTTCTTTTTTTCCCAATGATTACTATTACTAATTTTTTAGAAGTAACTACATAAAAAATTATATTCACAATAAGTTATAAACAATAATCACAATTTTCATGTGAAATATAAATTTCATTTTGTTATTACACTTTTTTTGATATCCCAAAAAGAGGCAGAAGAATTATATAATAAAAAATTTTAAATTTTAAATTTTAAAAATTTATTTTTTAAGGAAGAAAACCGATTGAAAAAGATTATAGTTTGTAAAATTTAATTTGAAAAAGTGTCATAAAAAAATCTACAGCTTAAACTTATTTTTAAGGTGGCTAAGAAAAATGAAGAAAACAGAATATAAAGGGAAATATAATTCTAAACATAGAATCATTTTTATAGATCATTTGTGAAATTGTTTATTTCTATTCAATGGGTTTTATGATCATAAAAATGGGATATTTTTGAATTAATTTCTTTTTAATACTATATATCTTTTGTTTAATTTTATGATTAAAAAATGCTATATTATTATAATTATTTAATGTCACGTGTTTTGGACTATATTTTATCTTATAATGGTTCTATAAGTTATTATCTTATTTAGACTAACACACTGATTATATAAAGAATTATTTAAACGTAATATTATATATTTACATAAAGAATATAATCTATGTACACACAATAAGAAATAACTATGTTGGAATATTATCTTAATATGTAAGATAATATCACATGAAGAGAATAATTGAGTTTTTGTGTGCTAAATATTACTTAATTCTCTCAAAATAATGTTATGATAAGTCTATATCACATGAAATGTATTTTCATAAAATATTATCATATAAACATCATACCGAGTTGTAAAATTTAAGAATCACACCTCATTAAATATTTATCTTATAAAATGAATTATCTTATACAATGATGAATTTATTTAATCATACATCCTAAATAACAAAATGATATTTTTTATCATATGAATCTTATCATACTTTAAACTTTATAGAATTTAACTACCCATTGGATATGTTTGGATGAATTAGATATTTTGAATAACATGATGATTACATTTGTAATATAATTGAAATTAAATTCATACATTGTGAACATATCATTAATGTTTCTATCAAATTATGACAATGAACATATTGTAGAATGTTCATATTTATTAGAAATTGAATGATACATTTAAGAAGATATCAGATATTATTGATGTGAAAAATTTTTTATATTTCGAATTAATGGAAAAATTAAATTAATAAAATATCTCATCCAAGTATTATCAACATAACAACTGTAATGATTTCTATTATTAATTTCAAAATCATAGATAATTGAGTCAAAGAAAAAGTTATCCATAGTAAGAAGACGAGGATGATAAAAAAATTTCTACATGCACGGTTGAATTAATTGATACCCATAACAATGAACTAATTTTAATAGATAAGATCATATATAATGTTTGCGTTTTTTTCTTATATTTTTTTCAATTTCATATATAATTATCCTAATCTATATTTGGAAAACAATCACCTTCTTAGGGTGTAATATGATCTATTTCCAATGGTGAGTACAACATTTCGTTGACAATGTTTATTGAAATATTTTTTACACTCTTGATAATATTTCTTGTAATGGTCATGGAAATTTGTTTAAGGGGTTATAATGGTTAAAATATCTTATACCTTTATAACAAGTGAATGGTTCATTTACTTTGTTTGGAGCTCCCAGAAAAGGGTTATTATAGTTAGAAGAACCAAAATTTAGGAAAATATTGTTGGTGGAGTGTACCGTGGGATTTAGGTTACATTAACCACTATAAATGTCACGTGTTCAATCTATTTCATATATGTTAATATAATTATACTTTTTCAATTTATTAAAAAAAATTATAACCCATTTACCTTAAAAAGGGTATATTTCTAAAAAAAAATATTTATGAATTTAATTAACCCTCCTCTTCAGAATTAATATGTTCATTATTTGGGAAACAAATGGAGTAATGGAATGGATAAAATTGTTAATGGCTTCATTTTTTATGTATTGAAGTGAAAATTTTCCAAATATAATGTCAATGAAACATTGTATGGAATGGTATTTGTAGTTAATAGTCATGATGAGCATAGAATATGAGGATTTACATTTTTTGATGACATAACATGTGGAAGTCACACTAACATAGTGTTTAATTCAAGATATTTTGATAGGATTGAACCATTTTATGTTGTAGGGTTTGATCCCCAATATAAAAACATTATTACAGGGAGAGGGGATTATTCTTCTTCTGAGTCCTGAGTAGGAATAAAGTTTTATTTTTTATCAACATTCATATATGATAAGGGTTTCCACGTAGTGAAATTATTCATGGAATTAGAATACATGTGGTCTCTATAGTTATGAACCTTATACTGGATGGGCGATCATAGTGATGAAAATATTCATAAGATGAGAGGTATGATAAAAGGATGTTGTCGTGTGGTTAAATTATATAATATTTTATTCTTTTATGAATAAGAGAATAAATATAGTAATTTGATATTTGATGGATTATTATAGTGTACATCATATTTAAAATTATTTTTATATGACCTTTACATGAGTTTGATTGGGGATTCAATAGTGTTTACTGTGAGTTCCTAACAACTTATATGGATGATTAGTGATCTATTCATGGAATTAAACAATATCATGTGTTTTTACTTCTATGATGGTGTATAAATGATATCATTAATCCATATTGGTTTTAGGAATCATATTCCAAATATGAGATAACTCATTGATGGGTAAAAACATATATTTTCAAAAATGTGCATCATGAATTGGAACGACCATTTAATTGATACGTAAATGGATATAGAGTGTTTGAAACCTTATGAAGTGGCTTGGTGGAAAATTGGAAATATATATCTATTAAATATTTAAATTATTTATAGAAAAATTTGTATGAAATTTGTTTTTTTAGCTATGTTTTATGGTGAGGGATCACATATGTTTCTAAATGAATTGATTGATGACATCATTGTGTCTATGGATTGGCCGGTGTTGTTGAGTGTATTCTCAATGATTTTTTGACAATTTAAATAATAAAAAAATGTTTTTTATTAATATTTCACCTCATTTGTTACATGTGTGCATGAAATTTTTGGTTTCTATTCAATAGTAAAACAATAGATTTTATTATAAATTTATTATGGAATTGAGTTGATTTGTGTGGTTAGTGGAAATCCATGGATTATATGGTAGAATAGTTAAATGGATGGATGATTCTCATAGTAAATATTCTAAAAATTTGTGAAAATAATTGGATGTTTCATTTTATGATCTATGATATTAAAGATGGGTGAACAGTAAATTTACATAGTAAATAACTACAAAATAATTTTTTGATGATTCTATTTATCCTATAATATGGCGTTTATCCCAAGGATATAATTTTATTGATCCAAGAACTAGTTTAATTATTTATAGATATTAAATATTTTATTAATTAAAATTTAATATGTTCATATGTGTGAATGGTGATATCATACGAATATAGTCTTAGAATACAATTCCAACTATGAGGATTAGTCCAAAGGGGGGTCTCACCTGGGTGAGAAACATCCTCTTCATGGGATTTTGACCTTGAGTAAAACTTCTAATAACTATTTCAATTAATTTAATAAAAATAAATTTAAAACAAATTATATTTTACATTATTATCCCCTCCCCTTCAACCTTCTAATACAAACCAAACGGAGATATGGGTTTATCTATGTTAGGTCTAGTATAGCGTAGAGAGGGGAATATTAAGAATGAATAGTTCACTGAACATCAACAAAAATCTTCACTGGAGTAAGATAAAGGGCTATAGATAATGTGAATAAGGTTAGAGCATGATACATTAGTAATTCAATTCTAGGATAGGGATTGTATAGATTTTTTTTCGCAAAATTGGTATATTTTTTCTATTTTATTTTTCTATATGGATCACTATTTTGGAGGTTTTTTATTTCCATCAGAATGATACTTTTTGTAGGTTGGGGGGTTTGATCATGAAATTTATGGCCTATTGTGTTTGTTTAATAATCTAATTTTTTTTATGTTGAACATTTATTTCTCATTAAGGTGGAAAACAAAGGATAAAAATATAATTATAAATATAAGGACTAAAGGCTAACCTTACCCATTGTAGCATGCCAAATAGATACTCATTCATTCCACTAGATGTAATACCTTGGATAAGGGTATGTGTATATGTAACTCCAAAATATTTTGATGAAATATTTGTTTCATGTAAATTTAATATCTTAATTTTCTTAGAATACACCAAAACCCAAGTATTAATTGACTGTGATAGAGATAATATTATTTAAACATGAGAATTATAAGATATTTATTAAAACTGGTCATATGAAAAAGAATGATCAGATTTTAATAAAAATTATAATTTCTAAATAAGTAAAATATATTTTCTAGTCAAATCCTTATATGTTTTAAAAATAAAAATTATGTAACATGGGTTTTATTGAATTATATGGAAAATAAAATAATTAGTTTTCATATGTATTTATAAAACCAATTTCTAAAATTAACATAATTTTAGAAATCATATTTTTAAAATTATATTTTTATAAATATATTAATGTTTTCGTACAAGTTCAATTTTTTAATGAATAGTGAAAAATAATTGTTTTTTAAAAAAATATTTTTTTTAATTGTTTAAAAAGATAAGTAATTTTCAAGAATTGTTTTAAATATATAATTATTTAAATTATATTAAAATTAATCCACGTTATTTCATTATGAATAATTTAATGTTAAAGTTTATTTAAATTATTTTTTATACTTATAAAAATTTGTTATTAGAAAACTGCATTTTAATTGTTTCCACGAAGTTTATTTTAAATTAAATTTCATTACATCTATGAAAATAATTTATTAGAATCTATTAAATATGTTTATTTATCATTATTATTATTATATAATATGTCCAACATTATTTTTGGTTATATATAAGAGTAAAAACCCATAAAAATTAATTATTGTGGTTAATGATAAAATTGGTTAACTAGTGGGGGATGGGCTTAAACATAAAAGATAAAAGTTAGAATTACATATTAAGATGTTAAATCTGTATATTATTGTCGTATTTATAGCATATGTCATCATTTTTTTTGAATAACTGATTCTTAAGCCTTGTGTCGTATATAAAATGTGTGTATACCTTTTTATTTTTCAAACATCCAAGTGTGTCCTCTCCCCCATTTATAAAATTCCATCATATCTCCACCCCTATTCAAAAAAAATTTCTTTTTTTAAAAAATTCAAATATACAAAAAAAATTACTTTAATTTTTCCCCACATCCATGAAGCCATATTGGGATTTGTAAACCCTCCTAAAAAGGGTATAGTTATAATTATAAATAGAGTCTCTCGAGAAGAGGTAGAATCCTTAACCAAGGGTTTTCATTTTATTTCATTCTCATAATACATTAAATATTCACCAAATTAGATGAAATAGGTATATTAGTATATTGTGTATTCTTATATGTTATTATATTAATATCATAGCCTATATCCATCACCTCTATAAAATGGGAATGATGTTTTCGATCTTGTGTATAGTGAATTTCTAGCTTGTGAATCAATGTAATTTCATTCCCATCAGAACCTCTCAAGAATGGATATAGTTTCGTATATAATATATTGAATATATATTTATAAAATTGATATTATTATTTAATTATAACATCACATCAATCTTTTTACATTGCAATCTTTTAGAAGATGATAAATTTCTCGGGTGTATATGTAGACTACCACCTCCATAAAGTGTAGTGATATGTTTTTCATTTTAATTTTACATGGATGGTAATAGGGATAGAATTAATGAATATATATGATATTTATTATATTAAAATTTATCAACAAATGTGAATTAATATTTACCATTTTTTCATTCCAAACTTTTATAAAATGTGCACACCATTTGTATTTATGTGTGACCAACTATATCAATGAACATTGCAATCAATTTTTCTTTATATTAAATTTAGTTATTGATATAAATATCTATATAATGAATATATATTATATTTTAAAAATTATTACATTATTTATATGATTTAATAATGATGAAATTAAAAGGTCAAAAACTAACAAAGAAAGGCATAACAGAAAAAATAAGTAGTTATTACTGAAACTTGATTTTTAAAAAATATTAATAATTGAGTGATAAAAATTTAAAATTAAATTTTATGTAATATTAAATCTATTATTATGTTTATTATAATTATTTATATAAAAAATATATTTATTATACATGAGGTTTTAGGATGAAAAAATAATTTCGCGATGTTAGGTAAAGGATTTTCAATACTATTTTTACTTATGTGAGATACATAATATATTCACAACTTATTTCTTTTTTGTAGTGTATATAACTCCAAAGAATTTCCTTTTGGAATATTCCATTTAAAATTATCATAATTCAGTAATTTATATAATTTTATTTAATAAATGGGGTGTTTGATTCAAAATATACTAATGTGGTTAGAGATTTATGATTCAACCTAATGTTAATCATGATTTTCTATGAATAATTTTTGTTAGAAGGAAATAATATGAACATTTCATAGTTAAACCATTTATTATTATTCACATATATTTATATAAGTAAAATACATTAATATAATTCATTTTACTTGATTTAAGAACAGAAGAGAATAAGACAATGTTTTTATGGAAAATAGAAGTTATTTCTCTCTTCAGTACAAATCCATTTTTCTACGATGTCCATGTTTTATTAATATAATTTAACTAATTTATAATGATTTTAAAGTCATTTATACCAATGTTAATTTTTTTACAAATATTTTTAACTTAATATTGTTTTTAAGGGATATTTTTGACTGTTTCGAAATGACTGAAATTATTTTTTTCATTTCACTTCAATGACATGAATGGATTTATATGATATCATGACAATGGAATATTTAAAAGATGAATTTTTATATTTAAAATAATAATCTATATAAATGTTAAATTCAAAATGTTTTTTTGAACTTTTTTCATGAAATATTATTTTAAAAGTTGATATTGTATTTTATTCAATATTGCTTTAACGATAACCTTAATGAATTTCTATTCACCAACAAAAATAAATTTTTTTACCGTTTATGTTTTACATAGTATATTAACCAATAGATCATTAAATATTATTTCATGTGTGTTTTGTGATCATTGTGATAATAAATTTTATGAAATCAATTTATTTTAAATTTTTTATGCTTTTATGGATTGATAAAATGATTATGAATCCCATATTATTTCTATAGGTTATGTTATTTTATGATAAATGTATTATTATCTTGTGTTAAAGACATGTATGGTTCTAATTATGATATTTATGGAACTAAATATCCCTCCAATGCTTTGGGTAATTTGATATATCCCATGATTTAGATATTCCATACAAGTCAACGTTTTTTATCCTCCATGGGAAACATGTTTATGCTTTTAACTCGTTATAGAGAACAATTCCATGTTCTTGAACCTCTATTGGAGACATGTGTTGATTCCTGATGAATTATTATCTAATGGCCTCAATAATTAAAAATGATATATGAAATAGCTTTTATACTTATGATGGTGACAAACATTAATGAAATATACATATTGTTCACATTTTTTCTAGGATGATATCTCAATATTATTTTTCATGTCATTTAAAATGATGATGTATTGAGTAATGACTCATGATTATGATCTTTGATAGACTATTCATGAACCTTATGTGTTATAGTCATGATATTATACCATTCTTCTAATCCTATTATATATTATTATCACTGATTGATATCTCCAAAGTTTCCAATTACTATGCATCCGAGCTCACCCATTCATTGGTTTCCATTCTATAGAATAAGATGAAAAGTATTAATTAGGATACTTTTAGGATGAATAATTAATAAGATGATCAATCTGTGTAATGTTAAATATCACTCATGAAATAAGATGATTTTGTATCTAATCTATAATGAAACTGAACCAATATGGGTCTATGGAATACATAAGTGAAATTTATTGAATATTCCTCTAAAAATGTAATATTAATTTATGAAAATAGTGGGACATTATAGTTGTTACCAGAGGAATGTTTTAGTAAAATGGTGGAAATAAGGATAAGAAAACCTAGGATATAACCCTTGTGATATTTCTAATTATAAATCTATGTATATGAAAATATACTTGAATTTTTGTGATGAATAGAGTGGGTTGTTTCTATGAAATTAATTCCATCTCTAGATACTACAAGGGGATGTGGCCTGAGCACATTTTACCGTGTCATAATAACACCAAAATAGATCATTTTTCATTTAGTCAATTTTCAATTACCAAACAACAATGATCCCTTATACACACAAGGTTTGAAACCCCTAAGGGATAATTTTTAAAAATGGGAAAACTATTTAGGAACCATAATAAATGATTTTAAATGATTATTCCAATGGATTACAATGTTTCATTCCAAGGTTTGATTGATTAGAGTGAAGTTTTAATGATTTAGACTTTTGTGGAATATTTATTCATAACAAATAACACTTTCCAATGACCCATAATGGTCATGAAAAACTACTTTGTTTTAGTATGGAATTGAATTATTAAAAACAATTTTGATGTTATAATATGTAAGATCAAATATTGATTTAAAAAATTTGTGATAATTTATATAAATTCCTATATATTACATTCTAAATATATAATGTTAATTTATATCCTAGATGATTAGATATTTAATTTTCAGTGGAAACCAATAATGATATAACGACCACATCAAAATTACTTTATTATTCTCAATACAATTTTTATTGTAATTTTTTGCAAAAATATTTTTATTCTCCCCAAGTTGACTTTGATGTTATCATCTAAATTAATTTATATTCATTATATAAACTGCAAATTAATATTATTATCACAGAAGTCCCACTTGATATTCCAAACCAAACTATGATAATATATTTATCTAAATATATATATAAACTTCTGATACAAATCCCATCCATATTATGTGTCTTAACTACTATTCAAATGTGGAATTTGTCTCATATTGTTGGGAGGAACCCAACATCTATGTTATGCCTACTGCTTATGTGTTTTTAATGACTTTCTCGAAGAGTGTCCTAGCCATCCATTGAAATTTTATGTTGAATTCATACTAGATACATATCATATTTCTAAAACTCAATATAAAATTGTCCCAATAGAGCCGTAATAAATAATGAATAATCTCTATGTGAATATTGACAATATATTTATTTAGAAAAGTGATTTTCCCTAGGATAACCTGGTTCATTTTATTAATACTACTTCTTTATTAAATATACTCTTCATTTATTATCAAAAAATGAATAGATCACCATAAAAAAGGTATCATCGACCCTGTATTGATGATTTTTTAGATAAATTGAATTGATCTTAATATGTTTCCATGACTAACCTTCATTCTGGATATGATCAATTGAATATTTAGAAGGTGGACATACATAAGACAAGACTCCATAAAAGATAAAGAAAATATGAACAAATAATTATTCCATTTGGTCTTTCTAATTCACAGGCAATCTTCATGAATTTAATGAATATATTAATTTGATATTAACATCATCAGTTTGTGGATTTCTCTGAATTAGATATTACTATTTATTAAAATAAAAAGGAAACTAATTTAGATATCTTGAGTATTGTATTAATGTCCACTGGGTAGGATAATTTTAATGAAAAAATATAAACTGTGACTTTTTAATAAACAAAGTTTCATTTTTGGGACATATAATCTCATCTAAGGGTATATCAGTAGATCAGTCAAATATGGATGCAATTAAATGTTAGAATAGAAAAAGTATAGTTTATTATATAATAGTTTCTTTGAATTTTATTTATATTATCGATAATTTGGGAATAAAGTTTGGAAGATTTCCAATAAACATACTATGATAACTCAATAGAAAGATATGACCCTTTAGACAGATGAATGTGAGGAATGTGTCAAGGAAATAAGGAGAATATATGTCAATGCACCTGTAGTTTCATTAAACTATTGTGGAGAGGTGTATGTAATTTATCTTGATGCATTGAAAAAGGGACTTGGATAATTTCTCATGAAAATTGATATGGTGATAGATAATTCCTCATTAAGATTGATGGATAATAATAAATATTACCCAAATCATGATTTGGAATTACTTTAGGTTATATTTTAGTTAATGATATCTATGAATTATCTTTATGGGGAAATATGTCACATAAATATTGATCATATATGTCTAATGTATACACTTATATAAAATTAGTTTAATATGCACCAGATATGATAGTTAGAACTTATAAAATATTATAAATTCGCCATACATTTCCATCATGGTAAGGTGAAAAAGTTTGCTGATTATTTAAGTCAAAAGCATCATGAAATATTATCTATGATGATGATCATAATAGGTTGGATATTTATGGATTTTTATTGTATGGATCCTAATAACTTTATGGATTGAAATAAGTTTTATCACTGTCAAATGAGTGTTCAACCATATATACATGTATAGATAACATATGCATAAAAGTATGATATGGAGATAAAAATAAATTTCAATTTTTTTTTATATTTATACCTTTCTTATGATTCAATGATTAGGTTAAAGATCTATGGTTTCCCCCTCAATTACAATTTCACATGAGGAGAAATTATAGGAATCCTAGAGTTCTTCAATCCTTATTAATCTTTGAACTAAAAAGACTTCTATATATTTTGAGGGGTATATAATTAGGTATGGAATGAAGAGAGATATTTCAGAGTTAGTATCTTGGTGCTTGGTATGGTATAATGTTAATGCTTCAAGACAAATTACTAAAGGGATGTCACAAACATTAATCACACTATAACATTAATGGGAAAACATAACCATAAATTTTGATATTGGATTCCCCAAAACATATAAGGAAAACAATGATATATGGGTCGTAGTGAATATCCTTATAGAGTCAGCATAGTTCATCAGTATTAGAGAATATTTTAGTCTAAATCAACAGGTATTGACATACATTAATGAGCTAGTATAGTTTTATGATATACCATATTACATTACATATGTTCAGGTTTTGTGGTTTACCTTAATGTTTTTAGGAAGTCTTTAGCATCCTTTTCATATATTTTTGATTTTTAGCATTATGTGTTACTGATTGATAGATATTTAATATGATAGGACTATATATAACATATAACATATATTGAGATCCTATTCAATTGATTTAAATGGTTATTAGGATAAACACTTTCATATAGCGGTGTTTTCTTACAATAATATATCTCAATCAATAATTCATATGAATAATTATGAATCCCTGTATATATGAATTTTTTATCTTTAATTTTTAGGAAAATGTTGGATGTGGAACATTAATGGTACCACAGATACCAAAATAAATGGAATAGAATGATAGAAACATTCAAAAACACATAAGGCCATACTGAATTCTAATGAAAAGTCAATTTAAAAATCATAAAAAGATATTGATATAGAAGTTAGAGAGAAGGGTTTTCTATTAATTTCTCCACGGAAGAGGGTGATGCGATCTAGTAAGAAGGTAAATCTAATCGATATAAATATAACCTAATTCAAAATTGTCGAGAATATTTTTACGAAAGATTATTGATTGGTTCTTCCATAAAACATCTCTCAGGATCTTGATGTGTTCTATTGTTATCACCTTAGGTTGTTCAACATTGACATGTCACATGTAATATAGTCAATGTTAATACTAATAGAGAATGATCTGTCTTATGAAGAAAAATATAAGGATACTAATAATCATATAGATAAAGGGTTATGAAAGATGAAAACATATCTGGTCAACATTTTATAGGGAACACCGATTCAAAAAAAATTATATGGTTAATTAAGGAATTAATGTAGAAGAGGTATGCTCAATTATCTGTACAAGTGTGATATAATTTCTGTGGGGATATTATTTTAGGGAAATTATAATGTTACACCCATTGTTTTTTTTGAAATATATTTTTTAAAATATATATAATCTATTCAAAAGTAAGGATACATGGAAACATGGGCTTTAATGAACAAAAATATAAATAATAATTTTAAATAGTGAAAAAATGGAAATTATATTATGTAATATGAATAGGAAAATATATTTTTAAAAAAAATAATAAAATTTTTAGATAAAGAACATATATATTATAGTGAAGTCCTTCTGTGATTTAATAATATATTTTCCATAAGAATGACTTTTTAACATATAATATAATTTTGTTTTTTCAATTTTTATAAAAATATTGTTAAAAATCTATTATAATTTTATAAATCATCAAGAAAAAATTAGAAAATAGTTAATTGATTATATGTTTTTGAAAATATTAATTTTTTGATGAATAGTGAGAAATACTGATTTTTATTGAAAAGTTATTTTATTAAAAGAATATAAACAGATATATTATATATAATGGGTTATAAAAAATTATAATTTTTTCATTATATTATTATTAATCCAATTTTGTTCATTATATTCATTATTACATTCAATTTAAATATAAATTAGTTTATTGTTATGGAAATGTTTCAATAGAAAACTAATTTTTCATTACCTTCACGAGTTTTAATTTTCAATTAAATTATGATAATCATTATAATTTAATATATTAAAATAGATTAATTATTTTTATATATCAATATTAATATTATATAATAATTCAATCTAAATAATTTTCCATAATAAATAGTTAGAATGGAAAAAAATAGTATCATGTTTAAGGTTAAAACTACATTACTAGTGGTAAATCTAAAACGATAAGTGTTAAAATGAACACAAAAGTAGTCCAATTCCTATTACATGGATATAAATCTAAATTATAAAATTTAATTTTCTATAATAATAAATTTTTGAACATTTTGGGATTATTAAAATGTGGTTAAACCATTCTATTATTACAGGTTTCAATATTGTCATCTCCCCCACTAATTAATGACCACCCACCCTCCTCTACTATTCACACTCCCATCACCATTTTTTTTGAAAAAAAATCAATTACATTCTTTATTACCTTAAACACATATTATAGGAATAATTATGATTATTATATCCTCCTAATACCTCTTTATGAATATAACTTAAGAGACTCTCTAGAGAAGATGTATTGTCCATAAGCATATACTTTCATTTTATTTATTACACCAACTACTTAAAACCTTCTAAAAATATTATTAAATATTAAAATTAGTAATATATATATAATTATTTTTTATTATTCTAATATCATATCCTATATCTATCTCCTCCACTAATATTTGGGAAACAATACCGTAAATCATGTGTGCAATGGACTGTCGCCTCGCGAACAGATGAAATTTGATTTCCATCAACACCTCTCATGAATTAATATAACTTTGTATTTAATGTCCTTATATAATATAAATTACATTTTATACTAAATTATAACATCACTTCTACCCTATTACTATCTAATTTTTTGAAAAATGATAACATCAATTTGGTGTACCTGTAGACTTCCTTTTCCACGAAGACATCTGATATTATTCAATTTTTATTTTTAAATAGATGTAAACGAGAATATATTTAATGATTATATATGATATATATGATATTAAATGATGATATAATATTTAATTAATATGTTCCTTTTTTTATATTCATACATTGTAAAAAGTTAAACAATGATTATGCATATGCATGACCTGCATTTTCCATGAAGGTTTTAGCAGCATTTTTATATTAATATGTTTTACAGATGAATAAATATATCCTTATCATGAATAGATATTATATATTTATTATTTTTAATATTTTGTAGATGTTGGATTCATGATAAATTTAAAAGGACCGAAACTACCTCACCAAATCATATTTGAAAAAAGAAAAAGTTATTATAGGAATCATAATTTAAATGAGTAACTTCAAATTTACAAGTGGAAAAGGTTATATGTAAATCATATATGGTATTATAAAAATGATTATGTTTTTATAATATTTATATGATAAACCCATAAGTATTAATCATTAGTATTGATTTTTTACAGATAATATCGATACTTAAGGTAAGTGATTTTAGGCTCACTTTTACCTCTCTTAGTTACATTTTAGGTTTACCACTTATTTCTTTTATGTGGAGTATATAGATCTCATTAATATATTTTTTTATCACACCCATGAAAATTATTGTGATATAAAATTCCATAAAAATTTATTTCTTTCATTGGGAGTATGATTTAATAGTTACCAATGTGGTTAGTGATTTTTATTTTGATCCCATTTTAATCAAGATTATTTAAAACTATATTTATATGGAATTAAATTATGTGATCCAAACATTATTAAAAAATTAATTTAAATATCATAAGGTTATTTTTAAATATTTTTTGTTTTTCTATCATTTTCCATCTTTTTTATCCAAAATACTAAAATAATTTTTATAAGGAGAATTGAATTGTTTTATCTCATCTATCAAAAACCATTTGTCTTCCATATCCATGTTTCCTATAAACGTTTTGATGAATGTGTTCACTATTATAAAAGGATTTTTAAATGCATGTTTTACAAATTTTTAGTTTTTTATATAATTTATTGGATGGGTCTTCTTTTATTTTTCTGAACAAAGTACTTTTTTCCTTTTTAAAAGAATGTTATAAGAATGTTTTATTTTAAATTGTTCCACATGAAAGTAATTACCCACCATCATGACCAATAAATGTTTTAATTATCTATTTATAATATATAAATTTTATTATATATTTAAATTATTTTATCAATGGTTTATTAGATTTTATTTCTTAATAAGTGATGTTTAAACTGGAAAAGTTATTTTCCTCAAGAATATTTCAATGATCACTTTATTGAATATTCATCTTTCATGATCAAAAAAATTGAGTTACATATGATTTACTTGGTATATGGACCAATGGTACAATATTAATTATTCTCATGGATATTTCAGGATCATGGTGATTATATGTATATGAAATATATTGAATATTAATAAAAAATATTTAATATTATTGTATTAAATTCTTGAGAGGGAACGTTCTACTTCTTATTGGTAGTGTAGTCCACATAATTTTAATACATACTCATCCTTATGTAGGGGTGGATGCATATGTGTTTGAGTTTTACTCTTAAATATGTACCCTGCTGATAAAGGATAATATATTTTTTCAAGTTATTTTAGGAAATTTTTTTAAAATTTTTTCATATGGATTATTAATGAAATTGAATTTGGTTTTTTGGGAGAATAATTTAATTTTTAATCCAATTAGTTCAGCTATAAAATTAATTTTAAATCAAAACTGGCAAATTATATATATATATTTAAAATAATATAAGTATTATAAATGATATTATTGGATATAATTTGGTATATTGTTCTCTTAAATGTTCCTTAAAAATATTTCTTTTCTTTTTATGGTTAATAGTCTAAATAAAATATAATTTATTATAATTAATTTTTTTTAATTAATTATATAGTAATTATATTACCATTTTATAGTAAATAAATGTTTCATATATGAAATTTGGTCTACATATTGGTTATTGATAGCCACTAGATCACAAAAAATATTTTTCTGTGGTAGTTGGGTTTCATTACAAATTAATGTGTTTCACTAATAGGTAGGTAGTTTTTCTATTATACCCATCTTAGTAAATTAATTTTTGATATAGAATAGTATATGTGGGATCTCCATCCAGATGTGATCAAATGGTATATTAAGTTATGTTTTATTTATTAATTTAATTTATTTCTAAAAATGAAATTAAATGAATTCAAAACGTTCTAAGGTCCTAGATGGACCCCTATGCACTTCCATGATTCATGGGAATCTGATTGACATAAACCTGAGTATAAATGTTTTCCATGAGTTTTACTAACCTCTAGGGGAATAAATTTGATATAATTATGTTTTTTATGTGAAAATAGATAATGTGGATAAGTTCCCTTATAATCAATTAATATGAAGGTGTAGAAAATAGTAATAATTTAACCATGTAAGAAATAATGAAATTAAATAGCAATATAGAGACATATGGTAGACCAATTATATAATGGGGAGAGTCATTTTCCTACACTTTTTGTGGAGCACCTAGATGGTATACACTGGGTAGATAATGACTGGGTTGTTGAGTGGATAATCCTAGGGAGACCTCGGTAACTGAAATTGGTATTTCTATATCTCTCAAAGGTAGATCTACGTTTATTATCCCGTAAAGACAAATTGGGATTTTTTAGAATGATGATGACATTGATGGGTGCCCTGCTCTCTGAGAGAAGTGATTTTCCTAAGAGTTTATATTTTTTATCAATGAGACCATTTATATTTCTATGATATTTTGGGATACAGGGGATTCAAACGGGTGTTCCATGTTTCATTACCCCTAAGAGGGTCAATGTGGGGGTTATTAGTTATTATTACTGGTGTAACCTAGAAACCAAAATTGATAATGGGATTTTTAATATATTATATGTTATGGATTGGTTATATAATTTATTTTCTAGAATAAAGTAAATGACATGGGTTGTAATACCCCGACCCCAGTTACCTAGATTCGGTGCATTATTACACAACATTGGCATGATCACGAGAAAGATCAAATCTATAAAGACTGATTGGTTTAGTAGCCTTGGAAATACTATATATATTCATAATGTTTTACATCATAAAAATAAAAGCTACAACAATATAGTCTCCATAGACCACACTATTATCCCCTCATACTATCCCTACAGGTCATTCATAATTTCCTTCTTCATATCCTGGGAAAAATAAAACCTAGAAAAGGTGTGAGCTCAAAAACCCACTAAGGATAACAATATAGCGGAAACTTTTATAAATAAGAATAAACATTTAAGGTAATGTATAACTAAAACAAAATCCTTTTAAACATGAACTTCAACATAGCATGGTAAAAATAAAATGAAATAATTCCATTTACATATTCACATGGATACTCTACTAATGGAATAATCACATGCAATATCAATAACAACTTTCATAATGATGGAATGCATAATGCCAAACTATCATAACCACATAGCCAAGGACTCGTGCCAAAACTACAAATAAGATTTTGTCAAGGCCCTGTGCCAAGACACTAGTTTGTCTCATGAGACCTACCGATGCATCGAGGAGCTATAGCGGGCTCCACCTATCACTTACTAAGTCCAATCCATTCCAATATGAAAAGGTGTAAACATAACATAAACATTCATATTAAAACTAGCATACGAAATGTAAACACTTTCTCCATAAACCATGAATGGTATAAAAATAACATATCCACAGTAAAACATATCACAAAACCTTCAATACAATACAATGGTTTTGTATCATAATATATCAACATAAAATAATCTTAAAATCCATCAAAGGATGTTGACATTGATGAAATAAAAACTATTTGAGAGAAATATCTCTTTTCTAGAAATCATTGAAAAGTCAAAAATTTATAAAGGAAGTAATTTAAAAGAGATTAAGGAATCAATGTGTCCCATAAAACATTGAAAATTTTGAAAAGAAATATCATTTCAAATACTTCATGTCCATATAAATACATCCATAAGTTCATTTTGAAAACATGGACATTAATTAAAAAAATTTAGAAAGATAAATATTTAAAACATTTAAAATTATGTTCTTGATAAAGAGTACCTTTCAAAAATTCTTCAAATATTTATTTTGAAATCATTTAAAAGTAACATAATTATAAAATAAAACATTTACATTGAAAATATTCTTATAATATTGTAGGGGAATCTTTTACGGTTTTATAATTGAAGCAAATAGCCGCACCCGCCGTATAAGTTAAAAAAACATTGTTACCTTAATCCTGTTGAAAAGGTTAAAAAGCACCTTGTTTGGAAAAGGACGGAAATATTCCTTTATAAAACTCTTATAAAATGTCAAAAAGGGTATAAATTACTTTAACCCATATACTTGTAAATGTTGAAAATATTTTGAAATATATTTTGAAGAAACATGGATGTTGATGATAATGAAATCCCAGTAGATTATTAAGTATAAACAACCTCAGATAATGGAGAGATTGAGAAATAAACCCTTACCTTGTACTTTTCCTTGATTGAGGGTAGGTTAACCTCCTTTATAATGGTGAAATAATTGTTATTAAATTATAAAATAATCATATACATTCATATGATATCATATATGATCTTTTAGCATTTGTTTGTTAATAATATCTTAGAATTATCGTTGTTTCGGGTGTTAACTTACTAGTTTTATTTTATATCTTTTGTTATGTAGGCCTTGTTTTTCATGTATAATTTGAATCTTATTCATACCAAGAATGATATCAAGTCCTTAAAAATTATTTTTAAATCATAAAATGACAATTATACATGAATGGATACGATGGAGAATGAATCTCATCGCGTTCGTGGAGACGGTAGCCCGTACGTACGCACGAGCGACAATATCATTATTTTGATATTAAAATAATATATAATTGGATGGTATATTATATATACAGAATCATTATAATGTTATATTTATTGTTTACATGAATTATACATCATTATTATACCCATCCAAATAATAATATTTTGAATAACAATTACACCACGACGTGGAGACGGTAAGTCGTACGTACGCACGTATAGTGAAATGTTATTCAAAGGGTGGATAGAATACTGAATATGGTTGTACCATAATTATAATAACATCACAGTATATATAAGATACTGGAGTTATTATTTTATAATGGTAATAACCATGAAAGAAGAAGTGGAAGAAGAAAGGAACTTGAAAAGGTGTGGTGAAAACATTAACTCTTCTTCGGGTTCTTCCTTTTGATTTGATCAAAATGGCTTCTTAGGTAGGCTTTCTGATCCAACTAAGGACTCTAGGATGTATTGATGGAAGTTGAGAGAGTATTTGGGTAGGGTTTGGCCGACCCAAAAGGCTTTTATGTGGTGAAGAAATGAGAAGGAGGAGTGCCCTTTTATAAGATGGGTGAGGGGCACCTTTGGAAAAGCTAGAAATATTAATTTATAATAAATTAATATTAGGTTTATAATGGCTCAAAAGTTTATTATTTAAAGGTTAAAGTGGGGATAGGTCGAAAACCATTCAACAATAAGAATTTAGACAGGTTTGGGTCATTATATTAACCTTATCATTTTGTTTTAACTGTTAGTTAATTAGTTTGACATTTACCATGTCACCTTGTATTTTTATATTATATAGTTAATAAAAATACTATATATATCCAAGAGACCCGTGAATGTAGTCCATTAATGATAAAACTATCATTACATAACACTCTTTTCTGAACATTATATTTTTAGTAATTTAATATCAATTAATATGATAATATTTGTTTTAAAAACTCTTTTATGTCAATTTTGACACTATTCAATAGTTTATTTTTGTGAAACTCATAACAGAATTATTACATCGAAAAAGTCAATTAAATCAATCCTAATATGTCATATTATCCTATAAATTAGTTTAATTCATTAAAAGTCTCAAATTATATTTATTTGGGTATTTATAATATCAATTATTTTAATTTTTCACTATTATGGTAATTACTGCATCATCATTGTGTCATAAATAAATTAAATTATTTATTGTCTAAAATTTATAAATAAAATATAATTATTTAGGAAATATTATTATATTTCTAATGAATATTTACAATCGAATATATATTTTGTATAACCCTATATTAAAATTTTTTGTCAATAAACATTGATTTTAACTCTTTTAACTCTTATTTAAATTTAAATAATAATAAATGTCCTATTCTAATCCAAGTGGACCTAAATGATAATATTTTATTCCTAACATTGTTTTTGGTTGAGATACACTTGTCCAATAGAATTATGACATGTGTTAGGGTAATATTATTATCATTTTTACCCTTAACTACCCTATTTACTTTAAACTATGGTAAATAAAATTAAAATGTTATTATTCACCAAAAATTATATTCATCTCATTGAACCACATTTTCCTCCTTGATCTTAACCATGTATCTCGTATTTTATAAATTCCAATCACATAAGTGGTAAAATTAAGTTTTATTAAAAATTATGTTTTTTAACTACCACTTAGTAGTTTCACTATTCATCAAGAATTGAAGTTTTTCAGAACAAAGAAAAAATTTCACCATAAAATATAATTGATATTATGAATTAATAAATTATGTCTATTTTTAAAAATTCCAAACATATAAGTTGCGTTACTTAATTTTATAACAAATTCCTACTATCCCAACAAATAGCGTGTTTTTAAGAAACATTATATATCAAAAGATTGACAATTGTTTATTTCCAATTTCAAAGTGAAATTAATTCTAATGAACACAATTAGATAAAATGGTAAAAATATATTCTAATTATTCTTTAAAACCACTCAATAGTATAATTTATCACTATAAATTATTTTGATTAAAAAAGTTGTTTTTAAGTATTTTTCACTATTCATAAAAATTGGAAGTTGTCAGAAAAATACCAAAAATTCAACTTATAATAATATCAATATTCGTTATCCGAAAATGAAGTCCATTTTGAAATATAATATATATATATAATTTAAAAAAGTAGGTATTAATATTCATAATGGCAAGTTTGATTGGTTGTGGTGTGTGTTAGAACATGAAGTTGAGTACAACAAATGCTACTATATTATTCAAAGGAAATTGTACCGTGGAAGCATGGGATGTTTAATTGTAAATTTTTGAGGTCCCCATTCTAAAAAGTAAATCTTTTAGTCAAATTGAATATATTAAAGTTTAATATATTGGATTTGAAAAGGGTTCACTATTAAATGTTGGTAAAAGTACAATACTAAAAATGAATTTATTCTTACATTATGTCTAAGAAACTCATAATATGGATTCTAAAATTATAAGAATTATACAAAGATTAAAATTTAGTTAATACTATTCATAACCTCTTTTGAACGGCTTGTTTAGTAAGTCATGGTGTGATTGAACACGGTGTGGTGTGTAGTGAATGTTATTGAATTATTTTGAAGAAATAACACACTATGAAATCTTGGGGTGTTACATTCTCCCCTCCTTTAATAAATTGTGTCCTCACAATTTGAAATTGTTCTTCGAAAATTAAACATTGAATATAGAAAATATCTTTGTGGGAAAACCCACATCAGAAATTTTGTTGACAATGTTTAGTCTTAATATGAGGAAAAGAGAAATGAATGGGTCACCACAAAATTATGATCTCTATTTTGAGAACATTGGTTTTAATTAGAGACATATAATTGGAGGAAAAACGTAAATATTTATAAGTAGTGATTGACGACATCAATCACAAACAAGTGTAAAATTTAGGGTTATAAGTTCATCAATCTATGACGATTTAAAATATAATCAGTTCATCAAAACATATGGTATTAAGATAACACATTTTTCATAATATCCCTTCACTAAAGTATACGTATTAATTTCTTCATTGAATAAGATAAAAAGAAAAATATATAATTGACAAGTAGAGTCTCAACCTTTAACTATGTTCTACCAAAAACTCATCTTTTACTCTAAAAGACAATAGAACATAAAAATAATATTCCATTTATCCTATTCATATATGGTTAAAAAATGAATTTATAATTCATCTAGAAGAAACATTAAAAATGACATTATTAAAACCAGGACATCACATGGGTCAGTGGTAGGTGATACACCCTTGTCGCCCTTCGGTTGTGGGTTCAAGTCTCGCGGCCTTGCCGGACGCGATGAGTTGCTGCCAGACCTTCAGGTTGTCCTTTTATGGTAATCCAAAATAATGCAAACTAGAACTATCCAAAATACTTCAGTCCAAAATTTATAAAGAAGGAAAACACAATGAAGATCCATTTTTTTCACATAATTAAATGTGATCACCTTCATCATGTATTCCTTTAAAATACTGCAACATCCTGAATTATCATAAAACCTTAATGATTACATTCATGATCCCTTATTCCTTATAGAATAATAGATATACTCCTTCAATCCAAAAATGTTGTAAACCCCAACAATGATGGAATATACAAATCAATAATCTGTTTCAAGGTAGTCAAGAATATCTAATATAATTTATCCAAAACTATCGCGTATTATTCTAAAATCACTACCTCGGTTTCAGAACCATATTATGGTTTATATTTCTCTCAAACATATATTTTCCAAAAATTTAACCTGCTATTGAGTCATTTTTCTTTGTTCCACACAATCTCAAGTCTATAATGAAATAGTACTGTAATATAATCCTCATATACTCCATAATAATTATAAAAAGTACATTGTTGATACAACACTCAAATGACATAATCAACATAAGAACTCTAATCATTTCTCTTCATCTGTTGTAGTATCATAACTTTATTATTATCCAATAGCATCATTTGCGGCATAGTCTGATGATTGAGACATAGGTTCGCGTAGTGTCCAAACACCTTTCAAATGAAGCATTGTATATTTGAAAACATTTTCTTACCTTTGCAGTCACGTACTTTGTGCCATTTTCCTCCACACTCATAACAAACTCTCATTCCTTTCAGGCATGTTCCAGGGTGTTTGGTTCCATAGTTATCACATATGGGAAAATTCTTATTTTCCTCTTCCCTCTATCCATCTTTCTCTCTTCCAACATTTTCTTCTCTTGCTTCCCTTCAAATCCATAGGACTCAGTAAAATCTTTACTTATCTTATCATCACATGATATTATTTCTTCATATGATGATAATACATGCGAGACTATTTCTCTTATAAATTCTGTCTTAAGACCATGAAATATATGATCCTTCTTTCTCTTTGATCATGTTCATTGCTGGATTTCTCATTCCTTCTACTGGGCGCCATTTATAAACAATGACATACACTAGATTAGTTTATGAATAACAATACCTAATCCCAAACTTGTAAAACACATAACATAAAATAAATAGTTTATGGATATAATCCATAATCATTAAAATGTATCCTTTGAGGAAGTATATACACATAAACCCTTCATAATGGTTTGTCAGGAAAATGAGAATTATCCTAAGCATATCCCCTAGGAGTTTCGTAACCAAGAGTGCAGCAAGACCCGTTGTCATGCACCAGTTCCCGTTCAAGTCTAGCACAAACCGGTGTTTTTGAGTTTTACCCATAGTTACATCTGTGCCAGAGCCGCCTCTACCTGCTCGTATCCAGACAGGGATGTATTGCCCGGAAAACTCACAAAATCTCTACAATACCAAAATTCTAGGAAGTTCTTCTATACTAATCCTCAAAGTCCATCTTAAATCTATGTTCTCAAATCAGAGTTTATCTAAATCTAGCTTCCATGGTTTGTACTAAACATCCTCTGATACCAACTGTAATGCCCCGACCCCAGTTCCCTAAAGTCGGTGCATTATTACATAACATTGGCATTATCACGATAAAGATCAAATCTAAAAAGACCGATTGGTTTAGTAGCATTGGAAACAGTAGATATATTCATAAAGTTTTACATCATAAAAATGAAAACTACAACAACATAGTATCCATAGACCACACTCTTATCCCCTCATACTATCCCTGTAGGTCATTCGTAATTTACTTCTTCATATCATAATAAAAATAAAACATTGAAAAGGGGTGGGATGAAATTCCCAATAAGGATAAAAATATAGGGGAAACTTTCATAAATAAGAATAAACATTTAAGGCAATGTATAACTAAAATAAAAGCCTTTTAAACTTGAACTTCAACATAGTATGGAAAAAATAAAATGAAATAATTCCATTTACTTATTGACATGGATACTCTACTAATTGAATAATCACATGCAATATCAATAACCACTTTCATATTGATGGAATGCATAATACCAGACTATCATAACCACCTAGACAAGGCCTCATGGGAAGACTACAAATAAGATTTTGTCAAATCCTTGTGCCAAGACACTAGTTTGTCTCATGAGACCTACCAAGTCATCGAGGAGATATAGCGGGATCCACCCGTCACATACTAAGTCCAATGCATTCCCATATAAAAAGATTTAAAATAACATAATATTTCATATTAAAACTAGCATATGAAATGTCATCACTTTCTCTATAATCCATTAATGGTATAAAAATAACACATTCACAGTAAAACATATCACAAAACATTAAATACCATAAAAAAGTTTTGTATCATAATAAATCATCTTCAAATAATCTTAAAATCCATCATTGGATGTTGACATAGATGAAATCAAAAATATTTGAGAGAAAAATCTCTTTTCTCGAAATCATTGAAAATTCACACATTTATAAAGGAAGTAATATAAAAGAGATTTTTGAATCAAAGTGTCCCATACCACTTTGAAACTTTTGAAAAGAAATGTCATTTCAAAGACTTCATGTCCATATAAATAAATCCTTAAAATAATTTTGAAACCATGGACATTAATTATAAAGATTTAGAAAGAGAAATCTTTAAAAAAATTAAAATTATGATCTTGATAAAGAGTACCATTCACAAATTCTTAAAATATTCATTTTGAAATCATTTCAAATTCACATAATTATAAAATAATACATTTACATGGAAAATATTCTTATAAGCTATTAATGGAAGCTTTGACGATTTTATAAGGGCGGTAAATAGCCGCACCCGCCGTATATGTTAAAAAACATTCTTACCTTAATTTGGTCGAAAAGGATAAAAAACGCCTTGTTTGAAAAAAGACGAAAATATTACTTTATAAAAATCTTATAAAAAGTCAAACAAGGGTATAAATGACATTAACCCATATTCTGTAAATGGTTAAAATGTTTTCAAATACATTTTTAAGAAACATGAATGTGGATGATAATGAAATCCCACTAGATTATTACGTATAAACAACCTCAGATAATGGAGAGATTGAGAAATAAACCCTTACCTTGTACTTTTCCTTGATTGAGGGTAGTTTAACATCCTATATAATGGTGAAATAATTTTTTTTAAATTATACATGAATCATATATATTCATATGATATCATATATGATCTTTTAACATTGCTTTGTTAATAATATCTTAGAATTATCGTTGTTTCGGGTGTTAACTTACTCATTTTCTTTTATATGTTTTGTTACTTAAGCCATGTTTTTCATGTATAGGTTGTATATTATTCATATCTATAATGATATCAAGTCCTTAAACATTATTTTTAAATCATAAAATGATAATTATACTTGAATGGATACGATGGAGAACGAATCTCATCGCATTCGTGGAGACGGTAGTCCGTACGTACGCATGAGCGACAATATCATTATTTTGATATTAAACTAAAATATAATTGGATGGTATATTATATATAAAAAAACATTATCATGTTATATTTATTGTTTACATGAATTATACATCATTATTCTACCCATCCAAATAATAATATTTTGAATAACAATTAAACCACAACGTGGAGATGGTAAGCCATACGTACACACGTATGGTGACATGTTATTCAATGGGTGAATAGAATACTTAATATGGTTGTACCATAATTATAATAACATCACAGTATATATATTATAATGGAGTTATTATTTTATAATGGTAATAACAAAGACAGAAGAAGTGGAAGAAGAAAGGAACTTGAATAGGGGTGGTGAAAACATTACCTCCACTTCAGGTTATTCCTTTTGATTTGATCAAAAGGGATCATTAGGTTGGCTTTATGATCAAATTAATGCCTCTAGGTTGTAGTGAGGGAATTTGAGATAGTATTTGGTCAGGGGTTGTCCGAACCAGAAGGCTTTACGGTGTGATGAAATGAGAAGGAGGAGTGCCCTTTTATAAGAGGGGTGAGGGGATCCTTTGGAAAAGCTAGAAATATTAATTTATAATAAATTCATATTCACTTTATAATGGCTAAAATGATGATTATTTAAAGTTTAAGTTTTGGATAGGTCGAAAAACATTCAACCAATATAATTTAGACAGGTTTGGGTTATTATATTAACCTTATCTTTTTGTTTTAACACTTAGTTAATTAGTTTGACATTTACAATGTCACTTTGTATTTTTATATTATATAGTTAATAAACATACTATATACATCCCAGAGACCCTCAAGTGGTCCATTATTGATACAAATTTCATGATATAAGTCTATTGGATGATCCTTAGATTTTTAATAATTTAATATCAATTAATAATATAATATTTGTTTTAGAAACTCTTTTTTGTCAATTTTGACACTATTCAATAGTTGATTTTTGTGAAACTCATAAAAGAAATATTACATCGCAAAAAGTCAATTAAATAAATTCTAATATGTCATAGTATCCTAGAAAATTAGTTTAATTCATTAAAGGTCTCAAATTATATTTATTGGGGTATTTATAATATCAATTATTTTAATTTTTCACTATTATGGTAATTATATTATCATCATTGTGTCATAAATAAATTAATATATTTAATGTCTAAAAATTATAAACAAAATATAATTATGTATTAAATCACATTGTATTTCTAATGAATATTTACAATCAAATTTCTATTATGTATAACACTATATTAAAAAAAATTTAGTAAGTAAACATTGATTTTAACTCTTTTAACTCTTCATTGAATTAAATAATAATAAATGTCCTAATCTAATTTAAGTGGACCTAAATGATAATATTTTATTCCTAAGGTTGTTTATGGTCGAGATAAACTTTTCCATTATAATTAGGAGATGATTTAGGGTAATATTAATATCAATTTTACCCTTAACTACCCTATTTACTTTTAACCGTGGTAAATAAAAGTAAAAAGTTACTATTCACCAAAAATTATATTAATCTCATTGAACAACATTTTACTCCATGATATTAACCGTGTCTCTCAGATTTTTGAAATTCCAATCACAGAAGCAGTAAATTTATGTTTTATGAAAAATTATGTTTTTAACTACCACTTAGTTGTTTCACTATTCATCAAAAATTGAAGTTTTTCAGAACACTGCCAAAATTTTACCCTAAGATATAATTGATATTCCGAATTCAAAAATGATATCTATTTTTAAAAATTCCAAAAATATAAGTTGAATTAGTTAATTTTATACTTAATTCCAGTTGTCACAACAAATAGAATGTTTTTAAGAAACAATATATATCAAAAGATTGACAATTGTTTATTTCCAATTTCAATGTAAAATTAATTCTAATGAACACCATTGGATAAAATGGTAAAAATATATTCTAATTCTGCTTTAAAACCACTCAATAGTATAATTTATAACTATATGTTATTTTGATTAAAAAAGTTGTTTTTGAGTATTTTTCACTATTCATAATAATTGGAAGTTGTCAGAAAAATACAAAAAATTCAACTTATGATAAATTTGATATTCTGTATCCAAAAATGAAGGCCATTGTGAAATATTATTTATATATAATTTGAAAAAGTAGGTATTACTATTCATAACGGAAAATATAATTGGTTGTGGTGTGTGTTATAACTCGAAGTTGCGTACAACACACACTACTATATTATTCAAAGGAAAGCGTACCGTGGAAGCTTGGGATGATTCATTGTAAATTTTTGATGTCCAAATTCTAAAAAGTAAATTTTTTTGTCAAATTGAATACATAAAAGTTTTAAATATTGGATTTAAAAAGGTTTCACTATTAAAAGTTCGTAAAAGTGCAATATTGAAAATGATTTTGTTATTACATTGTGTCTAAAAACTCATAATATAGATTCTAAAATTATAAGGATTATATAAAGTTTAAAATTTAGTTAATACTATTCATAACCACTTTTGAATGGCTTGTTTGGTAATTCATGGTGTTCTTGAACTCAGTGTGGTGTGTAGTGCATGTTATTGAATTATTTTGAAAAAATAACACACTATGAAATCATGGGGTGTTACATGGGTTGGGAAATTTGACTTCAAATATTATTAAAATTATTATTGTTATGAAATTTCACAAACTGGATACAATGACATAAATATGTGAGAAAATATACATGTGATTACCTCGAAGTATTTAATTGAACCTAATGATGATGAATTCCAAGGATCGCCTATCTATGACTTAGAGATTATTCATTGACATGGGAAGATAGGGATTAACTCTATAGGATATAAAGATACTTTATGGTTGGAGGATGCTATGTATTTCTTACCTAGGGTATGGTTATTATATTTTATGATGTTATCCGATATTACTGTTGTTTAGTTGGATTTTTTAGGATTCTAAGTGATTATTTTTGAGACTTCAGTTGATTACTAGTATCTAGAGTGATACCTGATAGTAATATATGATATGTGTAGGGACACATATTATTTTTCTATAATTTAAAACACCATGTGATTCTTATGACACCTAGGATATATAAACTATGTGTGAAGATTTCATTATATTACATTATAACTATTGAAATAAAAAAGGTAAATAGAGGATGGAATCAAAGGATGAAATAGATAATTGACAAATATCCTAGATGATTGGAGTAGAACACAACCCATGTGTTAGTGTTTTATAAATTATTGAGTTTTATGAATGGAATTCAGAACATTGAAAAAATAATATATTTAAGAAGGTAGTATTGTTCCATGAAATGTATCCTATAGTTTCTCTATATTATATTAATACCACATTATCCATCCATTTTTTTGAAAATCAATCCATTAGTATTCTAACTGAAGATATCAACAGATGAATCTCATATGTTCATGAACTTGATAACCCATATATTACCAATGGAATAGATTCCTCCAAAATTACCACACACAATTCATTATATGAATGGTATTATAATTGATGTGGATTTTCTAAAAAACTCATACATAAAGAACTTTATTTTTACTTGTAAAAAAAACATCATGAGACCCTTTTCTTCACAAGATATATGCCTTTCAAAAATATCATTCCATGGGAATATAAAGAAAAACGTCATTTTCCTGGATCTATTTTTACATAAACATAATCTATAAAAAACTCCAATTATTATTGAATCCTCTCTAATGAGAATCCAATAAATTATTTAATTCAACAGAAATAGTTTCATAAATTTTGCATCTAAATAGATCCTAAATCCACATGATTTGTAAATAATCATTAATAATATATTGTAAGAATTATAATCATGGAACCTTATGTTTGATACCCCTACATTAAACATTAGGTTGGTAGTCTCCAGGTTTTATTCTCAAATTAATATGAACATTCACTCCAAAACATAGTTTTTTGGGTAGAAATATGTATTGTCCATGCCTTTTTTTAATTAAATGAAACATGTAATCATGATACATAAACCTTGAAAAATAAATCGTTAATAGAGAAAACCCATTATACCCCTTATCATGAACGTATAAGATCCAATTATTCTTATATCGTACTGTATAATTTGGGAAATTTTGGAATAATATTTCGTCCCCACACAATCAACCGCTATCTCTCGCATTGTAACTTTCCAAATTCTCAGTGTAATATGATAAACTAAAAATAATATCCTACTCATCAGATGTCAAAATGCACGATAATATTCCCATTATAGGATAATAAACTCTCACCTTACCTTATGTGATGAGATTAGGATTCCCTATATGATGGGACCAGGATAACCTGTGTTATGAACATAAGATTCCACATGTGAACTCCATGGCATTGTACAATTACATGACATTAAATTGTACAACTAGAACTATATAGGATTTGACCCTTATTTTAAAACATTGTATTTAGGAATCCTATTTATGGTTTGATAAAAAAATCAATATAATTCATTCTTCCCTAGGGAGGAGGTATCTCAAAATCCTGGTTATCATTATACGGCATTACATAGTAATCATTGTTCCATTATGATGTCTTGACTAGTCATTTTCCTTATCAGTGGACATTAACCAGTGAACAAATCAGATCTAATGAGAATATATTGGACCATGACCACTAGAAATTAAATTTTCATCCCACCTATATGTGATGGGTTCATTAGGGACAATACCCACTCATCATTAATGCTGTGAAAAACCCATATATTACAAGAATTTGTGGGTCTACCCCAACTAGAATACAAATATGTGTCTTACCCATACATGATGACCATATATGGGACTACCTCCACTTTCCTATAAAAATATTTCTGATCCACACATGCTGATTGTATTTAGAACAAAAAAAATTGGACACTGAAAATATTATTTACATAAAAATGATGAACTTCTTTGAAATCAGCCTAACATAGCATTAAACCTATGACCAAAACATATGCAATGATCACATTTTAAACCTCATTAACTTAGATTTAAACCATGTAACCGGACGTGATGAATTATAAATCCGTCCCAAAGTCAATATTCGGGGGTTCTGTTGATGATGATCATACGAAGTCAATGTGATAAGCCACCCCCTCTAATTATGTGAAGTGAATAAGATAATATCAAATATGAATCAGATTATATATATTATGTGGACTTCATAATAAACATTTTTGAGGAGAAACAAATCTATCAATTCATTATTTAGGTATAAAACCTATGATTCATACTATGTGGGATGAGAACATGACTCTCTAGGTAATTAGACTGTAGTGAATTTAATGATTAGAGTAGGTTATTTGTTGTGATGATATTTATATTCCTCATGTTAAGAATGTGAGAGTCCCAATTTTTAATGCACAATTATCCCAAGAATATATAGCCCGGATGAATAATCTATTGATAATAGATTACCTCATGGATAACTGGGGATGCCTTTGGTTTTTGGCCGGATATCCCTTATTACATCATTATAAGATTACATCATCCCTTAAGAGAATGATATCTATAGTTTAATATCAGTCCCATCATGGGGTTTTATCCCAAAAATTATGCTATCAATCATATAATTTTAGGAAATAGAGTAATTTTCTGGTTTTCACATGAAGGAGACATGAAGAAGAAGAATAACTAACATAACTTGGATCTGAAAAGGATTTATAGATTTTGATATAGATTGAACAATGAAATCTATGGAAGTATTGGTTGGAAACCCATCAACTCATTGTGATCAAAGAGGTTACAGGAACACACTAGATGGTGGATGTCCTTCAAAAATTACAAGTTAGGACGGTGTGGACATTACATCCTGACTTGTCCAAGCATAAATGTCCAACATAGTAGTTTTATCAAGTAGAAGAGTCAGAATGTAAAATGGTGAAATTGATGTGATACTATTCTCCTATAATAGTGAGAATATGAAGAAAATTTGGTTTCATTATTTCTAGAAATGATCAGAAAAAAATACCATCTCCATCATTTATAATACAAAGAGTAATATTTAGCGCATTTTAAATTTATTTCATCAAAATAATACTGATGGATGAATCCATATACTCTTGTAGTACACCAGCCATTATAAATTATAATCAAGCCACACCACCACACCAAAATATCAGTGGGAAAAAGAGATCAACTTAATCATCAACACCACACAATAATTCTCCTGTAGAAACACAACCAATCCAACCACTCCAAATTATCATGCCACATTACGCTATCAAAAATCATACAATGGTGCATTATTTCTCTCCCAATTTTCTGATTTGAGTATATTGGAATAATTCTACGAAGTCAACTGGATCGATTGGACTATGAGGCTATAAGACTATGCTGACACCACTAATGGAATAGAGTACGCAGGGGGAAACCATTATTCCATTTCCATTTGAAACCATTTCAAAAGTATCTCTTTATATTACAGTGAACAATTTCTCTATTAAATTGATGTGGTTGGGGATACATTATTTTCCACTACTACCAGTACCTCTAGGTAGGAATCATGAGTGATCAAACCACCCAATATTACAGAATGTGAAATGTAGACCCACTGACTGATGATAAGGTTGATTCAATCCCCTCTAATCAAACCCCAGCTAATATTATAAGGATTCTAGGAAATTGATGACTACCAAACCATTATGTAATATATCCACTTATATGATTCTAATTACTTTATATATGTTGGTGTATCCACTACTGTTGTCACCAATATATAGGGACACATATTATCCATTTTTGGATTAAGACCACAACCACATACTCAGTTTGTTGGGTAGACACATTAAACAAATATTGTAACCAGAAACCCTCACATAAGAACTCACAATGATGAATAAATTTTCCAAAAGGAGTTCAACATTTAAAATTACAACTCAATCAATATTACACCGCATTAAAATTAAATATTACTCTATGATGATCCCTCCAATGGTAGAGGGAATTCCATCCATCACATACATCCCTCTCTAGACACCAATTAAAATGCATGAGGAAGAGATACCCATGACCATTGAAGAAAAATATTTGAGGAAATATTAATTAGAATGATAAAGATGATAGAGGAACCAATGAACTATTACTATATGAATCATTGAATTTGGAATGACTCATGATTCTAGAGATACACTTTATTCCCCACTAATATTGTTTTGACTATGAAATCATCAGTTTGGGAGGTCCACCACTAAGGAAGATACATAGATGGTACGAAATTTCCTATGAATATATCTATATAATAAGGATATTCTAGATTCATTTATGGTAGTCTTAATTTAATCTCCATTCCACAAGTAGAAACCCTTCTCACTAACTCAATTCTAAAAATAAAAGAGACACTACGGCCAATTTTTTATTATATAATGATCAGGACATCAAATTTATAGTTATGTTCACTATGAATCCAATATCCCAAAAGATGCTACAAAACCTCAATCATACGTGGATATGGTAATAAGACTAGTGAATAGAGTAGAGGAATCCTTATATGGAATAATTTCTCATATTATTCTTCTTCATTTTGAATACCAACATTAGGGAATGTATATCATGATTCCTCTCCAAAATAACTATCTTCCCATATAGATACTTCTGGTGATAAGGAGAAAGAATAATATCTTAATAAATACTATTATAAATAAATATTATTGTAAATAATATATATAAATGTGGTCCCAATAGTGTTTTAAAAACCTATAATGCTCGATTTCTTCATCCAAGAAGTGATCACTAGAAATCATACAATATGCTTAAGGTAGAAGTTGGGGGAAATGTGTAGTCACATAAAATAACACCCACTTAAATACCCAATGATCATTTTATATAATGATTGAAGCTAAGCCAATATGAATATTGGATTAATACCATTGTTCAATTAAAAATATCAAAAATGTTCTCCCAACCCTTGGAACAAAACAGTTAGCATCATAGTGAATAGAAACATAAAAGAACATAATTTACATGGTGTAATAATTTATCCATTATATAATACACGCTTTAGAAATTCATTGGGAAGTCATATTTAAATAGTGGGGATGGAAAAACATAATATGGCGTGAGAACAGAAGATAAAAAAGGGATAATATATCAAAGGAGATAATGGTTAGATCATGAACATGGGAAAATCATGAATAAGGATAATATATGATTTAAAAAGACATCAACTAATATACGATTTTCATTATTTATAAATTAATTGAAAAAAAATTCATAAAATAACACATTTTCCATAAAAATAAAAAATAAAATTTGAATCATATAACTTGATACATGTAATTTATGAAAATACATTGACAAATTTCACACATAAAATAATACCAATTAATGGAGAATTAAAAATAAAATATAGTTTTAAAAAAATGGCAAGATGAAAAAATTGAAAATGTTACTCTTAATAAGAATCATTAATAATGTAATCTTGAAAATGAAACAAATCTTATAAAAAATGTTGGGTGGATGGTAAAACCACTTATTTTTTATTATTTTGAAGTACAATTTTGAAAATTTTTATATAGCATTTGTTTTAAAACCCAAATTCTTCGAAAAAATACCATTGATATAAAATGAATTACAATAAATAAAATATTCAATGGAGATGAAAAAGTTTTCATGAAATTACACAAATGATAAAAATGGTGGAACATAAAAACATATATATTGAAGTGAAATATATTAAAAAATATGAATTATTCTTAATATAAATTGATTTTAACGAAATAATAGAATCATAAAAAAGGATAATTTTGATTGATAAAATATTTTCATCAGAAAATATGTTTTATATAAAAAATGGTATCTCAATAGGATAAAGAGATCAATATTTAATTATAATAGTTAAATAATAGTGATAATGTCCCATAAAAATTGTTTTAGTAATGAAAACCCCTTATGATGTTTGTAACATTTGAATAAAAACCCATGAGAGGCATATAACAAAAAATAACATTGAATATAAATAATTACATGTGTATAATGATAAAAATTTAATTAGTGATCTATTTAAACTATTTATAATGAAACACGGTGTTCAACATATTAATTTTTTAAGGGCTTAAAATTTGATCCAAAAAACCCTTACCATGATTCCTTATTTCGTTGATCACACTATAAAAACCTATCTAAGAAACACAACTAATATAAAATTCAATTACGTAAATTCAATAATAAATATTTACATTTTATAATCACTATTTCAATTTTTTTATAATGAGTAAATTAATTAGTTATATCATATTATGACTATCTGGTGAAAATAACATAAACTGTTTTGTGCATGTTTATAACTTTTGATATATTTACACATAAATGTTTATGAATTTCCTTATTTATATGTAATATAATATAATATAATATATATTATACTTATCTAAAATATTCTTATTTTATTTCATAACTATTTTGGTTATGTTATATGAATAACAAATTGATAATAACTTATTTTAGTAATTACAGTGAACTGAGATGATTTATTAATAACAACAATATTCAATATTGATTTTATAAAATATAAAATATCATTAATTTAATTGCAATTTAAAAATATATATTTTTTCAATTGTTATCCACTGTTTTATTTAAAATATTCATTCATATATGTGTTTAATCTAGCCAAAACATGAACACACTTTTACTCGAATGGTTAGTATTTCAAAATAGGTGTTAATTTTTTAAAAAAAAATTATTAACTAATAAGAATAATAATATTAGTTTCATATTTTTATGATGGTAAACCATAATTTATGAATTTTATTATATTGAATACAAAATTATATGGAAACCAAAAAAATGATTCTTTATGGAGTCATTAATCTTGAAACACATGATCGTCGTACACTTTTTTTGAATGTGGATGGAAATAATTAATTAATTGTTTTAAAATTATTATAAATAGATCATAGTATAATAATAATAAAAAATTAATCATAATATTTTGGTGATAAGTTATTTTTAAGAGTATTCTATAGAATATGTTTAGTCAAGGATATAATGCTTACATTGCAGAAATGGTTTTCGGTTGAAGTACCTTTGATATAAATGTAAATAGGATATATGTGATTAACATGGAATTATATTCATAGTCTCGGGTTATATGAAAGTAAAATATTTTAATTTAATGGCGTAATTAGTAGGATATGTAATCCATTAATTGGTGGATGTGTTAAATTGTTACATGTGATGTGATGGGTAGTTTTTGGAATACCCATTGAATTTCAATAATGTAGTCATCATATAAATGGTAATGGGATTTAAAAATAGAAATATGAGGAAATTATAATATTTTTGGGTGGTTCACACATCAATCTTAGAAATGGAATACTTATTTTAACATGTTTTGTCCTCCCCCCTTAGAAAATACAATTATACCATTCTCTTATTAATTACCAGGGTAGCTAAATTGAAAAATTTTTAAAGAATTTAAATGAAAAGAATTGAAATTTACATGATTAACTCATTTTAACCATTTAATTTTAAATTAAAAAAATATTATCAAATGAAATTGTTGTTGGTATTAATAAATAATATCATAATAAATACACTTAATCATGTATAACTGTCTCTTTTAAGAAAATGTTATTAAGAATTTATATTTATATATAATCATGTTACTAGGGTTACTGGTTTTTGATCCATAAATATATTTTTTATGAATTAAATAAATATTATGAGGATTCCTTGTATGTAAAAAACTAAACCCCAAATTGAAAAAAAATGATTTAAATAGAATACCAAAAACTTTCATTTTAATATTAATGATACATTTTTCTTTAATTATAAAATTGTTTTGAATATGTTTTATATGTACAAATAAAAATTTTATAATAATAATGTTACTCCTGAACATCATATTTTTTTCTTCTCTTTGTTTTGTAATCATCACTATTATGTTATCATATTGATAATATCACAGAAATTATGATTTTTTTAAATCCCTCAATTTTAGACAATAAATAATTTTTTTTATAAAATTATAAAAAATTCACCTCAAGCTAATAAATCCATGAGAAAACCCAAAAATGATATCAATTTTATCTGGTTACCAATATGAAATTTATAAATTTTATTTATAGTTAAAAAATATTATGACATGAACACTATATTTATAAAAAACAAATTTATTTATTACATATATTTTAAATTATTTAATAATTAATATAATTTAAAAGTATATTCTCATTATTCCATAAATTTAAATAATGTTTCATAATATAAACATCCATTTATTAATGAAATATTTTTTTATCCATAAATTGAATTTATACAAAATTATATTTGTAATTCCTATAAATTTCTGACCAAACTATATAAATAAAATATTTATTACATTTTAATATACTCCTAATTTTTACATACATAAACAACGTGTGATATCCATGAAAGAACTAATAACAAAATAGGTTCTAGTTTCACTTTTGTATGGTAGTTTAACAAGCATGAATCATGTCTCACTTTCCATGATCTGAAACATCATCTATATAATGTTTTAATCAATCTATAGTTTCTCGGTCTATTCATGGTCTTGGTATAGAGAAAACCCAAAGAAATAATCCTCTCAACCATGATCTAAAAAATGGTATCTATAATTGATACATCTTCATAAGTATTCATTTTTTTTCCTAATTTATTTGTTTTGTGATCAAGTTGCATAAATTTTTATTAGATAATTTAAAAAGAATATTTTTAACAAAATTATCTCAAATTCAATATATATAATTTTTTTGGGATATAATTTTTCTACATGGTAAACATACCATTAAAAAAATTAATTTTCAATAGATAATTTTTCAATTTTCAGACATTACGTTATCCCCAACATAAAAAATTGGTACTTCTCAATTTTAGTTACTACTTACTAAAAAATATAGCTATGGGTATTTGTGTGATGGCTTGAGATTTAATATTCTAATAGGAAAAAAATTGTGTTTATTTATATAATAATAATTTTATTCCCAATATTATGTTTCTTCCAAACCATTTTATTTAATTTTCTCTCATGATTTTCTACATAGGAATATTTTAATTTACATAGAAAATATAATTGAAACCTACAGTGAATATTTATCATAAATTTATTTTGGGATTCAAATTTCTGTCATAATTTAGAAAATTTCAAAACCTCATACACCTATATATAATCTTGCACGGTTCACCAATGTGATGTTGTATGGATAATGTTGAGGTCCATTGATGATTCCAATTAAGAATTATCCTCCTACATATAAGGATCATAAATATCCACATTGAAAACCCTCTTGATCCCTTATGGTGCACCCATCTAAAATACTTTATCCTACATCATCTCATTCTAATCCCAAACTAACATTTCCATCTACAAAGAGTAAATAACCATATCTTTTTAATCATATTTCACTAGTCCCGTTGATTATCATAATGAGAAAAATCCTAGAAAAGTTTTAGTGGGGGATGGATGCCTCGATACATTTACTCTAGGTATCATTTCATGTTTCCAAATAAGGTCATATATGGCCCAAACTATTTCCCATACATTAAACATGAGATCACATACTCTCGGAATATAACATGATTCTAAAATTTCTCCCACCCTCAAGATCACTACGTGGACTTATTTTATTTCCCTTAAAACCATTTCATGTCTACATAGTGGTTTTATAGTATGATTGTTTCCTAAAACCATGATTCGAATGGTGCATTCAGTTTCTCTATATTCATTGAGGACTACACTATACCATGGTTTAATGATGGATGAAATTTTAGAAATTTTTTTGGTGAAATTACATTTTTAATAATATTGTAAATATTATATGATTGATTCTTGTTACTATTTCTACTTCCATATATTTTTAATAGTGAAGATGTTGTGGTTAGTGAAACCATAGTTATTGAAAATGGATTCAGTGATGAAACCATTAATCCATTATGTAAAATAAATCTAAAGGTCCCATAATATGATTTATATTATCATAAAAATAATTTTATAAAAAAATTCATTGAAAATTATAATTAATTATATAAACAATCATCAGGGCGGTACACTTATAAAATAAACATTGGAAAAATTGACCATTTGGATTAATGATATAATGCTCATAATTCAAATGTGAAAATTTTATTTATCACAATAAACATAATCAATGTCACTTAGAAGCACTCTAATTATTCCATTATTTTTATTTATTTGTAACTCCATCCATTATTTATATCCTTTTATATATGAAAGTAACTTATGTAATGTCCATTCTTTTCAAAAATATGATATCAGATCAATAGAGGTCCTCTTGGGTTCAGGTTTTCTTATATCATTGTGAATACTGACCTCTGCATTTTCCAACTAATTATTTATTCTAAATGCCTCCATCACCTAAGAGAAAACCATCTTCTAGTCCCCTTACATAAATACCCATGGTAGTTCCTCAATCATTTTTGTCATTTGGGAAATAGAATTTTTTTTCAATTATCATATTAATTAATTAATCATTCACGAGACTCAAATATTCTCATTATTTGTGTATTTAGGTCATAAATTATGTTAAAAAGATTGATCATATTATTTGATAGTTTTTATTAAATAATCTAGAGTTTTACCTTTCCAACCCCCATTCAGATAGTTCGTTTGTTGTGATAATATTTGTATTTCCTCTTGCACTAACTTTTCCTTCTAGTTTTTACCTTTACTAAATCCTGAAGGGTTGACATGAGGGAAACAACATTGAAAATAGATGGATATTAGTGTAATAATAAAATGGAATTCAACATTAGAAATTTGTGTTCTTAAAAATTTTTATTTTTCACATTTCATCATTATTTAAAAATATTTAAAATGTATTTTGATCTAGGTTACATTATGTTAGGTTATTTTACAGTCCTAAAAGTATTTATGAAATAAATAATTTATAGTGGTTTGTAAATATAGTATGATCTACAAAATAATATCTCTGATTAATTTCAAACTAGTTGTTTAGTTTTTTCTCAATATCATTAACCACGTGACAATTGAGTTAATATTAAAGACAACCTTTTAACGATTGATACAAAAAGTCACAACTATTACAAATCCAACATCAACTGGTGGTATCACTACAATAATGTATTTCCAAAAAAATTCTTTTATTTATGAATTTAAAAAAAATTAAACTATATCATCCTATATACAGACACAACAATAGGGTTTTTACTAAGGTTATCATTCCCAAATACCATAGTTTAATAAATTCTTCTCAAAAAATAAATAATCCAAATTAAAAATTTACAAAAACCTTATCTGACTAATTTTTTATTATTATATCATATTACACTTTTAAATGTTGAGGTCGAACCCAACATGACATCAAATACATAAGACATTAAATTGTTCCCCAATAGAACAAAATCCAGAAATCCTAATCAATACAACAAGGGCATCCCCTCCCCAACATAAAATAATCTGATTGACTTCCACCTTCTCAATGCTACCCAACTTTCTATCCCATGTAGTGATGCATGGGTCCGGTACCCATGAAAAAATACATACCCTTTAAAACGTCCAATTACAAATAGCCATGATCTAATGAAAACTATCAACTCTAAACCCCATCTGGAGAATCCCATAAAGCAGATATGGAAGCATAGACCCTTAGACCTCAGACCAAACAGTAGAAAACACCATCCAACCAGAATAAACCGAATTCTCACCATAGATTCTCTTTAAGAAGATGAATCATAGAAAAACTAATAGTAGAAAACAAATTTTGAAGCTAATTGAGGGAAAACCAACATTAAAAGACATTCAGAAAATCACAATCCTCACCAAACAAGAAACCATTAATAATCTGTTGAATCATAGCCATTACCTCCCCCCTCCGAGCCACTCCGATCTTACATTGATCCACACCTGAAACGCTGGATACGTCTCCAAGATGTGCTAAAACAATCTGAGGCAATCCCAAGAAAACCATTAATATTGTTATTTTGTCTCATAAAAACTATATTGACCCAATATAACCATTTAATAGTATAACATAAATAAAATATCCTAATTAATTCATCTCAAAAATAGTTTCACTACCCAAGGAAATAAAAGATATGTCTCTTGGAAACTAGAAACATAAAATGATTAATTTATATGTTGTGATCATTTATTTATAAAATAAATATATTATTATGCATTATAAGAGACATAAACCTCAACAAATCCTAGAAAAACAAAGACATAACAAGAGGTGCAATAAAATTTTCAGTAACATATATCATGTCAAATGTCATAATGGATAGATCATGAACAAGTGGGATGTCTTGAATATGGAAATATATAGAATTTAAAATAATATAAAATATAAAGTGATAAACATAAGTATTAAATATTTACATATCATCATAAACAATAATATTTTTAACATGGAATTATTAATAAAACATTAGGCTTATAACAAGAATGATGGAACATTGGAAATATGGTGGAACAATCATAAAAAATTACTTCATATCATTGTGAACTGGCTACCCACAAAACTATTCAAACATATAATTTTGATTATATATAAATTCAATCTATGTAAACCATTGTGGACCAAACTACTCACTATACTTTTCACATGAAATATATGTTTCTTGAGTAATATGATTTTACCCAATGCATTGAAGGGAGATATAAATAACTCTAGTCTCACAGTCAATATATTTCTATCCCACAAAAACAAGAAATTCACATTCTCTAAAATAATCCATGGAAAAAGAATGGGTTACATAGAAATTTCAATCAATTACCATAATATAATATTAATAAAGCATTCAATATCAACAATCTCATTTTATAAAGGAATAATATTTCAAGAACATATATAATCTGTTCAAAACATAACTTCATGAGAGATAATACTTAGAGGAAAATATAATGAGAAATACTATTCTTTTGAAATTTTTTATTCATTTTCATTAAAGGTGATGTGTAAATTAATTTATATTTATTTTTTCGTTTTGAATGAGAGTAATTGTTTAAACCCATACTATAAATAGTTTAAAATAAATAATAACTAAAAGAATATAAATTTTTTTAATAGGAGAAGTAAAAATAATTTTAAAACATTAACTCTTAACAAAATCCATAATAGTGGAATCATGGAAAGGAATATTGTTTAAGAAAATGGATGTAAAAATACATTGAAACATTTTACTTTTAAATAGAATATTTAGTAATTAAACCATTCAAATAATTTATTGGCTAATAATATTAATTATGAAGTGGATTTCATACTACATAATTTTTAAAGGGTGAGAAAACATTTAGATCTATTTGAATATACATTGTTTGAAATATCACATAATTAAAATGATAATGAAACATTTTAATTACTGTTAAATATTATAACTAAAAGAATCATTTGAGATGATTATTTTTGTTTCAATTAGTTATTGGAGAGAATTAGTGAAATATAAAAACATGGATATGGGATAAATTTTTATTATAATAAACTTGAATATTTCTCAACTAAAAATAATTTTAACAATTGAGTTGAAAGATAATGGAAGACTGATTTGGTTTGAAAAACATTCCCCTTTAAAATAAGGTGTGTAAGTATCATATGATCATCATAAGTTTAACAGATCATTTTTGAAAGATTATATTCAAATAAGAGATATTATGATCTATGGAAATGCTTTGAGTCACAGAAAACTCTCTTATTGCCACTATTACTTTACAATCATTATTCCTTGAGTGCTATAAAATTTAATATAATGTTGAATATCATTATTTATATATTTTTTATGATATAAAATGATACTCGGATATTATTTATACCATTTTAACGTAATCATATTGTGAAAATTAAAAATGTCACAATGGATTCAAATGTGAGAAAAAAGAAACACTTTCTTTGTTTCCTTTCATAGATGATAAGACTCGAACCTCATATAAAAAATTAATATCCAATTAAATAAAATTAATCATAACTATTATGCATTTATATTCATTATTATAATTTTATATCATGGGTATATTAACTAGTTATAGTATGTCATGTCCATAGGGTGTTAATAACATTATCCAATTTGTGTGCTTTAAATAATTTCAAAATCAATATCCATCATTTCAAACAATGTTCATTATTGATATATCAATCATTATAATTTAACATATATTACATATTTTACTAAACGGTTATTGTTTCATTTTATATGTCTTTTATTACACTCTGTAAATACAAAATTGATAATGGTTTATTTGGGTAAATTTGTAAACAAAGATGATTTATTAGTAATAAATTATATACATCATGCAAAATTTCATAATCCAAAAAGCAATAATAATATTCATAGAAAAAATTAATAATACCATAATTCAATCTCCCATAGTTTTATATGACTAGATTCTAATGCACTATTCATAAAGGTGGTTAAATTTACCTAAACATGAACACACATTTACTCTATTATTGAGTATAATAAAAGATGTGTTTATTTTGAAATTATATAATAACAATAGGAGAATAATGTTATTTTATATTTTTTATTATGATGAATTAATTTAATAAATTTTTAATAATGACTAAAAAACTGATTGAAAATTGAAATAATAATTCTTTATAGAAACGTTAGTCCCTGAACACACACGATTGATGATACATTACATTTTTAAGTGTATTAAAATTAAATTTAATGTTTTTAACAATAATATAAAAAAATAAAAGTAAAATATAGAAAATTATGTCAGTATATTATTATAGGGATAATATATTTGGATTATTATTATTATGAAATGGTTGTTAAGGAGATAATACTTACATTATATATAATTCAAAATTGGAATTTCCAATGAAACTCAAGGCAATAAGATAACAATGATACCAGGGAAATATTTGCATGGGATATGGTTCTAGGGGGGAGAAATGGAAGAGTTTAAGGTAGTAATTCAAAGGATAGGTATGACATCAAGAGTATGAGTGTTATATTTTTATCTGTGTTGTAAAGGGTATTTATCGAAATAAATTTTTAATGTCAATAATTTAATTTCAATTTTAAAATATTTAAGGATTGAAAAAAGGTAAAATGGGTGAAATAGATGTGGTTTTATCAGTACACACATCCAATATAAATTCAGGGAAAAAATTTAAAATTTTCCGAAATATATATTTTAAACATTTAAATTTATTATTTAAAATTAATTTTAGCCAAATTTATTTTAAAAAATAAAATTAAAAATAAAAACACATAAACATGAAAAATAATTTTTTTAGTTAACATTATGATGATTTTAAAATTTTATATGAGAAGTTAAACATTTTTATTGCTTTTAGAGACCAAATTTTATTTTTTTAATTGAATAAAAGGTATGATTATTACTTGAGAAACAAAAAATAAAGATATCCATAAATATACTTGATTTTAAGGTAACACTAAAAATTAATTTTGGTTATAATATATTATCAATTTTCTTTTGTTAAAAAAATGTTTGGAATAAGTTTTATATGTCAAAATTATATTTAAAAATAATTTTCGTTTTTTAATTTCATATCTTTTTTATTTGGTGGTTTTGAAATCATTTAGGGTATGCATATATATTTATAAAATAATGGTAAATTTAAACTTTAGAAAATTATTGTTTTTGATGAAATGTCATCCTTTTTGAATAATGTTACAAAATTAATATTAATTTAAAATTTAAATTATAAAAAAATTATTATTTTTTCAAATAATCCAAAAATATATAAATATTTTTATTATAAAATATAACTTTTATCATAAAAACATTTATAGAAAATTAAATTTCAGTATATGAAAAATATATTTTATAAATTATTAATTAATATATATTTGAAATATATTATTTAATATTTAATAAATTTAGACAATGTTTCTTGAAAGAAAATTACAATTCTAATAAAGACACTTTTTTGTGAATAATTTTATTTAATAAAAAATAAATTCCAATTAGAATATAAATTTATAATAAATCTATATGTGTAAATATTTTATTACATTTCATTATAATACATGTTCTTATTTACATGGCCATTTATAATCTTTGTATAATACCTAAAAACAGGTTATGATATGGTTTCAGTTTTCGGTGGTATTTTAGCTATAATGGATCCTGTGAAAAAAAATGATTTTATACATATTGTGTATAGGTTTTTTCTCATACTATAATTTCTTTAATTAATATTGGGATTTGTTAATGTAAAACCCTAGTGAAGCTAAATCACATTCGAGTAAAGTTAAATGGGACTCCTAAGGAAGGATTCTATTTGTAGTTTCCATTTTCACTATCTTTATTTATATGTTTCTTAGATATGGTTACATCAATTTATACTGAAAAATTTAAAGGAAATTTTTTAACAAAAAAATATAATATTAAAACTCTAAATTGTTTTCACTTTTTTCATATCAAACATTATATTAAAAAAAATTATACAATCATAATATATTTTAAAATCATTCGTTTTTATAATGTAAACATTAGTTCACTAGAAGAAAAATCAAGGAAATTTTATATCATCGTGCTTCAAGTGGAGCACTACTATGATTCATATTGGTACTAGTAAAGATTATAATAATCTGATTTGGGAATAACCATCTTGATATGATTGATCATAAAAGATTCCTCTACCAAAATAATTATTGTAATATGGGGGAATTATTAATCAGTTTAGTTTAACATTCCATTCAAATGATCATTATAGACCCATTTCATGCCATTAGGTTATGTTGAAACCTCTAAGTCATTAAACACAAAAATCATAAATCATTATCACCATCAAAAAAATTACTAAGAAAGAGTGTGAGGCTACTGATGAGAAACACATGGACGGTTAACCACAAAAATTGGACATCAATTTTCAAGAGAACATTTTACCTGGTGTCAATACACATCTATGGATCTAGGATTTTGGATGCTTAGATCCCACTGAGACACTATTAAAAACCCTTCTACATCTTGATATTGGAATTAATATGTTGTATCTTACACTATTCCTAAAAAAATGGGGGAATTGAAGAGGAATCTAAAATCTCATCTCTATGCCCATAGATAGAGGGATACCAAAGGCATGGGGAGGAACTCTACAATGAATACCAATAAATAGTGTATGATGTTGTATTCAAACCTATCCCACTCCCACCAGATCCTAGTAATAATTGATATGTTTAGATATACCAATACAAAATCAAGAATTTCTATCTTCTGCACTAAAATAAACTTGACATCTCTATTCTTTTGAGAAAAAACTATCTTTTCCCCGTGGTTCATATATTTTCCGAAAAGGAAGAATTCCCACCATTGGATTACAGTATATATATATCATGATCCAACTAACTAGAAAACCATAAGATGCATGTTTTTTCTCCCCGTGATTATGTTATTAATGATCTTACCACTCACATTGAGGAACCATTGACATAAAAATTCACATACATAATATAAGGTGTAAAATATCTAGATTACATGGACCACACATCTCCACCCCTTAGATGGAATAATAATTATAAGGTAGAACCTGAACCACTTTGGCTCTAGGTGATGTCCAATAATGGAAACTCTATTGTAGTATAATGACGATGAGCCTAGGAGATCTTTATAACACATGTAAAGACACAATTTGTTGTTTTATAACCATATGGTACTATGATCCATCATATTTTATGATGATATGAACTGATAGTTATTATAAAAAACAAAGTCCACTATACATAGGATGAGTGAAATAGACCTCACCATGTGAAACAACTGATATATTGAAAGTGTTACTCATATTATATCACATTAGAAGGAGATACTATAATCTGTAAATGTGTAATAACCCTATGAACAGTTGTATGGAATGAGCATGATGATTATTCGGGATGACTTGTTTCTAATAATCATCTACATAATATATCATATTAAATTATTTTAATTCAATAAGAGAGATTTTTGGATAAGGGATTACATGTATATAACCATGCAATAAGACAAATTTTCATGAGGTTATGAAATTTTATTTTCATTTATAAATTTTCTATTTTATACTATTAATGGTTTACTATGGCCTATTGGTCATTTCAGTAGCATACAAGGCTTATTCGGGGTCCAAATCTCTAGTAGTTAGTTGAACTGACCTAGCCACATGATTAATAAATACAGTACCACCTTGCCTACATGGGTTCTAATAACTATAAGGGGTCTTTCAAATGGTAGAAAGAGGCCAAAATGTTTTTATAAACCATGAGGTCTTGTCCACATGACCGTGTGATATGATTTAGAAATATTACAAAGGAAATATTCATGTGCTTCATGCGATTATGCAAGCCATGGTTCTATCCCTTTTGGGATCCCTCTTTTGATATTATAGGTAAAAAAATTAGCATATGGTTTGGTCAAACTTTTTTCCAATCCATGAAACCCCATTTAAAAGGTGAAATTATTATTTTTCTTAATAATTTTTTTAATTCATCAACCCTTTTTCACTTATTCCTCTAAAGGACAAAACCCATTTTAATTATCTTATAGGTTCTTCCTCGTCTTGAAATATATATGTTGATAACTCCTACATATATACTCTATTTCATTCTAAATTGTATGCATAGGATATATAGAGGTAAGAACATTAATCCTATTACTACTTATCAAAATTTATCTTACTATCTCTTCTAATATTTTGCTGTGATATCATTTTCCCAATTTTCCGGTCATTGTATCTTCCATCTAATTAATTCCCATCTACATCAATCCTAGAACTGATATTGGATTAAGATTCATTTATGAACATAATGTTGTATTTGTATAATTCATTCCCACAATTATAAGTGTTTTTGTATAGTTATTCTATTGTGCTTCATGAAGAAAAACATATGTGTTATTCCTAAAATGTGTTAAGAATATTATAATATTTATTCCATATAAAAGTACATCCATAAACTATATTGAATTTGTATCAAATTATAATCTCATTAAATTCCACCCCCTTTCTGTTGCTAAATTAAACTTCTTCCATTTATATAATTTTTTTAATAAACCAAACACCTACAAAAAGGGCTGTTTTTTTCTCTAAACTGGTTCATCCATGAATTTTAAATTGAAAATATTAAATTAAATAGAATTTATGTGGATAGAAAGATCACACTACGTTCTATATAAATATAAATCAGAATTATATGAATTATTAGGCCATTCATTATAATATGCTATATTGATTGAAATTATATATATATATATATAATTTATTATAATTATCTTTATAAGAACTTATATATTGGCCATTGATTGATGGTTAAGGGACATGTTGAACATTAAGTTTCACCCTCCCTTACTTCGTGTGTTAGGAATTATGTCTCACACCATTGATTCTATAGGGGAAATGGGAAAAATTCTCCACATTACTTTGTTTAGTTTTATGGGCATGAAAATCACCCTAACATCTCGATATATGGTCATGATGTCTCACATTCATCATGAGATTTAGGTACAGTAGCCTTGTATGATCATATAGCTCATTAGATAAGTTATGGTTTACTAAGATATGCCCTAGGTCAATCTAGAACCTAGTATCCATGTATATTTCTATCTATGTCCTAATGTACATAGTGTACATATGTGTATATGGTATATGACTATATATATATATATAGTATTACATATTTATATATGGTTTCTAGAAAAGAGGAATTTTGTTATATGATGGTGTAGGTAAAATACTCCTGCTGTCCTTTTGGGACCCGACGAGACCAATATTTATTTTGGGGCATTGTTTTTATTCATTATAAATGTACACTACTGTTCTATGTTCACATATCAGGTATTTATAGACATTGTTCGTGGTGTCCTACAGATTTTATCTGACACCATACTAGTTCATCCTTTGATTCTGATGTACACTTCTTGACTCAATGTATGGATAAGGAAAGGAACCCCGTTATAGATGCTTTATCTTTTTAGATTTTATCATAGAGAATGGTAGTAGAGGACTAAAAATGTGCTCATTATTCTAGTGGAGTTTCCTTTAGACAATTTATTTATTTTTGTATAGCATAATGTATATTTAGATTCTTTTTCCCCCATTCCACTTTTTGTATATTAGCATTCTATGAAATTAATTTTTATATAACATATAATTTTGCTATTATTTTTTTATTATTCCTTGGATTTTTACATTTGATTGACCTTAGGTATTAATATTATGTTTCAACTATACTTCTATTTATATTATGATTCCTCTGTTTATTCCTTATTTATATGATATTCGACAATAATTTTATGAGGGTATAGGCTCCCCACCATACAACTATTGACTCATGTTGCCAGTCATTTCCTCTAGTGTACTATGTACAGTTGTTTTGGCCAAATGTCCCACCATTTTGGGGAAGCATTTCATGGATCTCGGGTCAGAGTATTAAAATGTTGTATGCATTTGGTTAATTTTAAATATTCTTACTATATGGGGTCCAAGATATGAGACTGGTATATATTATAATTTGGTAATTAGTATGTTCCTTGGGGTATCTTACCAACATATAGTGGAAACAAAAATTAACAGGAATGTGATGTTGAAGATATTGATCATGACTTATATAATTGATAAGATTTCACCATTGGGTGACATACATGTGTTATGATGTTATTAATATAGGTGTTATATCAATGCGATATCTTTTACCTCATCCAGATGAATTGAGGTTATGTCAATTCATTCATCATATATGCACATTAGGACATATATTCCATGATTATTTTAATTCCATGTTTAATATCCGTGGGTGATTCCCATTACTTGTTGTTATCTAAAGGAGTATTATTTTTGTTATGTGGTAACCATTTTTGTAGGAAATTGGTAATGGAATTAATTAAAGTTCCATCTTCAATATAATTTGTTTTTTCATGTATAGATATATGATGGAACCAAGATTAAGAAATTATACAATGGTTTGGGTTGTCGACCTTCATGTTCTATGGAACAAAAAAGTGTTCATTTATTAGATTACATGCATTTAAATTTCATTTAAAATTGAATGTACTTATTTAGATTTGAAATTTCAATTTTTCTAAAAAAATCATATATATGACCAGTTTACTATTTTTACTCGATGTAACAGAACTAGGGTGTATAAATATATGAATATATATATGTGATTATTAACATGATGGAATTATATATTATTCACTAAATTAGTACCATTGAATGAATATTCCAATTGATATGTCAAGGGTTTTCTACTATATACATTATAATTAACATTCTATAATGTAAATCCTCAACTTTTTCTCAAGATACCTAAACCCAATCCATAAAATAGTAGTGGGTATTTGGGTATTTTTCTTACATTCTTATATATTGTTATGTTCTTTCATACCACCTAGACCTTACTTTTAGAGAAGATGGAGAGGGGTGGTTTTTCTTTAATATGGATATGTACCTTTCCTATTATATATATTTGATCATTTCAACTACTAAATAATTTCATAAGGTGTAAACATTGAATTGTATAATAATTCCACTACGAAATCCTCAGATTTTATGTCACGAAGCCAGTGACTACCATGCTCTAATGGTTGTGGTACATGAACCACTAATAATACCTCATGTAGTTGCATAAGGGGAACCACATGCTATTCCAAAATTGGTAACTAATGTCTAGTTATGAGAGTGATTTATTTATCTAATGAAATATATTCATGGAGTTAATCTCCATTCCACTATGACAAATAATTTTACCGAGGAGTTCTAGTAGATGAATCCTCCCACCTTTTCAGAGGATGGAGGGCCACATGTTTCCATGTCATGGCTGGATTCCAGTCTTTCTATATTCGATCTTTTAGAGATGCCTCTAGAGTGGAGGGCCATGTTAATCACATAAATGTCATTCAATTCTACCCAAAGATGGTGGGATGTTATTAACATGTTAGATAGATAGATATACATGATATAGACATATTTCCAAATGATTTTCAACGATTACTTCAGTCAATATACATTTAGAGAAAAACAAGATTTAGAATTCAGGAATTTTTTCACATGGATCTATGATAGTTATTGTCTATAATTCTAATTAGTCGAAGTTGTAACAATCATCCCCAACCTTATATACTAATTAACCCATGACTATGAAGAAATATTAGGATGGGAGGGTTTATGTCACACTATTATAGGTTATTGGATTTTAGTTGTGTATTATTTTTTATGTTGTCCAAAAATAATCTATTAGAAAGTGGAATTTTAGGGAAGATGACTGTGTGAGAAAGGGTGACTCATCACCTAGATCTATTTGGGGTTATTCTAGAGGATAAAATCATCACTTCAGGGGTTCTCATGGAGGTTGGGTAGTCAAGAACCTCATATTGACATATTTATTATATGTCACTAGTGTGGAAAACTAAGATACATGAAACCTCGGTGAAAGAGGGATGTAGATGAATGTAGAGGATGTGGAAGGTTGGGAATTTTATAATGCCTCTATAGGAAATTTCCACCAGTTCCTATCTAAGGATGATCTATACTTATAGAACATTGTGGAGAGGGTCTATTTTTTTCACGTTAGGAAGGACTATCAATTACCACCTACTACATAGGTTGAGGTGGTTATTGGGGAAGATAAAATTTGTACTCGGATTATCAACCCCGGTAGAGTGGGACTTGTTATGAAAGTCATGCTATGACATAGGTCTATAATAAAGGACAACATAATGTATTGAAACATATTGTATATGAGTAGAACATCAAGACATTGTCTGTTTGAGGTACTATTCTAGTGGCCTCTACATTAGTGTCAACTATATTTATCATAGGTAAATAAACACAGTTTTATATTTTCTATGACTCTAGTTAGAATGGGATTTGAGATAGAACACTTGTGTGGTGTGATGATGATTAATATAATCTTAGGTATCCAAATAGTGATTATTCGCTGATGTAAGGATTTCCACCTTGAGATATGTGGATACCTATTCATGTGGGATATTTTTATTAATGAGATGACAGGGTTTGATGTTATTATTGATATGGATATGATAATTTCCAATCATTAACGCATTTAATTTTTTCTCAGGAGGGTTATTTTTTACATCAGAATGTGGTGGTATATATATTTCTTATAAGGATTAGGTTGTTCATGAATTTACATATTTACAAGAGTAGAAAAGGATGTGTATTGTAACAGCTCAGATCTCCAGTCTCTTCATGGATGATCAGGTAATAAGACCTATAAATTTTCCACTTATGGTGGTTTTTTTCACTGATTTTTTTCATAATGAAATTTCTAGTCTACCTAATTCTAGAGAGTTGTAAGTAACCATTGATCTAGATTCGAGAGTAGTACCAGTGTCCATTCCTCTATATATGATGGATGATATATAGAATCTTGAAAACAATAAGTAGTTGGATGAACTGAAAGATAAAGGTTTTATCCAAACTTATACATCATTATGGGTTTATATGGTATATTTATCATAGAAGGGGGACGGTACCCCCTGTATTTGTATAGATTACCAAAGGTTGAACCAATTCTAATTTAAGAATCGGTATCAACCGCCTCTAATATACAAAATCTATGATCAACTCTATTAAGAGAGAGAATTCTCAATGATTGATTTGAGGATAGGATATCATCATATATATATTAAGTATTAAGATATACCTTCTATTGATTTCTAAAGTAGGTATGAATCTTACGAGTACTGGTAATGTTGTTCGATCTCACGAATGCACTGGAAGGGTTTTGGGCTATGTTGAATTTGGTTTTCCACACATATCTTGATTCATTCATGATATTATTTGTGTGAAAAATATTATTTTATTCTATTTCCTAGATAGAATATGAAAAAAAAAACTTTATGAGGACACTAAATACACTAAGAAAAAACAATAATTATTTTAAATACATAAAATTAAATATTTTATTGAGAGAAGTCCACTTCCTTGGTCATAGAATATCAGTGTTGGGAGACCAGTATACCAAGAGGATGTGAGATATGTAGTTTCCTTGTAGTATTCCATGAAATACATTGATAAAATTAGTTTAATAGGGAAATAATTGAATTACAAACACCTCATCCATGATATTCCATTCTTAGTAGTGTTGCTTAAGGTCTTTATGATGAAATTTGTGAAATTAATATGGTCAGAAGATTTTGAAAGAACCATATATTAATTAGAATAATGGTTAACATAAATACAAATTATGATTCTTCCAGAGTTCAAGGAAGATATATAGTATACTATGTCACATTATGAAATGGGATTGGAGTTGTTTTAATTTTGGATGAGAGATTCATTGATTACGGGTCTCATCATTTGAGTCCCCATGTGTGGTATTACCCGACACATGCCCTCAAGGATGCATCTTTTGTTCATGTTCCATGATATTGGAGGCTTTATTTACTTAGGGAGAATTTTTTGTCATTCATTGACCACAAAAATTTCTAGCTATATATTTACATAACCTTATTTTAATCTCACGTAGTGCTGGTTTGTTGAATACCTATAGTCATTTGATTACAATTTTTCTATATGTCTAATATGAATATTTAGTAGTCGATGAAATAAGATAGAATAGTCACACACATTCTATTTGTGAGGCCAGTGGTGAAGTGTATCTTATAAAAATGTTTTTTGAAAATCAATTTGATGTTTATTAGGATCATGGGAAGACTTTCCTCTCATATTTAAGGGTGAACTTTACTCTTATAGAATGTGAATATATGTGGAAAATTTTAGATCAAGAAGGCCTAGCCATGAGGGATAATATCTCTAATGAGAATATATCTTCAAATTTGATCCTGGATGATGATGTAACCATTTAATTTCATGAAAATTTATGGATTCTAGTGACATATGATACAGGTTGATGTGAAAATTTCATGGCTCAGTATAGTAAGTGGATCCCGATGTGTCATAGATTTATTGAGAGTTGTGTGGCCAGAATTGGTGGACTAGTATACAATTTGAGATAACTAAATTTATCACTTGGTGTTTTACCACATTGTATGTGAATGTGAGACATCAGTGATTGGTAGGAAATCTGTAGTTTTATTCCCTTACCTAGTGGATATGTTATGATATATCTATTTACATCCTGATAGGATTATTCTAAACTACTAGAGAAAATTATGTTCTGTGTGTTGTTGTTGATTGTTTGATGGAGGTCTCTCAATTATAAAATATTCAGAAGAATTTATTGATAGACAATATAGGGAGGTTATAAGCTAGGTAGTTCGTACGTCTTCATGAATCTAAACTACCTACCATATTTAATATATACACTTATATTACATCACACTTATAGAAAGGGTTGTATAAGGCCTTTGGTGCATAGGTGTCTCTAAGAATGACCTTACACATTTAGTCTAATTGATATACAGAGAACACAGTTTATGTTTTGGAGGAAATTATCAATGCATGTTTTCTTGACTTTTGGTTCTCATTGGTGAAAAATGTTCCCCTTGTTCTATTAAAATATAACAATAGCATTCAATGTACCATTAATATGGATCCTTATGAATACTTTTGTGGTAGGATTTTTTTCTTCAATTTTATATTGGATAATGGTAGGGGATCCATCTTTTCCAACTATAGATATTATATATGAGACATTAGGCCAGTTGTACCTAATCTAGAAGAAAATGTTGATAGGTAGTTCCATATATCAATTGTATTCCAAGATCCATTGATGAAAAAGGGAGTTTCATTTTGGACAACATGTTTTAATGCATGTTTCACCCTGGATGGTCCATCAACGATTTCTAGTATATTGTAAGATATCAAAATGGTTCAACGATCAAATTGAGGTATTATATAGGATCAGACCAGTTTCTTACAATAAATCACTACCTCAAAAATACCAGTCTATGAATGAATTTTTCAAACTATCTCAGATCTGTTGATTTTATACAGTCTTGTAACATGTTTTATATATTTAAGAGGTTGATTTTGATATTGAATATTTTTTTAGGACTACCCAATTAGTATCTTGGATTAAAGTTATAAGACCTTCTTAGATAGATTAGTTCCTTTAGTATAGGTTCAATAGTAGCATCTCCAGTATATGACAAGACATGGGAGTGGGATGTAGACGTGCACAGTAAATGGTTAGATCATTTCTCATATGATATTTTTTCATCATAAGGAAAACACAAGGAAGGTTTTCATTAATAATGGTTGTTTCTAATGTCCTATAAATTCATTAAAATATAGATTTTTTTTTACTATTTAAATATATCAATTTTATCTACTAATGTTTTATTAAACATAATGAAGGTTTTTAGAGATTATAAAGCTTTTTCAGTGCCTAAAACAATTGAATTTGGAGGAATGGATTAGGCTACATGGTATGTAGATACTATGCAGCCTTGACGGTATGGTTTCTCCCAACCATGATAGAAATATTAGTGGGGTGTAAGAGGCTTCATGGTTGCCTAAAACCATGCGATATGAGGCATGTAGTTGTGTAATTTTTTAGAAATATCACAGGTAATTTGAATGGTTTACAAATCATTATCCAAACCATTCACATAGCTTATGTGGGGTCCCACCATAGATAGTGGTGGTAGCATGTTTTGAGAATTATTTAGAAAACCTTGTGGACATACCACTTGACCCCATTTTTTAGTCTATAATTATTTTTCCCTAAATACTTTTAAATACCTCAAACATTTATTTCCCTTCTTCCTAAAAGAGAGAATCCCCATTTTTCTTCTCCATTGGATTCTTTCTCCCCCTCACCTTTGGATGTCGGTGACTCCTACATTTGGAGTATGTGTAATCCTCCATCATAAGTATTGGATAGCTAGTGGTGGTCTCTTTCATCATTTTTTCATATTAAATATTATATTACCATATATTTTATTAATTTGGTGTGAACAATTTTTAAATATTTCAATGGTGTTGGACCATTCATCTAATTTATTCCATTCTACTTAATAATAGAAGATGATATTCTCTGAGGTGTTATCCACGACCATAACATATGTGGTATAGAATTATTTCCTAAATGTTATATTATTTCCAACATGTATTTTGTTTTTCATGCACATAATATAGTTTTTTGTGGTGCCTAAAATTTGATAAACAAATTTAAATATTTATTCAATGCCTAATTACTTCCAAGAAAAAATAGAAATCGAATGGGAGTCCAACCTTGTTAAATTACACCCCCTTGGGTGTGATAAATATAATCCCATCCTTTAATTTAAATTTTTAATTATCAATCCACTTTTAATGATGGTTTAATTGTCTCTAAAATGGATCTTATTTACTTAATAAATTGAAAGACTTTGATTAAAGGGAAGGGTGGAAAGGCCACTGCACATGATATGTAATTATAAATTAGAATTATAAAAATTGAAACACCCTAGATTATATTGGGAATGATAAATTGAAATGATTAATATATAATTTATTATTACTATTATTATTATTCCTTATAGATTTGTCACTGAACAATGTTTAAGGGAGTTTTTGATCATGATGATTAAGTCTCCCTTACATAGGGTGTTGGGAAATATGTGTTGTACTATTGATTTTTTTTTGCCAAATAGGGATGACACTACTTGTTCTGGTGTTTAGGGTGTTGGTCAATATGACTCCCCCCACCATCTCTAGTGATGTGCATGATATGTCAAAATCATAGTGAGATTTGGTGATTGAACCCATGCATGAGCCTATAGATCAGTATAATAATTATGGATTCCTGAATTATACCCTAGGTCCATCTATTATCCAGAATTCATGTGTATGATTAAATTTGTACTCATGATACTATTGTGTATATGTGTAGATAGTATATTACTCAATATATATATTATTACCTATATACATATGATTTATAAATCACTCATTTTCTATTCATTTCAAATTCATATAGAATCTGCAATGTGTTTGTCTAGAACCTGATAAGATATTATTTATTATCCAACATTTTTATTATTCATTATAACATCAACATATTATGCTATTAACACTAAATTGATTATCACTTTACAATGTTAGTGGTGGCCTACTGATTTTATATTAAACCCTTCTAAATCATCATTTAGCTTCCCAATAGAAGTCTTTACTACATGTATGGATAAGTGAAATCTCCATGTTATATATTCTTGATCTATTTATCTTATATATAGTTACATGGGAGGAAAGGATGGAGCATATGATCATAATACCAGTGAAGCTGTCTTTTGGTCTTTTTATAGTTCCATATTTTATGATGTATATCCATGTACTATATATCCCCCATTTACAGTTTTTGTATATAATCAAGCCATGACATCATTTTGTATATGACTCATCCATTTCCCATAATTTTCTATTACTCATTGGATTCTAATTTTCCACTTTTCTTATATATTCATATATTGTTTCCTCTATGTTTCTATTCATATTGTAATTATTTTATTTCCTACTTTTATATATATATACTATTCCCCTATGATATTATGGTATAGCCTCCCCAACATACCACCATAGACACTCATTACTATTTGACGTCCTCTAGTTTATGGGGAGGCACTCTTGAGGCCTTGTGACCCCTATATCCAAGAACAATTCCATGTCTCCTAGGTCACGATGTTACATACCATGAAACAATACATCCCATTACCTCATCCAACAAGATCATTGAACACATACATTGTAGAAGTGGTATCATTCACATAGGCATTGGACCCTCATGCAATTTTGTTTAAGTGGCCTCAAAGAATAAGAATCACATGAAACAACAACCCAATGAAAATATTTCATGGGGTGACCGTTAATGATAATAAACCAAATTTACTTATAGGAAAAAATAAACATGTTATACTCTTTCCATGATTAACATTTTCCATGATTAATCATGTAGGATCCATAGAATAACCATATCATGTTTCCAGTAATCAATAATAAGTCATTGGTTGAGTTAATGAACTACCAAATGTAGTTCCTTTATAAAATATTTCCTCGATACTCCCTCAAAGGGTGTAATATATTCATGTATTCGGTATATGAGAATTTGTACCATGTAAAATAGGATTTTGGTGATCCCTGTACAGATATGACATATTTTTTAATCATTATGAAGATGATAATTATCACTATGAAAGATAATTGGTCTCCAATTGAAGATTATTAAATTTTTATTCCGTAAAATTCATTAATTTAGTCATTCGAGCTTAGGGGGACATCCAAGAATAGTAGAACCAAGAATAACCTCCAGATCTCTATTATCACTCACCAACAATGTCTTTATATTTTCATCCCACTAAGGCCTAAAAGTGTCATCACAAATATTGTAATGATTGTTGAGATACCTTTATAGTACAAAAGATAGTCATTACCCTAATCGAATTTATTCCCCCTCTATTATGATGTTTTTCCACGTCACAGTTAATAATACAAGATTCCTTTAATAAATAACATTAATATTCCTCTATAAATTCCACCATGTTGGTAGACTATTGTTCAAATTTTATTGATGAAGCGTTTTCAATGTCTCCCTTAGGAACATTCACAATACATAATCAATGGAAATGTAAATTAAATTATAAAAGTTAAATATCTCAATTTGTATTCCTTGAAATCATGTATTATGTTTTTGACAATATAAAACATGATTTATTAAAATATCAATGATAAAATTCAACTATAGCCCTGAAAAACCATTACATTATATGAATTATTTTTTTTTGAAAATAAAAAAAATTGATGTCTTTATTACATGCTACAACATGTAATCCTCTCCTTATATGACAAAACATTTAAAAAGTTTTATATTGGAAAAATTTGAGTTTATATATCATTACACACAATAATAAATTTGTCTTTTGTTATACACAAAATCCGAGTTTAGATTTCACTATACACTACAATGAGATTAAAGAGTACATGCCATACTATTACTTTGATAGTTATAAAATAGACATTGGGAAGGAGGGTATAAATTTGATTAAGTAAATTACAAAATTTTTTAATACACATTTCATTATAATTACTTCTATATTTTACAATTAATTAGAAATAAAAATAAAACCCTTTTAATAATAAGGGGGAAGATTTTTAAAAAACAATTCATCTTCGCAAAAGTGTTGCTTATATCCAAAAATTAACAAAATCACTTTAGTTAAATGATATTAAGTAAATTTATATGTTATATTTTCAATAAATTTTTTAACATTCATCTTATATGCTTTCTAGACTATAGGTAAATATAAATCTAATTTTATGCTTAAAACTATAATTTTTTAGAAAAGAATTTTTTACCTTCTGTTGGGCGCAATAATTTAAAATTTTTTTTAACACATTTATAAATATTATATGGAAAAATAAACCTCATTTATTTTGAAAATAATATCGAAATTTTCTTAGGCTGAATTTTGTAAATTATTCTATAAAGATTAATTTTCTACTATATAGTATAATATTAATGAAATTTAAATAAAAACATTATGTTTGGTTAATTTATTTCTAGAGATAAATAATATTTCAAATAATATTAAAATATTAATTTGATTAATTATTTTTATATTATTACAATTTTAGTAATTGAAATAATTTTCACCTTTAAATTGGAAATAAAAACAGTTCAATCTTTTGAACATTTCTCTTTAAAAACATATTTTCCCATCTCGTATATTGTATAAAATTTAAATAATTTTTTCCTAATTGTATAAATTATATTTATAAAAATGAATTAAATATTTTGAATCAGATTAATTTATAATTCATAATAATCAAAAAAAAATATGAATTTTATTTATTTAATATAGTTAAAATTAAACTCGCCGATTAAGAGAATAACGAGTTTACATATTGAATAAACATTAAACATAAGTAAGAAATGACCTATAAACCTGTCCAATTCCATTTGGAATTCCATATTTATACATTATACATTAATTTATCAAATTTATTTCATTATTCAATCATTTTTTATTAAACAAGTTGGTTCACCTAATTATCTTTTGACATATACCATGTGATTACTCTCCCCCACTTATAAAAGGAAACCACATCGCATCCACATTTACCACAGTCAAAACAAGTTTGATCAGTAAAACTCTTCCCAATGGCCATATAAACATATCGACCCTCATTATAGAATCATTACATTGTGAATAATTCTAACCAATGAATGCCTTTGTTGTAGACCAAAAAAATAACCTAAAGAAGAAGTATCATTCTTCAAGCTATATATTTTTTCTTTCTCCAACCTTTTTATATATTTTTATGTAATTACTAAATATAAAATTTATAATTATAAATTGTAATGTCCCGGACCTCTTCGGCCCATTCCATTGTCAAAAATAAGGTCACGAAGTGTTCTGAAGGGTAAAATAGACTTTTCCCACACTTTTCGGAATTTTGAAACTACACGCCATGTTCCCCCTCGCCTAGTATACCCCGTGTTGAAGGCCATGTCCTTTCCATGTGAAATGAATTGGTACATGTCGTGTACCCCATACTTCACGCTGTGTAGTCCCTCCATGCGTATGTGTTACCCTCAAACAGTGTCTTTACCAGTCAACGGTCGCGAGCCATATTAAAGGCCGTGTTGGAAGCCACATGGTGACCGTGTGAAATGGCTGATTACATGCCGTGTACCATAAAGTAGACACCGTTTACATTTTTTTCTCTCATATAAAATTAAAGGTCCCCTCCTCCTTTTCAACTCACCACTCTCTTCCCCATTCCTCTGGGCAAAGCTCTCCTAAGAGACTGAAAGGCTCTTTTCCTTCAATAACTTCTTCGTCCGAGCTCCGATTTACGATCCGTCAGCGTCCACAGGATCGTATCGATGCGAACGAACATCTGATCTTTGATCAGTTGTCTTCCTTCATCCTTTCCATTCCTACTTCCACCCGAGGAGGTTTTGTCGGGACTTGATAGAAGTGACGAATGCCGACGAACATCTTCTAAAGATGATCCGAGGGAGCATTGTGATCAAAATCTGTTGAGGTAGGGATCATAACTTCATCTCTCTAAATTTTTCATCATGCGGGGTGGGTATCCTCTTGTTTTCCTGATAAACAGTTGAATAATTAAATAAAGATAATAACTGGTTAAAGAATAGGGATGGGGAAGTTGTTTTTTTATTTTTTATATCCAATGATATTATGTTGTGAATTGAATAGGCTTATGCCTACTGAAAATCATGGTCATTGGGTGGATTTTCTTACACAATTAAATGTTTCCCTATCTTTATAGACCATTTATGGAAGGGAACTTATGGAACGTGGAAATTTAGTTAATCACGTAAAGTTGGGTGATTAAAATCTGGAACCCTTGTGTGATCACCCCGGTTGAACAAAATAGAATAATGAACATGTGGGTGTTGGCTTGTATATGTGGCATGTGATGGGGGTGTTTTGTGGGTTGTTGTGGATAGGGTGAGCAGTGGGGCTGCGGTTGGCTTGTTTGTGGGTTGGTGTAAATTTTATGCAGGTAACGGGCAGCGGGGCTGCGATAAATGGTATTAATGGGATAATGATGTACGGGTTCAGTGTGATTGTTGTTGTGGGGGATGGTAGCAGGGCTGCAAGGATAGGTTTAATGAGAACTGAGTATGGGTTGTGAATAATAAATAAAAATTGGTGGGTCAATGAAATGGAATGACAATAACAATTAATGTGTTGTTTGGTTATTAAGAAGGGTTTTTTTGTGCTTGTGTTTTCTGAACATGATTTGTGGATGGTAGGGATATTATTTACAAATGAATGATGTGGTTGGAAGTGGATACTTTCCTAGTAGTTAAGGAAGTAATAAACTAATTCTGTTGAAACGTGAAAACCTAAATGGGGATAGGGTTGTTTATTGTATGCATGCTTCATAGTAGTAGTGCAGAGGCACATGATCAGTTTCACTATTTAGAATCCATATGTTGGGCTATGTGTTTGGTATACTTATATATATCTGTATCTTTGTGTTTTATCACACCCCACCCTTGTTGAGCACTTAGTGCCGAACACTCCCATTTCATGGGATAGGGTGTTTTTCCCTTAGTTAGTAGCTCATTCTTGCTCATTCTTCCTTAAGCTATGATGGCATGAGGTGACCATACACCTAAGACTTTTCAGGTAGGTTTTGATGGGGTGGTTTTAGACCAAGACACATCGGGCAGGATTTACTATTTCCCAAGAATTTTCGGGATGAGGTCCAAGTGTGTGCGGGTGGGATATATGGTTGTGAGGCCTAGGTGTGTATAGGCGGGATATGTGGTTGTGAGGCCCAGGTGTGTGCGGGAGGGATGTGTGGTTTTGTGAGGCCTAGGTGTGTGCAGGTGGGAAGAGTGTGGCAACTTCAGGACATTCATCATTAGGAAGAGGAGCTAACTCGTGGGAAGGGGTGCAGGGTACCCAATACTCTTGTTCTTATACTACTACTACCTATTGTGATTGTGTTTTTGGTGAGTGTGGCCAGTGAGGTTGGGTGGATAGATTTCCTTGGTAGGTTTCTTCTGTTGTTCTTAGGTTTCCAGGAGGACTACCAGGGTCGTGCAGGACAATACTAGTCGGGGCAGTTGGAGTTGCTGCAGTTGTTGTACACTTGTTTCTATTGGTATAGTACTTTTGATATTTCCTTTACTTGTACCTTGTTTGAGAACTATTTAAACATGTACGTGGGATTGGTTGGGTTTTATTTTTATACACTTGTTCCATTCCTTTTGGTGTTTGACATGTCCTATTTCCCAATATTAAATAATAAAAAGTTTAAAGCCTCCCATTATTGTGAAAAATCATACCCTTGGTGCTAGTCGCCACTCGGGGGCCTACTGGAAGCGGGACTCGGGGGTCATTATCTCCCTTTCACCATTACCAGCTCAAGAGGGGCATCTTTGGTGGGAGGGGTCGTGATAGAATAGTATCAGAGGAGTTTGAGAGATAGGATGGAGTCTGGAGTTAGGCATAGTGAGTAATGCAAGGGATGGTAGGGAAACAACATTGGTTAATATTTGTGCGTGACATAGTCTAGGGAAGACCGGCTAGGACACGAGATTTTAGGGCCCCCCATGATCCGATGCAAGGACTCTGAGTCTACCAAACGACCAAGTGAGACTACATTGATTGCAGGGAAGAGACCCTAGAAAAGGTACATGCATCATCATGATTGTTTTTTACATGATTTGGGTGTTTTGGTAAAGAAATCAAAATAAAATGACAAAATGAAACCCTAAGAAATTTCATTACTACTTGAGCTTAGGCGATCTTTGTTTACCGTACAGCTATGGCACCTGGACATCATCCCCTGGTGGCTCAGATGGCGGAGGCCTAGCAGATTCAAGCGGTCGATCAGTTGATGATTGACCAAGCAGAGGAATATGACCAGTGGCAGAGGACTATCCGTTCTTTCCAGTAACACACCCTCAAGAAGTACGAGGGTAGTACATCTGATACGGAGACAGAGGGTTGGATTGAGGAGCTAGGGGTCACTTTTACCTGGATTCGTGTTCTGATGGAGTACTGGGTTCCCCTAGCAGTCAGTCAGCTAAGAGGGGCGGCATGTCGGTGGTGGACACTCTACCTTAGAGAGAGGATGGAGACAAATGATCCATGGGCTGAATTTGAGAAGGAATTCTGAAAGGTATTCCTTTCTTCCCTGATCAAGGTGTAGAAGTGGCAGGAGTTACTCTCCCTTCAGCTGGAAAGAATGTCAGTACATGAGTTGGGGATCAAGTTCTAGGATCTCCTGCGCTTTTCTCCATATCTCTTTCCGAATGAGGAGTCTCGGGCGAGAAGTTTGGAGGAGGCGCTTTGTCCTTCGCTCCAGTATCTTGTCACCCCATTCACCCTTCCGACATACATGGAATTACAGAAGAATTCAAAGGTTGTAGAGATGATGCACTTGCAGGGAGGTGCAACACGTGAGGGGATCCAGCCAGGTTCGTCATAGGGGAAGGCAGTCAACAGCAGGTCTCCTGCGACGGGACCTTCCAGGTTCATGCCAGTGGGGAGCATGCCCCAGCAGTTCCAGTTCAGATCTTCAGATCCTTGTATCTTTTTCATGAGCCCAAGAGTGAAGTTTTTTTCTTGTGGAGGATTCAGGAACATTCCGAGTCAGTGCCCAACCCAAGCATAGTACGGTGGAGGTGGGTAGGATCATCACCCACCTTAGCAGCACCAGTTGCCGGCAAGGCCCTTCCAGTAGCAGCAAGAACATTCTCCTCTGAGGGTAAAAATTGCGGGAGGTGGCCGACCTCAGGGACCTCAACCAGGGAATGGTCAGGGAGGTGGATGACATCAGAGAGGCAGAGGAGCTGGGCAAGGATAGTTGCATGCAAGAGAGCTGACAGCTCTGGCAGAACCAGAGGTGGTGTGAGGTACGATTTGTTTGTTCAACACTCTCGTTTCGTCTTGTTCGATTCAGGAGCTTCACACTCCTTTGTTGCACCTGGTCTAGCCCATGCTTTGGGACTAGAAGTAGAGAGACTTTCCTTACCACCGGTATGAAGTACACCAGTTGGATGCCAGAACAGTGTATCTTGTGTTTTCCGGGAATGTGGGCTGACGTTGGGACACCATTTATCTAGTGGGGACCTTATTCTATTACAGATGCAGTCATATGATGTCATCCTAGGCATATATTGGTTGTTTTCTGTTATTTCAGTTATTGACTGCTTCCGAATAAGGGTCATGTTCTCTGAAGTGGATGGGAAACGTGTATCTTTTGTGGGAAAGAGGAGCAATCAGGTGGGAATCCGCTATGTAGAGCCTCCCCTTTCCTTGTTAGGTGAGTTATCAGTGGTTACAGCTGATATAGACATGATGGATGTCCCGGGGGTTATTGGGGATTTCCTCAATGTTTTTCCTAAGGATATTGTGACTATACCCCACCCCCCCAAACGTGACGTAGAGTTTGGGATAGAATTACAGCGTGATGCCCGTCCGATTTCGATGGAATCTTATCAGATGGCCCCTTCAGAGTTTCGAGAGTTACAGATTCAGATTGATGATCTGATGGAGAAGTTTTTTGTTCGACCCAGCATATCACCATGGGGTGCTCCAGTTTTGTTCGTGAAGAAGGAAGATGGTGGTCTCAGACTATGCATAGACTACCGAAGGATGAACCAGGTAATGGGAAAGAACTGTTACCCCCTTCCAATGATAGATGATCACTTCGACCAACTGAGGGGATCAGGTTGGTTTTCTATGATTGATCTATGATCTAGATATCATCAACTTAGTGTAAAGGACAGTGACATCTCGAAGACGGCTTTCAGGTTTAGGTATGGCCACTTTGAGTTTTTAGTGATGCCATTTGGAGTTACGAATGCACTGGCTGTGTTAATGGGACTTATGAACTGTGTCCTGTGAGAGTTTCTAGACTGGTTTGTCGTTGTGTGTATTGATGACATCATGATCTACTCAAGATCTGAGGAGGAGCGCGTTGAGCATCTCATGGCAGTCTTAGATGTCCTTCGACACTACCATCTTTACGGGAAATTGTCGATGTATAAGTTCTTGATGCAAGAAGTACACTTCCCTGGGCACATGGTATCTCATCATGGAGTGTCAGTGGACTCGTCGAAGGTGGAGGCAGTTGTTTCTTGGGCCGCACCAATGAGCATGGCAGATGTTCATAGTTTCCTCGGGTTAGCAGGTTTCTATCGGAGGTTCTTTTCAGACTTCTCTCGAGTTGCTGCTCCAATTATATCATTGACTAGGAAGAACCAGGTCTTCCTATGGAGCGATCAGATCCAGAAAGCTTTCGACTACCAGAAGGATAAGTTGGTCAGTGCTCCTGTACTCAGGTTTCTAGAGTAAGGTTTGTTGGATGAGTTGTTTTGTGATGCTTCTATACATGGTCTAGGGTACGTGCTGATGTAGAAGAACGGAGTGATCTTTTATGGGTCTAGGCAGTTACGCCCTCACGAGCGTAACTATTCCACCCATGACCTAGAGCATGTAGCAGTAGGGTTCGTACTGAATTTTTGGCAACATTACCTCTTTGGGGAGCACTATGTGGTCTTCTCAGATCACAAGAGCCTGCAATATATGTTCTCTCAGCGTGACCTAAAATTACGGCAGCGAATATGGGTCGAGTTCCTCTAAGAATATGACTTAGAGATCTCTTACACTGAAGGTAAGGGCAACGTTGTGGCTGATGCCCTATGCAGGAAGTCTCATAAGGAAGTGGTTCGGGAATCCACTAATGCTTGGAATGTGATGGGAGTGTTGTCCGCCTTGTACTTGGATGGAAGGGTAGAATGTGTTAGAGGCAGTTTGTTCAGATGACTCTCTAGTCATCCTTGTTGGAGCGGGTGGAAGAGTCTCAGGGGGGGACTCCGAGGCGGAAGTAATGAGAGATCGTGTCGATCATGGAAACACTCTCGAAGGATGGTAATAGGATAGCTAACATCAGATGCTTTTCCATGGAAGGTTGTTTGTTCCGGAGGTGATGCGTGACGGAGTTCTCCGTGAGTTCCATAGATCAGCCTTGGCGGTACATCCAGGAGTTTCAAAAATGTACCGAGGCTTGAGGGAACAGTTTTGGTGGCCCGGGGTGAAACAGGCAATGGCAGAATTTGTGGCTAAATTCCTAGTGTGACAGCAAGTGAAGATTTAACATTGTGTTCCTAGTGGTTTGTTCCATCCATTATATGTCCTCGAGTGGATGTGGGATGACATATTGATGGACTTCGTCACAGGACTACCTAGATCTCAGGGTGGTTATGATGTAATCTGGGTAGTGGTGGATCGACTGACGAAATAAGCTCACTTCTTATAAATTAAGGAGTCGGGCCTGGTGAGTACCTTAGAACGGTGGTATGTAGACGAGGTGGTGCATTCTCATGATTTTCAGAAGACTATCATCTCAGATCAGGATACTCGGTTTACCTCACGAGTCTGGAGGGGGTTACCGCATGCTTTCGGAACCCAGCTACGCCTTAGCACTGCTTTCCACCCCCAGATCGATGGATAGACAGAGCGGACTATCCAGACATTAGATGACATGCTATGAGCATGCGTTCTGGATTTCGGAGGATCATGGGTACGACACTAGTATTTAGTATTGCTTGCCTATAACAGCAACTGCAACTCTATTATTGGCATGGTATCGTTTGTGGAATTGAATGGAAGACCATGTCGTTCACCCATTTTCTAGGCAGCGGTTGGTGAGACAGGTGATCTTGGGCCACAGGTAGTGCAGAACACCACAGAGAAAATCCATCTTATACGTGAGAGGATGAAATCAGATCAAGACCGACCGAAGTCTTATGTTGATCATCAGAGAAGGCCCTTGGAGTTAGAGGTGTGGGATCATGTGTTCTTGAAGGTTCCCCCTCGACGGGGGTAGCATAGTTTTGGGAAAGGAACAATCTCTCACCTAGGTTTATCGGACCTTTTGAGGTGCTGAGGCGAGTCGACGAGGTGGCATATCAGCTAGCCCTACCACCTCAGTTGGAGAAGGTTCAGGACGTCTTCCACAATTCCTAGCTACGTCGATAATTACACGATGAGCGTGACATTATCGACTGAGGATAGTTAGATATGGGAGACAACGGGACCTTCAAGGAATGACCAGTCATAATCAAGGATCTAAAATAGAAGGTGCTTCGTGGACAAAACATTCACTTGGTTTGTGTGTTGTGGAGGCATGGCGGCCTCGAGGAGAGCACTTTGGAGTGGGAGGCCCAGATGCACGCTCAGTACCCGGAGTTGTTTTGACATGTGATTTTTATTTGTTCTTCTAAGCTTTGTGTTGATGTTATACATTGTACCTTTGATATGTGGAATTCTTGTCTTCTCGGTTAATAGACATTTTGTTTCATTGTTTTCTATAAGTTTGTAGCATGTCTAGATGTGTGGGGAAAGGAAAAAACCTGACTCTTAATCAAGATGCATTAATGAGGATACGATTGAACCCGTTCGAGCGAGTCAGTGCCGCCTAAAGTGGATTATATCTCATCATAGGAGAAGGAATTTTCCCCAAAACACATGTTCAGGCAGTGTGTTGGTTGTGTCGTGTTGGGGGGTAGTGCAAGTTGGAAAATCCAAATATATGGAAGTGGTAAGGCCCAATCCTTAATCGAGATGCATTAATGCGGATGCGATTAAACCCATGAAAGCGAGTCAGTGCCCCATAAAGTGGATAATATCTTGACATAGGAGAGGGAATTTATAACACATATGATTAGAGTTTTTGGTTTGGTTCTTGTTATAATGAGAACCCTAAGAGGTATCTTGTTGGGTTCCACTATGTTGATTTTTGAATTCACAGGGACGAGAATGTTTTAATAGGTATCTGATGTAATGGCCCGGACCTCTCTGGCCCATTATTATTTCAAAAAGAAGGCGAAGAAGTGTTATGGAGGGTAAAATGGACTTTTCCCACAATTTTCAGAATTTTGAAACTACACGCCTTGTAGTATGACTACATGTAATGTACCCTTTCACCCGGTATACCCCGTGTTGAAGGTCGTGTCCTTGCAGTGCAAAATATATCGGTGCATGATGTGTACCCCATACTACATGTCGTGTAGTCCCTCCCCACTTATGTGTTACCCTCAAACTATGTGTTAAACAGTCAGTGGTCACGTGCCGCATTAAAGGTCATGTTGGAAGCCACGTGGTGACCGTGTGAAATGGCCGAGTACACACCATGTACCATAAAGTACATGCCCTGTACTTTTGTTTTTCTCACATATAAAAGGAGGGGTCCCCTCCGACATTTAAACTCACCCCTCTCCTCCCCATTCCTCTGAGCAGAGCTCTCCCAAAAGACTCAAAGGCTCCTTTTCTCCGATATCTTCTTCGTATGAGCTCCGATTTACGATTATTCAGTGGCCACTGGATCGTAATGATGAGGCAGAACTTTTCATCTTTGATCTGTTGTCTTTCCATCGTCCTTTCCTTTCTAAAATCCACTTGAGGAGGTTTTTCCGGGACTCGACAGAAGTGACGAATGCTGACATACGTCTTCTAAAGATGATCCGGGGGAGCGTTGTGATCAGAACCTGTTGAGGTTGGAATCTTACCTTCCTCTCTCTAAATTTTTTCATCATGTGGGGTGGGTGTCTTTTTGATTATGTGAAACACATTTGAAACGGTTGAATAAAGATAATAACTAGCTTATATAATTGGGATGGTATGTTTGTGAATGCAGTTACATTATTTATATCCTATGATATTATGTTGTGAATTGAATCAGATATTGCCTACTGAAAATCACTGTCATTGGGGGCCTTTTCGTGTGCAATTAAATGTTTCCATATCTTTCTATACCATTTTTGTGGATGGAAACTTCGTTGAATGTGGAATTTGGTTAATCATGTAATGTTGGCTGATATAAAATATGGAAACCTTGTGTGATCACCCCGGTTGAACAAATGGAAAAATGAAAATGTGGGTGTTGGCATAGATACGTGGAATGTGCTGGGGGAGTTATGTGGGTTGTTGTGGATCGGGTGAGCAGCGAGGCTACGATTGTCTTGGTTGTGGGTTGGTGTCAATGTTATAGCGGGGCTGTGATAAATGGTATTCAAGGGATAATGATGCATGGGTTTCGGTGTGATTGTGATTATGGTGGTTGAATGTGAGGCTGCAGGGACGGGTTTAAATGTGAACGAGTTATGGGTTGTGAATTATAAATAAAAAAGTGGAAGAGTTAATGAATGGTGGGTCATGTTAATGGAATGAGATTAATAATCAACGGGTTGGTTGGTTAATAAGAAGGGACTTGTTGTGTTGCTTGTGTTTTCCTAACTTGATTTCTGGATCGCAGAGATATGTTTTACGAATGATTGATATGGTTTGTTGTGGTTGGTTTCCTAGTATATAAGGAACTAAATAAACTAATTCTGCTGAAATGTGAAAACCTAAATGGGGTTTGGGTTATTTGTTGTATAGGTGCTTCATAGTAGCAGTGCTGAAGCACGTGCTCAGTTTCTCTGTTTAGAAGCCATAGGTTTCTCTGTGTGTTTAGTATACATATATGTATCTGTATCTTTTTTATTTTATCGCACCCCACCCATGTTGTGCACTTAGTGTCGAACACTCCCATTTTCTGGGAGATGGTGTTTCCCCTTAGTTACTAGATCCATTAGGCTCCTTATTACCTAGGCTATGATGTCTTGAGGCGACATTATACCTAAGTCCCCTCAGGTAGGTTTCGTTTGGGGTGGTATTATCCCATGACTCTTCGGGCAGGTTTTACTATTTACCAAGAATCGCCGGGATGGGGCCCAGGTGTGTTCGGGTGGGATACATGGTTGTGAGGCCTAGGTGTGTGTGAGCAGGATACGTGGTTGTGAGGTCCATGTGTGTGGGGGTGGGATGTGTGGTTTTGTGAGGACTAGGTGTGTGTGGGAGGGAAGAGTGTGGCAACGTCAGGACGTTCGCCGTTAGGAAGAGCAGCTTACTAGTGGGAAGGGCTGAGGGGTACCCAATACTCTTGTTCTTATACTACTACTACCTATTGTGATTGTGTTTTTTTTAGTGTGGCTAGTGAGGTTGGGTGGATAGATTTCCCTTCTAGGATTCTTCTATTGTTCTCACAGGACATTAGGATATCTCCCCACCTGTGCATGAGATCTTTAGGTTTACCTACTAAGTATACTTGTATGCTCCCCCAACGTTTAATTTCAAGTCTCCAGCAGGACTACTAGGTCCGTGAGGGACCCTACTAGTCGGGAAAATTGGATTTGTTACAGTTGTTGTACACTTTTTTCTTTTGGTATTGTACTTTTGAGCTTTCCTTTACTTGTACCTTGTTTCAGAACTATTTAAACATGCATGTGGGATTGGTTTGGGTTTATTTTTATACCCTTGTTCTTTTCCTTTTGGTGGTTAATATGTCCTATTTCCCGATCTTAAATAATAAAAAATGGTAATGCCTCCCATTTTTTTGTGAAAACTCATACCCTTGGTGCTAGTCCCAACCTCAGGGACTACTATAGGCGGGTCTCGGGGGTCATTATCTCCCTTTCACCATTGCCAACTCAGGAGGGGAAACTTTGGTGGGAGGGGGTCGAGACATAAATATACTTATTTTTTTTTTATTTTAGTTTTACTGCCTCTAATCATAAATTAATCAATAAAATGGGTCATGAAATCATCATTCGTTTGAACGTTGGACTACCACCTCTATAACCGGTGTCATTTGTTTTTCCATTACAGTATTTCATGGTTGGGAATAGTTATGTAAATATTATTACTATAAGATATATATATATATATTATATATATATATTATATTATAATTACTATTTATTTCATACTTATATAATTATTTTAAAACAAATACCCTCATTCGTTTAATTTTTTGAGAAAAAGATAATGGCATTCATGTTTACAGTGGACTACCGCCTCACGAAGCGATGTGATTCATTCATGATATACAATGAATGTATTAGGGATGGGTTAAAATTTTTTTTTGATATATATGTATATATTTGAAATAAAAATATTATTTAATGATAATATATCAAATAATTATATTTCTTTTAATTCAATAAGAAAATGGAGGCGACATCCAAACGTACATACGTCCTACCATATCCACGAACAATGTAATTCATATCATATTTCAATATTAATATATTTTTATAAATAAATATATAATGGATATATTTATGATATTTATATCATGTTTATCATTATGGATATGATGAAATCATGATTAATTTAATAGATCCATAAATATATCAAATAAAAACATATAAGAAAAACAAAATAGTTATTACCTAAAATGTAACATTAACATATAATTTTTAGTAAAAGTGTATTAAAAGGTCATAAGAAAATAATATATTTTATTATATTTATGAATATGATTATAATAATTTAATAATTATTATACATTACTTTTTAATTACTATGATAGAATTCAAGACATATGGAATGGGAATTCTGTCTCACATTTTTTTCATCTGGTACACACATGGAATTCTCATCACATATTTGTTTTATATGCTTCACATAATTCACATGAATGTATATTTATATTATTATATTGAAAACTATTGGGTTTTACATATATATTTTAGATAAAAAATCATGGGGTTTACGTTTAAAAGTAGCAAATTGGTAAGGGGATTTCTATTCACTCTTTTATTTTCTATGTGACTTATACCATACTCACCACTCATTTATTTTGTCTCTTGTATATATATCCCTATGAAATGGTATAGAATGGATCAAAATGATATCATGATAATTGATGTTTCCATTAATTTTAATCATTCATGATGTATTAAAATTCATAATTTACTCAATCGATAAGGGTTTTTATCTCAATATTACTTCGTTGAGACGTACATTATATCATGCACCTATATTCATTTACATGTAGTCTATACAGACCCCATGACATGTAATATAATTAATTTATTCATTCACATGGAACAATGAGTTCAATTTTAGGTTTTTTTTTTCATTGGGAATACTATTTATTATTACCATAGTGGTATGATTTTATGTTACAATCTCATCATTTATCAGCAATATTTATGATTACGATTTTGAACCCAAACTCTTACAAAATATATATCAATAATTATAATTAATTTTATACTCCATTGGTTATCCATGATATCATAATGTTATTTTACATTCTTCCACTCTTTGGAATCAAAAATAGTTTACAAAATATTTTTATACGAATGTTTGAATTTATTTCTATCTATAATCAGAAATATGTTATTTTCAATTTTTTAATAAATTTTTATCAAAATTTTTATATCTATTTAAACTTTATGTATTGAGAAATAATTTAAAAAATTATTTCAATGTAATATTTTTTTCATTTTCAGAATAATGCTCATTTGTATTTTACCTAAAATATAAAAACAATATTTGTTTATAAAATGAATAGGATGAACATTATTATCCACTATAATAACCCCTAAACATTTTCAATATCACCATGAATGTTTTAAAAAATCAATTCAAAGAAAAACATTTCCTTAATATTTAGGGGATTTTAATATTTTAAATAAATGACATCAAATGTTAATGATTTTGAATTTTTTTTTTAAAATTAATTTTCAAATTAAAATCTATCTTCGTCTCAAATAAATTATTATTGTTTATTTTATAATCTACCTTTAGAATTTTTCAATGTTTTCTTCAGTGAAATCGATTTCCCAAATAATTTAATTTTTAAAAATTATTTTTAATGAATGGTAATTTAATATATGGAATGAACTAATTGACAAGAAATATATTTCTCCATAAAATATGACTTCCTTTGAAATATTTTTTTTGATTTTCTTAGGATATGGTCTATGAACACCATTATTTTTTGTTCTTTGAATGGTTCATGATTATGATGAATTTTTTTAGGAAATGCATTTATCATAAATAGGTTATTCGATTATAAAATGATTATAAGAACACTTCATTTCCTGGGTTATGCTATAATGAAATGATTATGAATATTTTCCTTTTCAACATGTTATGTTATGACGATATGTTTATGAAACTGAATTTATGTTATAGGTTATGAAATGATGAATATTGAAAATAACATGGAAAAAAATTATTGTTTTTATTATGTTATGGTTGGAACCTATATCTCCATCCAATGACTAGGGTAATGATTTATATATCATGATATTTAAATGGATGGAATGGGGAGAGAACCTATTATAGTAAGGAAATTCTTCTATTCTGATGGTATATGGATTGAACCCATTCCACTCTAAGGACATGGTTGTAACTGGGGATTGTGGTGTGTCCCACCCTTTATGTGTAGCCCTTATGATGTCTTGATATAATATCCAATAATGAATCCTTGACTATAGGGAATAAATTTATATTCTAATCTGTCTTCTATAATACCATGTATTTTTCATATGTTTTTCTTTTATATATTATGATCTTGATTCACTTATGATTAATATCTTTTTAATTTCCAATCATTATTCCATGAATCGGGATTACAAACATTGATTTGAAGGGTATTATAGGGAGACGACTTTAAAACATTAAACAATATTGAATTAAAAGAATAATTCACATTTATGATCTTTTCACGTTTACAGTTTTAGAGAAATAGGAAATAACTATTACATCTCAAACAATATCAAATTAGAAACTCCTACTCACATTTAATTTCTTTCATAAAATTAAAACTCTCAAAAATAGGGTCATATGCACTTCCATGTTTTAGACAACATGACTTTCCCATTACCCCATCCTTGAACTTATTCATCATTAAGTCCTCTAAAAATCATTTCAAAATGTGGGATGAGCATAAAGAGCTAATTAAGGGTTATAAAACAATGAAATAAAACATTAGTTCATTAATTCATACATAACATAATCTCTTTCACATAAACCATGAAATCATATGATTTATGAATAACACAAAGAAATCATAAATCATAAAGGTAACTTGTGGCATCCATATAATACTTACTTTGTAGTTATCACAACTACATAGGGAGTTACAATGGAATACCCATCATAGTATATTCCCTAAATATATCAAGAGAAACATTCATGTTTACCTCCTTCACATTACCCAATGCATTGGAGAGCTATCTTGTGGTCACCCACCCATGGTTTATAACGGAACCACCCGTATACGTAATCAATTTCCATGAACCGTAACATAATAATAACACATAAAATAAGCATAATAGAATTATAACATTCCCAAATTTAAAATATATCATTTCAAGATACTGAAATAATAAATCCATTTTGAAAACTATTTTCAATACCAAAATAGTTAAAAGCGTATTTGGTATTTATTTTCCTTTTTAAAAAATTACTCCTTGTTATGGAAGTCAAAGATCAAATAAAACATGTGGCAGCAAAAAAAGTCGTTCTCACTACTTACGTTAAAAGAAACATTATTTTTTTAGTAAAATTCCTCATAGAGAATTATTAAATTTTAATAAAAAGAAAACTCAATGGTGTTTATATACTGTATAAAATAATGTTTTTTAAAAAAATCCTCCATGAAAGGATATTGAGAGGAAGTCCCTTACCTCATGATCGACTTGACACGTTGGTTATTTACTATAATGAATAATATAATAATGTTAATTCATAGTTTATTAAGATACTTTTTCTTGTTCATTATTTTTTTATATTACTTATTATCATGTTATAAACATTATGTAATCATTTATGTTAATAATGGTTGATTTGTTGAAATATGGTACCTGAGTACAAAATGGGCTTCTTATAATTACATGTTGTTCATGTGGTCAATGGTTCATTATATCCAGAATGATATTCAAGATTTATATATCTTATATATCATATATACTAAGTATAGATATGTATTTGTAAGAGTAAATAACATTTGGAGATAAGAAATGAAATGCATTTTTCTTGCAGATAGTAAGTCGTACGTACGTATGAACGCTACATTCATTTCTATTTCATATTTAATGGAATGAAAACATAATGATAAATTGGTGTATTATAATTATAGTATAATATCATATATATAATATCATTAATTTTATCTTATATAAGTCCCACATAAGGCATGAACGAGTCATATCACTTTGAAGGGGCGGTAGTCCGCACATCCTCAAATGAAATTATCTTATTTACCCACAATGAAAACCATAAAGGTATTATATAAAAAGGAAAACACAAAATCATAAAGAAATCCTAAACATAATATATATCATATATAAATAAATATTCATCATAATGACCTCCATGGGAGGGAGTAGGAGATAATTGAACAATCATCGTTTCGTGAGACGTTAGTTTTCCATGCACAAAAATTGTATGTTATTTCTCAATTTGATGAAGGTGTGTGTAAGTTTTGTTCGAATCCTTCTCATAACGACATCTAGTATATAGAGGATATTATTTTTGTTACAAAATAAAGGAATAAAAAGAATTTAGGGGTTGTAGAAGTAATGTAATATAAAATAATTTAAGGGAAATCATTACCTTTTATTCGGGAACTCCATTTGGTTTAAACCAAAAGGGTGTCTTGAAGTACCTTATGCCATTGTTAAGGCTTCTAAGATGAGGGTTGAGATATTGACATATTATTTTGTCTAGGTTTGGATGGGCCAAGGGGCTTGAAAGGTGTGCGGAATTGGTTATATGTTGGGGCTTTTAATAAGGGAGAGAAGGGGCTCTTTAGGAAAGTGTGAAAATATTATTTTATTATAAGCTTGTATTCAATTTAAAAAGGTCCATAAAAATAAAGTCAAATATACGGTGACTTTTATTTGAAATAAAAACTTAAAATATTAATTGGACTTGTTTTGGATATTATTGTATTCCTTATAGTCTTATTTATTTATATCATTTATTAATGAGGTAAACGATGCATCATTATTGTGTCATAAATAATATATTATATTTGATGTCTAAAAATTATAAAAAAAACTACCACAAAGTAGGAAATAGTTTTATAATTCAAATTAATATTTATATTTGAAAATATTACTTACATAACTATATGTAAAAATTAATTTACTAAAAGATATTTGTTTAGGTCATTTTTGCCTTTACTTTAAGTTAATTAATCGAAAGCGTCATTATCACTCCCAAGTGGCTCTATGGGGTCCCAAAATCGGACCAAGGATGTCCATGGTTCCATATGTATCAACTGGTAGGATTAAAAAACGTTTAAGGGTAATTTTGTATTATTATAATATTATTTTTTACCCTTATTCACCTGATTTACCGTTTAACCATGGTAAATAAAATTTTTACTGAAGTAAATATTTTAAATGTCTAAAAATAAATGTTTCTTATTTGCAAAATTTGGACCTCCTGATTCCAAATATGGAATATATTTCTCCAAATTCAAAATACAAAAGTGTCAGAAATTAATTGAGAACTTATTCCCATTTTTAAAACAGAAAGCGTGATTTTATATAATAATAACTATCAAAAGATTTACACTTGTTTATGTCCAATTTAAATGTAATATTACTCCCAATGACCAACATTGGATTAAATGGTAAAAATATGTTATATTTACAATTTAAAACCAATTAACAAAGATAATCTAAACATATAAATAAATTATATAAAAATGAAATTTTGAAATAATATACAGTATTTTTCACTACTCATTAAAAAATGAATTTTATCAGAAAAATAACAAAATTTTACCCAAATTAAATTATGATTTCCCGAATCAAAAGATGAATTTTATTTTTTAATATAGAACATATAATAGTGGAAAAAAATAGATTTAAATATGGTTCACAAACAAAAGTTGGTAAATTGATCTTTTAATGAATATTAGAGTATTTGTCCTTAAATTTTGATTCATTCACATTTTAATCCTCTATCTACTAGTTGACAAATGAAAAAAATTATTAAACATATATAATCGTATTTTGGTTAGTTCTATTAATTCCTCACAATATAATAACAAGGTGTTAACAACCATTTAAAATAATATTATTATATTATTCGTGTGCAATGTAAGATTTCAGAGAAACCTGTTGTTGCATATCGGGAATGCCATCGAATATAGAAACTCCTTTAAAGTAAAATTATTATATAATTCACAAATATTAATAAATATGAAAATGTGTTATTCATTATTTACTTGTAATGTTACATCCTTCCCCCCTTTTGGGAATTACGTCCTCGCAATTTTATTAACATATCAAATAAGTGTGAGTATTTATACCTCATAGCATTTCTAGATTCCCACATTACATATTCAACCATGTGGTTTTTCCACAAAACTTTTACCGGATGAATTACTTTATTCTGCAACACTTTCACTCTTCAGTCAAGAATCTGGATTGGTAGTTCCTCATAAGAGAGATTCTCTTCCAACTGAACTACCTCTGGGCTCAAAACATGAGATGGATCCGGCATTTAATTTCTCAACATTGAAACATGAAAAAACATTTTGTACCTGGGATAAACATAGAGGTAAATCCACTTTGTACAAAACTGATCAAATTTTCTCCAGGATTTCATAGGGTCCAATGAACTTCAGACTCAAATTTCCTTTCTTACCAAAATGGATCACACTTTTCAATGGAGAAGCTTCGAGAAAGGCATTATCATCTATCTCAAAATAAATAACCATCCTCTGGTTATCCACATAACATTTCTTCCTACTCTGAGCTGTTCTCGTATAATTCTGAATGAACTGAACAGTTTCTGTCATCTCTTCTACCAATTCTATCCCATCAGCTTCCTTTAACCTACTTCATCCCAAAAAGATGGAGTTCGACAATGCTTTCCATGTAATGCCTCAAACGAATCCATCTGTATACTGGAATGAAAACTATTATTATAAGAAAATTCAACCAAAGAAATATGTTGGTCCCAACATCCCTGATAATCCATCAATCAAGCATGTGACATATCCTCCATCGTCTGAATTTTTCATTTTTACTACCCATATGATTGAGGATGAAAATCTGTGATAAAATTGAATTCATTACCCAACGACTTCTGAAGGCCTTCCAAAATATAGAAATAAACCTAGGATCATGATCATATATAGTGAATATGAGAACTCCTAGAAACCTGACTATCTCCTTAACATACAACTGAGAAAGTTGATCTAGAGAAAAAGTATCTTGAATAGGATGGAAATGAGCAGATTTAGTCAATCAATCATGAATAACCTAGATTGCGTTATTACCTCGAGATGTCTTCGGTATTCCCACAACTAAGTCCATGGATATATTTTTCGATTTCCACTCTGGCACCGGTAATGACTGAAACATCCCTTTCGGTAACTAGCACTCTGCTTTAACCTGCTGACAAGTCAACCACTTCACAGTAAAATCAGCAATTCATTTCATTCCATCCCACTAGTAATACTCCCAAAGATCTCTGTACACCTTAGTACTGTCAGGATGAACTTAAAATGGGGAACTATTAGCTTCACATAACAACTTGTTCTTCAACTGTGAATCACAAGGTACACATATTCTCTTCCCAAACCTCAAAACACAATCATTATCAATGTCAAAATCATTAAAATTACCATTTTGAACCTACTCGACCTTTCTGCTATTCACCATCTTCTTTCTGTGCTTGCATGATTCTGTCTGATAAAGATGATCTCACTGACACCTGAAACAGAAAAAAATATCTTACTTCACCAAAACATCTATGCCATAGTTCATCGAATCAAAAATCAAAGGATCTTGTTTCAAACATATCAGGGTTAAGGAAGCATTTCTTTTTCTATTCAAAGCATAAGACACATTTTTTTCTTTTCCCGAATGGCAAAGGATCGTGCAATAATAATCCATGATTAATTCCATCCATCTTCTCTATCACATGTTCCACTCTTTCTTAGGGAATATATACTTTAAACTATTTTTATCAGTATATATTTCACACTTTACTCCATACGAATGATGCCTCTAAAATTTTAATGCAAAAATAACAGCAGCTAATTCCTAATAATGTATAAGGTAATATTACTAATGAGTTTTCACATGATGGAAAGCATAAGCAATTACTTGATCATTCTACATAAAGACACAACCAGTTCTATTCAATGAAGAATCACTATAGATAAAAAATTCACCATCTCTTAAAGTAAATTCCAAAACTGGAGAATTCACCAATCTTATTTTCAATTCCTAGAAACAATCATTACATTAATTTTTTGAAATGAAAATAACATTTTTAGAGTTAATGTAGTCAATAGACTAGATAACCATGAAAAATTCTCAACAAACCACCGATAATAACCTGCCAAACCAAGAAAACTATGGATCTCAGTTATATTTTTGGGTCTCCTCCATTCTTCAACAACTTTCATTTTAGCAGGATCAATATTTATTACAATTTTGGAATCAATGTAAAAAATTAATAAAATTTGTTGTAACCAAAACTCACACATTCTAATTTTCCCAAATAGTTTTTTTTAATGTTTTCTAAACAACCCTTAAATGGCATTCATGATCCTCTTTGATTTTTGAATAATCCAAAATATCATCAATGAACACAACAACAAACATATCCAAGAACTCACAAGAAATTCTATTTATAATATCAATGAATACAAAAGGTGCATTGGTTTACCTAAAAGCAATAACTAAAAATTCATAATGGCTATATCTAGTAAGAAACATGGTATTTAGAATTTATACATCCTTTACATTCAACTGATTGTACCCTGACCTCAAATAAATCTTCAAAAAAATTTGATCTCCCTAGAGCTGATCAAAATAATCATCAATATGAGGAAAAGGATAATTGATCTTAATAGTGACGTTATTCAATGCTCTATTATCATTGAAAATTCTCATTGAACCATCTATCTTTTTAACAAACAAGAAAAGAGAACCCCATGGTGATGTGCTAGGTCGAGTGAAACCATTATCTAATAACTCCTGGAATTGTTTATTTAACTCTAAAAGTTCAATTTGAGCCATTTGATAAGTGGGTTTTGAAATTGGATTAGAATCAGAAACAAAGTCAACAGTAAATTCAACTTCCCGATTAGGTATAATACAAGGCAACTCATAAGAAAAAACATCAAGTAACTCATTTAATAATTTCATTTTATTCTTATTAATAGTTCCTTTGTTTTCAATAATATGTTCAAGGTAACATTCATTTCTATCTTTTTCCAGTTTCTCAGCATCCTAATAAGTTATCAAAATTAAGGGTTCATTCTTGTACAAAAACTAAAAATCCTTCTGAAAAGAAACATCTTTAGCTCTACAGTCAATCTTAGCATGATAAATGGAAAGCCAATCCATTCCCAAAATAACTTCAAACTCTACTAGAGAAAAAACACTATGGTTTGTAGGTAGATTAATTCCACACAAAATGACTAGAGGGTTCCTATTATTACTTTTTGTGTCAACATTTCCCACCGGTGTTTTTACCATAAGTTCAGGATTCATATCTTGAGATGGAATTATGAATTTACAAGAAAAATTCTCATAAATTAAAGAGTGTGTAAACCCTGAATCAAAAACACATTGACATAATTTGAACAAACAAGCAGTGTACCTAATAGTACTTCATTTGACGGGCCAACATCTGCTAAAGTAGTTGCAAAGGATTTCACCACACCTTTCTGCTTGAAGTATGGCTGCTTTCCCCCAGTTGAGTTCTTCATTGGACACTAATTTTAATAATGGCCCATTTAATTGAAATTAATACATTTTACTGACTATAAATAAAAATTTTTCATACCATTACCCTGATCTTTATCAGTGAAACTACGAGCCATATGTCCCATTTTACCACATTGGTAGCATTTACCAGAATTAAAAAGACATTTCCCAGCATGATTTTTAGCACAATTATCACAAACTATAAACATAAGTTTTTTAACATTAGACTTTTTTGAAGAGTTATTCCCATTATCCTACAACCTCATTCTCTTATTTTGTTGTTTGTCAAAGAACACCTGATTACTGGAAAACCTCATTTCCACTTTTTCACCACATCGAACAAGTTTTTCATAACATTATTACTAACGATAAGATAAATCCATTTGATATATTGTCATTAATATTCAGTAAAAATGGTTGATTTTTTTATCAAGATCTCATATGAAATTTAATGCATACCTTTCCAGTCTGGTGAATTTGGCATCATAAGTAGCACCTAAGTCATCCTCCTACCTCAATTCAAGGAATTGTTTTTCCAAATTAAGACAAACCACCTTAGGAAAATATTTCTCAAGAAAAATACCTTTTTAATTCATCCAAATCAAGAGCATCAATCTATTCACTATCTCTGATATTTTACACCATTTACCACTACTGATCAATTCACCTTTAAAATGCTAAACAAAAAAACAATCCTCTTGATGTTCTGAACACCCCTTGACATCAAAAATCTTCTCCAATGCTTTAATCCACCCTTCTACTAGAACAGGGTCAGATGATCCTCTGAATTATGGGGGATATTTCCTCATGAAATTCTCCAATACTATAATGTTCCTCTAAGGTTGATCTGGATGATCTCGTCCATGTATACCACCATGATTTATAGCCAGAGTCAACTATGCCATCACTATAACAAACTGTTCAGTTCCGATTCTGACCATCTCAGGTTTCTGATTTGTAAGGTTGTATTCCTCCTGATGTTGTCCCATCATAGCTTCCCTATTTCCAATGTGGGCAGACATTCTGAACAGAGAAATATCTTAGGTGAAGCAATATTGTAATCAGTAAATGCTATATCATTTCAATATTACCATAAATGTTTTTATAGAAATTAATTTAATAATAAACTAACTTCATATAGTTGTCTAAACTATCATTTGATACCAAATACATGGTCCCGACCTGAAAATATTACATAATATTGAATTAAATGAATAATTCACAGTGAAAAACTTTTCAGGTTTAGAGTATTAGAGAATTAGGACAGAACTATTACATCTAAAAATATTACAATGTAGACTCTTCTACACAGTTTCCTTTTTTTTCTTAAATTAAATACTCATAAATTAATGAGTATTATCCAATTCCTTGTTATAGACAGTTTAAATTTCCCTTGACCCCATCCTTGACCCTATTCATATTTAAGTCCGGTGATAAACATTTCAAAACTTAGGATGAGTATAATGAGCTCAGTAAGGGTTATAAAAGAAAGATATAAAACATTATTTCATCAATACATACATAACTTAATCTCTTTAACATACCCCATGAAATCATAACATTTATGAATAATGCATAGAAATCATAAACCATAAAAATCACTTTTTGAATCCATATCATACGTACTTTGTAGCTATCACAGATACATTGGGAGTTATGTTGGAATACCCATCACACAATATATTCCAATAATTTCTTAAAAGAATCATTCATGTTTAACTCCGTTACATTACCCAATGCATTGGAGAGCTATCACAGGCTCACCCACATTAGTTTTATCATGAAACCACCCGTATATGTAAACAATTTAAATTAACCATAACATAATCATTACACATAATATAAGTATAAATGAAATATAACATTTCCACACTGCAATAAAAATATATCATTTCAAAATGTTGAAATAATAAATCCATTCTGAACCCCATTTTCAATACCAAAATATGTAAAAGAGTATTTGGTATTTATTTTCCTTTCTAAAAAATTATGGCATGCTAAGGACTCCAAATATCAAATAATAATCGCGGCGATGGAAGATGTTGTTATCACCGCTTACGTTAAAAGAAATATTCATTTTTTTATTTAGTAAAACACCAAATAGAAAATGATTCCATTTGAATAAAAATAAAAGTCAAAGGAGTTTATATACCGTATAAACTAAAGTTGTGTATAAAACAAAATATTCCTCATGGAAAAGAGATTGAGACGAAGTCCCATACCTCATGTCCAACTTGACCCGTTCATTCTTTAGTATCCTGAATAATAAATTAGAGTAAATGTCTACATAGTTAAGAAAATTGTTCAAGTTTATTATTCAATTTATATTACTTATTACCTTGTTATAAACATTATTTAATCCTTTAAGTTAATAATGGTCGATTTGTTGATATTTGGTACTTGAGTCGAAAATGGACTTCTTATAATTAAATATTGTTCATGTAGTCAAATGTTCATTTTATCCAGAATGATATTCATTATTTATATATGATATTTATCATATATATTCAGTATATAAATGTATTTTTAAAGTAAATAAAATTTGGATATATGAAATGAAATGCACCGTTCATGCAAACGGTAATTCATACGTACGCAGGAACACTACTTCTATTTCTATTTTGTATTTAAAGGAATGAAAACAAAATGATACATCGGTATGTTATAATTACAATATAATATAATATATATAATGTCATTAATTATATATTTTATACGTCCCACATAAGGCATTAACAAGTCATATCACTTTGAGGGGGAGATACTCCACACTTCCTCAAATGAGATTATAATATTTACCCACTATGGAAATCATAATGGTATTCTATAAAAAGGAAAAAAAATAATTAAATCATAAACATAGTAAATATCATATATAAATAATTTTCTTTCATAATGGCCACCATGATAGGCGGTTGGAGACAATTGAACAATCAACGTTTCGTGAGGCATTAGTTTTCCATCCACAGAAATAGTAAGTTATTTACCATTTAGATGGAGGTGTGTGTATGTGTAGTTTGAATAATTATCATAAAAACATCCTAATATAATTAGGAGACTGTTGTTGTTACAATAGAAAGGAATAAAATGATTTTATGGGTTGGAGAAGTAAATTAAATAAAATATTTTTAGAGAAATTGTTACCTTTAATTCAGGTAAATCAATTTGGTTTGAACAGAAAGGGTCTCTTGAAGTTCCTTATGCCAAATTTAAGGCTTATAAGAGGATTATAGGGATATTTAGAGATTATTTAGGTAGGTTTAGGATGATCCAAGGGGATTTAAAGGTGTGAGGATGTTTTTAGTAGTGATGGGCTTTTTTTAAGGGAGATGAGTGGCTCCTTATGGATGTGTGAAAATATTATTTTATTATAATCTTATCATCAGTCTAAAAAGGTTCAAAACACATTAAAGTAGAATATATGATGACTCATATTCATAATATAATCATTAAATAGGAACTTGATATGTTTTTTATATTATTTTTTTCTTTATAGTTTTATTTCTTTAAATCATTTATTTAAGAGGTAAGCACTACATCATTATGGTGTCATAAATAATTTAATATATTTGATGTCTAAAAATTATAAAACCAATACCATGATGAAGTAAATATATTTATATTTCAAGTTAATATTTATTGTTGAAGAGATAACATATATAACTCTATGTAAATATAAATTTACTAAAAGATATTTATTTATGTCATTTCTGCCGTTATTTTATATTAATTAATCTAAAGTGTCATTATCACTCTCAAGTAGCTCTATGGGGTCCCAAAATCGGCCCTAGGATGAAAATGGTAAGTTATGTGTCATAAAATGGGATCAGGACACGTTTAAGGGTAATGCTTTTTATTATAATATTATTTTTTACCCTTATTCACCTGATTTACCCTTTAACCATAGTAAATATAATATTTACTGATGTAAATATTTGAAAAGTCTAGAAATAAAAGTTACTTATTTACAAAATTATGAAATCAAAATTTCAAATATGGAATCCATTTTTCCAAATTCAAAACAAAGAATAAGTAGAAATTAATTTAAAATTAATTTTTGTTGTTAAAACAAAAAGTGGCTTTTTAAGAAATAATTACTATCAGAATATTGACACTTGTTTATATCCAATTTCAAAGTAAAATTACTCCCATTGACAAAAATTGGATTAAATGATAAAAATCTATTCTAATTACACATTAAACCCAATTAAAAAGATAATCCAACCATATAAATTAATTAGATAAAAAGGTAGTTTTGAAATAAAATATAGTATTTATCACCAATCATTACAAAATTATTTTTATCAGAAAAATACCAAAATTTTACCCAAAGTAAATTTTGATGTCCCAATTATAAAGAATAATTTTATTTTATCAAATATAACATATAAGAGTGATAGAAAACTAGATTTAAATAGGGTTCTCCATCAAAAGGTAGTAAATCGACCTTTTAATGAATATTAGATTATTTGTGATCAAAATTGGACTCATTCACATTTTAAGCCTTAAACTATTATTGGATAAATGCAAAAACATTTAAAACACACATATAATAATATTTTGGTTAGTTAAATTCATTCATGCAAATATAATGTCTAGGTTTTAAATACCATTTAAAATAATATTATTATATTATTAGTGTGCAATGTAAGATTTTAGAGAAACTCATTGTTGCATATTGGGCACGCCATCAATCATAGTGCCAACTTTAAAGAAAATTTAATACTTAATTAAAAATTATTAATAAATATGAAAAAAATTTATTCCTTATTTACTTGGGATGGTATAGTAATAGTTTTCTTATTTTATGCCCATGATCTTACACACTTATACTAATTTTATGCTTGTGCATTTCCTTTACCTACCGTTACCAAGCATATGAGTTCAAACTTTATTTTTTCCATTCCCATGGTTATGATGAAATGTTATATGGATGCATACTAAATCGGTAGGTATTTAATGAATACATTGAACATATTTAACGAGATTAGAAGATTGTGTTCCATGATTCCTAAGGAATTAAACTATTATGGTCCTTTTGTATGTACTTCTATATTGTTTTGAATATTTATCATATAATATGGAATTTACATGTTTTAAAATCCCAGGTCCTTATAATTAGTTTCAATGTAATGGTTTAGTCACACTATTGAAACTAGGAAGTAAAAAATTAATTGGGTTCCCTCATTATATTACTAACGATATGTTTATAAATTTCTCTAATGATAAGTATAATGATGAGCAGAAGTATAGGAATATTTCATGGAATTTTGGAAAATTATTAACCAAGTTTATTCCTAGAAACACATCGTTGTTTGGATTCTATAGTTGGATGTGTAACTATAAGAGATGTACCAAGGTGTTGAAGCCCAGAGAACCCTATTTTGAGCATGACTTGACATGGAATTTGTATAAAACAATAGGTATCATATCACACATAGTATTACCCTCCTTAGGTATGTGATTTTTATATTCACAAACACCTTACGAAGCATCATGATGGATTTAATAAAATGGTGAGTAAAAATGATCTAGTACAAACCTAAGGTATCATAGATTAAAATTTTGTCACAATTTAGATATCCTATAAGTGATATTTTCATAATTACAAGGTTTCCACTATAATTAGTGCTATTAACACTATTTTTTTCTTGTTTTTTCTAATAGAGGGAACTAGGATTATATGGGTTAATGTTAAATGTGATAGAAAATATTATGAAGAGAAAGGAAATGGGATGATCAATGGAGTAAAGAATTTTTTGATTATGCCTAATTAATTTTCATGAAAAATGATTCAAATAATGTATCTTAACCAACTCTTAGACTCAAGAAATAAGATAGGGAAATATATACCTAAAATATATGCTTATATTCTTCATAGAGTAATTAAGATTAATTTTTATATATTTCAAATATTTTGGAATAATCAATCACTGTAATGTCTCAAATGAATGAGAAGAATGCATATGTTTGGTGAATAAGGCTACAAACAATGAAATTTCCGATAAAAATGAGTATTTTGTTTTTTGATATGGATAGAAAAACATGTATCTCTAAGGTATTGTAAATAGTTGAATTATTTATTAGTCAGTTTTATAGGTATTATGAAAAAAATCATAAGAGGATATCTGATTATGAAAATTAGCATGGTTGTATGAGTAATTTTTTTGTTAATGATGGAGGGACCAAAAACAAAAAAAATATTTTATTTTATTATATTATTTTTCTAATAATTATTAAATTGAGTTTCATGAATGTTTATACGTATTTCATATTTTTTATTTTCTGAAAGTGGTATTAAGGAATATTAGGAAAATGCCTTCCTAATGGTCTGACAAATAAGTGGTATGATTGAAGTGTATATTTATTAGAATTTAAGAATAATGTTATATGAATCATTAATAATATTAAATTAATTAATGACTTATAACAATATATTTGATGACATTTAAGACATAGTAAAGTGATTGAATGGAAAGGTTATATTTGCACTATGGGATATAGACAATTAATGTTTTCATGATATTGAGATAATTGTCTTAATATTGGATAAATTGATGAGTGATATGGATATGTTAGATTGAATATTACTTATAATGACCCTATATTTATGAAGTCAAAAAACACATCACTTTTGTGGAATAATTAACACATTACAAAAACACATGCTCAAAGGCTATATTAGTTTAGTGCCTTCAGAAATATGGAAAAAATAAACACTAGTACATGAGTGAGATATATTTTCTCACAGTAGATTCTTAATTACTATAAACCTTATTAGAGACATCATACATAATAATTTTTTTCATAACCTATGGATGGAAACATAAAATGTTTTGAGCTTTGTTATTATGTAAGTGTAAACAAGGGAGACATGTGTTCATAAACATGAGCATAAAGGTATGCAAACATGATCATATAATTTGAAGTTCATACCCTGTATATCAAAGAACATAACATGAATCATAGAATAATTCATGTCAATTTATAAGACATGATTCATAAGTAAATAAAGAATATAAGACATGAAATCATAACATAGGATTAAGAAATGGAATTGTGGGATACACATAAGCACATAAAATGATTTCCATAATTGATAGAAAATTGATTCTGAGGCCATACTGGTAGTATTTGTTAACTCCCCATAAAAACATGATAGTCATGGTTCACTCCCATTTCAAACTTAGTAGTATGAGTTCACACCTCATACTCTCTTGGTAGTAATGGTTCACTCCCATGGCAATGTTAGTAGCCATGTTTCGCTTCCAAGATCATCTTAGTCTCTCTCATAAGGTATAAATATTTACAAAATGCATTTTCAAGGAAGAATAGGTCCCACCCATATTATAATGAAATCATTAATATGTGTTCCATAAGAACATAAATTATTCATAACACATGAAAATATAACGGTCTCATAACACACATAATCAATGAATATTTCATTGAAAAGAAACAAAATTCATAATTACCAATCCATCATAATGGAAAACCATTAAAATAAAGATTAATAATGAAATAATTGGTTCATATTCTCAGTAAAATATATGTAACATCAAATAACATGGTATTATATGGAAAATAATTTGCAGAGAACTATTGAAAACATTTCTTCAAGGAAATGTATATTTTCTTTAAAATTTACTTTTCAGAACATGAAACATTTTTTGAAAAAGAAAATTATTGAATTTATATATGCTAAATTATAAAAGAATATTTAAAAAATACATAAAAACATAAGATATTACTTTTAGATAATTTACCTTAAAAATTATCTGAAGGGATATTTTAATATCATTTCACAAGGAAAACAATCTTCAAACATTTCAATGTGTCCCATGAAAAATTGAAACAGTTGTATCATAATACCCATAAAATAATAACATTATAGAAAGAATTAAATATAATTAAAATAAGGATATTAGTGGTATAACATTTCAAATGGTAGTATATACACATTGTAAAATATCAAAGGTTCATAACAACACATATGTCTCAATGAAGGTAACTTGTGACAAAACCATCTTACACTTTTTTACTTTTGAAATATAAAAACCCATGAGTTAGAGATAATAACATTAATATTTTAATACCCATCAATTATTGTAAAATATTCATAGAGATATTTCATGGAATTTATGTACACCGCAGAAAAGAAATGAGTGGTGAATAAGGCATGTATCTCACAAAAATGAAATGTGAGATAAAATTACCTTACATCACATTCTTATTATAAAAACGAATATTCAAACCTCATTTATAATATCTAGATGTTTAATTATTAATTATTCATGTTACATTTTAGTTTAGGATGAAACCTAGAGGTGCCCCGTACCCGGTTGGTCACATGGCCTCAAGCGCATTTCTCCAAACGCTAGAGGCTGTCGATGAGCAGTGAGGGACTCAGTGTGATAGTGGGGAAACTATGACCTCATTGTCGGACTGCACAGTGGAAGTAAAATAAATAGACAATAGCCAAAATTGTAACCATCCATAAAATATTAAACAATCAATAGCGGAAGAATAAGATTGTACAACTGCATCACAAACACATGTATATAAAATTATGCATGACATATATGTTTCGGAAAGCAGACTGTAACAGCCCGAGATTTTATGAAAACTATTTTTTTTAATTTTATTAATGTCTTGTGTTGTACGCTACACCAAAAGGAGCTTGCACAACACGTATCCTTGACTTGCCTTGCATTACACGCAATCACAACCTTCCTCGATAGCGTGTGTAGTACGCAATACCGATTTTCACTAAACAACGATATGCTATTAAAATATTATCAAAACTAGCCGTTATGAATAGAAATAACCACTTTTTGAAATTTTATAAATTTTATTTTTCAAAATGGACTTCATTTTTGGATTCGGAGTATCGAATTTAGCCTAAGGTGAAATTTTGGTACTTTTCGGATAACTTTCATATTCTGATGAATAGTGAAAATTACTAAATTATAATTAAAAACAACTTTTTTTAATCGAAATAATTAATAGTGATAAATTATTAATTTGAGTGGTTTTAAAGTATATTTAGAATATATTTTTACCATTTAATACTTTGTTGGTCCTTGAATGTAATTTCACATTTAAACCAGACATAATCGAGTGTCAATCTTTTGATAGATATTGTTTCTTAAAAACACGCTATTTGTTTTAACAGTGGGATTTAATTATAAAATTAATTAATGCAACTTCTAAGTTATGAATTTGGACTTCATTTTTGAATTCGGAATATAAAATATAGCTTAGGATGAAATTTTGGCATTGTTCTGAAAAACATCAATTTTTGATGAATAGTGAAACCACTAAGTGGTTGGTTAAAAACTGAATTTTGCATAAAACTTAATATTACCGCTTCTGTGAATGGAATTTCGAAAATCCAAGAGACACGGTTAATATCAAGGACTAAAATGTGGTTCAATGTGATGAAAATAATTTTTTTGGTGAATAGTAACTTTTTACTTTTTTTACCGCGGTTAATAGTAAATAGGGTAACTAAGGGTAAATATGATATTAATATTACCCTAACACATGTCCTAATTCTATTGGACAAGTGTAATTCGACCAAAAACAAACTTAGGAATAAAATATGACCATTTAGGCCCACTTGGATTAGATTAGGACATTTATTATTAATTTATTTAAAGGAGGGTTAAAATAGTTAAAATCAAAGTTTAATAAGTAAATCATTTTTAATATGGGGTTATACATAAGATAAATTCGATTGTAAATTTTCATTAGAAAGCTAAAAATATTTCCTACGTGATGGTATTTTATTTGTAATTTTTAGAAATCAAATAAATTAATTTATTTATGACACAATTATGATGCAGTAATTATCTTATTAATAAAATATTGACATAATTGATAATATAAATACCAAAATAAATGTAATTTAAGACTTTTTATGAATTCCACTAATTTTCTAGGTTACTATGATATATTAGTGTTTGTTTAATCAACTTGTTTATAACATATAATTCTGTTATGACTTCCACAAAAATCATATATCAAATAGTGTCAAAATTGACACAAAATAGTTTTTAAATCAAATATTATATTATTAATTGATATTTTATTCCAAAAAATCTAAGGTTCGTCCAAATGACTTAGATAAGGATATATATATTAATAATAAACAATTTGGGGTTCGTTTTGCATGTTATAGTAAGTGTATTAACCATATAGTGAAAGAAAACAAAAAGACATGATAAAAGTTAAATTATTTAACTTAGAGTTAAATCTAATTGATAAGGTAAAAATAATACCCTAAACATGTCAAAATCCTATTGGTTGATAGGATTTCGACCCATCCCCACTTTAGCTTCGAAATAAGACCCTTTGGAACCATTATAAACCGATTTTGACTTTAATATAAAATAATATTTTGAGATATTCCTAAGGTGCCCCTCTCCTCATTTATAAAAGGGCACCTCCTCTTCCTCCTCCTCACACCTATTTGAGCACTCAAGCTCGGCCAACCCCTGCCAAAATATCTTCTCCACTTCCCTAGCAACATCCTAGAGGTTCTGGTCTTCCTCAAAGACCAATTTTAGTGCCCTAAGAGGAGGTCTCAAAGAGGCGCTTCAAAGAAGAGGTAATTACCGTTACCAATTCTTTCATCTTTATTTCTTCTTCCACTTCTTCTTCTTAGGTTGTTTCATTATGAAGTAATAACATCAGTATCAATCATATACTGATATGTTTTTATAAGTATGAAACAACCCTATTTCACCATCTATCCATCCTACGGAAAAAGAAATCACTGCCCGTGCGTACGTACGGAATACCGTCTCCAAGCCGTGGTGTAATCTATTTTCCACCACCAACTTACATGGATGGGTATAATGGTGTAAAGAATAACTATACATAGTTATTAAAACATCATATTTATTCTGATATATTGTATAATCCACTCCAATTCAATTCAATATTTACGGAAATGATATCATCGCTCGTGCGTACGTACGGACTACCGTCTCCACGACGCGATGAGATTCATTCTCCATGTTAACCATTTAAGAATGATTATAAAGTATATATAAGAAATAATAATGAAATATATGACATTATAAAGCTACTGGATTTATGTATATATATATGTATGTCATCTACTTACTTCCATTTCAAGACAATAAGGAATGGAAAACAGCGTTCATGCGTACATACGGACTACCGTCTCCATGAACGGTGTTTTTCATTATATTTATCTATCTATTATATATATATATATACTGAATATATATGATATATAAATCATATTTTATATTCTGGAAGTAAGTAAATCATGATATAAGTAATAATAATGTCAAGAACAACAAGTCAAAACACCTACGATAAATGAAACGATTTTACCCAAAACGCTTCTTTAACATGGAATTTACAAAAGAACGGGTAATATAATGTCATAAGTGAACCATATATGATATAATAACAATGAATATGATTCTGTAATAAGTCAATAACATTATTTAAATCATTATACAGGAGGTTTAGACACGTACAATGCAATTCGGACCTAAGGTAAGGGAAATATCACAATCTCATTTTTATTCGAGATTGTTTATACTTTGAAATTTACTGGGGTGTATTTTATCATCCACATCCATGTTTCCTCAACATGTAATATTATTTTCATCCACCTACAATTTTTTAAAACCTATTTTACCCTTTGGTGAGTTTTTAGTAAAAGATATGAAAGGAATCTTTTATCGTTTTTTATACGATGTACTTTTTGACTTTTCCGACAAAAGTACGAGAAGAATGTTTTTTATACGACATGAATGGATTTTTAAAACATTATTTCCAAGAAGAATCCTTTACAAGTTTTCAAGATTATTTTTAATCAACTTCTTTTATTTTAAAGTTGTATGACATGTTATGAAAAGAAAAGTGTTTTTAAAGAAGAAAGGATATTTTCCTCAAGAATGGAGTTCAAGTTTTTTATCAAAGTTATTTTCCATCTAAGATAATAAAGGGTTCTGTTTTTATCCCTATTATTACATGGATTTTATTATGTTGTGATGGAAATATGTTTATGAATTCCTTTATCTTATATGAATTGTTTTATGGTGTCATGTTGTTTAAGAATCCCATTTTTATTACATGGGTTATGCTATGATGTATGGTTTATGATTTTGTGTCACACATAAGAATGGTATCATTAAGAGATGGGTGGGACCTATATCTCCCTCCAATGCATTGGGTAAAGATTTTATATCTCATGATATAGACATGGCTGAAATGGTAGGTTATACCGGTTCAGTGAAACAGGACTGAAACGAGGGTTACTCGATTCAGAAAGGGACTTTGTCCACTAAGATAGTCTTGGCAATGAGTCTTGACTAACAAGAAATGATTCTCTATGATTATGTGTGTATGCCACAAAGTTTCATGATTTAAGTTATGCTTATTGGGATTTCTTTTCACTACTATGATTTATCCCATGATATGAAATTATGCTCTCTTTTGCAGGTTAAGATTTCCAAAAGTTATGTTATTATGAGTATGATGTGATTGATTTTTCTTTTGTTTACCCTTACTGAGCATTTGAGCTCACTCTTTTATGTTTTATTTTCCCCAGGATATAAAGAAAGGTTTTAGGTAAAAAAAAAATGGAAGATCTTTATGGGAGATATTGAATATCTTTCACCACGATTAGAAGATTACGTTCCGAGTTTCCAAAGACACTAAACTATTACAATCCTTGTGTGTGTGTTTTTGTTATGTACTAAGTATTCCGAAAAAGTAATGTAATGTCCATGTACGTCAGGCTTCGGGTCTCTACAGTTGGTATCAGAGGAAAGGTTTAGTCAACCTTTGGAAACTAGGATGCGAGATCTTTAGTGAGATCCCTAGAGATATTTCTAAGGTATGTCTAGGGATGTCTCTAAGGTTAAGTATACGTATAGGTTATAGTTCTAGAATTTCGCTAACGATCTTAGAATTTAACCTAAGATGTTAGATATTGAAGTTACTCCCCCTTTATTATGTCGTTTTCCCTATCATGATTTTTGCCTCTCACACTATTCTTTTTGGGTTTTAGAAAATGGCTGGAGAAAAGATGATTCACAATAATGGAGGATATGATGGACAATGGAATGATATTCTTCATAATGAAACGGGATTTGGAAGTCCAAACATCATTATTATGCCGAATCAGCAATCTCATAATATGATCAATAAAGTAAAATTTGGTAAGTTTCCTGACTCGGCTAATAAGAGAAAGATGGAGTTTCATGATGATCATAGAGGAAAGAATGTTCAATTTCCCCTATGTAAATCATGTGGGAAGAGGCATCAAGGAGAATGTTTCAAAGGAACTAGAAGATGCTTTGGGTGTGGAAAAGAAGGACACAAAGCAAGTAACTGCAAAGGAAAAGGTTCAGTTAACACCATGGATGAGGATAATGGTATTTCTACGACATCAATAATGGTTAAATGTTTTAAATGTGGAATGTGCGGGCATTATGCAAACCAATGCCCTAAGGGAAAGTCTCATGAAGATAATCAGTATGGTCATATGGGAAGTATTTATGTGGATGATGATGAAGAGACTAAAAATGATATGTGAGATGAAAGAAATGTTGAAGCTCGATCAATGGTTTAAGAATGTAGTGGAATGATTACATGTTTATCATGTGTAATGTTGTATAAGAAATCTCACGGTACTATGGAATGAAGAGACATCTAAGGATTGTTACACTATTGTCTTTCCTTGAGTTATGAATGTGTATGATTAATGGTACCAATATCCATGAAAGGTTATTCAGATATTTTTGGAATTTAGATGATATGCGCATAATGAAGGAATAATAAGATAATGAGGTGTTTGATTTTATTCATGAGCTCATGACTGATATAAGGTGAAGGTTATATCATGGTTTGAGTCTAGAGAATTTTTGGATTTTGGTATAACTTTTAACTGCATTCATGTTTTCACTAAGGTTCAATGGGTATTCAAGAGAATACATGATTAAGGCCTTTGAATGTTTGGAATGTGACCAACAAGACATATCTTCTGATATATGGGGATTAACGACAGTATTAAATCTCTGGTAATCTTTTTCACTATATTACGAGAGTGGACTGTAGTATAATGTATAAGACCAAATATTAGAATGGATTATGTTGGACATAAGTTAGTATTGTTTAAGGATAGAAGATTTTCGATATTATTGATGGGATGTTATAGTAATGTAGTTTTAGAAAAAGGACAACCTGCAGGACGGGCGACAACCCATCGCTTCTGACAAGGCTGTGGGAATTGAACCCACAACTGAAGTGCGACTGGCCTTTATCGCCTACCACTGGCCTACAGGAAGTCCCTGTTTAGTAAAAACTAGTTTTATTATATTAAGCAGTATGATATATGAAGTATAAGTCCATTTTAGGAACCATATATGATTAATCTCACTATAGATCGACTTATGTATATAATTTTTTGTTAACCTTTTGTTTGAGACAGATGGAATGACCCGTCGTTCTATCACATGATCTGCTAACACTTCACGAATAACAAATTCAACATCATTTATTTAAGAGATGAAGTGGCAATTTTTCAAGGCACGAACAACAGTGAGATTGTACCAAAATAAAGTAAGTATTTATTCTAATTCAAATTTTCAACTTTAGGGAAATGATCTTGAAAAACAAAAAAGTTGTCCTAGTGATCTTATACCTGATGAATCAGATGGTACCTTATATCATCACAAATCTATGGATTTGTGATTACTGGCTTTTCCATAGCCATGTCCTCTACCACTCTTCATCAGAACATGACGGTTAGATTTCTCTTCCATGTCCATATTTTCACCTATGTTCTCCTATGTGGATACCCAGTGATTAGTTAACTTGGGTAACCATTACGTTTTATACATTAGTTTTTAAAGATAAGTTTTGGTATTGCTTTTTACGATGTGGGTTTCTATCAAAGAAACTTTCAAATAGTAAACCATTTATAACCCCGACGAATTTCGAGGGCGAAATTCTTTTTAAGGGGGGTAGAATGTAACAGCCCGAGATTTTATGAAAACTATTTTTTTTAATTTTATTAATGTCTTGTGTTGTATGCTACACCAAAAGGAGCTTGCACAACACGTATCCTTGACTTGCCCTGCATTACACGCAATCGCAACCTTCCTCGATAGCGTGTGTAGTACGCAATACCGAGTTTCACTAAACAACGATATGCTATTAAAATATTATCAAAACTAGCCGTTATGAATAGTAATAACCACTTTTTGAAATTTTATAAATTTTATTTTTCAAAATGGAATTCATTTTTGGATTCGGAGTATCGAATTTAGCCTAAGGTGAAATTTTGGTACTTTTCGGATAACTTTCATATTCTGATGAATAGTGAAAATTACTAAATTATAATTAAAAACAACTTTTTTTAATCGAAATAATTAATAGTGATAAATTATTAATTTGAGTGGTTTTAAAGTATATTTAGAATATAGTTTTGCAATTTAATACAGTGTTGGTCATTGAATGTAATTTCACATTTAAACCAGACATAATCAAGTGTCAATCTTTTGATAGATATTGTTTCTTAAAAGCATGCTATTTGTTTTAACAGCGGGATTTAATTATAAAATTAATTAATGCAACTTCTATGTTATGAATTTGGACTTAATTTTTGAATTCAGAATAGAAAATATAGCTTAGGATGAAATTTTGGCATTGTTCTGAAAAACATCAATTTTTGATGAATAATGAAACCACTAAGTGGTTGGTTAAAAACAGAATTTTGCATAAAACTTAATTTTACCGCTTCTGTGAATGGAATTTCGAAAATCCGAGAGACACTGTGAATATCAAGGACTAAAATGTGGTTCAATGAGATGAAAATAATTTTTTGGTGAATAGTAACTTTTTACTTTTTTTACCGCGGTTAATAGTAAATAGGGTAACTAAGGGTAAATATGATATTAATATTACCCTAACACATGTCCTAATTCTATTGGACAACTGTAATTCGACCAAAAACAAACTTAGGAATGAAATATGACCATTTAGGCCCACTTGGATTAGATTAGGACATTTATTATTAATTTATTTAAAGAAGGGTTAAAATAGTTAAAATCAAAGTTTAATAAGTAAATCATTTTTAATATGGGGATATACATAAGATAAATTCGATTGTAAATATTCATTAGAAAGATAAAAGGATTTCCTACATGATGGTATTTTATTTGTAATTTTTAGAAATCAAATAAATTAATTTATTTATGACACAAAGATGATGCAGTAATTATCTTATTAATAAAATATTGACATAATTGATAATATAAATACCAAAATAAATGAAATTTAAGACTTTTTATAAATTCCACTAATTTTCTAGGTTACTATGAAATATTAATGTTGATTTAATCAACTTGGTACGAACATATAATTCTGTTATTACTTCCAAAAAAATCATATATCAAATAGTGTCAAAATTGACACAAAATAGTTTTTAAATCAAATATTATATTATTAATTGTTATTTTATTTCTCAAAATCTAAGGTTCGGCCAAATGACTTAGATAAGGATATATATATTAATAATAAACAATTTGGGGTTCGTTTGGCATGTTATAGTAAATGTATTAACCATATAGTGAAAGAAAACAAAAAGACATGGTAAAAGTTAAATTATTTAACTTAGAGTTAAATCTAATTGATAAGGTTAAAATAATACCCTAAACATGTCTAAATCCTATTGGTTGATAGGATTTCGACCCACCCCCACTTTAGCTTCGAAATAGGACCCTTTGGAACCATTATAAACCGATTTTGACTTTAATATAAAATAATATTTTGAGATATTCCTAAGGTGCCCCTCTCCTCCCTTATAAAAGGGCACCTCCTCTTCCTCCTCCTCACACCAATTTGAGCACTCAAGCTCGGCCAACCCCTGCCAAAATCTCTTCTCCACTTCACTATCAAACATCCTAGAGGTTCTGGTCTTCCTCAAAGACCAATTTTAGTGCCCTAAGAGGAGGTCTCAAAGAGGCGCTTCAAAGAAGAGGTAATTACCGTTACCAATTCTTTCATCTTTATTTCTTCTTCCACTTCTTCTTCTTAGGTTGTTTCATTATGAAGTAATAACATCAGTATCAATCATATACTGATATGTTATTATAAGTATGAAACAACCCTATTTCACCATCTATCCATCCTACGGAAAAAGAAATCACTGCCCGTGCGTACGTACGGAATACCGTCTCTAAGCCGTGGTGTAATCTATTTTCCACCACCACCTTACATGGATGGGTATAATGGTGTAAAGAATAACTATACATAGTTATTAAAACATCATATTTATTCTGATATATTGTATAATCCACTCCAATTCAATTCAATATTTACGGAAATGATATCATCGCTCGTGCGTACGTACGGACTACCGTCTCCACGACGCAATGAGATTCATTCTCCATGTTAACCATTTAAGAATGATTATAAAGTATATATAAGAAATAATAATGAAATATATGACATTATAAAGCTACTGGATTTATGTATATATATATGTATGTCATCTACTTACTTCCATTTCAAGACAATAAGGAATGGAAAACAGCGTTCATGCGTACATACGGACTACCGTCTCCATGAACGGTGTTTTTCATTTTATTTATCTATCTATTATATATATATATATATACTGAATATATATGATATATAAATAATATTTTATATTCTGGAAGTAAGTAAATCATGATATAAGTAATAATAATGTCAAGAACAACAAGTCAAAACACCTACGATAAATGAAACGATTTTACCCAAAACGCTTCTTTAACATGGAATTTACAAAAGAACGGGTAATATAATGTCATAAGTGAACCATATATGATATCATAACAATGAATATGATTCTTTAATAAGTCAATAACATTATGTAAATCATTATACAGGAGGTTCGGACACGTACAAAGCAATTCAGACCTAAGGTAAGGGAAATATCACAATCTCATTTTTATTCGAGATTGTTTATACTTTGAAATTTACTGGGGTGTATTTTATCATCCACATCCATGTTTCCTCAACATTTAATATTATTTTCATCCACATACAATTGTTTAAAACCTATTTTACCCTTTGGTGAGTTTTTAGTAAAAGATATGAAAGGAATCTTTTATCGTTTTTCATACGAGGTAATTTTTGACTTTTCCGAAAAAAGTACGAGAAGAATGTTTTTTTATACGGCATGAATGGATTTTTAAAACATTATTTCCAAGAAGCTTCCTTTACAAGTTTTCAAGATTATTTTTAATCAACTTTTTTTATTTTAAAGTTGTATGACATGTTATGAAAAGAAATGTGTTTTTAAAGAAGAAAGGATATTTTCCTCAAGAATGGAGTTCAAGTGTTTTATCAAAGTTATTTTCCATCTAAGATAATAAAGGGTTCTATTTTTATCCCTATTATTACATGGATTTTATTATGTTGTGATGGAAATATGTTTATGAATTCCTTTATCTTATATGAATTGTTTTATGATGTCATGTTGTTTAAGAATCCAATTTTTATTACATGGGTTATGCTATGATGTATGGTTTATGATTTTGTGGCACACATAAGAATGGTATCATTAAGAGATGGGTGGGAACTATATCTCCCTCCAATGAATTGGGTAAAGATTTTATATCTCATGAGATAGACATGGCTGAAATGGTAGGTTATACCGGTTCAGTGAAACAGGACTGAAACGAGGGTTACTCGATTCAGAAAGGGACTTTGTCCACTAAGATAGTCTTGGCAATGAGTCTTGACTAACAAGAAATGATTCTCTATGATTATGTGTGTATTCCACAAAGTTTCATGTTTTAAGTTATGCTTATTGGGATTTCTTTTCACTACTATGATTTATCCCATGATATGAAATTATGCTCTCTTTTGCAGGTTAAGATTTACAAAAGTTATGTTATTATGAATATGATGTGATTGATTTTTCTTTTTTTTACCCTTACTGAGCATTTGAGCTCACCCTTTTATGTTTTCTTTTACCCAGGATATAAAGAAAGGTTTTAGGTAAAAAAAAAAGGGAAGATCTTTATGGGAGATATTGAAGATCTTTCACCACGATTAGAAGATTTCGTTCCGAGTTTCCAAAGACACTAAACTATTACGATCCTTGTGTGTGTGTTTTTGTTATGTACTAAGTATTCCGAAAAAGTAATGTAATGTCCATGTACGTCAGGCTTCGGGTCTCTACACAGACAAACAAAACAAAATGCGGAATACAATACTAAACCAAAGTGAAAAAGAAAATAGGAAAACCCCTTATCATCGCAAGACATAGTTTGGTCTCACGCTCTCCAGCTCCACATCATGTAAAGTACATGAAGTAGAAGGGCACTTGCCCTTATCTATACCTACAACAATGTAGTATGTTTGGGACCAAAAGCATTAACCAAATAGGGTGTGAGAAAAGGTCCTAGTAGGAAACCACCCAATGATCTGTGATTAACAGTCAATGAATAAAAGGCAGTAAAAGTACAGGGAGTAGTAAACATAAAAACACACAGCAGCTACAATCCACAGAGTCTAGCATATAAAGTACACAAGAAAAAGCCAACCAAAAATTAGAACAACTAGTAACCCCCCCCCCCCTGGGTAGTTCTCACAGCCTAACCCTTATGGTTTAACCTATAAGTACTAGCAACCCTTTTGGAAGCACACATAGTCTCACCCCTCTGGTTCAGTTAAAGAATAGACTATCTGAGGAATCACTCACCATCAATTCCCCCTATTGTCTGGTATCATACTAAAGGATCTCTAGTGAAGAACTCAACATCACATTCCCCATGTGGCCCGTGTCGAGGAACTACAGACACTATGAGGAAGCAATCAACGTAAATTCCCCCTTTGGTCTCGCATCATAAATTAACGACACACTGGACATGCCCTTACGTCCATTATCCATATGGTCCACTACACTAGGTTCTCCCATCCATGTTTAAAAACAACATTCATAGCACACGTATCACCCCAAGTAAAACTCAAGAACTACTTGGCTATCATTCTAAGGCACAATAGCATAATAGTACAACAGTTCCAGTATCCTACTACTAGGCATGGAAACTAGAAAAACGCCTAACAGGCAAAAATTTCATGGAAAAACATCTAGAGCACTGTAAAAATTACCCAATTCATAAGCATTGACCTTTACTAAAGCAATCAAGAAAAGAAGGCAAACAACAGGGGAAAATAGGAAATATACATTCCCCTAGTCAAGGGAATTGGTGGAATGGCACAAAAATATTCAATGACTTCCTACAGAAACGCAAAAACCACCTACCATAATGATAGGAGATTGATATACGTGAACCATGATGATTGACTCTCCTTAAAACGTCGAAGATCTGAGAAAATTTCCAAAACACTAAACCCATGATATCTTGAGAACGAGGGAAAACCTGGAATGAGGCTGAAGCAAAAGAGAGAGCTTACCAAGGCAATCCCAACGCAATCGACATTAGCTAAAACCGAGATCAGACGGATGCTCGGGGGCTTGGAGAAGTATCGCGGCCATACGGTTTCTCTCGGCGAAACGATTCCTAGATGAAGTTCATTCTTGAGATTAGATGCAACTTCAGTGCGTTTAATGAAAAATAAATAAAATACATGGCGTGTACTTCTGGGGTAAAAAACGTGTACTCAGTTTTTCCATACTTTTCTTTAAGCGGCCTCCATATGACCCCCAAAAACCTTGTGTGTGGCCCGAACACGGCCAGCACACGGCCTCGAGCTGTAGAGGAGTACATGACGTGTACTTCAAAAATTTCCATAAAACTACTCTTTTCTCAAAAACACTAGAAAAACGAAGACATATTTGAAAACGAAGATCCGGGTTTTTACAAAATCACCCCTAAAAAAATTTCCATGAATTTCCCTATAAAGGCTTAGAAGAATAAACCCCGAAGAGCTCCGGCCACTGCGATCGTACATCGTCCTCCCTCTCTCATGTCTTGTCTTGTACTCGCATGTGCTGCCATAGCACTCGTACCAGAGGAACATACCACCCACGGGGATAACCTTCTTACTATGATCGAAAATCTGGATATGATGCTCTTCAAACGATGCATCTGCTTCAAGCTCAACCTCCTCAGGCAGAAAGACATGAGACAGGTCTAGAAAGTAACGTCGGAACTGAGAGATGTGGAAGACATCATGCATGGCCTAGTACCTCTGAGGAAACTGCAACTGATAGGCAACCGACCCAACTCTCTCCAATACCTCAAACGGCTTGATGTACAGTGGTGAAAGATTACCCTATCTCTGAATCCTCTTGTGTCCCAACCTCGGTGCGACACACAGGAAAACTTGGTACCAGACCTCGAACTCCAGATGTCGTCTCTGCTTATCATCATAAGACATCTTTCAAGACTGCACTATAGCCATCCTCTTCCGAATCAACTCTATCCTCTCTGAGGTCTCCTGAACAGTACGAGGTCCTAGTAAATCAGCCTCTCCTACTTCCAACCAGCATAGATGTGATCATCATGGCCTACCGTACATATCCTCGTAAGGTGCCATTTGAATGGTCGTCTGAAAACTGTTGTTTTAAGCAAAGTCTATAAGAGGGATATGCTACTCCCAAAAACCAACGATGTCTATAATGAAAACATGAACCATATCCTCAAGCTCTTGGATCATATGCTCGGACTGCCCATCTGTCTGGGGATGGTATGCTGTACTCAATATTACTTGTGTACCAAAAGCCCTTTGAATCCCCTACCCGAATGGAGAAGTGAAGTGCGCATCCCGGTATGAAATAATGGACTGTGGAACTCCATGCAGACGTATAATCTCCTGGATGTACAACTGCCCCAGATAATTAACACTGAAGGTCTCTTTAATCGGTACGAAGTGAGCAACCTTCTTAAGCATGTCGACGACAACCCAAACATCACCACATCCTCAAGGTGACCTCGGTAACATGGTCCTGAAATACATCGCGACATCGTTCAACTTCCACTCGGGTATGGGTAACTGTTGTAGAATGTGTGATGGTTTCTGATGCTCCACCTTCACCTACTAACATGTAGAACACCTCAAGAAAAAACCAGCAACATCTCTCTTCATACCTGGCCATCAGTACTATATATGAAGATCCTGATACATCTTGGTTATGCCAGGATGAACTGCCCAACTGAGGAATGAAAATCCCACATCAGCTCCTCCCACATGTCAGATGGCACCCATACGCGTACATGGAAATGCAAGACCTCATCCTCTCCCACCGTCCATCTAGGAAGAGGTTCCTCTCCTCACACACTCCCTTATAGGGATAAGCCTTTTGAGTCTAATAGCTGCCTCATCTAGAATCGATCATGATGTATAGAGGTAACAACTAAAGAAGATAAGTAAGTCTATCCCTGTCTGTCATGCACCTCTAGATGCATCTCTGAGAATATATCCATAACCTTCCACTCACTTCTGGCCTCCTGAACTGCATGAATGTAAGTTATCCGGCTCAACAAATCTCCCACTGGGTTGCCTTTCTCCGGCACATATACAAGCTTGAAATCAAAAGACTGAAGATACTCGACCCACCTACACTGTCTAAGATTCAGATCACACTAAGTGAAGATGTACATGAGGCTCTTGTGGTCGGTGAAAACCATAATGTGCTCTCTCAGAAGGTAATGTCTCCAATAGCGCAAGGCATGAACAAAAGCTGCAAAATTTTTATTGTGCGTCGGGTAGTTCCTATCATGTGGCCTCAACTACCGAGACCCATACACAACAACTCCATCTCCTTGCATAAGCACAACACCCTGTCTGATACCTGAAGCATCACAATAAATGGTATAGCTCTTGCTTGGCTCTGGAAAGACTATTATCGGTGTTGAATTCAACCTTACTTTTAGCTTCTGAAAGGCTAACTCACAAGTATCTGACCAAAAGAACTTCTCCCCCTTCTTCGTCAGACCTGTAAATGGTGCTTCTAGGTGAGAAAAGTCATGAATGAAGTATATGTAGTATCCATCTAGCCCTAACAAACATCGTACCTCAAAAACATTCTTCGGCTGCTCCCAGGAAACTACAGCTCTCACTTTCTCTAGTTCCATAGATACTCCTGCCTCTAAGATGATGTGACCAAATAAGTGAATCTGATCCATCCAAAAGTGGCACACTGAGAGTCTACCATAAAGAAGATACTCTCTTAGTGTACTCAGAAAGATACGTACCCGGTTTTTTAAATATCCTCAAGAACAATTCCCCAAACGCTAGAGGTTGTCGACTAGCAGCAAGGTCCTAGGTGTGATAGTGGGGATACTATTTCCTCATTGGAAGAGTACACATCGAAATAAGACCAATGAGACAACAGTATAAACTGTAACCATCCATAAAAGAGTAAATAATAAAAAGCGGACGACTAAAACTAAACAACTGGAGCACACAGACATGTATATAAAATGATGCATGATACATATGTTTAGGAAAGTACCCAAAAAATCACAATGGAAAATAAAATACTAAACCAAAGTGCAAAATAAAAAAGGAAAAGTCCTCAGCATCACAAGCCATAACTTGGTACCATGCTCTCCAGATCCATAGCAAGTCAAGTACCTGAAGTAGAAGGGTGCTTTCCCTTTTCTATCCCTGTATGAATATAGTCTGTTTGGGCCCAAAATCATGACCCAAACAGGGTGTGTGACAAGGTCCCAGTAGGAAACCACCCAAAGATCTGTTCCTAACAATTATTTAATACATGACAGTAAAAGTACATGGATAAGTAAATAGGAAAACACACATCAGCTGCAATCCACATATTCTAACATATAAAGTACACAAGTAATATCCAAACAACAAGTAGAAAAACAGGTACCCCCCTGGGTAGTTCTCACTGCCTAACCCTTATGGTTCAACCAAAAAGTACTAGAAACCCTCTAAGAACTTCACATATTCTCACCCCTATGGATCAGCTAAAGAATAGACTCTCTTAATAAGCACTCACCGTCAATTCCCCCTATTGTCTCATATCGTACTAAAGGCTCTCTGGGGAAGCACTCAACGTCACATTACCCATATGGCCCACATCGATGAACTAAATACACTCTGAGGAAGCACTCAACATCAATTCCCCCTGTGGTCTCGCAAAATAAATTAAAGACACTCTAGAGAAGAACCTATATCCATTATCCCTATAGTCCACTTCATTAGGTTCTCTCAGCACTGTGTAAAACAAACATGCATAGCATGCGTATCGCCCCATGAACACCTCATGAACTACTTGGCTATCATTCTAAGGAACAACAACATAATAGTACAACAGTTCCAGTATCCTACTACTATGAATGAAAACTGGCAAAAATCTTAACAGGAAAAGCATACATGGAAAAACATCCAGAGCATAGTAAATATTACCCTATTCACAATCATTGACCTCTAATCAAGAAATCATGCAAATCAAGAAAATAATAGGGGCAAAATAGGAAATAAACAATCCCCTGTTCAAGGGAATTTATGGAATTGCACAAAAAAAATCAGATACTTCCTAGAGAAATGAACAAACCACCTACCTCGATGATATGATATTGATATACGTTAACCATGATGATTTATTCTCCTTAGAACATCGAAGTTATGAGAAAAAGACGAAAACGCTCAACCCATGATATCAGGAGAAAGAGGGAAAAACCTGGAATGAGGATGAAGCAGAAGAGAGAGCTTATCGAGGCGAGCCCAACTCAATCAAGGATAGTGGAAATGGAGATCGAACGGATACTCGGGGGCTTGGATAAGGAATGTGGACATACAGAAGCTCTCGGCCAAAAGAAACATAGATTGAGGTCGTTCTGTGGATTAGACATGACCGCGGTGCGTTTAATAAAAAAAATAAAATACATTGTGTGTACATCTGGGTACTTGGCGTGTAATCAGTTGTTCCATACTCCGCTTTAAGCGGCCTCCACATCACCCCTACACACCGTGTGTGTGACCCAAACACGACCATCACATGACCTCAAGTGGTAGAGGAGTACACTGCTTGTACTCATTAAGTACATGACGTGTACTTCAAAAATTTCCAGAAAACTAAACTTTTCTCAAAAACATCAGAAAAATGAAGACATACCTGAAAACAAATATCAAGGTTTTTACAATACATATAAAAAATTTCATAAAAATAAAACCATATATTTTTTACTTACAACATTATATGAATTGTTTATTATTAATTCCATGTATAAGTTACGTTTTAGGTGGAATTTTCATTGTTAATCATACCTATTTTGACTTATTGTTCTTGATTATCAGGGTTTAATAAGTTAGAGAATATAAAAAATAATGTAAAAATATTATATATTGAATATATAAGTATTTATAATTGTCTTTGATGATAAATGGGAAAACACCATTCATAGAGATGATAGGTTGTACGTACACGTGAAAACTATTTTTGTTTTCCTATCTTATTGACTGATCAAAAGTAAATGACATGTATGTAAATATGTATATATATAATATTATAAAATTAAAGTAAAATTTTTATTCATATCATATATTTTTACAAAAACATTCCTTAATACATTTCACGTGAAGTGTGAATGAATCACTTCGCTTTATGAGGGGGTAGTCCCCGCGTCCACAAACGATGTTATCATATATCCACAATATGGAAGAAATGAAGGTATGTTTAATATAATTTTTATAGAATATTAAATTTGTTATAATTTAAATATTAAATAATTATTTATACATAAAAATTCTTTTTATACCATCCATGAAGACACTAATGGAAAACTAACAAAAACAGTATTCATAACGACGATTAATCTATATAAGATGAATTTTTTTTATTTATTTGATTAAGAGGGGGTGTCAAATGAAATGGATATTATATATTACACTATATATATACTACTAAAATATAATAATTATTTTTTAGTTATCATGAAATCATGGATTACGGAGCTATGAATAAATTAGTAATAGAATAGAAATTTGGGTAGGTACTATAGTGAAATTGTCTCTTGAATATGACCTCATTAAGAGACCCTTGAGGACCATGGATTATGTCTTTTACTACGACCAAAAGCACATATATGTTGGAAGAGTAGGGATGAGATTTTTATCAAGATATTTGTAGAGATACATGACTTTTGTGTTGAAATGGGGTGATGAGAGCTGAGATTAGGTGATTCGTTAATGAATATTTTATATTTAACGAAAAAGATTTTTAATTGGAATTAAATTCAACAACATAAAAAAGAAATCAATATTATGGATGCTGTATAGGGTCAATAAAAATCTCAAACAATGATTAATTTGTTTTCTATTTTTGTGTATTTTAAGCCTTTTACCATTTTACATTAAAATGTTATATTTTTTAACTGTACTATGATAAATAATTTTTTTACCATGATAATTTTTTTTATTCCAAAAAATAAAATTGAAATTATAACCAACTTTTTTAATTATTTTTACATATATTGAATTCATTTTATGTAATTAAATTCACAAAATTGACAAAATTAGATATATATTTAATGCCACCAACAAAACAAAAATTTGGGTCTTAAAATGAATAACTGAAAACATTGAAATGTATTAATATATATTTTCAATGTGAAATTGAATCCAATAACCAAAATTAGTTTAATTGATGTATAATTTAACTAATTATACTTAAAAATAAATTTTTAATAAAATTTAGCTACATAAATAAATTAGATGAATTTGAATTTTTCCAATGAAAAGGTGTAGGTTTTCCAATTCATCAAAAAAGAATCTTCTCATAAAAATACAAAATATTCATAGAATATATATTTTCTCTCACCTAATTCATATATAAAGAATATTTAATTATATATAAAAATTATAAAAGTGTTAAAATTTTGATTTAAAATGGGTTCTCTATTAAATGGGGGTAAAATTGTCCTTTTGAAAAATATGGTGGTTTTCTTTAAAATTGGGGTTTTCTTAATCTTATTCTTATGAAATCTATTGATTTAAAATAAAAATTATATTATGGAATTGATAAAATATATATTTAATTAATTTCATTAACTAATTATAATTAGTGGTATTTATTAATATAAAATGGATTTTGGAGCATCAAAAAATAAAACTATTTCCTTCATAGTCAATTGGTATGTATTTTATTTTGAAATCATTATAAATAAAATTAATTTATTTTATAAAACTTATAATATCATAATATTGTAAATAATATTAATAACCCCTGATTTAATAGCTATTTTATATCATACTATTATGTAATAATGTTTTAATAATACATACTTAATTAATAAAACTTGGACATTCACGTAATGCAATCTATCAAAGGAACATGAAATTTTATATTACACAAGCTAAGCATAGTTTTACGTATACCTCAAGATAATATATGTGTTACATATAGAAAAAACATGACAAGGTGTTATCCATTACACAATCCAAACCCACTATTTCTCGTATTATATTATCCAAATTCGGTATTGTGTGAAATGAAAAATATCGAAAAGATTATCCTAATTATAAAAAAAATACTTTACTAAATAACATGGTGTTACCTTCTACCCCTTAAAATGTATTTCCCCCCTATAAATTCATTTGGTTTATAAAATGATTAATACTAGATTGTATCATTCATAGAAACCAGCATTATAAAAATAAATACTAAAACATCCTTTTACATGGAATAGTTGGAAATTAATGGTTACCCAAAAATATAATAACTATATAAGAGATCATAGGTGTAGATTTTTTGAATGGATGAAAAGTGTAAATAATCATATAGATTGATAATGATCTCCAATCTCTATAAAGTGGGTGATCTATATAAAGATAACAATAATAAATAATATACAAAATAATCATGAAAGAGGAAACTGATATCATCAAAATGATTATAATATAAAAACTTTTTTCATCATGTAAATTTTTCTAATGTTAAAAATATTTCATGAGGTGGTATACTAACTTGATTAGATTACAATCTCATCATTTTTCCTGCCTTGATCAACTTCCACTTCATCACTTATTCCATGAGATTATGATGAGTTTATCACTTCTGAAGAATTAGCAGATCAAGAGATTCATAAATATATTGATAAGTAATTCCATCTTTCATTATCAAAACAGAAAGGCTAACAAAATCTATCAAATATGAATAAGTCCACCTATGGTGAGTTGAGACACTAAAAAATCATCTAATGTTTAACATAAAACTTCCATAAATGGATAACCTTATAGTTCATTTTAATAATGATGATCCTAGACATTCAAAATAAGTTAAATAAATCACCTTAACTATTATTCCACATATATCCTAGGTTATATCTTGGTTTTGACCTTCCAAAAATGGGAATTCCATAAAAATGAATTCTCTTAAAACATTTAAATAACCTAAATTGTAATAAATCCTTCCTTAAGACATGCATATATCATTATTCTAATGTTTATTGTATAAATTTCTTAATTCCATTAAGCAGTATACATCATCCATGATAGCATTACCCTCTTGAAAAAAAAATCCACAATCAATTTCCAAGAATCTAGTATCATTTAATATACTTATTCATATCCACAATATCATTATCCTAACATAAGGGACATATAAATGGTTTTAATTACCTTAACTATCACCTTACCAACTCAACAACGTTTCATGGTTACTAAAACAATTTAAAGTAGTTTATTATTTTTTTATCTAAGAAGTATAGTAAACCATTCCACCTATTATTTATTTCTATCTAATAGCATAAATATAATTCGACCAAATTATTCATGAATTCCATTATATAAAAACTCAATCATTACACCACCTTGTTTTCATACCTTACATCCCAAATAGTTATTGCATGTGATTTCCCCTTGTCCCTTGGTAGAAGTGGTTTCTAAAGATGATCTACATCACCTGCCCTTCAGTTTAGGACCTTGTTTACATAATGTGAATTCTACAGACACATATAGATTTGATGTGTGGGAGGATCATTTTGAGAAATATTTCTCCATTATCACCACTATCTAACTTCTTCACATGACATTAGAAACCAAATACCTAATGGAATTCCCTTCTAGACATAAAAAATTAATTAGAACCTTTAAGGAAATTTCCACCAGGCTTCTTCCCACAGTTATAGAATAATGGAATGATATTCTTATTCTCTTCAAGGTTTTTAGATTCTCATTTAACCTCAATCTTCATTTTATTGTCAAAATATTGATATTTATACATGAATACAACCTCCATTTCAACCATGATTACAAAATGAAAAATCTCTTCATACCTACTAATGTCTCTTATTACCAACACCCATATGAGAGTTATCTTTATGCCACTACAAACTTATCAAATTTATTTTTAGTTTGGATGATAATTCATAATGTGTTCCTCATATGTCCCATGAAATTAGTCTCATATATACCTAAGATTCATCACCCATTTGGTTCATCTTAATGAACTCTTTCTTCATCATGATATGAGGAATCCACGACAAATGCTTATTGAAAAACATGTTATCGAACTCATACCAATCCATTGGTTCGATTTCAAATTGCTACTTCAAAATAGTAATGAGAGTCTATTGATTTTACACTTAAAATTTTAAATTAAAAATTACCATAATTAATTTCTCATGTTCTGAACACTGATTAATTGAAAATACCTTTTCAGTGCTACCGATCAATTTTTTAGTAATAAGTGGATTATATGACCTACTGAATGAAGGTGGATGTTTTCTCATGAAGGACACAATAGAATTTTATTCCCAAATTTTCTTGTTTATAATTCCACCATGATTCATATATTGTGAATTTTTTATGAGAATATAATGGATATCTTGCATTCTATCACCCATATAATTCGGTTGCTCAGGAGGATATTTTGTTCATTTTCCATCACATTCATTATTAACATAGTTTCTTCAGGTTCTAGAAATTGACTATAACCTAGAAAACAATGTAATAAACATTTTCTATAATAGATAAACACATAATCATTTAGAATCACATATAATATGTTTCTATCATGATTCCAACTATCAAATCAAGGACACATTTTAATTATCCTTAGACAGATACTCAAAAATATCTTTAAAAATAACACTAGGGACCTCATTTTGTTTTCTCATCCTATGTTAAAATGGATGACCAAATGTTCACTATTATACCAACAATAATTGTCATGTCTTGATGTATATGGACATTACATCAATGTTTATGGAAAACATAACAAATTACACATACACATTCCCTAAGACAATAAAAGTTATTTCATTTCAAAACATGGAAGAATAAAAACTGGTACATAAGAGAGATACATAATATCCCAGTATTTTTATAATGAATAGTACCCTTCTTAGACACATCACAAATAAGACATATATTCATAACTTAGGGACAAAAAATATATAATTTGGTGAGCTCAGATAATCAGTACGGTTAAATAATGTAGTCATGTAAGCATAAACATGAGTATAGGTGTATGAGCACATGATTATAACATTAAAAGATCATACCCTTCAAATCAATGACCATAAACATGAATCATGTAATAAATAATGGAAGTTTATAAGACATGAATCAAAAGGAAATAAAGAACATAATCCTTGACATCATATCTGTAACGAACCAAACTTTTATTTATGAAAATTTCCCTTGATCTAATTAAATTTATTACAATGTAAAATGTTTATATATCATATTTACATACATGGTTTTATGTTTTTGGTTTTTAAAATACTGTTAATAATTCTTACCATTGCTAATGTTGTCATTGAACAATGACCACATGATTAATATAAATATTGGGCTTTAACAAATACAATTTACTCAGAAAAAAATGTGATGGACCCATCCAATATAATTGATCCATATGAAGCCGATATGTTGGAGATTATAAAGGACGTAGCATCATGGGGATTTTCCCTTTACCATTCCCAAGTTAAGCTACAACAGGTTAAGCATGAACAAAACTGCCTACGAGAGAAGTAGTAGTTAATTGAGATTACCACCTGAGCAATATTATCTGAGCCTCCCCAAGAGTCTATCACCATAGAACACCTCACCCATAGGTCATATAAAGCTATAATAAGAGGTTATGTAACAAGACACTACAACTATGTTTATGTGCATAATTTCTTTATATAATAATTAATATACATTCATTTTATTATTGTTACTTTGTTAATAATTTTTAAAGCAAAAATAGTATTTTTAGGTAATATTCAATTAAAATATCTTTTTTGGTTTTTAATAGATTTTTTAGTTAAAAAATATTTTAATAAAATATTATTAATAATTAATTTTAAATAAATATTAATGGTCATAAAATTTTTATGAATACAATTGTAATTTTTAAGGTTTGAAATCTATTTTTATCAAAACCCATGGTTTTTCTAAAAAATTTTGTTTCTTATTTTATATTTTAACATTCACATATATAGAAAATTATTTAGATAAAATGAATTTCATTTTTGTATCCAAGACATTGAAATAATCTGATGTTGAATATCTCATAATTTTCTAAGATAGTCGAATTTTTGGGTAAAATTTAAATATCGTTTAAATAACTAATGTGTTTTATGACATCATAAGGACCCAATAGTTATGTAATAAAATACTATAAAATGAATTTGTATCCAAAATATGTTTTACCTTAAAAATAATGTTATTTTAGGATATTTTGATTAATTTTGTGGTGCCATTGAAGACCCTCTATGGCTTATAAAACATTCCAACAATTAAAATGATTTCCTTGAGAGTGTTACTCACCTCCACATAAGAAAGCCTAATACATTAATAAATTCGGCCATTTGAATTAATAAATAATTTATTACACTCCACTTTGGAAAATTCCATTTACAATAACCATGGGTTGTTTTTTTGGATTTGATTAGTTAAATGTGTAGTGTCCAAAATCAAAATGATTAATAATCACCTCTCTTTCCTATATAAACCAACTGATTCTCCCATTCCTCTACACTCAAAAACCATTGGATCATTACCAAAACCTGAAATCCTATCTATATAATCATTCCAAGACACCCCAATCTCCTAATAATATTCTCTCAATCCTCTCATAAACCTTTGGGATCACACATCCATGTAAGGGATTTCTTCTTTTATCAATTTTGCCAAAATTTCATTATGTTGTTATACCCTTTTTTTAAATTAATAATTTTGGTGTATGATTTTCCCCTGCACCATACTAAAATTTTATATTTTTGAATGATTAGATACTTCTTTCACTCTCATTAATGCATTCCCTATAAACTTCTTACCATTCCAAAATTTCGTATGGAATTTATCTCTTCTCATTGACATTCAAGAAATTATTTTAAAATATGCATCTACATTCTATTAAAAATGTTGGGAAATATATCTATATGACCCCCTAAAATAAATTTCATGTACATATAATGAGATTCTACTTTCACTCTCATTAAACAATTTTATGAATTATTATGTCACGACGTTATGCTGCTGAAATTGCACTAAGATTTTCCAAGCCAAAGTCATTGAGTAGTGAATACAATGCTCATTTACCTATAAATGGTATTCATCATTAGGAAATTTTTCTTATTGATTATATAGTTTCATGTATATATTACACATTATTTTATAGTGGTATAAAATATTATGTTGAATGATTGCATGTTGTATGATCTATATGGCATAGTTATGAATGCAATTAAATGATTAAGAAGGGTGAGACTGGATATCACTCCAATGCATTGATTAAAGATTAATATGATGATATGTCAAGTGAAATGAGGATTTACTAATAATAATTCATGTACAGTGAGGGTTTACTCATTCTCCATGTGCAATGTGTCTTGGCTCGTGCTAATATCATGTTAACTGTTGTTTCCACATTTCGATGTAATGATAAGCATGCTATATAATACCATTATGTTCGTGTTTCTATTTTACTCCATTGATATACCTATTTAATAACATGTAATGTATTATTCATGTTATTCTATGTTTACTAATTTACTTGGATTTACAGCTCACTCTTTTCTTATGTTTGTCCTAAGGTAATCCATTGCAATGCTAAGCACAAAGGAATGATGTGGTTATGTAGAAGAAGTTTTCAATAAAGGTGTTGTATTTTTATATTTTAGGTTATTATGTATTGTTCAAAATTTCCCAGGACACTATAAGTTTCAATCCTCATAGTTTTTTTAAGTGAAAATTTATTTAATAATCCATGTTAATGTGTTTAATAAATAGAAGGGTTGTTATACTTGGTGTTTAAGGATATGTTTATTTATTTCAAGGATTAGAATAGAAAACTCAAGTGAAATACATTGGAATAAGACTAATTATAATAAAATCATAACTAAATTTTTGTGAGTATTGAGGAAGTGGTTTATCAATAAAATACATACTTATCAGGATACAACCATGTAGGTGTGGCTCTAGCACTGATGAATTTAGGGGTAAAACCCGAATAGATAGCTTTTAGATAGACTTGAACGGGAACTGGGGAATGAAAACATGCCTTGATGCACTCTAGTTTATGAAAATCTTGGGGTATATGCTTTGTTAAATTCATAATCTTAGTATGAACCATTATTATGGGATTAAAATAATTCCCCTAGGAATATATACTGGGAACTAAATCATGGATGACATTGATTGAGACCTATAAATTCAAAATTTATAGAAATAAATTTAATTTAAATGTTATCCCATTTGTCATTGGACTCCCCTTTATGTGTTACCACTAACATTCCTTTTATTTCATCCAATGTTTGGTAATAGGAGGACTTTGACAAACAACTAATGAGAAGATAAATGTGATTAATGTTCTAATGAGATGACCAATCCGATGAGAATGGGGATCAGAAACATTTTCACAATACTCTCTCATTTTACTCCTAATATTAATAGAAACATGGGATAAGAGGAACGTTACTCCCCCCACAATAAAGAAAAATCCACAATAGAGATCTTTATGAGAAAAATGCCTACAACTTATTATGGATCATCTAATACCTCAAACACCAAAAAATGATCAAGTACATTGAGAAGATATTATCCATCCTTCAATGATCCGAACAAGAGAAGTTTTTTCTGGATGCTTATAGTATGTAGGGTGAAGCTGATCAATGGTGTACATTGATAAAAAATGTTTAGCCAATGGAAAATTTGAGGTGGTGGAATGGAAATATTTCCGGAGAATATATTATGAAAAATATTTTTTATGCACCCTTTAACATAATATGGAAACTGGATTCTGGGACCTCATGAAAAGAGACTATCAATCCATCTGACTGTATGAGGTAAAAATCCCAAGGAATGCATGATATGCCTTTGACATTGTCATTACCCCCGAATTCAATGTTCAAAATTTCTTTGGTGGGAAAAATCGTAGACTATGGAAATCCTTATCGATCCACGACATCAATATCTATGATGAAATTGTCTAACATTCCCTCAATGTTGAAATTGATATCATCTAATCTTTGGGGTATCATGGGAATAAGAAGAAAAAGGTGGACATTAATTCTGGTGGTCTGATGGATAAAGCAAACGGTGCTAAAATTTTTTATCATCCCACATGCCAAATTTGCGGAAAAAATCACCTCAAAAATTGCCTAATGGGGCTGAGGAAGTTCTTCAGCTGTTGAAGAGAGGGGAACCTAGCTATTAACTATCAGTGAGAAAAACATTCTACTATGACTAGGGAGAGGAAGGATCCATTTGACCCTCAAGGAACTATTCATTTCTTCATGTCAAATGAACTAGGGCACTTTGTAAACTGGTTCCCTAAGTCAAGGTTTTTTGGAGGTAGCCAACAACATCTAAGGTAGAAAGAGCTAGATTATTCCATTACAATCATTGAATAAAACCCCACAAACAAAGTGGTTACAAGTACACTAGTTATTCATTCAATAATAGCAATGGTATTTTTTTTTCTTTTCATACGCATCATTTTATATCCTTATAGTTTAGTAGAAAAATCCCAATATCACCACAAATCATGGAAGAAGATATTTCATTGAGAACGATAAATGGTTAAATCATTGCATCCAATGAATTTAACTCCTACCCAATATGAATGTGTGGATTGAACTTCCTAGATAACCTCGTCATACTCTCACTACTGTAATTGGATGCAATTCTTGACATGGATTGGCTTTCCCTATATGGATCAAACATAAATTTCTGTGAGAGGGAAATCACTCTTCATATAGAGAATTGACCCCCGATTCTGTACAAGTTCATGGAGAAAGGTGAATCTTATTTAGCACCATCATCTCAAGAATGGATATTTCTTCACTATGACCATGAATATCATGCTCTAATGATTGAGTCAGTGGAAGAAACCGTCCATGAAATCATGCTTATTGTGAGGGAATTTGCTTATGTCTTTCCTAAGGAATTGCATGGTCTTCCTCCTAGAAGCGATGATGATTTCTCAATTGTTCTTATACCTTGGGTGTTTCCATTATCCAAGTCTCCATACGAATGAATTTTTTGGAGCGTGAAAAGATGAAGAAACAACTATTGGATAATTTGAATAAAGAGATTGTATGAAAAAGTTCATCACCCAAGGGTTCACTAGTCCTCTTAGTCAAGAAGAAGGATGGTTCAATGTGAATCTGTATTGATTATTATAATCTCAACAAACTCACGATAAAGAACAAGTATCCTATACCCTATATTGATGACATTTTCAATGAACTACATGGAGCACAATACCTCTCCAAGGTGGATTTGCGATATGGATATTACCTAGTAATCGTGATGATGGAGGATATCCACAATACAACTTTTTGTACAAGGTCTGGGCACTATGAATCCATAGTAATTCCTTTCAAACTCATTAATTATCTAGAAATCTTCCTAGACTTTATGAATGTATTATTTATATACTAACTCAACATATTTCTGGTAGTCCTTATATACGATATTCTAATATATTCCAAAACCACGGAGGAGCATGAGGATCATCTAAGAACTATACAAGAGTCATTGCCAAAGGATAATCTCTATGAAATGTACAAAAAGTGTGAGTTATGGTTGAAAGAAGTCCCATTCTTGGTTCATATCATCACAAACAAAGGATATATGTGGATCCCACTATGATATATGCAATTGTGGGATGGTCGAGGCCAATATCTGTGATGGATATCCATAGCTTCATAGGGTTAACTGGATATTATCGATGATTTATAAGATATTTCCAATGATTGTGAAACCCTCATACCAAAAAATTCAGAAGGGAGAATATTTTTCATGGAGTGATTAATGTGGAGATAGCTTCAAAGAGTGGAAAATGAGTCTTACTACTTAACCCATCCTCACACTACACACAAGTGCAGAATTTATTATGGTTTTCAATGATTATTTGAAGAAGGGCCCAAGATATGTGTTGATGTAAAATGACAACTTCATTTATTATGATTCATGAAAATTCAATGTTCATGTGAAAAACTATCCAACATATGATTTGGAGTTGATGTAGTAATCTTCACTTTGAAAATTTGGCAGCATTACCTATTTGGTGAAAAGTGTGAAATACAAACAGATAAAAATGAATTCATTATATATTAACCCAGTAAGAGTTTAATATGCACCAATAATGATTTTTAGAGTTGATCAAAGACTATGACTTCTTAATCCACGACCACCCTAGGAAACCAGACAAGGTGGAAGCTGCTCTAAGTTGAAAGAACCCCACCATTCTATCATTGATGATAATTGAAATAGATACAATCTTATAATATTTGATAAATATGTACATGGGAATAAAAAAAGAAAACATCATCAATACTTTCACAAATTATTTCTCAACCATCACTTTTGGAAATGTTGAAGGATGCTCAAAAATATGATGTGGGAATTCAGAAGAAATTGGAAACTATAAAACATCCTCAAAGATCAATTTTAATTAAGAAGGATTTCTGATATTTTGTTTAATACTATGTGTTCCATAAATTTTTGAGTACAAGAATGAAATTTTTGATGATTCACATTGTTTAAATTTCTCCATTATTCTATGAAAAAGGAATATGAATCGAGAACTCTGATAGAATTATTGGTGGGATAACATAAAGAAGGAGATCAATGAGTATACATCAATGTGACTGGTATATCAGAAGGTGAGGACTGAGATGAAGATGTCTTAGGGGATGATGAAACCATTACATAAACCATCATCGAAATGGAAAAAAATAACTATAGAATTTTTCACTCGACTTCTGAAGACATGAAAAGGAAACAATGTTATCTGAGTGGTTGTGGATTGTATAACAAAGACTGCACACTTCATTGAAATTTTAGAGGATTTATCATTTAATCAATTGGAACAAATATACATCTGAGAAGTGGTATGGCTGCATGGAGTATCAGTCATGATTGTATCTGATCGAGATCCATGATTCACCTCTATTTTTGGGAAGAGTCTCCAACATGCCTTGAATATTGAGATGAAAATCAGTATGTCTTATCATCCTCAAACTAGAGAATTCACAATGGACTAGCAAAACACTTGAGGACATATTGATAGAATGATCAATGGAATTAAATAGAGTATGCGATCGACATCTTCCTCTAGTTGATTTATCATACAATAACAATTTCCAATCAAGTATCCAAATGGATCCTTATGAAGCCCTTTATGGGAAGAGGTTCAGAACCTTGACATGTTGGGATGTAGTTGGGGAGTGGAAACTCGTAGGTCTAGAAATGGATGATGAAATGGTGGAAAAGGTTAAGTCCATACCACAACACAATAAGGATTCTCATATTTGAGAAAAGAGCTATGCTGATAATCATTAATGATACATAATGTTTGAGGTTTGAGACATGGTATTCCTCCACATATTATTGGGGAAGATATTTATGGGATTTGGAGATATGGGAAAGATTAATTTAATGTACGTCATCCATTTTGAGATCCTTGATCACATTGGAGCAGTGGCCTGTCGACTAGAACTCACAATGAACATATCTCTAGTACATGATGTATTGCATGTATCACTCTATAGGATGTACATAATTGACCCAACACATTTACTCAATCCAGAGGTGGTACGATTGATAAATGACCAATCCTATAAAGATAAGCCAGTTGTGATTTTAGATCGTAGGGAATAGTTCTAAAAATAAAACAATTCCCCCACAACAAGGTGTTGTGGCGTAACCACATGATTGAGGTTGGTATGTTGAAATCCAAGGAAGTGATGAAGTAGATTTACCCCCCATCAGTTTTAGTGTGGGAAAAAGGAAATTTAAAAGGTGAAATTTCTTATGGGGGGAAGATTGTAACGGCCCTTACATTTATGGATGAATATTAATCTTCATCTAATTCAATGTCTCACTATTTAAAATGGATATATAATATATTCACTTCCTTTTTTTATGTTCTTGGTTTTTGAAATTCCATTATGAATTTCTACCATTGCTAATATATTCGTTGAATAGTTTCTACATGATTAGTATAAATATAGGGCATTAATAAATCCAACTTACTGGGAAAAATGTTTTGACGGCCTCATACAGTATAATATCTCCATACGAAGACCATTTTTCAGATATTGTAATGGATGTATAATCATTAGGCTATTCACTTGACCAATACCAAGACATGATTCAACACGTTAATCTTGAAGGGATCTTCTTATAATATAAGTATATGTTAAAAGAGATTACCACCCAAGCGATTTTATCTGATCCTCCCCAAGAGTCTTTCATAGTCACAGACCTCACTCTTAGGTCTTATGCGGGTGTTATAATAGGTTATGTAACAATACAATTTCATAATATTTATGTTCATTTTTTTTTGTATATAATATCGATTATATATTCATTTCATTATTGGTATTTTGTAAATATTTTTTAGAGCACAAATAAAATTTTTAGTTAATAATCAATTAATAAATATATTCTGATGATTTAATGGATTTTTTAATAAATAATATTTTAATAAAATATTATTTCTAATTATTTTTTATTATATATAAACAATTGTATACTTTTTATGAATAAAATTATAATTTTTATGGTTTGAAAGATGTTTTTGTCAAAACACATGATTTTTTATAAATGTCCTTTGTTATTTTTAATGTAAAAATTAAAATATTATTTATTTTTTAGCAATAATAATGATCATTTTTGGATCCAGGAAGTCCAAATTATCTAATTGTAAATTTTTTATAATTTTCTGAGACAATCGATTTTTTGTGTAAAATTTCAATACCGTTTAAATAAATAATGTGTTTTATGACATCATAATGACCCAATAGTGATGTAATGAAATAATATATAATGTATTTTCAGCCAAAAAATATTTTACCTTTAAAAAAAATTATATTATATTTGATTTATTAATTTTATGTTTCCTTAGTTGACCCTCCATGACATATAAAAAAATTAATCTTTTTAAAATGATTTTCTTGAGTGTATGACCAACTATACATTATAAATCATAATATTTTAATATTTTTGGCCACTAGACATATAAAATATATTTTCAACTCCACTTTTGAAAAAACCATGGGCAAAACCATGGGATGGTTTGTGGTTTTGATTAGTGTAATGTGTGGTGTCCAAAACCTAAATGATGAAGAATTCCCTCTCATTTCCTATATAAACCCACTCCATATCCCAATAATCTTATGTCAAATCCATTGAATCTCTAACAGACCTTTCCATCCTTTATCTATAATCATCCCAAGGTGACCCAAGCTCCCAATAATCCTCTCTCAAGCCTCTCCCAAGCCTTTGGGATCACACTTCCAAGTATGGGATATCCTCCTTTCTCATTTTTGTCCAAATTACATTATTTTTTTATAAATTGTTTCAATTAAAAATGTTGGGGTATGATTTCCCAACTCCCCCATACTACCCTCCTTTTGATTAAATGATGATATAATACTTTACCTCTCATTAATTCCTCCAATGTACACCTGTTACCATGCCATAATACCATAATGAATTTCTCTATTCTAATTTACATTTAGGAAGTTATTTTATATTATCCATCTAAATTAAATTACATATATTTGGACATGTATATAATTGACCCCCTTATTTTCAATTTCACGTAAATATTATAAGATACCCCATTCCCTCTCATAAAACATTTTTGTTAATTATTATGTCACATCATTGTGCTGCCAAAATTGAACTGCGATTTCCCAAGCATAAGTCATTATCTAGTGAATACCATTCCCATTTCTCTATCAAGGGTATTCTCCTTTACACACATATTCTCATTTATTATATTTTTTAAATTATGTATTCAAAATTCCTTAATCAAGGAATAAATGATGATGTTGAATGATTCAATGTTGTATGATCCATGTGGGACACTTATGCATGAAATGAAATGATTATGAAGGGTGCACCCTAATAGCGCTACAATTAATTGGGAAAAGATTAGTATCATGATACCTCAAGTTCAGTGAAGTATTACTCATTATAATTCAATTGAAATGAGTTTTTACACATTCTCCATGTGCAATGATCCTTATTCCATTCAAATATCTTGTTATATGTCATTACCACATTCCCATTTTATGATAATCATGTTATATCATGAATTAATATTCATATTTCTCTTGTTCTCATTTGATATTCCTATTTCCTATCATGTTATATATTATTCTTGTTATTCCTTGCATTCTCCCTTACTAGGCTTTACAGATTACCATTTTTTTATATATGTCCTTAGGTTAAACCATGCAGTGCTAAGTATGAAGGAATATTTTGGTAATGTAAAAAACGTTTTCAATAAAGATGTCTTATTTTTATATACTAAGATGTAATGTAATGTTCCCAATTTCCCAATGAAGTAAGACACATTATCCTTAGAGTTTTATTAAGTGACATTTTATGTAATAACGAATTTTTAAGTGTGTAATAAGGAGCATGTTTCTTATGATATCATTGGTATAAGACATCAAATTTTGGCATATACAAAAGCTTATAAAATGATTTCCATATTAGTCAAGGAATCACTATCACGGGAATATTTTTTTTATGGTATGACTCCCCATACAATCAGGATAGTCATGTTCCATCCCCATGTATATTATTGTAGTATGAGTTCACTCCTCATACCCTCATTGTAGTTAAGGTTCACTTCCATGACGATTTTAGTAGTCAAGGTTCACTCCCAGACCATATTAATCTATTTGATGATAAAAAAAACATTTTCCCGATGTATTGGAAGGATATATAGGTCCCACATATCTGATAATGAAAAGAATAAATATGTGTACCCATAAAAAAGAAATCACTCATAACCCAAGAATAGTAATGGGTTTTATAAACCACATTATAATATCATAACTTGTGGGAATGAAAAAATAATTACAGGTACCAATACATAATAATGGTAAACCATTAAAATAAATAATAATAAAGCTATAATTGGGTCATATAACTAGTCCAAATTTTTTTTTAAAAAATAAGACGATTTTATATGGAAAATAATTTTGGTAGAACTCTTGAAACTGATTCTTTTGGAAGATTTCCATTTTCTTTTAAAAAAAAATTCGTAACATGAATCAATTTTTTTTAAAAAAATCATTGTTAGTATATTTTAAAACATATAATGTAAGATTTAATAAAAAATTAAAATTTAATATTTTCATTAAAATAATTTTTCTTAAAAATGATCTTTAGAAAACATTGAAAACATTTTATTACGAAAATAATAATCAAATAATTTTCTTTCTGCCATACCACTTTAAAACATTAGTGTCATAATCTCCATGAAATAATAACATTGAACAAAGAATAATATAACATGAAAATAATTATATTTCCATTATAAAATTTCAAATGTCAGTATATAGACATTCTAAAGGAACATATTTTCATAACAAAACACTTGTCACAAACATGGTAAATTGTGACAAAACAACCTTACTCATTTAGTAACTTTTGAACCATAAAACCCCATTAAATAGAGATTATCATATGTATATGTAAATACACATAATATAAATTATAAATGTCGTATAATAAATTAACGTGTACTATTTTCAAGACAAAAAATAAATTATTGTTTAATAAGGCATGTATCAAACAGAAATAAAAACAGAACACAAAATTCCACCACATCTTGTTCGAAATCCATCAAATGTGTTCCAAAACCATTTACAATAATTATATTTTTTTATTCATCTATAATAACGCCATATTAACATATATAATTCTATATAATATTTACTTAATATGTAATATTACATGTTTATTATTAACATTATGTTTAAGTTATGTTTCTAGTTATATTTGATTAATTAATCGTAAATGTTTTGACTTGTTATTAATGAATATAAATATTTAATTATTTAAATTATATACTAATTAAATAAATATATTTAATATTAAATAAATATATTTATTATTAAATAAGTAATTTTTTTATAATTTTTAATGGTAAAACAAATAACAGCACTAATGAAGACTATTGTCCTTACAAATTCATGAACATTATTTTTGTTTTCATATTTTATTAAATAATTGAAAGTAAATTACATGTATATGAAAATGTAAATATAGAATATCATTAAATTAGATTTAATATTTCTTTAATATAATATATTTTTTTCTAGAAAAATCCTTAATAAATTCCATATGAGTTGTGAACGAATCACATCTCTTTGAGGAGACTGTAGTCCACATGTTCCCAAACTATGTTATTATATATCAACATCATGGAAGGCATGAAGGCATGAAGGTATGTTTATTATAAAAATTAAAAATATTAAATATGATATAAGATACATATTAATATATAAGTTAACAGCAAATATAGTTTTAAGTCCATTCATGAAGGCAATATTATAAAATGACCAAAAAAATATTCATAGATGTTACTAACTAGCATAACATTAACAATAATTTTGTTTCTCAAAATAAGAGGAGATAAGAAATGAAATAATTCTGAGATATTACATTATATACATAAGAATATAGTATATATATTATTTTGGACAAATCATTAATTTATGGATGAAGTAGGTGAGCAGAAATTATAGGAAGAATGGAAATTAAGAGTACTACTTTGCAAAAATTACCTCTTGAATATGACTATCATTTGGGACCCTTGAGCACCATGGAATTGGTATTTTGGTTATAATAGATTAAATTTTAAATGGATATATTTTTTTGGAATGTTTTGTGAATATATTTTAGTATATAAATGGATTTTTTATTGAAATGGGGGTGTGAGGGGTGGTATTTATACTTAACAAGTGGAGGGTTTAAGTAATTAATAATCAAATGTTTTATATTTAAACCCGCCATTCTGGGGTGGAATTAAATTAAATGAATTAATATATAAATTAATAATTTTCTGGATGAATAGGGTAAATCCACACCACAAAAATCCTTTAAAAGTTGTATTTTTTTAGGTATTTCGATACTATTCCCTTTTAACATTAACAGCATTCTTTTTTACATATACCACTATAAATAATTTTTTTACCATGGAATATTATTTAAAGAAAAAAATGAAATTGACCATATAAAATAATTTTAAAATTATAATTACAAATATTGTATCCATTTTACTTAAATAAATTCCCATAATTTTAAAAAAATAAATTTAAATTTAGTCATGTACACACAATGAATAAGATGGGATTTAAAGTGAAAAGATCAATACTCTGAAATGTTATAATGTCTAATTTCAATGTGAAAGTAATTAAAATAACTAAATTAGGTTGTGTTATATATAATTAAAAAAATTATTTTTTATAATATAATTTAAAATAAAATTTAACAATAATAATAAATTATATGAATAAGTAGTTTTCAAATAAAATTCAATATTGTTTACTATTCATCAAAATTGAGTCTTAATTGAAAAATACTAAAAATAAAAAATAGTAAATTTAGATAAAATTATTTAAATTGATAAGATTATTTTTTCATATAAAATTTCATAATGTGTCGAAATTATTATTTAAAATGGGTTCTCAATTAAAAGGTTGTAAAATTACCTTTTTGAAATATATAGGGTCTTATGCGTAAAATTGGGGATGACTTTATCTTATGCATATAAAATCTATTGGATGAATATAAATAAAACATTATTGAATATATAACATATAAATTTCAAAAAATCATTCATTAACTGTAGTTGATTAAATTTTTAATGTCAAAACGACTATGGGAGAATAAAAATAAAATTATTTTCTTTATAATCAATTGGTATATATTTAAAATTCTATATTAATAATTAACCCATTAATTCGTATTTCAAACATTATATTTTCATAATATAGATTATTATATTCCAAAATTCTAATTTAATAGATAGGTTTTATCTTTCTATTAAATTATAATATTTTGATAATATACTATTGTTTTATAAAACATGGTCCCATGTGTAACACTAGCTATTGTAGGAACTCGACATTGTGTACAACAAAATCCAAGCATTGTTTTTCATATTCCAAAATTTAATCCATGTTTTTCTTATAAAAAATACTTTAATAGGTGTTGCATATACAAAAAGTGAACCATATTGTTTTTTATATAATGATTTCTTATTTCGTATTTTCTGAAATGAAGAAGATTGCAATGATTAAACTAATTCAAAACAAATATTTAAAAAATAATACATGATTTTTAGATTATTGATTACCATATATGTGATTAATTATTTCATGAAAATGAAATATATTCTCTAATATATTATGTTTACATCATTTTTCAAATTTAAGAATATATCAAATATCCTTTGTTTTGTGTAAGGAATTAAGAAACGTATATGTTTTCAATATGGTTTTATGTTAATCCTGGTTATCATCATGAGTTAAAAGAATAGATGATGAATTTATTTACATATTTTTTATTTCACAGTTAATAAGAAAATTTTGATATATGGAGGATCAATGTCCCGAAGATTTTGTGAATTATATTGACCTTATTTATAATGTTTTTTATTTTCATCTTTCAGAAGGGACAAATGGTGATTTTTTAAAATGTTTATGTAAGACATAGAATGAGATTTTGGAGATTGTTGTTTCATAATATGAGGATTTATTTATATTTGATAACCTAGGAAAATCATCTTCCAATGATTTTGATTAATCATATAAATAACAACTTATCATTTTAATTATGGACCTTGTGATGCATTAGTTCTTCGAGAACAATAGTTACATTTATGAGCGTAAGATATGAAGTGATGTTAGATCAATGAATAACCATATAGATATATTTTTCATATGAAATAGACTAAAATCAAGTTATTAAATCTTCTGATGAATATTATTCAACATTTATAAAAGGTTACTAAAATAAAATTTTTATTCTTATCATTATTTTTATAATTTTAATATCCTTTTGATGCATGATTGGGTTATGGTGTCAAGGTTGTTAAATTTATCTATATCACCAAATTCATTTTTATTAATTATCTTTTGCACTCTCTATGAATATTTACACTTTTCTTCAATGTACAAATCTTTACTTCCCCCCAATTTTCTCCTATGTGGAGACCAAGATCTGAGTTACGTTGGATAACATGTATGTTTCCAACATTACATTTTTTAAGTATGTTTCAATATTGATTGTTAAGATGTGGGATTTCATGAATGTATATTTAAATTATTATACATTTAACTTCCCATGAATTAATTTAGGTAGAAATTCATTTTATGTGGGGTAGATTTTAACACCCTGAGTTTTTCGAGAATATTATTTTTTAGAGGAAACTATAATTATTTGATCGCTTTCTATACATAATACACCATGTTAATATTGAATTACATGAAAATCCATGTTAATGTTGTGATATACGAATCTTTGAGTTTATTTTTTTGATATACATTACTATTTTAGTCTTCTATTATACAAAATCCTGAGTGTATCTGGCACTACACGAAACACAGATTTTAACCCATACCTGACTTACTATTAGAATGATAGTCCTCAACTATTTATTGGAATGTAATTTATTAATAGGATTAAATAAATTGTTAAATTAATGTTTAAATATGTTCATATAATTAATTCATCGATGACTAATTAATTATAAAGTAAAATAAAACCCTCTAGAAAAAAGTGAAATATTTTCTCTGAAAAATATTCTTACACTCACAAGTATATATCATGTAAATAAATTAACCTAACAACTTTTTTTAAATATTTTAATAAATTTAATATATTATATATTCAAAAAAATGTATACATTTCATCTTTTATGTATACTAAATATGAGATAATAATCAATCCAATTTTATAATTAAAACTATATTTTTTCTAGACATCAGTGATTTCACCTTCTGTGAGTAAATTCATTTTAAAGAAAATTGAAAAATTTATTAAATTATTTTGGTAAAATAAATATAATTTTTTAAATTTTATTATCTAAATAATATTAGTTTTTATTTTTTTATTTTGTTGAAATTTTTGATTAATTTTGGAATTATAAAAAATAATACATTTTAATTGAAAAGTTCAATTTTGTTTAAAATATTTCTAATGATAAATTATATTTAAAATAGGATTTTATCTATAATTATAAAATTCTTACAAAAACAATTCTAATTCAGGTCATTAGAATCAATTTTACATTTAAATTGGATATAAAAATAGTTAAACTATTTGAAATTTTCTCTTTAAAAACTCCCACTATCGTCAAATCCGGGGGTTAAAATTTAAATCAAATTTTTTTCATGTTTTTTTAATTTAATTCTGAAAAATGGATTAAATATTTTTAAAAAACATAATTTATAATATATATTATGGAATAGACAATGTTTCACCAAATTTATTAGTGAAAACAGTTAAAATAAATAATGAAGATTAAGAGATAAATGAGTTTACGAAGGGACTAAACATTAAAATTATGGAAAAAAAGAATTTTAAAATTGTCCAATACCCATTGGATGGATATAATTATACATTAGTACATTTTTATTGGATTTTGTTAAATATTTTTTTTCCATATTATGTAAAAAATATGTTACACCTAACATTAATTTTAAAATAACCAGGTATATCCTCTCACTCACATATAAAGGGATACAACCCCTCCTCCTCTCTTCACACATTAAAAACATATTTGTTTGCCAATATAAACCAAATAACTTATACACATAACTTTTATCATATATTAAGCCTCAAATTGTGAATAAAACTAAATAATGAAGGCGTTTGTTGCAAACCAAAAGGAGTTACCCAAAGAAGAGTTAATATTCATTAACGTACATTTTGTTTTATTTATAAACCAACGTCATTTTTATATAATTATATATATAATAAACTAAAAAATTTGAATATATTATGTCTTTTTACATTAAATTATCACCTATAACCACACATACATCTATTAAATTGGATATGCAATTATCGTTCGTCTGTACAGCAGACTACCACCTCACAAATCAATGTTGTTTGTTTCTTCCATCACCACCATTAATGGGTTTTAAAAACTATTGATGTAAATATTATAATATATATATATATATATATCATATTTTTGATATATATATTCTTATGTACTCAATGTATAATAGATACATTAATTATTTCCATTCTTTGGGAATATGATAATGTCAATCGTGTTTATGGCAGACTACTTCCTCACAAAGCAACGTGATTCATTCAAACTATTCATGGAATGTATTAAGGATGAGTTTGATGATAATATGTAAAACTTATGACACATAAACTATTCTATAATTATAAATTTCAATAATATTATGATTCCTTTAATATTGCAACAAATCAAAACAACATTCATCTATACATACGACATACCTTCTCTATTAATAGTTTATTTAATTTACTATTTATATCTATATACATTATTAAAATATGATAAATAAATAATATTATATTTATTGCATAGTTATATTTATTTATATTATTATAAAATTATTAATTTAAGGAACCAAAAATATAAAAATTAAAATATTTATTGAAGACAAAATTTTTGTTACCAGAAACATAACATTAACATAAAATTGTTAATAAATGGGTAATTAATGTTCTAAATAAAATCATATATTAAATGATAAAATTAATTTATTTTTTGATAAATTTATAATAATTTAATATTAATTGTAGAATATTTTATAATGAATATGATTGAAGTCAATACTTATGGTAAAAGAATTTCGTATAACTTTTTTCTACTATGAGACACATGACTTTATCAACACCTATTTAGTTTATTTAGGGTATATAATTCCCAATATTTTATATTATTACTATACTTAATAAAAATATTATGTGGTAAATATATATATTTTTATCTATCTTTCAAGTGTTTTATAGATCAAAAGTTAACAAATTGGTAAGGGGGTTTATAGTTTAACATTTGTTTTCTAAGAGAATTATTCCATATTCACCACTAATTTATTTTTTTGGTTCATATACTATACAATGGAATGATATATAATTAATATACCTCATATAATTATAATTAATGTTTCCCTTAATTTAATTATTTCATTGGGGTTTACACTTCAACTTTTATTATAACATTAAGGATTTTTTCTTTTTCTCCTTCTTTTCAATGTACATTACATCATGCTCAAATATTTTTTTATATGGTTTATAAATAGTACCATTTAGATATAATATCCCAAATTTATTCATCCCCATGATATTTTATTTTCCATGATATGTTATACCTTCACGGTTCTTATGAATAATGGTACCAAATTTATAATTCTTATTGATAAATAATCATTGTTTATTAGTGTTGTTTATGATTATATTTCTCATGATAAATTATTATGATCTATATCTAAAGAATCGTCAGGAATATTATAATACTATTGTTAGTAATGATATGTTCCATTAACGTTACCATTTTCCCACTCTTATTCACATTATATTATAATGTTAATATTCTTGAATGAAAATATTACTTTATTTCTCCTTTCAATCAGAAATCAATCTTCCTCTAAAACCACGTTTTATAGAAATATTTTAAAAAGTATACTTAACCTTTTCAACATGATTTATTAAAAAAACATTAATAATGATTCCAAAAGAATGCTTCTGTTAATTTTAAAACATTTCCCATTTAAATTTTAATTAAAATATGATCAAAATATTTCTTTCTAACTAGAACGACATGAATAATATTTTCTATTGTCATGACCATTAATAAATTTCATGTGTCCCTTATATTTTTTAAACATTAATTTAATTGAACATATATTCATTAATATTTTGGAACTGTAATGAATTTAAATACATTATTTCCAAGGAAATATATTTTTAAAATGTTTTCTGTTTTTGTAAATTATTTAAATATTAGAAAAGATATTTTCCTCAACAACTATTTTAAATCGTTTTTATGATTTATTAAATGTTTTTAAAGGTTATTTTCAAAAAAAATATAAAAAATACACTTTATATTAAATATAAAATTTCAATGTATGGATTATATTTTTCTTAATAAATGTTCTAAATTAATTTCAAACCCACTTCTGAGGGATTAAAAAGATTTTTTTAAAGTAATGTATTTTAAAAATGATTTTTATTTTAGAAATACTATTTTCACAGAAAGGTTTTTTTTATCTTAATAAATTTTCCATGTGACGATTCAGTGTCATTATACATCTAATATGACATCTTTTGATACATTCTATGATTTATGGGAGATAAGATTAGAGAACACCATTATTATTCTTCAATATATTTATTTATGTTTATGATGAAATGTATTTTAGGAAACCTATTCCTAACAAATGGGTTATATCATGATAAAGTTATTTGGAATAAACTAATTTTCATGGGTTATGTTAAAAATGAAATAATTATGAAACATTTCCTTATCCACATGATATGATATGGATATAATTTTGGGATACCCATTTTATTTTATGCGTTATTATATGATGAACTTTTAGGATACTATGGGATACATTGATATGGTTTCCATTATATGATTAGAGGGGCCTATATCTACCATTAATTTGGTTGTTATATATTTACATCTAATGAAATAATCATGGTGAGAATTAGGTGTTAATTTGGTATAGAAATGGACTTTTATTCATTATGATGGACTGGGGAGTGAAATCATTCCACTAAAAGAAATGGATTGAAATTAGGGATGGTGGTGTGTCCATTACAGTAGGTGTATCTCCTATAATGTTCCCATATATTTATCGGAAATGATCCTTGTCTTCTATGAAATGGTTATATATTATTATGTGTCTATGAAAATTTTGTTCCTTATTCCTATGCCATGGTTTCATGGATTATGCTCTTTGTTCACTTATGATTCATGTCTTATGAATAGCCATTAATTATTCTATTACTCGTGATTATGATATCTGATATGAATGATATGGTTTTAAAATTCTATACTCTTATTCCCATACCTCATATTCATTTTATTCTTATGTATATACTTTATTTACCCTTACTAATAATTTAATCTCACAAATTTATATGTTTCATTTCCCATGTTATGAAGAATGGTTTTATGTAAGATTCAAAAAGGGGAAGATGTTAATGGGATACATTGAAGTTATTTTGCAAGATTATAAGATTGTATCCCATTTTTTTCAAAGGCACTAAACAATTATGATCCACATTTGTGTTATTTGGTAATGTATTTAATGTTCTTCTAAAAAGATTCAATATTCATTTGTGAACAATTTTGGTCATCAAAAGGCACACCTTACAACGAGCCTATATGGGATATATTTTTATTTGGATATGTAGATCATCCATAAAAACCCAATTCGCTCCCACATATATCAAAATATCTATAATATCTAATGAATTATCATCATTATTTATGCAACCAAAAAAAAAGATTATTAAATGTACCAATATCTCCCATGAACCTTTTCTAATAGGGCCAAACAAGATTGAAATCATGGATTGGCTCCATGGGAGAATGAACATTTTTAGTTCATATGTATGACATAATCAAGAGCCTCAGTTGAGTTTTGTATTGACATTCAATGATGTTCTTTGATAGGAAGAGTGATTGTGTAAATACCTCATCTACTCTCTAAATATACCGATCCCATTTTAAAATGAGGTAGAAACTGTTTAAAAAATATCATGAATATGATGTTCAAGATAAAGAGTTCCATGAAATCATATCATTTTATAGGGAACAATAATGTGACATTATTATATCTATAAACTTCTATATATATCTCAATTTAGTTCAATGGTGTATACGTCATCGATATCACAACAAAAAGTAGATCGAAGAAAAATATCATCCAAAATTAGACACATCAAAATATATGAATCACCATGGTTTATTCAACCCTATCATACAAGAATATATTAGGATATGATATTGGTAGATTACACATGAGAAGATTAAGTTAAAGACTCATTTCAAATGAATAGTATTGAAATATAAATTCAGGGCAGTATCCCATGTATGTTATTAAAGAGCCTTACTATAGATTATGTGGATATACATATATATAATTCCCCTTATTAATATCATCATTCTATCAAAAAATAACTAAATTTTCATGTAAGTGTGCCCTATGGTTACATAAAGTATTTTTTATCCTCTGAATACTACAACCTTGATTCTTGGTATTAAAAATTGAAAGATAAGTAACCCTTGGATAATGAAGCTAATCATGTGAATGAGCTTGTTATCTTAAAAAATTCTTTATTGGATCCTTGGAAGGATATGAATGACAAGATCGTCCAGCCTATCGTCACCATATAAGTGATTACTACTGATCATGGGAACCATTTTCTTATCTAAAATAAAAATTAGTACCCAAGGATCACCTCATATATCTATGATATATTTGTACCAATAAATCTAAGCATACCTTGTCTCATTTAATAATATAATGATTAACCTATTTTTGTCATCTTACATCAATAATTTTCCTTTTTGAGGTAGTTTTTCACCCATTTTAATTTCAATATGTATTACATTTTAAATAATAATATCAAAACAAACTAATTAATCCTTGAAAATACATTAATCTCATATTATTTTTCTATTTTATTTGTAGATATAAGTGGGAAAAAACCATCTCTGAGTGGTCTACACCCACATATTATGATGATACAATCCCACAATCCCCTATGCTCGAGGAACTGTATTTCCCAAAAGAATATATTCTTATAATATAGTGGACGTGGATTTTTCTCCATCATCCATAGATAAATTATTCTCCACTAAAAATGATGACCACGTGTAGGTGAACATAAAAAAATAATAATATCTATTATGAACACTGATTACTATTTCCATACCCCAAATCAGAAACATAAAAATAATGAATTTATAATGCATCACCAGACCATATTCTCATGGAATTATTTTAGATTCAAGTTATTAATCCCTATATTAGATTCTATCATATTTCGTTACCTATCATCCATCATGGAATGAAATAGGATCCCAAGAAGATTAATCTATCTCTTGATACTATGGTCGAATATAAAGATGATATGATGATCAAATACATATTTATCCAAGAAATTCATTAACCTAATTGATTGATTAATATCACCATTGGTAGTAAGAATACCATTTTAATCATGTGTGATATTTTTTATTGGAACCTCAAATGCAATTTTTCCATGTATTAATTCCCTTTCCCAATCATGAAATATTTTATATACATGACCTCCATATTCATAGATCAATCCCTTTATAGATTTACTTGATAAATATAACATAATATAAAAGTATCTTGAAGATGTGAAATATAATGCTTTTATGTAACCGTTCGATAACTACTACTTCTATGTGATTCCGTTTAGTTTAGAGAACACTGGAGAGAAATGTTAAGGTTCTAGACACTACATCTCCAGTCCTCTCCTCAAAATATGAGTGCAATTATACATCGATTACTTGATTATAAAATCCTTCTAATATCATGGAATCCTCAGGGATCTTGGGAATGTTCTTGGACATTTCTAATCCCACCACCTCATGATGAACCACCTATAGTGTTCATATTGGGTTACCTCAGGAGAGTTCCTTGGATTGTTTAGAGATAGAGGCATCAAATTCACATTAAAATTTCATGTCCATCATAGGAATATCTCTTTCATGAAATCTATAAGACTTGAAGGGCCCCTAAGAACATCTATTATTCTAATTACATTTTGGTTCTTATCTAGTAGGGAAATCTAATACTTTTTCCATGTTAATCATGAAAATAAAAACTTGTCTACAATATAGGTATAGATAGAAAATTTTCAACAACAACATGCAGTATTTAATACAAATTTCATTATTGATGCTACATGTCGAGGGTAAACCTCAAATACTTTATATAACAAACCTATAATGATCCCTTGGTACTCTACAGGATTATAGAAATAATGATTTCAATGAAAATAATAAATACTATATTAGTGTCATGTATCTTGACACTGAGACTAGTTATTATTAGATTGAGAAGAACAGACTCACAATGGTAATCATATTTTAAATCATTGATAATGTCTAAAATTCCATGTGATCCTACTATTCTCTCATTATTTATACTAAATTATATCCCATATCATACAATTTTGTTGTTGTTATTTTCTCAATGGTTATTGACCACAAATATTTATGCATCATGATCATACCTTAGAAGGCAATCAAGTGGGATGTATTTTCCAATTTCCTATAATTGTACAAAACAACCAAGGAGTTTAAATTAGAATTTTATTTCCAAAATGCATAGTTTTATTCAATTGTTCTTGATATATAAAAATAGTTGATGTTATTATATAGTTTCTACTAAATTTTGACCAAGAGAATTCTCTAAAACCCTAATACAAACATGATTTTCCATAAATATGTCTTTATTAATGACTTTATGTCCCATTATTCCAAAATCATTGAACATGAAAGAAGGATTAAAGAAAAATTATTCAAAATTTATGAATTCAGTTTTTATATGAGATATGAATCATTTAATTGTCAAGATAATTGTTTTTTTGGGTCTGAATATAGATGCCTAATGAGGTCACAGAAGCTCCTTGGGTTTCTGGGGCTTGTTAAGTGTCTATAACCGTTGATGGTGGAAAAATGAACTGGACTAGATGGTTAGTAGAAACCATGTAATCCAGTTCACAATGTTTCATAAAACCGTTTGGGGATATTCAAATGAAAATGTTGGGGCATGGTTTTCCCTAACCATTTTCATAGGGATACACTCCCATGGTGCATGTCTTTAGTATTTATTAAATACATATATCATGGTTGGCTCATGGTTTCTCAAATTGTGTGTCCAAAGCATATAGTACCTTTCTTAGGCATGGAATGGAATTATATTGGAAAAAATTATGGACAACCATTTGGGCAGACTGTGTGGCCATATTTTCGGGTGAATTTACCAGTTTTTTTAGAAATTCTTTAAAACAAAAACCCTCCTCATTGTTTCATATTTCCAATGATATTCTCCTAACCCATAATACCATTTGATCACCCATGACTCATATTCAATTATTTAATCATATTTCATTAACCATACTCTGATTCGAATTCTATTCATCACATTGGATATCCCTCATTAACAGCCCTAACATGCTACCTTATTTTCATATATTTTTCTATCCAGACGTTTTACTATTTATGTGTGAGATCTTATTCACTGTTTTCATGGAATTTTTCCATACCTTCATTTAATTTTGATCGAGGGAAAGCTATGGTTCGTTACTAAATTAAGAGATTATTATGATCTTAATGTAAGAGGTTTATGAATCTTCCATCAATGTAAATTAATTTGTAAATTTATATCATTTTGTAGCATTGAGGTTTCACCATAATTTCTCTCTAGATTTATTTGAATTAATTTTTTCATTGATATATTGTTCTCAATACTTTTTAAAAGATATTCATTACACCATTTTAGGATAATGACTCAATAAGAACTAGCTATATATTGTGTTTTCTTCATTTCAATACTTTTTAACCCATGTTGGTCTTAACAATGACATTATTCAGATGGTTTAGAATTGGGATTAATAATTTTAAGTGTTTTAATTAATAAATGAATATCTATTTATAAATTAGAAATAATAATATTTTATATCACATGGTATAGTAAATTTATAAATTGAATTGTAATTAGTTCTATATCATTGATATGTCAAGTCATGATTATATAAATGTAATGGAATAACCCTATTAAATGACTAAATGGAATGATTATTACATGGAACTTAGATATATATGATATTAATGGAATGGGTATAAGGTAAAAATTTCTTGGGAAATTTTTCATCATTATAGGAGTGGTTATACTTGAGCTACCCATGAATTCCTGAGGGAAATCCTTGAGAACTAAGATGATTATATTCCGATTCATTGATCATATTAACATGTGAGATACCCACAACAAAATCTCGTCATTGTATTATTTTGTGATTGTCTCGGCATAATACAATATATTCACAGGACTCTTTACAAGATATTATAATGTCATGGATGTACTCCTAGGATCTTTCTGGATTTATTTGGACACACATTATAGTGGATTGACTGCATTGGGCCCATTATTTCTTATCTTGAGATTACAATAGACAAACTCTATAAAATCAGACAGACTCATTTACAGTGGATGTCTTTGTTAACAACCCTTTAAGTTCACTTTTACCCCTTATTCTTACAACACATGTTATTACTTTGTTGGTTCAACCAATGAGGCCATGTATTCATTGGTTTCACCTTGGATGTTATTTCATTATGATAATTATTATCATTATTATGGTATACCTTTGTTTCCCCTTGTATTATCCTACATTTTCACTATCATATATAGTATTAGTGAAACATATTATGACCAATGTATTATAAATTAGATTTTAATTAACTAAATGATTACATTTTAGACACTAGCTGAGGATAAAGATTGTATAGGGTGGTTACATTATCATACTAAATTAATTTTTGATATACATGAAAACTATTTCTAATTATATTCGCTGAATAGATTGTATAAACATTCTTTATGGTGGACAACTGATATTTAATTGAAAACAAAGCTACGTTTCCATTGGTAATTGGGAATATTAATTTATATTAGGAACCGATAATATGAAGCATCTCGTATTGGACATATTTCTTTCTTCTTTCCTTTAGGATAGATATTTTTATAATATTTATGAACTATATCTTAGGTTACATCGATAATTTTTTCCCTTTTGATTATTTTTTATAACATGTACTATACTATCTTCATAATTCCATATATAATTTCACTAATATTTTATAGAGTCATTAATGGACATAATCATTTTTAAGATGGTAACGTCCTTAAATATAAATATGTATTTATAGCTTGGATGTTTATACTCACAACCATTTCCTTAGTTATTCATTTTTATAGTACTTTTTCTTATTTATTCATTTATTATACCAATGTTCCACAATATTAAATAATGTAATTGTATCCCCATGGGCACACACTAGGCCCTCTTTACAAGTTAGTATCTAATAGAATATAGGGAGTTACCCTTTAGTATAGGTGACCGACCGACTTGGGGAACCTCTGAGTGGCACCTAGGTTGAGACATGAAAATATGGTATTAGAGTTTTAATTTATTTCCTTAAATTTTTTTGACAATATAAAAATATTTTCAATTTTTTTGAATATGGTTATAAGTTGTTCCTTGGAGTAGATAACCCATGTTAGGGTTAAATACATTATATCTTTGGATAAGGAAATGTTATTATATATTTTTCATAGTAATGTTGGTAAACACACAACATTAGGTGATTCAAATCAGATATGATGTAATTAATATTATTTTTATTGAAGATTTCATTTCATCCTTATCCTAATATGATAACAAAAATTATTACATTAATCATTATAGGTACATCGGATTAACATTTAATCATTATTCAATTCCATAAAGATGCATTTTCTACTTAAATTTCATGCTTTTCTTGTACTGATTGTAATTATTGAGTATTCTTAGGTTGTGATAATGTCTTATTCCACTAGAAACATCTCCTATGAAAGGAAATTGGATTTTCAAAATCTCAAGATATTCCTAAACATTTTTTAGCTGTATAGGTTGATGGTGGATTCATAAATAGCCAATTTCTACCCATATAAGTTGTGTACCCCTGATTAAATGTGTTGGTATTTTACTAAAATTACATAACTACCAATTTTAAATTATAATTTTTATGTTCCCTTATTATTTATAAATGGTAATTACTTAGAATATATTAATCATATCTTTTCTATTACGTTGTGAGACTGAATATAGGGGGGTGGTTGCAATTATGTGGATATCAATTTATGCTTATAATGTTATGGTGGTATATTAAATGTGAATGATATAATGTTAAATTAAACCATAAATTATGTACATAATCTCAACAAAACAGAAATTATAATTTCATATTTTTAAATGATCCAGTTTCCAATATAAATAGGTCTGGTGAAATTTTAATTGTCTTTTCCTCCTTGAATTGTAGTTGATCATCCATTAAATGGAACCGCTAAAAATTAATATAGAATAGTTACCAATACTAGGGTCTTCTAAAAATGTATATGGGGTAATATCCTTGTTAATTTTACCTTTTTGATAATTATAATTTAGTTATTTATTTATTTATTTACTTTTATTTGGAATTTTTTTGAGGCATGTGATTGGAATTTGTAGAGCACTTCAAGCATGAAATCCTTGAGTCATTCACCCTTCACATGGTAGGCCCTGAGTCTCCAAGGCTATGTCCAGTAATTCCAGTAGGGTAACCTTCTATTATTCTTAGTTTGGGAGATGATTCTAGGTCTTGAGAGGGGTTCATATTTCTTATGCAGACAATATAGGCAACAATGTAAGATACCTATTACATAGAAGAGTTGACACATGAGTTATAGTTGTATCATCCTCCTCTATTATCTAGGAATGGAGGACCTTAGGCTATTGAGTCATGGATGGAAGCCATTATATATATCTGTGAGAAACTAGAGTTTCTTCCATATTAGAGGGTCATTCTCACCACCTACTTATTGCAAGATTTTAAAAAGAATTGGTGGGATCTGATTACATAGGATGGTCATTATCAATGCATGGATTGTGTGTGTTAACATACCTCATTTTATGGTTACCTTTTGCCTCAGATGCAAGGAGTTCACCTAGCTAGGGAGTCCACACACCTGGTGCAAAGAGCTATGTTTGTTATTGAATCATTATGTAATTTCAATGATGTTTAATTCTTTTCACCAAGTCTTTTTGGTGATGATCTATCATGAATGTGACACATTGAGGATGTGATCAAGTATGCCATCCTCTTATAGTCAAATGTATTTCTCATATCTACCTTTCATCAGATCATGAAACAATATCATACCACCATGCATAATTTTATGGATGGTGATAGTAAATGAAACAAAGGGTTAGTTCTGAGATAGGGTATTAGTTTATCACATATATGGAAATATAACTTGTTTTCCCTGATTAGAGTAGTTTTGGAAAAGTTATCCACAATGGATGCCCTGCTATATTCCATCATTGTGAACATATAGGGAATGTGAAGCCTCAGTATGATAGTGTATTTCTTGGGTGTTGTGACAGAGGCCATACGAGTCATCTTTAGACGTTCTTCAATACAGTATTACCTGTTTCTAGAAGAAGATTATCTACACTAGCTACACCATAAGGATATGGATTGGTTGCACATTATTAGAAAGTATCTTAGAGTACCACCAACAAAACATAATGAAGGGGAAGGCGTGTATGTGGTATAAAAAATTTTGATTATCTGTTCTGGTGGATTCGACCTACTCAGGGAAGTCCATGTATTTCCAAGGGATATAGATATAGATAGTTTCATTCCATACACCTGATAACTGAGGATCATAATCAGAGACCATCTATATTGAAAGGTATTGTTCTATTAGTCTATATTATTTTATATTTTTATTCTACATAGGATATTATCACACCATTATATCATTATCAATTTGGGAAATTCTTGGAATATAAGTTTTGTACTTATGTGTGACGATTTTCCCTTGATACATGATTAGGTGTTTGGTATGACAATATACACCACGGAAAAGGATTCAATTTTGAGGTTGGAAATTATATTTTCTCTGGGGTCCTATTAAACCTAGAGTTAATGTGATTTTATTACATTGAAAAGATGTATTGGATGGTCCCCTATCATGCCAATGTGGATTGAAATCCTGGAAGGGTATCATTTACATCCCCATTGGGTGATATATATCTTTACAATGGAGATTGGGAAATCCAAGTCAGTTGAGCTAGAATCTATAATAGTGGGAATGTTGGAGTGATTTCACATATTTCTAGACATCATATGGATGATAAAGGTTTATATATATGGCAATTCCAATTGGTAGTATATATTTTTTGGGATGTGTTCACCAAAAACTATTTGGATTTCCTTCTGAGATAGAGGTAGAGTTTACGATTGAGCATATTTGTAACATCCCAGATTAATAAAGACAAAGAAATTTTTCTATTTTTTAATATTTGTGAATTAAATATTAATTTTATTTTAAAAGGGACACTATGTTTGATGGTGTACCCAATACGCAACAACGGGTTTCTTTGAATTCTTACGTTTCACAATAATAATATAATAATTTTTTTTAAATAGTAGTTAACGCCAAGCCGTTGTATTAGAAGAAATGAATAAAACTAACTAAAATATGATTATACATGTTTTTTAAATGTTTTTCCATTTATCTAATAATATTTAGTGTCTTAAAATGTGAATGAATCCAATTTTAAGCATAAATACTCTAATATTATTTAAAAAGTTGATTTACTACCTTTTGATGAAGAAACCCTTTTAATTCTTTTTTTGGTCACTTTTAAATGTTTTATTTCTCAAAATAAAATTTTTCGTTAGAATCGGGACATCAAAATTTACTTTAGGTAAATTTTTGGTATTTTTCTGATATAGTTCAGTTTTTAATGAATAGTGAAAAATACTCTATTTTATTTCAAAACTACCTTTTAATATAATTTATTTATATAGTTAGATTAACTTTATAATTTATTTCAAAGTATAATTAGAATATATTATTAACATTTAATCCACTTTTGTTCAATAGAAGCAATTTCACTTTGAAATTGGACATAAACAAGTGTCAATCTTTTGATGGTTATTATTTCTTAAAAACAAGCTTTTCTTGTTTTAAAAACGGGAATTAATTTTAAATTAATTTCTGCCACTTTTTTATTTTGAATTTAGAAAACTAGGGTCCATATTTTGAATCATAAGGTTGAAGTTTTGTAAATAAGTATGTTTTATTTTTAGGAATTTTAAATATTTACTTTACTAAATATTTCTTTTATCGTGGTTAAAGGGTAAATTAGGTGAATAAGGGTAAAAATAAATTTTATAATAATATTAAATTACCCATAAACATGTCCTAAAACTATTGGTTGATACATATCCAACCATGGTCATCCTTGGGCCGATTGTGGGGCCCCTTGGAGCCACATGGGTTGGATATTGACACTTTTGATTAATTAACTTAAAGTAAAGTCAAAAAAGACATAAACAAATATCTTTTAGTAAACTAATTTTTACATAGAGTTTTTTAAGTTATCTTTCAAAAATAAATTTTAATTTTAAAGATAAAAAGATTTCCTACATCATGGTATTATTTTTATAATTTTTATACATCAAATTAATTAAATCATTTGTGACACAGCAATGATTTAGTGTTTATCTCACTAATAAATGATTTAAATAAATATGATTATAAAGACTAAAATAATATCTCAAACACGTCCAATTTTTATTGGATGATTTTATTTAAAATATTAGTAATATTAGATTTGACATTAATGTGTTTTTTCATTTTTTAAACAGAAGATAAGTTTATAATAAAATAATATTTTCACACATTTCAAAAGAGCCCCTCCTCTCCCTAATAAAAAGCCCTCACTTCTAACCAATTACACAAAACTATCAAGCCTTTTGGATCATAAAAACCCTGAATATATAATCTCTCAAAATCCCTTTATTCATCTTATAATCCTTACCTTAGGAATAAGGCACTTTAAGAAAACCTTTTGGTTCAAAGCAAAGGCAGTTACCCCAATTAAAGCAAAAAATTTATCATAACTTATTTCCTTTTATTTTACTAATCCAACCCCAAAACTCTTTTTTCCATTATTTTTTAAAAAATTCATTATCCTAAATATACTAGGATGTTTTTATGATAAGTATTTGAACTACACTTACACACACCTCCATCTAATAGGTAAGCAACATATTGTTTCTGTTGGTGAAAAACTAACACCTTTCAAAACGATGATTGTTCAATTATATCCTACCACCTCTGACGGTGTCCATTATCATGGAACATTATTTTTATATGATATATATTATGTTTAGGATTTCTTTAATATTCTTTATTTTCTTTTATATAGAATACCTTTATGGTTTCCATAGTGGGTTAATACGATAATCTCATTTGAGGAAGTGCGGACTACAGCCCCCTCAAAGTGATATTACTCATTCATGCCTTATGTGGGAAATATAAAGGATAGAGTTAATGAAATTATATATATGATATTGTACTGGAAATATAATATACCTATGTATCATTACTTTTGCATTCCATTAAATACGAAATAGTAATGAAAATAGAATTCATGCGTACATACGGCTTACCGTCTCCATGAACGGTGAATTTCAGTTCTTATCTCCAAATGTTATGTAAAATTAAAAATACGTATATTTACTGAATATATATGACATATATGATATCTAAATCATTAATATAATTTTTTATATAATGAACCTTTGCCCACATGAACCACATGTAATTATAAGAAGTCTATTTTTGACTCAATTACCAAATATCGACCGATCGACCATTATTAACTTCAATGATTACATTATGACTATAAAATGGTAATAAGTAATATAAAAGGAATAATAATCTTGAAAATGATTCTTATGAAATTATAAATTATATTTATTTTATTATTCAGGATAATAAAGAACGAACGGGTCTTATCGGACATGAGGTAAGGGACTTCGTCTCAGTCTCCTTTCATAGAGGCATATTTTTTCTATACACAACTTTCTTTTATACGGTATATAAAAAATTTTAAATTTTCTTTTTAATTAAAGGGAATATTTTTCTATGAGGCTTTTTACTATATGATAATAAAATGAATCTTTCTTTTAATGTAAGTGGTGACAACTACCTTTCTCGCCACCGTGAGTATTATTTGATCTTTGGATTCCTTAACAAGTCGTAATTTTTTTTAATGGAAAATAAATACCAAATACTCATTTACGTATTTTGGGATTGAAAATGGTTTTGAGAATGGATTTATTATTTCAATATCTTTAAATGATATATTTTTATTTCAATGTGGGAATATTATCATTCATTTATGCTTATGTTATATTTTATGATTATTATATGGTTCATGGTCATTGTTTACGTATATGGGTGGTTCCTTGATAAACCGTGGGTGAGTGAGCCGGAGATAGCTCTCCAATGCATTGGGTAACATGATAGAGGTAAAAGTGAATGTTTCTCCTAAGAGATTTAGGGAATATAATGTGATGGGTATTCCAACGTAACTCTCTATGTAGTTATGATAGCTAAAATGTAAGCATGATATGGATGCCACATGTTACATTTTTAAATTTTGATTTCTCTGCATAATTCATAAATCTTATGATTTCATTGGGTATGACAAAGAGATTGTGTTATGTATGTATTGATGAACTAATGTTTTATTTCTTGGTTTTATAAACCTTACTGATCTCTTTATACTCAACTGAAGTTTTGAAATGTTTTTTATAGGACATAAAGATGAATATGGTAAATGATGGGGTCAAGGGAAAGTCATGTTGTCTAAAACATTGAACTGGATATGAAACTTTTTTTCAATTGTTTTTATATTATAAAAAAATGGAAACTAAGTATTACTCTCAACATTGTAAAATTTTGAGATGTAATAGTTATGTCCTAATTCTCTAAAACTATAAACCTGAAAAGATCGTCAATGTGAATTATTCATTTAATTCAATATTATATAATCTTATAGGGTTGGGTACTTATTGTTGGTATTAGATGTCGGTTTATACATCTTTAGAAGTTAGGGTATTGTTAATTTAATATCCATAAATTAATTTATGGTAATATTGAAATGATATAATATTTATATATTATCATGTTGCTTCGCCTACGATATTTCTATGTTCAAAATGGTTTTCTATAGAGGAAACATGGCAGATATGATGGGATGAAATCAGGAGGAAGACAACCTTCAAAATAAGCAACGTAAGATGGTCGGAATTGGAACAGAACAGATTGTTGTAGTGATGTCACAATTGACTCAATCTATAAATGGTGGTGGTATCTGAGCATGGGATCATCCAGGTCAACTGGAGAGGAACATGTCAGTAGTGGATCATTTTATGAGGCAACATCCCCCATCATTTAGAGTATCATCTGACCCTATTCTTGAATAAGGATGGATTAAAGCACTGGAGAAGATTTTTGATTTCATGAGGTTTCAAAACATCAAATGGTTAGTTCTGTTGTTTACTATTTTGAAGGTGAAGCTGGTCAGTGGTGGTCGATGGTGAAAAATATCTGGGACAGTGAAGAGATTGATTCTCTTGATTGGGATGAATTAAAATGTATTTTTACAAAAAAAAAATATTCCTAAGGTTCTTCGTCATAGGAAGGAAAACAATTCATATAATTGAGGCTGGGGGATCACTCAGTGGCTATTATGAAGAAAAATTCACTTAACTAGCAATTTATGCTCCAAATTTCATACGAGATCTTGATTGTAAAATAAACTATTTTTACTCAAGATTAAAGCCCACGTATAGAAGGATGTTAGCATATTGTGTTTTCAAAATTTGTGAAAAACATGTTTGATGTGCGGTGAAGGTGGAAATGTAGTTTGCTAATGATCACATGTTCTTTGACAAACAACATAATTAGAGGTCGAGGTGGAAGGCGAATGGGAAGAACTCTTCAAAAAGGTCTGATGGTAAGAATCTTAAGATTATATTTTGTGAAAATTGTTGTATAAATCATGCTAAGGATTGTATTTTGAATTCTGGTAAGTGCTACCGATGTGGTAAAATGGGACATAAGGCTTGTAATTGCACCAGAAAAGATAAGGGTAATGGAAAGAAAAAATCTGATTTACAATCAGTAAAATGTTTTAAGTGCAATTAAATGGTTCATTATGCAAATGAGTGTCCAATTATGAACTCAACTGAGGGAAAGAAGAAAGGCTACAAGCAGAAAGGGGTGCTGAAATAATTTTCAACTACATCAGCAGATATTGGGTTGTAAAATGATGTAGTATCAGGTACACAGTTTTGTGTTCAAATTATGCCAATGTGTTGTTTGATTCCAGGTCTACACACTCTTTAATTTCTTGAGAAGTTTTCTAGTAAATTGGGAATTCCATCTCCAGATATGAATCCTGAACTTATCGTAAAAACACTGGGGGAAACGTTGTGACAAAAAGAAATTATAAGATCCTCCCCGTCCTTGTTTGTGGAAAGAATCCACCTGCTAACATTATAGTTTTTCCAGTAGTAGGGTTTGATGTTATTTAAGGAATACATTTACATTATTTTTATCATTCTAGGATTGTATAGCTAAATAGGTTTCTTTTCAGAAATATTTTCTATTTGTGTACAAGAGTGAACGCTTACTTTTTATAACATATCAAGAAGTTGGGAAAATGGTAAAACACGGAAATGAATGTTACATTGCACATAATGTTGAAACCAAAGGAGCTATTCAGATGAATGAAGTGGTTCTTTTAAATGAGTACCATGATGTTTTTCCGGATGAGTTTCCTAGTAGTATACCTGATTAGGAAGATTATTTTACTGCTGACTTATTTCCTGATACTAAACTAATTTCCAAACCCCCTTATCGAATGGCTCAAATTGAACTTTTTGAGTTAAAGAATCAATTGCATGAGTTATTAGATAAATGTTTCATTCAACCTAGCATATCACCATGGGGTGATCCTATCTTGTTTATTAAAAATAAAGATGGTCCAATGAGACTTTTCATTTATTATATATCATTTAATAATATCACTTTTAAGAACAAGAATCCTCTGCCTCATATTGATGATTTTTTTGATCAGCTCCAAGGAGTTCATGATTTTTCTAAGATTGATTTGATGTTGGGTTACCATCAGTTGAAAGTAAAGGAATCAAAAATTCAGATGACAGTGTTTCATACTAGATATGGCCATTATGAATTTGTTGTTCGGCCTTTTGGGTTAACCAATGCACATGTTGTGTTCATGGATCTTATGAATATAATTTTCCATGAGTTATTGTATAAGTTTTTGGTTTTGTTCATTGATGATATTTTGGTTTATTCTAAAATCAAATAGTACGATGAATGTCATTTAAGGGTTGTTTTAAAATATTTAAATGAAAATAAACCACTTGGGAAATTCAGCAACTATCAATTTTCGTTAGAACAAATTCCATTCCATGGTCACATTGTTTCAAAAAATGGCATAACTATTGATCCCACTAAAATGATAGATGTTAAATAATTGCCAAGACATTCAAAAATAACTGAGATCCATATTTTTATTAGTTTGGTACGTTATAAATGGAGGTTTGATGAGAATTTTTCACTATTATCTAGCCCAATTACTAAGTTAACTTGAAAAGGTGTTAATTTCATTTAGACGAAAGATTCTGATGATTGATTTTAGGAATTGAAAAGAAGATTGGTGAAAGCTCCAGTGTTGGCCTTTCCTTCCAAAGATGTTGAATTTGTTATCTACAATGATGCTTCATTGAAAAGACATGGTTGTGTCCTTGTTCATAATGATTAGGTAATTGCTTATGCTTCACGTTAGTTGAAAACTCATGAGTTAAATTACCCTACACATGATTTTGAATTTGTTGATGTTTTTTGCATTAAAAATTTGGATAAATCTTTTGTATGGAGTAAAGTCTGAAATATATAATGATCACCAATGTTTAATGTGTATATTCATCCAAAAATAATTGAACATTAGATAGAGGATATGGCTGGAAATAATCATGTATTATGATTACACTATTATTTAGCATCCTGGAAATGAAAATAATGTGGTTTATGCTTTGAGTTGAAAAAATTATTCTTCATTAACCATGCTCCATTTGGAATGAGATCCTTTGGTTTTTGATTTGATTAACTTTTGAATAGAATTTGTTGGTGCAAGAAGTTATTCTGTTCTTTTTTATGTGTCAGTGAGATCATCTCTATCAGATAGAACTAAGAAAGTGCAGAAGGAAGACAGTGAGTTGTAGAAAAAGGTAGAGTTCGTTCAGAATGGTTAGTTTCATCATTTTAACACGGATAATGACTGTGTTTTTAGGTTTTGGAAGACATTATGTGTGCTTTGTGATTCATAATTTTAGAATGAGTTGTTATGTGAAGCTCATATTTCCCCATTTTCAGTTCATCCTTGAATTTCTAAGATGTACGGAGATCATCGGGAGTATTACTGGTTGGATGGAATGACTAGAGATATTGTTGATTTTACTATGAAGTGTTCAACATGTCATTAGGTTAATGTAGAGCGGAAGTTACCAAAAGGGATGTTTAGTCTTTACTGGTTCTAGAGTAAAAGTGGAAAAATACATCCATAGACTTCGTCTTGGGAATACCAAATACATATAGAGGTAATAATGCAGTCTAAATTATTTTTGATCGATTGAATAAATCTGCTCATTTCCTTCCTATTCGAGATATATTTTCTCTAGATCATCTTTCTTGGTTGTATTTTAAGGTGATAGTCATGTTTCATGGAGTTCCCCTCTCCATTGTATTTGATCGTGATCCCAGGTTTACTTATAACTTTTGGAAAGGCATTCAGAAGTCATTGAGTACTAAATTAAATTTTACTGTAGATTTTCATACTCTATCAGATGGGATTTCATAATGAACAATTTAGACCATAGAGGATATGTTACGTGGATTCTTGATTAATTATTAGGGAAGTTGGGACCAATATCATTCTTTGGTTTAATTTTCTTATAATAACATTTTTAATTCTATTATAAAGATGTCTCCATTTGAGGTATTATATGGGAAGCGGTTTCGAACATCATCTTCTTGGGATGAAGTGGTTGAAAGGAAACTGATGGGAACATAACTGGAAAAAGATATGGCAGAAAAAGTTCTATTGATTCAAAAGAACATGATAATAGCTCAGAGTAGGAAGAAAAGTTATACAAATACCCGGAGAAAGGATCATTCTTTTGAGGTAGGTGATCATGTTTTTCTCAGAGTTTATCCGTGGAAAAGTGTGATGCATTTTAGTAAGAAGGGAAGTTTGAGTCCATGGTTAATTGGATCCTATGAAATCCAGGAGAAAGTTGGACCAGTTTCATTCCGAGTGCATTTAACTAAAATTATATCCCAGGTACACAATGTTTTTCATGTTTCAATTTTGAGAATGTATATTTTAAATCCATCTTATGTTTTGAGCCCAGAGGTAGTTTTGTTAGAATAGAATCTCTATTTTGAGAAACAACCAGTTCAGATTCCTGACTGAATGGAGAATGTTTTATTGAATATGGAAGTTCATTAGGCATTGTTTTTGTTAAAAACCTATATAGTTGGAGAATCAATGTCGGAATCTGAAAATGCTATGAGGGATAAATACCCCCACTTATTTGATAAGTGAAATAAAAATTGCAAGGACACAATTTCCAAAAGGGGGGTACGATGTAACATCACAGATAAATAAAGAATAATACATTTTTATATTTATTAATATTTATGAATCAGATATTAATTTTATTTAAAAGGGACACTATGTTCGATGGCATACCTGATACACAACAATGGGATTCTTTGTAATGTTACATTGCACACTAATAATATAATAATATTATTCTAAATCGTAGTTAAAGCATAGACATTGTATTGGTGGGAATGGATTTAACTAACTATAATATGATTATATATGTTTGTTAAATGTTTTCGAATTTATCCAATAAATGTTAGACGCTTAAAATGTAAATGAATTTAATTTTAAGCATAAATACTCTATTATTCAATAAATTGATGATTTATGGCCTTTTGATGGAGAACCCTCATTAATTATAGAATTGGTCACTTTTATATGATATATTTGACAAAATAAAATTTCTATTTAGAATCGGGACATCAAAATTTACTTTACGTAATTTTTTATTTTTCTGATAAATTTAATTTTTTTAATGAATAGTGAAAAATACTGTATTTTTATTCAAAACTACATTTTAATATAATTTATTTATATGGTTATATTATCTTTTTAATTGATTTCATAGTATAATTAGAATATATTTCTACCATTTAATCCAATTTCGGTCATTAGAAGTAATTTCACAATAAAATTGGACATAAAAAGTGTCAATATTTTGATAGTTATTATTTCATAAAAAACACTTATTCTTTTAACAATGGGAATTAATTGTAAATAATTTCTACGACTTATGTGTTTTGAATTTTGAAAACTAGATTCCAAATTTGGTATCAGGAGGTTGAAATTTTGTAAAGGGTAAATCAGGTGAATAAGGGTAAACAATAATATTATAATAATCTAAAATTTCCTTTAAATGTGTCCTGATCCAATTGGATGATATATATCCGACCATGGGCATCATTGGGCAGATTTTGGGACCCCATTTAGCCACTTGGGAGTGATAATGACACTTTAGATTAATTAAATTAATGTAAAGGCAAAATGACATAAACAAATATCATTTATAAAATTAATTTTTACATAGATATATATAAGTCATATCTTAAACTATAAATATTCATTAAAAATCTAAAAATATTTCCTACATCATGGTTTTTTATTTAAATTTTTCAGACATCAAATAAAACAAATTATTTATGACACAATTATGATAGTGTGTTTACCTCATTAATAAATGATTTAAATAAATAAGATTATAAGGAATAAAATTATATCCAAAACATGTCGAATTACTATTTTATGATTCTATTTCGAATATGAGTCATCGTATCTTCTACTTTAATGTGTTTTGTACCTTTTTAAACCGAATATGACCTTATAATAATATAATATTTTCAAAATTTTATAAAGAGCCCCTCCTCTCCCTAATAAAAAGCCTTCACTTCTATCAAATTCCTCACACCTCTCAAGATCCTTGACTCAACCAAAACATGAATAAATAAGCTCTCAAGAGCATTATCCTCCCATTAGAAGCCTTAACTTAGGCATAAGTCACTTCAAGTAACCCTTTTATTTCAAACCAAAGGGAGTTACCCGAATTAAAGGTAACAATTTATCATAATTTTTTTCGTTTATTTTACTTCTCTACCCCCTAAACACAATTTACTTTCTTTTGTAAAAACAAAAGTATCCCCAATATACAAGGATATTGTTATGAGAAGGATTATTGCTACCCTTACACACACATCCATCTAATGAGTAAACAACATACTATTTCTGTGGATGGAAAACTAACACCTCACGAAATGATGATTGTTCAATTATCTCCTACATCCTCTCCTGGTGTCCATTATGATTTCACATTATTTATATATGATATATATTATGTTTATTATTTCTTTATGCTTCTGTTTTTTCCTTTTTATAGAACCTCTTTATGGTTTTCATAGTGATTATATACGATAATCTCATTTGAGGAACTGTGGACTACCGCCCCCTCAAAGTGATATAACTCTTTCATGCCTATGTAGGACGTATAAAGGATAGAGATAATGATATTATATATATGATATTATACTGGAACTATAATTTAAATTTTTATCATTATGATTTCATTCAATTAAATACGAAATATAAATGAATGCAGCGTTCATGCGTACATACGGCTTGTCGTCTCCAAAATGGTGCATTTCATTTATTATCTCCAAATGTTATGTACTGTTACTAATACATATATATTCTAAATATATATGATATATATGGTATCTAAATCATGAATAAAATTATGTATATAATGAAACTTTTACCACATGAACAACATGTAATTTTAAGAAGTCCATTTTTGACTCAAGTACCAAATATCGAAAAATTGACAATTATTAAATTAAATGACTAAATAATGTTTATAACATGGTAATAAGTAATATAAAAGGAATAATAAACTTCAAAAAGTTTCATAAGCTAGTAGAAATTAACTTTAGAATATTATTCAGGAGATTAAAGAACGAACTGGTCAAGTTGGACACGATGTAAGAGATTTCTTCTCAATCTCCTATCATTGAAGAATATTTTGTTTTATACACAACATTCTTTTATATGTTGTATAAACACCTTTGAATTTTCAATTTGTTCAATGGGAGTCTTATTCTATGAGAAATTTTACTAAACAAAAACAAATCAATGTTTCTTTTAACATAAGCAGTGACAACGACCATTTCCGCCGTCGGGAGTATTATTTTATCTTTGTCTTCCTTAACAAGCCATAATTTTTTTAAAATGAAAATGAATACAAAATACTCTTTTACATATTTTGGTATTGAAAATGGTTTTATGAATGGATTTATTATTTCAATATCTTGAAATTATATATTTTTATTGCATTTTGGGAATGTTATCTTTCTTTTATGCTTATGTTATGTGTTATGATAAGGGTATGGTTATTGGACATTGTTTACATATACGGGTGGTTCCGTGATAAACCTTGTACAAGGACATAGATCTCCAATTCATTGGGTAACGTTATAGAGGTAAAAGTGAATGTTTATCATAAGATATTTACGGAATATAATGTGATCGGTATTCCTACATAACTCCCTATGTAGCTTTGATAGCAACAAAGTAAGTATGATATGGATGTTACAAGTCGCCTTTATGATTTATGATTTCTCTGCATTTTTCATAAATCTTATGATTTCATGGGGTATCTTAAAGAGAATTTGTTATGTATGTATTGATGAACTAATGATTTATTTCTTTGTTCTATAACCCTTACTGAGCTCTTTATTCTCATCGCTTGTTTTGAAATGTTATTCACAGGACATAAGAATGAATGGGGTCAAGGATGGGGTCAAGGGAAAGTCATGATATATAAAACATTGAACTAGATTTGACTCTTTTTTTCAAGAGTTTTTATTTTACGAATCAAAATGGAAACTGAGTAGAAGTGTCTACTTTGTAATATTTTGAGATGTAATAGTTATGTCCTAATTCTGTAAAACTCTAAACATGAAAAGATCCTCAATTTGAATTATCAATTTAATCCAATAATATGTAATGTTTGAAGGTCGGGTCCTTATAATATTCCATGAGTATCTATGTGTCCAATCCTCTAAATAGGATGATACCTACCATCATATAGTATCTCAAGTGATAGTTGAGTGTAATGAATATATTGCTTTTATCTGACCCACTAATTTGTCTTTAGGTTTTACCATACCTTTCCCCAAGACGGTTGATGGGACCCATCGGCTATACATGAATGAAAGATTGTTGAACCAGTTTATGGTTAAGAACTAGTATTTATTTCCTCAAATAGAAGAAATATTTTACCAGCTTCGATGAGGAAGATTTTTTTGGAAATATCATTTTAAGAACGAGATATTTGCAAGACTAATTAAGGTCCTCAAGTATACCTCATACAACTTCCCTATATTTTTATATTTTATATGAGTATCTTATTATTCTGTTTGGTCTTATGAATGCGCCCTCCATTTTAATTGACTTGATGATTAGGTTGTAAAATATATTTGGGTTCCATTATATTGTTAATCTTGGATGACATTTTAGGGTTCTCATAGACTCTACATGATAATTCCAAACAACATGACATTTTCTGCGTATGTTTTGAGAGAATTAGTTATATGATAATCATTCAACGTCCTACTTCTGGATTGAAAAATTTCACTTATTGGATCATATTATCCTCGAATCTAGAGTATCAGTTGACCTTGATAATGTGAGTTCCATAGTTATCTAGTAGTATCCCAATAACATATTTGAAATATGATTTTTGTTGTTGGTGTATGGATATTATAGAAGTTTTATATTGTTATTATCATGATTTATGACACCTCTTACTGGTATAGAAATGAAGCGTTTGATGTTTTTGTGTTATGGAGTGTGTAATACAGCTTTTCAAGAGCTAAAATGAAGACCTAACTGATCACTGGTTCTAATTTGACCTGCAAATCATAGAGGTTATTCAATGATCTGTGATTCCTTAGTTATTTGGATAGTTATAGTTCTAATGTTGGATGATTTAGTTATTGTTCACTTTCTTGGAACATAATTCCTAATTAGAAAATAATCCTACCCCAATATCTCAAACATGAAATAGTCATTTTTGCCTTATATTTTTCGAGGCATTATCAAATGGGTGAGTGATTTTTGTTGTATGCAAAAATTAAAGACTCAGAAATATCATTAAAAATCATGACAAGAATCTTAGACTATGATGATTGGTTGAATAGATTAGTTTATTTTACTTTGGGATTTCTTATTTTCCTGGAGAGGGAAATATGGTAGATGATGTGTTAAGTTAAAAAATTTATGAAAACCCCATTTGTGAAGAATTTTTTTAATGAAAATTGATGTAAAATAATTCCAAGATTCATTTGGTTGTTCAAGAGAGTCATTAGTGACCTATACTAACATCCTTATATATGAACACTTTATTCATAGAAACGGTAAATAGAATTACCATTTCAATTCATGATCTATTGGTTCTCCAGATGTGTATCTCGAGTGAGGACCCACATCTAGATTTCTCTATTCACAGAGATGATATCTTTTATATGAAAAGGAAATTATGGGTTCCTAGAGACATGATAGATAAAATAATGAGAGATTCCCGGGATTTAAGTGGAATGTACACCTATTTATATCCATTCCATATTTTGATATGTGTTTTAATATTTGTGGTTGGGTACGAAACATCAGATAACTAGTTTTATCACTAGGTGTTCATCCTTTTAACATGTAATGGTGGAGCACCAGTGGCTTGATAGATTATGATATCCACTGACAGTGCTGAAATAGAAATGTGATAATTTCAAAATTGATATTTTCACCAAAAAACTGAGGCCAACTCATGGTAGGGACAAAATTCTTCTATTCATGGAGTGACAAAAAATTTTACCCACTATCTTCATATTCATGATACATTATAATCTAAAAACATTGGAATAATTTATGGTCATCATATTATACAATTATAAAGGGCCCCTCATTCTAAAATATGACATATAAATTCTCATTTTACACAATGGTTCTAGAAACGGATATCAGAAGATTTTCCTACATAGGTTTTGATGAGAAATGATTTACAACTTGAGATTGTTGGCCAGTCAGAATGGACCATAGAGGTTTCATATGACATATTAAGAGCATGTGTCCTCAATTTCCATTGGACTTGGGAAATAATATCCCTCTCATCATGTTGTCATAAAATAAAATTTACCATGAAAGGATTCATATGGATCCTTTTGAGAAATTATAGGTTATGATGTTTCATTCACCCCTATAATGGTTAATGGTGGAATAGGTTGTGATACTTGGTCCTCTTCTCATGAATTATACATTTGAGTAGTTTTAGCAGATTAGAAACCATTTTTATACAACATAGATGAGATAAAATCTTAATCCAATCACCCTAAATTAACTCTGGAGTTTGTGTATGAGGGTCATGTTTTACTATTGGTATTAATCAGGCATGGGTATAAATGGATTCAAATGAAATATTGGTTGTGGCCTTTTTTTTGGGAAATTTTAGATCTATGAAAGAGTCAGTCTTGTTTCTTATCTTTTGATATTATCACAGAGGCATTGTTCATTTAAATAATTCGCCCATGTTTCACAGCATCACTACTTTAATGAAGACTCATGTAATTATTTTGATCCCATTGATATTAAGTTAAATTTTGATTCCACTTTTGAGGAGTATCATATACGCATCATTGATCTAATTATAAAGGATATATAAGGCTAGTATATCCTCATAGGATGGACGATATTAAATAACAACCATGTGCATGATGATACATAGAAGCATGAGCCAAACATGTGTTCTCAGTGGATGGAGTTATTCCCAAACAATGTTTTTTCCATGGAAAATAACTCAGGGATAAATTATTTTATGTGGGGATATATGTAATAACCCGGTTTCTCTAAGAGGAAAGGATTCTTTAATTTTTTCACTAATTAATTTTTGATGGCCTAATAATAATTATTAATAAGGATACATAAGTTTGAATGGTATTTAAAGATTTTTAAGAGCCTATAACCCCATACACTAGAATAATTTACTATGTGGAATGGTTAGTAAAAATCATGCAACCTTGTCTGAACAATTTCTCCTAACAGTACTTGTCAATTTAGATGGAATGGTAGGACACTTATTTTTTCCTCAACATAACACCAGGTCTACATTTCCATTATCATACGTCCACACACCCATGTTGAATGTTAGTATTTTTATAATATATACATATACTACGGCTGTAACATGGTTTATTAAACCATGCGGCTAAACTTTATAAGTTCCCATTGTGGGTAGTGCATGGTGTATAGTTGGCACATATTTGTTCCAACTGTGTAGCCAAACCGTGTGACCATTGTATTTAAGGTGAATTTATGATTTCACCCATAAAACCATTAATATTAAGACACTCCCCATTGTTTCATATTTCCTATGATAGGATCCACATCCATAATATTTATGATCTATAAAGCAGTATCTTCTAGATTATGATCTTGTTTCATTGTATGACCTCTATTTTGATTTTTTTCATCATTTTAGTCCCCCCTTGGTATGATCTATACTCATCTACGTTCATTTAATTATTTATCTGTCTTGGTTTTGTAGTATTTAATTGAATACTATTATTCCATAAATAATGGGAGTTTATCTATTCTTTCATTTTCACTTGATTAGATTCAAAAAAATGGGCAATACTAGATGATGATAATACTACAATTTTAAGGCATGTGTTCTATGACTCATCCCTCAATGTATCATATTTTTTAAATTCTTTCAATTATTACACATCCATGTTTATATGGAATATCTCAATAAATTCATATTCATTAATTATAGTCATTAGAATATTTTTCTTGATAGAATTCCATACACGTTCATTAAAACATTGGAGGTTGATACCTCAATATGGACCAAAAACCTAGGTTGTTCTCTTCATTTAATGACTTTGTAACCCAATTTGGGTTTACCTGTACTGTCATTTACATAGGATAAACATTTCCTTAATGATGGTAACAGTATGAATTATAAATGAATAAATAATTGTTAATTTGTAATTGGTAATTATATTATAATATATTAGATTACATATTTAAAATATAAATTTAAATGTAATTGGTTTCATTCCCTTGATATACATTGTAATTATTGGTGAAATGTTATAGAATGAACCTATTTTGTGACTAAATGAAATGAGTATTACAAATAAATAAAATTTATATCATATAAATGGAATTATGATAAGGTTTTTGTTGATTTGGAAACAATTCATATATATATGAGAGATTTGACTTGAGCCATCATTAGATTCTAAATAGAATACATTAGAAACTAATAGGATGACATTTTTATTCACTAAGCTGATTGACATGGGACATAACCACCAAATAACCCAATCATTATTTTATTACATGAATGACTAGGTGTTATACCTATGATTCAATTTACAATTTTCCAAAAATTAGGACTCCTTGGATACAGTCTTTGGAGTCAACCTGATGTCTTTAGACATGAGGAACTAGGGATTTACCGCATTTGACCCAATTATTATTATCATTTGATTACTATGTAAGAGCTCCATAAAATTAGTTAGAATCATTTATAGTCTAATTTTTTGGGAACACCCCTAGAATTACACTCTGACCACTTATTTCCAAAATTCATATTATTAGTGAGTTGAGTAAACCCCTGCACTTAAATATGTCTTTGTTTCACCATGGAACCTCTTTCATTATTTTTATTATTATAGGATCAATTAGTTACACCTTGGATATGATTATAATATACATGTCATTTACTTTAAGGAAAACACTGACTGTGATCTTCTTATTAGAACCATGACATAAAAATTAAATGATTACATGTTTACAAAACAACTGGGCATTAAGAAAGTATGGGGTGCTTACATTATCATACATATTTAATTATATATACACCTACATAGTTTTTCATTTTATATTCACATATTGGACTGTATATACTTCTTAGTGGTGGAATATTGAGTTTTATGTCACACCCTATAAGGTCCTCCATCGATACAACAGAAGATTACAAGATTTGGAGTGTTGATAAGGTAGAGCACGTAGCTTTGGACACCTAATTTACTTTTTTTATTTGTATGGATAATATATATGATGATTGATCTTGGGATAGGGGTTATTGGATTGTTTTTTGAAATTTATACTGTATTATATATCATTTAATTTATTATATGTCTACTTCCATGTATACATATATTCATGTTTTTTAGACAAATGGCATAAATTCATCATTTCATATATGATACATTTTAGTATTTTTAACAATTATTTATTTCGTGGGTGTTTATCCACACAAGAACTAACATATTTATACATTATTATACTAGTTGCACTTAATTATCCATATTTTATTTCAATTTTAAAAAAAATTTACATGAGAGAAAATTCTACCCAAAGACACACCCAAGGATCTCGTTGGTATTCGAAAGCCTAAGGGGTACAAAGAGGCATGTTTGAGGCCAAATGACCCACCGTCTTAGGGAAAATCTATGTTCCACTAGGATTAGGATGTTGCATCTAAAACCAAGTCCTCATCATTTTTCTCAATTAAATTATTGAGAATGAGGTTGCATGGTTTCATAATTAATAAACCTACAAGATTTTTGTAAAATAGATTAATGATGACTAAACTATCATATAATAAGAAATCATATCTCTACTTGAGTTCACCCATGAGATTATGGCCTAGTTATCTTCTGAAATAAATGTGAACCATGTCCCATGATCTAGGAATGATCATGTTAACTCCCTATAAATCATGTTTGTAACCCACAAAGTGCATGATTTGTAATATTTTTTCATCTATGAGTCACATCAAATGGTTATTTACCCCATTCTTCCAAGTAAATAGAACAATAATGTGAATAAATTTTATTCTAATTCTCTATAAGAAAGGCCCTTAGATTCTCTGATGATAAAGTAAGTACATAACGGTATGATTCATTTAATTGAGTACAATAAACAAGAAATCTGACAATAAGACTAAGAAGAGCAAGGGAAGATAACCCAGATCATGCTGAATTTTTTCCTCTATGATTCCCCCAAACTAGAGAAGGAACACTATAGTCATCGAATTATTTGAATCCATCTATATTGTATCCATGGAATGAAAAACAATACGGTTTTGTAAGTGAGACACATTTAGTCATTTGAGGTTCATCAGTCAGGATTTATTCTCTCACACTAGATCTGATGGTCTGGATTCATGTAGCACACCATGGTTTGTGAAATAATGGTATTCACAATGTCATGTCATTCATTCATGATCACACCAACATCGATCATCGATATCTATACGTTATTCATGGAAGGTAATATTAATTTCACTTCATTGTATGGGTACTCGATGTCATGGTTCCCTACACAGCAATGACAAGGAAACAGTTTCAGTTTTCTATTATCTCAATTAACTTCATCTAAAACATAACTGAATTTTTAATCCTTAGGGATATGAATATCAGATCCTTCATCTATTTATGAAATTTCCAAATCATCCATCATCTATGGATTCATCACATTATCCTTAGATATAACAAACCCATATTTGAAGGCACTAAGATGATGAAACCATTTTCACATACAACATATAGTTCAACAATACTTCTTGTTACTATGAATATGATAAAGGAATTATGTATTCATTAAATAAGACCTGAAATATATTTATTAAATGTGTTTTAGCAAAGAATTATGTCATTTATCTTGAAGAAATCTTCATCGTGTTTTGGATAAATCAGATGATGATTCAGACATCAACCCATGCCAACCATTACCACAGATTAATCGAATAATGATCATGTTTCCCCTTGAGCGCTAACTTTTATCACTCTAGAAACCAATCTATGAACAGTTGAATTTAGAATAATGTTCCCATGTTCGACTTATTTAATTCTAATTAATCAATTAGTGTTGGATATATTAACTACACAACAACATATTTAATTAGAATACAGTGTCCTAATCATTGAACAATAGTACAATAATGACAATTAGAGGCTGCGAAAAGCTATCGCTAAAGGTCTATAGCGGCCACATAGCTTCCGCCAAACGTCAGCAGCTTTTTCCCCGTCGCTGTTGCTATCAATGACCACCATTTGGTGGACACTGTAGGCAAGCCGGAATACAATTTAGCGACCTCCAAATGGAGGCCAATGTAGCCTTAACCTATAGCGAAACACTTCTAGCAGCCTCCATTTGGCGGTCGCTAAAGGTGTCCATGGAAACACCTATAGCGGCCCCCATTTGGCGGCCGCTATAGAATTTCAATTTTTTAAAAAAAATATAAATTATACAATAATATATTCCCAAATAAATCTCGGAAGTCATCTTCCAAGATGCACATCCATAATCACATATAACTGCAGAACAAAATTTAATAACATAATTATTACCGAATAAAAACTAGAAAACAAATTAACATATTAAAATTCAAACTTACTGTAACAAATCTAAAGTATTTAATTTCCAAAATATATTCATAATTTTGATTACTATTTAAAAATTTTAAAATCATTAATTCTATTATTCTAATTAGATTGTTGTCATGTGATTTCTGGTCAATCCGATGTCGTCCGCTCTTAGTTTGATCGTTAGACGCCCGTTTTGGCTGTTTATGACACAAGAACGGCGTTCCCGGTCACCGCGGGCACACGGCACATCCGATTGACGTTACCTCTACTCGACCACATCAAAATTCACTCACCCATTGATATACTCTGATTTCAGGCCATTCGGGCTTTGTTCGGCCCGTTTGGACCCCCCCCCCCCACACAGGTTTATCAAGCACGCGCAACACTTAAAAAATGCATATTGATCCCTACCACATAGACTGCACGTCTGATTGATGTGATTTCTATGCGTACACATCTCGAATAATAATTAGATTGTTGGCCTATGATTTTCGGTCAATACGATGTCTTCCGCTATGATTTTGACCGTTAGACGCCCATTTTTTCCTTTTATGACAGCAGAACGGCATTCCCGGTCACCGCGGGCACACAGCACGTCTGATTGATGTGTCGTTTGCTAGAACACATCAGAACTCACTCAATCATTGATATCGTCTGATTTCAAGCCATTTGGACTTCGATCGGCCTGTTTGGACCCCCACACTCGCGTTTATCAAGCGCGCGCAACACATAAAGAACGAATAATGAGCCCAACCGCGCAGACCGCAAGTCCGATTGACGTTTATTCTATTCGTACATGTCGCGAATAATAATTATATTGTTGTCCTATGATTTAATGTCAATCTTGATGTCATCCGCTATGAGTTTGACCGTTAGATGCCCGTTTTGGTCGTTTATGACACCAGAACGGAGTTCCTGGTCACTACGAGCACACGACATGTCCGATTAGCGTGTCGTCTGCTCTACCTCATCACAATTCACTAACCCTTTTATGTTGTCTGATTACAGGCCTTGCAGACTTCATTCATCCCGTTTGGACCCCCCACTCGCATTTATCAAGCGCGCGCAACACTTAAAGAACGCATAATGAGCCCTACTGCGCAGACCACACGTCCGATTTACATTCAGTCTATAAGTACACATCAAAAATTATAATTATATTGTTTTCTTGTGATTTCAGGTCAATCCGATGTCATCCGCTATGAGTTTGACCGTTAGACGCCTGTTTTGGCCATTTATGACACGAGAACGGCGTTCCCGGCCACCGTGGGCACACGGCACGTCTGATTGACGTGTCGTCTCCTCAACCACATCAAAATTCACCCACCCTTTATTGTTGTCTGATTTCAGGCCATTCGGACTTTGTTCCGCCCATTTGGACCCCCCCCACGCGCGCGTGCGTTTATCAAGCAAGCACAACAATTAAAGAATGCATAATGAGCCCTACCACGCAGACCGCACATCCGATTTACGTGTCGTATGTGCCTACACAATGAAAAAAATAATTAGATTGTTGTCTTGTGATTTTAGGTCAATCCGATGTCGTCCGCTATAGGTTTTACCATTAGACGCCTGTTTTGGCCGTATATGACTCTAGAACGGCGTTCCTAGTCACTGCGGGCGCACGGCATGTCCGATCGACGTATCATCTGCTCGGATACATCACAATTCACTCACCCTTTGATGTCGTCTGACTTTAGGCCATTCAGACTTCATTCGGCCCATTTTCCCCCCACCCCACGCGCGTTTATCAAACACACGTAACACTTAAAGAACCCATAATCAGCCCTACCGCGCAGACCGCATGTCCGATTGACATGCCGTCTAAGTTTACATGTCGCGAATAATAATTAGATTGTTGTCCTGTGATTTAAGGTCAATCCGTTTTCATATGCTATGAGTGTGACTGTTAGACGCTCGTTTTGGCCGTTTAGGACACCAGAACGGTGTTCCCGATCACCGCAGGCACATGGCATGTCCGATTGACGTGTCGTCTACTCAACCACTTCAAAATTCTCTCACCCTTTTATTTCATCTGATTTTAGGCCATTGGGACTTTGTTCAGCCTGTTTGGACCCCCCCCCCCCCCCACGTGCGTTTATCAAGCGCGAGCAACGCTAAAAGAACGCATAATGAGCCCTATCGCACATACCGCATGTCTGATGGATCTTCTGTCTACGCGTACATGTCACGAATAATAATTATATTGTTTTCCTGTGATTTCAGGACAATCGGATGTCGTCTGCTATGAGTTTGACCGTTACACGCCCGTTTTGGCCATTTTTGACACAAGAACGGCGTTCCCAGTTACTTCGGGCACACGGCACGTCCGATTGATGTCACATATACTTTACCATGTCAAAATTCACACAACCTTTCATTTCTTCGGATTTCAGGCCATTCGGACATTGTTCGGCCCGTTTGGACACCCGACACGCGTGTTTATCAAGCACACACAACACTTAAAGAACGCATAATGAGCCCTACCGCACAGACCGCACATCCGTTTGACGTTCCTTCTTCGTGTACACGTCGAAAATAATAATTAGATTGTATTCCTATGATTTCAGGTCAATCCTATGTCGTCCTCTATGATTTTGACCATTAGACGCCCGTTTTGGCCGTTTATGACACCAGAACGGCGTTCTCGGTCACCGTGGGCACATTGCAGGTCCGATTGACATGTCTTTTGCTTGACCACATCAACATTCAACCACCCTTTGATGTCGTCTGATTTCAGGCCATTCGTACTTCGATCGGTCTGTTTGGACCCCCCCCCCCCCCACGCGCGTTTATCATGCTCGCGCAACACTTAACAAACGCATAATGAGCCCTACTGCACAGAACGCAAGTCCAATTGATGTACCGTCTACGTGTACACGTTAAAAAAAAATTATATTGTTGTCCTATGATTTCAGGTCAATCAGATGTCGTTGGCTATGAGTTTGACCGTAAGACGACCGTTATTTCCGTTTATGACACCAAAACGGCGTTACCGGTCACCGCGGGCACACGGCACGTCCGATTGACATGTCGTCTCCTCGAACACATCACAATTCACTCACCCTTTGATGTCGTCTGATTTCATGCCATTCAGACTTTGTTCGGCCCATTTGGACCCCCACACGTGCGTTTATCAAGTGCGCACAATACTTAAAGAATGCATAATGAGCCCTACCGTGCAGACCGCATGGCCGATTGAAGTGTTATCTGTGCGTACACGTCACAATTCACTCACCCAAAAAAGATAAAAATATCGAAAGAGTTCTTGGGATTCTCCCAAGAAACAACTATCTGGAGTTTCTCTGCTTCCACTGACACACCTTCCACAGAGATTATTTGACCCAGTAACTATACCAATATAATCAATAAAAAACTGACATATATATAGCTTGAAGTAGTCATTAAGTGTAATCTATATGATGTCAAGTTGTTGGGAATGATCATCATCAGTCTTGGAGTGCATGAAGATGTCATCCACAAATATTAAAACAAACTAATCTAGGTAAAAAAGGAAAATTATATTAATCAAGGATATAAAAAATTCTAAAGAATTCATCAACACAAATGAAATTACCACATGCATGGGGTTCATTCTCATCTGAATCACCAATATCACTGTGATGTCCACCAGATGTATTTGGGGCCTACAATATATATCAATATTATGTATCTTAAACATATAAATAAAATTCAATCTGAGTATGGTTTGTTTTATTGTTTACCCGTGGCGCCACTTGTTGCGTCATCATTTCATCGATACGTGATGACATCTGTGACAACCTCTCCTCATACTCTGTACGTAACTACTAAAACTGTGAATCAAAATTGAGCTTCATATCCTGCATGGAAGCATCTATCTTAGCCTGTGTCTTCATCCCTAACTCTCTGCATGCATGCATCACATCTTCTCTAACAACTTCACATCGTGGGACACCACCTCCATAAGTCAAAGAATAACCATGACCGTCACTCCCCGTGACACAGTGAAATATTTCATCTCTATGCACAATACTACGACGTTGCTCCTCTGGAAACTCTGCTAACTGAGTGTCAAACTAAGCTTGTAGCATATAATGAATCAATGAACAAATATGAATAATTTATATAAAATTAAAAATACATTTATTAGTAAATAATTTTCATACTGTAACATCGGCAACATCGGGATCACCAGCCCTTTGATTCCTCCTCCATATGGACATCCGATCGATTGGATCTCCATGTTGGTGTAACTATAATAAAGGGGTTCACCATGTTATACTACAATATTTTTAAAATATGAATGAAATAGTGAATTCTAAACATAAATCATGTCTAAGTTGTGACACATGTTAAGTTCCATGTATGGAAGGCATGCCCTGCATAGTCTGATTATGTGAATGATGTGAAGACTTGGTCTACATTCAACGTATTTAATCAATAGACATTTGAAAAATTAGTCATTTATAGATTAAAAGTAAAAAATCTTACCATTGATGTCTCACTCGACCAAAACGCAACAAAATCCTGCCACTGCGCAGGAAGAATGCCCGAAGGGACTCACTGTAGAATGTCTGGCACACCCGCAAATGGTGTCCAATGATCACTCTTCACCCTTGAATTGTAACCCTTCCATAATTTTCGGCATTTGGACATACATACAACCCAAAACTCATCTGGACATGATGTCAAATTATCCTGTTAAAAATACTGTCTGTAGATGGGACAATAATAATAACAATATCATGAAAAATTAAACATTGAATTTACCTGAACCTCCCTCCATAATCTGTACATCGTATCCAGGGGAAAGAACTCCAGTCACGAGTCGTCAGAGGGAATCTGTGTGAGTCTCGTATCATTTTCCCAAACCGACAACTCAATGTAGTAGCACCATCTCCAACTGGATGAAATTTGTCGTCAAATAACACATCCAATCGGGCTCCAGTGTTACATGATCGATCCCGTCTACCAGTGCCCCTGTATCTGCTAGAAGAAGTAGTAGATCCTAATAAACATAAATTCACAATTAAATTACAATATAAATTAATAATTATAAACAGTTAGGGAAACATAAACAGAAAATTAAAATCAATTAATTTAGAAAAATGAAAACATACAAACCAACAAAATCAGGTGAACCACTATGACCACCCTGTGACATACCTACATTAAAAGAAATTATAGTTAAATCAAGAAATTTTTATACATATATAACTCATAAATATTTTTACAAATAATAGAAATCAAAAGTGAAATATCTTATTTATATTTTAAAAAAACAGATATCATTAAAATTTAAAAACAAAATTTTAAAAGGATAAAAAACATTACCTGCGGAGGACTCGACCACGGGTAATGGAGTGTGACTTGATAGTGGATCCATGACGGCGCAGTGACTTGACGACAGTGGTTCGACGACCGAACTAAAAAGGAGCGGAACCATTGGACGAAGCACGAAGGGTTCTACACGGCGGGGTATAATGGACCAGAAGGGTCCAACGGAGGCAGGAGGACTTGACAGAGGGATGAAACGGGGCCAGGAGGGGATGATAGCGGCGGGACTATCCAGGTGGAGCGTGGGCAGGGGTGGGGGTTTCCAGGTCACAGGGGTTCGGGGTCACGAGGGAATAGTGTGGAGGAAAGGCGGTAGGGGTCTCCAGGGTGTAGCGTGGGCAGGGGGTTGCCGGGTCACGGTGGTGTCAGGGTCACGGGGGCGCAGAGTGGAGGCAAGGCATTGGGGGTCTCTAGGGTTGCGGGTGGCGTAGCACGGAGGCAAGGGGGTGGGGATCGCCGGGGGTAAGAGTCGCCAGGGGTCTGGGTCGCCAGTGGTGGCCGAGGTCACCGGGAGGTCGGGGGTCGGGGTAAACGGGGGTCGGGGTTGCTGAGGTCACCGGCGGTAAGGGGTCGGTGTCGCCAGGGGTTGGGGAGGGGTTTCCGGGGGTCGGGGAGGGTAATCGGGGGTCAGGGAGGGCTCGTCGGGGGCCGGGCTCAGCAGGGGTCGGGGTTGCCAGGTCGAGGGGTCGGGGTCACAGGGGATGGGCTCGCGGGGTCGAGGAAGGGTGGGTCATGGGGTCGGGGAGGGGATGGAGGGGAAAATATAGGGATTTGGGAATTATAGTGCAGTGGCCGCCATTTGACGGCCGCTGTAGATAGTATTAGCGGTTTCTAAATGGCGGCCTCTATAAGTGCCCCACCTCAAAAACCAAAAATTCAAGTAGTGTAATTAGATGATTCTACACTATTAGTGCTTCCAAAGTGAAATGGAATAGTATTTGACAACATCAATGATACTTGGTTAAAAATAAACAATGATATAACCCATTTAGAAGGACAATTTTCTATCCATATTTTTTACTCTAATGTTTAATAATAAGTGATCACTAATGAGAGGTAGCACAACACACCACCCAGTAATTCATAATTCAATAAGATCCACTTTTAATTACATTATATATGTTACAACATCCAGATCACATGATTTCTAACAATACAATACATAGTCCTATATGTATAGATTTTACATTATGTTATTTTTCCTTACCATATAATGTTATACATGGATACTAACAACAAGTTCAGATAAGATTATACGTTATGATTCATAGTCTTCATTTAATGAATTTAAACTACATGGAATTTCATCATCAACATACGATGTTAAACTACACATATACCATCTTTGTCCCATGATGTAAACCTATAAGATAAATTTTCGGATTTTGCAGCCAAATTTTTTGTATCTAGCATCTTCCAATACGTCTCCAATGATAACAAAACTAGATAATTTTCTTGGATTGAGAGATATAGACCTATTTTGGCCAAATATTCATAATTCATCATAAAAAATAATAATAAAAATTTCTTGGCTCCCAATCAATGAGATAATAATTGATGGTAAGATCTTATATATTGGTCCCATAGAAAATCTTTTGTACATTGAATCCTCATAATTTATGCTTTATCATGATAATAATCCAATCCACTGGCTTCCTTGATCCTAGTGTATTGTGAGATTTCATTCCTTCTATATATATGGTCAATCCTCAACTATATCAAAATTCACCATTGTCATGTTGAAGGCACAATGAAGTGGCACTCAAATATTTTGACACTACTCGAACAATACATTAGTTGACTAACAATTTTTATGTCTTCCTAAACTTTCATCGCTATATCCATCAAAAACCAAATATACTCCATTGTGGTGAATAAAAAATACTATAAATGCATTCCTACAATCCTAGTTCAAACATCGTAGAGGAATTTTGTCATTGAAAAGATAGATAACATGTTTCAAAGAATGTTTTACTGGTTGAGCCAAATGTTGTATTCCCTAACCATTATAGTGTGGTAGTAAAACATGTGTTTCAAATATATGTGGGATAATTCATCCTAAGCATTATTATCATTCATCATTAAAATTAAGATCATGAATTTCATGATTTACATCGAATTCTTCAATATAGAATTTTCACATATTCAATACCCCTGGAATAAATTCATTATATAATTTCTTGTGATGCTATTGATATGTTAATGTAGTAGGATCTTACCATACCCAACAACCCATTTTTGTTGGATAATTCAATTTATAAATATGATATTGTGAACCTAACCCTTATTCCTATTTTTTGGGTTCTACTTTGTTATATATAATCCTCTTCTACTCCATGTTTCCCACATCGACCAAGGATAATGTGGGATTAGGAGGTATAAATGATTTTCATCCCAACATTTTATTTTAAATAGTGTTTCCTTTTTTTCCTTTAGTAATGATGATAAACTACACAACCCCATTAATCCTCGTTTAATACTCTCTATGATATAATTGTATTCCCCAATTAAAATATAGGTTTCCCTCAAATATGATCCATATAGATTATCTCACTCAAGGTATACTTTGGAATACCTTAAAATATAGATCACCCCGTATGAGAATTTCTATATTGAAGATGAATTTCCATTCATATCAGGTGATTAATATGAATTTATAAAACATAAACTCCCTCACTCCAAGTATAATAGGAACTATAATAAACTATATATAGTTACTGTTGATTCTTGCTTCATGAAATTGAACATCACATTACCCTCTTCTTAATATTCTCCATGAGCATAAACCATTTTCACCAGTCTTTTGTGTGATTACCTATTCAGAAATCAATCATACTAGATCCCTTGGACCTATGTTCATATCAAGGATAATTAATCTATAAGATTTTCCATTTATCCAATAATACATCATTGGCCAAAATTTGTTTTATTTAATTCATAGGTTATTTTTAAGAATTGGACCACTTTCTTATTCCCCACAAAATATATATGTATAACCATTTTCGTCTCAAGAACTAACTCTTGAAAATTTTTATTCCAACCATAGTAGATATAAAAATTTACAAGAATTATAATGTAATTATATATAGAAAAATAATTTAATATTCATTGAGTTTAACTTTTCCCAGAACAATACATGTACTACCTCACCTTCTATTGTTCAAATCTATGTGACCATAAATTGTAGTAAACCACCTTTTCTACTCCCCATTTAAAATAATTATTTTTTCAATATCCATTTCATATGATTTATACTATTCCATGTAGAGCATATCAGTTGTATTAAAAAATAATACCATTGGGCACTCATATTAGACAATTCCCACTTTTCAATTATAATCTCCCACCACACTACTTTCTAGATCAATGCGTGGATTAATTCCCACCATACCATATATGAAGTTACATTATGGTTTTACATTTTATCTGATTTCATTGGATTTATTCCCAATTTCATCATTTCCATGATCTATGAGACTTCTTTTGATTCCTATAATATTTTAGAATATCTTATTTAACAGTGCTCATATACATTTCTTGACCCACTTAATTGCATGAGTAAAATCCACATATAAGTATCATTCCACTACATATGATAACAATATGCAGATTGATTTTTAATTAATTATATATGTACTTATTTCATGATCCCCTATCAATAGCCTATTATTAATTCCCTCATTGCCTCTAACTTGTTTTTTCAAAATATAATCATATTTCATACTTTAGTTCCATTATGAACATTATTGTAGTGAAAAACTAAAAGGGTTATTCTCTATGTAACATGGCCATTAAATCCAGCTTCACTATAGTTTGTTCATCATGATTTTAAACTATGGTTATTTTCTCTGATGACATATGTATTGGCATGATTCCATCTATTCATGTTATAATTTTTTCTCGATCTAATATTGTAAAGGCAACTTTTTATACCATTCTAGCATCATAAAATTTTAATATGTGGACACTGTATTATGGATTTATATAATTGAATTAATATTCCATTTAAAATATATTACCTCCCCTCCTATTACATATTGACAACCCCACTTTTTGTCATATATCCATTAATTTAATCTTGTATCTCCTCACTGGTCTTGGCATCCTGACTTCAAACATTGTCCATCATCATGGTGGTTCTGTTAGCTTAATATGTGGGATTTCCAATCACATCATTTTTTTAACCCCACATTAAAATAAACCTTCACATTTAGTAGAACAGTGATTCCATAAACATTATAGTTCTAAGAGAATTTTTGGTTTCCCTAATGGATTATCAATAAATAATGTGGATTTTCTTATTTCAACACCCCATAATGCCTAGTGTGGAAAATCGATATTATCAATAAATGATAATGTGTCCCAAGGATACTCATACCTCGCCTTAATCATTTCTTCATCACAAAATAAATTCATCCTTGGTGTTTGAATTTCCCCATCTGTTATAAATTTCAAAAGTGTTACTACTATTGTGATAAAACAATGTACTAAAGTCATGCCTCCATTCCATGGAACTTTACTTGGAGGATTCTTACTATCAATATTACAAACCCCCTTTTTTAAAATCATCTTTACTGGTCAAATCTATTTTTCACAATAATTATTTGTATTTTGGTACTGAAATATGTGTTTCAAATTTGTGGAATGTTCCTCCTCACATACTCATAACCCGCTTTATCATTCCTATCATATATAACACAATTTACCATCACCAACTATATTTTTATCATGTTGATTTTAGAACCATTAGTGTTTCCCTTTCATCATATTAACTACCTTATTCTATAAAATCAATCATATGTTGTCATGTTTAAGTGGTCTTCTCATGTTTTCATGCTATTGTAGTTGTCCATGAATGATTTTTACCATGAACTATTCTTCCCAAGAATAATGGTGTGACAAGATCATCCCATCATTGCCCCACATTTCTCATATTGAGCATAGACCATGTGACTATTGAGACTTTTTATTGGTTATCTCACTATAATGATTATGGTTCACTCCATTTCATCGTTATCATGTGTCTTTAAGTAATGTTTTCACCATCCATGTCTTATGATGTTAAACAACATTGTGTTTTCCATAAATATCTATTGAAAATAACATAACACCATATTCCTCCACCAAGTGGGTATCTGATATATAGAATTGATCTCCTGTTAAGCAATTAAAATATTGATTAACTACAAATTTTTTAAAATTATTTGGATTTTTAGTAAGAATCTCAATTTACTAACCCATATTGTAAAAACAATTCCCATAATATATGATTAATGAAGTAATCTAGTCGACCCCTTCCCAGCATGGGCATAGGATAATATCACAATTTCTGTGAATGATCCAAATCATTATGATATATACAACAAGTTTTTATATGTTGATGTGGTCGTGGAAAAATAATAATGGTACCACTTTTCTATTAAAATATTTCCCTTCAATCAATGCATGATATATATTTGAATAAAAAGATATTTTTATATGAATCATGAAATCAATTTGTGTCAAATGGTAAATGTATCATGACTATAATATTTTTTTCACTCTATTAAAGGGTTATTTTTATAGAACTAGGCCTTTTTAGACTCTTTTTACATTAGGTTCATACTACCCAATATATATCATGATGTTCCTTGGAACCCCATAGTCTTGGTCTCGGGACCATAAACCCATACCACCCTATAGCCTATGCATCATCTCCATAAAATATAATCTTCTTGTATTAGAGAGACTACCAACATTATCCTTGAATACTTATGGTCCATTCATTCTTGTAGCCTTGGTATTATCTCTCACGGATGATCATCATAACTTCTTTAGTATATGCTCCAAAACTCTATAATTAGACAACCCCTAGTCTAAGTCAACTACCATAACATGGGAACCATGATACCAATAGAATATAAAGAATATATAGTTCCTGCAATGGAATTAGATGTGTGTCCATAAAAGGAATAATATATGGTATATGTTAAATGAAATTAAATCCATTTCCCTTTTTGGTTAATGATATGATTCCAAAAAGTATGTAATCTTACAGATTAGATATCATTCACCCTTATAGATAGAAAAAATTATGACTACATGTCTCTCTTCCTCATGGTGTTAAAATTTATGACATTGGCCAACATAGATTCTATATGATCAGTATTGTTAGGTCGGAAAAAGCAAGGATGATGGCAAGAGGGGGGGTGAATTGCCTTTAAAAAAATGATTAACAAAATAAAATCAAAGAGAAATGCAGCGGAAAATAAAAAGGAAATCACACAGGAAATTGATAACGGAGTTCGGCCAAAACCCGGCCTACGTCTCCGCTCCCAACTCAACCGTTGAGAGATTCCTACCGCTTGCTTTTCAATGGTTTTAGCAAGAAACCCACTAGGCTTTGAGGTAGCACTAGGACCTATTACATCTTGGTTTTATTGGTTAAGCGAGAACCCACTTGCTTTTAATGGTTTAGCAAGAACCCACTAGGCTTTTTAACGGGTGAAGGATAGCTCACCGGTGACACAAGCCTTTTAAAAGGAAAGGCTTGAAGAAACCTCTTCACACCTTAATTGTGGTGTGAAACCCAAAAGAAAGGGAGGATGAGAAAAGGGTTTGGGGTTTGTAGGCACAAACCCAATTTTAAAGCTCAAAATAAATAAACAATAAAAACCGTATTGTTGAGAAGCCTTGGGCGCCAAGGGTTGAATGGAGTTGAAGACGTGCACTCCCAAGCTTCTATGGTGGTGCTCCTTGGATGTGGAATTGGATTGGAGCAGTTGTGGTTCCCTTGGAGCAATCCGCCGGAGGTTTGCCAAATGAGGAGAATTGTGTTCGTTGGCTTCACAATGCTTAATTATGGTCCGGCAATTGTTCCGGGGCTTCAAGGTCCTTTATTTATAGAGGGGGAACCCTCATATGGCCGTTGGAGGCCTTTGGAGCCGTTGGAAAGGCTTTCGGAGCCGTTGGGAGGCAAGTGGAGCAGCCTGGTCAAAGCTCCAACGACTAGTTTGACTGGATCCACCGGCTGGCCGGTACAGTCCCACCGGCTGGCCGGTGTGTGCAAAAAGGCATAGGATTCTTGTCCAGGGGCCACCGGCTGGCCGGTGCCAGAGCCACCGGCTGGCCGGTGGCAAGACAGTAGCTTGCCACTCTGTGCAGGTGCCACCGGCTGACCGGTGGAGGAGCCACCGGCGGGCCGGTGGCAAGACAGTAGCAAACACTATTTGGGCTGGATGCCACAGGTCGACCGGTGACAGAGCCACCGGTCGACCGGTGGAACCTGGCAGTGGGCAATGCCTCTGCCAGTTCCACCGTCCGGCCGGTGCTATCACACCGGTTGGCCGGTGGACTGAATTTCAGTCCACTTCTTGTCCATTCTTGGGCCAATCCTTTGGCAATCTTTTGCCTATCATCCACAACACTTAAAAACAAAGTTAAACACATATTGAAGTGATTGTGATCATGAAAATCAAAGAGTGTGGGGTACAACAATCTCCCCCTATTTTGATGATCACAATCACTTATCAAAGCAATGTAAAAACTTAAATGAATTGCATGCCTAAATGATAAATTGAAAATAAATACTAAGCATGAGAGAAAAGATTCTCCCCCAATCAATCAAGAAATTTCTCCCCCTTTGTGATTATCAAAATAGCGTGGAGCATAAAACTTGATTGAGGGAAACATTGAAAATCAAGATTTTAAAACAGTTGAAAATGATACTAATTGTTGAGAATTTTGAAAATTTTGAAATGAAAATTGAATAACAGTTTGAATTGAAAGTTTTGAAAAAAAGAATTGATACCAACTGTTGGAAATTTAGAAATGAAATTTTAATAGAAAATTTTGAATTGAAAGAATTGAAACCAAGAGTTGAGTTTGGAAAAAAAAAATAATTTGAATACACAAAAAAAACTTAAAAGATCCTAACTCCCCCTAAATAAAAACAATGAATCACCGGGGAGTGGAATTTGAAACCGAAATAAATTTTGGGCCGGAGAGACTCGCTAATAGGGATTTTTCAATCCATACTTGCCTCATGGCGGGTCTTCTCCTATAAAATTCATCCGAATAAAAAATCGATTTGGGTTGTCCGTACCGGGCATTTTTGCAATTACATTCATATATCATGTGCCCGGATTTTTTACAATAATTACAAAATTTATAACTAGAGCTCCCCCTTACAAAAACAGTGGGTGCATGGGAGGAGGAGGCTAGGTTGGTATAGCCAAGTCCATTGGTGGTTCTAGAAACCCTTTGGGAACCAAGTATATTGTTCAAGTTTTGTTCCCCTTGGGTGAACTTAGCTAGGGTCTCTCTTAGGTCTTTGATGGTTGATTCCATGGAATCAACATTTGGAAAATTTTGGATTTTAAGGGTCAACTCTTCCTTCTCTTTGAGAAGTTGTTCTTTTTCGGAAGAGATTTTTTTGAAATTCTTTTTCAAAGCAACGAATTTTGAAGAAAGCTCATGAAAACCTTTTTCTAGTTGGTCTCTAGCGTGTGAGAGTTCTTCATAAGACAAATGATTTAAAGAATTTGAATTTGAAGAGCAAGAGGAGGAGGAGTCGGAAGATGTTACCTCATGGAATGCCATTAGGCATTTTGTACCTTGATCGCTTGAGGAGGAGGAGGAGGAGGAGGTGTCACTCCATGTCGCCTTGAGCACCTTTTTCTTTCCTTTTTCCTTAGCCCGTTTTTTGTCGAGTGGGCAATCGGGCTTGTAATGCCATTTTTGGCCGCACCCGTAGCATTTTACCTTGGGCTCGGATCTTGCGGTGGGTTCTTGCTTTTGATGCTTGCGGGATTTCTTCTTCTTGTGCTTCATCATGAATTTTTGCATTTGGCGGGCGAGATTCTCCATTTCCGAGTCACCACTTGATGATAAAGAAGATGAAGATGATGAGGAAGATGAGGAGGAGCTTACTTCTTTTTGTACCTTGAAGGCAATATTCTTTGGTGTCTTGATTGGTGTGCCCTCCTTTTGTGCTTGCCTCCTCATCGTGATCTCATAAGTCATGAGAGATCTGATGAGCTCCTCTACCGGCATATTTTTGACGTCCTTAGCTTCTTGGATCGCCGTCACCTTTGGTGCCCACGAGCTCGGAAGGACCCATAGGATCTTCTTGACCATTGCTTCAGCTGAAACATCATCACCAAGGGACTTTCTCCCATTGCACACGTCAGTAAATCTAGTAAACATTTCAGAAATAGATTCATTTGGATGCATAGAAAAAGATTCAAAATCCTGACGGTACATGTCCAATCGAGTATCCTTTACTTTGTTGGTCCCCTCATGGGTAACCTCCAAAAGTTTTCAGATTTCATGTGCGGAGGTGCATGTGGAAACTCGATTGAACTCATTTCGGTCAAGGCCGCAATGAAGAGCATTCATGGCTTTGCCATCAAGCTCAAAATTTCTAATGTCGGCTTGGGTCCATTTGGATTCGTCGGGGGTAGACAAAGTGTAACCTTGCATGACTATTTTGTAAATGGGATATCCTATACTTCTTAAAAAAGTGGTCATGCGGGTTTTCCAATAATTATAGTCGGTCCCATCAAAAAATGGAGCCCGACCCAATGAGAGGCCCTCGGGGGGGAAAGAGGTTGATGCCATCTTAATGGATCTTAAATTTGAAACCGGGTTAGGGTATTACTCAAATTTTCCTCTGATACCAAATGTTAGGTCGGAAAAAGCAAGGATGATGGCAAGAGGGGGGGTGAATTGCCTTTTAAAAAAAATGATTAACAAAATAAAATAAAAGAGAAATGCAGCGGAAAATAAAAAGGCAATCACACAGGAAATTGATAACGGAGTTCGGCCAAAACCCGGCCTACGTCTCCGCTCCCAACTCAACCGTTGAGAGATTCCTACCGCTTGCTTTTCAATGGTTTTAGCAAGAAACCCACTAGGCTTTGAGGTAGCACTAGGACCTATTACAGCTTGCTTTTATTGGTTAAGCAAAAACCCACTTGCTTTTAATGGTTTAGCAAGAACCCACTAGCCTTTTTAACGGGTGAAGGCTAGCTCACCGGTGACACAAGCCTTTTAAAAGGAAAGGCTTGAAGAAACCTCTTCACACCTTAATGGTGGTGTGAAACCCAAAAGAAATGGAGGATGAGAAAAGGGTTTGGGGTATGTAGGCACAAACCCAATTTTAAAGCTCAAAATAAATAAACAATAAAAACCGTATTGTTGAGAAGCCTTGGGCGCCAAGGGTTGAATGGAGTTGAAGACGTGCACTCCCAAGCTTCTATGGTGGTGCTCCTTGGATGTGGAATTGGATTGGAGCAGTTGTGGTTTCCTTGGAGAAATCCACCGGAGGTTTGCCAAATGAGGAGAATTGTGTTCGTTGGCTTCACAATGCTTAATTATGGTCCGGCAATTGTTCCGGGGCTTCAAGGTCCTTTATTTATAGAGGGGGAACCCTCATATGGCCGTTTGAGGCCTTTGGAGCCGTTGGAAAGGCTTTCGGAGCCGTTGGGAGGCAAGTGGAGCAGCCTGGTCAAAGCTCCAACGGCTAGTTTGATTGGATCCACCGGCTGGCCGGTACAGTCCCACCGGCTGGCCGGTGTGTGCAAAAAGGAATAGGATTCTTGTCCAGGGGCCACCGGCTGGCCGGTGGCAAGACAGTAGCTTGCCACTCTGTGCAGGTGCCACCGGCTGACCGGTGGAGGAGCCACCGGCTGGCCGGTGGCAAGACAGTAGCAAACACTATTTGGGCTGGATGCCACAGGTCGACCGGTGACAGAGCCACCGGTCGACCGGTGGAACCTGGCAGTGGGCAATGCCTCTGCCAGTTCCACCGGCTGGCCGGTGCTATCACACCGGTTGGCCGGTGGACTGAATTTCAGTCCACTTCTTGTCCATTCTTGGGCCAATCCTTTGGCAATCTTTTGCCTATCATCCACAACACTTAAAAACAAAGTTAAACACATATTGAAGTGATTGTGATCATGAAAATCAAAGAGTGTGGGGTACAACAAGTATGAAATATAGATAAACTCGGTGCTATATGTTGTGATCGTAAGTGTTCTTCATCACTTATTGAGAATCATGCACCTCCAAAACAACAATTTTGTTTATTAATTTGGAGGGACATGCATTGTTACACCCAAAAGCTCCCTTGTAGTGATGAAACAATTTTGCAAGGTCCCATAAATCAATCATGGTACATTCCCAAGATGATACATCCTAATCATCTATGATTTGAGTCTCAATGGTGATGGATCAATTTTCAAAATTCCCCCCACCAAACCCTGGTACATGCTCTAGAGGATAAATATTCAATAGCATGGTAGTGGAACCACAATTCATAATTTATTAAGTGACCATCCCCATTATATATATCACATAAAACTCTAGATAGATATTTTCTACATCATATTTTACCTCTTACCATATTATATTTTCACAAGAACTATTCATCCACTCTATTTTTTGTACCATCCAGGGTATTTCACATTGTTAGGTAAAAAAAACTATTAATATTACACCAAATTTTATTTCCCACACTCATGGGTTTAAAATGGGTCATTATAAACTAACCATCCATCGAACATCCACAAAAATATAGATATATCATATGGTTAAATGATTAAATTTTTGTCTCTTCTTAATCATAATAAGAAATAATCATATGGAATTTGAGATTTTTAGTTGGTTATTAATTTATGATAATGAATAAAAAATTTCGATATAATAAATATAAAAAATTGTTTAATATAAATATTAGAAAAAAGGGTGTTTTGTCAGTAAATTTTATATCTCCCCTATAAAAAATAATTTGTCCTATGAATTTTCACAGGAAACATATACCCAAATTTCATCTTATATCCACTGAGTCAATTATTTTATTATTTATAGTATGAATTACTATATTATCTCTTCCACTACCCATGGAATATCTTAAACATCCCTAAACTTATATAACATTACCCATTTTTGGACATTTATATTTAGAATGCTACTTCAACGGAATCTACATGTCTATTTCTAGTTTAGCCTCCAAATGGTGAACAGTATCTTCTATTGAGGATTTGACGACTTGTTAATGTTTTTCTCATTACATAAATTGAGAAATATCTTATTCCTATTCATATATATAGTCGAGTCACATTGAAATATACCTATTCATTATATTGTAAACATTTCATCATTCCAGATAATCATTCACGACCATTAATACAAGATCCAGTTCATAGTGCATAGAATAATAATCACAACCAATTCCCAGTATCACTATAATGTGGGGAAGGGAACCATCAGAACCAATAAAATTGGCCCCAATATTATGGTTTATGATTTTAGGAACAGTCCTCCAAATCATTCATTCCTTGAACAGGTTCTCCTCAACAACATCTAACCCAAGGTCATCTTTTTTTTGGGAATCCTGATACTTAGTTTAGAAAATCCTCCCCTAAGTGTCCATATCAACCCCAATTTGTTGGTTGGATGATGGAAATATATCAAAAGAAATATATAATTAATATCCTCTTCTATAGTTGTTCTTGTTCAACCTCCCCTTCCATAAGAAGAGTATGATCCTCTTTTCCCATAGGTACACTACCATAGGTCATACAATTATGGATTTTTTCTATTGAGGCACCTATTCTCAATAAAAAAATAGGGGCATTGCCACTAATACCATTTGGAGATTTTACAATAATCTCCACATCAGTGGAGGATGAACCCACAATATAGAATTAAATTTAAATATTAATATACCAAAAAATATGGAGACACATGTTCATCAAGGACATATTAGTAGTCACTACCACGAATGAAACTTCAATAATGGCTACATATGTCCTAAGATCCAATTTAAGTTGTTCTACCCTGAATTATATATCATCTGAGGAAGTGAAAACTTGTTGAAAATGAATTCAATAGCGAGTTATTAAATATTAGAACTTGGAATAATAATTTATAAAGAATATGATAATATATGTAATGATAGAATATGATGAATCCCTATAAACATTTGAGGTAAAATTCACAAAACATGATTCCATGTCCGTTACCATATACCAGTTTTTGGAGAGTCTCATATATTGTGTTTTCCCATAAGTTTATTCCGATGGAACTGTTAAATGTCCCCACCATCGATAGAATATCCACTATAGTAGACTTGTCTATATCTAAAAAATGAGTATCTATTATTTTCCCTATTTACTATAGAATGATGATCCTAGAAAAATTATCTCATAATATTAATAAATTATATACTCCGAACATGGATGAATTAAATAATTTAAGCTCAGGAGCCATTAAGTAGTGGGAATATCAGCTATGATAGTAGCAGAACCCCAAAAAGGAAAATGTGATTCCCAGTGTTAGTAAATGGCCATTACAATCTAATATCTTATTCTCATGAATTATTTCATTACCTCATATTACATTCAACATACAAATGATTCACCCTGGATTCTCCCCCCTACTTCTGTTCATGTCAACTCTTATGTATATTAACTGAGAAAATCTAGAAATATGATAGACTTATTATGAATATTAGTTTATAATGTTGAGGTATGTTTATCATAAGGATTGATAAACTTTTATTTTTTCAGTATGAGGGGTTACATAACATCCCTTAGAATAACACCATTATACAACAATACCAAGTACTATTCTTCATTATTCCTCATATACTTTATATCTTGTAATCCTATCTTCATAGAGACCTATTTGAGGGAGAATGTGTATGATCAGTCACACAATGTAATCTAGGGGTTACTCTTCCATGGGAGAAGAACAACCTATTCACTCATTAATACAATCCCTAGATACCAATCATCAGTTAATAATCTGACCCCTGGTATCCCTGAGAGTCTTCAGGTATATCTTCTTACCATATAGAATACCAAATTTCTCATTGGAATATACAGAATGGGAATATATCCAAATCTATCCTACTATCCAGAACTATAACATATTTTAATACTTTTATAACGCTTCACATGTTATTTTTAGGGCCTTTCAATGTGCCTCTATATATACCCTATATCTTTCACCATTCTCAAAAAATAACATCTGAGGGGGTTTGATACCTCATGATACACATTACCTATGTTTTCTACCTAGTTGAGGGGAATAAACCCAACACGCCCCTTAATAATAGTTAGTGATATTTTAGAATTTTCCCACATTAGTCAACAAGCCCGATGGTGTGACATGTTTCCTCCATGGATAGATCGAGTCATTATCTGCTAGATAGGATTAGATGACTGACTAATTTAGAATATCTCACATATATTTACATTCTATATTAATTCAAAATGCATAAAAAAATATGAAGGAGGATTTGGTAGTTTAAAGAATAAATTAATTTGTGATACCTCATGGGTGAACATACCCCAATGGTTATGGAGAAAAATATGGTAATATGCATGGTCATCCATTCATTCCACTGATGGAATAACCCATTAAAGATAGTTGAATTAGCTATTGAATTAGTATTGGTTGTATATATAATTGATGAATATATCATTGATGCTTGAATAAAATGTCTAGATTGTGGGATTATGGAACAATTAAACCATATATACAATCCATAGTCAACCATTTTAGGAGTGGAATGGATGAAAGATAAACTAATATAGAATAATAACTATCCAAACAATCCATATTTTTCATGATACTATCTATTGACTCCCATAAATGTTCAAATTTGGTGGATATAAGTTTTTTTAAAGGAATACAGTGTTTAGTTACTTATAACCATAAATTTTCACTGAAAAGGTGGAATTATATGCAATCACAAAAATAGTCCTTCCTCTAACAAATGTGCTTTAAAACATTGTAGAAATTTTTCTATACAAGTATATGTATGTTTACGTGATTTTGAATAATCCAGGAATTACTGGTATGATAATAGTACATAATAATACATAGATGTGGGAATCAAAAAAAAGTAACATCACCCATAAAAGAATGGTATTAATGATTCTAACCAAAAAAATGGGTGTATACATTTAAATATAATCCCCATCAATTATGATCATACTTCTATAGGATAAACATGTTAGAAAATTACTTATTTGTTGATAGAGACCTTAGTAACTGACATAACAATCAAATAATACCACTATTACAATTTTTTTGTAATGTTTTATTTAAGATTTTGAATGAACCATATCAAATGAGTCATGATTTCTGACATTGAGTACCCTCTATAGCTCTTACAAGATCCCTTTCCAGTTCTGGAACTATCTCATGACCCAATTATTCATCTGAGAAAGGTAATTTTTCATTCTAATATACCACTTGGAATGGGATCCTATCAATATGGTAAAGCACCTAAAGGCTGGAAATATGTTCCCCATGGTGAAGGCGAAATGAGTTGGTGTTTTTTGAAAATCTACTCATCATTTCTTGCATCACATATCGATGGTCATAGATGTGGTGATATGATTTTAAAATTTACATTAAAATCTCGAATGTAGAATTCACTTCCTTTAACTCCTCACATGACTATATAACTCAATATTAAAGGCACAATCATCCACGATGTTCCCCACAAAACACAAATCCCACTATTTTTACATCCTTGTCAGTATTCTTCTACGAAAATATTGTATATATTTTTATAATAAAGAACATATATACATAAAACTAGATCCTATTTCTTAATTGGTTTATAGAGGGATTATTTTATTTTATATCAATGATATGTTATCCAATGACTGACAACATCCCAATTCAAAAAGACTTAGGAAGGGTAAATTACCATCAAATAACATAGGGAATCATGGTTAACATAAGGTATTTTTGAATCATCCCTCAACAAAAATTTATATAGATGTTTCATATTGAAGAGTTTTTTGACCTTATTATCCTTTTTTAGTGATATAGACTTGCTTTAGTTTTAAAAAATGTGATGAAAACTCAGATAGATTTTAATATACCTTTCCCTCTACCTTCGGTGTATATTATAGTCTTTTTCACAAATAACAATTTTTGTTATTGTATAAAATAACTATTTATAATTTCTGATGGTTTTGGTTCTCGAAATATTTACTTCATAATCTTTCATAATTTTGGATGTTCCCTAGAGAAAATATTTTTGTTGAAGAATGTTTATGGAATATAATTTGAGTAAACAATTTATCACAATTGATAAGGTTATTGGTCAAGGAACACCAGAGAAAATTTGATTTTCATAAACATAAATGGGAATTAAAATACTTCATGAAAGTTCATGGTCCTGTATGTGGCCTGATCTCCTTTTTATATGAAATAGAAGGACAATATTTTCAGGAACTAGGTAGTCAAGATTGTCCAATGTTTTCATTTTTTCTAAAAAATATGATCATACTCTTCTCCATCATCTACATTTTTGAGGATGTGGGATTTGTAGATATAAAAATCACATTGATCAATGAATAAATTAGGTAAATAGGAAATAAACACACAAGTCTGCTCATATATGTTGTATCTAGTCAAAGGAGTATAGTTTATTGAAGTGTAATGTTTAACTAATGTATGTTATGATAGAACGAAACATGGACTTTTTTAAGGTGGTAATATTTTATGAACCATCCCCCCCACAATGACTTTGAAGAATATAAATTCCCCACAAGATCCATTTTTTCATACAGCAAATTATCTGAATTCAAATCGAAGCTCTTTACTCACAGAAATCCTATCATTATAGAAAATAAGACACATGGATTCCCATTTGGGAGGATATATCATGAATGAAGACACATAAATCCATTAATGAATTAAAATATTATTGGTTTGGATTTCATCAAACATACATAAATGAAGATTTTACATCATGTTGTTTTGAAATTCATTATGGAAATCTTGTATTTCAATGACCCATTTCTCTAATAATATCCATACAATATACATTCTAAAAAAGTTCATATTCTTGTGACCTCAGAAAAGCAAAACCCAAAACAACATGAAATATCTGTAATTCAAAAAACCAACATGGGATGATTCAATTTTAAACATAATTACAATGAAGATATTTTCAAGGATTTCAAGAGCTCATAGGAACCTCATTCATTTTATATATGCATACTCTTACAAAATCTAGTTGCACAACCGATATCATTGACCCTTTTTTCGAATCCAATTTCTTAAGATCTTTCAATTAGTACCCTCTAAATTTTATCCTAATAATTTCATATCTAATTCCAAGACTCAATTATACTTGTAGAAATATTTATTGTATAAATTGTTTCCTTTAATGTAACCTATTTAGTGGATATTTTTCACCTTGATTATGGAATCATCAATGGAGACCATATAACAATCAAAAACATGATCTCATAGATCCTGTTATAATTTACATAACCTTACATTCAATAATTGGGGATGATAATTATTTCTTATCATTTATCAGTAAAAACATACATCATCAACAGTGTAACATGGATCACATATATTCTTGTTGACCATTTATGTTCAGAGTTTTAGATAATCAGGAAAAACTTCTATATAAGAAACTCATATCAATTTGAACTCGTAGGTCCTATTTGAATCAAATTTTCTTATTTCATAATATAGAATCTTTATAATCCTTGTGATATCCATTATAGATATAAATAATTAACCACAAATATTTTAAACCTATGGAAAAAGAAACACAAGAAAGGTGAGATAAAATGCTTAGGGGTAAACAAAAGAATTGATAATTAAATGACATTAATAATTATAAGAATGTATAAGTGAATGATGAATTAATAAAAGTGTATGAGTGAATAATAAAAGAACTCATACACATCAACACATGGAGAATAAAATATGAGAAAATATTTTAAGGCACGATTCATCTAAATTAATAATCATGACCTCTATATACAAATCTGTATTATTAGAAACATTAAATACATTTAAAAATAATAATTAATCACAAAATGGTACCTTGGAACATCATTATACTTCTAACACTTATAAATGGAATAACCATGTGGTCATATTAATTACATGTCACTCTAATAAATTAAATACCCATATAGAATACTTTCAAACAAAATACATTAGAGGGATATCACAAACCCACCTGACCATGGTCTACCATGGATCGAAACATCATTGGATTATAACACAACCAATCATAAAATGTCCAAGTACCATTGAAAAATTCTCACACCTAATTAACCCATGGAAAAATAAATATTTTCATTAAATATACCTTCAATACATGGGTATCACAAGGAAAATAAATGTGTAAAATAAAAGTATATTAGAAACATGATTATCCCATAGAATGAAATGGGTTAAATAAAAATATATTTGAAATAAATGTAATATATCAAATTAATGAATATTTTTTTTATCAATACAAAATATCCATAGTGAATGATATGTAAAAACAATTTTATTTGATGCTAATGAATTTATATTCCATTAAATTATCATTAACCCATTCTTAAGGAAAATAAAAATTTTATTGACATTTTATTAAAAAAATTCATTAAAATTGAAATTTAAAAAAATTTCTTAACAGAGTAAACTTTTAAACATAAAATGTAAAATTCTAGGAAATTTTGGTTGTTAAGTCTATATATGTTATTTGATGTAATGCAATTATTCCCTTTTTCATAGTAAAAATGTTAAAAAAATTACAAGTTTGGAAATATAAAAAAATATTCCATTGAAAACATTAAAAAAAAAGGGGTAAAAATAAAAAAAAAATTATTTTATAAATATAAAAATACTATTTTATAACATTTTTATAAATGTTTGGTTTTATAAAAAACAATTTCTCCGACTAAAGAGATAATGAATTCGAGTTTTCTGAAAAAAAAAAATCTAAAACATTTTGAGTAAAGAATATTGTTAAAATATAACTCATTCTTGAAAATATTCATGAATAACAATAGTAGAATGATAATGAAACCATTTATTGTAAAATGGTAATATAATTTCCTCTAATAAAGTTAAAAGCTAATATTAATTATTCTTGAGTAAAAAATCATTCAACGTTTCTAGGTGTCACATAACTCTTTGGAAATATTTATCCAGTTACCCCATGAATGGAATGAAAATAATTGAAACATAGAATAAGATGATAATAATTATAATCATGATATATCATTTCAAATGATAAGAATATACACCTCATAAAAATGAAAGGTGTATAACATAACAAATGTCTCATTGAAGTAAAATTAGTACAAAAGTTCATTACCACTTTGGTGACATCGAAACCATAAAACCCCATAAAAAGAATGCATCAAATAAAATATTAATATAAATTAAGTAATGATATAATATATAGAAATGGTAGTATACAAACAACATATAATATTTAATTTTTGAATATAACATTAATGTCCCATACGTAAAAAGTGAAATGAAAATCCCTTATCATCGAATCTAATATTTAATTCTTGTTATCTATATTCCTCAATAGTAAAGTAATTTTAATTGTGTAATATATATATAATTTTTTAATATTTTATTACTAATTTTATTTTAAATATTATTTATTTAAATATAATTACTTAATCTATAGTTTTTAAGTGTGATGTTTTAACCATATTCAACTTATGACTCAAAACTAACATAAATAGGTCGACTATGGTCAATGAAGTAATTATGTAAACATACATAGAATAATATTCATCAAATAATTATAATATTTATAAATAAATTATACATTTAAAACCATAATTAAAAATTTTTAAATAAAATTTATCAACCTTACAATCATGGTGAAGGTGGTTCGTACATATGCACGAGTAACGTTCTCACTTTTCAATGATCATTATAGAAAGAGGGTAAATAAATGTATATCATTCCAGAATGATCCTTGTTTCATAAATATTATTATTTAATAATTTTTACTTATATATGGAATTTTTGAGGTACAATGAACCATGTCGTTTCGAGGATGAGGTAGACCACACGTCCACAAATGACGTTATCATTTGTTTAGTGTGTGAAAGGGTAATAAAAAATGATATATTATATATATAGAATGTTAATTATTCCTTGAATAACATATATATATATATATATATTTCATGTATCTAAAATATTTTTATTTAAACCAGTAATTAAAACATTCCATATAATTTTTGAATGGGTTACATCGTTCAGAGGGGGTGTTATTCCACACCTCCAAAAACGATGTTATCATATTTACAGAAAAAGAAAAGTATAATGTTTAGTGTTATATAAGGACTATTGATAATTAAGGGTTAATAATTATCATATGAATCATATATAAACATAATTTCTATTATAATTATCACCATGATAGGATATAAATAAATACTGAACAATCATCCTTTTGTGAGGTGGTGGTTCCCCGTACACATAAACTGTAAGTTCCCAACCCATTAATTGGATGTGTGGGTATGTTCACATATAAACGATTTTAAAAAAAAATCTCATATATTATATATACTTATTATATTATGTAATTATATAATTATAATAAATTTATGGGTGGAGAATGAAAAAAAATAAATGGATGCTGAAGTGTGTTACCACTTTTTATGGTAACTCATTTTGGTTTTCCCCAAAGGACATCATATATGGATTTATTAACAAATTTAGTATTCTAGGATTAGGTTAGGGTTGTTATTTGACTATTTTATATGATTTTTGATAGGAAAATGTTACTTGATATGTGTGATTATTAGGGGATAGTGAATTTCTTCTTATAAATGACTGAGAGTTGCATTCTTGTAATTACCAAAAGTTAACCCTATTAGGATGTATTCTTTACCTCATGGGATTCCAAAAAGGGTAAATAATGGGGTAAATGGAAATTATGATCTAGAAAAATCACCACCACAATATATATATTCTCATTTTTAAAAATTTTATCCTTAACATATACATTTCCTCAATTTTATGATTTTATTATTTATTCCAGTAATTATATTTCCAAACTAAATAATTTAACCATTAAGAGTAAAATTAAGTGATATTTATGATAAAATATAGAACAAATAAAATATAATTTTTGTATATAATTTACCAAATTCAAATTAATATTTTTTGAAAAATTATTTTTAAAATAAGCACATGTAACAAGCTAAAACATTGCTTTAACATGGACCATAAAAACAATGTTTTCACTATCTATGGGTCGATATGTTAATTATAAATGAAAATTAGGTACATTAATAGACTAAATTCGATATTTATTTACAGTTTAAAATAATTTCCTGAATATAAGATAATTTTTTATTTTAATTTATTTATTAAAATATAAACATTTGTAAAAAACATTAATATAAATTTAGACATTATTTATTTAATTTTAACATAAAAATAAAAAAAATTGGAATTGAAATTTATTAATTTAAAAACTATGTATTGTGATATATTCTTCGATAAAAATAATTATTTAAAATAATTCAATTAATTTAGTTTACATTTAATATTTATAGTATCATTTCTTTTAGTTAATTATTAACAAAATAATCATTGGGTTTCCTTTTCATAGGATATTAATCTAACTAATTCATCTCTAAAAATTAAGGATATGTATATTTATAATGTAAATGACTTGTTTATTATTTAATAGAATATGTATAACCAAAAATATATTATTTTTATATATTTTATTGTTTTATAAAGTTAATGGTAAAGGGGTTCCCTTTATGTCTTATTTCTTACATAACATATCATATAGGGAAGTCTCCCAAAATTGTCTTTCACTAACTGTTAAAATTATAAAAAATATGGTATATTGTCTAAAAATTTCCATCCAATAGACTTTGGACATGTTTCAAGGTCACTTTGGCCCCTATTTCTATGGTTTAGTCTTCTACTATGATTAATTTACCTTCATCACTATAATTAAATTTAATAACATTCAATAATAATTTTGGTCAAAATTGAATTGTATATTATTAGAACAAAAATTTAATATTTTTTATATCATTTGATGTCCAAGATTTCAAATTCAATTCATTTATGTGTAAAAGTTATCTTTATTTATAATCCCATATACGTTGTAGAAAAGCAGGGTTTTAATAAGAAAATTATCAAAACATCATTAGGCCTTTATATATAAATTTAATATAAAAAATATTCCATTCAACTAAATTAGATTAATATATATATATAATTTATTTATTGTGACTTAATACCATATTTAAAATATAATTAATTATTAATAATTATTTAATGAAAAGGAAAATTAAAACTAAAATTCATTATTTTTCACTATTAATCCAAAATAAAACTTGTAATAAAAATACAAAAATTTAATATAAAGTAAAATTTGATATTAAGATTTAAAAAATGAAATTTATTTTGTCATATAAAAACTATAAAAGTGAATGAAAATCATATTTAAAATTTTTTCTCTATTAAATGGTGGTAAAACTGCTTTATTGAATACAAATATTAATACTATATTTTTGGTTAGTAAGACCGAGCCATGTATGTAACACATGTTATGAAAGGGAATCTTTATAACATTAAATACCAGGTAAAACTAGTGTTTCATGTTATTAAAGCCAAAATATTTATTTTTTGTAACACAATATATTAAATAATTTATATTAGATTGAAATTTAATATTTCATAAAATCCAAGGATGTTACATCCTACATTCATTAAAATGAATTTCACCATAAAAATTCATCTTAGTAAGAAAATGGTTTACATATATAGTATTAAATAATTAAATCCCATATCATAAAATTTTAAATAAAATATCAACATAAAAAGTGAAAGTAGAAAACATAATGGTCACCATGAGATACACATAAATAGTTTTCCACGGAGGGAGTACCTAGGTTGGAACAAATGAATTTTGTAAATAATTATAGAGGGTGATTTAGGTCATCAATCACAAATAGAAGATTGATCAATTAAATTTTAAGGTCCTCGAAAATAGAAATCATTGATGATCAATAATACCCTCAGTTAATAATAGTTGAAGTAAATATGATATCAATTTTTTTGTTTCCTATTCAAGATCTTACTCCAATAGTTAAATAATTTTCTTAACATCTATTAAAAGAGGAAATATACATAATTGAGGGTTATAATTTCATACATCAATCAATTTCCACAAAAATATCATGTCTTCTCTAAATGATGGGTATAATTTCATCCTTTAATCAATTTCCACAAATATATCAAGTTTTCTCTAAATAATTGGTATTTGATAAGATTATTTAATACATGAAATACTAAAATCAACTTTTAAAAACCATATATCCATAAAAGGTATAGGTAAGTCATTCAACCTGTATTTGAAAATTATCCAAATCCATTTTTTTTAATCGTAACTTAATTTTAATAAAGAATAAACCATAAAATGATATTTTATGCATCAATATTCAATAGTAATATCAAATGATGAAATTAAATTATTCCATAAATAACTATCATTATGATTCTCCCATGATTTCTCGACTATGTTTGAATCCCAAATATTATATAAATTTGATCATATATTCATTTATAATAAATATACCATTATTTGTTAGATAAAATTTAAAACATTTCCATATATACTAAGTATTTGCATGAAGAATGGTTATACTAACATGGACTTCACAAATTCCAATTGTGGATGCTATAACCTTATTTCCCTTTGGTTTTCGATTTAATTCCACAACCATTAAATATATGATGGGTTTTCAACCATCTATTTCACTATCCATTTTTTAATTTATCCTAAAAAGAAAATATTCTATAATAACACATCACATTGAGCATAGGGGTCAAAAAAATCCATGTCCCAAAAAAACATCCCTAACAAAATCATTAGGATCCCATATCTTGAAACCTAAAAGGGTTTTCTAATACATTGAACATGTCGCATCATTATGCTTATATAGATAAAATGATAACCCTAACTATTAGAATAAACTCACATGACAACATCCTAATCTCCAAATATTTCAAAATTTACATTTGATTCCAACTATGACAGTCCATAACCCATAATCCCAGATCATATTCTAAAATCCATCACATTAAATTTTGTATTTGATGCAAATAATTGTGAAGAAGTTTTTCCATAAAGACCTTACATCATAAAAATGGGAATATGGATCAAATAAATATTGTATAATATTTGTGGATTATATATTTATAGAGTTAAAAAAATCGTATACATAAAAAACTCATATTAACATGGACTCATAAGTTGAAAAAATTACATTTATCTAATTTAACCCATCTATTTATATTTCAAAATAGGTCATCAAAATAATCCTTATGATATCATTTACAGACATAAATCAATCTATATAATTCTTTAAAAACTTTGGAAATGGAAACATAAGATGGGTTAGCTCAAACTCTCAGTAAGGGTAAACATAAAAATTAAAAATTACATGTAAAAAATAAGAACAATAGTGTATAAAGTAATTTTTAAATAATAAAATTGTATGATTGATTCATAAAAAAACTCACAACAATTAATATGTGGACCATCTAATATGAAAACATGTTAAAGGAAAGATTCATCATAATCAATAATCATGTTCCATGTTTTATCAACATAGACCATTAGAAACATTATAAACATATATTAAGCATAAATAAACACAAAAAGTTACCTTGGTACATCATTATAACTTTCAAACATATAAATTGAATAACCATGTGGTCAATTCCATACACATGAATCCTATAAATGGAATAGTTATACAACTGACTCCAATACCCAATGCATTGGAGGGATATCATAGAACCACCCATCATTGGTCTAATACAGAACCAACTGACATTTTTTTAACATAGAACCTCCCATAAAATGATTATGTACAATTAAAAAATTATCACAGATAATTAAACAAAGTAAATTAAATTTATTCCATAAATATTTTTTCACCACATGATTAATCATTGAAAATAAATTAGTCAAATAATAATATCTTTGAAAAAATATTAACCCATGGAAGGAAATGGGATAAATAAAAATATATTTTAAACAAACATAATCCTATAAAATAATTTTTTGGGTAGTACCAATTAAAAATATCCATAATAGAGGAGAAGTAACAACAAGTGTTATTAAATTTAATGAATGTAAATACCATTAAACGAACATTAAACAATTCTTAATGAACATATTCATTTTATAATGAAAAAAAATATAAAAACTCATTTTATATAAAATTAATTTTTAAATTAAATACTCTAAAATTATCACTTTAAACATGTAATTTAATCATTTATGAAATTATGGTGTGTAAATTTGTATATATTCAACGAGGAAAAATTAACAATCTGTTTGATTGGTGAAATTCATTGAAAACAATACATGTTCAGAAAAAGACAAGAATATTCATTTGGAATCATTTGTAAATGAACATGGGAAATTTTTTAATAAATAATTTAATAATGATTAAGAAACAAGTTTTCAACTTCTTTTAAGAAATAGAGTTTTTATAAGAAAACATGATCTCTAATTATATAGATAATGAATTCAGGTTTTCATAAAATATTATTTTAAAAAAATTTAAATACTAATGATTAAAAAATTGTTATTAATAAATAAAAAACTCAGGAATAACCTGAGAATAGTAAAATTAAATAGTTTACTGAATATATGTAATATAGTTTCCTTGAATGGAAGTGACGGATCATAGGAATTTTTCTTGATGATAATAATCGTTAAACATTCCGAAGTATCCCATACCACATTGAAATATTTGAACCACAACCCCCATTAATGTATTGAAAATAAATGAAACATATAATCTCATAAGAATTATAAAATTCGTGATATAAAATTTCTATGGATATGTATATATACCTCGTAAAAGAAGATAGATGTATAACATATCATATGTCTCATGGAAGAAAAAATAAAAAATACCCATTACTGATTAGGTAACATCAAAACCATAAAACCCATGAAAGAATAATCATTAAATTAATCCTGAATAAAAATGAATTTGTGATATAATTTTTAAAAATGGAATGAAAATACACCACACAAAATAATAAAGTGGTGAATACAACATCTATCTCTCAGATGTCAAAAGTGAGATAATAATGCCTTATCCTGAGTTTGATTTTTCATGATTATTCCCTATAATCTGGAATTATAAATATATTTTACTTATATACATTCTTCAAAAACATTTCTATTTCTATTATTACCTTTTTTTACTTATAAATTAGATATATATAATTACATAATCAACACTTTTTTAGTCGTATGTTTTGATGATATTCGACATATTTCTCAAAACTAACATCACTACGTAAAATATGGTCAATGAGGTAATTACATAAACATATCCAGTATAATGATAATGGCATAATTTTTATATTTATACATAAATTATTATTTTGAGAACAATCATTAAATATGGTTATGATAAATGAACCAACATTATAATCACATAGATGGTAGGTCGTCTGTACGCATGACTAGTGTTCCCATTTTTCAATGATTATTATGGAAATATTATAAATTTTTTATATAATTATGGAATTATATTTATATTATAAATATCATTTTATTTAATAATAATAACATATATATAGAAATTTAGAAATGTAAAAAATGAATCACGTCATGTCGAGGAGGTGGTAGTCCACATGTCCATGAGTGATGTTGTCAATTTTCTAGTCTGTGAAAGGGTAATATAAAAAATGATATGTTATACATAAAATAAGGTAATTATTTTATTATTATAATATTTATTTTATTAATTTTATATTTCTTATGTTAAACCCATACTTATTTCTTTCTATGTAATATTTGAATGTATCACATCGCTTTGAGGGGAAGGTAGTCCACACATCCACAAATGAGGTATTCATATTAAAATGAAATGGAATGTATAAATTTATGTTTTATATAAAAATTTAAATAATCATAATGTTATTATAATTATTTTATATACCATATATAAATAGTTTGTAATCATAATTCTCACCATTATTGGTTGTAAAGGAAGAATGGATAACTGTCGTTTCGTGAGGGGGTACTTCGTCGTACTCATAATGGGTATGTCTGTTACCCATTAGATTGATCTATGTTTAAGTCAGGCTGAAACCCGTAATATATGAACATATCAATATATTTAGGATACTTATGTTACCATTCAAGAATTTAATAATTATAATTATGGGGTATAGAAATAAATAAAACATAAATGGTCATTGAAAAATATTAACAATTGTATTGGGTAACTCCTTTAGGTTTGAACCAATCAACATCTCTATCTTCATTATGAACAAATATAGGAAACTATGGTAAGGGGATAAATGTTGGGATACTATTGTTTCATTGTTTGGATAACACAATATGGCTTTATATGTGTGGGGAAGGGGGTTGAGTGAATGCAATTTTATAATTCAGGGGGAGTGTTGTTCTTGTAATTATTAAAAGGTAACACCATTGGTAGGTCTAATATAACACATGGGGTTAAAAGAAGAAAAAATATAATGTAATAATTTGATATTATGGTCTATAAAAATCTCCACCGTACAAAATTAACTTCATTTTTGTAATTTTGTACCTTAACTTCTATGTTTCCCGAAATTTTTCATTTTTGTTTTTATGAAAGTATCTATATTTCTATCCTATATAATTTATCCATAAATACTCACTTAAAGTTATATTTAATAGAAAATATATACCCAATTAAATTTAAATATTATACTTAATTTACATAATTAAAATCTCACAATTTTTGGTAATTGATTTTAAAACAAGCGCATGCAACATGCTAAAAAAAAGATTTAACCCAGACCATGCATAAAATGTTTTTTTATATTTATGGGTCTATATATTTATTAAAAAGATCAATCGGTACACTAATATACAATATATGATATTTATTGAAATATAAAAATCACATTTAATAATATTTATTTTTTATTATTTTTAATTTATTCAATAAAAACGAATTTATTTTAACATATCATTCATGACAATTTTGAAATTATTTATATAATTTTGAATAAAAAATATCCACAAAATATTTTAATTACAATTAATTAATTTGAAATATATTTATAATCATCTATGAAAATATTTATTTATTGTAATTTAGTCAATTTACAACACCTATAATTTTAAAGTATCATATATTTTAGTTATTGATTAACACAGTAATCATTATGTTGGTGTTTCTTAAGAAATTAATGTAACTATTTCATCTCTAAAAACTAATGATAACTCATTATGATAACATCAACTCATTTACCCTCAGAAATTTTACATACAACCGAAATTATGTTTTTTCAATATCTAAAATTTTTATAAATTATAAAGGTAAAGGCTAGAGGGGGATGGCACCTCTCGAGGTACCTTTGGGAAAAACCTAAAACAAGGTGAGGAGGTTGAGAATTCCAAGGGGAAGTAGGCCAGTTATATTGTTGATAATGATCGAATCGGGCACTCGGATTTCTTTAGTCTCGGTGCAGAACTGTAATCTCACAAATCAGAACATATATATGTCACTATTTGTGGGAAGAGTTATAGGGATGTGGCAAAAAAGGATTTATTCTCCTCATTCATGGGTTGTGATGTGGGTTGTTCTGGAAGAATTATTCGAAAGGGTTAGATTGCACATGTATCGGTGAATCAAGCCTCTATTGAAGAGTGTGTAAAAATGTGTATGTTTTCAATCACAACTGATGTTGTGATTCCAAAAGGTGTGCAACCATGGAAATTTCATGAGCTTACAGGTAGATTGGCGAAAATATGGGGCTTCAGTGATTTGAAGATGACGGCCATGGGGAATGGGTTCTGCCATGTCTTTTTTCTCTCTGATGAATGTAAAAGGTGTGAATGGAGTGTGGGAAATTTCCCTTTGCATCCCAGTTTTCTATGAATTCATGAATGGGATCGTAACATCGATCCAAGTTAGGTCAAGAATACATTTTCTCAGGTATAGATCTGTATTCATAAACATAGTTGGCTTTATTGGCACCCTCAAATCTTGTGGGACATTTCATATTCTGTAGGGAATTTGATCAAGCTTGATATTCAAATATATTATCCTAGTTTTGGTCACTATGTGAGGATTTTACTGGAATTGGATAGGTCAAACAACATAGTGGAAGAGGTTGTCTTCACCACTAGGGATGATAGTGTAAATCTTGATATCAGAAATGAGTGGATACCAATCTGTCTCAACTGCCATACTTTCGGACACACATAATCTGAATGCATTAAGAATAAGGTCTAATTTCTCTGCTATCTGAGGGCATGATCCACGTAGTTGTCGAAGGATGAAAATTGATCCAGGTTGTTCAAATCCAGACGTTGTTAACAAGGGGAAAGTATGGAATGACAATGTGGAGGTGCAGGGTGACACCTTAGCATAAAATTTTGATAATGTTCCCATTGTTGAGAATGTCAATGTCTCAGGGAATACCTTACACGATCCCTCTTTGGTGGTGACTGTTGAAAAGGATGGAGACAATAAGGATGCACACAATATGCTAGCTGATAAAACAGATTTTGGGGGTAAGTAGGATCTGCATACAGAGGATGCTAAGCTCACCGGTCTCCATAATGCCTCACCATCTAGGGAGGCATAAGTTGTGCCTGAGAACTATGAGTTTCCCAGTAATTAGGGCTCTGGTGACCAGCATTTGCAGGATTCAATTACTCATGAACCCCCTTTGGGACAAGATCAACTAAGATAGAAAACTACAGATGAATTCTCCGAGCTATCGGTATCAATGGTGGAAAAATAGGCACTTCATGCCTCCTTTTATATGCCCATCAGTTCTAAGAACAGATTTATCCCTCTCTCTGATGATGATAATGAATCTACCAAGGTTGGAGATGAACCTAGTGAATGATGGATAAGGTTGAATCAGACCCTAGTGAATTACTAGCAGTAATCTATGTTGAACCCTGCACAATGAAGATGTCTTCCAATAAATGAAGATAATGTTTTTGAATTGCCAGGGTCTTGGGAATTCTCCCACGGCCTGAACCCGGAAGCATATTATCATGACCAATAAACCCATGTTATTGGATATTGTTGAGCCAAGAATGAAATTTGAAAGATGGATGGCCTTAAATTGGAATGCTCTTGGATACTCCCTTTCTGCAACCAATCAATAGGGGAATGAGAATGAATCTCTATGGGTGTTAAAACATAATAGAGTCACAATTGATTCTCTTAAAAATGATCAACAGTCAGTTACTCAATTTTTTTGATTTCAGTCCAACTCATTCTGGGTTACTTTATTGTATGATTTTAATCAGTACATTAGAAGGAGACCTTTATGGAACCCCTTTCTCACCATTTCTAAAAATAAGTCTACTAGATGGATTCTTCTTGGTGAATTTAATACCATTTTTTGGCCTGAGGAGAAAACTGGGAGAAATTTTTGTAGAGATTCAGAAAAAGACAATTCATGTTGTATTGATCACTGTAGATTGTATGACGTTCCAATTTAAGGTTCAGAATTTACATGGAGCAGATACACTATAAATGGGAGGCATGAAAGTAAATTAGATAGGTGCTTTGTGAAGATGGATGACAGGAGGGAGATGATGTATATTTCTAGCATGACTCTTCCCATACATCATTCGGATCATAATACCATAATGATTGATCCATGTTTTAGTAACATGAGGTCAGAACCATTACCCTTTAAGTTCAATAACACTTGGTTGGTAGTTCCTGGGAGTAGGGAAATAATATTGGAGGCTTGGAAATCAGATGTATCAGGATGTTCTTTACACATTCCGACCTCCATGTTGACAAACGTGAAATCTAGACTCAAAGAATGAAGTAAAAAATCCTTCTCCAATGTTGTAAATGACATTAAAGACTCTGAATATCATTTTTCAATTTTTCAGTAGGAGAATATGAAACATGACATCCCATCTCAATAAGAGATACAAGCTTCCTCAAAGATTGATAATCAGTTATCACTTAAAGAGAATCTGAACTGGAATCAATTTAATGTTATATGGCTTAAGGATGGGGAAAGGAATTCCTGATTTTTTCACTCAATGCACAGGGAGAAAAAGGATAAGGGAATAATCAGGTCTTTAAAGATTGATGATGCAATGCTCACATCTGAAAATTGCATTTATAATGGTGGGACAAGTTATTTTGAAAAATTATATTTTGATTCTAGGGAGAATTTCTCATATAATATTATTAGATATGTTGAATCTACTGTGGTTGATAACCAGAAAAAAATATCATTGAGACACCTTCTCAAAAAGAAAATTCACTGTCCTCTTTTCTCCTTAAATATGGACAGTGCTTCTGGTCGTGATGGTTTTACAAACAAGTTCTTTATGTTCTACTGGGACATCATTCACATTGATGTGATCAATATTGTCAGTGAATTATTTCATCATTCCTTTATTCATTTTGTTATGATCTCTTATTTTATTTCTTTGATTTTGAAGAAGGATAATGCGTTGGACATAAAAGTCTTCAGACTTGTTTCCATTGAGAACTCCATTCCGAAGGTAATTGGTAAAATCATGGCACTCTAGCTAGGTGAATATGATAAAAATCTTTTCTCTTTGAACAATATTAGATTTTTTTCCTTGGAGAAATATTCAGAATTGTCTTTTTACTACTTTAGAGTGTATTAATTTTATGAAAAGTAAATTTCATCATGGAAACATGGCTCTGAAGGTCGACATATCGAAGGAATTTGATACCATAAGGTTGGACATTTTCTTCTCAATTCTAAAGATGCATGGATTTTCAGATAAATTCATTAGTTTAGGCTTTTCCATATTGAAAAGTGATAGTCTATCCATCCATGTCAATGGATCCCCCAGGGGTTTCTTTCACTATAGTAGAGGAGTCAGGCAAGGTGATCCACTGTCTGGGCTTCTGTTCTCTATGGTTGAGGATTATCTGAGTGTTTTCCTTCATGGTCTTTTCAGCAATGGTATATATCAAAGAATGAATGGAGGAAGGAATTATTTTTCTCCATAAAATTTATTCTATGATGATGACATTCTCATGTTTTGTCAGGATAATAAGAAAACATCCTCCAATATTAAGAACATCTTCTCACTTTATAAAGATGTTTTAGGTCAGGTAATCTGCTGTAATAACTCTTTTGTTGTTTTTTGTGAAGGAATTAGATTCTTGAAGAAAAACAGGGTTGCTCGTAGACTTTGGGTCAAAAGAGGTTCACTACCCTTTAATTACCTTGGGATTCCTTTATTTTGGGAATGGGTGAAATGTGAACACCTTGAGGGTATTGCTTTGGAAATAACTAATCAGTTGGAAAGATGAAAAGGACAGACCATGTCCCAGGCTAGGATAATTTTCCTTGTCAACTCTGTTATTACTTCTATGTTGTCAACTCCTTTTCTGTTTATAGATGGCATATTTCCCTTTTTAAGGAATTGAGTGGAATGATATGAAACTTCATTTGGACTGGATCAACTCACTAGATGAAACATGTTACTGTTTCAGGGAAAAACTGAATCAAGCCAGTTAACATGAGAGGAATGGCTATTAAGGATGTTAGATTATTTAATAATGCTCTCCCTCAAAACATCATTTGGAGGCTTTCTTCAAAAACTGATTTCTCTCTGGAATTTCTTGTTGACAGTTTTGTTTATAGACTACAAAACATTCTTTGTGTCAATATTAAATCCTCTGTGTGGTCTTCAATAATCACTACATATTCAGAAATTATGTCTCATTCAATTTGGCTGGTAATTCCAGGTTCCCATCTCAATTTCTGGAGCACTCCTACCTTTTCTCACCCCATTAAGGATTCTATTAACATCCCACTTTCTCTATGGAACTTGTCTATCTCTGAACTGAATGGAAATGATGATGATTATGATATTATTCCTTTTAATATTCATATAGAAATTACTAACAATGCTTATGTTGATAGTGACACATTAATCTGGAAACCTGTTATCAATGGTTCCTTTTCCAGTCGAGATTCTAATAATATGCAATGTGGTGGGATTTCTAGAATCCCTTCATGGCTGGGAAGTCTTTTCCAGCCTTATAATCCACGAAGTGATTACTTATTGATCTGGAGAATTTGGAAAAACCAATTGCCTATACCGTCTGTGTTACAATACAAAGGCATTAATATGGAATCGGTAAGTCACTTTTGTATTAACTATGATGAATCTATTTCACATCTATTTTTACAATATGCATTTTTAGCTCGCCTTTGGATGTATGTACAATCAATATTCCACTGCTTCCTCAATTTTTTCTCATTTGATTCACTGCTCGGTTTAGCACTGAATTTTGATTTCAGTGATCAAGTGATGTCTTTGTTTATAGCTGTTATTGTCTTGGTTTTCTCTTTTATCTGGAAATCTTGGAACAATATTTTCTTTAACAATGTGAATCCATTTTTTCCTGGATGGATTTTTGGAGGTACATCAAACCATAATACTTGCTTCAATTATTCAAACGAGTTCTATGAACAATGATGTTTATGAATTTTTACTCTTGAGAGCTCTTGCTGTTCGTGGCAGGGAAAGGAAGCCTAGAATAGTAAAGTACATTCGATGGATTCCACCAAATTCTGAATGGCAGAAATTGAATGTTGACGGGGAAGCCTCTAGTGCATCGGGTCCTACTAAATGTGTTTTAGTTTTCAAAACTCACCGGGGCTTTGTGGAGGGATAATCTTTCATTATGTCGGGTGTGATCATGCGATTGAGGCATAACATTGGTCTATGATCAAGGCTGTCAGGTATTCGGTGCGTTATGGATGTCGTAGAGTTTGGTTGGAGTCGGATTCCCCTATTTCTGTGCAGATTTTGAAGGATCAACCTCAGAATGTTCATTAGAGGATGATGTTTTCTTGGATCTCATGTCTAAGTCTTGTTGAGTTAATATGCCTTGAATTCTCTTATGTATATCGAGAAGCTAATCAAGTTGCTGATTCTCTCTCCAAAAGAGTGATCATTGAGGTTAGTTCCAGTTGGTTGTTTGTTCTGCCTGTCTATTGTGACAGTTTGGTTTGAAATGATGGGGAGGGTGCTATGTATTCACAGCTTTGTAAGACGTTCTGTTTCTGAGTCATTTGTACTGTTTATTCTTTTTTATAATAGTTTTTTGGGAGCAGGTTTCTTTCTGTCTCTCGAACCTTTTGGCTATAAAGGTAAAGAGGGTTCCTTTTTGACTTTTTCCTTACATTAATTATCATATAGGGAACCTTCATGAAAATGTTCCCCACTAACATATAAAATAATAAAAAAGAGGCTATATAGTCAAACTACATGAATAAGATGGCCTTTGGACATGTGTCTTGGTTAATTTGGCCCTTAATTTTATGGATTGGCCCTTTATATAGATTAATATTACCATAATAACTATAATTAATTTTAATAACCTTCACTAATATTTTTGATAAAAAAATATGTTAATATTATTTTACAAAATATTTATTACTAATTATTATTTTATATGTACATTTTTTCCAATTTTAATTCACTGAAGTTGCAAAATTAAGGTTAACACACATCCATGAAACATTGTGAGAACGAATAGTTTTAATGTAAAAATTCTCCAAAGATCACTAAGCCCTTATATCTGAATTTAATATAAAAATTATTCTAATGGATTAAATTTTATTAGTATATATAATTTTTCTATTGTGACTTTAAAACAAATTTTAAATATAATATGACAGTAATAATTATTTAATCCAAAATGCATTTTTCAAATGAAATCCTCAATTTTTCACTATTCTTCAAAAAATGAAACTTCATTGAAAAATATTAACAATTTTCCAAAAGTAAAATTTGATATTAATATTTCAAAAATTAAGTGTATTTTGTCATATTAAAAGTATAAATGTGACAAAAATTATATTTAAAATCATCCCTCCATTAAATGGTGTTACAACTCACATATTAAATAATAATAATATTATTATAGAATTTTTTATTAAGACTCAGACATGTATTTAAAACAAGTTATAAATGGGACGCAATGTTCATTATAATTAAAGACAAACATGGTTTGTGTTTGATGATATCTAAACAATTTATTCCATTTAACACAATCTATAAAATAATTTAAATTAAATCGATTGTATAAATTTCATAAAATATCAGGATCTTATAGAACACCCATTTAGTCCTCGGTTTTCAGGTATCATCCTAATGTATCCATCTATCCATCCAACAACACATGAAAAAATTAAATTAATACTTAATCCCTACCCAATCTATAATTATAAATTACATTGTTATAACCCATGTCTTTAATGAAAAATGTTAATCATAATCGGACATCCAAGTGAATGGATTTTAAACTACAAGACAATGTCTCTATCATAATGTGCCAAATGATAGCCACTCTCTATGTGATCACCATAGGATTCCCTATATGATGATCACTGTATGGACCTTATGATTGGAATGGGAGGCCTCATTTTACATGCATGAGATAAATCTTCCAAAATTCGACCATCCTCAAAAAAACATCACCCACTGTAACCCTTGTGTATGCTCCTTTCATGGAAAAATCATCATAACAGTATGAAATTTCACTATATAGGGTATTAAAATTACTTTACCTTAATAATATATCCCAAAAAATTCTATATTTTATCCCAATATTTCAATGGGGAACTTAGGACACACCATTGGGGTTTGGTCCTAAAATCAAAAAAATTTCATATCCCCTAAAGAGGAGAAATCATCAATTCCTGATCATATTTCTAAGGAATACTACAACTATAACCTAATAATTCAAAAGTTCCCACCTGGACCTGGAATCTTCATAAAATGTAATCCTATGACAAACCCATATATGACAATTATATGTGAGAAAATCACCACTATACACTAATTATTTGACAGAACCATACAAGATGAGAATATGTGAGACCATCATCACGCAAATGTAAACATGTTATAGACCAATACATGATGAATTTTTTTTAATCACCCCCACTTGACTCTAAATTTTTTATCAATATATACATGGAGAGTATATATGGGACTCCATTGATCTCATTTTGTATAATGATAAATCAATATTTTTCTACAATATAAGGGAATATCCTCAGTAGACACTAAATGCGTGCCAATCCCATACAAGAGGATCATATTTTGGTAGACCCTCACTCATATAAAAACCTATGATCAACCCATATTTGATGAGTTTATATTGGAAAATCCCCACTAGATTCAATTTATATGACTGACCAATTGGTGAAGAGAATATATTATAGATACCAACACATATCATCAAGAAATTACATCATTTTTTGTGGAATACATAATACATTACACAAACACACCCCCAACAACCGTATTATATTATTAGAATCAGAAAAATGGAAACATAACCACTGGAACATAATTAAGCCACATTATCTACCTTTATATTCTCCATTACTAGAATCCATCTTTTACATATCATAAATTATACGTATATGTGTAACCTGTAGAAAGGAAACATAAGAAAGGGGGATATTAAATTCTTAGTAAGGGTAAACAAGGGATACATGTAAGTATAACCATGAGTATAAGTTTATGAAAACATTATCATTACATTATAACTACATAACCTACATATCAAAGATCATAATGAATAGTCATGGAATATCTATTGGCAACTCATAAGACTTCAATCATAAGGTAATAAAGATATTTAGGCATCATATAAAGACATAAGAATAATACATTGAATTGTGGAGACATATAAACATTTAAAATGATTTCCATATAAGTAAAGGATTAATTACACTACCATATTAGTGGAATGGTTAAACTCCCCAAAGCATCTTAGTAATCAAGGTTCACTCCCAGTACCATCTTGGTGGAAAAAGTATTTTACTGAACCTAGTTCACTACATGTTCTAAACATGTTTGTCTCATGGTATATAAGTCATTACCCAAAAATATTTGGGGGTATAGGTCCCACCCATATTATAATGAAATAACACATATTTGTTCCTTTCATGACCCTCTCCATCAGAAGAAACCCCTATTGGGTTTGAAATGAATAAAGAGAGATAATGACCCCTGAGTCCCACCTCTAGTATGCTCTTGGATGGTGACGAGCAGCAAGAGTGTAAAAATAATACATAATGCGAGGCATTACCTTTTGAATGAAAAAAAATATCATGATAAATGATGTATCAACCACAACAAACTCCATAATGTATATACAAGAATAACAAAAAACCATCTCACAATTATAGTAAAAATAGAACTGATACAAATAAAATTCTCCATTATAAGTACCCAAAAAGAAAACTAGAGAAGAAACACAACATATTATTAAATGGTCAAAACTAGTAATGTCCAGAACGGCCCACACAATCCTCTTGGGAACTGGAAAGTGGTTTTCTATACATAGGGTAAGATTATAGGTATACTCAATAAGAAAACCACAGTCTCTCATACACAACATGATAGAGGATACTAATGCACCTTTTAGAAGAAAACAAAACAGAACAACAACTAACATGAAAAAATCCACAACCCCAATGTCACCACGGGATAGTAACTAAATAACTCAATGCAAGTAATATAACAACATATATATCACATTAATGATAGGGTTCCCTGGAACACCTTCCCGCTGATTATCCACTCTCAAACCCCATTGGTAGATGTCAAATCAATCCCACCACTTCAGAATATACCACATCATATCCCTCTAGCACACACTTGGGCCTGATAAGACATTCCACCAGCATAAAATTGGTCCTTATAGAACATCACATTAAAAAAAACTAGGCCTTGCAGCATGTCACATCTCATCCTGGGGTAACCTCGTAAATCACATCACAATTCGCCCCAAATACACATAGGACACCACATCTCAACTCACCCTGAAGCCACCTAGGGAACCACATATCAATCATCCACATGAAACCTGGGATCCCATATCTCATCACATGCTGCTCTAATAATCATGGTTTTTCATCACTTGGATGAGGGATAAAGGATGTGCGGGTGGCAATCCATCCATCCCCCCCTAAGATGTTGGGAAGGACGCACCTTGCATGTCTATGTGGGTGGTCAGCACATAGCTCTCAACATGGGTGTAGTTTTTATAGAAATTACAAGAATGTACAATATATACATATATATAGATAAAATCACATAATTTTAGCATATAGGTATAAAAAAATACACTATCCTAATGTTGAATTACCCACATAGATGCCACCACTAAATGCATAACACTGTATAGGAAAAAACAAGCTACAATTTATTTTCAGCAATTAATATATATTAATCTTTTTTTCCGATTCTCTATTTCCAACCAATTTAATTAAACATGTAGTTTAACTCATTATCTTTTAATAATTACAATTCATGATTATTGTTCATTTATCCATCCATACTAACATGGAAACTATCACAGAAAAACACATATCAAGTAGTATATTATAATTATCAACCCTATTTCCAAAATCAATTCCACATTACAAGACAACCTTTTTGTATAGTAACATCACAACAACCATCATCATGGCCCTACTATATTAATTTCTCATCCTAAACACCTACATTTTACTACATAGTCATATCTCATCCATCATATCACTGAAGAAAAAAAATAGCACATTGTTTTGTCTACAACCACGTCACAATGCATACATATGAAAACATATTTTCATATTTTTCATGGAATCCCTTTTATAATTTCACCTTTTGATTATGGGTTTTTTTACACAGGCCATATGATAATGGGGATTAAATTTTAATAACCATGTGTACGTGGCGAATCAATTTCATAATTTTTGGCATCAAAAAACACACAACATGCATTCCATATTTCACATAATCATAACAATAGGTAGGGACCCCCAAAAGCCACAATTTTCAATGGGTAATTTTTCCAATACAATTCATAACATCAAAAAAAGAAAATTGAAATCAAATAAAAGCTGCATGATTATGTGACACAAGCCTTATCCCCCTTATATTGATTTTAAAACAAATATATTCCCTTTATTAGATTGGAATCATGAATTTATAAAAATATGAACATTTATATTCCCATCGTACATGATATATAAATATGAAAGTAAAAAAAAATCCTAAATGGAATCATGTCGATCGACAGTGCCATGTTGCACCAAAAACAGATATGTGTGTATAATAGGAAGCACTATAAGGAAATACGTTCCATGTTTATGAAAAAAAATTCATGGAATAAGGCATTAGTAGTTTCCAATCCCAAGAAAAGGATAAACTAAATGAACTATGGGAATGATATATTGGATTTAGGAAGTCCAGATCTTATACATGGGAATTTGATAGAGTTTGAATTGTTTTTAAAGGTGGATCTGACCAAGACCACATATTTTGAACATATAAAAGCCTTCAGACTTTTATAAAAATAATGATATGATTAATATTATTTTAAATGGAATCCAACACTATTAAATATTCCATTAATAAAATTTTAATAAAAATTATCTGTAAAAAATGAAATATAGAAAAAAAGGAAAATGCTAGAAATTTAGTGTCGCTGAAGCGAGACAAAACCACATATAGAATGATTCACTTCGAGAAGATTGACTGCTAAATGAGTTAATGTTAGTTAGTCACCACTAATGAGTAAAATATATACAAGATAAGACACACCAGTCACTGCTAGAAATTCACTACTACCTAGTCCCTGCCATAGATTCCCCGCTAGACGTTTCACCGCCAGGATGACCTACTATCAGAACTAGATACTAATAGAACAATATATCGAAAAAACAACAAACCTTGACAAAAAAATACAAGTATAATGAGATACCACTGCAATGAGATGCAACTAGGAAACTATAAATTCAGAAAACAATAGAAATGGTTCATCATTGGAATGACTCATTTGTCAAGAAATAGCACATATCACCACCAGAAATATCAAGCATCATAATTTTGGCAATGTAATGTGCTGGATTTTTGGGGTTGTTTCATTTGATTCCTCTAAAACAATTCTCTCCCTCTATAATTTAGAACAAACTTCAATGAAAATTGGATAAGGTTCTGAACAACCACCCTACAAGATTCCACTCAAGGATCTCATTACACATAAAACACTACCAACTAACGAAACAAACCAAACCAAACAACCAAAAAACACATTGCACAAGAATGTAAAACTCCGCAATCAACAAAATAAAAATAAGAAAAAAAAACAAAGCAAATAGTTCAAAACACATGAATTGGGGAATTTCTTCATCCATGTCAAGATAATATCAACTTTGGGTAGCATTGACTCAACCCTATGTGTTTAATCATATCACAGTTAATTTTTCTCGACTAGGAATCAGATCCTCCAGTTTTTATATGTTAGGAAATTCTCACAAATCCCATCACACACATCACCAAATAAGGAAAATAGATCATGTAATAAACTAAGGGATCCAAATATCACATCAAACGGAATGAAAGAGAAGGACATACACAAAAATAAAAACATCTGGTATTGGGGTTTCATCTAGGGGTCACACTACTAAGTACTATTCTCTAGGCCATCATCCCTCTATATCAACATAAAGAGGGTAAAAGATAATCATTGTAATTCCTTCTCTTGATAGTCATGGACTTTCAATAGATGCTCCATCAAGGGTACATATTTGTTAATATACAACTCTTTGTAGTCATGGAAAATAGAGGCATCATGAAGATACTACTGGAGATGAGAGACACGGGAGACATCATGGAGAATGTCAAGTCAAGGAAGATGATCCATCTATTAAGCTACCTCTTCAACTCCCCCCAAAATCATAAAGGGACCAACAATCCCGTCATAATGCATACTCCATCCACCAAACATTCACTACACGAATCGAGGGTAAACAATATAGGGAACGTGGTCCTAAACCTCGAACATTGAGAGAATCCTTCTACGAAAGAAATAAGATATATGCTAGACCTGTGCTGCTTTCATCCTCTTATGAATGTGCAGAACATTATCTATCATGTTGTGAACCACCTCAGGACCAAGAAGAGTAGCTTCCCAAACCTCAGACCAACATAATAGATAATGAAACAATGTTCAAACAAGGCATAGAACTTATCAATTACAATGGAAGAGAAATAGATAATATTATAAGAATACTTCAGGAATGGAAGGTGTTGCACTAGAGATCAACCAATGTACAAGACACATACATGAAACACATCCTCCAGCACATGGTTGGTTTGTTCCCTCTTCCCATCTCTATATGGGAGAAAGTAGTACTGAGGAGTATCTTAGTACCAAAAGAATTTTTCAATCCATTATAGACTCTTCAGGTAAAACATTTGTTTTGATCCAAGTCAGTTTTCCTCACAAATACATCCCACTAATCCACCTCATCCAAATACCTCTTAGCTAAAGCATCCACTATTATCAACTCCTTAATCTCAAGGAAGTTGGATAATTTCAACAACAAATCCATGGTCACCAAGATATCATCAAATCCTCCATGATCTATGGTTAACCATATGATGAAATTCATCAATATTTCATCTCATTTCCACTCAAGAACATCAAAGTGATGAAACAATCAACCAAGAAAATGATGCTTCACCTTTACCTACTTGAAAACTAAGATCCTCACCAAAAATGTTTTGGCTGGCCATTTTATATTGGTCCACCTAAAAAATTCATTCTCAATACATGGTACATCTTATAAATTCTTGGGTGTATCAACCAATGTTTATCTATGTAACTCATGAAGAACTCCCTCACGCATTTATACTAGAACAAAAAGCCTTCCAGGATACAACACCCTATAATGACCATCCTCCAACCATCATTCTAGAGCATCACCATGGACAACAAAATTTCTCTTATCCAATGCCAAGAGTCCCCCAATAAGACTCATACACCTACTACATAAGATCATAGTTCACCATCATATAAAATACATCATCTACCCCCATCCACCCTCCAATCTATGTATATTTTTTCCAAATACTCCATCATTCTTCAACCATCTGAAGACTCTCGAACAAAATAATTCCATGAATTTTTTCTCAAACCATCCACCACAAAATTCACTATTCCTAATGTGTAAAAGATCTCAAAATCATATTCCTGAAGAATATCCATCTACTATTTCTATCATAGATTCTAGTCACATTTGGAAAAGACATTCCTCAATATCTTATCATCTGTGAAGACAAAAAGTGCCCCACAAGGAGGTATTATCACCACAACTATAGTGAAAACACAGCTGCCACAAGCTCTAGAGCTTGGGTTGCATAGTTAAATTCATGAAGGATTAACAAAAAAAGATCTATAAGAGATCACTTCCTTTTACTACATTGATATGGATCCAAATACCAGATGATAAACATCCCAAAACATCACAAATATTATACCTTTGACGGGTAACTAGTTCACTAGAAAACTAACCAATATCCCATTCAAAAATAATGAATACAACTCGTCACTAATAAATCTACACAAATGATTTGGTCCTTCAGGATCAATGATTTCAATGGGGTTGAAAATCATGATAATGTTGGCACAAACCATCAATAATAGATTAATAGACTATGGAAAATAAGAACATATTCCATATTAATGGGTGATTACCTAGAAATAACTACTTAATACATTGATAAGAATAGGGCCGCACCATGATGGGACCCCACATTACCAAGGAAATGGACCTATCCTCTCCCAAAGTTACACATAGACAAAATTTCATATAGATGTTGGTTATGAAGAAAAACTATGATTTCTCAAAGATACATAACATACACCCATTATAACATTGAGTACAATAAGATTTCATCAATGAATATAATGAAAAACTGGCCCAGAAACTCATGTAACACAGAGTTTATGTGACCCATGAACATGACTAGTGTGTTCATAACTCCAAAGGGAATTACTAAAAATACAATGTTCACACACCTACATCTGAAGGTATTCATTGGGATATAATTCTCTTTCACCATTAAATGGTGATATATAGAATGTAGATCGATCATAAAAGACAAACACGCCCCTATTATATGTTCTAAAAATCAAATATCCTCATAAGTGGGTAAAAGTTCTTTGTAGTCACCTGATTAAACCAATAATCTTCAATGAAAAAACATAATGCTACAATATTATTTCATAGTAAACACAATTGGAGATCCCCAAGGTGAAACACAAGGCTATATGAAGCCTTTTTCATTAGATCATAAATTTGAATCCTCAACTCCAACAAATCATATGGTTCCATCCGATAAGGAGACATTGGAATTAGAGAATCACCAAGATGGATGTCTATACTGAACTCCAAATCAGGTTGATGGGGTAGTATCAAAATATCATCAGGGAAAACATTTATGACCTCTATAACAACATTTGGAACCTCTATATTCTAAGAATCCATTAATTCCACCAACAACATGTAATGCCAAAACCCTAAAATCCTAGAGCCGGTGCATTATTTTAATAAATTGGAATGTTTACAAGGAATCATGTCCCAATGGAACGACCAGTATAGTGGTCTTGGAAATTATATTTCAAACATGAATGTTTCAATACACATTCCAACCTAAAAAAATAGCATACATAATCCTTTGAAAATTTCATGAATCACCTATAATATCTCTATATAACAATCATAATACACTTATTGCCTTCCTGGGAAAATAAATCAAATGAAATGGGAGAGCTCAGATGCTTATTAAGGGAAAATAATTCAGCAAAAGCAAAAAACATTTACAGAAATATGTATAATAAAAACATAATCCTTTTAAACAAAAACATGAATATAATATCGAAAAAATAAATCAAACATACTATATAAATATTGACATGTATATTCTACCTGTCAAATAACAACTTGTAATAACTAATCTCATAATGAGGGAATGCATAATTCAAGACATCATAACCACAACATCAAGGTCATGTGCCAATACCATTAAAAAATATTCTATCAAGGCATTATGGTAAGGCATTAGTCTATCTCATGAGACCTACCAATGCATTGAGGGAATATAGTGGGACCCTCCCGTCACATACTATGTCTAATGCATTCCTCATATTAAAATGGTGAAACATAACATAAACATTCTTATTAAAACAAGCATCTGAAATTCGAATACATTAATCATAAACCATTAAATGTATAAAAATAGCACATCCAGAGTCAAACATATCATAACGCATTCAATACAATATGGAATACTGTATTGATAATAAATAAAACTCAATCATAAAAATATCTAATAAAGGGTGATGACATAGTTGAAAATAATCAGTAAAACTCATTTAGAGAAATATCCCATTTACTAAATCATTTAAATGTATCAAAATTTATAAAGGAATTCATTAAAAAGAGATATTTGAATAAAAGTGCCCCATTACACTTTGAAAAATATTAAAGTAATTTTATTTTAAAACAATATTGTCCATATAAATAAATCCTTAAAATAATTTTGAAAACATGGACCTTAATTAAATATATTTAGAAAAATAAATCTTTCAAAAAACTAAAATGATGATCTTGTTAAATATTACATTACAAAAGGACATAAAAAATTCCTCTTGAAATTTTTTTTATTTAACATTGATATGGATGATAAATATTTCCCAATAAATACTTACACATAAATAATTTCAGATAATAATGTGATGGGTGAATGAACCCTTACCTTAGATCTGATACTCTTTGTACAAGTTATAAACTCATGTATAATGTGTTTAAACATATTATTAACATATATAGGAATAAAAATAATACTAATGATATCATATATTATTCTTTTATGAAATTATATTACCCATTTATAAACAATTCCATGTTTATGTAACATTTCGGGTAATAATCGCTTTGTTTATCGTAGGAGTTTTGACATGTTATTCATGATTGTATTACTTATATCATAATTTACATACTTACAGAATGTATAATATTATTTATATATCATATATATTTATAATATAAATATAATATATATATATATATTTGTTTTTGAAATAGAATACACCGTTCATGGAGACGGTTGGTCGTACTTATGCATGAACGATGTTTCCATTTTCTTATCATATTGAATGGAAGTATGTGAATGAAATATATTTACATTTTTATGTATATATATCATTCTAGTTGACTTATTATGTAATAAATTTCACAATTATGAATAATATATTTTTTTATAATCATTCTTAGATGGTTAATTTAGAGAATGAATCACATCGAGTCTTGAAGACGGTAGGTCATACGTATGCACATGCGATGGTTTCATTTACTTGTTAGATTAAAGATATGAAATTGGATCATATATTAATTATAATTAAGCATTATAAAATTATATTCATTATTTAAATCCATTTTACTCATCATTATCCACTTTTAAACAGTGTAGTTTTGAATTACACATTACTCCACTGTGTGAAGATGGTAAGTCGTACGTAGACACACAAGGTGATATTGTTATTCATAAAATGGATAAAATAAGGAATATGATTCTCCCATTAATATAATAACATCTATGTATATGTATGATACTCTATTTACTATATTTATATGGAAACAACATTGAATGGGGAAGTAGAAGAAGAAAATAACATTGAAAGGGTTGATAAAATAATTACATCTTTTTTTAGTGTTTCAATTTTATTTTAAAAAAAAGACTCATTAGGATGTCTTTTTTCCCCATGTGTAGCTTGTAGAATGACATTATAGATGTTTCGAGAAGAAATGGGTCAGTTTTGGCCGATCTAAATGGCATTTTAGGTTTTAATTAAAGAGAAGTGGAAGTGCCCTTTTAAAAGAGAGGTGAGGAGTACTTTAGAAAAATCTTGAAATATTAATTTACTGTTAATTTATATTTGGTTTATAAAAACACCTAAGTAATTTATTTAGAGGATAATATGAGTAGGGGTTTAAATCCTATAAAAAATTATTTTTTTACATGATTAGCTAATGACATTTACAATTTCTATTGAAATTTACTCTTAGTTTGAAAGTTTAATTTTTACCATGTCTTAATGTATTTTTAAAATATAAGGTGAATTTAGTTAGTATAACATGCCAAGAGAACCTAAAGTGATTCATTAATGACATTTTTGATGTCATACTAGTTAGTTGGATGAATATTAGTTTTTTAGGGTTTTTATATCATTTCATAAAATTATATTTGTTTTTAAAACACATTTATGTCAAATTTGACACTATTTAGTAATATATTTTTGTTAAACAAATAACAACATGATTACATAGAATAAAAGTAATTACATAATCCATAATATGTCATTTTTATTAATAAAATTCGTTGATGACATCAAAAAGATAGAATTATATTTATTTTAATATTTATAAATTAATTTATTTCAATCATTAGTTAATAAGGCAATCACTGCATCATCATTGTGTTAAAAATAAATATATTTAACTAGTGTCTAAAAAATATAAATAAAAAATAATTTTGCAGGAAAATTTTTTATATTTCTAATTACTATTTATATTTAAATAGATCAGACATATAACACTATATTAAAATTTTATTTGTAATAGATACATGTTTATGTTATTTTTATCATTACATTAAATTAATTTTTACAACATGTCATTATCGCACCCAAGTAGTCCAATGGGGTCCTAAAATCGTCCAAAAGATTTAAATGGTAGCCCATATATCAAAAAATATGTTTAGGAAATGTGTTAGGGTAGTTTAATATTATTATAATATTAATTTTAACCCTTATTTAACTGATTTAATTTTTAACAGTGGTAAATAAAAATAATTACTGAAGTTATTATTCTTAATGTCCAAAAATAAAAGGCAACTATTTACACAATATGGACTTTCTGATTACAAATATGGAATATATTTTTCCCAATTAAAATCATTGATTTTCAAGTAATTAATTTAATGTTAATTATTATTTTCAAAACTAGAATGCAAGTTTTTAAGATGTAAATATTCTAAAATGATGAAATTTGTTGTAGTCAAATTTAAATGTAAAATTACTTCCTAGGACCTTAATTGTAATAAATGTTAAAACTATAATCTAATTATACTTTAAAACCAATAATAATGAAAAGTTTACATTATAAATATTTTCATTCAAAATGGTTGTTTTAAATTAAAATGTAGTATTTTTGAATATTCATCAAAATATGAACGCTATCAAAAAATATGACAAAATTCAGAAAAACTAAATTTTTTATGCCCCTATTATAAATAATAATTTCATTTTATGAGATTGAAAAAATAAAATTTTATATTTTTTGAATTAAATACGATTCACTTGTAAAAGGCAAAGAAACTTCTTTTTTGAAAAAAACTTTATTTATTAAAAAAAGTGATTTGTTCTTATATTATTTATAATAATCACATAATATAAATGTTAAAATTTTATTGTATATATATAAAATTCATATTTTTCATAATAATATTCATAACCACATTTTTATATGGGTGGTTTGATAGGTGGTGCTGTGGTTGAACTCAGTGTTGCATGTAGCACAAGCTATTTTATTATTAAAAAGAAGTGTATTATTGAAACATGAGGTGTTAGATTATACCCTCCGTCAAAAAAAATTAATCACATTTTAAAATGAAGATTGAAAACTACATGTTCGACATGTTTAAATATCATTTTCAAAATCCCACATTTAAGAATGGATTAATGAGACCACTATTTTAAAATACAAAAGGGAAGTATGATGGTTACCTAAAATAAAAATAATGGGGTTCCATGTATGAATACATGGAAATGATAAAAAATTCTAACCTTCATGTTCTGATAAGAGTGATAGAGAGTATTATTAGGATAAAGTTAAATTTCTAAATTCCATTAATCTACGATGATCCAGCAAACCATTTGATTCATCCCAAAAGAAAGTTCTTGGAAAAGATTTTTGGTTTTAAATGTCCTTTCAATAATGTTTTATAACATGAGAATAAATATGTACATGATTTTAGTATAATGTCACAATTGGTCATTGAATGACCAATTTCCACCCCTTCTATTATTCAATGAATTGAATTTATATTTTCATTCATAATGAGTTGGAAGATCATGCGATCTATACATAGAACGATAGGTCATTCCATCTATCTAAAAAAAATTTTATTACAGGTTATCTAATATGTATACGTACACCTATAGTGTGATAATAAATTAATCTAACAAACTTCAAATTGATTATAACTTATACTATCCATAAATGGATAACCTTACTATCCTTCCAAAAACTGAAAATCTACAACTTTTGAAAGAGGTGAACCAAATCAGATTAGAATTTATCTACCACATCTCAAAGTGAAGTTATTGTTTTTCACATTCCAATCATTTGATCACATTCACCAATTATTCTCTTGCGTCATGGTAACAATATAAATAATTTTATATCCATATTAAAAACATGCGTGTTTCCTTGATTTAAAACATGGTGGATTATCCTTATTTCCAAAATAGGTTAACACTTCATTCATGATAACATAACCCTCTTAGCGATGAATACATTATTAGATCTCAACAAACCATCAAAATATAATTTACTTATTCAAATCCAATGTATAATTATTCAAACATTATTATATTAACATAATGAACATATTGAGGGTTTTCTTTACCTTAGTCATATGATCTCTAATGAAATTAACCTTAAATATATTTTTGTGTTCTATTATAACTATTTTACATATTCTTGTGAATCTTTAGCAAAAATCATAAACTTAATACTCCTTATACAATTCTCCATTAATAATTATTGGATCTAAATACATAATTACATTAATCCTTCTAATTTAATTGTTGGCATGGAAGTTTTCCTTCCTTGCATTAGAGGTAGATTCTGATGTCTTGTCCTTGAGTTGGGTAATGCCCTTGATTTTCAATGATGATACATTTAACTCTATAACAATTTGTCACTCTCTGACGCTTTTTCCCAAAGAAATAACATTTTCCCCTCCATTTGTGGTATTTATCAAGGTTCTTCTTCCCTTCCTCTTGACATATAGGAAGTCAAATCATCATTCCTCTATGCTTCTTAATATTATAACATTTATAAACAATCATCTTCCTCTTTTACTATGTATTACGAAGTCATCAGAGAACAAATTTTTAATCATATATCAGGAAAACCTATTCAACATCATCATAATACCATTCTCTCCAGTCATTAGACAATTTTATTGCTCAAAATCACCGGATTTTCCATCATAATAATTATTAATCAAATAACTTTTGGATTCCTCCATTAACTAAGACTAAAAATCACCGGGTGAGAAATACCTGACATTGAAAAAAACACATAATCAAGGGAAGGTACATTCAATCTATAACATCTTAGGTTTAATCCTTGGTTATCCATGATCATTACCAAAATTCTAGGGTGTTTGTATAAAATTATCCTCAATGTATATCCAATGGTTATGATCCATAATATATATTTTCTAAATCTATTTCCAATGTTTTTTATAAAATAACTCCTATTCCAAATGTAACACCCTGACACCAGAAGCCCAGATTCCGTGCATTATTTTAATACATTTGAATGATTACAATTAATCAAGTCTTGAAGCACCAACCAGTTTAGCTGTCTTAGAAAATATATTACATACAAGAATGTTACATTACACATTATAACATAAAATATATCATATATAATCCATTAATAACTCTATTATTCCCCAAGTTTAAATTTTCATATCAATCGTAATACACTTCTTGGAGACCTAGGAAAATAGAACCTATGAAATGGGTGAGCTCAGATTCCCACTAAGGGTAAACAATTCAGAAGAAGATATAATCTTTTTATGCTACATGTATATTAAAAATAGAATCCTTTTTAAGATAAACTTGAACATAATTTGAAAAAAATAAATCAAAAATTACAAAATGTACCGGCACATAGATATTCTAATAGTCAAACATCCAAATGAAATAAATAATCTCATAATGATGGAATGCATAATGTCGGACATCATAACCACTATGTCAAGGACTTATTCTAAGACTATTCACAAATATTCTGTCAACACCTTATTCCATGTCACTAGTTTGTCTAATGATACCCACCAATGCATCGGGGAGTTATAGTGGGATGTACCCATCAATTATTATGTCCAATGCATTTCCCATATGAAATGGGTGAAACATATGAAAAAAAATTGTATTAAAACTAGCAGAAAAAATCCCAATACTTTAACCATAAACAATGAATGGTATAAAGATATCACATCCACAGTAAAACATATCATAACTCATTCAATAAAATATCAATGATTTTATTTGTAATAAAGCAACCTCAATATTGAATAATAGCCAATAATATATGTTGACAATGTTGAAAATAATTAGTAAAACTCTTTGAGAGAAATATCCATTTTCATGAAATCATTTAAATGTATCACAATTTATAAAGGATTTAATTTAAAAATTAATTTTTAATAATTGTGTCCCATACCAATTTGAATCTTTTTGAAAGGACTTTAAATTTTATAACAATCATCTTCATATAAATAAATCCTTAAAATCATTTTGAAATCTAGGAAATTAGTTAAATAAATTTGGAAAAGTAAATCCATAAAACATTTAAATAAATGATCTAGTTAAATATTATCATCCTTAATATGTTAAATGATTCCTTTTGAAAACAATTTTTTGAAACATGGAAATGGATTATAAATATATCCTAGAAAATACTTACAAATAAACAATCTCAGATAATAATGAGATTGAGGAATTAACCCTTACCTTGTGTCTAAGAGTCTATGTACGTGTATAAAACTCCTTTATATTATTTTTAAACATATTATTAAATTATATTATAATCATAATAATATATATGGTATCAAATATAATTCTATTCTGACTTTATATTTCCGTTTTATTAATAATTTTATGTTAATGTAACATTTCGTGTCATAATAGTTTTGTTTATCGTATGTGTATTGAATTTTTATTCATGATCGTAATGCATATATAATAATTTAAATAATACAAGAATGTATAATATGATTTATATATCATATATAATCATAATATTAATATATACAATAGATATATATATGAAATGGAATACACCATTAATGGAGATGGTAGATCATACGTACATATGAACCCTATTTATGTTTTCTTAGCGTATTGAATTGTTGTAAGTGAATGAAATATATGTAAACATATATATATCATTCTAGTAGAATTTTTATTTCATATATTTAATAATTATTAATAATATATATTTATATAATTATTTTAGAATTGTTAATGTGGAGAATTAATCTCATCACGTCGTGGAGACGGTAGACCATACGTACGCACGAGCAATGGTATCAATCCTTTGACCGTTAAATGATATAAAATAAGATGGTATACTAATTATAAAGAATAATTATAATGTTATTTTAATTATTTGTTCCCATTTTTCTCATCGTTATACCCATCCAAACAAATTATTGTTGACTAACAAATTACACCATGTCGTGCAGACGGTAAGCCGTACGTAAACACACAGGGTGCTCTTGTTATATATAAGACTGATAAATTGAGGAATATGGTTGTTACATGTCTATAATAGCATATCCGTATATTAATGATAATATAGTAACTATTTATATACTAAAATAAAATTGAAAGAGGAAGTATAAGAATAAAAGAACACTGAAAGGGTTAATAAAAGAATTATCTCTTCTACGCATGTTTCGTTTTGATTTGCACAAAAACAATCCATAGGATGGAATTATTCCAAATGTGTAGCCTATAGAATCATTTTGGAGATTTTGGAAGAGTAAATGGTCATCATTATTTTGATCCAAAGGGCATTGGAAGTGTTAATTAAAGAGAATGATAAGTTCTTTTTTATGAGAGAGGTGAGGAGCACTTTAGGAAAATCTTGAAGTATAATTTTATTATAAATTTATTTTCCATATAAATTAGCTCCAAATTAATTAATATTGAGGGTAAGATGAAGATGGGTTCAAAAACTCTCATTAAATAATTTTTAGACATATTTAGATGAGAAAATTTACCTAATCTTTTGGTACTAAACCTTAGTAAAATAGTATAACTACTACCGTGTCTTCTTGAATTTGAATACAATAGGGTTAATTTAGTTACTATAAAATTTCAAGGGAACCCTAAGTGAATAATTAATGAAAGTGTTAACATTAGCTATGTTGGTTAGATGAATATTATTTTTTCATATTTTTTTGTTATTTAATAAAATAATATTTGTTTTAAAAACACATTTATGTGAATTTTGACTCTATTTAGTAATTGATTTGTGTCAAAGTAATAACAACTAATTACTTAATAACAAAGGCATTAACTCATCCATAATGTTTCAATTTAATCCATAAAGTTTTTGGATGATATCAAAATTTTCAAATTACATTTATTTAAATATTAAGAAATTCATTTCTTTGAGTCATTCATTAATTAGGTAATCACTGCATTATCATTGTTTCATAAATAAATATATTTTTATATTATCTAAAAATTAAAAATAAAAAACCATTATGTAAGAAATAGTTTTATCTTTCCAATTACTATTTATAGTTACATAGATCTATCATATAACCCTATACTAACAAATTTTTTGTAAAAAATACATGATTATGATATATTTTTCATTACATTAAATTAATTCTATAACATGCCATTATCACACCAAAGTGAGACCACAATCACCCAAATTTAAACAAGTTATATAACTATAAATGATGGGAATTTTTGGAAACATTCCCAGTAGACTCTAAATATTTTACCAATCTATACATGAGGATTATATATGGGACCCCATCACACTCCTTTAATATAATGATGAACCCATATTTTACTATAATATATAGGACTATTCCCACCAGACTCTAAATGTTTGCCAAGCCTAGCGAAGAGGATCATATTTTGGTAGACCCTCACTTAGATTTAAACCTATGATCGACACATATGTGTTCAGTGTATAATCGACCATCCCCACTAGATTCTATTTATAGGATTAGCCAATTGGTGAAGAGAATATATTATAGAAACCCTCCATTCTCATATATAGAAATTAAATCATGTTTTTTTAATACATAATACATTACACAAACAAACCCCCAATGAAAGTATTATTTTATTAGATTTAGAAAAATGGAAACAAAAATACTAGTACATAAGGGAGCCACATTATATCCTATCAGTGTCTCCATTACTAGAACCCTAATTTAACAAATTAGACATTATAAAAATATATGTAACTGATTGAAATGAAACATAAGAAAGGGTGAGCTCAAATGCTTAGTAAGGGTAAACAAGGGATACATGTAAGCATAATCATGAGTATAAGGCAGTGAGAACATTATCATTACATTATATGTTCTTACCCTACATATCAAAGATCATAATCAAGATTCAGGAAAAAAATATTCACAATTAATTAGACATTAATCATAAGAAAATCAATATAATTATACATGAATTAAAGACATAATACTAAAACATCAAATTTTTTAAGACACATAAACATATGAAATGATTTCCATATTAGTAAAGGGTTAATTAAACTGCCATGTTAGGGGAATGGGTTTACTCTCCAAACCATCTTAGTAATCAAGGTTCACTCAAAATACAATCATAGTGGAAAATGAATTTAACTGATCCATGTTCACTCCCCATTATAGCCATGTCTCTCTCATGGTATAAAAATCCTTACCCAATAAAATTGTGGGGGATATAGGTCCCACCCATATTATAATGAAATTACACATATGAGTGACTTTCATGACCCTATCCCTCAAAAGACACCCCTCCTAGGTTTTTAATTAATAAAGGGAGTTAATGAACCCGGAGTACCGCCTCATGTAGGATCCTGGATGGTGATAGTCACAAAGGGTGTATAATCATACAAAAGTGTAGGAATGACCTTTTTAATTAAAAATATATCATGAGATATGATGTATCAATGACAAAAAACTCCATGACGTACATACAAAAAAACTAAAGACCACCACACAAATAAAGTGAAAAAGGAAATGATTCAATTAAATTTCTCTAAATATGTAGCAGGAAAGCAAACTAGAGAAACAACACAATAATTATTCCAAGGTTTGAGCTATTAATGTCTAGAATAGTTCACATAATCCTACCGGAATCCCGAAAATGGTTTTCTATACATTGGGTGAGCTTATAGGTATACTAAATATGAAATCCAAAGTCTCATATGCCCAACTGAATGGAGAAAATTAATGCACCGGTGAGAAGAAAACAAAACAAAAAAACATTTATCACGAAACCAATCCATGACCCCACCTCACCAAGGCACAATCACGAAATAACTCATGCCACGTAATATAACATAATAAAAATCAAACTGATGATAGGGTACCCTAGAACACCTTCCCGCTGATTATCCACTCCCACACCCCAACGGTAGATGTCATGTCACTCCCAACTCTTCGAAATATACTGCATCACATCCCTCATGAACACACTTGGGCCAAAAAAGACATTTCACCCGTATAAAATTGGGCCTTATAGAACATATTTTCAATATATACTTGAGTCTCGCAACAAATCACATTTTAACAAGAAGACACATTGGAAATCACAAAACAACTCACACCAAAGACACATCGGAAACCAGATCTCAACTAACCCTGAAGACACCTAGGGCACCACATCTCAACTCATTCCCATTAAACATGGGATACCATATCTCATCACATGCTTCTTTATGAATTTTGGGTTGTCAACACTTGGTTGAGGGGGAAAGGATGTTCGGGTGGCCAACTATCCATCCCCCACTTTGAAGTTGGGAAGGACACACCCTGTATGTCTATGCGGGTGTTCAACACCTAGTTATCAACATGGATGTAGTGTATATAGATGTTATAAGAATGTATAGTGTATACATATATATATACGAAATCACACAATATAATCCTATGAGTTTAAAAAAATTCATCATCCAACTCATGACTTCCCTACATTGATGCCACCTCTAAATGAATAAAATTGTATAGGAAAAAAGAAAGCCATAGTTTGTTATCAATCATTCATTTATAAAAAACTATTTTCCTAATTCTCTATTTCTATCCCATTCCGTTAAACATATAGTTTAACTCATCAGCATGTAATAATTCATGTTCATGACTATATTTTATTTCTCCATCCATACCAACATGGAAACTGTCACAACACAACACATATCAAATAGTATAGTAAAATTAAAAAAATTATTGCCAAAATCAATTCCACATTCCTCTACAGCCTTTTTGTATAATAACATCACAACAACCATCAGTTTGGCCCCCCTACATAAAATGTCGCATCCACTATGCCCACATATCACAACATAGTCATATATCATCCATCTTATCACTAAAGAAAACTTGTATCACACAATTCTGTCCAAAAACATGTTACAACACATACCATATCAAATAATATATTCATATTTTACAAATCATCCCATTTTTAATTTCACATTATTGATTAAGGGTATTATTAAACATGATATATGATCATGGGGAATCCATTTTAATAACCAAATGTATGTGTCTAACAAATTTCATAATAAGTGGGATCATCAACCACATAAAATTCATTCCATAGTTCCCATTATCATAAGAACAAGTCAGGAACCTCAAAAACCACACTTTTCAATGGGTAATTTATCTCATAACATTCATAACATAAAAATAAGAAAATTCAAATAAAATAAAAATTGTAATTTTATAAGTCCCATGTCGTAGCCCCTTATATTGATTTTAAACCAATTATTCTCCTTTATTAGTTTGGAATCACAAATCTATAAAATGATCAATATTTATATTCTCATACCACATGATATAAAAATAAGAAAGACAAATGGAACCCTAAATGGACAAATGATGATCGACACTACCATGTTGCACCAAAAATAGTTGTACGAATATAGTAGGAAGCTCATTAGGGAAACATTAAACAATTGTATGAAAGATCTTCAAGGAATAAGGATATAGGGGTGTCTAATCCCAAGGATAGGCTAAACTAAATGAATGAAGGAAATGATGTATTGTATTTAGAAATACCAGATCTGAGACATGGGGATTTGATATACTTTGAATTGTTTTTAATAGTGGATATGAGCAAGAGCACACATTTTTACCATTTAAAAGCCTCCATAAATTTTAAAAAATAATTATATGATTTTTATCCTTTTAAATGGCCTCCAAAACTCTTAAATATATCATTAAAAACATTTCCATTAATAATATATGTAAAAAAGGGAAATACTAGAAAAAATGTAAAATTAAAGAAATTTTTGTATGTTTAAACGAGTCACAACCACATCTAGGAAGATTCAATTCCAAAAGATTCACATATAAATGAGTTAATGATGGTTATTAACCACTAGCCTATAAAATCCATAAAAGAAAAAAACCCTAAGTCATCGCCAGCGAGTCACTACCTGTATGTCACCGTGAGTGAGTCACCACTAGATGTCTCACTGCCAGGATAAGCTATTACCAAAACTAGATGCTGATAGAACAATATATCGATAGAAAAATAAACCTTTAGAAAATTATACTAGTAGAATGAGATACCTACACCATGAGATACCATTAGGAAACTAGTAATCTAGAAAAATGTTGAAATGGGTCATCATTGGAATGAATCAAATGTCCCAAAATATCCAGGATGACCCTTAGAAATCCCAAGCATCATATTTTTGGCTTACTAATGGGATGGATTTTTTGGTCCACTGCATCTGATTCCTCAAAAAAATATTCCCTCCCATTATAATCCAAAATAATCCGAATTGAAAAGTGGGAAAGGGGTTGAAAAAGCATCCCACAATATTCAACTCATGGATCTCATTACACCTAAAAAACCACCATGAAACGAAATACGCCAAACCCAACAACTACAAAATTCACTGCACACCCATGTTAACATCCACACATCACCAAATAACAACAACTTTGAACCACAAACCAAACATTTCAAAACACATAAATCATAGAATTTCATTATTCATGTCATGATTCTATTCACTCTAGGTGGCACTGACTCGGCCACATGGATTTATTCGCATCGCAGTGGATATGTCTCGACTAGGAATAAGATCCACTAATTTTTATATGTCAGAAATTTTTCACACATCACACCACACACATCATAATCCTAGGAAAATAGCTCATCTAATAAACAAAAGATTCCAAAAATCACATCATAAGGAAATAAATATACGGGAAAACTCCAAAAAAACACCAGGTACTGGGCTCGCATTTATGTGTCACACTCTCAAGAACTTTTCTCTTGTCCATCATGCCTCCATAAAACCTAAACAAGGGGAAAATATCATCACTTTAGAGCCTTCTCTCAACAGTATTGGACCTCCAATGGATGAACCCCAAAGGGTACATCACTGTTAATATCCATCTCTCCCCAGTCAAAGATAAGAGAGTCATCGTCATGATACTGATGGAGAGGAGAGACATGAAAGACATCGTGGACTCAGTCATGTCAAGGCAGATGTTGACTCTCATTTCCATCACATAGTCTAATTACTGAAAGAGGGGAATACCTTAGCATAAAGAGATTCATCCCTTGAAGAAAAATCAAGAATTGACAAAGGCATGATCTAGGATTTGTTTAAGAATGGGCGGCGCTAGTTTCATCATGGTCATGCCTGTATAATTACGCGCCACATATTGGATGTGCAGGTGACATGCATGCCTTATCTGATTTTCGGACAAGTTTTTCAGTAGCCTATAAATACCCCTTGTGGGGCCCCATTTTGTAGACAGAAAAATTCCAAAAGTCATATTTAATATTTTGGTGCCCTAGTCTCTACTTGAAGTCTTCTGAAAATTTCTAATGTACTTTCATACCTAGAATTGAAGATTTAAAGAGGGGAAAACAAGGCCTAAGTGTTGAAATTCATCAACACCTATTCACCAATGTGTATAACCCTTAATAGAAATGAACACACTTGCACCCCACCTGATACCTTCAATAGAACTTGTGCACCACACTTTTTCATGAACATAGGGATAATACTAAGGGCTTGAGCTAAGTATCACCCAAGTATAACCCAATGGGTTAACCATCACACACGTACTCATGTGTCGCAAAAGTATACATCTGCAACTGGTACATGCGCACCCCAATAGGACTTGCGCGCCTACCTGTTTTTGGGTGCCCCTCTTTCTTATTCAACTCTTTTCATCATGTCCACCTCTCCTCTTTATGGACGGCCTTCAAAAACCTATTCGAAGCCATTTTTTTGCATGTTTCCTTTGTTGGATTCCATATCATAAAGGAATTCTGTGGAATATCTCTCAAATATTAAGTGATTTACATATCATTATGTCACTACGGTTATAAATTTAATTCATTCAACCTCATCCTTTAAAGATGAGAAGTTCCATAAATTTGGGCATCCTCCTTAAGAGTAATCCCCATGTTCCCTAATCTGGGAATCCTCTTAGGAGTATGCCCCAAGTTCCCTAATTTGGGCATCCTCTTTAGGAGTAAGCCCCATGTTCCCTAATCTAGGCATCCTCCATAGGATTAAGCCTCATGTTCCCTAATCTGATCATCCTCTTTAGAAGTAAGCCCCAAGTTCCCTAACCTGAGATTCTTTTTTTAGGAGTAATCCCCAGTCATAATTCCATTTAACTCTAGGACACATTTTTAGAATCAATCCCCTTGTTATAAGTCCCCATTCATCTGGGAATCCTTTTCAAGGGAAAGCCCCAAGTCTCTTTAATTCTAGGTATCTTCCTCAAGAGTAATCCCCAAGAACAATATCTCCATAAAGCATAAATACATCTATGGACCTTGTTACTGGGCATCCTCTATAGGAGTAAGCCCCAAGTCCCTTTAATCTCCATAAAGCACATATACCTTTATTGACCTTATTCCTAGGCTTCTTTCCTGAAATAATTCATAGTCATAATCTTCATGGGCAATCATACAACATAAGCCCCATATCATTACTTGTGACCACATCTTTCATGGGACAATCGTCATGTTTACTAATACCTCTTGTTTCTCACACCATGCATGACTCACATGATCTTAGATCATAAAAGTAACCATGACACGTCTTCATGGGCCATTAATCTTGCATAGGATATAGAATTATTCACTCAAACTACGTGGGTTCTGATTCCTTTTCTAACAAGGATACGTATGTAGCCCACCTGTAGATATGATCCCAACTCTAAAATAATCCATGTCCTTCTGAAAGACAATAAAATTCCAGTGCCCAACTGAGTGGCTTTAATACCAGTATGGTCATCATAATGACCAAGGAATTCCTATATAATTTATTCAAGGATACCATTGACTAAGAATCTCTTATACACACAGATGATACTACATCAATGAAGAACCTCAAATATATATAATAAATTATATAAATTTCATAAATATCAATCATTGATTTCCAAATCTAAAGGAAAACTAATTTTCATACATGGTAAATTAATAAGGATTCATGAACATAACATAAATCTATAAGAGAGTTCCAGAGTAGGTAACAATTCCCCTCAAAAAGGTGTGATGAGCTTGACCTCCCATCATCTCGACCAATCCAAATTCTTAAGCCTCATCGGTCCATGACTAATGAGAACATACCTTTTAATGTAGGTCCAACTGGATATAGAGTCATTGGATGTTTCTGGTTCTACAAATAAACCCGTTAGAAACCGATTGGAATGTTTGAACCTTAAACAAACAAGATCATCCCAAATTCTAAGAGCGAACAAAATGGTGAACCCGACTTGAATCTTTAACCAAGTTAAATTATGTTTTACCTTTTTGTTAGGGCCATATTAATCTTAATCAGATGGCCAAAAAAGAAATCAATAATATATGTTCTCATCCAAATGATGTAGTTTGGCCAGGATTATCTTGATTATGTCTTCTATATAAAACATGCACCCTTTCATAAGATCCCTTAGAAACCCAAATGGATTCTTTGAAATTTACCCCTGTGAATGCCTTAGCTGCTACTTCTACTGGATCCTCATCTACCCCAAGTACATCATCACCTACTCAGCATCTGCAACACTGGTTATCACATGCATTCATCAAGGAGTACCATTAACATGGTACCATCCCAACTCTGGAGGTTTCTCGACAAGCCCTCCAAGTGAACAACTCACATCGGTCATCCAGACAACGACGACCAGTGATCTAGAAGAAGGTGGTTCCAACCACTGTCTCCAACCATTTCGGGGCTTTATCCCCAGAATTCAATAACCAGTTTCTCCCATACTATGGGGATGTTGATCAGGAGTTCTATTCAAGAAGACAGGAGTCCTTCCTGTGGACTCCCACTAACAATCGCCGCTAGACTCGTGCGGTAGTGCTCCCTCAACATCATGAGGGTGCAGTCTCCAGGAGTTTGGCTCAGGTTCCTTGAACCCAAGCAGGAAAGAGGAACCACCAGAGGTGAAGACCGATAAATAGTGATCAGGTTCTTATCTCATCCATCTCTAGAGAACTCCACCAACATAACATGGTGGCAAGCAACGATCGGGCACACACACCCGTCTGTTGTAATCCCTCTATCCAAAAGACCCATCTGGAAGAAACCCTCCATTCCTATCAGGAAATTCCAGTGGAGTACTAGAGAAATGAACATACAACTGTTTATAAATAATCAGCTTGCTAGAAGGCTCGTCTGACTATATCAGAAGAAGCCCGCCAACTAAATGTGTTGACAACCGGTAAATAGGCACATACACCTACTTACACTAATCAGTTATTCCAGCACTATCATCTACTAGTATTGAATGATATTGATCAACCACATTCAGCGGAGTAAAATCAGCAGGAACATACACATACTAGTATTGATCAAGCCTTCCAACAGTATCGTTTAGTATCACCCAGAGAACTCAATTGGAAAGCCCTGATTACAAACAAGAGGCAAACTCAACTCTCTGCCCCCACACATGATTACTATTGAAATCAACTAATAGGAAAAGGAGGATAGGATCAGGCGCATACACCTACTCCAAATTCGAAATCGAAGTATATTCTTGTTCCGGCAGTTGAAGTCACCAAGCACATTCTGTCTACTGTGAAGGAGCAGATGCAAATCCTTGCTCATATCTAGTTTTCTTGTCAAAATATTATCACATCTTCAGCAGCATCTAAAGTAAAGACACATAAATCTATCCCAATCAGCAGAGTGACTTACCAGCATGTCACCCTGGATCAGACACACACCTCTGTTCTAGTCTAGGAGGGTCATGGGGCATACTCCCCCATGTCATTGGGAAAATAAAATCGGGCACATACACCCGATATAAATATAGATCGCCAGCCTAACATGGCATTTCTCATAAGCGGCCACATATACCTACTCAGAGTAACCACTTCCATCACCAAGTAGTTTCTATTGGGAGTAAGAAGATGTCTATGAAACAGAACCGTCTAGCACAGTCATGAAATCAAGAGCCAATCTGTAATAAGGCCTTACTCAAGGCTGGTGTTCTTGAATCCCTCAGAAAGTTATCTGTTGCGACTGAAGATTCTACTCTCTCATTTCCATATAGTGGGAATAATAATTATGAAGGTCTTTAATAGACACTTCTTTGTGAGGGATTTCTTTATCGAAATTCGGTTGATCTTAATGTTTCATCTTCATATGAGAGCTGCAATAACCCTCTGCGTTGCCTGATGTCCAAGAAGAAAAATATTTTATCTTTTTTTGTAACCCACCATGGTGGTCCTCCCCATCATGATGAATTTAGCTATGAAATTCCTCTCCATAGTAGTAATTCACATTGCCTAGAAAATTACCCAATGGGAATGTACTGCCACGAAATCCCTCTTATCTTGAGGCACTTTTAAATGAGAAGCCAGTTATGTCTGATACATTATCGCTAGCAAGTGAAATAATTTCTCAATCATAAGATAGACCGGGGTGTAGGTCATTCTCCAAACCGCCCTTGGGTCATTCATATTCTTTGATAAATGAAGTCTCTACCAATATTGTTTTATCTGATGAAGAAAAAAAGAAGCACCAGCTTTGGTCTAGTCAGGTAGAAGGATCTTCACTGAATGATAAGGAGGAAATGATGAATATGAGAAAATAACTAGAGAAAGGAGGAGTACAAGTCATGTTTTGGCTTTGACCAACTCTCAGTATGACATTCCAGAAATTTTGATGGAAGATTATATTCATGATATTCGTCTTAACATGTGGAAAAAAAATTTCACATGAAAGAGAAAATACTATCTTCTGATGAATATCAAAATCGTGTTAAGATAATAGAAGGGTTACAATGCCAAATCGATTTGGCATCTCTCTTAGTTTCTCAATATCTGAAGGCTGAAAATTAGCAGAGAGCCCTTCGGCATTCATGTCTTGGAGCATTGAAAAGGTTACACCAGTTAATTTCAAATTCCACATCTGGTATTCATATCAGGGGATGGGGTGTTCATGGAGCACTGCATTTGACTGTACTCTCCAATAAACAGAGCCCACCAAAAATGGTCTCATTCAATGTTATTGACCATGGCTGGCCACAAACACATGGATTTGTATGTAATCAATGGCTTGATCAGGAACATGCCTCAATTAGTTTTTCCCAAATTTTGGAAAACAGAAACCAAGTTCTTTAATTACTCTTGAATCAGGAAAATGAGAATTTTTAATAGGCATCTCATTTAGAAAATGAACGTCATCAGGTGACAGAAGTGTTAGAGATAATCCAACGGTCATATGTGCCAGGTGATTTGAGTGGATATAATTTGATGCATCCAACCATTTTCTGGACCAATGTTTGCAATTAAGGAGATATTTTAAGAATGTCTCAGATGTGGAAGCTCAATAATCACCTCAGCTTTCTAGACTGAGGACTCTTTCAATCTAACCATCAGAATCAACATACAAGATTCAATGAGTTGAGCAGGAATAGCAGAAAACAACCCCATTACACTGGACTGGGGACTTTTTCAAATCCCCAATCTCTTCCTCAAACAAAGTCAGTCTTATCTCGATTAGGGAAGAAACTGCAAGGGGAATGCAGAGCTGAATTATCAGAAGATTCCATCCAAATTATGGTTCATCCAGAAGTTTCTGAGGGATCAACTCAACAAAAGGAAATGTCTCATAAAGGACATGGAAGAAGAGAGTATCACAGAAATTCCGATTGAAGGGGTGAAATACCTTATGCGTCGATAAATGTCATCAATATCGTTGTTAATGATCCTCCAGAACATGAGGCTCACTCAAAGGGATGAGATAAAGAAGTTCCTGCTCAAGAGGATATACACATAGAGGAAAATGAAGAAGGTGTGCATACACAAAATCAAAGGCATACCCAAAATATAGGTATTCCTTCAAATAATCAACTCCCCCCACTTCAAATGGTGTCCAGTAAGGGGAAACAGAAAAGTCAGGTTTCATCCCACCACACCTCTAGAGAAGGAAAATCACTATCATTAGAGGAATGACACGCACAGTAAGAGGAAGAAATGAAAGAGTTAAGGAGGTTGAATGCAAAACTACTTCAAGGAGGTCTTCCTCAACAACGTACTGGAGTCTGTCAGTCGGGGGAACTTGTTGCAGCTATTGAGAAGGATCAATATTATCCTCCTTTACTAGTACACCCTCACAGGTCTAATCCTATGGGTCATGCGCAACAAAAACCGATTGTACTACCATTAGTGGAAGTACTGATCGCCACACCTGTCCATGATCCAGTTACTGCACCTGCTTGGGTCCAAGATCAATAATATTTTTCTCAAAGATTAATAACTACCATTGAGACATTAAAATCTTGTTTGAAAGCTATGGAAGGAAAACATGCACATGTTCAACCAGAAAATAAAGCTTACCCTGAATGGGTTGATGCAATTTCTCCCCCATAAAATTTTGCAAATATCGCATTCCAAATTTTTAATGGTTTGGGAGATCCACAACAACACTTAACAGATTTTGTTTCTCATTGTGATCCTATTATGGGAACTCCTCAACAACAAGAAGTTGTTAAGATCAGGTGTTTTGTATAATTATTACAAGGGCCTACTTTTGTCTGGTATACAAGTTTGCAATCTCGGTCAATTACTGGGTGGGAAGATCATTGTCAAAGGTTGCTTCTTCAATTTAGGTCATCCTTGCCAAAGATGAACGTTTCTGATCTGACCCATTGTAAGAAAAGGGATAATGAAAGAGTTTCATATTTCATTTCTTGCTAGAAGGGATTAACATATTCCTTCAACCTGACATACCCTCAAGAAGAATTATTTCCATTCTCTATGGAAAATTTAGGTGATGAATTATGCACACCGTGGATTCCTGTGAAATACATAGGAGGGTTTTGAGACCTTACATCAATCTCTTAGAAGATTGAAGACTCTCTTATATGGACTAAGGGTAAAATTCGTGTAATTCCATCAGTTCTAGGAAAGAGAATGGGGAAAGAATAGACTGCTACAATTACGCTTAACCAAGAACCTGTACCTGATTCCACCTCAACACCTTCATCATATCGAAGGGATCCACCTCCTGAGCATCATCAACAATGGCCATCTCATCAAGACAATCCAAGAGATCAAAGACAAAAAATAGTTTGATGAATTAAAGAACAAAGTTAATTTTTTTCGGAATGAAAAAGATTCTGGCTACTTCATCTCGGCTCTGGAAAACAACCTTGATTAGTTTCCAAGGCCCAAAAGGGCGAACATAGAAGGAGATGAAGACCTACCCATCTATTTCCCATTTTATCAGATGATGGGGTATACCATTTAGGAGTGTTTTGTCTTTAAAGACCTCCTGAAAAAAATGGTGGACTCTGGGCAGGTAAAACTGATAGGTTCTTCAACCTAGGTGGCAAGTGTTACTGCAACTGATCTTGAGGAAAAGGCAAATGGCATGAAGTCAAAAGTAAAAATGTACCGAAATTTTATGATTGGATGGTCAGGAAAATGATCAACCGAATTCATTCCATTTTACAAACAAAATTGATGTAACAAATTGTGTCTTCTACTATGAATTCCACAGAAAAACCCCCTACATCAGAAGGAAAATCTTCGAAGAAGCAGCATAATTTGAAGAATAAAGAGGTGTCAGAGGAAGATGATTTTGTGTCAAAGACTAAATTTTCTTTAACTCTGGCAGATTTTATGCCATCTTCTTCAAAAGCACAAGCACCGCCCTGCCAAATGATATAGCCAGAATTGGATAATGAATCATCGTTAGATGAATATTTGATCTTCGGTTCCTTTAACATGATTCACATAATGGATCCGTATGCCAGCCACAGTTTCGATCTTGATGAACCTGAATTACCTATTTCAAAAAGATTAATTTGAGTAAGAGACAGAGTTCTAGGATACAATGGAGGATGTGGATATTCCAAAATCCACTATTTCAATCCTACCTCTGTTAGAACTTTGTATGCGGTTGAAACTCATGGAAAAGCCCTTCAACGTGCTCAATAAGAGCACAAAAGTTCTTCCACACATGGTGGATTCAGTTCTGGTACAGTTATTTTGGAATATCAGTTAGAGGTTACAACTTCTTCAACTCAGCAAATAAATATACCTACTCAGTCCAACTTCTCGAACCCAGGAGTATTTCCAACTCCTACCCCAATACAAGATGCATCTACTTCCAAAGCATCATCTTCTAAGGCACCTGCAAAACCATAGTTTCCTGATGGGAAGCGCAGACCTTTGGATCAAAAGTGGGATGTCTTGATATATTTGGCTCAAAAACCGACCAAGTTATCAATTATAGATTCCTTGAATCTATCCAAAGATATATATGAGGCACTTATTGAGGCTTTGTCAAGTCCTCAGGAGTTTGAAACTGAAATTTCTTCTGCTGAAGTCGACCATGTAGGGAATAATCCTACAGAATTCCAGGTAGTGATATCTTTTACAGATGAAGAGTAAGATGATGTTGTACAAGGACATATTAGACCTTTGTATTTATCTTGTATGATCGATGATATAGACATCCGAAGAGCTTTCATTGATAATGGATCCAGAGTCAACCTCATCCCTATTCGTAAAATTCGTTGATTGGGACTCATTGAATATGATCCATCTTCTTCTACATTTATGTTGTAAGGATATGATAAAAATGAACACGAACCTCTGGGTGAGATCACACTTAGAACTCAGTTTGGAGATCTGGTATCCAATTCAAATTTCATGGTTGTTCATCATGACACAAACTTCAACATTTTTCTTGGAAGACCTTGGATACATCAACATACATCTATACCCTTGTCATACCATCAATGTCTCAAATATTGTTTCAATAGTCATGTTGGGACATTGTGTGGTGATAAATCCCCACTAAAAACATGTGAATCACAATTCATTGAGGCATAATTATATCACATGGAGGGAAATGAGAAATCCACGATAAGGGAGGTTACCAAAGTTAATTCTTTTTATGGATTTGAAAAGATTCCAGTGGACACATTCATACACATGAGTACAGATTATGTGGTGCGTGTCATTAATATTTACAGGATAGATCCAAATCCAAATACTCTTATGGAAACATCCATAATGTCAATTATGGAAATTGATCCAGACAGCATGGGAGAAATTTTTTATTGGACAAGAAATGATGAAAGCAATCATTGAGATGTCTTCATTTCATCTACTGAAATCTAGCAATTCTGTACTTCATCAACCAAGCCATAAAAAGTCATAGCAATGTCAGAGGTGAACAATGAAGTCGATTCCTAATCTATCATCTCCTCTTTATTACCCATGGAAGACCCTTCATCATCAATAGGGTCAGAAATAGTAGTCTCTTCTTCAATATGTTCAAGTTTTAACTTCTCTATTGATCAAGAAAACTCTGCTTCATCATCTACTATACAAGTAGAAATAAAGGAAGTAACACATATTGAATAGGAAGAGGAAGATCTCAGGGATTCTCTTCTAGCATTAGAATAGGGTATCTCTACCACTATGAATGAACTCGAAGAAATAATTCTGGGAAAAAAAGAAGATACATGCCCCACATTGATCAGTGCGGCCATTACTTGTGAAGAGAAAAAACTATATATTTTATTTCTAAAGAAAAATCAAGATTTATTTTCTTGAAATTATACAGAAATTCCAGGTCTTGATCCCGATGTGGCCAATCATCATTTGGGTATACCAGAAGAACATCGAGGAATCAAGCAAGCTACAAGAAGAACACACCCAACTTATGATTCCAAAATTAAAGGTGAAGTGGATAAGCCTATCAAATCTAACTTCGTTAGAGAATTTCAATATCCCAAATGGTTGGCTAATATTTCCCCTGTGAAAAAGAAGAATGGACAAATTAGAGTTTGCATTTACTTCAGGGATCTTAATCGGCATTGTCCTAAGGATGATTTTCTAGTTCTGATCACAGAACTCTTAATTGATGCAACAGCTGGCTATGATGCACTTTCTTTCATGAATTGATATTCTGGGTATAATCAAATCTGAATGGATCCAGAAGATGAATAATTTACTATCATTAGATCCCCTCAAGGTGTGTTTTTGCTATCAGGTGATGCCCTTTGGCCTAAAAAATATATGTTCAACCTATCAACATGCCATGCATGGTATCTTCAAACCCTTTTTAGGGAAATTTGATTAATTTTATGTGGTTGATTTGGTGGTTAAATCTAGACAACATTATAATCACTTGGCTGATCTGTAAATCATATTCCACAAAATTCAACAACACAATTTGAATTTGAACCCCTAGAAATGTTCTTTCACAGTAACCTCAGGAAAATATCTTGGCTTTGTTGTAATCCATCGTGGTATCAAAGTTTATCCTGAGAAGACAAAATCAATCCTTGGTAGTCACCTATTCAAAATTTGAAATAATTAAGAGGAATTCAAGTACACTTGGCCTATATTCGTCTTTTCATCGCCAATCTGGCAGGCTAGTGTTTACCCTTCACCAGATTAATGAAGAAGGGTGACACATACCAATGGACCAAAGATTTCCAAAAATCATTTTATATACTCAAGAAATATCATGTGATTCTATCATTATTAATTCCACCTGTTGAAAGGAGACCACTTATCCTCTATGTGAGTACTTTAGAGAAATCATTGGGTGCTTTCCTTTCCCAAAAGAATGATGTTTGGAATGAAAATAGCCTTTACTACCTCAGTTGGACTATTCTTGAAGCAGAAACTAGATATTACAGTATAGAAAAGTGCTTCGTAGCATTAATCCTTGCAGTTCATAAATTGAGACACTACCTTCAACATCATTAAGTCTAATTGGTATCTCGTAATAATCCGCTCAAAATTATCCTTAGTCGTATGATGCTTACAGGACGTCTGGAAAGGTGGGAAGTTATTTTGCAGAAATTTGATATCCAGTATGTGTCTCAAAAGGAAATTAAGGGGTAGGCTTTGGGTAATTTCAATGCTGAAAATCCTTCAATAGAAGATACATATTTAGATATTGAACTTCCTGATGAAGAATTTTTTTTATTCAGCATAATATTCAATCAAGGAAAATGTACTTTTATGGGGCCTACATAAGTCCAACCAGGAAGAAAATGGAAGATCAAAAAATCAACAAATTATGGTTAAGAATCATACTTATTTCCTCAGGAAAACCCGTGCTACCATATTCCTTCTTATTGTTGGTAGTCAGTACAAATAATGAAGCAGAATATCAAGCTCTCATCGCAGTCTTGGAATTGGCGCTTTAGGAACAAGTGAATCACTTAAGGGTAAAAGGTGATTCAGACATGGTAATCAAACAAGTCAACAGTGATTATTCCATCAGAAAAGAAGAGATAATCCCTTTTTCTGGTTTTGACAGAGAGTTAATGGTGCAATTTCCCTCAGAACCAATATTTTCTTATGTCCCACGATCACAAAATGCTCAAGCCGATGCACGGACTAATATATCCACAAATATAGCAGATCCAAATCGGGATGAAACAATCATCAGTATTGCCAACTGTCATACATTTTCACCATATGATCAAATCAGAACAGATGAAATAAATTAAATTAGTCCCATTTCTGAACCATATGGTCATACTAAAAGATGGATGACACCTATCAGAGAATACCTTCGAAATGGAACACTCACACCTGATAGATCTAGGAAAGAACAATTTTGGTGGAGTGTGGTCAATATTACTCTTTATGATAGCCCTGATCACCAAAAAATTATCTATAAGTGACGTGTTCATAGAATTAACATCAGATGCATTGATGGTGAAGAGACAATGGCTGTCATGAAATAAGTACATGTAGGAGAATGTGGTTCCCACCAGTCTGGACATAGACAATCTGATCAAATTTGACGGCTTGGATACTTTTGGCCTTAAATGATGCAAGATTGTGTCTATTTCACTATGAAGTGTCATTTTATGCCATATATGGGCCAACTTCATTCATTAAACCCCAGATTTGCTTCATACAGCTCAATACTAATAGCCATTTGCCACATGGGGAATGGATGTAGTAGGACTATAAACTCTGGCTAAATCCAAGCAATTTAATTATATTCTTACTACTACTGATTACATTTCCAAATGGGTAGAGGCAATACCTCTCAATGAATTTAGATCTAAAGGCATTATTATCTTTGTCTAGTTGAAAATCATTTCCATATTTGGTGTCCCTCACACCATATTGATGGACAATGGCACCAAATTTTGTTCATTTGAGATGAGGAAGTTGTATCAAGAAGACAACATCAAATCCAACCATTAATCTCGGTATCATGCATTGGAAAACGACCAGATAGAGGCCTTCAATAATACAGTTCCAAACATACTACAAAATATGGTGGATAAAGATAAAAAGTCATGGCCTGATAAACCTTTTCATGATTTATGGGCCTATCGGACCACCAAACGCACTGCTATGCGGTCAACTCCATACTCATTAGTATATGGAATAGAAGAGGACTTGCCTTTTGAGGTTCAATTACCTTCAGGTAGAGTAGCTATCTCTGATCAGTCATCTATAGATGAACAATCTCAAAAGTGATTGGAATAATTGGAATGATTAGATGAAAAAATATTATTCACCCTGCATCACTTAGAAGACAATCAGAATCGAATATCGTGAGATTTCAATAATAAAGATCATATTAGTTGATTCATTCAAGGAGAATTGGTATTGGTCCTTAGAATTCCAATGATACTAGGAAAGAAACATCCCATGCTATAGCCAATGTGGGGAGGATATTATTCAATACATAAGGTCTACTCCAATGGAGCTTATTCTTTAATCTCAATGGATGGATAGCTCATTACAACTCCAACCAATGCAAGATTCTTGAAGAAGTATTTTGTGTAACACAAATACATTATGGATCTATGAGGTTATGTATCGACTACAGGAGGATCTTTGCTATAACAAAAAAGAACAAGTATCCCCTAACTTGCATTGATGATTTATTTAACCAACTGCATTGAGCTCAATACTTTTCAAATATGGACCGCTGATCTGGATACCATAAGTTGTGTGTGAAGAAGGAAGATATTCCGAAGACGGCATTTAGAACAAGGTACAGGATTTACGAGTTTACAGTAATGCCTTTTGGGATGAAAAATGCACCCTCTGTATTCATGGATGTAATGAATATAGTTTTCAAGGAATATCTCGATGATTTTGTGGAGGTATTTATTGATGATATCTTGGTATACTCCAAAAGCTACGAAGATCATGAAAATCACTTACGCATTATCCTGAAGGCTCTGAGAAGACATGAATTATATGGGAAGTTTAGAAAGTGTGAATTCTGGCTTTAGTAGATTTTTTTTCTTGGCCATATTGTCTCTAAAGATGGAATCTCTATTGATACTTCTAATACAAAGGCAATCCAAGAATGGCCAACACCTACAAGTATAATTGTGGTACGTAGTTTTATTGGTTTAGCAGGTTATTATCGACGTTTCATCCAGAATTTTGCCTAGTTGGTTAACCCATTAACAAAGCTCACACGTAAAGGGGATAAATTTGTTTGGAAAAAAGAGTGTGAAAATGTTTCGAAGAAATGAATAGAATATTAGTCAATGCTCCTATATTAACTCTACAATCGGGGAATAATGGGTTTGTTATTTATAGTGATGCATTGAAGAAAGGACTTGGTTGTGTCCATATGCAGAATGATAGGGTTATTGCCGATGCATCACGACAGTTGAAAATTCATGAGCAAAACTATCCTACTCATGATCTTTAGTTAGTAGCTGTGATATTTTCATTGAGGATATGGAGGCACTACCTCTATGGTGAAAAATGTGAGATTTATACTGATCACAATAGTTTGAAGTATATTTTCTCACAAAGAACTCAACATGAGGCAAAGGATATGGCTTGAACTACTCAAGGATTATGATTTCATGATACACTACCACCTAGGGAAGGCAAATAAGGTGACATATACTTTTAGTAGAAAAGATCATTTAGTTTTGAACACGATGAGAATTGAAAGGGGTCATATTTTCATGGATCTAGTGAAGATAGATATGGGAATTACCATGTAAGGTGAAACATCAATACTTTTTCAAATGGTTTACAAACCATCTTTACTAGACATGATAAATAGTTCTCAGACCAGTGATGACGAGTTTCAAAAGATGATTAAATCTTTGAATGATGGGATATTGAATGAATTTGGGTATGAAGATGGAATTTTGAAATTTGGGAAGAGGCTTTGTGTTCCCAATATACCAGATCTAAAATGGGAATTGTTGGACGATGCTCATAGTTCCAATTTCTCTATACACTCTGCGAGCACCAAAATGTATAGAGACTGGAAGGAACATTTTTTGTGGGACAATATGAAGTGGGAGATGGCTGATTTTTTATCAAGATCTATGGTTTGTCAACAAGTGAAAGCTGGAAGGCAACATCCTGGAGGAGTCATGCAACCTCTTCCCATACCGGAAAGAAAATGGGACAATATTACGATGGAATTTCTCATGGGGCTACCAAAGACTCCTAGAAGTAATAATTCAATATGGGTTGTTGTTGATCGTCTTACCAAGTCAGTAGATTTTCTTTCTATAAGAGAAGAGCTACCACTAGAACTTCTAGCAATACTATATATTAATGAAGTGGTGAGTCTTCATGGAGTACCCCTATCAATTGTTTCTGATTGTAACCCCCATTTTACTTCAAAATTCTGGAAGAGTCTTCAGAAATCCCTAGATATTGTAATTCAATTGAGCACTTCCTACCACCCTCAAACAGATTGAAAATTAGAAAAGACTATTCACACCTTATAAGACATGTTGAGATCATTCTCTCTTGACTTTCAGGGTATGTAGGATCAATATTTACCTCTGGTATAATTTTCAAAAACATTAGATTTCATTCGAGTATTCAGATGGCACCATATAGAGCATTATACAGAAATAGATGTCGCACACCGACCTATTGGGATGACATTGGTGAAGGAAAACTTTTAGGTCCAGAACTGGTGGAGGAAACGATGGAAAAGGTGAAGGTAATCCAAAATCACATCAAAGCAGCTCAAAGTAAGTAGATGAGCTATGCTGATAATCGAATGAAGGATTTGGAATTTCACGTAGTAGATCATGTTTACATGAAGTTATCTCTATTGAAGAAAAATATATTTTTCGGTAAGAAGGTTAAATTGAGTCCCAGGTACATCGGACCATTCGAAATTCTAGAATGAATTGGGGTTGTATCTTACCATTTGGAAAAGCCACCAATCCTCTCCAAAGTTCATGATGTGTTCCATGTATCACTGTTTAGAATATACATGACTGACCCAACGCATGTACTCACATACGAGAATTAGAACTGGAACACGATCGTTCTTATTGTGAAGAGCCCATCAGGATTCTTGATACCAGTGAACAAGTGCTGAGAAACTGAACGACTCATCGGGTAAAAGTTCTATGGAAAATCCATAAGATGAAAGAGGCAATGTGGGATCCCGAGGAAATTTTGATGGAGAATCACCTGAGTATTTTTATACATTAATTTTCTAGAAATTTCGAGGACGAAATTATTTGAAGGAGGGGATAATGTAACACAACAATATTCTACGGCATGCATCCCTTTCAATAATACAATAGTGTGTTTTGTACGCAACTTCGAGTTCTAACACACACACCACAACCAATCAAACTAGTTGTTATGAATAGTAATACCCAATTTTTGAAATATTATAAATTTTATCTTTCAAAATGGACTTATTTTTTGGATTGATAATATCAAAATTATCGTAGGGTGAAATTTTTGTATTTTTCTGAAAATTTTCATTTTTTTATGAATAGTGAAAAAACACTGATTTATAGTTTAAAACCGAATTTTTTATGTTAATAATTATTCATTTTATTTAATTTATTTAAGGTCAAAATAGATACATAATACCTATATAAGTTCAATGTAATTCATTGGAGTTAGTTTAGAATAATTTTAGATATATTAAAATTTTGTTGAACTCTTCACCGTCTTTTACCCACCTCCTAGGAGAATCTGGAAATTCACAGAAAACATAATTTTACCACTTCTGTGAGTGTAATTTCGAAAATCTGACCGACATGGTTAATATCAAGGAGTAAAATGTGGTTCAATGAGATGAAAATAATTTTTGGTGAATAGTAATTTTTTACTTTTATTTACCACTATTAAAAGTAAATGGGATAATTAAGGGTAAAAATGATATTAATATTATAGTAACACATGTCCTAATTCTATTGGACAAGTGTACGTCGACCAAAAACAACCTTAGAAATAAAATATTATCATTTAGGTCCACTTGGACTAGATTAGGACATTTAATATTATTTAATTCAAAGAAGAGTTAAAAGATTTAAAATCAATGTTTATTTACTAAGACATTTTTAATATAGGGTTATACATAAGATAAATTAGATTGTAAATATTCATTAAAAAGATAACAAGATTTAATACATAATGGTATTTTATTTATAATTTTTATCCATTATATAATTTAATTTATTTATGACACAATGGTGTTGCAGTAATTACTTAATTAATGAAATATTAAAATAATTGATATTATAAATATCAAAATAAATTTAATTTGTGACTTTCTAACAATTCCACTAAATTTATAGGTTAATATGACATATTAGTATTGGTTATATAAATTTTCTTCAATGTAATAATGCTGTTCTGAAATTATCAAAAACCAAATACTCAATAGTGTCAAAATTGGCATAAAAGAGTTTTTAAAACAAATATTATATTAATAATTGATATTAAATTACTAAAAATATACGGTTCTTCCAAGAGACTTATATCATGATAGGTGTGTCATTAATAGACCACTTGGGGGTATCTTGAAGGTATATAGTATGTTTAATAACTATATAATATAAAAATAAAAAAGTTACATTGTAAGTGTCATACTAATTAACTAAGAGTTAAAACCTAATGATAAGGTTAATATAATGAACCAAACCTGTCTAAATTCTATTGTTTTAGTGGTTTTCGACCCATACCCACATTAAACTTTAAATAAAACACTTTGTAGCCATTAGAATCTGAATATGAATTTATTATAAAATAATATTTTAAGCTTTTCCAAAGGTGCCCCTCACCACTCTTATAAAAGGGTACTCTCCCTTATCACTAATTAACAAATTCAAAGCCTCTTGGCTCGGACAAACCATACCCAAATACTCTCTCAACATCCCTCACTATAACCTGGAGGCCTTAGTTTGATCATAAAGCTATCCTAATGAGCCCTTTTGATCAAATCAAAAGGAAGAACCCAAAGAAAAGGTAATGTTTTCACCACCCTTTTTCAAGTTCATTTCTTCTTCATCTTCTTCTTTCTTTGTTATTCCCATTCTAAAATAATAAATCTAGTATATAATATATAATGTGATATTATTAAAAATATGTTACAACCATTTTCAGTATTCTATCCATCTTTGAATGACATGTCACCATATGTGCGTACGTACTGACTACCGTCTCCACGAACGTGATGAGATTCATTCCCCATCGTATCCATTCAAGAATAATTCTCATTTGATGATTGAAAGTAATTTTTCAGAACATAATATCATTATATATAGTAATAAGGCACAACCTATCCATAACAAACACGACTTATGTAACAAAACAAATAAAATAAAATGAGTAAGTTAACACCCGAAACAATGATATTACTAAGATATTATTAACAAATCAATGTTAAAAGATCATATATGATATCAGAATTATGTATATGGTTCTTTTATTACTTAATAACATTGTTTTATGGAGAAATTATTTACATTTCATATGCTTGTTTTAATAAAAAAATTTATGTTATGTTTACACCTGTTCATATGAGGAATGAATTGGACTTAATAAGTGACTGCTGGAGCCCGCTATAGCTCATTGATGCATCAGTAGGTCTCATGAGACAAAATAGTTTCTTGGTATACGGCCTTGACAAAATATTATTTGTAGTCTTGGCACGAGGCCTTGAATATGTGGTTATGATTGTATGGCATTATGTATTCCATCATTATAAATGTTGTTATTGATATTGCATATGAATATTCGACTAGTAGAATATCCATGTGAATAAGTAAGTGGAAATATTTCATTTTATAAATTCCATATTATTCTGAAGTTCACGTTTAAATAGCTTTTGTTTTATCTATACATTGCATTAAATGTTTATGTTTATTTATGAATGTTTTCACTATATTGTTATCCTTACTAAGCATCTCATCTCACCCATTTCAATGTTTTATTTTTCCCAGGATGTGGAGAAGTAATTTATGAATGACATGCAGGGATAATATGAGGGGATATGAAGACAAGATGTTTTTGTAGTAGTTTTCACTTTATGATGTAATGTAAAATTTATGAATTTATCTAGTTATTCCAAGGCTACTAAACTAATTGATCATTCGAGACTTGATCTTTCTTGTGATCATGCAAATGATATGTAATAATGCACCGTCTCTAGGTAGCTGGGGTCGAGGGATTATAATTCCCATGTTTCGAACCATTGTAGCGCTGAATCAGTAGAGTAACATTTTTTTTAAACATTATCTATATTTTATTTTTTTGCAAACTGATTCAAATATCATTAGAAATACAATAATTTATGGCATTTCATTCAATAATTAAAACATTTATTTTACCCCTTATAACCATTGCCTCCATGATTCTTATCAGGCATAGAGAATAATGGAAAGATCAAAATCATATCTCCATTATTTTTCGATTTTCTATTGAAGTTCAGTTTCCTTTTATTTCTAAAACCATGATATTTATACATTAATATAGCCTCTATTTCAAACTTGGTATCATAACGTAAAATATCTTCATATATATTGATGTCACTTATGCGTAACACCGTTATGAGATTTGTATTTATACCACTAATGAATTGGTCAACCATAAATTTATGTAGGATGATAATTCTAGCAGATAACCTCATAAGTCATGTAAAATTTCCCTCATCTCTACTACTAGGATTATCATCCCTTTTCATTAAATCGAGAAAATCTTTCTCCAACATCAAATGAAGAATACACAGAAATTAATTATACAAAAAATTGTTCATGAACTAATCCTAATCTATGGACTAAATTTCATCCAATTCCCTCATATTATTTATTAGAGTCAGCCACTAGTCTGCTTCTCATTCTAAATGGTAAAAACCAAGAATCAATTTCTCCTGTTCTTAAAATTAGATAATGGAAAATATCATTTCAGTGGAATCGATCCATTATGCAAAAAATAGTGAATCAAAAGACCCACTAAAACTATATGGGCATTGCCTCATGAATCATTAAACAAAATGTTTCATTCTATGATATTATGGAATTACAACACGATTCATATCTTCATAAATATATAAGATAATATAATAAATGTTTTCCATTCCATATTTAATATCATTATGATACTAAAGAGTACAATCATAACATTTACCTTCACACTAAATATTGATATGGTTCCATTAGGTTTAATCCATTGACTAAAACAAAAAACATAGATTTAGAAATAACAATCATAGTGAGAAACAACATAATATTGGAATCACTTATAGGATGTCTAAAATATTAAAACTAATGTAAGATATGATACATTAGGATTATTATAGGTTATACATATCCAAATTCTATTTAAATCATTAATGATTTGTTGTAGAATATTTTTAAATTTCTAAAGCATGTTTCCTTGGTGTTTCAAACAAGGTGTGAAACAAGAACCATTAGCGGTCACCAGTTCCTGATTGAGTATAGCTCAATAAAATGTTTTTTTTGGTTTTAATACTATGTAAATATATTCTAGATTCAAAACTGCTTATATTATCTAGAAAATGATTTATTATAATAAAACCACTCATTATATAATTTTTGATAATTCTACGATATTTTCCTTTTCCTCAACTCTTCATTAGACTTATTATCAGAAATGTCCATTTAGTTTTCACCAAGGATATATCATCTTTATTTCCAAAGGTTAACTAATATTTTTAGCATATACCATCTTTATCGTCTTTATCTTATCATGGATAGAAATTATATCATTTTTTATATAATACATAAAAAATACATAAAAAATGACTAAAGACCATATTAGTTAGGCACATTCAATAAATAAGGAAACATAAACATTAGTACATAATTTATCTACATTTTCACCCACTAGGATCTAAATTACAGTGACCATTTTGAGAAACAAAATAAATTATAAATATATTGATAACCTGGGAAAAATACAAAAGAAATTTTGAACTCATATGCTCAATAAGGGTATATATGAAATATATAAAAGCATAATTTTGAGTATAAGGGAACGAGACTAGGATAACAACATTATAAGATCATACCCTACATTTCAAAGTTCACAATAAAGAGTCATCTAATAAATATTAGAATTTTATAAGACATGAATCAATAAGTAATCAAGAGAATAAGACATCAAATCATTAAATTGGGATAGGAAAAGAAAATTTGGTAGACGCATAAGAATATAATATTATTTCCATGATACTGAATGACTAATTCCATGTTCTTATTTGAGGAATGGGTACCCTCCATAAACTATCCTAGTAGTCAGGGAAAAATCTCATTTCCATATTAGTGATCAAATTACTTTGTTGAACTAAGTTCACTCCCTATTACATCCATTTATATAACATGAGATAAAAATCATTACCAATTCATGTGAGGGAGATATTCATCCTACCCTTATCATAATGAAATATTACATATATATTCCACAAGATCATAGAAAATAATTATATCATTACCCGTGAAATCTAAAATTGACACCATAAACATGGCATCAAATCATAACAAATAGAACATTGATAGGTTTCATAATCATTTCATTTTATAAATACCCATAACGAGAATTGTGTTTTATAAGCATTTTATCATGTTATAACTCATAGAAGAAAAACATTTGTCATAAACAAATATTTATTAATAGAATAACCATTTAGGGAATGAATAAGAACAACATAACATGATCCTAACCCCAGTAATACATATGTAACGACAGAAAATATCATCTTAGATTGAAGATAATTTTGAAAAATATTTTCAAAACCATTCTTGATGAAAATATTAATTATCATTTTTTAAATTTATTTTTAAACTGTAAAATATATAAATGTACATTTATTTGAACATATCATTAAAAACTTTTTAAGGAATATTTAAAAACAATTTTATACACTTTTAAAAAAAATTCTCCAAATCCATTCTCATTAGTAATGTGCTAATTTAAAATCATTTTGAAACATATTTTAATACAATATTTTTTAGTAAAATATATTTTTGTCTGAAGAGGAATATATTGTTCCATTTTCTTAAAAACACATTCTTAATTATCTTAAGTAATTAAATGTTTGAAAATGGTACTGATACATGAATATATCGTGAACAACCTATTTATATTAAAAAAATGTTCCATTTTTAGAGATAGATTAAAATATTTCCTCAATGAAAAAATGAGCAAATATAATTTTGATAAATGATGAGATTGTAGCAATAAACTCTTACCACTTTGGTAATATTGAATCAAAATATTCAAGAGATAATAAAATTAAATGAAGCCTAAAATAAATTATAAAATATAATTTTCCATGATATATAATTTCAGAAGGTAATATATACAACTTCTAAACAAATATAAGTGAATAAAAAAACATGTGCCTCCTATATGGAAATTGAGACAATGATACCTTTCCAATTTGGTACCTTTTGAACTATAAAACCACAAAAAATAATTATAATCAAATTGATATGAATGTAAAATAAATTTAGACGTGAAAATAATTTAATATTAAATATTAAATATTTAAACCAAAAAAATGAAATGAGTGTTGAATATGGCATAAGTCTCATAGAAAAAAATTTAGGACTAGAAATTATCTTACCTTATGTCTTTACACTCATCGTAAATGATTAAAATTCATGTGAAAATAAATATAGGATTATTATATATATATATTATTTAACACTCTTTTGTTACATCATTAAATATATTATTTTATTTTTTCATTTTGTTGCCCATTTATTATCATTTCCAATTTTATTATAAATTTCAGGTAATAACTGATTTGTTTTCCACACGTGATTTAATTTGTAATATTTTTTGTCCACTTAATTGTATAATGATTTCAAAAAATCCATAATGAAAAAATGATATAAATATAACTTGTATAATGTACATCAGTATGTATAATAATTTATAAAATAAATCAATATAAGATGTGATACAACATTAACGGAGATGGTAGGTCACACGTATGCATGAACGATGATTCAATTTTATTGTCGTATTGAGAGAAGGAAAAGTAAAAGATAAATATATAAACATTATAACTCCAGTATAATTATTAATTCATATATAAAAAATATTTTTATTAAACTCGTACATAATATACTCTATTTTAAGTGTGAATTAATCACATTGCATTGAGAAGGAAGTAGTCCACACATCAACAAACAATGATATCATATTCCCAAAAAAAATCGAATGAATGAAGGTATGTGTTATATAATAATTCAAATGAAATGAATAATTCATAAATATCATATATATTATATATAAATTGAATTTCCACCATTATTCCTGACCTTGAAACGTGTTAATGGATGAACCAATGACATTGGTTCGCAAGATTGTTCACTTCCATAAAAATATATAATGATTATATATCCCATTTTATTGATGTCTATGTATGTTTTGGGATTAAATTTAATATGAAAACATCTCGGTATAGCGAGTTCACTAATGTTATTATATAATAATGAAATAAAAATAATGTATGGATGGAGAAACAAATAATTTAGAAGTTCTTCTTCGAGGATGTCACCTATTTATTGGGTAAATCCTTCTGTTTTTCACCATAGTGATTCCTTGGATGGATATATTAAAAAATTTAGGCTTCCGAAATTGTAGGAGGGATGTAGGGGGATATTGGGTTATGTGTTTCCAATTAAAAATGGCTTTAGTGGTTGGAAATATGGAGGGAGGAGAGTTCCCTTTTTATTATGGAGGAAGAGTGGTATTCTTGTAAATATAATAAGGTAAACAATATGGAAAGGTATCCCTTATATAAGTTTCATAAATTAATAATTAATTTTAGGTCCAAGAGGGTAAATATAATAAATATGTCCACTTAATTGTGTTAGGTCATATGCATGGCCATATTTAAAAATTATGTTTTAATATTAACCACTATGTAATCATGTTTGTAACATAATCTCTATAATTAATTTCAATTACATCCACTTTTATTTTATGTATAAAAAACTTTTACCAAATTTTCCAATATATTTTAATTTTATACCAAATATGGACACCATGTTTTATAATTATAATCATATATGTGGTAGAAATTAATTTAAAATTAATCTTGAAGCCGTGTATAGAAAGTGGATTACAAAACAAAATGGTTTAAAAGTTCAAAATGATATTAAATCCAATTACAAAATGAACATTTTCATAGTGAAGTAAATTGAATTAATTTGCATATAATTGTTTTGATTATACTTTACAAAAAAATATAATTTATCCATATAAATATATTAGATGGAAAATTATTTTTCAATTAAAATCCCATATTAGTCACTAGTCATCCAATAATTAAATATTACTGAAAAGGACCAATAAATAATCGAAATATAATTTTGACATTATGAATTAAATGATCAGGATTATATTATAAAATTAATTTTCTACATGTTTGTGAAATTAAATTTATGATTTTTCACCTAAGGATGAAAATAAATGTTTGTTTGGTAATAAATTATTTTATTCAAAACAAGTATACATTACAAAAAAATTATATTTCATTATCAATATATTTAATTATTATCTAAAAACATATATAATAGTTTAATGTTTTTTACTATTTGTATTGCTACATTTAATGTCTATTTAGAAACAGTCCTGTTTAAATTATTATAATAATAAAATATGGCTTCATAGAAAATCTGTGTTGTGTTTAATGAATTTTATGTGGATGTTGCATGTATAACAAGAATAAATTGATTTACCCTATGATGATTGTTCAAAATGGTGAATATTTATATGAAATAGATCAATGAAATTTTATTTTTTCAAATAAAGTTAAAAAACTCAAAATGTTACATATATGGGACCACCTTTACACTTATTTAATCTTATGAATCGGGCATGAGGAAATAGAAAGATTTCCCCAGGAAATGAGTCTCAATCACCATAGATGATGATACTATAATGGATATACAGTTTGCCTAAGATCTATTATCCCTTTACTTAGGATACAAGTATATATTTTTTCCTCATGTGATGATAATAAATATTCTATTTGATGATATTGTGATCTATTCAATCCCAATATAGGTGATGAACTAAGATTATTACATTATGTGTTGATTATAGGATAACCTACGTGAAGATCCTTGAAATACAAATTTTTTTGAATATTCTTCTTGGCTTGAGGATCATTGAATTCCTTATTTGTTGAAAATGAATCTCTCTATTTGGAAAGAACATGATTACCAAGGTGATGGGGATATGTTGCAATCCACATTGAGGACTTGTTTCCTCACGGAGATAAAAATATTCCTTTTCTTTTGAGGATGAGAAACCATATTCACTATTAAAAATATTCTAATATCCATTATGATAAAGATATTTATATATTACTATATTCCCAGAATGTTCCTTATGTTCTAACATCATTATATATGCCTTCTCATAGTAGAAAGTGTTGTAATGAACAAAACTACACAATAAGGTTGAACTGAGAATGAGATTCACAAACATGCCTAAGATATTTATGGGATACACGTACATGGTGATGCACAAGATAAAGTAATTATGTGAATGATGATTTGTTATCCCATCCTCATGTTCCACTTATGGAGCCGACACCATCACCATTGATAGTGAAAGGGAACATGTATTTGGAAAATAGAAATTTGGGTACACATTAACATTACCAGTCCATGTATGATGATCTAACATGATTGTTTTACCTATAAGAATAAATTGTCAAATAAGAAATTTGATCCAAATCATATACCAAATTTTATGGTTTGACAATGATCATCCCAAGGATCTAGTTTGACACAAATTTTATATCAGATTACAAGTATAGTACCTATTATCTGAATATAATATCTAGTGGAGGCACGTACATGGGATCTAATGGTTATAAATTTATCACTCTGTGGTGATGTATAGATCTCATATTCTCTTTTACATTGGCCAAAGAAGGTTTTATTGATCCTGGGTGTCATGTTAAACCCATGTATTGATAGGTATTGTTTACACATGATTACACAAATTTATTAATTTATCCATTAATCATATCAAATGAACATAAAAAATATTACTAGTTAATTATTGGACCACGTTATTGGATTACTACTGAGTTATAGTCACACATTACCCAGGAATACATGGAACATAGGTACCCATGACGATGCACATAGTTTACAAGTTCAGAATTGATGGAGGCCCAAGGATATATGTTTGATATAAAAATATTGAATGAATTTAGAGACATGGAAAAAGTATTATTTTTATATTTATTATAGAATAATTCATATTTATTGATTTCTCATACTCTAATTACTTTTATCGAGAGATCTTGGTTCTTTTTCGAAATCACATCTAATATGAGTGTGTGATATTTTGATTATGAGACCCTTGACCGTTATTACAATTCAGTAGCATCTAGTGTATTGAGAAGACCTCCTGAGGTCCCAATATACATCTAGTGTTGTCATAATTGAGTGAATGATGTCAGAGAATTACAAACATATAAAATTAATATAATTTTGGGAATATTAAATATTTTTTAATATTATAGATAGAGGTATTAAATGTTTTTCCACTATAATTTTCTAGTTAAATACCAAAAAACAATAAATATGTTTTTTAATTATTACATTATAAATAATATTTTTTCAAAATACAATTTAATATTGATGAAATATATAAAATTATTTCTCATTGATTTTTTAGCATAGTGATCTTTAATGGATGGATTTATGATAATGATGTAATTAGTTATATGATAAGGTGGTGTTGTAAAATTTTATATAATCATGTATGAAATCCATAAAGAATATATTTGAGAATCATTTTACACGAATGAACTATATTGTTATTTTACTAGTGTTTTTAAATGTGTGATTCTTGATTCATTCATGCATAATCATATTTTAATGAGGATAGATTAGTCGGTTATGATGAAAACTTATATACTGAATTATAAAAAAATAATATTCACACAATGATGTGTTCTAAGAAAATATTAAATATAGAATACTTGATAATGAAGGTGATGAAAACAAAATAACTATGGTTTTAAATAGTTTTATCAATAATGTAACATTCCAGTGGGTAGAAAATAATACATTATTAATGGAGTGGCCCATATAATTCAGATTTTTGTAGATATATTATATGTAATACATTATAGGATTTGACAACATTATATTCTATTTTATTGTATAGTGACACATAATTATCACTGATTAAAAAGAAAGTTTATGTTAAAAATTAAAATTATGAAGAAATAATGATCTCAAGCTTGTAATGTCTAAAATAACATCTTCATAAGAGTCTATGATTTTAATATATGATTTCTTCGAAATAAGTAACATTAGTTTGTTAACTTTATCCCCTAACAACAACAAAATAAAATGAAAACCTGATATATATATACAATAAAAATTAAATATTACCCCTCAAACTAAACATTTCATTAGTACAAGTGAGTATGAATAACTAAAATAAAACATATATTAATATATATTTATAAATATTATTTTATAAATACTAAATTAATTCATTATTTTGTGTAAAAAATTTCTTTCATATGTGTTACATGTTTTATAAAATAATACAACATATATTATTTATTAATGATGATATTGATAAAATATAATTTCAATTTATTAATTCTTTGCTTATTTTTGTTTTTTTTATATTATGAATAACACCAACTAGTATTTTTAAAAAGATATTTTCTTATAAATAGAATTTATAACTATTATTTATAAATATATTTATAAGTTATTTTCATTTATTTTATCCTATTATATTGAAAAGTTAAACATCATTTTCGACGTCATAAAAACAATATATGATTATGTAATATTTTCGTCACCGGTGTCCCATCGAACTTGTCTTCAAACGGACCTATCATTCGATCCGCGTGTCAGTTCGGCCTCCTCCACCTGCCAGATCATAGATCGTTCCATGAGCTTCAGTTTGACTGGTCGCGGCGCCCACATGCACTCCTAGATGATATGTTATGGCCCTTGTAGTGGGAATCAGGTTTGTTATGTTTTTCAATGCCTCGTTTCTAGCAGTCGTTCCCCGTCAGCTTTTTTTTAATTGGTCGTAACTTCTAATCCGCCTGTCCATTCAGATACTTTTACCTTTCAGGTCGAAGATCGTTTCAGGATCATTGATTTGATAGGTCGCGGATCTAAAACGGACTCTCGGATCATAAGTTATCTCCGTTAATGTGAGTCCAATGTTTTTGACTCTTTGTGACCATTTTGACGGGATTTAACGGTTGCTCCATTTATTACTGTTTATTTTGGATTACATGACTTGTTATCTTTATCAATGGTTTTTGGTGGGTTATTCTAATGATTATGTTGAATTATTATGGAGTTTTCCAGAGTTGTCACGAGTTTCCATGCGTTCTCATTCTTTCTAATGCCTCAATCACTATATGCTTTTCCATCCTTTTTTATTCGTTTTCATGATTTCTCATCCCTTATCGCGTCTTTTCATACTATTTCATGTGTTTCCTTTATTATTTATTATTTATTATTTATAATATACCTTAATTTATTTATTATCTATTATTTGTAACTAGTTATTTCTTATTTCTTATTTATTTTTGATTATTGATTTTTTATATTTATTTATTATTTATTATTTATATTTACTTATTATTTATTATTTATTATTTATTATTAATATTTATTATTTATTTATTTATTTATTTATTTATTTTTTATTTTTTATTTTTTATTTTTTATTTATATATTATTAATTTATTATTTATTATTTATAATTATTTATTATTTATTATTATTTATTATTTATTATTTATATTTATATTTATTTATTATTTATTTATTATTTGTATTTAATTATTATTTATTATTTATTATTTATTATTACTAATAATAAAATATTTTTTATAATAATAATATTTGTTAGTGGTTATTTATTATTTATTATTTATTATTTATTATTTATTATTTAAAATTTATAATTTATAATTTATTAATTATTAATTATTATTTGTTATTTATTATTAATATTTATTATTAATATTTATTATTTATTATTTATATTTATTATTTATATTTATTATTTATATATAATATTTATTTATTTATTTATTTTTTATTTTGTATATATTTATTATTTATTATTTATTATTTATTATTTATTATTTCTATTTATTTATTATTTATATTTACTTATTATTTATTATTTATTTATTATTTATTATTTAATATTTATTATTTATATTTATTATTTATTATTTATATTTATTTATTATTTCTATTTATTTATTATTTATTATTTATATTTATATTTATTTATTTATTATTTATTATTTATTATTTATTATTTATTATTTATTATTTATTATTTATTATTTATTATTTATTATTCATTAATGATTAATTATTATTTATTATTTATTATTTATTATTTATTATTTATTATTCATTATTTATTATTTATTATTTATTATTTATTATTTATATGTATTATGTATTTTTTATTTTTTATTTCTTATTTCTTATTTTTTATTTATTATTTTTAATTTTTAATTTATATTTATTATTTATTATTTATTATTTATTATTTATTATTTATTTATTATTTATATTTAACTGTTATTTGTTATTAATATTTATTAATTATTTATTATATATTATTCCTTATTTATTATTCATTATATATTATTTTTTATTTACTATTTATTATTTATTATTAATTATTTCATATCTATTACTTATGTATTATTATTTTATCAATTAATATATATAAGTATATTAAATTTTGTTTATTAACAACATGGCGAGCTTGCTGGAGTGGTAAAGTCTTTGGAAAATATGCAAGAGGTTAGGGGTTCAATTCTTACCAAATGCAGAATTTCTTTATATTGCAAGGGCATGCATGTGCATGTGCATGTGCGTGGGATGTGCATGCATGGATAAATAATGTTAATAAAATAATACTAAATACATAAATAAATAAATAAAATACGAAATAAAATAAATAAATAAAATAAATACGAAATAAAATAAATAAATAAAATAAATACGAAATAAAATTAATAAAAAATAAATACAAAATAAATAAATAAATAAAATAAATAAAATAAATAAATAACATCAAATAAATAAATAAAATAAATACGAAATAAAATTATTAAAATAAATAAATAAATATGAAAAATAAATAAATAAAATAAATAAATACGAAAAATTAATAAATTAAATAAATAAATAAATAAATAAATAAATAAATACGGAAAATAAATAAATAAATATGAAACATAAATTAATAAATTAATAAACTTATATATTAATTAATTAATTAATTGATTAATTGATTAATTGATTAATTAAATATATATATATATATATAATTAAAAAAACAAAAATAACAAAAATAACCAAAATAACAAAAATAAAAAAATCGTCGCTAAATGCCTTTTTTGCCACAATGTATCTAAAATAATTATTCTACTATGCAAATGATATTTCATGTAGACCATATCATAATTAAGCATTAATCATGGTATGTTCAGGTTTTGGTCGGTTTAATAACCAACATGAATAATAATATGGATTTATCTAATCATTGATCATGATAACATTAAAAAAGATATACTATTATATAAATATTAAAACAATTTATTATGGAATTTTAACTTAATTGATAACTCATAAATTATCAAAACACCATTAATTGGATATGAATCACCAAAATATGGTCAGTTTTTTCAATAACCAAGGATAAAAAATGATACACTGAAGAATCGAAGTTAAAAATAAAAAATAATACTTATCCCTAAATGTAACCATCATGATATTGTAATTATGGAATATTTATGATTATTTAATTCTAGCATCTCTCATCCAAACATATTCAAAACTATTAAGACTACTTACACAAGATATTAAAAATATGTAAATAAAATTATATATAAAATAATTTAATTTGCCTAGTATAAATAATTATACTTTTGAATATTGATATTATGTGTGTATTGAATAAAATCAATTTATTATTAAATTTATTTAGGGAGAGTATATAATGAATCAGTATAAAGGTATGGGTTTTTTTTTTGTAAAATACATATCTTGGAGACATGTTTTCTATCATGTACATAATTTATTTTATGTGGTTTATATCCTAAAAATGAGAATATATTTACAAAAATAACATTTATTTATTTATTTTTATGCTCAATTTAAATATATCTATTTCAATATTTTTCTAATTATAATCCCTTTATGATGTGATGGTTTTATTTAACTCAATACTGATTCATTGAATTATATTATTCTTCTTGAAAATACTTCATATATGCTGGGAATGTTATTCCTTGTGATTTTTTGTGGTATATAATATTTTATTTCTTTGGGTTCAAATTTTTTACCACATAACACCCTATTCAAATTTTCCTTACTTCATGAAGTATGTTTTCTATAATAGACATCAGTAACTGAAATCTCATTATTTTCAATACATGGTAAATTAGGAACTCGACCTTATGTATTCTTATTGTAAGTTGATTTGACATTTTATATAATGTTCTATTTTATTATTCATTGTTTAATACCTCTTTTTTCAATTGTTTCTATATGCTCATCCTCTATCATAAAAGTAAAATGTTTTCAAGAATGGACATCCAACTCTAAACTAGATCTTTTTTTTTCGTTTCCATATATTCCTTCCTTCCAATCTTCTCCAAAATTTTTGGGAAATCTAATATGGATTGTTTTATTTGATTATAAATAATTTTTTGCCTCTATACTGATAGAAAATTTTATAGTCTTTTTACAAAGGAGTTTTCAAAATAGTGGTATCTAAAATTATTTTATAGCCTTTCAAAATAAACTGCTTCATCTTCTAATAGAGTTTTACATTTACAATCATTATAAATTTTATTATAATCATTAGTTGGATAATATTTATCAGTTATTATCTTTATAATTTTTCCAGTTTAACATTTTGAAAATTACTTTTGAATGTGACCTAAAACATCTATATAATACAGATAAGTTTAATATCATCTCTATTAATTTTTAACATCGAAAAAAACATTCTAAAAACATTTATGTTTTATTCAATAAATTCTCTCTCAATTGTTATGGATTAAAAATTAATTTATTTTCAATTATTTTAAAATTATATCAAAATAACACATAGATTATTTATTTTGGATGTTGTTTTACCAATATACATTTAATATTTTTTAAACTATTTCATATTCATTTTATCCAAATTTTCATTGGTCAAATATGTTTTGAAAATAGAACTATTGAAACAAAAAAATATCTGTGCACTTTTCCATAGAAATAATGATGTAATCCTCCCAGAGAAATAAAATCTGTATTTTTTGAATAGATTAATCTATCCATTCTAAATGAAGTTGAATGTAAAATTTATATGTGCCAAAAGTCCAAATAATAGTGAAGGATAAATGGAATGAACTCACCTCCAATAGTAAGATGTAGATTTCGGAGATCGATGATGAAAAAGGCAATGAAGCATTAACATACAATTTTTGAGTTTTATTTGAGAATGTTTGTAATATTAATTGTATGAATAAGTGTATATGTGTGTTAATGATTTCATTTGAATAGTTATGGAGACCAAATAAACATAAGGATAAATATTTATGTTAATTGAAATACATAACAATTTTATAATAAAATCTACATTACCACGCATGGCATTCTCAAATGGAACTCACACAAGACCATTCACTCAAGAACATTCTTAAATGAAAAATTTCAGATTACCACACCTATAGTACCCCACCAATATTTTCACAATTAAATCTGAAAATAGAACCCTCAACCTAAAATTTCTAGAGGACATAAGAACTCTTAGACGATGATGCGAGGGGAGGGATCTAGTCATGAAGCCCCATCACCCATGTTATCAATCCCAAAATTTCAACTAACTAATTCCCTCACTCACTATGGATTGGACACTAACCCAGTACTAGGGGGACCCACAATTGGGAAATCTAGATCTAGGTGAGGTGGCCCAATTCCCTGAAATACCACTTGTGTGTGGTTCTTCATATCAGACAATATACTACTTGGGAGAGGTATGTCCAGGTTGACCCATAGCTAGGAGATACACACTAGGATAACCCACATATGGGTGACACATACCTGGGTAAGACCCAACTGGGCAACCCACTTGTGGGTGACCCATACATGGGTGATCCATCAGGGCGATCTTTATGGTTCATTATGAAAGGTCGTATCCCCCACACCCCAAGTTGAGATCATTGTTAGGATATGATCTAGACCCTTTGGGAAAGTTCCTTCTTTATCATCCCTAACCACATGAAAAATGGATAGTATCGCCATGAAATTTTCTGCTCAGGACCAATATGCTTGGGGTACCAACACATTAAACCCCACATCTCATTCCAAATCACCATGAGTTGAGACACTCCACATGCTTCTAGAAATATTGGCGTCCCTCCTAGAGTAAGCCCCCAACCAATCTAGTGGGATATGAAACTATTTATTTTATTCAAATATAAGGGTTGAAGTTGGTTATATCATCACCTATGAATATCCTTTTTTTGAAAAAAAATGTAGAGATGACAACATTAAAAGCCCTTCCATTTTCCTTTGGTATACATCGTCCATCCACTTATGGATAAATAAGATTGTGTGGTTTAACCAAACATTAGATTCCTCTTCTTTATCACCCAATGAAAGAATCACTTGGGAAATGTGGTTGGTGGTGATCTTGTTATTTTCAAGATATCAGATGATGGTCCTCCAACTCATTATAGTCCCCAAACATTCACAAAATCAAATCCTGCTATACAGTGCATTCCCCAAAATTAATTTATAATCTTATCAGAGGGACATATTTCCTATGAGACAAAAATTCAGAGGACCTCCATATGTTTGGATCCTTATCCGTTTACAAACTATGTGGGATTTTATTCCTAACCAAATGGGATATGTATGAATCCACAATGAGGTATAAACTAGAAACCCCAAATAATCTCAATTATCTATGGCCACATTCCCAATATTATATTTTCCAACAAGGAAGTTAATAGCACTTATCGGTTCCATGGTCCTCTTCAACATAAATCACACCACATAATTTATTAGGTATCTTTCCCATTTAATTCCTTGATGGATGATGTTAAACTAAATGGTTTGGTCCTTATCACATGACCATAAAAGGTACAATGTGTCCCAATATATGGTCCTCCACTACGTGGGATCTGATTCATCTCATGAGGATATATATAAATCCAATTCATGGGTAGGATCCCAACATTAAAAAATTCCATATCCCAGTATGATGAAACACTTTATAACTCCCCCTACCTGGCATATAACCATAGCGTTGATAATGAATTACATAAGAATATCCAATCCTTCCATAAAAGGGTACCATCAGTAGAAAAACACATATATATAAAGATTATATTAATCTCCACACTTATGATTCATTATTAATTTAATGGAGATTAATATTATCCATGATATGTAATAATGGATTCATTAAGATGTCTTAAATAATTTAGAGAGACTCAATCTAGGAAAAAATCTCAACAAAATGGTGTGATGAGCCCAACCACCCATCCTCTAGACCATCATGTCTTCTCCGACATCATTGGCCCAGTTTCCCAATAGAGGCCTTATTTTGTAAAGTAGTATCATGATCCATAATACATGTATAACCATTGGTAATTTAGGGTTCCATTAATAAACACCATTGAAAACTGAAAAAAATGGATGTGGATTCGTTTTTATGGTAAAGGTTATTCCACAGACACCATAAAACAACATCCCATCCCTATGTTTAATTCAGGCTTAAAAAATAAAGAGCCACCTTCATTCTTGAGTTGAATTATATAATATCACTCTCATTTGGTTTAATTATTCATCAATACCTTAGCCTTTCATTATCACTTTCAGTGTATAATATTAATTTTACATAAAATTCATTTCCCCTAAGAATACATTATTTTTTATTCCCTTTATTGAATGGTGTACACCATGACCCCATGCATGGATTTATTAGTGAAATATAATTTATAAATAGTATAACCTTTATATTTAAGGTGTAAAAACCATATCCATTACTGTCATGATTTCATATTATTTACCAAAAAATTAATTTTATGTAATTGGATAACTATTTATATTCCATGGGGTTTCCATGTTATAATTATTGATTGAATTATGTGTGATATATGTATGTGAATCCATTTGAAATGTATATTAAATAAAATTTCATTCTATGGGTACATTATGATGTATTAAAATAATGACATTTTCACTCTATGGGTTTTTACAAATTTAAAAGTTGAATTAATTTTCTTAGAGTGTTTTATAAATCCATTTATAATTATAAGATTTAATGATGTGATGTTAAAAAATTTTTATAGAACCATTTTTATGGTTAATCATTAAGTTATGGGTTGGTCTTACATAACACTATAATGCATAGATAATTAATTAAATCTCCTATTATAATGATGAAATTAATTGTTAATCTTGATACAATGTAGGAAACATGTTGTGGTGTCTGATCCTATATCATAAATAGGATATTGATACATGATAAAACAAGGTAAATTAGTTGGTAATGTTTGATCCAATATTGGAAATAGGTTTTCATACCTCGTCCACATTGATATGATTCACTGTTTTTTATGTTTCATAATTCCAATGTATTCCTTGTTTCTATAATATGATGAATTTTCATGATATATAATTATAATATGACTTAATTTATAATCTGTAAATTATTTGTATATATGTATCATGTATCTAGATTATACCGATACCCTATCATTATTCTGACTTATTATTGTTCATTATTATAACATTGTTTTACATTTAATAAGTATATGGGCTCACCACATTCTTATATTTCCATTTACTATGATTATAATGACATGAATGATATGAAATATATAGAAGATTTTCATATGTATAATTTTTTGTAGACATATTGATGTTTATATATGGAATAGACCGTTTTGAATATAATTGGAAAATTTCGAATTCTTAAAAGAACATGGGTTTTTTTGTTAATGTATTTTTTAGAATTATCTAATACATTAAATCTAAAATTTCCATTGGAATGTAATCTAATGAAATTTATTCATTAATTTATTTAAATTTATGGTCACATCAGTGGTTTACTATAGATTATATTTTAATAATGTTTTAGGTAAATTTTGAGATTAGTATTATATTAGTAGGCGAAACAATGCTTATTAGAAATGTCACCAATGGTTGATAGTTAAGGGTGATTGTAATTACAATGGTATAGATTATCCTCCAAGAGAGATGTTGTAATACTGTAGGGACTATGAAAACATATAAATTTAACAAAAACCATATGGATAATTCTAAATGGTATGAAAAATTGTTAGCTAATAACTCGTTGTTTTGGTAAAGTATGGATTTTTTCTACAAAAAATTACAACCATGTCTAGATAGAAAAATGTGAATTATTTTTTGGAATGGAAGAACCAAGGGTTTTTGGCCCTAAAAATGTTCTCATATTCAATTAAATGATATTAAATATTGTGTATAATGAGTGGGGCTTATACTACACACCTAGATACCCAATCCTTGTAGATATACATTCCTCTATCACACTCTCTTTAGTAACCATTAAAAAGGGTTTATTTCATAATTAAATTAATTAATGAGGTTTGGATGAATAAATAGATTCAATGAATGATTCATTATAGAATACATATTTTTATTTTGTTTTCATGTTCATATGATCATTTATTAAAATTCTCATAGATATTGTCATAGTCTATTTAGATTTAGTATTTGGCTGAAACAATATCCTAAAAATGAATCTTGAAATGGTATTTATCTGGACACCAATATTTTCCATAATTGAATATAGTGCCCTGATTTAATGTTTTAGAATCATTTATATTCATTTTATGGAAAAATATGTTAGTATCTTAGTCTAAAATATGATATATTAATTGACTAATTATTTGTAATTTAACATTTTTGTTTTGTGATTGATATTAATCAATTAAATTATTGTATATTCAAAAATGTTATGAGGATTTTATGTAAAATATAAGGATTATTATTTAATTTTTCTTATTTATGTTTTTAAATTTAATAATAAATCGGTCAAATGACCATGATAATAAAATGTTATGACATGATCTGAATTTTTGGGAAAAAATATTGAAGAACACGTGATTAAGGGATGTTGAAATATTACATAGAATATAAAGTTAATGTATTTATAATAATGGGTTGATTAATTTAAAAAATTTATATTAGAATGTATTGGTTACCATGGGATTTTTAATTGATTAATGATATTTTTGGTGAATTTCAACGCATTTTTTCGGATTGTGGAATATTTTGGATGCTGTCCGAGTTTATACATTTTTCTGGGAATTATAGTGCAAATTACTTGAGTAATATATGGTATTTTTATAATTTAATGTTTTTGAGATTAATATTTTTAAAATTATATTATGTATAATATATTTAAGGTTTATATATATATTTATGGGTATATTATTGTATGTATGGAAACATTTTTCAATGAATCAAATGCAACATTATATAACATAATTCAGTAAGGTGGATAATATATTTGATGTTATATCCAAAATTATAATTCTGTTCAAAATAACTTCACCTTAATTTATTGGTTATGAGTTATTTAAATTAAAGGATATAATTTAAGTATGGGGGTATAATTTGATAACATTTAATTCTTTAAACATTTTCCTATAATTATGTCATGTATGTTGAACAGATTTTTCCAAAAAGAATTCCACATTAAAATGAACACTCATTATACATATAATAATATATATCATAAATATTAATTATAAATAATGAAAATAACCATTACATAAATATATATGGATAAGAGTAAATAAATTTTCAAAATTATGAATGTATATAAAGGTTATAGTATATGAATTTAGTTAATTCATTTTTGTATTCATGAATCTATATTTTTATGAGATAAATTTATGTAAAATAAAACATAGTATATTATTGTTAATTTATTATGTTAATGAATTAGTAAATGTATTCATCAATTAAATTATTTTTGTTGGTTTATATATATTAATAACTATAACAACAAGAATTTTGAAAATAATATATTCATAAAAACTAGATTTTCTCGAAAAATATAATATTACAAATAAAAATAATAATATATTTTTTAATATTATATTGAAAAATATGATTTTTTGATTCATCATATATATATGTTAATTGGATGGTTTTTTTAAAATGATTGATATATTAGTGAATAGATAAATATTAAATTTTCTAAATAATATAACATTTATTAATTTATATATATATATGTATGGTTTGATAACTTATGAAAGAAATATTCATGTTAAAAAATGTATTTTATAAGTGAAATTATAAAATTATGAATATTTATTTTTTTATACAAACTTATAGTAAATAATTTTTTGAATTTCAGAGATAATTTTTTTTTAATTTTTTAACACATAATACATTTTGTATTTTAAAAATAACTTTCATAATAGTCAAAAATTAAATAAAATAACACAGATTTATTATTTTTAATCATTATGTTCATAATAAGTAATAAATAACATTTTATTTATGTCCATAATGTTTATTTCAACCTATCCAAAAAACAACTTACCACGGTAAATGATATTGTGGTAAATTTGAAAAATATGATGGCAATTATTTAAAAACATTTTTAATGAATTAGTGGGAATAGGTGACAAAGTACTATATCTACCTTAAATATTTGACTCTATATTTTTTTGCTAATTATGGATATACATTCTTTTAGTTTGAATTCAAATTATTGAAATGTTTTGGGTATTTCCAAAATTGAATTTAATTTTCACTTATAAAATGGGAGAACCTCTCATCGCATTCTTTCACACAAAAACTCCGATGTTTTTTCGGATATGTAATAATTACAATAAAAAAATTACTAGAAATATTAATGTGGTTTTAGTCATATCAAAATACCGTATCTAAAAGTATAAACCCCATCCCATATGAGATAGTACAAGAAGTGTTTTATAAGTTCCTCACCTCTCATTATGATTAATATTTTCATTATACTACTTATTCATAAAATTTCTCCACACTCAGATAAAATAATAAAATAAATATCATTATTTTTATGATTGGTTATTACAATAATTCCATAAAAAACCTTTTCAATTTTCAATTTTTAAAAGAAAACAAGTTAAACCCCCATTTTTTCAGACCACTACCTCTACAATGAAACATTTTTATTTATTTTTCACTATGTTACAAGGATTTCCTTAATATGAAATATAATATATAAGTATGATATTTATAAAATATTTTATATTATAAAATTATAACCATCTATAATCCTTTTACCCATTCTATTTAAAATGGTATCATCATCAATGTGTGTGTGGGGACTAACACCTCCCCGTAATGATGTGTTTCATCATTAATTTCCACTACTGATTGATTTATATGGTATTTTTTTTAATTTTAAATTTTTATATATTGAAATTATTAATATTTTATAATGTCCAATTAGTAATCCCATTAATGATATGGGTTGTTAATGATCATTGTAAACTGAACATTTTAAAACAATGATATTTAAGGGAAAATGACTTCTTTGTTCTATGTACAACAATTATACAAGTTATATTATTATTATAATTATTTTAAATAAAGATAAATCTGTTTAATTAAACTATATTATATAATTATGATACTAAAATAATGATATTGATTCTATACCATCTCATAATTACCCACAATTAAGGGTATATTCATATTTGGATCAGTTTAATCACACCCCTGAGAATTCAATGAATTTATTTAATGGATGAATATGGGAAAATAATACCCAGAATAATATGAAATAAATATTTTCATAATTATACATTTTTTAAATTTTAAAATTAATATTTAACTCAAAATGTAATAAAAGACCATTTATTGGTCAATAATCCCGAAAATAAGCTTATTGTTGATTCTGTCATCCAAGAAAATGGTAAAAGAATAATTAATATAAGTTAAATCATAATAAATCATTATAATTCAACCATTATATTAACTTTAATATATGGTGATTATAATATTTAGATTAATAATTAATACCAACCACAATTATAAAAAACTCATTGGAAATGATCAACATTACTTCAAACAAAAAATGAAAATAAATAAAAACTAATTACTATACGTGTGTATATAATGATTACAAATCAGTGTAATAAGTGATTATAGTTATTAATGTTTTTATTATTTATGTATTTGTAATATTAATTAATTAATTGAGGTTTTTTCTGCATTAGAATGTATCCCAAAAATGGTACTACTTTTTTATGAAATTCAACTATTTGAGACAAGTTCTATATTATAAACATTATTTTTAATATGTTTTAAATAAATCAAAATAGAGATATCATATAATAAAACATTATTCACACATGGTAATTTAAATTAAATTTATTTCACTCACATTCAAACAATTTGATTTAAATGGTCTACTTATTTTAAGGGGTTTTACTTACTCAATTTTCTATTCATTTAATTATAGTTGATCTTTATGACCATATTTCATATATGTTGGGGACATTAAACCAAATAAATTTTTTTTTTGTTTTTTACTATTTTAATTTTATTAATTTACTTTTATTACATAGATAACATATTTCAACTGATTCTTACATAATGAGATATATTGGTCGGAAGCGAGTATATTAATAGAAATTTGTTTTATTGAGTTATATGGTTTCATTTAAACATAAACACTTAATAATATAATAAAAAATTTATTTACCATTCTATTTTATGTTAGATATTATATTATTTGAGAAATCATTCCATTTTTCCCCACTAGTTATACTTTATTTGTAACTCCCCTCAACCAGACTCTCTCTCACATTGCTAAATCAGGTTAGTTTTGGGAACTCAAGAATGACAACCCATATTTCATAGGATTATAACTAGTTGTGGGGGTGATATGAATGTTGTGGAGAATCTAGAACCCCTAGAATGGAGTCATAATAATGATAAAATAAACAATCATCAAAATAATGAATGGAAAAAAATATGATCAACATGGAACTTGACGGTAAACGAATGACCGTAAAATCAGATAATAATCAATATAATGATAGTATGAAATGTATCTAAATTTAAAACATAAAAATATGAAAATAAAAGAATCTACAGACAGAAATAATGTCAAAATGCCTCTGTCCTGAACCTCATGTTTATCTGGTCCCAAAACTCTATCCCATTCGGAATTTAACAATCAGTAACATGTTCCCTTCCCCTTATACATATTAGTATCCATGTAATTTTCAGGAGTACCAAAACAATGTCCAAAATAGGGTCTGAGGACAACATCATAGTTTGAACCCACAAAATCTAAACAAAACTAGTTTGTTATTATGTTCATAAAATAAAGTGATGATAGGTGTATTAAATAAATTATTAATATAATATGAATATTAGAATTCATAAACACCATGGAAAGATATGTCGAATCATGTCGAAGAACCATGACAACCATAACAAACAAAACATGCCATAATCACATAATTTGGATAATCCTTTAGTATAATCTTTTCTGGATATTGGCATAGCATACTATAGAATCTATTCGGTGTCAAATTATCATCCAGGAATACTATAAAATAACATCATCCTTTTTGCAAAGCCCTATACCTATGAATTTCACCATCAGATAGGTCATATCCCACAACAAAAAAATATCATCATTGAACTATAGGAATAACACTCTATATAATCTTTTTAGCAATCAAACTGGGTATAGAAATCCATAAAATTATTTCATCATGGAACTTTTGCATCAATATAGACATGTCATGACTAGAAAGATATCAAAATATTATATCATAAGTCTTAATGATTAATACTGATAATTATTATCATTCATTTAATTACACATTCAAAATTTTAATAATTCATCATTACACATTTTAATAAGAAAAAATTGAATATTAATGTTCTTCTATATCCATCCATCGACTAAGGATATCTTTTCTTTGTAAAAAAATTTAAGGAATTATTGAAATTATTATTATTCAAGGGTTATCTCACCTAATGGGTATCCATAAGCTGGTTTACGTTATTAATTGAATGATCATGAATTCAACGATGAATCTAATACAGGATTATCATTACCAAATTCAATCAACTAATTCATGTCCACAATACATTTATGCAATCCGGCTATTGCACATACATAACAATAAACATACCATATGATTTTGATTTATATGAAATACCTTTATATGGTGATCAAACAATGAAACTAAATGAATTAAAGCAGAATAATAAAGGAAAATTGGATCATAATAAGGGTCCAAGATTAAATCAAATCATGTTCAAAAACCAAAACAATCATTCTCAATGGTTTTAAATAGAAATGACTAAGGAAAAAATATATAAAAGGGTAAAGCTAAGAAAAAACACCCACAAAGGATAATACCCATGATCAGAACATCTGTAATAAAAATATAAACCCCAAAACTTTTTTTTTCTAATACGGGTTGGATTCATGTAATTGGAACAACTAATATGTATTTAATTTTCTAAATATCACTTATCCCATGAAATGCACACTGTGAAATCCCATTTCACATTCTATGTTTCGTAAGACATGTGTACAACATAAATTATGTCTATTTATCATAATTAATATCTGATCGAACATTGCACATAATGTAAATTATTCATTTGTTCTCTCATATTCCCATCATTTTTTTATTTCAGAGTATTTTCCAATCAATAGTTTCACATCTTGAAATACATACACATCGTTTAAATATCCTTCAAAATTTATTAAACCCAATTTTTCACTTAAGATCCCAAACAACATCCAAATAGTTCCTAACTCAATGTTAACCCTTATATGCCATTCAACAAAAATATACATACACTCCATTTAATCCAACAAGAATACATTCTTGAATATTAGGTAATTTTCCCCTCCCAATTCACTCCATCCTCAAAAGAACAAAAATAATCAAGGTACAACAACAATGTAAATCCCAAAAAATAATTTTAATGAAAAAAATATATAGGGATGCACATGGAAAAAATATGGGATTGTACAACCTCCCCATGATATAAAAAAATTCAACAAACTACTCCAAGAATAACATTGGGTTCTTGGTGAAGATGTCCCTCCATTATAAATCCATATTAGAATATATATCTCAGGTCTCCTCATAACCATGCCCATGATTCCACTAAATTCAATCAAATAGAACAGTCTTCCCCCATAGATATTTCTCCCTAAGGTGCTTAATCCATATCAAATGATCCATAAAGTGTGAATCTGCCCAATGAACAACATTTATAACATCAACCATATCAGAATAGTTAGGATAAAATCTCTAAATCATTGACATGTGAAACATGCAATGCATTTCACTATAGAATTTTTTATGTTCTGATCCATTAACCATTGGAAACACCATTTCCACTATCATAAAATACCTAATGAACATGAACATTATCCTTCTATATTTCCTGATGTAGAATTACCCAAAAATTGGTGACACCCATTGTAAGAAATGATGACCAAATCCAAACTATATTGGTCTCCTAAAATGGTTAGTTTATGATTCATAACTTATCCTCATTGTCACAAGGATCCTCCTAATCAATTTATCCTTTTATAATTTCTCCCTCATGAGACTTGTCCAAGCCAATTCTATGTCACATTCCTCCAACTGGAAAAGAGTAAAAAAGGCATAGTCATCTTTACAAATACGCTAAATGATCCATCTAGATTGAATACTGGAATCTTTTATTATATGTAAACTCTACAAATATCGTACAGTTATCCCATGAACCACAGAAATCAAAAACACATGCTCATAACATATCTTTTATAATAGTAACAGTTCCCTTAGATTGAAATTCATTATATTTCTGATATGTTATACTTAAATGAACTAGAGATACAAGTGACTTTTGAATTACCTACCAATACTGATATGTGAAATGTGGATCTATATCTAAAATGATGCTAATCAAAACACCATTCAACTAAACTATATCATGCATGTATAGATTACCATGATCATCAATAGTTAAGGACTCTTGAATTGGATTGAAGTAGGATAAATTTGTTTATCCATCTACAATAACCCATAATGTATCATTATTATGTGTAATCATCGGTAATCGAATTAAAAAAAATCCATAGTGACATAATGAAATTTCCATTGCAGAATGGGAAATGATTTCAAAATCCCAACTAGCATGTGATGCTCGATATTTACCTACTGTAATGTGAATGATTTCATCACAAAGTGTCCTGACCCCCTCCCCAGAAAGTGTACACCTAATGGGTCGGCAAAGTGAGAAGGCAAATAATGACTCCTGAGTCCCTCCTCCAGCCGGCCCCGGGATGGCGACTAGCACCGAGGGTATAATAAACCAACAAATATGAGGCATTACCCTATAAGAGTACACATGTGAAAGAGATAGATAAGATGAACACCAACCAACTCCAACATAGAAAACAATATGAATGAAATCCCATGTACACATATTTAATGTCATGAAAAACTACTAAAACTAAAATGGGAAAACTGCAAGTACCAAAAAAATTGAAAAGACAACAGCAACCATAAGCCTGAACAGCTCCTGCAACCCCAAGCTAGTAGAAACCCGCCTGATCTCCAACCTACTCCAAGTGACCTAAAAAATAGATTATATACACATAGGGTGAGTATAACAGTATACTCAATAGGATCCTCCCTAGAGCCTCTCATGCAAATGCAAAGAAGGCATGCTAAAGCATAATGAACAACAAGTGAATCTATCTCATCACCTACATAAGAATACTATGTTCCCATCCTCACCATGGATACTCTAACCAAGTATCATGTATAATAGTATATTATATAATAAAAAATATCAAGGTTACCCCACTGCTACTTACCCATGGGTTTATTGCTTTTCCCCAATGTCACACGTCCTAAGCATATCTCCCAAAAAGGCTTTCCCGCAGACACCTAGGAGAAGCACCACAACATGCACCTCGCGCAACAAAACCACCACGTCCACATAAGCAAAGTAACTAGGTATTTTCTATGAGCCACCAAATCTCACTTAACGTGTATCATACATCATGTAATAGAACTCAAGTCACTATATCACACACACCGAGTATGGATCCTCAAGCCATCATATCCTTTACATGTTAGACCTAAATTAGTCCCTAGGAACCTATGTCCATAATATATGGGTGTGAATAACCACAAGCCATTAAAACCATCTACACAAAAAAATGGGTAAAACTAACTGGTGTTCTTACTATCACAAGTAACTACCAAGAGAAAAGTGCATTGAATATGGGGGCAGTCATCTATCCATCCTCCCACCGAAATGTTGGAGATAACACCCCCAAAGCTCAGAATCCCTGGGGTGTCAGTTCCCCTAACTGATGGGGTGTAGTAGCGTATAGAAACACAAAAATACAGAATATAATATATCTCACAACCACACTATGGTCATAACCTAGTATTAGACTCAACTACATCTAAAATCTCTTATACTCCTAACTGCCACTTCTAAGACTAGGTATCCTATAAGCACAAAACCATTCAATGCTCTTATACACAAGGGGACTCAACACGCTAAGTAGATGAACTACCCATTAAGTCCTTTCCACCTATAGAATGAGTGTAGTCACATCCTCCCTTGAGAAGATAAAAACGGAAAGAACGTGGAATACCTTGTGCGTCTTTTCCCCTTTCAGAAGAAGGGAAAGAAAGACCATCTACCTTGAGCAGTGGAGAATGGAATGTAGATAAAAAACAAAATAAGAATCAGCATTCATCCAAACATTCACATCCAATCTGTCTATCGTCCCCAGTGTCCTCCCCGACACCCACATACATAAACTGGTGCATCTCTCAACTCTAGACGTCAACTGCTGCCACAACCGGTATGCCTCTCTACCCCACATATCACAATAACCTTCCAGGCTCAAATCTTAACACAAGAAAATCGAAAACAACCATCATATCAATTGGGATCTTGTCCCATAATCGAGAAAGTGGGTAACTCATTACCCAACAAGGAATCATCTTTTATCAAACAACCAGTTCTTTAATCCATATTGGATTGACTGATTTATTATTCATAGGTTCCAACTTCAGGAAAACTAAAGAGTAAGCTATCACAAATAATTAAACATGATTGCTGCACCAATTTCATTAACATAAATTTTCTACAAGAAGACCCAGATTCATTTACTAGCCTCTTAATCTTTACCCAATCAATTATCAATTAATTTCTGATATACGTTATATACCAATTTACATTAATAATGAAAAGTTAAATACAAATATAATAGATATCACACTATCTAGAAAAACAAGAGGAAATAACATACAATCTATATCAATTTATTCACTCGGATAAAATATTTATTATGTCAATTATATTGTGATCTAGTGGGATAAAACATGCTAGCTCTACAGTTGTATGTAAAGGAAACTAGATGCAAAAAATCCTGTAGCTCAAATAGTTATTGATGCTTTTTATACGAGAATGGGCCACACAATGGGTTATGATCTCTTCCCCTTTGACAATTGTGTCCACCTGAGGATGTAGAGACACCAACACATCGATGAAAACCCACAAAAACGCCAATAAGAACATGGGGGTAAAAATTCCATAAAAGGGAAAGGAGAAAAAGAAGGAGTCGAACCCTAAATAATTTTGATAGATTCATCCATATATCATTGATTGATTAGTAATGCTTGGTATCATCAAAACATAGGGGAACTAATCCATGGAGGAAATTGTGATTCCACAAATCCTATGGGATGGAATGAAAGGTTTGAGGGTCTCACAGTTGAGAACAAGTAAGAAGAATTAGGGAGGAAGATATATCATCCCTTTAGAAAATTTAATGGTGCATTGATATGCTTGATTTTCCATTAAAATCGGTTTTCATTAAACCATGCGGTTTTACCAAGTAAAAACATCCCGTGCATTAGAAAAAATAATATAGGAGTTGTGGCCTTTGAATCGAACTTAGAGTCCTTAAAATGACGATTTAAATTCATTTTACATCAAAGGAAATGTCAAAGGGGTGAAACTTTAGGAAGCTGTAAACACTGTTCATGAACAAAAAAATTGTAAAAGGAAAAAAATTGTTCATGAACCTCACCATTGAAGCCTCATCGTTAGAACCTCACCATTCTAGAAACACTATTCATGAACTCAAAATTTTGAAAAGGTAATAGGCTACAATTAGAAACTAGACTTTATAAAAAACTGTTTATGAACCTCACCATTGAAACATCACCATTGGAACCTCACCATTCAAGAAACGTTGTTCATGAACATAAAATTTGGCAAAGGAATTATGCTACCGTTGGAACCTCACCATTCTGAAAACACTGTACACCTAAGGCTACCATTGCACTATTCGCCTAAGGCTACCAATGACATTGTTCACCTAAGGCTATCATTGCACTATTAATCTAAGGCTACCAATGATATTGTTCACCTAAGTCTATTGTTCCACTGTTTAACTAAGGCTACCGAAGGCACTGTTCAACTAAGGATACCAATTACACTATTCAAATAATGCTACTGATGACACTATTCACATAAGGTTACCGTTGCACTGTTCACCTAAGCCTACCAATGACACTGTTCACCTAAGGCTACTGTTTCACTGTTCACCTAAGGCTCCTAATGAAAATGTTTACCTTTGGCTACCGTTGCACTATTCACCTAAGGCTACCGATGAAACTGTTCACCTAAGACTATCATTGCACTGTTCACCTAAGGCTACTGATGACACTGTTCACCTAAGGCTACCATTTCAATATTCACATAAGGCTACCATTTCACTATTCACAAAACGGGAAATTTGTTAACGTATTGGGGATAAGTCACCTTGACCTCCCAAAACACAATAGAAACCATATTTTCGCAAAACGAATTTTCTAGAGAGGTATGTGCCATTACTTCAGGTACCACTCAAAACATTCTTTTCCTCGAGAATTCATAAGAAACCTAAATGGAAATTGAAAAGAAATTCGAACAACCACCCATCAATATCCCTCACAAAAGATAGCAAGCCACAAGAAGCAACCAAAGAAATCCATCTTATAAACAAAAAATTTCTATAACCACAATGAGGACATCATATACATGAAAGAAGTTAAACATCAAACAACTATGGGTACAAAGAGCGTATATGATACTCACGTTCCCAATTACTCCCCTCAACACCATATTGTCACCACAAGACACAGACCAAGGGAATAGAACTACCACACAACACCTTCTCTTTGTAGTCTTGTATCTGTACCAAACACTACTCGAAGGTCATATCATCATCAACATCGATCTCTCCCCAACCGATGACTTGTGAGTCATCAGGAAGATAACGACAGATCCGTGATACATGTAAAACATTATGTATTTGGATCATCTGTGTGGGAAGATCTAATCAATATTCCATAGTTCAAACATAAGCTAACACATAAAAATGCTTAAAACCCAAGGGAGAAAGCTTACTCCCACGACCAAACCTTCACTACCCACGGTAGGGAGTCACCTTGAGAAACATGTGATCCCCAACATCAAAATTTAATGTATCATCTGTTGATAAACATGTGATTTATGACAATATTGAGTTATCTTTACCCTCTCAGGAATCACTTGAACCATCTCTGTTGTATTCTGTACTAGTTTTGGTCTGAGAATTACTGACTCTCCGACCCCAGTCCAGTACAACTGAGAACGGAATGCTTGGCCATACAAGGCTTCAAATGGTTCCATACCGATGGTGGAGTGAAAAATATTGTTGTAAGAAAACTATGCCAAGGGTAAGTTCCTCATCCATGAACCTCCAAAATATATGACACAAGATGGTAACATGTATTAAAGAGTTTTGATGGTACGCTCTATCTGACCATCCCTTGGAGGATGAAAATCAGTGCTAAGGAATAGTTGTGAACCAAAAGCATGCTGGAGACCTCTCCAACCCCTAGAGGTAAAATGAGGATTTGATCAGAAATGATCGTCCTAAGGACTCTATAGAGTCTCACCACCTCCTCCAGATACTTCCTTGATAAAACGTTCACTGATCTCGACTCCTTGATCGCTATAAAGTGGTACATTTTTTTTAAATGATCCACTACCACCCAAAAAGCATCATAACCTCCCGTAGATCGAGGTAAACTAGTAACAAAGACCATTGGGATGTCCTCCCACTTCCACTGAGGAATGTCTAACAGCTGGAGAAGACCACTGAGATCATGGTATTCAACCTCTAACTTCTGGAAGACCAAACATCGAGACACAAACTTTGCAACCACATGCTTCAGTCCAAGCCACCAAAAATGGCTCTTCAAGGATCGAGATATCTTTGTCATGTAAGGATGCACCACTAAAGGAGAAAAATGGAACTCTCTAAAAACCATCTCACGCATATACAAAGGAAAAAATCCTTCCGTGATACAACACTCAGTGTTCATCATCCTTATACCAACCATCATGGGCCTCACAAAAAACAACTGGGTATCTCCAGTCCTCCACCTCAAGATCCCCCAACATGGACTCTTCCACCTACTTCACCAGAGATGACTGAACTGTCTTCTGAAAAAGACAACCTCTAACCCCAACTTCTCTAATATCAAGATTTGATGATCAATGTTCTTCCATTACTCTCCATGAATCACCAAATCCACCCACTGCATCACTAAGTGAATTTCGACTCCGTGAATCATCTAAAACATTCCCCTTTCCTTATTTATATGATATTTCCATGTTTTATTACTATAAGAACTCCATCCACTGATGATGTTGTATGTTAAAGTCATGCTGGAAGAAAACATACCTCTAACTCATATGATCAGTGAAAACCACAAAGCGATTGCTGATGAGGTAATGTCTCCACAACATCAGATAAAACACTACAGCTACCAACTCATGATCATGGGTGGAACAGTTACGTTCATGGGGAAGTAGCTATTGAGGACCATAAAAAACATCAAATAATTGATGCATCAAAACACATCCTAAACCTATATGCGAATCATTTTAGAAAACATAAAACAGATCTCCCTCAGCTGGAATACAATGAAATGGGGCACTTACTAACTTCTCTATTAGATAATAAATAGCAGCCTAACAATGATTAGTCCATATGAATGTCTGATCCTTCCTGGTTAGAGCTGTCATAGGAGTCGAAACTCAATGGAAATTAACTAGAAACCTCTTGTAGTAGCCTACGAGACCAATGAATCTTTTCACCTACGACACTTTCATGGGGGCTTCCCAAGACACAACTGATTCTATCATTGATGGGTCCATATCTACAACCTATTGTGACACAACATTCCCCAATTAATAGACTTCTTGATACCAAAACACACACTTCGACAACTTCCCAAACAGTTGATGTTGACGAAGAACTCCCAAAATGGCATATAGATGCTATGCATGCTCCATCTCATATGTGGAGTACACAAGGATTTCTTCGATAAAAACCACCAAAACCTTGTCTAGGAACTCATGGAACACAACTTTCATCAATACCATGATCACAGTTGGATCATTTGTCACACCGAATGGAATTACAACAAACTCATAATGCCCATGGCGAAAACAGAAATAGTATTCATTACATCCTCATCCTTCACAGACATCTGATGATATCCTCATCGTATGTAGATCTTTGAGAAATGACATGCACCCTTCAGTTGATTGAATAAATAATTAATCCATGGAAGATCATAGCGATTATTCAATTTCACTTTTTCTAAACATTGATAATCGACACACAACCGTAAACTTCCATCATCCTTCTTCATGAAAAAAACGTGTCCACCCCACGGTTACATAATAAGATGAACAAAACCATGCTATAATATGAAATCAAGCTATATATGTATCTCTCGTAACTGATAAGGGGACATCCTATATTGCAGCATGTAGATAAGAGATACTCCTGGTTGTATCTTGATCCCAAACTTGATCTCTCATTGAGGGGGTAAGTCTACAACCTCTTCTGGAAAGACATCAGGGTACTCTTCTATAACCCTAGGAAACACCAACTGATGAACCTCTGAAGAATTCAGTTTCTGCTCCTCAATCATGGATGATAATGATAGGACATTCCCCTGACCCATCTGAGGGTCTTGCTCACCAACAAACACCACCACCTCTCTATCCGCATCGAAGAACACAACCTGCCTCCTGATAAAATTCACGATAGCCTGCACTGAGTACAACCAATCTATGAAAACGATGAAATAATATGGTTGTATATGTTAATAGAGTAAATATGCCCATGAGCGGTGCTACCCCAACACCAGCTCATAGTCTATATATACATCAAACAAGTCAGCTTGACCTCCAATTGGCATTGTCAATGATAAGGGCATTAGAACCCTCTCTACCTCAAATCCCAAATCATCGAAAATGGTTTGTGATATGAAAGAGTGTCTGTCTCCGGAATCAAAAAAAATACACCAATGTATAAAACATGAAAAGGGTACCCTGAATTACATTTAGCTCGCCAGGAGCTGGCACTGCTAAAGTATGAATCTTACCATGACCTTCTCCATGGCCTCTATGACCCTAATGAAAACCACTACCACTACCACTCTCTAATATCTAATGAAAAGGATCATAATGGGGTTTTTCTCTTCCTAATACATCAACCCTATGATGATCCATAGATAGTGAAAAGTACTTCTACTGCCATGGATGAAATTGCCTCAATGGAGGAACCTTGAGTGGAACACCTGGGGCATGATGACTAATCTAAAAGGTTGGGCATTCTCGCTTCAGATGACTTCGACCACCATAAGAAAAACACAGACCTAATCCATCGGCATAGGCTTGATGGTCACTGTCTATGGAGAAATGAGATGTTGAGGTCTGGGACCTACCCCTGGCCAAATCAACACTCTTTTCCCCTGAAAACTAGGATCCACGAACCACAACTCTACATTGGTAGGAATCCTGACAACTCCCCTATCGTGACTATTCAGTTATAGAAAATGTCCTCTAGACGGACAATGCCCTTGCCAGCACCTCAAGATATGTCTTCATCATAAATGGGGTGACCTGGCGCTGGATCTCAAGAAACAAAGCCTCCTCAAAATTACTCTCCATAGCCTCCTCTTCTAGAAATAGGTATGAAGAATATCGTAAATGGTTCCTGAAATGGATTCCAAACTCTCGCATATTGGAGCTCTCCTGTATAAGTATAAGATGTTCCAGGAGATTGGATGTCGTTGCGGTCAACGAAAGAAACATGACTATAAACATGTCTGAGAACACCTCCCTTGAGATCACGGACTTTTCGCAATCCTATAGGAATAAGAACCACCAATGCCTCGCTGCTATACTCAGCATCGTCACAACCAAGTACACTTAGAGCTCATTTCGAGCACAGATCGAACTAAAGCCTATATTAACCTCCTCCAACCAGACTTCTATGATAACATCTGAAATAGATCCCTCGTACGTCAACATACTCTGACGTTGAAACTCTCAATGCGTCCTCTAAGTGTCGTTGTCGTCAACCTATACCCTGCAGCGATCTACTCATACATCCGGCATGCATCTTTTCACGAACCTGATGATGTTGTCGACCCAGATCCATACATATAAAATAACAAAAACATAGTTATCCTAAACCTGAAATATGGATGAATCAACATTAATTAATTATATGTATTCTTTTATTCATTTTATTTGAAAATATCCCAAGGTCTACCCATTCAAACATGGACATAATGAAGAATCATGTGTGACCCTTTACTAGGTAACTACCCTGCAACTAGTATCACCTTGTTTAGTAGACATTCTAAACATAAAGGTTCGTACATCAGATTATAAGGGGCCCTAAATGCCTATGTCTCAGTCGGTATCTAGTGTTTACGTCACTTGCTAAACTTGACTGACACTTTTTCACTACCAACCCATGCAAACTCACCTTTTCCTAACTCCAAACTCCATCCTATCCCTCAACATTCCTTTGATACCACACAATCACGATCCCTCCCCACAATGTGTACCCCTCCTGGGCTGGAAATCTGACAAGGGAGATAATGACCCCCTGAGTCCTACCTCTAGTAGGTCCCGGGTTTTCGACTAGCAACGAGGGTATATTAAACACAAAAATTGGAGGCATTACCTTCTTCGAGAACACCTGAAAAAGAGACAGATAAGATAGAAACCAACCAACTCAATATTAGACAGCATTATAAAATAAATCCCAAGAACACATATGTAATGTCATGAAAGTCTACAACAACTGAAAGGGGAAAACTGCAAGCACCAAAAGGAAGAAAAGAAAACAGAAACCGCAATCCCGAAAAGATCATACAACCCCAAGCTGGTAGAAACCAGCATGATCTTCATCCTGATTCATGTGAATTGAAAAATAGTTTATATAAACATATGGTGAGTATAACATTATAATCAGTATAATCGTACCTGGATCCTCTCGTGCAATGGTATAGAAATAATGTTAAGGCACAGTGAACAAAAAGTGAAACAAACTTGTTCCTTAAACATGAATACTATGTTCCCAGCCTCATTATGGAGACTCTCACAATGTATCGCATACAAGAGTATATAATATAATAAATAATATCAATATTACCTTGTTACTACTTCCCTACTAGTTTGTCTCTTTTCCCCAACATCGCACGTCTTATGAATCTCTCTCCAAAAAGGCATTCTCGAAGACACTTGGATGAAGCACCACAACAAGAACATTGTTCTACAAAACCTCCATGTCCATGTTATAAAAGTAACTAGGTAGTTTCTAGAAGCAACCACATCTCGCGCAATGTGTATCATACATCAGGTAATAATCCTCGAGCCATTAAAGCTCATATATCAATAAAAAAACCTCAAGTCATCATAGCCTATACACATTACACCTATAGTAGTCCATAGGAAACTATATACATAATATATCTGTGTGAATATCCACAATCCATTACATCCCTCTACACACATATATGGGGAAAACTAACCATTGTGCCTACAAGCACAAGTAGCTAAAAGAGAAGAGAGAAGTGCCAAAATGTGTAGTCAGTCATCCATCATTCCACAGGAATGTTGGGGAAAACACACTGCCCAGGGCTCAAAATCCCTAGGGTGTCAATTTCCCTAACTGATAGGGTGGAGTAGAATTTAGGAACATAACAAGTACAAAATATACTATAGCTAAAAACCAAACTATGGGAATAACCTAGTCTTAGACACAACTGCAGCTAACGTCTCTCAGACACAAGACTTCCAGTTCTAAAACTATGTATCCTATAAGCACACAACCATTTTAAGCGGATTAATACATTACTCTATTCCCTTTTTATTAGTTTCACTTTATGTTAATTTAATCTTCAGACATTAATTAATAATAAATAATTTCCACATTATATTTCATTAGCATCACACCAAAAGTTCATTGTTCCATCAAATTACAACATCAGCATTGCACCCCAAAAAGATCCAACCCCATGGGTAAACATCATATATTCAATTATTTATTTACATCATTACTTTCCCATATGTCCATGAATTCGAGAAAAACATGCTATTATACGAAACAAAGGGGGGGATCAACACGGTATTTAGGTGAACTACCCATCAAATATTTACCGCCTATAGCATTATCATAGACCCAACCTCCCTTGAGAAGCTAAATGTGAAAATCACATGGCATACCCCGTGCATCTTTACCCCTTTGGGAAGTAGGGTGAGGCACACCAGCTACCCTGAGTAGTGGAGAATGTAAAGCAGATAAACAACCAAATAAGAATCATCATGCATCCAAGCATTCACATACAACCTGTTCAATCATCCCCAGTGTCCTCCCCAACACTCACATTTATAAACCGTTTCATCTCACCACTCTTGGTGTCAATTGCTGCAACAACTAATAAGACTCATTGCCCCACATATCGGAACAAAATTCCAGGCTCACATCACAACACATGCAGTAGGAAAACAACAATCATATCAATTGGGCTCTTGGCCCTTAAGCAAGAAAAAGGGAAACTGATAACATTACAAGGAATCATCTTCTATCAAACAACCAGTTCTTTAATCCATATTGGATGGACCGATTTATTATTCGTAGGTTCCAACTTCGGGAAACATAAATAGTAATCTATCAAAAACAATTAAACAAGAATACTCGACCAATTTGATTAAAATAAAATTTCAACTAGGAGAACCAGATTCATTTACATGCCTCTTTATCTTCAGCCAAACAATTATCAATCAATTCTAGCTTTATGTTCTTCAACAATTTCAAACAACAACAAAAATATAATGACATAAAGCATAGATATCACATTGTCTAGAAATACAAGAGGCAATAAAATACGATCCATATCAATTTATTCATCTGGTTTAAATATTTATTATATAAATTCCATTTCCATCCAATGGGATAAATCATTCAAACTCTACAGTTTCACGTAAAAGAAAAAGTGAAGCTATGAATCCCTTACCTCAAATAATTCATGACATTCTTTATATGTGAACGATCCATAGAACAGGTTATGATCTCTTCCCCTGGGACAACATTATCCACCTAGGGATGCAGATACACCATCACATTGGCCAACACCCAAGAAAATACCATTATGAAAATGGGGGAAAAATTCCATAAAAATGAAAGGAGAAACAGACAGAGATGAACCACAAATAATGATGATAGATCATAACTTATATCTAAGATTGATTGATACTTCTTGGTATCATCCAATTAGAGGGGAACCAATCCAAGGAGGAATGTTTTATTTCACAACACTTATAGGATGGAATGAATGGTTCATGTGTCTCACAACTGAGAACAAGGAAGAAGAATTAGTGAGGAAGATATCTTGTCCCATTAGAATATTTAACATAGTAGTGGATTAAGATACTGTATATTTTTCATTACAATTGGATCAAATTAAACCACATGAACTTAACATGAAAAAACTTCTAGAGCCTTAGGAAAAATAATATAGGAGTTGCGTCTTTTAAATCCTCCTTAGAGTCCTTAAAATGAAGCATTAAATGCATTTTGCGACAAAGGAAATGTCAAAGGGGGGAAAGTCTAGGAAGATGGATAAATTGTTCATGAACCAAAAAATTAGCAAAGGAAATTCACATTTCATGAACCTCATCATTGAAGACTCCCCAATGTAACCTCACCATTCTCGGAACACTGTTCATGAAATCAATATTTGTAAATAGAAAGAGGCAACCATTGGATCCTTACAGTTCTAGAAATAGTATTTGTGAACCTCACCATTGAAACCTCACTGTTATGGAATCAATGTTTACCTAAGGTTGCCATTGCACTGTTCACCTAAGGCTACCAATGACACTTTTCACCTAAGGCTATTATTGCACTGTTCACCTAAGTCCACCGATAGGACTGTTCATCTAAGGTTACCGATGACACTGTTCACATAAGGCTTCTGATGACACTATTCACATAAGGTTACCATATCACTGTTCACCTAAGGCTACCGATGAAACTATTCACCTAAGGATACCATTGCACTATTCACGTAAGGCTACCGATGTAACTATTTACATAAGGCTACTGTTTCACTATTCACATAAGGCTACCGATGATGTTGTTCACCTAAGGCTACCATTGTACTTTTCACAGAAGCCTACCATTAAACTATTCATAGAACTATAAATTTGGCAAAGTGTTGGGGATAAGTCACCTTGAGCTCCCGGAACACCTCAAACACCATATTTTCACAATGGAATGGTCTTGAGAGGTCTGAAACGTTACAGGAAGTCTGTTACCTCCTTCGTCATTACTAAACACAAACACTACCCCTATATATCATGATACATTATATTTAACCTAGAATGTACAACCAATATAGAAATATAAAATTACATATAAGAGCCTCTTGAATGCCTGTAGGATCCCAAACTCATCCATGGAGAGTAAGATAATTTCATCATCCAAGAGAACATCCTAATGGAGGCTCCCAACAATATATTTTTTCATTCATAACTAATCCCTCTATATTATAAACACGATTTTTCATTATTATATCTAAAATAATAAGAATGATTGTTTATGATTTCAGAGGTACTCATCACTGAGACTGCTAAACATTTAAATGAAAGTAATAAAAATTATCCTTCATAAAATACTCAAAAAAAGACTCACATGTATGGTCTATCTGTGTCTACCTTCTCAAATAACCAGTGAAAAAGTTCCCAATTATGGTGTATATGATAACATGATGATGACGGTCTATAGATACTCAACCCACCTCCTCTGAAGATTGTTCGTGCCCTTCCAGAAAAATGTACCTGAGGCACTTTTAGTCTCTGTATTCCATAATATTCTCACCTATATGATAATGTCTCCATTATCTTATGATATGTACCAATGTATCAAAATATATATCATGATCAGTGTAATTCCTCTCAAGCAGTCTCAATTGTCAGGATACATAATAAACTACTTGATCCTCCTACATCTGATCTACTCCATCTCTAACTCAAGATGTGTGGCAGTACGTGGTATAATCCATACCTGGAATAGATAATGTGAGGATTGGTATGAGTTAAACTTTCAATTAACTCTTGAAAATCTGTATCAGAAGAATCTATCCAAAAAAACACTACCCCTTTATTTGTTATCCTAGATATTATTGCTTCAAGATTGGAGATATCCAGGATAAAGCATGGATAATAACCAAATGAACCTAGAAAGCTATGATTCATGAAGAAATTATTGGGTAAAATCAATGATAAAATAGTTTAATATATCTCTTGGTCCACTAAGACTATTCCAATGGGATGACATGTCCCAATATTTCACATTATTAATCATGAAACTACATTTGGTTAGCTTGGAATAAAATCGATACTATCTCAATGTTCTCAAGATGATGTCAAGATATTGGGCACAATATTCCACTCCCTGGATGAAGCATAATATTGAATAAAAAACCAATACATCTGGCCCAAGAAGGAATTAATGATACTAATCATTTGGGTAATGAATACCACTAATGTTCTTGAAAAACCAAATGACATCACTATAAACTCATAAAATCCATACCTAGTACTAAAAGAAGTCTATGATATGTATGATGCTCTCACAGTTAATTGTCAGTATCATGATCTCAAATCAATATTGAAGAATTTGATAAAACATATCAAATGGGAAAAGAGATATATGTTTCATGGAATGGGATTTTGGTTCGTGAGGATTATCAGGTTAAATATTTGATAAACCACATATAAGTGGATTTTCCAATCATCATTCATAAAAAAAAGAACTACAAACCCCATGAAGATGTACTGGGATATATGAAACAATTGAAATTTAGATCAACCAAATATAAATTCAACTCTTGAAGCTATACTGGTGTCCTTCTTTTGGGAATAATGGATAATGAATGTCCTCCCAAATCCAAATAGATTTTTCACTATATGTCTTGCTTGGGATGTAATCTGTAAAACTAATTCAGAAATATATCGTAAAAATTCTATACAATTGGAGGAAAATTTTCTTGTTTCATTCCACCATCTTCCAGAACATTTCTGTTCATCTGAGTCCTTAGATAGTCTAATATTCTCTGAATTGGTCATGTATGACTAGCCTAAATATCCCACTCACTTTGGTGAGAAAATATATATTCACTAAAGATAGAATTGAAACAATACTAATGTAACAATTGATATAAATATGTTATATAACTATCCAATCCATACAATGATTCATGTTAAAACTGATAACTTTTTTGAATAAATTATTCCAAAAATAATTGATAACCTCCAATATCGAGATAACATGTTTTCCAATGATTGAAATTATATGACTGCACTCACAACAGTGTTTTGTTGGTCAAAACACTATATCAGATTTCTATAACCAAGCCCGAATCACTTGAAAAATGATTAGATATATGGAATATGATTTTCCTACATTATACAAAACCTAGAAAAAGGGTATATGATACAAGAATTGTACATTGGATGGTAGATAGTCAAACATCCACCATAACTGGAGTAGTCATCATGATGTTTTTCAGACATTCCTCTCTACCCTCGAATCTATTCTAACCACCATATGATACTCCATATAACATGAACTACTAATATTGTAATGGTTGACCACTTCCACAACCTTATCCTGAATGTCCTGTGGTAATCCAGCTACATTCCAGCTAAGATGTAGCTAATTACTTTATAGATAGTACATGTCTTGTTCCCCTACCCCATATCTTCTATCATAATATCCTATATAACTATTAATGATGAAACAATTTTTCACAAGAACGACACTCCATCATGGCGTATAGAAAATGTGGCATATTAAGGCCTAACATTCCACACTAATATGATTTCAACTGGAAATAATATTGGGATTTCATCCCACTACCCTAACTGCACTGCATTCTATTGCCTTATAGACAACAATCATAATAGAAATTCTTTCCACATGAAGGAGAGATCATTCTTCAGCCTACTAAAATACATTGGACACTGCTCAGGTCATCTCTTATATCATCTTCTCTGATTAGTTCTTCATTCATCACATTATAAAATCTTCTTAAGTGAAATTTGATCACCTTCAATAATATCTCATAGCGAATCCCATCAGAAAAAAGTCTCTCCCTAGTGATATAATTATCATATATTGATGACAAAAATACATCCATGTATATAAAATGTATAACATATTCCATTAATTACAATAGCCTTTTTATAAGATGAACGAACATAGGAGCCTTCTCATCCCTCAATGTCTCTCGATAGGAGTGGATCAATAATGACTGGTTGAAGACCTTCTAATAAGCCTTTTATTGTTTCCCATTATGATCAAGAATATCTAACCATTTCATTGTAGGTCCATGATGTATATTTGTATCTTATTTTATCATCCTGTCTGTGGGTGTATCAATGTTCATGAAGATCATCCCGATTGGATTGATCAAGAACTCATCTTCATGGTGGATTCCCCCCATAGTTTCTTTTGGAAAATATTGTATCTAATAATCTATTACTTACTCAAAAAATAATTGTATAATATAAAAAAATATCCCTTCCCATGGATTGAATGGGAATTGGGAAGATTTAATAATAGTGAACATCCAACTAATCCAAAGGAGCTATAAGAGGCTCCAATTCAGCTGCATTACAAGCATTCCAGTTTCCACTATCTGAACATTCAACTAGAAGATGTGGAGTAGGAAATTTTTCAACAAGAAAAAGACACCCCATTAAAAAATATCTAAAAAAAGTACACCCCAAATAGGAGAAAAACGCATAGTGCCAATGGATCATGGTCTCTCTAAACAAGGATTGAAAATGTTTTAGATTGACATAATAGTTCATTCATTACATATATCAGATATAACAGGTATCACATGTCACAGTTCACATTGGAAAATATATCACATTCAATTAATACTTCCATATCATGATTAATATCGATCAGTATATATCCCTATATGCTTATCCTGATTCATGTATATTCATCTCAGTCCATACTAGTCCATGAGTTCAAATTCTAATAAATAAAAACCTCAGACAACATCTGAATCCCCCAAGATGAATTAAAATGAAACCCTAACAAGCGAACATCATAAAAATTATTCATATCATGTGGAACTAAAATTTTATCGCATACTTGACATAGATAATCCCATTAAATAGCTACTTACACAGTCCTAAAACATCATAGTCTTATTTAAGTTTTTAAATAATATTATAAAAACAAAAAATATTATCATGTACTCTTATGAGACCACTTTGTAAAATCCACTGACCTGTAACTGTGAAATCTGGCCAAATAGAACTCATTACTGGACCTCAAGTGCACCTTCCCATATGCTAGATATTTCTGGAAAGTAGTGGGGGTGTAATGAATATAGTTGGGTGAATATAACCCCTACAATGGAGCTATAATACTAAATAAATGAACATTCATTAGTGTAATGGATGTAGCATAAAACAAAAAACATAAAACTAGAATGTAAAGGAATAACCAAAAAATACAATAATTAACAATGTAATTCCAGGAGGAACTGTTTCAAAATGTCAAACTGAGAAACATTACAAATAAAAGAATCAGTTTTTACAATGAATATCAAAATATTATATTCATGAAAACCATGTTAGTGACATCCCCAGTCTACATCCCATCTAGCAAGAAATAATCAGCAACAACATCCCTTTCCATTTTATAAACCTCCTTCCATGTAATATTCTATGCTACCAAATGTAAGCCTAAATATGATATAAGTAATAAAAGAAGGACAATAGTACCATGTCTAAAAAAACCAGAATGATAATATGTTCATGTAATAAAGTTAAAGTAGTTGTAATAATTAAATAATTAATAAAATATGACAATATAATTACTTCATCACCATACCACGATATCTCTAAGCATGTTTCAAAACCATGCATTGTAAAACCCACAAACAATGGAATAATATCATTAATGTTCCATGACATCTTTATATGCATTTCATCCTCAAAGCATAGCCTTATATATAAGCATTTCACCATCAATATACTGGCCAAGCACAATTTATAAGAATTTCAACCTCCCTATAAGAATTTCAACCTCCCAACATTGAAATATATAAAAACATTTTAACATCAGACTAAGAATAACTAATTATATATGAATTTCATCACATAAAAATAGGAATATAATTTTTTATTCGAATTTTTGCAACAAATTAGGAATAGCCCTCTATATAAGCATTTATTCATGGATCTCTAGGAATAACCTTCTATATAAGTATTTATGCATCAAACTAAACATTTTATAACAACAAGGATATCATAATACATTTTCATAGGTCTAAATAGTTTATTAAGAAAATTACAATCTTCCATTAAATTACACTTTCAAATTTATAACAATTGTTCATCAGAAATAAAAATAATCAATAATCCATTATCAAAGTGATTCTATATCATGAAATCGCTGTAATATTTCATATCATTATAAACACAAATTATGGAATTATAATATTCATTATAATTTAAGGGATCTCTCACATAATGGGTAGTGATAAGCTATTAAACAGCATCAATTGAATCCAAAGGAATCAGACATAGAATCCATCATACTATTTTCACTATCAATTTCAATTAATTAATTTATATGCATGATGCATTAGTGAAATCACATTATTTCACATACTTACCAATACAATTTACATATGGTTTGGATTTAGAACACCATCAATTACATGGTGATAATACCACAGTTCTAACAGGATTCAATCAAAATAAAAATAGAGAATAAGATTATAGGAAGGGACCTACATGAAATATGATCAAGACAAAAACCCAAAACAATATCAATCAGGATATTAACAGGATAATGAAAAATGAACAAAGAGATATATTTTGAAACCTACGAAAAACCACTCATTGGGTATCACACATTAGATTGGGAAAAATAAAAATGAAAATGAAACCCTACCTATTCCTAGGATTCACCATAGTTCTAATAGGGGAGGGTTCACATGATGTAATAAAATTATATGGGTTCTGTTTACCAGAAAACAATATACCCATGAAATAGATGTTGTGTAATCCCCTTTCAATCTGTGTATTAAAATTTTTATTATTAACCACCAAATCTAATCAAAATAACTTAATTTAACTCTTCTCAGAGATTATGGGTTTTAAATTCTTCCTGGTGTGTATCTGATTCATAGCTTGTATTCAGTTCATGGAATCTTCCTAATAATATCTCCACATTGTGAAATACTTACATGACATGAAAAATTCAATCATGATGATTTAAACACAACATTGTTCATAAGATACTAAACCACCAATTAATCCTTCATGACTAAATGATAACCCAACATAATTCTATTTAGCAAATTTATAACATCACACCATTAATTCACATAGATACACATCTTATAAAATTAGGTCATATTCTTTAGAAAAATGTCTATATCTTCAAAAGGAACCTGACCTTCACTTTCCAACGTTAATAGAAAAAACAAGAAAATATATTCAACAAAAAAATAAAGAAGGTACCTATTTATAAAGAATATAGGATCTTATTTTACTATTCTCTCACTAAAATGTATAAAATTATCAAGAGCAATAATCCATCTATCAATTAGCACTTTTTTTCAAATCAAAATTTTAGATTAAACCAATGAACTCCCCTATTATTAGGAAAGTTAATTTTTATTTTTTATTATTAATATAATGAAGTTTTGATATTTTTACAATGAAACTTTAGTTAACATTTTATGATGTGGGTTTCCAAAAAATTATATTTCCAAATATTTTCCATTCAATGAAAACAAAATTTTTATCTTCCACCACACATTTATTTTTGATAAACATTATGATGTTTAATGGAATCATTTATTTAAGTTTATTATATTTTACTTTTTCCCTAATGAATTCACTTCCTTGTTTTGAATATAACTTTTTATACAGACCTGTAACTTGTTCATTCTATGAATACAATGAAAATTGTCACTTTTATCATTTTCTATTGGAACACAAATTTTTGTTTCCCTTGATGTTTTATTTAAAAATATATCACTAAATTTTATTGTATTTAAAAAATATTTTCTCCAATATTTATATAAAATTTATTTGAAAACTAATGTATATTATATAGGATATATTATTTGAAATTAAATTTTCTAAAACTCATTGAAATTAATATTCATCTAAGTCATTTTAATTTAATATATCTTATAATTCTTTGATTTTTTACATATGTAACCATCCACCTTAATTTTATGGATGTATTTTGAAATTATATTACCTTTTGGAGAAATGATCTACCATTACCTCTGTGTTTACTAGTATGTTATTACTTATAACCATTATTTTCATTCCATTTACATTCCATTATAAATACATTATTTGTAATTCCAATTATTAATTCAAATTCACATATATTCAATTCATACAATTACTAGGGATAATTATTTCATAAGAAGTATTCCCATTATCTAAAGTATATAAATACCATATTTTTAAATTTATTTATTGATTTTTTATTTACATATAATGTTACAAAATATTGTTCAATACCCAATTATAGTCCACATTATTATCATGTTATGATTCTCTATGGAAATTAGAATGAAATCCTTATGTTAATAAATTTAAATATGATATGGTAAACATTTTATATTAATGATATCATTATATTGTGTTAATATAAACACATCTTCATTCTATGTGTCCTTTACACAATAAAAAGGTGAATTATGTTACTTGTAAATTTTTATGAAATCCATTATTATTCATGGGTTTTAATGAATTTAATGATCAAAATTTTCTTATGGAACAACTATATATGGTAAATATTTATGTAATTGGTTGTCCTTATATATATCCTAATGTATTGGTTAATACCAAACATTTCATTAGATAAATCTTAAATGAGTACGGATGATTGATCCAAAATGGGAAAAAACATTGTGATTCATGGTTTTTTATGGGAAATTGTTGAGTGAGGTTGGATTCAATAAGTGAAAATTGTGGGTGATGCATTATCCATTAATTGAAATTGATTGTCATATATGATCTACTTTTTGAACGATTCAATGATTTTGGTTATGCCACAATAATCAATTATTTCATATTCTATGATATATGGAATTTTCATTATATTGGATTTTTTAGGCCTTAATATATATTCTACGATTTTTTTGGTATAAATATATTATGAATTTTGATTGGAAAATTTATTTTATATTATAAAAACTTTTAATCACTAATTTGTAGCAATATATTTAACCTTACTAAGAATCTGACATCCAAATATTTTTAATGTTCTATTTCCCAATATTATAAATATAGGATAAGAATGAAATAAATAGAATTGTTTCTTTTATAGATTATTTATGTGATACAATGAAGGATTATTATAGATTTCATAGTTTGGAATATAATTGTAAAATGTATAATTGATATAAAGGACATTGGTTTTTAGTTATTGTTTTCACATAATTATCTTATAATATAACCCAAAACAGTATTGGGAACGTATTATAAATAGATATTTTCATTATGTTATATAATTTCATGGTAATGTCCAGAGAAAATTATAACCATGGTCTCTATTTGTAATATAAATTGAACAATAACTATATAATGTGGTTAATATCATTATATATTATTAGAAATTTATCAAAATGGCTTTTCATCCAACAAATAAGATCTAAATATTACATTATAATATTTTGGTTGGTTTTACATTGATTTTGAACAAAAGAAAAACATTTTTTATGAAATAAAATAAATATATAATAAATCAAACATCTATCAAAAAATGTTAAAAAAATCATGTTATGGGATATGGAGTGATGATCCATGGAACCCATATAACTCAATCATAGAATATGGAATATTGAAAAATCATATGTTGAACCTACCCAATAATGAATACCCAAAATATACATTAAATACATGAAACAACATGATCCATGGAAAAAATATCCCATAAATATATCAATATAAATTTGAAAATTTATCAACAAAGGATACACATGGAATTCAAGAGAGGAGGGAGATGAATTATGAATAATGGATTGATTGTGATGTTATCGATGGTGCTAAAATCGATATTACTCCAGAAAAAAAAGATATATGGATTTTCACCATACATTATCATTATTATTTACCATTGAAAAACTCACTACATATATGATGGAATATTTTAGTATCATAGTGAAGTGTTGTGTTGTTATTGTATTGTATATAGAAAATGATTATTATGGATTTTATAGTATTGTAGTTATCTTTTCTGGATATTAATTTTTCCAAAAAATGATAATTAAAGGCTTGTCTATCTACTTCGAGGGTTTTATATATCTCACTCAGTCACTAACAAAATAACAGAATATACAATATAATCATATTATGATAAAAAATAGTCTTTAATGTTATCCAATAGTGTTTGATCTATGAATATGGGATACAATTATAAACAAATAAAGGAGTATAAAATTTATATTTCATGTATGTATTAAATGGATGTAATAAAACATTTATGGATCATTATTGGTTCCTTTCACTAACATTGTATATTTGTTGTTGAAATTTTATATTCACCAATCAAAAACACAATTCCTCTAGATTTTTTGTTATCTGTTGAAAAAATGTAACTGGTAACCAAGAACAATAATGAGTATTTTTACATGATTTCTAGACTAAGACATACAGTCCACTGGTATGTTGCATTCATGTGTAATTTATATATAATTTGGATACCATCATTATAATACTCTCATCATAGAGAGTCCATTTGAATTTTTGGGGGTTTAGTATGAAAATATAATAATAAAGAAAACAAAAATAATACTCAAGGACATGTTGTTAAGGGTAAGAAATCATATTAGTATTTTATATTTTTTTAATCATAAAATGGTGTATGAAAATATACACAACACGGATAATTTATTTTTTATAAAAAATTCATTAAAAAGGTAAAATTTGAATTATTTTCCATGGTGGTACTGTATTAATTGAGTTATATGGTTATCCGGAAACGTACTAGAAGATAATTCAATATCAATTTTTTTTTGAAATTCTTCTCCCATGTTTATAATCCCATTAATGTACATAAATTCATATATACAATGATGATAGATACAATTATGTTACATTAGTTATTTATTTTACTGAATTTCAAAATTGATTATTTTTTATTACTTTCTTCTGAAAATGGTGATAATAAATAGATTTATTTAATATAACTAAGTCAAATAAATCAATAAAATAATATTCTATAAAATTAAATAAGATTATTGAAAATAGACAAAAATATCATCTCAACAAACATTTAGAAGGCCTTATGTGTTAATATAAGGTGTATGAGAATAAAATATTTATAATCATTACATGAACTATTAGTTTTAATAATCTAGAGTGAATGAAATCATTTATAAAAGTGTATAAAAAAGAAAATTATATAGACACTTATAAATATTCATTATATCAATCAGCCAATTTTTATGCATATTATCCCATTTAAGTATGATTCAACGTCGATAAGGTTATTCCAATGAATGTTCAACCCTCTCATAATTAATATGGTAAATAATTATATATGTAAGATAATATTTTCAAATTTTACACAACATTATTCAAAAACAATATGGTTCTTTAGTGTTTATTTCAAATAATATAAGATTATATGTGGTTCAGAATTAGGTGAATGAGGTTTTACATACATATTTCCAACAAAAAATTATATTTGTCACGTATTTTAGACGGATCAACAAAGATACAAGGAAAAATAATTCCAAGATTCCTTTTATTTTAAAATTACATAAAAAATAGAAGTAAATAACACATTATTTCTATCATGATGGTTTCATTGGAAAATTTTATATTAATATATCTCAAAGGGCCCAAAAACACACATATATCACATTTTAATGTAAAACTTTTTAATAATGTTGAATGTTGCTTATAAATAATAGAACATAATGTATTTTCAAATGTTTTTTGATTATTTAATTCTATATTTTTATTCAAAATATTATTAATTTATTTATATGATTTTATAATATATAAAGCATATAGTGGAGATTTTTTAGTTATCCAATTTTTTTCCAAATTGGATTAATTTTAAAAAATAATATTCAGTTATGAAAAAAATTATTTTTTTATATAGGGATGGAATATTTTATGGATATGTAGTTTGGTGTAGGTAAATGTGTTTGGTAAATAAAAATGATTATAATTTCATCTATCACTTTAAAATTATAAATTATCTTACATTATTCATTTAACGAATATGTGGGGGTTTTATTATGATTCATAATGAATTTTGATATATTTATATCATCTCATTCATGTTATTAATTAGGATGGAGATTATATAATTATAATTTAATGTAAGGAATCAATTTTTGAAATTATGTGGATAATCGCTCTATATCAAAATATACATTAACTACGATTTAATCCCCCAGTCACACTATTGCATGATGCAAAAAAATTTACAATTATAGTAGTATTCTCCCTATGAGTGTGGATATTGTCAAATGTACTATTATTCCTAAAAATTAAATGAATAATAATAATAAATGAAATTAATTTTTAAAATTAAATAATTTTTTATACAGTTTTTATTAATTCTTTTATACTAATGATACATTTTTCATTCGTCAGGTTGCATTGAAATTCCACATCATAATACTAGATAAAATGACCATGAATATTTGGTGGATAATACTACTTCCAGAATTTCATAATGAAATATGGGACAAAAGTGTTCTTTCAAACCTATTTTCTATCATATAAGTTGGATTTCACAAATTATTGAGTTCCTATCCCTATATCTAAAACCCATTGAAGATTCATTTTTAGCTAAAATGTAAATCATGCTCATGGAATGGAACCATTAATGTTGTTTTGTAAATTTTATGGTTTCATTTGAATTAAAAAATTAAAAAAATATAATAAATTTTATAATTTTATGAGTGAATTAGAATATAATGTTTGGGATGAGTCGTACATAAATTTTATGTGTAGTGAATGGATTATTAATAAATATGTGCATAAAATAAGGGTTTCCCCAATGGGTAAATTCACCATTCACTTTCATATGATGGACAAATTGGTTCTCTGAGTAAATAAAAATATGACATGAATGTAGGATTTTTTGGACTATAATTTTTTCATATTCATATTAGTTATGTTTGAGTTATGAAATTTTCCATTATATAGGAACACTTATTGAAAAAATGGGAAAACTCAACTATATATTTTATATTAAATGATATTTAATTTTTGGTAAATCAAATTCATATATACACTAGAAATTTAATATGGATTTATCAAAATTTTACATAATTTTATTTTTTTCAAAAATTCAGTTATTTAATAATATAAAAATAGAATGGGGAATTTTTTAGTGGAATATTTATCTAGTTTTGCCATTTTCTATTTGTATTTAAATTAAAAATACGTCCATAAATGTCTGAGTGTACTATATACCCAACCATAGTATGGAATATATGAAAATAAAGGTATTTAATATACAAATATTACATATAAATATATGAATTTTCAATACATTTTATAATAATTCATGTCCATGGGATGAAATGGTAAAGTGTTATTAGAGAATACATATATAATATTATTATTTAGTGAATAATATTAAACTTATCTCATAAATATCTTCACATATAGTGCTCTTATTAGACATACCCTTATTAGAACCATTTTTCATAACCCACGGAATAGAAATATATGAACAAGTGATGAAAGATGAATAGTAATTTCTGAAAATGGGAGACATCAATTAATAGTTATTAATATGGTCATATGGGTATGTTGATATATTCGTGTGAAATTTATAATCATAAAATATTCATACAACAAAAAATTAGATCATAGTCTTGGGAAAGAAATCATATATTGATTCATTATCAATAAGTGCTTCAAAATAGTAATCAATATCTAAGAGTTGTAATATAGTAATGTGGCCTCATTTATGTTAGAATTAATAATCATGTAATGATAGCTAAAAGAAATAATTTCCATGTATAATATTTTGGGAATATCAAGCGAGTGATCATACTGCACTAATGATTCTGAACAAGCCTATCCAAAATCATATCCTCACATGTTACTATGAGTGTGTTTAGAAATAAATCATACACATGAAACAATATCTAACAAAAGATATTTGAAATCGTATCCATGATTATCAACAAAATCTTATGATATACAGATTTAACTTAAACCAATGCATTAGAGAGATATAATTGAACTAGTAATCATATAATCATTATTCAATTATATAAACAGAACAAGATAAAAAAATATTCATCATCATAAAATTACCGATGTAAAATAAATTTAATTCATAAACATATTATAATCTTAATGAAAGACCATTATGATAAATAATATGTATGGTATAACAGGATCATCAACCCAATAAACATAATTAACATCATATCATATCATTATAAATGAATATTCTATAAAAATTACATGAATATTTTAGGAGGAAAATAACAGTTTTCACATTAAAATCACATATTAATATTTAAAAATTCCAAATATTAAGAAAATAATTTTTATTTAACAAATCATTGGAAATATGTAATGGATTATTGAATTCAATGTGTATTCACAATGGAGGTAAATTCATTTTATATTGTATATGGTCCAAGAAATCATTCATATCATACATTTGTAAAAAATATCAACAGGCGCCTCATTAAAAAAAAGAAAATAAGACTATATTACTTTTAAAAAAATAATTAATGGGTAAAAATAACATTAAATAATTTATTGGATTATATTTTAAAAAGAATTGAGTTCACTTTTAGATAATATGGATAATTATGAAAAAGGTGTTTCACCCGATGTTAAAAAATAAAGTCTGTTTTTCATAAAAAATATATATTTCATTATATTTAGTGTAGAAAGATAAAAAATTGAAAAGGAATTTTTTTTCAAAAATAAAATTAGTGGATAAATAATAAAAATTATTAATTATATAATCATAATATAATTTCCTCAATGGATATTCAAAAATAAATGAACTTGTTCAAAATTATATTAAAACATAAATCCCTTGCAGTGATGGTAACTATTGAATTGTAATACTAATGAATGAAGGATTTTATAAGAAAAATAAATGTAAATAATATTAATATATACCTTATATTAAACTTTATTTGAGGAATTTTATACATGACAAAAAAGAAATTATTGGTGACTATGGAATGTGTCTCCCAGAAATAAATGTTTGATAAGAATTTTATTATATAATTTGTAATCTCAAAATCAATACCTAATTAAGGTAATAACATTAAATTTGTTTTCAAATACAATTTTTATTCATGATAATAATACTTAAATACATTCTTGTTTAGTATAAACAACCTTGAAAGGAAATAAGTGTTGAATGTGACATATGTATCCCAGAAACAAAAGTGAGATTTTAAAACCCCATACATCATGTCTTGTCCAATTTCATGTGTATTGAAACCACTTTTATAATAAATATAAATTTATTATAAATATATCCTAGAACCATATTCAATTATAATTTAATATCTTACATCTATTTAATAATCAAATATATTTTTTTATTAATAATTCTTCCTTAAAATATACATATTTTTTTAAACGTATTCATTTTTAACTTCATGTTTCTGTTCAGTTATTATTTTCCTAGAAATATAATTATTGTTCCATTATAATAAATTATTTATTAATTTAATAACATTATATATATTAATTATATACAATTATATAATTTTACATAACTTCAAGATATTGATATATGAATTATATTGTTAATCAAGATAGTAGGTCGTTATAACACTAGAACAGTATTTTCATATTTCAAATAATTTTATAGAAGAATGATAAAAATTAATTAACCTTTATAGAATAATTATTATGTGAGAAATATTATAAAAATTATTTTAATATATAATAATTTCAATCTAGGAAAAATTTATGTGAAAAAAATACCATGGCATTGTGGAGGTGGTAACCCACAAGAATGAATGAAGATGTTATAATTTTCCATCATATTTGAAGATAAGAAAATAGATATGATATTATAATTCCATAGGTATTGTTTTATAATAAATATTATTTTTTCATCCATTCCTTTATTATAAAAATACATGTAATATTGTAATGAAAAATGAATTAACCTACCGTATGAGGATGGTAAGACATATGTATGCACAAGGAATGTTTTCACTATTTGATGGATAAGAATGAGATGGAAAATAGTTGTACCATAATCATAATGAAATATAATTTTATTTATTATGATTTATATATTATTATTGGATATTTACAATATTTTTAGTGGAATAATATAATAAAATAATTTTCAATGATTCGGTATAGATGGTTACATCGTCTTTGGTAGATTTTCTTTATATCTACTATTTATGTAATATTCATTTAACTTTCAAGGGAAAAAACAATATAACTAGTAACTGTATATTTAGAAGAGGTATTGGTTGGCTTTTAATGTGTTAAATTTATCAAAATTCATTAGTGAAAAGAGAATATGTATGCTATTATATAAGTGAGGTGATGTCAACTCATATAATTTCATTAATGAAAAAAATATAATTAATTATTTCTGAATAAAAATTCATTCAAATAATAGTATATTTTATGAAAAATAGGATATAGTACAAATAAAAATATATAATTAAATTTATATAGTTGTTCTATCATTATAAGCCTTACCTTTTTATTTAACCCCTTTGTTAACTAATATTAACAACAACCCATGTAACGAATTTTTCAATATTAGATTGTTATAATTATAAATATTAGAAGAAAATTGAAACAGAACTGGAAAATGTATAAATGTTTTGACCATATATTATCTACCTTAACCGGTTTCTATATTTTTATTATTTTTGAATGAATTGATTATTTAATATTCTTATAAAATTTCATTAATGTAATTTTTGAATCAATTCACTAAATTTTATATTAAATAATAAGAAGTAAAAGTTATAATTCCATTATAATTTATTCACATATCACTAACACTTTAAATGATTATAAAAATTTAAAATAATTTAATACTTCACTAAGATTATATTACATTGAGTACTTTAAAAATCATTTATTTTATTTTCATATTAAATATATAATTTCTATGTCTTCATTGCATAATTATATATTTTAATGATATTCTAGAGAATTTTTTTTCAAAAAAATAACATCACAAATGTAAATTATATTATTTTAATATAAAAAATTATATTAATTACATATGTATATATACTTAAATATATGTTATGTGAAGATTTTATATATGTTATTTGGATTTTTTTGGCCTTGAGAAATAATTTCACAAGAATTATGTGACATCCCATGCTTCCATGGTATGCTTCTTTTTAAATAAATCAATATCTTGCGATGCAAGCAACAACGATTTCGACTATACCGTGACTAGACATTAAAAAACTGTAATAAATAGTACCACACAAAATTATTATTTTATATAAATTTAATATTCATATACTTTTTTTGATATACATGATACATGAAAAATAAAAATTTTCAAATAAATGATGTATTTTTAAAAAAATGCAGTTTTACCACTTTTTAATCGATAATTATATTTAAAAAATATATTTTACACCATGATATGTTAAGTTAATCAAATTAAAAAAAATTTAGAAGAGAGACAAAAAAAATTTGGTTGGAGTACTTTTTAGTGTTCATATGATAACATTCATATTTTAATGAATAATGAAAAATACAACATTTTAATACAAAACATCTTATTCGGGGATGGTATTGTTGTGCCTCTCATCTTCGGCTCTTTCCGGATCTAGCGTGTTCGTGGCCAGATCTTCTTTTCTCTGTGACTGGTTTGGAGTGCCTAGCATCAGCGCAGGGTGTATTGGAGCTACATTTTCATGTGCTGGTAGGTGATGACTCTATTGCACCTCCCGGTTTCAGTTTGATTCAGATCTGCTGTTCGTGGAAGAATCTGCTGCGCTCGGTGGCTGATTTGGAGTGCTCAGCTTCGGGGCAATGTCTCAACGTGGGTGAGTGTCATGGGTGGTCTAGCTTCGGAATTCTTGGATTCGGGTTCCCTGTGCCTTCCAACTCTGGCTTCTTTGTTTTCGGTGTTCTTGAGTTCGGCTTCGGCTTCCTGCGATTTCCTGGTGTCGGTTCTGGTGTTTGTGGCTACTGCATCTGCGTGCTTGTGGCTTCTGTGCGAGTCTTCTTCCCTATTCGGCATCTTCTTTTGGCATGATATATGTGCTATGGGTTGTTTACATTGGCTTGGAGGGGGAGGCCATGGGTCTTTGTGAAGTTGTTTCTTGGTTGCTATTGTTGTTTGGTTGTGTCAGTCCTTTGGGGATCTGGTTTGAGGGTCACAACATGGTGGTTCTTCCTTGATTTAATTGTATGGTTTTTGAAGCTCTAGAGATGGTGGAAAATGGTTAGTGGAGTGGTGTTTGGTCTACGGTTGTGATGCGGTTGCCTTCATAGTAGGGTGTAGCGTCAGGACGGCCTGGTCTTCCTCGCTCTGGTCTTTTTATCGCCCTTTGTAGATGTGCCCTTTTCAGGGCCCATTTCACTTCACTGGAGGGTTGGGAGGAATCCAACTGGAGTCCACCGGTGGGTTTGTGGATTTGGGCTGGTGTCGAAGGTCACATCAGTGGGATTTTGAGAAGACCGGTTCAGAGGTTTGTCCAGTTCTCATGATGTTTGTTTTTCCTAGTTCATGGTACCTCAGCCATTCTTTGGTGACTTTGGCTCCATATGTGATGGTTTGTTAGTTTGAAGTTTTGAATGATTTAAATCATTGTTCTTGTATGGTTTTAAGTGGTGATGTGTTGAAGTGGTGATGTGGTGCTGTCATGTACGGTTTCTCACTTTTTCCTTAAAGGTGTTTGCATAATAATAAAAAACAATTTTCAGTCAGTAAATTGGGTGATTAATGGCTGATTTTTTTTAAAATTGCCCTAACACATCCAAAAATTTTCTTATATGACTAAATTCTAACCTTATTACCTATTTTTTGAAATATAAAAATTTAATGGACCCTTTTTCATAAATATGACATGAACCTTATTATAATTAATGAATGTTACAAAATGTCACACTCTCATTTCTTATAGGAATAATAATTTTAGTATAGAAATATCTAGGACATAAAATCTATTATAAATAGTCTCTAGAAATATATTAAAATTACCGACATTATAAAATTTTGTTTATGAATTTTTAGTAATAAATTATTAACATTAATGGTGACGAAATAGTGAAGAAAATGGTTTTATTAGTTGATATATCAATTAAATAATATTAAAAATCATAAAATAAATGTAATATGACTTAATAATTCACATAAAAATTTTAAAGATAACATAGACATGCTAGTAACATATTTTAAGTATTTTTTAGAGGTTATCATGATGTTTTTATATTTATAAACAATCAAAACATTGAATATTAACAAAAAATTATTAAATGATACTTTAAGATAAATAATATTTTATTTAATATTATAAAAGTCATAAAAATAAATATTTTGAAAAAATTAATATTATAGTGTTATATATGTCATAAATGGAAAAATTGGTGTTCTATTGGTAATTTATAGTAAATATATTACCAATATAGTATAACAATAAAAATGACACGGTACGAGTTAAAATGATTAACTAAGGGTTAATTCCCAACAATAAGGTTAATCATATTGCCGAATCTAGTCTAATAATATTTGGTTGAGAAGAAATTTAAGAATAATCATCTTATAGTTAATATGACCCACATTGTAGTTAATTGAAACTGAAAAAAAATATAATAAATTATTAGTTTTGGTTTCTCCAAACGTGCCCCTCCCCTCTATTATAAAAGAGAACATTTTCATCTCTTTAATTCAGAACATTAGAGCGCTTTTTCTCATCCAAACCATACCCAAATCTCCCTAAAAAATCCCTCAATTCATTATGTAGACCATACATTGTGAAAAAATCCATCCTATGTAGTCCTTTTGTGTAAATCAAAAGGAGACGCTCAAAGAAGAGGTAATTCTCTACCATTTCCATGTAATTTATTTTCTTCCTATACTTCCTCTTCCTTTGATTCTTCCATACCAATGTAACAAAATTAGTATCATATACATTATGATATTTTATTATAATTTTGTAACATCCATATTCCTCCCATTATCCATCCTATGAATAACAACATCACCATATGTTTTTACGTACCACTTACCGTCTCCACGCCATTGTGTAATTTGATATTCCATACTAGTTTATTCATATGGGTATAATGAAGAATATAATTGATATAAATAATTAATATAAAATTATTAAGATTATATAGAATTAATATTTCATCCAATTCCATACCATGTAACCATCAAGGGAATCATATTGTCGCTTGTGCGTACATAGAACCTAGTTCTCCATGCCGCAATGGGGTTCATTCTCCACGATTAACCATTCAAGAATAATTATTAAGTTTTTATGATGGTTAAAAAATTATTATTAACTTTATATCATTATATATATGAATAAAACACATCATATTCATAAAAAACAAGACTTAAATAAAAAAACATGCATAGGAAACAGTGCATTTATCAACCGAAACAATTGTAACATTGGAATATTATTATCAAAATGATATAAGAAGGTCATATATGATATAATATATATAGATATGGTTATTATATAATTAAATAACATACTTAAATAATTATATATAATCTTAACTCACCCTCTACTAAATTAAAGCACAATGTAAGGGTTAATTTCACAATCTCATTATTATCCATGGTTTTTTATACGCAACTATATATTGGTATATCTTTATCATCAAATTTCATTTTCCATAAAAGGTTTTTCAAAATGTTATAAAAATTTGTTTAATGTCATTTTAAACCACTTTTTACCTTTTATAAAACTTTTTTAGAAAGGAATATTTTTTTCCAAATGAGGTACTTAACGACCATTTCAACAAATTATGGAAAGAATTTTTTTATCTTATATGGAATGAATGGATATTTTCATCAATTATAATTCCTTAAAATTTGGAAGCATACATTAAATTATGAAAAAATTATTTTCAAAAAATATTTTTTTATAATCGTTAGGTTTATAAATTATTTCAAAGTTATAAAGGGACATTTCCCTCATTAAATTTTTATGATTATGTTAAATTATTTTCATCAATGATAAAATCCTTTGTTTTAAATGAATCTTAATTTAGGCTTATTTAATAAGGTATAATATTCAATATTGTATTTAAGGTTTTATGATATTATTGACAGTGGATGAGCTATATTGATACCATTTATGGTTTATGGTTAAAGTATTAACATTTCATATGCAAGTTTTAATATGAATGTATATGTTATGTTTCACCCTTTTCATATGAGGAATGTATGGGACATAGAAATTAATGGGTGGGGACCTCAATAGACCCTTGATGGATTATTTGTTATCATAAGAAAAATGACTTTATTGGAACATGGAGTTGATGGTATTGTTATTTATGGTCTTGGATTAAGGCCTCAATGGTATGGTTATGATGTCCGACATTTTGAGTTCCCCCATTATTAGTATTGTTATTGATATAAATGTGTTTATTAAACAAGTATAATATACATGTAAATGATTTAATGGAATTATTTGATTAATTGTTTTCCATATTATGTGGATGATTTTGTTTACAAGTATTGTGTTTCACTTTTATACCATATATTAAAATTATTTGAAAATTTTTGATACCTTCCTAAATATCATTTACTCTTACTGATCATCTATGCTCACCCCTTTCTTATTCTTAATTTTTCTCCCAGTTTCAAAGAATTTTAATATGATTGACCTAAAGGGATAGTCTATGGGATAAGAGAGTTTTAAGTAAAATAGTATCATTTTGTTTTTCAAGATGTATTGTTAAACATATGTTTTTATATAGTAGTTCCAAGGATACTAAAATGAGTGGTTTATAGAGATTTTATTTTTTGTGATAATGATAATGTATTAAAATAATTACCCATCTCTGGACAAATAGGGATTTGGGGTAAAAGTTGGTATCATAGAAAGTTTAGCACAAACCTTTGAAACTATACATAGAAAACCCTAGATTAGCCAGCATTACCCTAAGATAGAATTTGATGATAATTATAGAAGAACATCCAATAAATTTTTATTAATATAGAGCTTATGTAGGTCTTCAAAGTAGTACATCGCTATCTAAATTCGAAAAGTTGATATGGTAATGGAACAAATGTACCTAAGAGTAATAACTCTGAAAAGGTGTTCCAGGCTTGACAATGGGTTACCTGGTACACGACAAAATTCCTTACTTTGCTTCTAGTTTGATAGTTGTGTGTGATATTCTTAGGGTAATTGTAATTTTATTTTTTTAAAAATTATGAATAATTTTACAGTAAATATTTCCACAAAGATACCACATATATCATTATGGATTAGATCAGCATACATTTTTCAACATATGTTGAATATTTTACTAGTTTGGAATTATGCGTTATGATACATACCCAAATCTAGTGCATGAAATTGTTTTGAAATAGTTCATAGTGTAAGGATTGGAAACCATGTCTAAACACATAATACATGTTGATATGTTGATCATATGCAATATAATGATAGTGGAATTACTGATAAGTAGGCACTAAATAGTTTTAAACCATACTAGGAAAACTAACTGAGGTAATGAATATTATCCTTACCTGTATGGAGATGTGTAATCCATAACATATAGGATCAATGTTAGAATACTTAATAAGACAAAATTCTCCATCATTCAACAAAAGAACAAATCCCATTGTAGCTAAAAAATGGATAAGTTTATTTGGTAAAATATTTCATTCATTAGGGAATAAATAAAGGGAAAAAGTTGTTATGGGAGTCTCTCCTCTACCAGGTGATTAAGATCAATGGTGTTCATTACATGAAAACGTGGTGGAGTATGAATAGTTAGTAAATAAGGAATGTATAAAATTTAAAGAACTCTTCCTAGAATAATACAATCCTTGTTATCAATTTGAGGATATGGAGAGGGAATTTATTATTCTAAGGTATAAGGATAATGATAATATTAAAATGCGTGATTCTAACTTCACAAGGCTATAATTGCATGATATAGACTGTATGTGTAACAAAATAAGTAATATTGGTCAACTATTTTATGGGATAAAACCATTCCTTTGATTGGCATTGGCCTCACAATATTTCTTATTGTATGAAGTTATAGTCTCATGTGCCTTCAAGATAGAAAATCAATTATCTATGTCTTATAACTTTAATGTAATGAAAGAGAAGATGAGGGATTCTGATCACTATGGAAAAGTAAATAATGGTAATAAAGTAAAAGTTGACATTCTACCATATAGTAATTTTGGGAAGAAACACACTAGAACTTGACTAATGGGGATGATTGTTTGTAATATGTGTGGAGAAAAAGGCCACCAGGCTTGTGATTGTAAGTGGAAGAAATAAGCAAACAATTTTCATTGCTATAATTATAATGAGATGGAAAATTATGAAAATTAAAGTCCTAAGAGTAAAAAGAACATTCCCATAAAAGGCCAACAGATTAAGCCCATGCATTTTCAATAACAATTATCGAGGAAGAAGTTCCTAAAGACGTGTTGGTTTTTACTATAATTGATTAATAAAATTTATCAATATCTTTATTTGATTATGAATCATCTCATTCCTTTGTATCTTTCTAGTTTTCATTAAAAAATAGATATTTAAAATTCATGATAATATGGTATTTGTTAGTCAAATCCTCTCTAGGATGTCACATTATAACAATGTTGTGTTAGGTAGTTCCCATTATGACATATAATCATGCTTTACCTCTTGACCGTAATATCATAACTATGGTCAACATTGATATAATAATCCGTATGGAATGGATATCAAAATTTGATATGAAATTTTATTTCAGGAAGAAGGAAGTTGTGATTTGTGAGGAAAATTTAGAATCCATTATCTTTAGAGAAGAAACACCATCACTAGATTCGTATAAAAATAAACCCCCAATAGCTTTACTGAATGATATTGTTGGAGAGTATGAGGAAATAACATCAAGGGATGAAGAAATAATTTTTTGATTTAGGATGTACCTATTTGAACAAAATATATTGATGTATTTCCATTGGATTTGACTATACATATTCAAGAGCATGAAGATGTGGTGACTATTTATTTAATCCCTAATGCAAGGCCAATATCAAAATCTCCCTATCATGTTTTTTAATATAGAATTAGTTGAGCTGATGAAGTAACTTGAGAAGATTAGTAATAAGGTATTTATTCACTGTAAATTTTCTCCATTGGGATTCCTAGTTCAATTTGTTATGAAGAATGATAGATCAATGAGGTTGTGCATTGACTATAGGGAATCAATCCTATTACAATAAATTAAAAGTATCCCCTACCTCATATTGATTATTTATTTGATAAAATTATTTTATATCAATATTTTTTCAAATATTTAAATTCATTCTACATATCATAAATTTTGTGTAAAAAATAGTAATTACAATGATAGCATTCCGAACGAGGTACACACATTATGAATTTATAGTAATTTTATTTTGATTGACTAATTATCCCTCTGTTTTCATCAGTCTGATGAACAAAGTGTTCAAGGAATATCTTAGTAATTATATCGTAATATTTATCTATGATAACTTGGTATAATCATAAAGTTATAAAGGCCATGAGAATCTATCACGACCCGACCCAACGGGGCTCGAGCAGCGTCTCCCCAAACCCGCCTCTAATAGGCCAGGGGCTGGCATCCAACGCCGAGTAGGCTATCACATACATGGGAGGCATTAGCCTAAGGTACATGTACACACACACCCACAAACACCTACATGGAACAGTGCAATGATATAGAAAACTGAAAAAGAAAATTCATGCATACATCTATCCCAACCAGAGAACAGCAAAAGTACAAAAGGGAAAATCAGGGCCCACCAAAAGAAAACTACAAAGCGCATCTAACTTGCTCTGAAGAAGGGGAACACTGCCTCAAACACCCACCAGAAAGCTCCCTCGGGACCGCAGCAGCAAAAACCCCGGTTAGCCTCACTCACTCATCTCCGCCTTCTCCGGGTCCTCGTGGGACTCAGTCGAAAGGCACGTGGTCTCTACAAGACACAAACATGTGCGGGTAAATCCCATACAGGGGTGAGTATAAACATACTCAGTAGGAACCCCAAAAACCCAAAACCAAAAGAGAGCAACTGAAAGGCAACAGTCCGCTCATCCCAGCTATAGGGAACCAAGATGAGAGAGAGACTCCATCTCGTGACCATCCTCAGCTTACACAACTAGTTAGCTTAGCTCAGGTGTATTCCCATACATACACCTTGAACAATCCAGATATACCCATCTCACACAATAAGCCACCTGAGGTACCGAACTCATCACCAGCAATGGATCACAACCAGGAGAACACACTCCATGATCATTGTAATCCCAGATGACACACGCCTGAGAGATACACTCCATCAAGTCCCAAGATAATATCTCAGATGCTCACCCGAGAGGGCATGCTCGTCAGATACTGTCACTGAGGAAACCCTGCTAAAATGACATAACCACCAAACTCCTCGGATATGGGATCCCTACTAGGGTCCTCTAGGGGATACCAGAACCCACTCTGGTATACGAAGCTCACAGATAGGGGATCACTCTCAGGGACCTCTTGGAAATACCACGACCCCATCTAGAATACATAGTTCTCACAGATAGGCGATCACACAGAGGATCCGCTAGGGGATACCACAACTCGATCTGGTGCTTGATAGAAGCACATCACTCAGATAGAGTATCATCTCCATATAAAGGTGGTCATAAAGATACTAGAACCCTATCTGGTATAACTCGCGATGTAGGGGATCAAACCGATGATGCCGCAACCCTAGATAAACCATGCGCTGAGTAGGGGATCACACAACCAACGATACCACAACCCTACTATACACCTCATGCTGAGTAGGGGATCGTATACCCAATGATTCCATAACAATACGGGGTTAACCAGCTAGATAAGGGATCACCGCCCATGGATAAATGGTCACAACGATACCAAGAACCCGATCTAGGGCAGCGATGCAAGAGGATCCTACTCCGGCCCACATGAAGGATACCACAACTCTAACAGATTATAAATCCCATCAAGGGGATCACAAGCCTACACTAGGGTTTTGATGTCATGCAATGCCTCATAGGAACAAACCAAGCGAGTACCCTCAACCACTGTATGGTCCAAATGTCGCAAACCCGAGCAACCCGCCACACCGCCACACTACGCATCTCCAAGGCCGATACCGAGGACACCATCACATTTCACACAGAGAAACATGCAGGAAAGGTTTTTTACTCACCCGAAATAGACAACCGCTGAAAAGAAACTATTCACTACAACGAGCCCTTTCGGGGCCCACAGAACGATCCAGGAACTCACCAAACAGATTATACCACAAGGGATCCCCACGGAAAAGTATATAGTATCCACTACTCACATGTCGGAAATGAACACCCAGTGAAAAAGGCACTATTTAGAAAATGTCAGCTCAGGCGGGGACCACACCTCAATCCCGAAACTCATCAAACGGATCACACCATTGTGATCCTCTCGAAACAAAACCCACAGGATCGACTAATCATCCGCCAAAATCGTACTCCTGGTGCTAAAGATGTGTTTCACTGAAAACGCCAAAAACCTATCCTCATGGGACCCACACCCCGTTCTAAGACCCAACACCTAGAAACCATCTTAGCAAAGTCTTCCATACCTTCAGTGTCTCAACGCCACTGACGGCACATCATTCGGATGCTCCTGGTAGAAGTTACAACGGCCTGAAGTCGTAAAATAATAAAAATAATATTATTTTATATAACGATTCTACCACTTGGGCCACAATCCAAAACCATAAAATTATCAAAGTGAGTTCAAAAGTTCCATCAGAATGCAAGGAGGGTGTCGCCAAAAATGGCTCGCAAATCGGAGTAACGGTTTGCGAGTTACGGGGGTTTAAAGAACCCCCATAAAATCCTGGCCGGACCACCACCACCCTCGCCGGAAACCATCGTGCCGCCACCAGATTCTGCCGCGCCATGGCCGTAATCCACTACACTGCCGTCGCGCCCTACTTGATTCCACCATAGCCACCACCGGAATCTTGGTTTTCTGGGGGAAAACTTCCGGGAACCCCCGGGAGCACCCTAATGATTCAAAAATAGATCTGAAACATGTTTCAGAAACCTTGGAACCCGAACTATATAGCCCTTATAACGATTTGATGAAAAACAACAAATAAATGGGTTCGAATTTCAAAACTCAAACCGCCTACCTCACAGGCGAAACACCGATGCTTCGGGTGTAGATCGACGTCGGCGACTCCCTGAAAATCAATCGGCTGACGATCGGCATAGACAACGGACGAATTCGGCTTGAATCGGCGAAGAACAAAGGTTGAGAGGAGGGGTGTTCGTCGCTGAACATAGGAAGTGAGAGGGGAGAGATATGAGAATGATATTTTTTCCCTTTTTATATTTAAAAACCTCCAGTTCAACCAATGCCCCTGACTCCGCTCCCGACTTAGACAATGTTAAGGTCACCCCTATGGTAAACGCGCCATTCTGAATGCAACGGCTGACTCGGAATTGTGATCCGAGACTCCGTTAGGAAATTATTTTAGCGGACGCTCATAAACCAACTTTTCTACTTATTTACGAAAATTCCCCTGGTGGCATTTCCCATAGCAGGCCCGCGCCCGCGAATTGTACACCTCTCATAGGGTAAAGGGCACATTCCGGACACAACCGTGCCCTCGGATTCCCGTTCTGAGCTACTGTTTAGGATATATCACACCCCCACCACGTGTATAGTTTAAAAATACTTAATATTTTTAGAAAATTAATTTCGGGCACACCAGGACTCGTAATCACACGTCGTCTTTGTGCCTAGCTTTGGAATTATTCATATAAATATTCCACTGTCTGATAGGGCCAAGAACCCGAGTCGCTACATCCCCCCCACCTTATAAAGTTTCATCCTCGAAAAGCCATAAGCACAAGGAAAGCGACTGGAGTCTCAACTGGGTATCCCACACCAGCGAGTTTGCAAACAAACCCCCACGCCTGAACAGAAAAGTCAGAGGGACACATCCAACACACCTTAACACTATCCGCTTTGGGTGGAACTGACTCGCCCGCACGGTTCTAGTCGCGTCACAATAACATGTCTTTGTGGGGGAAGGATCGCTCTTCCTTAGGGATTCGAATCACACCAATCAAAACCCTCCCATGGACTTACCAACACCCTGTACAAATCTCAAGAAAGCAAGAGAAGAGAAGGTTACCGCTAAACAGTTCCTATAAAACTACTGTAAGAAGTAGAAAGGACACATGATGTACCTCTATACATCCCCAGAGCCTCTGGGTCAATAGCCCCTAGGGCATGAAGTTGTCCTCACCCTTAGCCACTATCTCCATGAGCTTGGCGTGGACCACCTGGGGGTGGGGGTGGTGTCAACTGATACTGCATCCTGCTGCACCTACTCCATTTCCACGTTCGCTGCCCTGTGAACCTCCTTTCTTGACATGCTGCCTCTGCCAAGGTGGTCCATAGACCGGCTCCCTCTTAGCAACACGATGGGTCGGAAAACCTCCATAAAGAGGTCCCTGACCGTCGCAAGCATAACCCTACCTCTCATGCATCTGACCAAAACTTGCATGCGTGCCTTGCGAGCCTTGAGCCTCAGATCCTCCATCTTGGGGTCGCCTCCTGAAATGTCAGCCACGTCCAGACCCCTGAGTCTGTCGTTGGCTACCAGATGCCGACATCTCAGATCTCACAGGCCCATCACTAACAGGGGGAATCTGATCAGCCAAAAAGCTCTCCACCACCAACGCTCGCTCCTGCACTCCTGCATAGGTGGGTAGGCACAAGGAATCTACACATGCTCGGATGTCCCGACGTAATCCCTGCTCGAATGTCTGATCCCTAAAGAATGGGTCCCAAACCATATCTAGGTAGTAGCTTGACAGGTCTGTAAACCTCACTAAGTACTCCCACATAGTCAGGCCCTCCTGCCGAAGCTGCTGAAGCTCTAGGATTCGCACTAACCTCAGTGTCACCAATTATAACTCTTCCCTGAAGAGCTTCTCAAACTCTGCCCACGTGAGCGTCTCCTCAACATAGGATTGTGTCACCAAACTCCACCATCGCCCGACAGAAACATGGAGAAGCCTCGCCTCTAGGACCACCATCTGATCTGGAGGTGTCCTCACTAGGCGGAAAACTTAGGTGACTGCCTCATGCCAGTAATCAGCTACCAGGGGGTCTGGATCACCCCAAAACCTCAGAGGTCACTGACTCTGGAACTCGTGTAGTGCACTCAGCCTACGTGCAACCTCGTCCTGCACTGGTGGCACAACCAGCTACTCAACAGGTTGTGGCTGAACAGGCGGACCACCTGGAGGTCTAACCTCAGAACCTATGCCCTGGTCTACAGCCTCTGCAAGGGGCGGATTGTCACCACAATCCCACTGTGGTACCCTCACTGGCTGTCGTCGTGGAGGAATCCTGAAATACATTCAAGAAGCACCATTGTCAAAGAGTATATCTGCTGAGCTAACTCAACAAGGACAAGGAAAACCCAAAATTCCATTCCTATATGATGCATGTACCGTTATGTTCCTGCGACTAGTGTACGAATGTCCCGAGTCAAAAGGAAGGTTATCAGAGTCCTAGTGTATGGATACGTCGATCGCTGCACCAACACTTGAGTCTCTAGCATTAAATACTAGCTTGAAACATCATAACCTTGATGTTATGCAACCAAAACCAAACTCACTACTAAACCATCTATGCTGTTAGATCCCCAAAGGTGGAACCTCCTTTGATACCACTCTGTCACGACCCGACCAAACGGGGCTTGAGCCGCGACTCCCCAAGCCCACCTCCAATAGGCCAGGTGCTAGCGTCCAGTTCCGAGTAGGCTATCACATACATGGGAGGCATTAGCCTAAGGTACTTGTACACACACACCCAAAAACACCTCCATGAAACAGTAGAGAGATATTGAAAACTAAAAAGAAAATGCATGCATACTTCTATCCCAACCAGAGTAAATCAAAAGTAAAAAAGGGAAAAATAGGGCACACCAAATGAAAACTACAATGCAAATCCAACCTACTCTGAAGAAGGGGAACGCTGCCTCAAACACCTGTCGAAAAGCTCTCTCAGCACCGTACCAGCAAACACCCCTGTCAGTCTCGCTCACTCAGCTCCGCCTGCTCTGGGTCCTCCTCGGTCTCCGTCGAAAGGCATGTGGTCTGCACAAGACACAAACATGTGCAGGCAAAGCCCGTGCAAGGGTGTGTATAAATATACATAGAAGGCACCCCAAAAACCCAAAACCAAAAGAGAGAAACTGAAAGGTAACAGTCCTCTCATCCCAGCCAAAGGGAACCCAGACGAGAGAAAGACTCCATCTCATGACCATCCTCGACTAAACACAACTAGTCAGCTCAGCTAAGGTGTATGCCCATACATACACCTTGAATAATCCAGATATACCCATCTCACACAACACGACACCTGAGGTACCGACCTCTTCACCACCAATAGATCACAACTAGGAGTACACACTCCACTATCATTTTCATCCCAGATGACACACACCTGAGATATAAACTCCATTAGATCCCAAGAAAGCATCTCAGATGCTCACCCGAGAGACCACGCTCGTCGGATACTGTCACTGAGGAAACCCCGCTAAATCAACATAAACACCAAAATCCTCAGATAGGGGATTGCTCCTAGTGTCCGCTAGGGGATACCATAACCCACTTCGGTATACGAAGCTCACAGATAGGGGATCACTCTCAGGGTCCGATGGGGGATACCATGACCCGATCTAGCATACGTAGTTCTCACAGATAGGGGATCACACCTAGGATATGATGGGGGATACCACAACCCGATCTAGTGCTCGACAGAAGCACATCACTCATATAGAGTATCATCACCCATATAAAGGTGGTCACGATGATACTGAAACCCTATCTGGTATAACTCGCGATGTAGGGGCTCGAACAGATGATGTCGCAACCCTACCAAAACCATGCACTGAGTAAGGGATCACACAACCAACGATACTACAACCCTACTATACACCTCATGCTGTGTAGGGGATCGTATACCCAACGATGCCACAACCCTACATGGTTAACCAGCTATATAGGGGATCACCGCCCATGGATAAATGGTCACAAAGATACCAAGAACCCGATCTAGGGTAGCGAAGCTAGAGGATCCCACTATGGCCCACCGGAGGGATACCAAAACTCTAACAGATTAAACATCCCATCGAGAAGATCACAAGCCTACACTAGGGTTGTGATGTCGCGCAAACCCTCGAAGAAACAAACCAAGGGAGTACACTCAACCATTGCTGTTCCAAATGTCGCTAACCCGAGCAACCCGCCACAATGCCGCAATACGCATCTCCAAGGCTGATACCGAGGTCACCATCGCGTTTCATGTGGAAAAAAATTCTGGAAATTTTGTTTACTCGCCGGAAACAGACAATCAGTGAAAAGGCACTATTCACCACAGTGAGCCCATGCAGGGCCCACACAATGATCTAGGAACTCAACAAATGGATCAAACCACGATGATCCCCTCGGAAAATTACATAGGATCCACTACTCGCACGTCCGAAACAGACACCCGGTAAAAAAGGCACTATTCACCGAATGCCAGATCAGGAAAGGCCCACACCTCAATCCCAAAACACGTTGGATGGATCACACCAAAATGATCCTCTCATAAAAACACACAGGATTGAATAATCATCTTCCAATTTCGAACTCCAGGTGCAAAAGTTGTGTTTAACTGAAAATGCCAAAAACACGGCCTCGTGTGGCTCGAACCCCATTCTCTGGCCCAACATCTGGAAACCATCTCAAAAAAGTCTTCCATACATTCAGGGTCTCAACACCACTGACAGCATGTCATTCGGACGCTCTAGGTAGAAGTTACAATGGCCTGAAGTCGTAAAATAATAAAAATAATATTATTTTATACGATGTTGATAACTCCCGTGCCACGATCCCAAAACCTAATATCTACAATGTGAGTTAAAATGTTCTGTTTTGATGCAAGGAGTGTGTCTCCGCAAATGACTCACAAATTGGAGTTACGGTTTGTGAGTTACGGGGGTTTAAAGAACCCCCAGAAAATCCTGGCCTGACCACCGCCATCTTCTCCGGAAACCACCACGTCGCCAACAGATTTCGTCGTGCTATCGCCACCGCTGCCATAATCTTCCATGCCACCACCTCACCAACACAACACATCACCGGATTCCACCATGTCCACTGCTGGAATCCAGGTTTTCCGCCAAAAAACATCCCGGAACCCCTGGGAGCACCCAAGTGCTCCAAAAAAAGATCTGAAACATGTTTCGGAAACCTCGGGACCTATACTATACAACCCTTATAACTATTTGAAGAAAAACAACAAATAAATGGGGTATGGGATTTCAAAACTCAAACCGCCTACCTCATAGGCGAAATGCCGAAGCTTCGGGTGCAGATCGATGCCGGCGACGCCATGTTGCACGATCTGCTGATGATCGGCGTAGAAAACGGATGATTTCGAATCGAATTAGTGAATAACGGAGGTTGGGAGGGGGGGAGTTCATCGTTGCACATAGGAAGTGGGTGGGGAGAGATATGGGAATGATATGTTTTTCCCTTTTTTATTTAGAAACTTCTAGTTAAAACAACGCCCCTGACTCCGCGCCCGACGCAGACATTGTTAAGGTCATCCCAAGGGTAAACGTGCCATTCTGAATGCAACATCGGACTCGGATTTGCGATCTGAGACTCCGTTCAGATGTTATTAGAGCCGACACTCGTAACCCAACTTTTCCACTTATTTATAAAAACTCCCCTTGTGGATTTTTCCACAGTACGCCCACGTCAGCGAAGTTTATACCTCGCATAGGGTAAATGGCACGTTCAGGACGTAACCGTTCCCTCAGATTTCCGTTCTGAGCTACTGTTTAGGAGATATCACTCCCCTGCTACGTGCATAGTATAAAAATACACAACAGTTTTATAAAATTTATTTCGGGCACACTGGGCCTCAAAATCGCACGCTGTCTTCATGCCTAGCTCTGGAATTATTCATGGAAATATTTCAATGTCTGAGAGGGCTAAAAACCCGAGTCGCTACATCCTCCCCCCTTTGAACTTTTCATCCTCGAAAAGTTATAAGCCTGAGGAAAGCGACTGGAAACAGAACTGGGTCTCCCACACCAGCGAGCTCTCCAACAAACACCCATGCCTGAACACAAAAGTCATACAGACTTATCCACCACACCTCAACACTATCTGCTTTGGAAGGAACTAACTCGCCCGCACGGTTTTAATCACGTCACCAAAACGCATCTCAGTGGGGTAAGTATCCCTCTTCCTTAGGAATTCGAAGCACGCCAAACAACACCCACCCTGGGTCTTACAAATGCCCTGCACAAAACTAGAGTAAGCAACAAAAAGGAAGGGTACTGTTCAACAGTGAATATCAAACTACAGCAGAAAGTAGAAAGGACACAAGGAGTCCCTCTATCTATCCCCAGAGCCTCTCGGTCAATAGCCCCTAGGGCATGCAGCTTTACTCACCCTCGGCCACCAGCTCCCTGATCTTGGCATGTACCACCAGGGGGTGAGTGTTGTGGCAACTGATACTGCCTACCACTGCCTCCTTCTACAAAAGCTATGTTGCCTCGTCTGCCACCCTGCGGACCTCCTTGCTCGAGACGCTGCCTCTGCCAAGGTGGTCCATCGACCGGATGCCTCTTAGTAGCACGACAGGTTGGACAATCTCCAGAAATATGTCCCCGACTGTCGCAAGAATAACACCGCCTCTTCTACGGCTGACCAAAACTAGCCTGTGGGCCTTGCGAGGCTTGAACCTAATATCCTCCATCCTGGGGTCACCTCATGAAACATTTTTCATGTCCAGACCCCTGATTCTGTCATCGACTACCAGATGCTGACATCTCAGCTCTCACGTTCCCACCACTAATAGGGGGAATCTGCTCATCCAGAAAGCTCTCCACGACCAACGCTCGCTCCAGCACGCTAGCATAGGTGGGCAGGCTCAAGGAAACCTCACCTGCTCGTATGTCCCTCTATAAGCCCTTCTCGAAGGTCCGAGCGCAAAATAATGGGTCCTAAACCATATCCAGGGAGTATCGCGAAAGGTCTGTAAACCTCGATGAGTACTCCGACATAGTCAGGCCCTCATACCGAAGCTGCAGAAGCTCCTGTATCCACACTGACCTCTGCGTCAGCGGATATAACTCTTCCCTGAAGAGCCACTCAAGCTCTTCCCAAGTGAGCATCTTCTCATCATAGGACTGTGTCACCAAACTCCACCATCACCTAGTTGAACCATGGAGAAGGCATGCTGCTAGGACCACCATCTGATCTGGAGGTGTCCTCACAAGGCGGAAAACCCGGGAGACTGCCTCAAGGTAGTCATCAGCTACATGGGGGTCTGGATCACCCTGAATTATCATAGGTCGTTGCCTCTAGAACTCATGCAGTGCACTCATCCTGTGTGCAACCTCTTCCTACAATGCCTGCACAACCAGCAGCAAGACAAGTGGTGGCTCAACTGGCGGACCACCTGGAGGTCCACCCTCTGAATCTGCGTCCTTGTCCACAGCTTCTGCATGGGGCAGATCGTCACCACAATCCTACTGTGGAACCCTCGCTGGCTGTCGTCGTGGAGGCATCCTGAAATACATTCAAGACGCACCACAGTCAAAGAGTATATCTGGAGAGCTGACTCAATAAGGACAAGGAAAACCTAAAACATAGTCATATATAATGCATGTATCATTATGTCCATGCGACCAGTGTACGAATGTCCCGAGTCAAAAGGTAGGTTATCAGAGTCCAGGTGTATGGATACGTTGGTCGCCAGACGAAAACTGGATTCTCTGGCCTGAAAGACGAGCTCGAAACATCATAACACTGCCGCTATGCAACCAAAACCAAACTCACAGCTTGACCAGCTACGCTCTGAGATCCCCAAAGGTGGAACCTCCTTTGATACCACTCTATCACGACCCAACCCAACGGGGCTCGTTCCACGACTCCCCATGCCCGCCTCCAATAGGCCAGGGGCTGGCGTCCAGTTCCGAGTAGGCTATCACAGACATGGAAGGCATTAAACTAAGGTACCAGTACACACGCACCCACAAACACCGCCATGCAATAGTGTAGATATATAGAAAACTGAAAAGAAAATGTATGCATACATCTATCCCAACCAGAGTACAAAAAAAGTACAAAAAGGAAAAATAGGTCCCACTAAAAGAAAACTACAAAGCACGACCAACCTGCTCTGAAGAAGGGGAACACTGCCTCAAACACCCTCCAGAAAGTTCCCTCAGCACTACACTGGAAAACACCCCAGTCAGTCTCGCTCACTCAGCTCTGCCTTCTTCGGGTCCTCCTGGGACTCCATCTTAAGGCCTGTGGTCTGCACAAGACACAAAAATGTGCGGGCAAAGCCCGTGCAGGGTTGAGTATAAACATACTCAGTAGGCACCCCAAAAACCCAAAACCAAAAAAGAGAATCTGAAAGGCAACAGTCCGCTCAACCTAGCCAGAGGGAACCCAGATGAGAGAGAAACTCCATCTCATGACCAACCTCATCTAAACAAAACTAGTCAGCTCAACTCAGGTGTATTCCCATACTTACATCTTGAACAATACAGATATACCCATCTCACACAACAAGCCACCATAGGTTCCTACTTCATCACCAACAACGATTCACAACTAGGAGAACAAACTCCACGATCATTGTCATCCCAGATGTCACGTGCCCGAGAGATACACTCCATCATATCCTAATAAAACATCTCAGATGCTCACCCGTGACACCACGCTCGTCAGATACTGTCACTGAGGAAACCCTGCTAAAACAACATAACCACCAAACTCCTCAGATAGGGGATCGATCCTAGGGTCCTTTAGGGGATACCAGAACACACTCCGGTATACGAAGCTCACAGATAGGGGATCACTTTCATGGCCCGCTAGGGGATACCACGACCCCATCTAGTATACGTAGTTCTCACAAATAGGGGATCACACCCAGGATCTGCTGGGGGATACCACAACATGATCTAGCGCTCGACAAAATCACACCACTTAGATAGAGGATAAGTTCCCATATAAAGGTGGTCACGCTGATAATGGAACTCACTCTGATATAACTCGTGATGTAGGGGATCAAACCGACGATGCCGCAACCCTACCGAAACCATGCGCTAAGTAGGGGATCACACAACCAACGATACTGCAACCCTACTGTACACCTCAAGCTGAGTAGGGGATCGTATACCGAATGATGCCACAACCTAGAGGGTTAACCAGCTAGATAGGGGATCGCCGCCCAAGGAGAAACGGTCACAGTGATACCAAGAACCTGATCTAGGGTAGCGATGCTAGAGGATCCCAATCCGCCCCAATGGAGGGATACCCCAACTCTAACAGATTAAACATACCATCGAGATGATCACAAGCCTACACTACTGTTGTGATGCCGTGCAAACCCTCATAGGAACAAAACAAGGGAGTACCCTCAACCACTACTGGTCCAAACGTCGCTAACTCGAGTGACCTGCCACAACGCCACACTATGCTTCTCCATGGCATATACCGAGGCCACCAATACGTTTCACATGGAAAAAAAGTAGGAAAAGTTGTTTACTCTCCCGATATGAACAACTGGTGAAAAGGTACTATTCACCACAGCTAGCCCATGAGGGGCCCACACAACGATCCAGGAAGTCAACAAACAAGTCATACCACGACTGTCCCCCCGGAAAATTACATAGGATCCCCTACTCGTACGTCCGAAATGGACACCCAGTGAAAAGGGCATTATTCACCGAATGCCAGCATAGGCAGGTCCCACACCTCGATCCCAAGACTCATTGATCGGATTTCACCATTACGATCCTCTTGGAAAAACACACAGGATCGACTAATCATCTGCCAAAATCGGACTCCTGTTGCAAAAGTTGCATTTCACAAAAAACGCCAAAAACCAGGCCTCGTGGGGCCCACACCCCATATTAAGAACCAACACCCGGAAACCATCTCAAAAATTTCCTTCATACCTTCCAGGTCTCAATGCCACTAACGGCACGTTATTCAGACACTCCGGGTAGAAGTTACAATGGCCTCAATTCGTAAAATAGTAAAAATAATATTATTTTATATGCCACAAATGGATCGCAAATCAGAGATACGGTTTTCAAGTTACAGGGGTTTAAAGAACCCTCGTAAAATCCTGACCGGACCACCGCCAGCCTCACCAAAAACCACTGCGCCGCCACCAGATTCCGCCGCGCCGCCGCCCCCGCCGCGATAATCTGCCTCGCTGACGCCGGAATTCTGGTTTTATGCTATAAAACTTCTGGGAACCCCCGAGGAGCACCCCAGTGCTCCAAAAACAGATCCAAAACATGTTTTGAAAACCTCGGGACCCAAACTATACAACTCGTATAACTATTTGAAGAAAAACAATATATAAATGGGTTCCGAGATTTCAAAACTCAAACCGCCTACCTCGTGCGTGAAACGACGAAGCTTCAGGTGAATATCAACACCGAAGAGGCACTTAAACTCGATTTACTGACCATCGGCATAGAAAACTGACGATTTCGGCTCGAATCGGTGAAGAACGAAGGTTGAGAGGAGGGGCGTTCGTCGCTGAACGTAGGAAGTGGGAGGGGAGAGAGATGGGAATGATATTTTTCCCTTTTTTTATTTAAAAACCTCTAGTTAAAGCAACTCCCCCGACTCTGTGCCTGACACAGACAAAGTTAAGGTCACCCCTAGGGTAAACGTGCCATTCTGAGCGCAATGGTGGAATCTGATTTGTGATCCGAGACTCTGTTCATAAGTTATTCGAGCCGACGCTTGTAAACCAGCTTTTCCACTTATTTATGAAAATGACCCTAGTGGCGTTTTACATATTAGGCATGTTCTCGCGAAGTTTACACCTTGCATAGGGTAAACGATACGTTCCGGACGCAACCGTGCCCTCAGATTCCCGTTCTAAACTACCTTTTAGGATATATCACACCCCCAACACGTTTATATTATAAAAATACATAATATTGTTATAAAATTAATTCCGGGGACATCGGGTCTTGAATCGCACGTCGTCTTCACGCCAAGCTCTGGATTTATTCATAGAAATATTACAAAGTCTGACAGGGCCAAAAACCCAAGTCTCTACAAAATCACTGAAATATTTTTCTGAATACTCTTAGAATAAATATACTATATGGGATGTTTATCATGTGTGAATTCTAGATTCAGTAAATTTATTTTCCTTCCATATAGTATCCATGGATATAATATCTATTGATCCCACATTGAAAAAGGAAATACAAGAAAGTCTAGCACTGAGGACTATAACTAAGGAACTAAAATTTATTTGTTAGCAGGTTACTATCATCATTTCATCCATAATTATACCCAATTTGAAAACCCATTAACCATGATCACACATAAATGTGTCAAATTTGCTTGAAAAAATGAGCATGAATAAATTTTGGAATACTGTAAATTAAGATTAGTCAAGGGTCCTATTATTACACTACAATATAGGGATGATGGCTTTGCGATTTATAGTGTTGGATCATGGAAAGGACTTGGTTGTGTTCTTATGAAAAATTAAATGGTTATTTCATTTGCATCAATTCAGTTAAAAATTTAGGAAAAAAACAACCCAACTAATTATCTTCAGTCAGTAGTAGCAATCTTTTCTATGAAGATATAAAGACACTATGTTTACAATTAAAGATGTGTGATATAGACTTAAAACAAGAAGTTGAAATATATTTTTTCAAATAAATAGCTCTTCATGAGACAAAGGAGATATCTTGAGATAACAAAGGATTATTATTTCACAATACACTACCTACTAGGGATGGAAAATAAGGTGGAAGATACTTTTAGTTGAAATTAACATGAATTACTAAACAAAATGAGTGTTGAAGGAGTCTCAATGTTCATTTATTTAGTAAATATTCATATTGAAATTATCATGGAAGGAAAAACATCACTACTTTTTCAAATGATTTCCAAACCATATTTATTGTAAAGGATAAAAGGTTCTCTATATATTTATGAGGAGTTTGAAAAGAAAATTAATGTTTTGAATGATGGGAGACAATTTGAATTTGTATTTGAAGATGGTATTTTAAAATTTGGGAAGAGTATTTGTGTTCCTACTCTATATTTGATAAAAGGTACATTATTTTATGATTCTCATAGCTACAATTTCATTGTAAACTCAGGTGGAACTATGATGTATAATTACTTGAAGGATTATTTTTGGTCGATCAACAATAAAAGGGAGATTGCTGATTATGTGTTAAGATGTTTGGATAGTCAATAGGTAAAGGCTGGAAGACAACATCTAATATGAGTCATGAAACCTCTTCATATACCTATGTGGAAATTTAATGATATTACTATGGTCTTTGTCATGGGGCTACAAAAGACTCCTGGAAGAAATGTTGTGATATGGTTTGTTTTTGATCTTCTTACCAAATCATCACATTTTCTTGCTATAAGTGATGATTTACCACAAGAGAAGTATGATAAGATATATATTAATGAAGTCTTAGAACATCATGGTGTACCCCTATTGATTATTTTTGACAATGATCCCTATTTTACATCATTTTTATTAAAATGTCTTCAGAAGTCCATAGATACTAAGCTTAGTTTGAGAACTAACTTTAACCCTCAAACTGATGGACAATCCAAACAGACTATCAAATCCATTGGTGACATGTTGAGATCATTTTCACATTATCTTCTATATATGATATATTTTCATTTACCACTAGCTGAATTTTCCTATAACAATAAATTCCATTCTAGTATTCATATGTCACCATATGAAGCGTTATATGGAAATAGACGTTGAACATGGACTTATTGGGATGATGCTTGTGAACAATAACACATAGGCCCATAACATTTTGAGAAAATGTCGGAATAGATAAATACTATTGAAACCTATAACCAAATAGATAAAAGTTGGAAAAATATATACGATGATAACTGAAGGATGGTTTTGGAATTTCAAGTGGGTTATCATGTATTCATAAAGTTATATCCATTGAAGGATGTTATATGATTCAGTAAGAAGGGTAAATTATGTTCCATGTGCGTTGGAAATTTTATGATTCTTGAATGAATTGGAGATTCAGCTTACCATTTGGAAATGCTACCAAGTCTCTCCAAATTTAATGATGTCTTCCACGTATTAATGATATGGAAATACAAGTCGGACCCCATATATGCACTGATATACAAATAAATAGAACTGGAACTCAATTATCCTTATTGTTAAGATCCAATCAGGATTACTGATACTAGAGAACAAGTAATGATAAATTAGATGAATTGATTGGTAACAGTTCTTTGGGGAAACCATAAAATAAAATATGTGACATGGGAACATGGAGAACATATGATGAGGTAACAACCAAATCTTCTTATGAAGTTATATTGTAGAAAATTTTAGGAATTAATTATTATAATCAGGAATGATGGTAAAAACCCAAGCTTCCAATGTACTATTTTATTTAAATAATTCAATAGCTTGCACAACACGCAATATTGAGTTCGAGCACCCACCACGACTAGCCGTTAACTAAAACTATAATGAATATTATTAAGTAAATTTGAGGTTTTTTATAATTTAAATATTAATATCATTTGTTTCTTAGACATTACATAGGAGCAAATTCAATTTTTTAAATAAAGGGTGTATTTTAAAAAAATGTACTTTTACCAACTTTTAATAGATCATACTATTTAAATTCATTATTTTACACATTTATATATTATTTTTTCAAAATTAAATTCTTAATTTAAATAGTTTCATGAAAAATTATTTTGGAAAAAATATTGGTGTTCTATTGATAACCTTTATGTTGTAATGAATAGTGAAAAATATTGCATTTTAATTCAAAATTGATTTTTCATCTAATTTAGTTATATTAATAGATGCTCTTGTTATTTTATTTTAATGCATAATTAAATTAAGTTTAAAAAATTTAATATAATCTAGGTCATTTGAGAAATTTTAACATTAATATTAAATATAAACACATGATAATCCTTTGGTGATTTTACTTTTGAAAAAACTGTTTTCAAATTTTGTCAACATGAATGAATATGAAATTATTTACTACAACTATGTTGTTTTAAAATTTTGACAATCAATTTCATATTTTTAATTAGTGGGTCCAAATTATGTTAATATGTTCCTTTTATTTTTTGGATATTATGAATAGAATCTTTAGTGTCTTTTGTTACTATCGTGTTTAATGGTAAATCATGTAATTAAATAGAAAAATTATATTATAAAATCACCAAATCACTAGTATAAATTCTATTTGAGGACTAAATTATACCATTATAACCTATTTTAATCAATGAATTTATTTAACAGAGCCTTTTCCATAAATATTACATTAATATTGATATAAATAATTAATGGGACAAAATGGCACACTCTCATTTCTTAATTGCATAATAATTTTAATATATAAATATCCAGGAGATAAAAGTGGTTATAAATATTATTAATAAATCTAAACGAATTGCGTAAAATATATAAATGTATTTAAAATATTTGATATTAAATAATTACAATTAATGATAAAACAATAGTGATGCATAAATTATTTTATTAATAGAAATATCAATTAAATTATATTACAAATAATAAAATAAATATAATTTTACTTAATTGATGAAATACATGTGTTTTATAGATAACATATCGATTTTACAAAAATATTGGAAGTACTGGTTCTAAGTTATCATGATGGTTTTATATTTTTTAAAAATGAATATATTTAATAGTATCAAAATAGACATAAATGATGCATTAAAATTAATTATATTTTTTACAATGTTATAAAAATAATAAAAATTCTATAGTTTTTTTAAAAACCTACTATATTGTTAAATATTTCTTTATTTTTCCAATTGGGTTTTTTTTTGGAATTTTAGAGTAGTTATATTAACCCTATAGTATAAATAAGACAAGTAGACACGGTTAGAGTTAAACTACTTATCTAATGGTTAATCACAAAAGATAATGTCAATAATGTGGCCTAAAAAAGTCCAATATTCATTTTTTGATAATATTTAGGCCCATTCTCATCTTCTATTCCAAATAACTTTATTTGTTTATATTTTCAATGAAAAAAATTATAATAAATTAATACTTTTAGACTTTCTAAAATTTTTCCTCTCCCCTATTATAAAAGGGATACTATCCTAATCTCTTATTCACTCCTACAAAGAACGTTATCTCAAATAAACCTACAAAATTATCCTCCCAACTTCCCTAAATTCATCTTAGTGGTCATAAAATGGGCATGAATTCATCATGTTGAGTCCTTTTTATGCAAATCAAAAGGATACAATCAAAGAAGAATTGATTGCTTTACCAATTCTATTCAATTTATTTTCTTCTTATACATTCTCTTACTTTGTTTCTTCCATAGTCAAGTAATATCTCCATTGTGATATAAACTGTGAGAATTTATAATAATTATGTAACAACCATATGCATCCCTTTATCCATCCTTTTATTAATAATATTTCTGTGCGTATGTATGTATGACTTACCATTTCCACGTCGTTGTCTAATTTTTATTCAACACTAATTTATTTGGATGGGTTTAATGACAAATATACTGGATATAAATAATTAATATAAGATGATAATGATTTTTTATAACAAATACACCATCCAATTCCATACCATTTAACCATCAATGGAATGATATCGTCAATTGTGCGTACGAAGGACCTACCGTCTCCACAACATGATAAGATTCATTATCCATGATTAACCATTATATAATGATTATAATATTCATATGATGATTAAAAATAGTTATTATTAACATAATATAAATTTTTATAACAATAAAATACATCATATTCATAAAAAACATGTCTCACACCATAAAACATGCATAGTAAAAAGCTTCTATTAACACCCAAAAAAATGGTAATACTAGAATTTTATTATCAAAATGATATAAGAGGATCATATATGATATCTTAAATATAAATATGGATATGATATAATTATATAACAAAATTTAACTGTTATACAACAGGTGAAGGAACCCATGACTAATGGAAAGTTTAAGGTTATGGTTAATTTTACAATCTCATTATTATACGAGGATGTTTAAACATAAGTATCTTCAAGGTTATCTATATAATCCATTTACATGATTCTTAAAATACATTTAAAAAAATGTCAAAAAATTTTTAAAGTCGTTTTAAAACTTGTTTTGCTTTTTGTGAATCATTTTGAATGAAATATTTCCATTTTTTTTTCAAACGAGGTACATTATGACCATTTCAACAAATTATGGAAAGAATTATTTTTAAAATTATACAACATGAGTGGCTATTTTATAACATTGTGATGCCTTAAAATTTTTAAGCTTCCCTTATAATATATAAGGTATTTTTCATAAATAATTGTGTCATTTATAATAGTGTGAATTTTAAATAATTTATTGTAAAAAGGGGTATTTAACTCAAATAATTAAATTGATTTTGTAATATTACTTTTATCTATGTCAAAATATTTATATTATTTGATTCTTAATTGAGGTTTATTTATAATGATACAATCTTATATATTATATTGATGGTTTTATGACAAGTTTGACTATGGATATCTTATTTTCACACCATTTATGGTTTCTGGTAAATGTGTTAACATTTCATATGTTCATTTTAATATGATTGAATATGTTATATTTCACTCTTTTCATATGAGGAATGAATTATAATTAGAATTTGATAGGTAGGTTTTTTTATATCCCCTCGATGCATTAGTAGGTATAACAAAGCAAACTGATTTCTTGTCACAAGTCCTTGTGGGTATAGTTATTTATGGTCTTGGAAAGAGGCCTTGAAGTTATGGTTATGATGTCCGACATTATGAATTTCCCAATTATGAGATTAGTTATTGATATACATTTGATTATTCAACTAGTATAGTATCCATGTGGATTTTTACAAGGTATTATTTGATTTATTTATTTCCATATTTTTCTTAATATTTTTTTATAAATATTGTGATTAAGTTTTATACCTTTCCACAAATGGTAATCATTATTTATGATAAATTTCCCTATATATCTTATTCATACCAAGAAAATGAGCTCACCAATTTATTATGTTTCTTTTTCAACATGATGCGAAAAACTATATTATGATTGACTGATGGGAAAGTATAATGGATGTGAGAGTTCTCAAAGAGGATATTATGGTGTTTCTTAATATGTAATGTATATTATATGATTGATTGTAGTATTTCCAAGGCTACTAAAATGATTGATCCTTCCAAAATTTATTATCTTGTGATCATGCTAATGTAATAATATAATGTATTGACTTTGGGAAACTAGTGTTGGGGCCTTACCCATTAGGATAAGTAACATATTATATGACTCCAAAATTTGACTCCATAGAAAAAAATAACCAATATAACTAGATATTTATTGACCAAGGAGATAAATGAATTATTCCCTAACAAATACTATCATTAGGCCACAAAATATTTATTTTATAGTTGTGCCTAAGCACTTAATCTCCACTAAAAATGATTTTCATATTTATCATGAAATATATTATCATATATGTGTTTTAAATTATCATTTATGATATTTGTAGTATATAATATTACATGAGTAGTTTCATTGTGTTATTAAATTTTAATATCATGTTTATTTCATGTAAATATCTTATAAAATATTGTATTCAATAAAAACTATAATTTTTTACAATTCACCAAAAAATTAAATTTATAAAAAATATAAATATTTCATATTATGATAAATAGGAATTGATAAATTTCAAAATTAATTTCACATCCAAATATCTAATTCATATAATTGAATTATATTAATTTTAATATAAATTTATAAAGAAGATCATGAAACACTTATTATAAAAAAATCATTCTATTAGAACAAAAAAGAACATATACTAAAATTATCTATAATGTTGATTCATATGTATTTTATTAGAATATTTATGACTAAAATACAATAGTATTAATTTAATTTAAAATGAAATTATTATTGGTAAATTTAAAACATGATAAATGAAATTTTATCAAAACAATTAAACACAGTATTTTCTATATTAAATTAAATATAATTATTTCCAAAAAAACCCCAAAATTTCACCCTTATAAAATTTATATTTTATGATTTGAAAAAATAGCTTCATTATATAAAATAAACTTTATTATTTTTTATAAATTATATTAGAATATTTTCACACAAAAATTAATAAAAATAGTATTCCATGAAATCATGTTTTTAAATAATAATTTGACTTTACTAAATAAATCCGGATTATTTACAAAGAAATAAATAGAAATATTTTACAGTGTAAGAACATTAAATATAATTCACAGTGTCTGTAATCATATTCATACCTTCCAATTTAAAAACTAATTTATAATAATAACATTTCAATAAAAATATTTAATGGTTCATTTATGCGTAGTGTTTTGTATTGTATACACTATCAATCAGAGTGTTATTTTAAAATCAAATAGTGTTACATTCACCCCACATTAATTAATTGATTAATAAGAATTTTATCTTATAAATAAGTGTTTTTATTTGAAAATTCGTATGTGTTATACACGCATAATAGAAGTAGTTAAAAGAATTTCAAGTTGGAAGGAAAAGGGAATTATTTATGTTATCTAAAATAAGACAAAAATAAGATTCAAAATTCTAGATAATTAGTGGAAATTAATTTCAAAATATCATTCATCATAAGAAAGAGAATGATTTTTATACACTTAAGGAGAAAAAAATCATAACCCAAATAGGTAAGAAAAATATAATCAATTCCTCATAAATAAAGGTAACATGAAAAAAAATTGAGTCATCATTCCAATATTTGAGAAATTTATTTTCCATATATATTATGAATATAATGATATATACTAATATGAATTGTAATAATTCAACATTAAATCAATTTCTTCCATAACGTCATTAGTAACTCTAAAAGATGAGTATTTAAGGGGATTTGTTATTGCTTGATGTAAAAAATTACCATTTAATAGATCATAAAAGGATATCAAGTTATTCATCCTATCCATAAACATTAGTCAATTTAATGGTTATAAGAAGGTACGGAAATTCCAAAAATTTATAATCCTTCATAAGATGAAATAATACATTTTAATCCAATATTTCCATAACAGCCCCAATGTATTTTTAAAATAAAGGGAACCATATATTTAACAAAAAAAAGGAACTAATTGAGTCTGAAGGAGGGGATATTGTCACATTCTTTTTCATAAAACAGAATCAGATCGACCGGAATGTCATCAAGCCAAGTGATGTTATGATTAATAACTTTATTAGAAAGACCTTCAGCAACCATGTTCTCTTCATGAATGGCACAAGTGACAATATATATGATATCCAGAAGCGAGGATAGGCAGGTCATCCAATGGGTGGTAAGCAGCCATGCATGTTGAACCAGACCATTCCATAAATCTTGGAAAATGGTTTTTGATTCACATTCAATCCATATGTTGTTCCATCCTTTTTGTTTCACAAAATCAATAGTATGGATCACCACCAACATCTCTGCTTCAAATGTTGAGACCGAACCATATCTACCGAAGAAGCATCCATGATAATAGCCAAGAAAATCACTGAAAATAGCACCGCATCCCGCAGGTCCTGGATTGCCTTTAGTGGCTCCAAAAACGTTTAATTTAATACAACCTAGGATGGAGCTTTCCAGAAAACGTCAATGATGTGATTTCTGAAGTGAGGTTGCTTCCCTAATGTCAGTGAAAATCCGATTTCAACCTTTATAAAGATTAAATGAGTAATTGTTGTGAATAAATGAATTTTTTTCATACCATATCACATGGACGAGCTTGAAAATAGCTTTTAGGAAGAGATTCTTGAGTTTCTGTGAAATATCCTATTCAACATAATGTTTTTTTGGAGAAAATGGAATCCAAGGACATCCATCGACATTCAAACATATACGTATTATAATTATAAAGGACTGAAGCCATAGCACATGAAAAAAAAATATAATTGGTTTCCTCTCTATGTTGAATACATAAGTGACATGTAGAGTGTAACGACCCAAAGTTTTTCAATGGAAAATGTTCTTCTTATATTTATGAAAACACAAAATAATGAACTACTATCTGATAAGTGACCTTTAAACATATGTTTGTCACTCCAATGTTTGGAATTTTTAAAATCCAACATACACAGTAGTGTTCAAGATGATTTTTGTAGTCTAGTGAAACAAAAATAATTTTTGGTGAATAGTAACATACCCTTAAGAATATTAAAATAAGAGTAACAATATCTATGAATAATAAAATAAATTTTAGACATCTTAGAAAGTATCAATTTGACCTTAGTAAACATTTTGGTATTTTATAAGCCATAAATAATTAATTATAATTAATTAAATAATTTAAAAGAATATTTACTTCCCAAAAATGTATTTAATCAATATCTCATATTTTTTAGATAATTTTATAAGACCATACATAATTTTTGAAAGCACTATAAATCAGTTATAATCATAAAAAATGTTTTTTAAGTAAATTATGATTTTAATTAAATATTAAATTAATAATATTTAGAAAACTATTTTTCAAAAATTGACTTCATTTATTGATTTTTCATGTCAAAAAATGGTTGGGGTAAATTTTTGGGATTTTTTTGAGAAACATGAATTTTTGGTGAATAGTAGAATACATTAATTTACCATATAAATACATTTTAATTAAAACCCACTATTCCTGAAATCACAAGTGATGTAAGTACCCAAATCCAAAACTCACATGCCTTATTTACTATTCATGGTCATCAAAGACTCACTATTCCTTGTCTTAGGGGAAAATAAAAAACTAATGAATTTTATATTAAGGAAACCCCTCTCCCCTCCACTATAAAAGACACCCATCACTCCCTCTTTTACTCACACATATCAAGCTCCAAGCCTCCATTAAACTCTACACAAAAACCTTCCCTAGCCCCTCCCCCACTTCCAAGATCTTCTACTATCATCAAAAGACCAATCTTAGGCCCGTAAGTAGGTTCTCAAGAGGAGGATTCTAAAGGTAATTTCCCTCCCTCTTCTCCTTTAATTTCTTTTCAAGTTCAGGTTCCTTTATTGATCTATCCACACCTATATTTATCAAAATAGTTCTATAAATCCATTATTATACATATAATGTAATTTTATGATTCTAATGGGATATTATATAAACCCACACCCTTTCCCTCTTCATTTTATTTTATTAAATAGAACGTTGTTCATGAGTTGTTAATTTATCACCTTAAAAAAATGACATGCTCTCTTCTTCCATTTCTACCATCAGATCTGGTCATGAAACCATTTTTATGGTTGAACCAGAATATGTTATTTGTATTATGTTATATTTTATGTTTTGTAAATAACCAATCGCCATATTACTAAGTGAAAAGTTAAAACAAGTTCGTTGTGATCCAAAAACCGCTCAAATTGACCCAAATTATCATCACTTATTTCTTATCTAATGATTCATCCACATGGATCTAATGTAATTAATTATAAAATCATTCGATCTTCTGTGATATCATTAATGACATGTAATTTCATTTCGTTATGTTTACCCATGTTCTACCCAAACATCAATTTAAGAATACAAGTGAACCACCCAAGAAAAACCATAAAAACGAACATCCTCGAACAATGTTTTTAAACTCTATAAGTCATCCAAAGGAACATAATATGACATAATTAAACCATAATTAAACCTATTAATGTACACATGGTTCTGTATTTCTAATTAATGAATATAATGTCATTATACATGACATTATAGAGAAGGAAGCATTCAGGTACAAGGTAAGGGGAAATCTCGAACCCAATATTCTTCCTTCGGGTTCTCCTTCTTTCACTGTATTATTTTATATGGTTACTCCAAAAAGATCATTTTTTAATCATTTAATTTACTTTTTGGGGATATAAATTTTTTCTAATGATTTTTATGTCAATCCAAATTTTTTCAAAAAGAACTCTTCTCTTAAGAACTTATCTTTTACCCCTCATTCAAAGTTGATGATTCTTGTATCAAGTATGTGGTTCCATATTTCTTTTGGGAACCCAAACTGTATGATTGTGTACTTATGAGATGAAACCCATTCCTTTTCATGGGTTAGTTATGTTCATTTATTTTATATGTTCACTTTGTAATTAATGATAAATGATATTGTATTTATGTTACGGGTGCTCCCGGAATTATATATCGCAATATGAATGTTTAAATGTGACTGGTGCGCCCAGAATTATATAGCACTTCAATACATTGGGTAGAGTGATGAATCTCATGAGTAAATGTGAAATGATTTGTGAACAAGATTTTAGATTGGTTCACAAGTATGTGTGGTAGTTAACCACTAAGACATGATGTTTCATTTTTATGCATTTCCACATTTCAAGTCTTTTATTTATGCTCCTCTCAAGTTCATGATATTTTGCCTATGTTATGATTATATTCCCCCCATTCTATATTGTTCTTATCTATCCTCTTATTGGGCTTCTATCTCACCCCTCTTGATGTTTATCCTTAGGTGGATATATGTACTAAGGAGAGGACAAGTGCCACAAAGAAGCTAGTGAATAAAAAATTCAATAAATGATTATGATTGATGATGTATTTGTTATGTATGGTCCTAGTTTCCCAGGACACTGAACCTTTGGATCCTCTATCTGTAATACTATTATGTTGTTTATCTTTGAAATTATGTAATAGTAATTTATGAAATGGTTGGGATTCTATAGTTGGTATCATAGGCAAGGTTTAGTTAATTTGGGGATTAGGATTAGTGAACCCTAGAGAAAACCTCTAGTATGAGATTAAGTAAAAATATTCACACAAGAATATTTACCTAGGGATCACATATGTTATGTTTTTGGTATAATTGTTTAAATTAATAATTTATTCATGACTTTTTTACTTATGTTTTGTTATATCCTTTTCTATTTTAGAAAATGGTGGGAACCAGGAGACATCAGGCCAACAACTCATGTGAGGGCCAATGCAACGATTTCCCGAATGACATCCCAAATGATTTGGGGGGTGGAGTTCAAAACATCATGGCGATGCATACCCAATTATCTCAGGTTATGAATAATAACCATAATAATGGTGAATTTCCTTCTTCACCAAAGAGGGAGCCACAAGCTATCGAATGTTTTATGTGGCAATGACCACTGATGTTTTGTGGATCTTTTGATCCAATAGTTGATGAACAGTGGGTAAACTCCATGGAGAAGATCTTTTCTGTGCTTCACTGTTCTGAGATGGAGAAGGTTTCTCTAGCTATATATCATCTATATGGAGTAGCTGATCAATGGTGGTCTTTTATTAAGAACACCAAGCCAAGGGAGGAAATTGAATAGATGGAATGAGAAGACTTTAAGATAATGTTTCTTTACAAGTACATCTCAAGAACTCTTCACACGAAAATGGAGAGAGAATTCATAGAGATCAATTAAAAAGAAGTAGAATCTGTCACAACCTATGTAGCAAATTTCACAAGGATTTCAAGGTATTCTCCAGGTTTTGTTATCCACAATGATAGCAAAATTGATAGATTCAATATTGGATTAAAACCACACCTTCGAAAGGCTCTAGAAATTTGAGAGTTTGGGAGTTATGAAAAAGTTATTCAGTGTGCTCTCAAAGTGGAGATGGAGTTTCGAGAATGGTCCCATGGATATGGTGATAAGAAAAGAAAGATGGAGTTTCAAGCTAGTGGATATAATGACAAAGGTGGGAAGAAAAATCAACGACCCACATCCCAAAAATGTGGGAAGCTGCACCATGGGAACTTTCTCAAAGGGATGGGGAAATGCTTCATGTGTGGGAAAAAAGGACACCATGATCAAGAGTGTTGAAAAGACATGAAAAGGAAGGATAATTTATCCGATGAAAGGAGAGAACCACTAGTGGTTCAATGCTACAACTATTGCAAGCTAGGGAACTATGCAAACAAGTGCACTAAACCTCGAGCTCTCGAGGGTAATCAGCGTCAGCAACCACAAATGCAAAGTGAACAAGGGAAGGATTATGCCATTACTACTGTGAAGGTGGAGCATGATAATGATGTCATACAAGGTACACTTCCTATTCACTCAAGAATGGAAAAAGTCTTATTTGATTCTGGTTCTATGCATTCCTTTATTTCTTGCAAGTTTTCTAGATCTAAAGAATCGAAGCCCTTAAACCATGAAGTAGAGATATATGTAAAAACACCAAGTGGTGCAATCATTTCAACCCAAGTGTTTGACTCTTCTCCTGTTGGTGTATGTGGGAAGATTCTTCCAGAAAATCTCATAATTCTTCCCATAGTGTAATTCGATTCTATAATGGGAATGGATTGGATCTCGTTATATAGAGCACATTTCAACTGTTGGGAAAAGGAAATATCTTTTCATATTCCAAACCACCCCATGATCCAATTCCAATGCAAGGATGATCATGACTTGCCTTTGAAAACTCCTTCAATGGTATGGGTTTTGATTCCCTATGAAGAAGCATACCTCTCCCAAATGGTTGAGTCAATGGAAAGTTCGAACCATGAGGAAATTCCCATTGTGAGGAAATACATCAATGTATTTCTCGATGAGTTACCCATAATTCCCTCGGATCGTGAGGTAGAGTTCTCAATTGAACTCATACCTGTAGGTACTCCTATTTCTAAGTGCCCCTATAGGATGGCTCCAATAGAACTAGAAGATTTAATGAAGAAGATGCAAGAGCATCTGGACAAAGGGTTCATACGCCCTAGTGCATCACCTTGGGGTGCACCAATACTCTTTGTGAAGAAGATGGATGGAACAATGCGGTTTTGTATCAATTATCTGGAACTCAACAAGATCACCATAATGAACAGGTATCTTTTCCCAAGTATTGATGACTTGTTTGATCAGTTATGTGGATATCAATACATCTCAATGGGGGATCTTCGCTCTGGATATCATCAGGTAATGGTGAAGAAGGATGATATTCAGAAGACTGCCTTCCGTACAAGGTATGGGCACTATGATTTTTTGGTGATGCCCTTTGGACTTACTAATTCCCATGCGATCTTCATGGATTTGATGAATAGAGTCTTTAGACATTACCTCGATAAATTTTTGGAAGTTTTTATCGATGATATTTTCATCTACTCCAAGATAAAGGAGGATCACGAAGAATATCTACGACTTGTGTTGGAGATATTGAGAAAGGAGAAGTTGTATGCCAAGTTCAGCAAGTGTGACTTTTGGATGAATCAAGTCACGTTCTTGGGACATGTGATCACAAGCGAGGGAATTTCTGCTGATCCTTCAATGACAAAGGTGATTGAGGAATGGCCCAGGCCTTCTAGTGTCATAGAAATCCGTAGTTTTCTTGGATTAGCTGGGTACTACTAACGTTTTGTGAGAAACTTTTTACAATTCCCAAGCCCACTAAATAAGTTAACAAAGAAAGGGGTAAAGTATGTCTGGACGGAAGAATGTAAGGGAAGCTTCAAGGATCTAAAGAGAAGGTTGATCACTACACCTATACTCACTCTACCAAAAAGTGGATAAAGTTGTGTGATATACAGTGATGCTTCCAAGAAAGGATTGGGTTGTGTACTCATGCAAAAAGATAATGTGATAGCCTAAACATCATGACAGTTGAAGATCCATGAGCAGAACTACCCGACACATGATCTAGATCTATAAGCCGTGATTTGTTCCTTGAAAATCTGGCGGCATTACCTTTATGGTGAGAAGTGTGACATATACACCGACCACAAGAGCCTAAATATATATTCACACAAAAGGAGCTCAACATGCGTCAAGGGAGATGGTTAGAGCTAATCGAGGATTACAATTTCTCTATTCACTATCATCCTGGAAAGGTGTACAAGGTAGCTATTGCTCTATGAAGGAAAGAACCTACTACTCTATCCTTGTTGGATATTGAGAAAGACCCTACCTTCTTGGATATGCAAAGAATGGATTTGGAAATCATATGGGCAGGAGATAAATCCTACCTTGCCCAAATGATTTCACAACCATACATCCAAGATATGATTAGGGAAACACAAAGGGATTATGTAGAGATACAAAAGAGGGTGAATGTAGTATAGGAAGGGAAGCTTCAAGAGTTCCATATTGACGATGATGGTGTGATTCGGTTTGGAACGTAGCTTTGTGTGCCTTCATAACCCGAGATTAGGAAGGAGCTATTGGATAATGCACATAGCTCAACTTTATCTATCCATCCTGGGAGTACCAAGATGTATCGTGATCTCCGAGAGCACTTCTGGTGGGGTAGCATGAAGAAAGAGATTTTGGAATATATATCAAGGTGCTTGGAATGTCAGCAAGTTAAAGCTGAGTGACAAATGTCCAAAGGTATGATGCGTCCATTGCCTATACCCATGTGGAAATGGGAAAATGTTACTATGGATTTTGTCACGGGTCTTTCAAAGACCTCAAAGCGAAATAATGTGATATGGGTTGTGGTTGACCGACTCACCAAGACTACCCATTTTATCGCTATTCGGGAAGTCCTCTCACTTGAACAAATTTCAATGATATATGTGAAGTGAGTGGTGAGATTTCATGGTGTTCCACTCTTGATTGTCTCTAACGATGATCTAAGGTTCACATCTAAATATTGGAAGAGCCTTCAACATGCTTTGAGTACTGAATTAAATTTCAGCACGACCTATCACCCCCAAACTGATGGCCAATCTGAAAGGACTATTCAAACGCTTGAAGATATGCTAAGATCCTGCTCTCTTGAATTAAAAGGTGTTTGGGATCATAATCTCCCATTGGTAGAGTTCTCATACAACAATAGCTTCCACTCGAGTATTCAGATGACTCCATATGAAGCTCTGTATGGAAAGCGATGTAGAAATCCAACCTGTTGGGATGAAGTTGGAGAAAGAAAGCAACTTGGACCCGATCTTGTTCAAGAGATGACAGAGAAGGTTTAATTCAACCATAAACACATCAAATCTGCTCAAAATCGGCAAAATTGCTATGCTGAAAACCATCTACGAGACATGGAGTTCAACGTTGTAGATAAATTCTTCTTTCGTATATCTCCATGGAAGAGAGTCGTGTGATTCGGGAAGAAAGGGAAGATAAGCCCAAGGTATATTGGCCCCTTTGAGATATTTGACCACATAGGAGTTGTGGCCTATTGTCTAGCACTTCCACCAAATATGGCTCAAGTTCATGATGTGTATCATGTATCACTACTATGGATGTTCATACTAGACCCCTCACATGTACTAAACTCAGAGGTGGTGCATCTGGAAGATGATATCTCTTATAAGGAGCAGCAAGTAATGATTATGGACCGAAGTGATAAGGTTCTACATGACAAGACAACCCATCTTGTCAAAGTGTTATGAAAAAACCACATGTTTTAGGTGGCATCTTGGGAACCATAAGTGGCAATGAAGGAGAAGTACCCTCACCTTTTTGCGTAAAGTGAAATTTCGGGGGCGAAATTTCTTATGGGGGGAATAATGTAACGACCCAATGTTTTTCAATGGAAAATTCCCTTCATATATTTTTGAAAACACAAAATAATGAAGTACTAAGTGATAAGTGACCTTTAAACATAAGTTTTTAACTCCTATATTTGGAATTTTGAAAATCCGACATACATAGTAGTGTTCAAGATGAATTTTGGAGTCTAATGAATCAAAAAGTATAATTCGTGAATAGTAACTAACCCTTAACAATAGTAACATATCATGATGAATATTAATATGCCCATTATGAATATTAAATCATCCATCATAAGAGTAAAATTACCTATGAATAATAAAATAAATTTTAGATATCTTAGAATGTAACAATTTGACCTTAGTAAACATTTTAGTATTTTGTAAGTCATAAATAATTATTTATAATTAATTAATTAATTTAAAAGAATATTTATTTACATAAAATATATTTAATCAATTTCTTATAGTTTTTAGGTAATTTTATAAGACCCTACATAATTTTTGAATGCACTATAAATCAGTTTTAATCATAAAAACTGTTTTTTAAGTAAATTATGATTTTAATTAAATATTAAATTAATAATATTTAGAAAATTTATTTTAAAAAATGGACGTCATTATTTGATTTTACACATTGAAAAATGGTTTGGGTAAATTTTTGGGATTTTTTAAAGATACTTGAATTTTTTATGAATAGTAGAATACATTAATTTACAATATAAATACATTTTAATTGAAACCCACTATTCCTGACATCACAAGTTATGTAAGAACCCAAATCGTGAAATCACATTCCTTATTTACAAATATTGTTCATCCAAGACTCACTATTTCTTGTCTTACGGTAAAATAATAAACCAATGAATTTTATATTAAGGAAACCCCTCTCCCATAAACTATAAAATCCACCCTTCACTCCCTCTTTTCCTCACACCTCTCAAGCTCCAAGTCTCCACTAAAATATTCCCAAACACCTTATCTAGCCCCTCCCCCACATCGTAGAGCTATTGGTCTGATCAATAGACCAAGATTATTCCCTTAAGGAGGTTCTCAAGAGGATGATTGTAAAGGTAATTTTCCTCCCTCTTCTCCTTTAATATCCTTTCAAGTTCAAGTTCCTTTCATGATCTCTCCCCAACTATATTCATAATTTTTTTTAAAATACAGATTTATACATATACTGTAATTTTATGTTTCTAATGGGATATTATATCACCCTACACCCTTTCCATCTTCATTTTATTTTATTAAAGAGAAAGTTGTTCATGAGATGTTAATTTATGACCGTCAAAAAAGACATGCACTCTTCTTCCATTTATACCTTCAGATCTGGTCATGAAACCATTTTATGGTTGAATAAGAATATTTTATGTGTATTATTTTCTATTTTATGTTCTGTAAATAACCTATGGCCATATTACTAAGTGAAAAGATAAAAGATGTTCGTTGTGATCCAAAAACTGCTCAAATTAACCAAAATACTCATCATTTAATTCTTATCTAATGATTCATCCAAATGGATATAATGCAATTCATTATAAAATAATTCATGCTCCTTTAATATAATTAATGACATGTAATTTCATTTCTAGATGTTTACCCATGTTCTACAGAAACTTCAATTTAAGAATACAAGTGAACCACCCACGAAAAACAATAAAAACAAATATCCGCGAACAATGTTTTTAAACTCTATAAGTCATCCAAAGGAAAATAATATGACATAATGAATCCATAATGAACCCTATTAATGTAAACATGGTTTTGGATTTATAATTAATGAATATAATGTCATTATACAGGACATTAAAGAGAAGGAAGAATTCGGGTACAAGGTAAGGGGAAATCTCGAACCCAATTTTCTTCCTTCGGGTTCTCCCTCTTTCACTCCATTATTTTATATGTCTACTACTAAAAGATCATTTTTTAATAATTTAAATTCCATTTCTGGGATATAAATTTTTCCTAATGAAGTTTATGTCAATCTAAATGTTTTCCAAAATAACTCTTCTCTTATGAACTCAACTTTTACCCCTCATTCAAAGTTGATGATTCTTGTATCAAGTATGTTGTCCCCTCTTTATTTTTTGAACCCAATGATTATGAATGTCTTCTTATGGGAGAAAACCATTCGTTTTCATGGGTTAGTTATGTTCATTTATGTTATATGTTCATTGTGTCATGCATGATAAATGATAATGTTATGATGTGACGGGTTCGCCCAGAATTATATAGCGCTCCAATGCATTAGGTAAAGTGATGAATCTCATGAGTAAATATGAAATGATGTGTGAACAAGATTCTAGCTTGGTTCACAAGTATGTGTGGTAGTTCACCACTAAGACATGATGTTTAATTTTTATGCATTTCCACATTTCAAGTCTTTTATTTATGCTCCTCTCATGTTCATGATCATTTGCCTTTGTTATGATTATATTCACCCCATGATATATTGTTCTTATCTATCCTCTTATTGGGCTTCTAGCTCACCCATTTTGATTTATATCCTCAGGTGGCTACATGTACTATGAAGAGGAAAAGTTCCACTAAGAATCTAGGGAAGAAGAAATTAAATAAATGTTTATGATTAATGATGTATTTGTTATGTATGGTCCTTGTTTTCTCAAGATAGTAATCCTTTTGATCCTCTATGAGTAATACTATTATGTTGATTATATTTGAAATGATGTAATAGTAATATACGAAAAGGCTAGGATTATTTATAGAGAAATGTTGAATTCCAAAGGAATATAGAAAAACTTCATTAGGAATGTGGTTGTGAGCAATACCATTATGGGCTGGCTCCCAGATAAGAAAATCATTTGTGTTAGAAATGAGTAATTATCAACAACATGAATGATATTATCTGGGTGATTAAAATTCCGAGATTGTACAACATCCTTAATAGTGAAAGTGGTATTGTCAGGAGGAGTATTATAATTTAACATGGATATATGGGGGTTTCCAGTCCAATTGTCTATAAAGATATTAATAGAAGAATCAACGCTAACCATCTATCTAGAATAATTCATGATGTTGGAAAAGTAAAGTCTAATGGATGGCCAGATTGAAGCGTTAACATAACTCAAATTTCCCTCCATTAATTTCATGAATAACTTCTCTTTAAGAAAATTAGTGGAGTTAGAGTTATTATTGATTAATATCCAAGTGAGTAAAGCCCAGAGGTCCTTATTGAAAAGTTAGAGATTTTTTATGACAAGTATATCCTTCTCAAGAGGTTTTCAACAGGTGGACCAGGGAATGATAACAAGATTCCTTTCCATAAAGATTCTAGTCGAGAAATTATTTCTTATGTAGACATTAATTTTTTTAAGGAGACCAGTATTCCATTTATATACCATCACCAAGTAGATCATTTTAGAGTCAATGGTATATTTTACTAGACAAATCCTACATGCCATAGAGAGGGATTTACCTTTCTAGGAGGATAATTGATTGATAACCTAGTCAAAAACTGTGGAAATGTATGTGGATTTAGGTCTTCCAAAAAAATGGTAACCCCTAGGTATGTTAAATGGAAGGATCCATCTTTGATTTCTAGAATGTTGATGATTATATTTTTCCTAGTGGTAGGAATTCTTTTTCCATAGAAGATATAAGATTTGTTCCAGCTAATAGATTGACTAAATATTTATTCATAGTGCGATAAATCATTTTTTTGATTTTGGATATTTCTTTGATTTCCTTGTTAGAAAAAGAAAATGTCTTCAGAATATAGTAGATGTGTAGGCACATTTAAATTTCTTGCCTCCTAGGAAGGTTAATGTTTGTTTTGAGTAATAAGGTGTGTGAGAAATATGCTAAGATAGTATTCCACAATGGCAAAGAGAATAGAAGATAATGTATCACTTTACCTAACCCATTTGGTGCATTCAAAATATCCTTTTGGATAGTCATTAATAAGAATGGAAATATAATCCTATGTGAAGAAGGAATTAATTCTACTAATGAATGTTTCATTAAACACAAAATCTTGGTGATCATTGAAAATGAATCTCCAATCAATGGTGTAAAATTATTTCCTAATATAAAGTTTAATCACAATACTTCCACCTCTGCTAACAATATTTAGAGAGATGGAGCATTCTGAGTTGAGGTAAATGCAACCCAATATAGCCCTTCCCATGATGAACCCAAATTGGTTCTGATAGATTAATTTAGAAGAAATGGAAGAAAGACGGTTGATGAGGATTTTAGTAATAATTTTGTAAAGAGAATTAAGGAGAGAAATAGGACTGAAGAGATGAATTTCAGAATTAATAGAAACTTTAGGAATTATGGTGAGTAATTTATCATTCATACCATGAGGTAGGAGGCACTTAGAAAAATAGGATCTGACAATATTAGAAATGTCTATGTGAATGAGCTAATTTTTTTTTGAAAAAAACCATTGTTGAATCCATCAGGACCTGGAGCACTGTCAGAATTGGGCCTGAAGACACTATCATTAATTATATTTTCATGACAGATATTCAAAACAACATTATTGTCATCTTCATTAACCATAACATGGATGATCTCAAGGAGGAGGTCCTTATTAAGACTTTTTCTTTTAAAAATATTTTCAAATTTGGAGACCACATGATTAGTAATGTCCACCTCAGTGTCTAAGATGGTATCATTGTCCTTGATGAATGAGAGTGTTCTACACACCTTCTGAATTTATTGTAGGGAATTATAAAACATAGTGTTTCTATCCCAACTAGTAATCCATTTGGTTTTGTTGACTTTCTTGTGCATATTATCTTTTAGTTGTAGGAGAGAGCTGAGTTTCAGAGATATGTGGTTTTCATTTTAGGGGTCTATGGATAAATTAGAACTATTGAAGGTATTTGTAATATGGTTAAGTTCACCCTCAAGAATGGAAATATATTTGTCCATTTTCATAGATTTGGTCCCACACCAGCCTTTGAGACATATTTTGAGTTGCTTTAGCTTGGTGGTACATGAAAAAATGACATGGTGATGTTTAATAGAATCCCTACATTTTCATGATGTTCTAGAATTGATTGTTAGCATACCGAGCAATATTGAATCTGAACGGATTCATGGGTTAATTTTTTATTGGAAAAATACTAACAATAATGGAGTGGTGATCCTAATTTAGTTTTAGGCAAAGTAATGCTAGATATGGTATCCCATTTTTCCAACACCAAGTGGTTTGTGAAATCTCTATCTAATTTACTGGCCACTACCCTATTATAGTGTCTTCTATACCAAGTAAATTTAGCACCAATAAGATTTATTTCAATAAGGTTAGAATCTTCTAGCATTGATCTAAATCATCTAGAAGAGATGTGTGAGCGTGAAGGACCAATTTTTTCAATTGGGGTAAGAATAGTGTTGAAATCACCTATCACGAACCAAGGGTCATGGATATTGTTAGCCATATATAAAAGATCATTCCATAGAGTCCTACGGTCTTCGTATCTATTTTTATCATAAATAATTGTACAAAAAATATGTATGCCATCAAGGGAGAAATCACACGTAAATATTTTTCCAGAGAACTTGAAGTCATTAACATTTTGAAGAGACTCATGATAAAAAATCCAAAGAGAGTTAGTATCAGCAGAATTTTTTTAGGCTCCTAGAAAATTATAACCATATGTACAAAAATGCATAAATTTAAAAGAAAAATTATATTTTGGTTCACAAATATAAAAAATTCTAGGTTTGTGAGTAAAAAGAAATATTTTTAGGATAGTAAGTGTGTTAGGGTTTTTAAATCCCTGACAGTTCCAAAATAAAAAATCCATTTAAAACCTAGATTTAGAGAAAGTGATCCCCTTTTTCTTTTTTGGACCTCTTGAACCCTCTTTATTTGATCCTGTAAGCTTTTGAGAAGATATGGGTATGGTATTATATTTTTGTTTACTCATAGGAGAATCAGAAGACAGGTTAGCAGCACCTATGTTTTTGATATTATGAATTTCTGGGCAATATGATTCATGGTGTTGATTATGTGGTGATATTTTAAATAGATGGCATCACATATAAATGGAGAAACAATAGGAATCACAATTGACATGCCTACTATCACTTATGAGTAAATGGGTTTGGTTTGTTTTCATTTTCAGGGACCAGTGACTTTTGATAACTATTGTGAAGGAAGTGTGCACACTGCTTTGGGATTTACATTGACTAAATTTAAAGTAGTTTGTGAGTTTGAACATGTATTCCCCTCCTGTCGAGTTGTATCTTCCATTAAAATTGGTCTATCTTCAAAATATTTTGCCTTTTAAATAATATATGTTCCACCATAGACTTTTTGGGATAGATGTTTTTTGTGGTGCAAGTGGATGCAGCAAAAAATTGTGGGTGGAGTCCTGGGAGATATCTAGCATTATCACCCTATTTGTAGTATCCCTCTAAGGTTGCTATGTTTCAACCGAGGTAAGGGCATTGGGATTATTTAAGGGATTTCCGGCCTAGAATTGCTTGCATGTATCCATAACCAATATTTCAATATCCCCAAGGATACCATGATCAGTGTTTTCATGTTCTTCTAATTCCACTTGTTCAACTCAAGTGTAACCTTAGTCTTCTCCTAGAAAATTTTATTTCTTAACCCATATATTCGTTTTCATTTTGGAAGGATCGAAATTTTCAAGAGAAGGGATTCTATACTTCTTGGTTCTTCTAATTTTGGTCCATCCATCATCACATGGGTGGGTATCTTGGCTTTTCACAACCCTGCATTTCAGTAATGAGGGTCCAACAATGTTATATAGATTGCAGTATGGTGGCATGGACTAAAATTCTACCCAAAATTCTGTTTTAAAATCATTTGAATTGAAAACAATAACTTCAAGTTTCTTGGAAGAAATATTTACTTCTAACATCACCCTAGTATAGAGTCTGATTTCAGTATTAAATGTACTTTGGTCAATTTTGAGAGGAGTACCTATGCAAGATGCGATATCATTCAAAATCTTAGGGTGCCAAAACAACCAGCTAAGTCTGTGAAGTCTAACCCATATCATTGCCATGGTGTTCCGAGAAGTGTGCGGGTTGAAAGAGAATTTCCATTCAGAGAGTCAAAGAACACCAGGCTTTAGTTGGGAATTTCCAATTTTCCATACTCGATCAAAATCCTCCTAGGATTGCATAAATAGATGAAAGTATCCCTTTTCTATTAGTACAAGCTTCGAATCGTCAAAACATCAGGAATGTGCAATCCTGACTTTTAGTTCAGTATTTGTCCATGGTTTATCTCCTTTGATATACGAAATAAGACCCATTATATAAACCTTACATGAAAGTGAATGTTGCTGAAGAGCCTCCATGTCTGATTCAATTGTGAAATAACCATCATCAAGTATCTTGCATAGATTCACATTGGTCGTGGTGGATTTACACGAATCAATACCTTTGATTGCCTCAAGAAAATTTATCCCTCTTGACTTGTCCACCAGAATGATTTCTACATTATGAACTTTATTAGTTTGAACCTCGAAACTAGATTCCCATTTTGGATCAAATGAAACCATGAATAACTTGAGGAAGATCGAATCAGAGTAGGCACAATATGTTGAGCGAGGAAAACACTAGGTTTCTTCGAGTATCTAAGAGCTCTATCTCTTTCTCCATTCTCTTTTACCATAACATCCCCAGTGTGTCAACATATTTCATTCGAAAAAATAACAATTCATCCCAATTAACCTCAGTAAACTCATAATTAAATAATATTTTACTCTCAATAGTTTCCTTGTACCTTTTAGCTTACAGCACTAAAATTTAATTGTAATTACAAAAATAATCATTCCTGATAAATCAAGTGTTTAAAATAAGGGTCATATGTACCTCATACCAATGAATCATCTCCAAATATATAATTAATAACCATGAAAAATAACAATATAATCTTATAATGACTTAAACATGACTAAAATATCATTTATAAAATTTAATACTAACTTGAAATGTATTCATCAACATTACAATAAATATCTCTAAAAATATTACGATTTCAATGAATAATTTTTCACCCATCATGATAATATATATCCCAATTTCTAATAAATCATAATTATCGTATTTTTAATAATATATAAAACTAAATTTTTATTGAAACATTAATTGATAATTATTCTTAAAACCTAGAGAAATATTCAAACCAACTTAAAATCCCATAACATAAAACCTTAAAAGGTGTGATAATCAAATGATATTATTCAAAAATATTATGTTAACCTCCCATGAAAAAAGGAAACCAAATATTAACATAATTTTTATTTCTCAACCCTATAATATAAAATATTATTTAGAATAATAGTTATAATAAATTAATCAAATATATAGTAAATCACATCATTATGAAATTAGTGAGTAGTTTCAAGGTCATGAATGTGATTAAATTTCCATGATCAATGTAAATCATCCCATTATAAAAACTAAAACTATTTCACCTTACTACTATATAATTATTCTTGGTTTTTTGTACCATTCATGAATTGATTTCAAAACCATAAATAATAAATAATTTTAAAAAATATGTTGATATTTCATGATTCTTATATCCTTAATATCATTGATACTTCACTTCTAATACGTAATTGATTATTCTCAGTAGAAAAAGACATAAATCATTTGTGTTTAATTATTGACACTGTATATATCATGACAAAGTAAAAGAATTAATGCATGGGATAGGGAATTCACTTAGATAATTCACATATTCCCTAAAAATTGATATTAATATATAAATAATGACTTAGGTGGACAATTAGAACCTTCCATAAAACAATTAAATTTTTTAATTAAATTTATTACATTATGCCCTTCTCTTCCCCAAAGAAAACATATTCTAATTCCATTGAGAAATTAACTTGAGTGTTTCTTCCCAAATTTTTGACATATGAGAATCTAAATATTTTTACCATATTGAAATCATGAAAACTTAATTCTCATCATAGGTGTGATATGAGACTCACTGCTATCAATATTTTTGATCATATATAGTGATGGGTGATTTGGTACAATCATAATGTTTCTCCTACCAATTCCCATTTCATTTGATTAATCATGATAATAGTTATTAAATTATACATCACAATTATTATTTACATGATTCCAAAAATTATGACCATTCAATAAAAAAATTATTTTTTGAGAAATAATAGTCATATTCTATAGCTAGGTAACCATAAACTGTGTTTTATAATATATTTAAATCAAGATACCTTATTTTCAATTTTTGAATCCTTATATATATCCATGGTCACCAGTGATCACCATTTATTTAAATCCTTCCAAAAGGTTCTTATTGAAAATGTAAGTCAACCATGTACTATCTCGCCAGTTCTGTTAATCTAAGTGCACATTATGGGACAATTCACCATGAATTTGAATAGTAATTGAGATATAATCAAAAAATCATTTATACAATTCTTATTCATAGATAAATCTATTCAAATTCAATGGCCACTTTTAGAATCTAAATATGGATATATTTCATGGAAATTCACATAATCTATTCCTATATAAGACATTAGAATGTTATCCTATACATAGTCTTATCCCTACAATTATCAATAGTGTATTTTAATCATAATGTCCAATGTGTGAAAACTTTTATCCAATAATACAAACTATAATGACCAAGGTAATTCATATATAAATATTACATATTTTTTAATGAATATTTAATAGATTCCACAATAATACATAGTAGAGGACCGTACTGATTTATTTTCTTTTGATGGTTGATACATAGTCAAATTATTTAATGGAAGATATTGAACATCTCACATATATATTAACCATTGTTTAACTCTAATTTGACATACCATACATAGAACTTTTCTTCCTAACCCATGGAAAGGAAAAATATTAATGGGGGAGATCAAATCCTAAATAATGGTAAAAATAAGAATGTGAATCATTTTAGGATAATATGATCATACGAGTATGATGACATATTCAACAACATTTTCTCAACATACAATATTAGAAAAATTGAATCATAAGCTTCAAAAACCCATTATTATATAGAATAACGACCTAGAATAGTTTTAAAACTGTAATAAACATCAAATACTCATAATATAGTCTTGTGGAATCATAAGACTAATAAATAATAATATCGTGAATGTAGCTAAATTAAATTACATCCACAAATAATACTGTAATCATATAAGGGAATAGATTCTACTCATGCATTAAAATGAGAATAGATCTATTGGAAATCATGACAATAAATTTTCATATAAGATAAACTATAATGAAATTAAACTCACACATCAATATATAAATAGATAAATTCATAAAATCTTCCATCCTTTTCTTTATAATCTCATGAGAAATCAAAATCACTTTACTCAATGAATTATATGACTATAATAGACCTAACCATCATATAATCATAATTCATTCACATTAATATCACATGGTCATAAAATATTACTCATATCATCCATGTATTACCCATTGGAAGTTAATGTATTTTGTAAAAATCTCACCAAATTAATAAAATTTACTCAATATAATTAATAATAATATTATCATTGGATTGAAATCTGAGTAAAAAATTATTGACATCATATAATATTATTATTGATGGATATTCCATTAAAATAAACACAAAATATCACTTGAGAAAAAATAACCATTACATGTTGAAATAATTTATTTAAAATATAAATATTTATGAAATATTATGTAAATATTTTTTATGAAAAATACTTTGAAAAAATAACCATAAGAATCAAATCATTTATTTTTCATGATCGTGGGAAATTCCATTCATTTGTTAGATTTTATAATAAAAGAGTTCATTCTAATTTCATTAAAATAATAAAATGTTTCCTCTATCAAAAAAAATAAAAAAGAAGAATACTTTTTCAATAAACTAATAAAATTCATGACATTGTTGTAAATTAATTCAATAAATAATAACATATTATTAAAAACATTCATGATACAATTTTTAGGAAACATTTAAATGGTAGAGAAATTTTATTTCTACTAAATTGAAAAATAATTTCTATTTTCCATAAAAATGATCTTTCATAATAGTTAGTAATTAATGGGAATAAAATGAATAAAAAAAATTTATTGTCATGAGTGAACCTAAGGATAGTAAAATTAAAATTATTAAAAAAAATGAAAATATAATTTCTTCTATAGTAATTCATTCATAAATAATCCCAATTAAAATATGATTGAGACATAAGTCCCTTTCTAATTTCGAATCATCTATGTCATTCAACCCATAGAATTTTAGAATATACTATGAAATTATATATCATTTATATAATTCAATTCATGATATAATTGTAAATTGTTTAGTATATATACCTCACAAAAAGTAAGAGTTTTGAATATGACATATATTACTCAAAAATAGTAGTGAGACTAGAAATCACATACCACATTATTAATATATACATCAAAACCATGGTAAGAATTTTAAAAATAAATTTATTTCTTAATATCTATATTATAAATAATTAAAAAATAAAATAAATTCATGGTAACTATGTTAACTATAAAAATTAACCAATTGGATAATGTGACATACGTCTTTTGGAAATAAAAGTTTGATAAGAAAAGCCTTACTACATGACTTGTATTATTCTCTATGCATTAACAAAACCTATATAATAAATATATATTTATTATAAATATATTATGAAACCATAATAGTTTATAAAATACTCCTCACAATCCCTATTATAGTTTTAGTGTATAATTACATTAAAAATCCAGCCTTAAAATTGATATTTTGGATAACAACTTGTATGTTTTCCATTCATGTTTTTGTTAGATATATTCAGTCCATGATCTTTGATACTGGTTCCATAATATCTATTATTTTTTTCCTGGAAAACACATATTATATTTTAAACATATATATTTTTATAGTAATCGATAATTGTAATGGATAGGGAAATGCATCACACTATTCTTGGCGATTGTGCGTCGTATGTATATGAGAATGCTATTTTCACATATCAGTGGATTGAATTAAATATAGGTTAACAATAATTAACCATTATCTAATAATTAATATATAATAAATTTCATTTAAATATATATATTTGTTATATTTCCTCAATAAAATCCATGTAAACTTGAAATGAAAAGAAAATCATATTGATTCATTTTGGGGGTAATCCACAATTATGCATTGGCTACATTATCATTTTACATTGTATTGGATTGTATGAAGGTAGAAGTTATATTAAATTTACATAAGTATAATTATTGAAAAAAATATTTATATTTTATTTCAATCATTAAAATCATCCATGTAAAACAGTCATAAAAAAATAATTACACATGGCCTGGAGATAAACAGTTGTATATACGTACATGCAATATTTTGTTTTTTTGTATGGTATAGATATTTAAATGATTATAATATTATAATAATATAATCATAGAATATTTAAGAAACATGATTTATTATTTTATTATTTTAAAATATATTTATGGGTTTTATAAGAATCATGAGGTTTAAAAGAGTCGTAAAATAGAATTACATATTATTCAGTAGACTTTCTTTTGATATTATCTTTAGGTTTGAAGGGTTTTCTATAGAAAAAAAAATTAATTAATTTTATAAAGATTTATATTGGATAATTGGGTATTGTTATGTTGAGATATATTGTTAAATTGTTTGTAATAAAAAGGGAATAGGGGTTCCAATTAATTAGTGATAGAAAGAGAACTAAATGAATTGCATAAAATATAAAAAATATATTTATTTAAATATAATGAAAAAATATTCCAAATGGTTTGATATTAATATAAAAAAAATATATTTTCCATATTAAAGAATTTATTGTAATTTATATAGATTTTTTACAGATTTAAACCATACCATTTGGTAATACCCCTTTATTAACAAATTTTATCCCCAATCACAGTAATGAATTTTTCCATATTATAGGGTTATAATATTACATATATTGTGATAATTGGATCATGAAGTTAAATTATATGACACATTTGACCATATATCATCCAAATTTCATTCTATTTGTATTTTCATGGTATATAAAAAATTTAATAAAATATTATTCTCACAAAATATCTTTGTTCTAATTTTTGGAAAAAATGTTCTTATTATACATCAATGAAAAAAATGAAAATATAATCATTTGATGCCTAAAAAATATGTCATATTTTTCTATAAAATTACTGTTACTGAATAATTAACCCAAATTTTATCACATTAAATATCTTAAAATTCATTTACTTTATTTTCCAATTATTTAAATAATCACATTATTTGTATTTTATTAGAATTGAATGTAAATCTACCATCACTAATGATTAAAAAAATTAGCACAAAAAATATTTTTTTCATTATTAAATTTTATATTTATAAATATCTTTATGTACTAAAATATATATCATGGAAACATATTATATATGTTATTTTTATTATTCTTTCCATGAAAATGTAATGAAAAAACATTTTGAGAAGTAAAATTATATATAATAAAAAAAATATTTCTTCTTGAAAATAATATATAATAAATCATATATATTATGAATGTAAATGGAGTACATATGCCTTGTAAAATATTATCTATAGTACATATATATTGACTTTTACGGTGCTGTAGAAGCACTACGTTTTCACTGAATATTATTTTAATATTTTGACATAAATAAATAAAATTTATATGTTTTGAATTATTTTTAAATGATAATTTTATAATATTATATTACATTAGCCATAAGATATCATTATTAAAAAATTTATACTAGTTTTTATTTCTTGTAAATATCTTAAAAGATAACATAAATCCTAAAACATTAATTTCATTAGTACTCAAAAAAAGAAAAATTCGTAAAAAAACGAAAAATTACATCAGAGGATAAATTTTAATTTATTTTCCCTAAATTAAACAATAATTTAAAATATTAAATTCCAAAAATTCTTAGAAATTACATTTAAAATAATTTTATAAAACTCAAAAAAGAACTGTTTAATGAAAATGTATTTTTAATCCCTAAAATGAACTTACAACAAAGTCATGTATAATGGTAATTACTATTTAATTAATTATAATATTTATACCTAAATGATACCTATGCTATTTTAAAACAAAATTTAATTCATAATGGTATATTTAAATTAAAAAATCACAGTTTTATAGAAAACCAACAAAAACTATAACTTCAACTTTTAATGAAATATCAATAATTTCAAAAAATCACAAAAATATATTTTTTATATAAGAAATTAAAAAATATTTTTTATCAAATTAATTTTATGATTTTTCATGAAATTAATATTAAATTTTTCTTAAAAATTAAATAAAATTATTTATAATGAATTCAAAATTTTGACGGATAAATTAACATGAATAAAAATTTATTCTATACTTCCAATGAATCAATCAATAATTTGTTTAGTTATGCCATTATAAATATTTAATATAATGTTTAATATTATTCACAATGAACAATTTAATTTCTAAGATATAAATATAACATTAATATATAAATATTTCACTTTTTATTTTATCTTGATGTCATGTGTTGTGTATTCTATCGAACATAGTATTCTTTTTAAATTTTAGGGTATTACATTCTACAAAATAGTTATAAGTTTATTACTCACAATTTAATCATTTCACATTTTCATGAAGGGGTTGATATTACAATATTCATCTATCAAAATCCCATATCAAAAAAGGGTTAAAAAATCCTCTTTAAATGAAGGAAATGGAAATGTATGTTTTCTCTAGTATAACATATGAAGATGTTTAAAAATATGAGAAAATTAGTTGGATGTGAAAATATTTACATTGAGGAAAACTAATTCCCTAATATCATTGATCAAGGGAAATTCAATGACCATGAGAAAATTAATGACATGAAAACTGTAAACCAATATGGTGAAAAAAGGATGATTAATTCATCCAGAATGAAGGTAATGTGATGAAATTATTATTTCAAGATCATATTCCAAGAGTTGAGTAATTTTATTACCATATTTAATAAGAATATATAATGAAATATTTACACGAAATATGTAATTTCATTAGTTAAAAACAAAAATTCAAATACCATATTTTTTTCAATGTATTGATTTTTCAAGATGATTTTTTGTGTCTAAAGTGATAAAATAAATCTTTAATAGTTCACAAAAAAGATATCAAATATTCCTTATATATGTTGAAATTAACAATAAATGAAAATGAGTCTCTTAGATTTAGATAATACAATAATTTATATAACTTTAACTGAAACTGATAGAAATTTTATTCTAAATGTGAACAATAACTCAAAAGGTTGAACTCATAAGAATAAATAAATAAATAAACCATCAACCCTATTAAAATCAATTAAATAAAAATTAAATAACATTTTACCCTCAATGGTGATCTCATACCATTTAACTTACATCCCCAAATATTAATTTTAGAATTATCATAACAATAAATAAAACCTAAAATATAATGTTGTCAATATATCACTTTTCACCCATCCAAAAAATCTATATCAGACTATCCAATGAACTATAATTAAATTAATAAGAAAAATATACCGACTTAAGGGTAATTTTAGCTTCAATAGTGTTTCAATCTTGAAGCCTATAAATAGATTAAACTCCACTTAAAATTTAATCACATAAGACCCTTAAAAGATTGGTAACCCCATTATAGTATCTATAAATCTTTTTTTTCCTCACATGGAAACATAAATTCTTCCAAAAATAAACATAGTAATTTTTTCTCAAGCCCATACTATTGAATATAATTTATATATCCAAAAATTGAAATGAAAATTCCTAATGACAACCTAAATCACATCACTATCAAATAAATAAAAAATATATTCGTCACCAAAACTAATACATTTACTTTATTAATTTCAATAATCTCTTTATCCCATGTTCAAAACACTATTTTATTGATAAATTTCATTTCATCGTTATTGGTACTATTCACGAATTATTTTGAAATTAGTAAGGGAAAAAATAAGGAGTAAAAATTCATAGATATTTCATGATTATTACAGTAATAATGATATTTATATAAAATAACAACACATATTTCAAGAATCATTATTCATAAATACTTCAAGCTATTCTCTTTAATGATTGGAATGGTACTTTTACTTCTTTGATCAATGATATAACTCTTATATTAGGTAATTGGCATGCATAATTCCCATATTCCACCCAAATATTACCATGAAATATAAATGGTAACTTATGGTTTTCTTTATATCCCTCCATTGAAATTTTCAATATTTCCTTTAAATTCTCTTAGTTTGTGAGCTTCATTTCTCCATATATAACATATTCCTATTCTATTACAACAATAAATTGAGTGTTTTTACTCATATTGTCTACATATATGAATATGAATATTCTTCCCTCTATGGTCATACATAAAATACATTTTTATCTTCTTATTAATTTTAGTAAACTCAACCATGTTGATATTGTTAATAATATAAGGATATAGATTACGAGGAATAATAAAACAGAATAACCTTTTATCTCTAATTTGAATTGGTTGTTCATGAGGGAAATAGTTTCATTAAACATAAAATTATGAAATAACTTTAATCCTCCTGAATATATCGAATGAATAAAACCAAAGAATATTGTGTGGTAAATAATAATCATAGTGGGAAACCATATTGTCATGAAAAATACTATATTGGATGTCTAAATTCCATCCCATTTTTTACATATATGAATATGTATGTTTAGCCTAGGGTTTACATGATCATAATCATCTCAAATCATTCATAACGGTTCATAATGAAATTTTGATTTAACCCATGAATAAACCCATAGAGTGTTAAATCATGTACACAATATGAGTACACTCACTATACATAATATTAATAGTAATGATAGTCCGAAAAACAACTTTTGGGGTCTCTAAACATGGATGCACAATACCAAATACCTTCCTACTTGTAGTATCATTACAAGGAAATATTACTAGAAAAAAACATAATCTATTAATTATCAAGACATTTGTATGTTATCCTTCATGTAGACATAACCCTAGGATTATCACTAATGCTATCGAATCATAATCTTTAACAATTTACTAGTCCAATTCTTTAATATAAATTTTTAATGATTGAGGTATTTTATATATAGAAATTACATCTATTTAGATGAAAATTCAATACATTTCTCATTAATAAACAACATATGAACCTAATGATTTAGAGTAATTAAATACTATATTCAAAATAATATTATTGCATTAAATATCATTAATAAAAACCACTAAGATCCTCTAATGTACTACCCACCACAGAAATACCCAAATTATATCCTTTATTTATAACCAAGTGAAATGAAACATATGAAAGGGTAATCATGTGAGTATCAATAATTATAGAATAAGATGATCATATGAGTATAATGAATTATTCAATTACATGTTCTCGGCATAGAATAACCATACCTAAAAAATTTATTAGAACATAATCTTTGAAATCATATATTATATAGTATCATGACCAATTGGGTGTCAAAATAATAATCAACAACTAGGATTCATAATATAATAATGTGTAATGATAAAAATAGGAAATAATCATCATGTGAATAGTTAATAATATAATAATTTATATGCATAATATTTTGAGAATTTATAATAATTGATCATAATCATGCATCAAAATGTGAGATGATATTTTTAAAATCATTTATATTCATTTTCTAGTGAGCTTAGCTAGAATGAAATCATACTCACATATCATTATTTGAATAAAATTATTCAAAATAATTTCAACACATCCCATCACAATATAATGATATATCAATATTAATTTACCCAATAAATTTTAGGGATATAACAGACCCAACTATAACATAGTTGGACTTAAATCATATAAAATTCACAAGATCATTAAACATTCTTCATATAATCAAGAAATTACCATGGAGAATAAATAAATTTATAAATATATCATCATTTTAACTAAAGAAAATTTATTAAAAAAATATGTATGGTATCATTGGATCAAAACACCGTTAAAATATAATTAACATAAAATTATGTTTTTATAAATAAAAATTATATTAAATTAATGAGAGGAATATTTTTTCTTTCAGTCAATTTTTAAAAATATAATAACTTCCAAATATTAAGGAAACTATTTTCATTGAAATGAAACCTGATACAAATTAAAATAAGATTCATTATATTTAGTGTCCATAATGTTAGTAAATTCCATTCATTATTTATAAGTTATAATATAACATTCCACTTATAATTTTGTAAAAAAATGAAAATGTTGCTCATTAAAAAATGACAATAACTTAATTATTATTGTAAAAAGTAAATCATTGTTAAAAATTAATTTATAAAATAATATGAGAATAATTAAAAAAATCATGATATAATTTTTTGAAAACATGTATAAAAAAATCGGTTAAAAAACAAATAAATAAAGCTGTTTTTCTTAAAAAAGTGTTATCTCAAACAATTTAGTTCTTAAAGTCAGAAAATTGTAGGAAGAAATTATCCCCAATAATTAATAATTTTCTAATAAAATTGAAATTATATTACAGAAGTGGATCATATATTTTAATCAATATAAATTCATGCATAAAATATCCCAACTAAAAAAGGATTTAAACATAAATGACATACCACATTGGTAACATTAGAATCATTATCCACATGAAATGATAACATAAAATGAACAATTAATTATTATTTATAGAATTATATTCATGATATAACACATTAAAATGGTCACATATGAGCCACAGAAAACAAATGAATGATGAATATGTATTATGTCTCCCATAAATAATAGTGAGACTAGAAATCACATACAATATTAGTAGTCTCTATATTTGAACCTTATGAAAGAGATAAAATATTATGTATTTAAAAATTATAATAATTTTCCTCCTAAAAATAATAATCATTATCCACAGTATGTATATACACTAAAAAATGGAAGAAGTGAATAATATGGAGTATGTCTCACAATAACAAAATTGTTAGGGGAAAACTCATACTGGAATTCATTTCCAATTTCTGAAGAATTGAAACTTCCTCTATAATAAATAGGGTATTTTAATATATATTATTAAACAATATGAAATTATAAATTACTTTTTATGAACCCATTTATAAATTAAAATATTCTTTATATTAACAATTTTCCCTCAAAATTGACCGTTAGGGGAAATTTTCTCTATTTTCCATAATAATTTCAGTTTGATGCATATGGTCCTTCTATATTGATTATTATTAAATTATCTACATTATATAAATCATTATTAAAATCAAATATTTATTCATTATAAAAATATTTATAATGATCCATAATAATTAGAAAATGAAAAACTAATTACACCATTCATGGAATCATAACCTATATGTATGCGAGAACATTGTTTTCCTGCATCAATATAAGGAATCATAAAAGGATAAATAATAATTAAGTATTAAATAAACATTATTAAATTATATATATATATTCTCTTAATTATTTATATCATAAAATTTTTCCATGTAAAACAGAAATGAAAAACCAATCATATCACATCATAGAGGTGCTACTCCACATGTACACATAAGCGACATCATCTTTTTCCAACAGATTCCAATATAAGAAGATTGATGTGATATTATAACTCCAAATGTATAATTATGGAACATATATCAAATTTACTCATTATTTAAATATTTATAACAATCTAAATATTGTTTTATGAAAAATGATTAACACTGCACTATTGATATGGTAATATCTACGTATCAATGATAGATGATTTTGAGTTTCATATGTTAAAAACAGATGGAGAATAGTGGTAAAATAATCATAATAACTTCTCATTTTATTTTAGATGCATTATTTTTTATTTTCATATTATTAAAATATATTTATTTAAATTATAAGAATAAATTAATTTTAATTAGTTGGTACAGATGATTTCCTCTTCTTTAGTAGAAATTCTATACATCTTCTCATAAGGTACTTTTGATTAGAATTTTGGTAAGATGTTAACCACTAAAACTATATAAGGATGTTTATAAGTAAAATGGGAATGTATTGGTGTAAAGACCTAGAACCTAGTATCCTAGATCTGGATATTTAAATCAATAATTTTTTATGACTACAAGTAATTCTTATCCTCAATCCCTGAATAATTTACATGATTTTGAAAATAAGATACATAGTTATGTTCAAAATTACACCATGAAAGAAAATAAAAATATGTAAACCCCATTTTAAATATCCATCACTCCTAGATTATCCCCAATTTTTTTCCTAATATACTTATTCGCATCTTATGGAAAAATATAACATAAGAAAGGGGTGAGCTCAAATTCTCAGTAAGGGAATTTAATATATGATAATAATAAGTAAAAAAGGAATGGTGTATAAATACATGTATACAATCCATTAAAACATAATTTTGAGCCTAATATGAACGAAATAAAATATAAATAAATAATTTCATAATAAAACATAACTGTGAATATTATACTATTCTATAATCACTTAGAATAAATGCTAGTTTCAAAATTAGGGATTGAATAATCTGGGATGTCATAACCATTCGGTCAAGACCTCATGATATGTCCAAACATAAGCGAGTAGAAACAAGACATATTTTGTCTTATGAGACCGACCTATTAACCAATGGACTATAGTAGGCCACACTTAATCCTTAATATTTTTAATGCATTCCTCGAATGAATAAAGTGAAACATAATCAATATATGCATTCATATTTATGATAAACATATAAAAATTGATGAACATTCCCTAATCAATAAACATAAACTCTGACCATTTGGATTAATATAGTGGAGGTATCAAGATTTAACATCCAGATTCAAAATAATTCTTACCTTCAAAATTAAATATCATATATGATATCATAATATAAAAATATAAATTATTTATAAGAATCAACAAAATTGTTGAAATATATGAAAATACTCTTATAAAATCATTGGGTAATTATTCAGAGAAATGCTAATTTAATTTTAAAGAAAATGATTTTTGAAAATATATTCTTCTAAAACCATAAGTGAACTAATATAGTTTTTTAATAATAAAATGAGTTCTTTAATAAAAATAATTGTGTCTTAAAATAGATAATAGATTACCATTCAAAATTGGTAAGAATTGTAGAAGTTCCCTTGAATCAGGCTTGTTTATCTAGAAGAATTGATAAAGACTCCTATAAAAAATGTAACACACCAGAAAATAATGAAAGATTATAATTGTTACAAATATATATAATATTATCACATAATTTAGGAGTTTTAAATACGAATAGTTAATAATTTCTTATAGGTGATATAGGAAAATTGTAACCTGAATGAAAATGGGTGTTCGGGTAGAAAACATATACCTTATGTCTGAATATATTGTCCACTTGACCATAATGTCTTGGATAATAAAATAAAATCATTTTTTAAATTATATCATGACCTTATATATATATATATATCATTCATTATAGTTTTATTTTGTTTATTTATGTATTTATTAACAAGTTATAAGATTGATTTCTATCATTCTAGAGTGTTTGTTTCTTTGCTTTCATGATCACTTTTCTTCATTATGAGTATGGATGTTCATGTGTAACAGATATAATTACATAGAATTTATTTTAAATGATAATAATTAACATTAAAAAGATAAAATGGTTATATATTTCTTCTGGTTATATGGTATGAAGATGATTTACTAGATAAAACATTAGTTAAAATATTTTATATTATTACGACAGTGTTTCGATCATGTCAAACTAGTTTTATTGTATGAATTATTATTATGCATATATACGGGTTCCATAACATTACATAATTCATAATAAATATTTTATAATATAGATCAACCATAAAAATGTTTTCATGACCATCCATTAAATAGAAAAAAATGAATTCATGATCTTTGTCCAATAAGTTTGTAAATCACCCCCTTCTGGACGATGATTTGATTTTTGAAATAAAATAGGGAGAGAGTAAGTAAATTGATAATAAATATTTCAATAACATGATGTAAATATATTATATATATGATACTATATTTATCATAATAATTTGGATAGGGGAGATGAGAGAGAGTAAGAAAATAAATGATATTTAAATGAAATTAAAAGAAAAGGGAATAAGGTTTATCTATTGAATTCAACTCCTTGAGGACCTACTTCAGGAAAGGGTTTTTTGGCTTTTGTAAATTCTTGGAGCACATATCCTAGGAGAGATAATATGGAATATGATTTGGGTAGAAAATATACAAAATTCAAGAATTAGAGCTGTGAGGAGAAGAGGGGTGAGTGGTTGCTTTTATAGTGGAGGAGAGAGGTATGATTTGAATATTTTAATCATTACATTGTTATTTTGGCTAGAAACAATGAATAGAGTGATAAATATCACCAAATATATTTAAATGATGAAGGATAGTTTAATATTATAGTCTTAAATCATCCATACATCATCTATGACCAAATAAATCACGTTTGTAGCATTCGTTGTAAATGACCATATTCTACTATTCACTAAAATTCCAGTATTTTGGATATATCCCAAAAAATCACCACAAACATTTATCAACCAATAGAAACAAAAACTGGACCCATTTTATCAATAACAAATTATATATTTTTGAAATTTATTTTTTCATCAAAATAATTATCTATTTGAAATATTAAGATTTTAAATTAAAATTTGATTCCATAACACCTTCAAAAATTAACGATATTCCCATTAAATTTTCATAAAATAATTTGAAGATGAATATTTATTTAAGAATACATTATATGAATATTAAATTTATTTTAAATATTTTAGTTAATTATAAAGCATTAAATAAATATTTATGACTTATACCAATAGGAATAGTTTAATATTATTTTTTAAAATATTGAAATATTTTAATTATAATATAATTATACCTTTAATTCACATATGAGATTACTAAAATTTATATATAATTAGATGGTTTATTTAACTATTCATTAGGTTTTTTTATTCATAAGATTTGTATTAATATTTATAAGGTAAAGCTACTATTTCTTCTCTATAGGTTCCTTAACATCTTGAAATACCTCTTATTTCAATTATTAATCATTAATAAGGATTATATTGAGTAATTTTTTTGATTTAATATGATTCATACTATTCAAAATAAACCCAGTATGAGAAATCTCATTGATATAATTATAGGTTGTAACATTCTCTCCTCCAAACAAAATTCATCCCTGAAATTTTGAAAATTTCAACACAAAAATATATTCGGGTAGTTCTTCATCATAAGTTCATCAGGATCCCATGACACCTAATAAATTTTATGATCTTCCCAAGGTACCTTTACCAGCCATTTTGGCCAATTCCTCAACACTTATTTTTTAGTGTCTGGAATCTGGATGGGATCTTCATATTATGCTATATCAAGTTCCATTTATATTCCTCTTGAAGTGAGGACATGAATGTTGTTTGGGATTTTACATGGTTATAAAAAAGTCATCGAACACATTTTTTACAATCTAAAGGCTATATAGCATTTCCAAATGATAATACACAATACAGATTCCCTCCAGAATTTCAAAAGGGAAAAAATACCTATGGCTCAGTTTCCCTTTTGTACCAAATACTAAAACACCATGTCATAGTTATACTTTCAAGAGAACATGATCTCCAACTTGAAATTATAATTCCTTCTTTTGATTATCAGAATTTTTTTCTTTCTTCAAGATAATATGATATAGGTTTGAATAGTCATTAACTTCACTATTTCCCCCCATAATCCCTACCCTTAAAATATTTATTTCACTAACTTCATACAATCATGTCGGTGTATGAAATCTATTTCTGTAAAATGCTTCAAATTTTCAATTTTAAACACTTGAATTGAAACTATTATTGTAGTAAAACTCTGGAAAATGTAAATACGGATCCCATATACCTTGAAAATAAAGTGACATGATCTCAAAATGTCCTCAAATGTCTAGATTATCGTTTTGGCTACACATTAGTTTGAGGGTTATATGTAGTAATGAAATGAAGCTCAATATCCCAGTATGTCTAAAGACATTTCATTAATTTTGAGGAAAATCGTTTATCAAGATCAAATACACATAAGATCGGTGCACCATAAAGTCTTAAAACTTCACTAATATAGATACTTTCAAGGAACTCTAGTGGAAAATCCTCCCTCATATCATGGAAATGTGTGTATTCAGTTAGTCGATAATTAATAACCCATATTACATCATTACTTCTGGGATACTTTTGTAATATAGTGAAAAAATCATTAGTTAGTTCATCTGATTTCCATGATGAAATTTAAATAGGTTTAATGACCCATCTTGAATGTTTTCTTTCATGCTTCACCTATTGGAAGACTAAACATCTTGATAAATAATCAGAAATTTCCTTCTTAATGTTGTCCCACAATATATTTCCTTCAAATATATATAAATCTTAGTTCTACCAGGGTGTATAGATAAATTTAACCTATGGGAATCTTCTGATAACTTCAGTTTTAGCTCAGGGATAGAGGGATCACATTGAATTTGAAAAATTATTTATTCTTACCTTCCCATGATAATTTCCTTATACATAATTCCTAGATCTATGTACAAATGATCATTGTAAATCCTTGTTTTGTTGGGAACCCAGTGATACTTCATTCTGAATGCATCTTCGACCTTATTCACCTTTTATGGTTGGTATCATATTGAACAATCATAATCTATGAGTAGAGCAAATGATCACAATTTCCCCATGTTTAGTTCCTTATATGAGAAGATATATTTAGAAATCTTGTGATATATATATCTATCCCTCACATTTCAACAAATTTATAGTGTCTCTATATCATTAGGGAAAATAATACAGCTTTTATCCCAAGATCATGAGTTAGATAGTTATGTTTCTGAATTTTTAACAGTCCTAATGTATAAGCAGTAACTCTATCATTCCGCATAAGGACACAATAATGTCCATTCATTGATGCATCCCTATAAATCACAAATCCACCATTTCCAAATGGTATAGTCAATATTGGATAACACCTAACTTTTTTTCAATTCATATTAACATTATACACATTTTTTTTCCATAAAAACTTGTCCCTTTTTCGTGCGTGCATGGTTAATAGGTTAGTTAATCGGTTTAAGTTCAAAATGAAATTCTAATAATAACCTTGAAAACCAAAAAACCTATGTACCTAGGGTATGCTATTTTGTGTAGGCCTTTCATGAAACACTTTTTTCACTAAAAATCAATAATTATTCCTTCTTTATAAATTATATGGCCATGAAAATAAACTATCTGAAGCTAGAATTCACATTTTCTAATGATCCCATATATCTAACATTCTCTAAGTGTTTTAAGAATAATGAAAAAATTATTCTCACAATAGTCGTCTATTTTTTATTATGCAAAGGTATCCTCATTAAATATAAAAAAATACATCATGATATTCCTTAAGAACTCAATTATTTAGATCCACAAATACATTAGTTACATTACTCAATCCAAAAGGCATTACTATAGACCTTTAATTCTTATACATGGTTCAAAATGCTATGTTTTGAATATCCACATTCATTACATGAAACTATTTATATCCTGATCAAAGTTCAATCATCAATAAATATTTTACTCCATGATGTTGTTAAAATAAATCATCTATATAAGGAATATTATAATTGTTCTTAATTATAATATCATTTATCTACATGTAGTCGATGCATAGCCTCCTAGATCCATCTTTCTTAATAAAAATAATAATATATCCCCATAGATAAACACTATGGAAAATAAACCCCTTACTACTCAAATCCTCTAGTTGTTTCTTCTTCTCCACTAATTACATTATTTCCAAACTATAAAGAATATTTGATAAAGGAATTTATTCAAGACATCAATAAAAAAACTCAGTTTTCCACTATTGTTATTCTCTAATTAAATGCTCTGGAAATACATCAATGTATTCTAGAATAGCAGGTACATACCATATTTGAACATTTCATTCCTAAAATATAGATTGGGCATCCTCTTACACCCCATCAATTGAATTATATAGAGATATATTGGGTGGATCTAGATAAGAATCTGATAGAGATTTTTTTTTAATATAAGGGACTCGACAACATTCTCAAAAATGTAACATCATTTTTATATAAATAAATCTAAAAATCAAAAATTAAAATCCATTTTATAATAATTATTATATTAATGAAAATCATGGTTGTAAGGACATAGTCTTCATATAATGTCTCAGATCTCTATGATCCATTCCTTTGCGAAAATCTTGTGTTTATGGTGTCCTAGGAGGTCAAGGTGACTTATCCCCAACATTTTTCCAAATTCCTAGTTCTGTGAACTATGCAACGGTAGCCTGAGGTGTATAGTGTAGCAGTAGCCATAGGTGAACAGTGCAACGATTGCCTTAGGTGAATAGTACAACAGTAACTTTATGTGATCAATACAACGGTAACCTTATGTGACTAGTGTCATCGGTAGCCTTATGTGAATAGTGCAAGAGTAACTTATATGAATAGAGTCATCAGTAATCTTATGTGATTTGTGAAACGGTAACCTTATGTGAACTGTACAATGGTAACCTTATGTGAACAGTGTCATTGGTAGCCTTTTGTGAACAGTGCAATGGTGCCCTTATATGAACAGTGTCATCAGTAACCTTATGTAAACAATGAAACAGTAACCTTAATTGAACAATGTCATTGTTAGCCATATATTAATATTACAATGGTGAGGTCCAATGGTAGCCTCTATTTCTATTGCCAAATTTGAGTTCATGAACAGTTTTTCTAGAATGGTGTGGTCCAATGGTAACCTCTATTTCTATTTTCAAATTTTTAGTTAATGAATATTGTTACAAAATGGTGAGATCCAGCGCTAACCTCTTTCCTTTTCCAAATTTTGTGTTTATGAACAATGTTTCCAAAACTGTGAGGTTCCAATAGAGACCTCATTCCTTTGGAAAATTTTGAGTACATGAATAGTATTTCCATGATGGTGAGGTTCCAATGATGACCTCATTTCTTTGCCAAATTTTGATTTCATGAATAGTTTTTCTAGAATGATGAGGTTCCAATGGTGACCCCTTTTCTTTTGCCTCATTTTGAGTTTAGAATAGTGTTTCCAGAGCAGTGAGGTTCCAATTGTATGCTCTTTACTTTACCAAATTTTCATTTCATGAATAGTGTTTCTAGAAAAGTGAGGTTCCAACAGTGACCTCTTTCTTTTGCCAAGTTTTGAGTTCAGGAATGGTGTTTCCAGAACAGTGGTGTATTTATGGTGAGGATTCAATGGTGAGGTTCATGAACATTATTTCCAGAATGATGAGGTTCCAACAAGGAGGTTTCAATGGTGAGGTTCATGAACAATGTTTCCAGAATGGTGAGGTTTAAACAGTGAGGTTCATGAACAGATTTTTTCTGTTGAAAAATTTAGAGTTCGGGAGCAGTGTTTGCAGCCTTCTACAGTTTCTCCCATTTGACATTTCCTTTAACGTAAAATGCATTTAATGCTTGGTTTTATGAACTCTAAGGCTGATTCAAAGTCCGTAACTCCGATATTAAATTACATATGGATCGTTATTTTTTTACTTGGTCAAGCCCCATGGTTTAATCCGATCCACTTTTAATGGAAAATCCAATGTATCATAAAACTCTGCTCTATTAAATGTTCTAAAGGGATGAGATATATTTCTCCATAATACTTCCTCCTTTTTCACAGGAGTGAGAAACTCTAACCATATAATCCCTCCTATAGTGATGTTTGATCAAACATTCCTCCATGGATTGGTTTTCCTCTATTTTGATGCAACCAAGAAGTATCGACCACTCATCGATATAAGGTTTTATCTATCGCCATTATTTTGGGTTCATCTCAATTTGTTTCTCATTACCTATTTAGGGAATTCTATATCCATGTTCCTAATGTACTTTTCATGGGTGTTGACCAGTGTGGTGGTGTCTAGGCATCCTCGGGTGGATACAGTTGTCATGGGGGGAGGATATCATAACCCATTGTGTGGCTCATTCTCATATAAATAACGTGAAGAACAGTTTGTGGTAGGGGATTCATTTCATCTATTTTCATTCACATGAAACTATAGTGTTAGCATGTTTTATCCCACTATATCACAATGGAATTGACTTAATAAATATTTCAACTTGATTAATATGTTTATATGGATCGTATGTTTTTGCATTTTGTTTTTCTAGATAGTGTGATATCTATGCGTTCTTATATTATATTTTTTGTTTCTTAATGGAAATCAGCAAGGAAGATAAATCCATAATTAATTAATAGTTGTTTGAAAAAAGATAAAGAGTCATTTAAATGAATCTTGTTCTTCTTATAGTAATTTTTTGATAATGAAATTGGTGTAGTAAGCATGTTAAATTATTTATTATAGCTTCCTGTTTAGGTTTCCCGATGTTGGAAACTATGAATAATAATTTGGTTAATCCAAGAGGGATTAATGAACTCATAGTCTGATAAAAGACACTCTCTGTAGGGTTATGAGTTACCCTCTTTCTTGTTTAAGGGCCAAGATCCCAATTGATATGATGGTTGTTTTCCCACTGCTTTTTTTGTGATGTGAGCCTTGAAGGCTATTGTGATATGTGGGGGTAGGGAGGCCTATTGATTGTCGCAACTGTTGATTCCTAGAGCAGTGAGATGCATTGGTTTTTGCATGTGGGTGTTGTGGAGGACATTGGGGATGATGAAATGGGTTGGATGGGAATCTGTGGATTCGTTAAGATTATTATAGGTTGTTTATATTTTTTATATTCCACAATTCTCAAGGAAACTAGACTTGCTTACCCTCCTTCCAAAAAATGGTGAAAACATGTGGGGTATGCCACATGGAGGGAGGATGGGTCTATGTTATTGCTATAGGCAACAAAGACTTCAAATGGAGTTCATCTACTCACCATGTTCATCCCATAGTGTTTTAGTAGTTTAGAAAGTTTTTCTAGAATTCATTGGAATATTGGAATGTAATGATGTAAATGAATGATTGAATAAATTATTTTAACCAATGGGGTTGGAGCTTACTGGGATGTAATGCGGAGGTTCCAAATTAAAGGAAAAGTGAGCTTTGGGTGTAATGATAAAAAAATATAATGTTGAAATTATTGATGTTTGATTAATGTTAAAGAATTAATTAACATAAATTGAATATGATAAAAAGGGAATGAATTAGGTATTAAAGATTGTTAAATTGTTGTGTGCTTATAGGATACATAGTTTTTGAAGTGGAAGTCAGAAGTCCAAGAGACGTTAGCTACAATTCTGTCTATCAGAAGGTTATTCCCATAGTGTGGTTGTGAGCTATAGTATATTATGTACTTTTTGTGTTCCTTTACGCTACTTCACCATGTCAGTTAGGGCTACTGACACCCCAAGGATTCTGAGAACTAGGGGGTGTTTCCCCCAACATTATAGTGGGAGGATGAATGGATGACTACCCCCTTTGTCCCCACTCTCAACTCTTGGTAGATAATGTTGGATCTATATTTACAGATTATACACAAGAGGGGGGTGAATTGTGTCTTTTGCAATTTCTTCGATAACTCTTTTTTTTGAATGAGTTTTGTCCATTACTTTATCAGATTTGATCATGCAGCGGAAAAAGTAAAAGACAAGAACACAAATATGTATAGTGGTTCGGGGAACAGAAATCCTCTATTCCAGTCCACCAACGCTCTACTCCATGAGCTTGGTGATTTTTACTATCTGGTCCTCTTTTCCATAGACCGATTCACAACTGAGTACAGGCATTTGACACCTTTGCATTCCAAGAAAAAAACAAAGCCTTCTGGTTCAAACACGAACCTACATAGCTTAGAATGAGAAGTTGGTTACTCAAGAATAAAAACAAAATTTCAGAAATATATTACCAGTTTATCTTCACAATTGAAACAGAATGTAATTGACATCAGAGGGATAAAATACTCTAGAAATATTGATCTTCAAGATGAAGCAGTTCTATGTTGATCCAGTTCTAGTAGATATAGAGATATAGTTTACAACCTCAGCAGTAGTAGATCCATAGTAGATATTCGATGTAGAACAGGTGAATCTTCTATCGAGTTCCTTCTTATTGAACAAACAGAGCTTTGACACTCCTTTTGAATCAGCTGATCAACGTAAAATAGTTGTAATCACTATTTTTCACCTTTTTCAATAATAGATCGATCATCTCATACAATTTTTGTGTTTGAAAGAGAGCATATATAATAAATCATATCTCCTGCACATTTAGATCCATAAAAGTTGCCTCTGATACACGATATTCAAAAATCTGAATTTACAGAGAAGTTGTAACATCCCTTAAGACTCAGCATAAAAATCTCCTTTTAATTCGATCTTGAATCCATTAATAAAATGTCTTGGAATTAGTCAAAGTCGTAATTCAAAAACGACTTTAAATTCGGCTTGAAATCCACCCAGAAATTAGCTCACTGATCGTTGTACATAAAAACCATCTGCCGAAAAATTCGACGCCAAACGTAAGGTTGATGATGTGGCCTCCAAATGTAGGGTTAACAACACAGTCTTCAAACGTAGGGTTGACAACGTAATGTTGATAACAAACGTAGTGTTGATCATAAATACTTTTTCTTCATCATTCAAACATACGGTAAAAGATCAATACTTTTACTTGATCCATACTTTTCCAAGAACGTATGGTTATTTACAAACGTAAGGTTGGTGGACCATACTTTTGAGAAATAAACACAACCTTTATAATTTATATACGGTTCTCCTTTCATACTTTGCTGAAAACCAAAACGTAGGGTTCCTTCCTAATGTAAGGTTCTTCTTCCATACTTTGCTGAAAAACGTATGGTGGTTTAACCATACTTTTCTCTTACTTCAAAAAGTATACATGATTTTCATCCTTACGCTACGTTTATCCACGTAGGGTATGAATAGTGATTCCAGAACGTGCTAAAATAGATTTCGCGCTATATTCATCTACGTAAGATGTGAACAGTGTTTCCAAAATGCACTAAAACAGATTCCGCGCAAAGTAATAAATTCTCGTTATTTCAAGAGTAAAATAAATTAATAATCTTCTGCAGAATACTAAGTGAAATCATTAGAAAATAACTCAGGGTATTTGTGAGCATCAAAATTATCATAAAGAGACAGAGTATTATTCTCAATAATCTCCCCATTTAAATAACATTAATATGCATTGTTGAAAACAATTATTTTCTCAAAAATACCCCCCTTTTTGATGATCACAAAACCCATAAAAGAAAACCCATAAAATAATTAAAATTATTTAACTAAAACAAAATTAACTGTCAAAAGTCGTTATAAAGTTTAAAAAAAAACTTCTTCACCAAAGAGACAATTATAAATCCAAATGACTTAGCTAATTTTCTCCCTCAGTAAAATGAATTCTCCCCCTAAATATTGATGTTGTGCTTATCCAAATTATCCCCCTTTTTTGATATAAAAAAGAATGAATAATACTGGATTTTAACACTTTTAATGTTGCTGTTGAACTGTTAGTAAATGCTATTATGAACTATTTATCAATAAGTAAATCTGGAGTTCTGTCATATTAAAAAATAAAAAAAATAGTAAAAAAATAAGGAAATGGACAAATAAATAAATAAAGAAAATTTTCATTCAAAAACAGTAGTATATACATGAAAATGATATACACAAGAATCAAGGTTTGGGTAAGAGAGGCAAAAGGGTCTATCTCTTCTGAATTGTAGAGTTGATTTCTGTAAATTGTTCTCGAACTCTCTTCATCATCCCATCTCCAAGATTGACAATGATCTCTCTAATATCTTGAGTCATATGATTATCCTCAATTAAATTGACTCTGAAAAACTCATACATCCTTTCCTCCTTTTCAAAAAATACTGACAGCTTCTCTAATAATTGATTTAGCAGAATTTTGATTCATGGCTCACTAGATGTCAGTTGATCCAATAAGAATTTCTGATTGTCCAACAACACTAACAAAGGAGCACTGTTACATTAAAGATCTTGTATCCTATCATTCATATTGCTCATTACAGATATGATAGATGGAAACCTTCTGATTAAATCTGGTGAAGTACCCGATCCACTAGCTACATTATTTGCAACTGATGCAAATTGATTTTCCATAAACAACTTCAGATCTGATAAATCTGACTTCATAACCATTTCAGATTTTAATTGTGTAATAGCAGTCACCATATCCTCTTTAAATATTTCAACTTTCTACCTAGAAACTATAAACTCCATCAGCTTTTGAAACATCAAATGTTCTACGTCTAAAGCATTTCTAATAGATGAATTCTCAGATTCCAATTGAGATACTTTTCTGTACAGTTCTGCAACTTCTTATTTCCTTGAATCAAATGTACCATGTGCTTGATTCACATTTTCAGGTTGATGAAGCAAAACTAAAGGAAAGTATTCAGCATCAGAATTCTCCTTTTCTTTGTCCTGATATGGTTGGTCCACAGATTTTTCCTTAGAGTTTTCAAACACCTCCGCAGAAAAATCCTCTTGAAGTACCTATGTTTGAGCTTCAGAAGCATTCTCATCACATTGATTTTCATCTTTTTCATCCACTTCAATTTCAATAATAATATCTACAGAAGTTTCCTAAGGTCTGTCCACTTCTTCAACAGGCATTGTCTCCATCTCTTGTTCCTGTTGAAGTGAAACTTCAATATCAACAACAATCTGTTCTTGATATTCAATTTGAGTGTCTTCTTGAGCTCCTGAATTCTCTACTGGAAATGTTCTCTCAGTAAAAATTCCATGATATTATCAGCAACAACTTCTCTTATAAAAAAATAATAAATTAAAGGTTCTGTTGGTGTTTCCAATGTAGTGGAAGTAACTTCCTCATTTACTAGTCTTTTTCTTCTTGATTGATGTCCCTCATGGCTTCTGTCTTCTTCAACATCTATCACTTCAAAGCGAATCCTTCTTGTTACATTGCTGACTCTGGAGTTAGCTTGTCCCTCCTTGGACGTAGCAGGTTGAGCCTGAGAACTCTCTAAAACTTCCTCAGCTCCTACTAGAAAAAGTTTTCCTTTAATTGTGCTCTAGAAATATCCAACATTCCTTAAAGTTACAGCATTAAATGTATTACTGTGATGACAGTTAACTCTTGCTTCCACTAATCTCGCCATGACTTTCTTAAACAGTAGCCTAGAAATAAATCTACCAAAGGGATAAAAATTCATCCTGGACTCGCTTTGACAATAATAACTAAGATACCTTATCAAGTATATTGGAAATTTTAACTTAATATCACTTAACAAAAGAAACATTATATACATATCAGGGTACAAAATCTTCCCCATTTCTAGCATCCGTGGAGCTATTCCTATCTGAATAAATTTTATCAAAATCTTTTAATCAGGCTCCAAATCCTTAACAAACATTTTCTTTATTGTCTTGGTACCAAAAATAAAAGACATAATGTCTTCGGGTTTATGCACATAATCTCCTATATTCTTCAAGTCAAAATGAAAATCTCCCTCATGAGGGTAGTTGAGAATCTAACTAATCTATACTGATGAGATTGAGAAATCCCTATCCTCAATTTTAGCCATCATGCTATCTTCCGTATCTACCAGACTAAACTGTACAGATTTGTAGAAGTATCTATGTTCTACTTCATACAGAAAATACGTATTTTCACTATTGAACATCTATTCAAGATTCTTAAACGATAGTGCTTGCTTCAACAAAAGATGTGTCTGAAATAACCAATCGAGATCGATTACCTTTCATTGTAAAATTTTTCTTCCCTCGGTACGTTGTCTCTTGGCATTGCTCGGCTCAGCCTCACTGGCTATTTTAGCCCTTACAATTTCCACAATAGTCCCTAAAGGTTTGAAGGTTAGGGTTTCAGAAGTTCGAAGATTACGGTATCAGAAGATGAAGTGTGATTTTCGGATTTTTAATGGGTTTCGATAGATGTGTAAGGGTTTAGAAGATGAAAAGGCTCTGATAGCCTTGATTCCCGTGTAATCACTAATCATTATAAAAATATATATAACGAAAGAAGGAAAAACATAAATATTATTCAATAAACAAAATAAAATTTACATAAACAAATAAAAATAAATAAATAAAATTATTTAAAATTAAATAAACTTAGCCCCCCCCCCCCTAATAAAATCAAACCTTTCAGTGTGAAGTGGTTTAGTAAAAATATCTACTAATTGAATTTCAGTATTTATAAATTCTAAAAATATATCTTTTTTAATAACATGATCTCTTAAAAAGTGGTGCCTTATATCAATATGCTTAGTTCTATAATGTATAATAGGATTTTTTGAAATGTTAATTTCACTGGTATTATCACATAAAATAGGTGTATTATAAAAAATCAATCAAATGTCCATAAGAGTGTTTTTCATCCACAACACTTGTGCGCAGAAACAACTAGCAGAAACATATTCTACCTCATCTATTGATAGGGAAACTGAATGTTTTTTCTTACTAGACCATGATACTGAGGACATTCCAAAAAAGTGACATGTACCTGATGTGATTTTTCTATCTAACCTACAACTTCCAAAGTCAGCATCTGAATATGAAATCAAATTAAAATAATAAGTTTTTGGATAAAGATGAGATTGAGAAATAGTTCCTTTTAAATATCTAAAAATTCTCTTAACAGCAGTTAGATGAGATTCTTTTGGATTCGATTGAAATCTAGCACAAAGAAATGTTGAATACATTATATCTGGCCTGCTAGCAGTAAGATATAACAAACTACCAATCACACCTCTATATAACTTGTTGTCAACTAATTTTCCAGATTCATCAAGGTCATGTTTTATATTAGTACACATAAGATTTGTAAATGGATTGATGTTCTCATGTCCATATTTCTAAAGTAGATGTGTAATGTATTTTCTTTGATTTAAAACATTTACAGAATCTTTTTAAAATATTTGAAGTCCCAAAAAGAAATTTAATTCTCCCATCATACTCAATTCAAATTTTTTTGCATTAATATTGAAAATTCATGACAATGAGTTTTATTAGTTGATACAAAGATTACATCATCAACATAAATTTGAACCAATAAAACATTATCTTTCACAGTTTTCTTAAAGTGTTGGATATTCCATACCAACATTAAAATAATTTTTCAAAAGAAAAGTACTTAATATTTCATACCAACCTCTTGGTACTTGTTTAAGGCCATAAAGATCTTTAGTAAGTTTAGAATCAAAATTAGGTTTTTGAGAGTTTTCAAAAACCGGAAGGTTGGTCTACATAAACATCCTCCATTAAATAACCATTTAAAAAGACAAATTTAACATCCATCTGAAATAATTGAAAATTCATATATGATGCATAGGCTAAAAGTATTCTAATGGAGTCTAACCTATCTATAGGTGAAAAAGTCTCATCATAGTCTATTCCCTCTTCTTGATTATATCCTTTAGTTACTAATATTTCTTTATTTCTAGTTATTGTGCCTTGGTCATCTTGTTTATTTCAAAAAACCCATTTAGTTCCTATTACAAAATAATTCTTAGGTCCTTCCACTAAATCCCAAACTTCATTTCTTTTAAGCTGGTTTAATTCATTTTTCATTGCTATTACCTAGGATTCATCATCTAAAGCTTCTTCTATAGTCTTGGGTTCTTGTTGAGATAGGAAGGCAGAGAATTCCACTAGGTTTTCTAAGTTTCTTCTAGTTTGAACACCAGTTTTTAAGTAACCTATTACAGTTTCTAAAGGATGATTCTTTAGGGTTCTAGACTGTCTAGGTAAAATATCTAAAGGTTCTTCAGTATCATGTTCCTCTGAACTGGAATGAATTTCTTTTATATCATTTTCAAAATCATTCTTTAAATTCTCAAGTCTCATGTTATTATTAGAGTCAAGTTCATCCATTTGTTCTGTCCTTTTCTCAAAAGGATCAGATTCATCAAATTTCACATGAACTGATTCTTCAACAATCCTTGACTTCTTATTATAAACTCTATATGCTTTGAAGGTAGAAGAATATCCTAAGAAAATACCTTTATCATATTTTCGATCGAACATACCAAGATTATCCTTGGTGTTTAATATATATACCTTGCATCCAGAAACGTTAAAGTAATTTACATTAGGTTTTCCGTTATTCCATAGTTCATATGGTGTATTTTTCAAAATAGGTCTAATTAAAATTATATTAATTATATAACAAGTTGTATTCACAGCTTCTTCCCAGAAATATATAGGTAGGCTATATTCATTTAACATAGTTCTAGCCATTTCTTGAATTGTTCTATTTCTTCTTTCTACAATCCCATTCTGTTGAGGTGTTTTTGGTGAAGAAAAGGTATGTTTAATACCGAAATTTGAGAAAAAGGAATTAAATTCGAGATTCACGAATTCTCCACCATGATCACTACTTAATTAGATTATATTGAAACCTTTTTCATTTTGAACATTTTTGCAGAAACTTTCAAATAAATTAAAATCTTCATTTTTAAATTTTAAAAATAAAATCCATGTATATCTTGTATATTCATCAACTAAAACATATACATATAATTTACCAGCTAAGCTTGCTACTCATGAACGTCCAAACAAATAAATATGAATAAGTTCTAGAGGTTTATATATTGCAACCTTATTAACAGATTTGAAGGATGATTTGTATTGCTTCCCAAGTTGACATACATAACAAAATCTGTCACTTTCAAATTTGAGAAAAGGTAAATCAGAAACTAAACGTTTCTTGGATAAATTATGTAAAGAATATACATTGCAATGACCAAGTCTTCTATGCCAGATCCAGTATTCACTTACTTTAGCAGGCAAGCAGTTTACTGGTTGTTTACACAAGGAATTGAAATCCACTGTATAGACATTTTCAGTTCATGGTGCTATAAATTTAAAAAGTTTATCATTAGAAACAATACAACAATTGATAGTAAAATAAATAGTATATCCATCATCACAATGTTGAGATATACTTATCAGATTGTGTTTTAGTCCTTGTACATAAATTACTTTGTTGATTGAGACTGTTTTTGGTTCTCCAACAGTTCCAATGCCAATGATTTTTCCTTTGGCATTATCACCAAATGTGACAAGTCATCCTTCCTTTTCAGTGAGTGAAGAAAAATTCAATGAGTTCCTACTCATATGCCTTGAGTATCCACTTTCCATGTGCCATATATCTTTTCTTCCTTGGTGGATTTCTACCTGCAAAGACATTCAAACAAATTGCTTTGGTACCCATATTTTGTTGGGTCCAGGAGTGTTAGCTAGCAATGATCTGGGTATCCAGATTTGCTTCATTATTTTATAATTAGCGGAATCATATAAGTCTTTTGAAACATAGGCTTTCTTAATACCACAAATTTGAGGATTTCTTAAGAAACCATTTTTAGCAATATGTCAATTTGTCCCACAAAAATTACAATTAACATATTTAGAGCTTGGAAAAAAATAATTTCTATATAGCTTAGGTTTTTGCCCTTTACTGCCAATTCCAAATCTCTCCTTTTTTATGACAGTTTTTTCAAGAATTTCATTTAATGAATTATATCCTTTTGTAAAAACCAGTGTATCATGTTTGTAAGATTCTACTTCATCTTGTAGTGTTTTTATTCTTGATTCAAAATTAATGTAGATAGTGATAATCTAATTGTATTTAATAGTTAATTCTTTATGTTGTTTCAACATTGAATCTCTTTCATCTGAAAGAGCTTTATGATTATTTTTTAGTGACTTATGTTTCTTAAATAGTGAGTCATATCATTTTTCAAGCATATTGTAGTAGACTGCAAGTTTTTCATTTGCGTAGATTGATTCAGAATGTGATTTAGAGATGTAATATGAGTGTACCTCATCAGTTTCTGCCATGAAACACATATTTTCCTTTAGATTGACTTATTCTTTCTCTGATCTTGATTCAGAAGAGCTACTAGAGTCTTTAGATACAATCCAAGTGTCTTTCATAGCTTTCTTCTCTTTCTGATCAAAGTCATTACTTTTTAAGAATTTCTTCTTCTTTGCATCCTTCAATTGTGGGCAACCTGGTCTGATATGTCCCATCTTTTTCCATTCATAAAATCTCACATACTTATTATCTCCCATAAAGGATTTTTTGAAGCCTCTTTTCTTGCTGTTGAATTTTTTAAATTTTTTGGCTAGTTGACCCAGTTCATCATCTGAGTTGGATGAGTCAGAGCTTTCAGATTTGGCTTTGACTTTTTTTCTCTTCATCTTTCTATTATTTTTTAGTGAAGTTACCCCCAAGGTAGTATCTTTTCTTTTGACAAAAACTTTATTTTCATTAGCCTCATCTTGAATTTGAGATTCATACATCATCAGTGTGCCAATCAAATCTCTCATGGTTAAATCCTTGATAGGTGTTGATTTCCTGATTGGAGCAGAGATACCATTCCATCTAGTAGGAATTACTCCCAGTACTTTTAATGCTTGATCAGCCTGCTTGATAGGTTCTCCTAGAGGAGTTATGTTATTGACAATTTCTGACAATCTCCCATTCATTAGGGTAATGCCATCACCTTAAATCATTCTGAAAGTATCAAATTTCATTTTTAAAATTGCATATCTCATTTGCCTCACATTGTCCGTTCCTTAATATTCCACAGCTATTGTTTGCCACATCTCATATGATGTCGGGCACTGAGATACTCTGTCAAATTCATCTGGTCCTAGACCGCAGATAATTACATTCATAGCCTTCGAATTCATATCGTATTCTACCTATATAGCAGCACTCCAGGCTTCAGGATTTTCAAAAATTTCATAAGGAGTCAGAATCTTTGACTAGACTCTATATTCGAGGTTTTTCAGATATATTATCATGCGTGATTTCCATCAACCATAGTTGTCTCCATTAAAATATGGTGCTCTGACCATAAACATCCCTTCTCTTGTATCAGTCATGATGCCCTGATGAATAATCTTTAAATTGCTTCTAGCTTGCTAGGGATTTATCTGAAGCTCCTCCTCTGATACCAATTGTTGGATCTGAATTTACAGATTATACACAAGAGGGGGGTGAATTGTGTCTTTTTCCATTTCTCCGATAAATCTTTTCTTGAATGAGTTCTGTCCTTTACTTTATCAGATTTGATCATGCAGTGGAAAAAGTAAAAGACAAGAACACAAAGATGTATAGTGGTTTGGGGAATAGAAATCCCCTAGTCCACTCCACCAATGCTCTACTCCACGAGCTTGGTGATTTTTACAATCGGGTCCTCTTTTCCACAGACCGATTCACAACTGAGTATAGGCGGTTGACACCTTTACAATCCAAGGCAAAACAAGGCCTTCTGGTTCAAACACGAATCTATACAGCTTAGAATGAGAAGCTGGTTACTCAAGAATCAAAACAAAATTTTAGAAAGATATTTACAGTTGATCTTCACAATTACAACAGAATGCAATTGACAGTAGAGGTGTCAAAGACTCTAAAAATTTTTATCTCCAAGATGAAGCAGTTCTGAGATGATCTAGTTGTAGTAGATATAGAGATATAGTTAACAACCTCAGCAGTAGTAGATCCAAAGTAGATATTCGATGTGGAACATGTGAATCTTCTATCGAGTTCCTTCTTTTTGAACAAATAGAGCTTTGACACTCCTTTTGAATCAGCAGATCAATGTAAAATAGTTTCAATCACTGTTTTCCACCTTTTCAATAATAGATCTATCATCTCATATAATTTTGGTGTTTTAGAGAGAGCATATATAATAAATAATACCTCCTGCACATTTAGATCCATAAAACTCACCTTCTGATTCACGATATTCACAAATTTGAATTTACAGAGAATTTGTAACTTCCCTTAAAACTCAGCATAAAATGCTCCTTTTAATTCGATCTTAAATCCATTAACAAAACATCTTCGAATTAGTCAAAGTTTTAATTCAAAAACAACTTTAAATCTGGCTAGAAATCCGCCCAGAAATTAGCTTACTGATTGTTGTACATAAAAACCGTCTGCCGAAAAATTCAACGCCAAACATAAGGTTGATGACGTGGCCTCCAAACGTAGGGTTAACAACATAGTTTTCAAATGTATGGTTGAGAATGTAAGGCTGATAACATACTTAGGGTTGATCATCCATACTTTTTCATCATCATTCAAACGTACGGTAAAATATCCATACTTTTACTTGATCTATACTTTTCCAAGAACGTATGGTTATTTACAAATTTAAGGTTGATGAACCATACTTTTGAGAAATAAACACAACCCTTAGAATTTACGTATGGTTCTCCTTTCATACTTTGCTGAAAACCAAAATGTAGGGTTCCTTCCTAACGTATGGTTCTTCTCTGATACTTTGCTGAAAAATGTATGGTTGTTTAACCATTCTTTTCTCTTACGTCAAAAAGTATACACTCTTTTCATCCTTACGCTACGTTTATCCATGTAGGGTATGAACAGTGATTCCAGAATGCGCTAAAATAGATTCGGCGCTATATTCATCTACGTAAGATGTGAACAATGTTTCCAAAATGTGCTAAAACAGATTCTGCGCTAAGTAATAAATTCTTGTTATTTCAAGAGTAAAATAAATTAAAAATCTCTTACAAAATACTAAGTGAAATCATTAGAAAATAACTAAGGGTATTTGTGAGCATCAAAAATATCATAAAGAGACAGATTATTATTTTCAATAATCCCCCCTTTTAAATAACATTAATATGCATTGTTGAAAATAATACATTTCTCAACAGTTACTTGTGCTGGTTGGTGCAGCGGTTAGTTTTCCCCATATATGTGTGTAGTGGGATGTAACTGCTTGTTCGTACTCTCACACATATATTTTGGATATTGTTTACTATAGACTATTATACTTGTAACATGTATATATTGTGATTCCATGAGGACCCTTACTCGGTGTAAGGGTTGTAATGGCTTGAGGTATAATACATGACATATGATACACATTATATGATCTATGGTGGCTCTCAGAAACTACCTGGTTGCTTTGCTTTTGTGGACATGGTGGTTTTGTAGCATGATGTGCATGTTGTGGTGCTTCACCCATGTGTCTACAGTCAAGCCTTTTTGGAGAGAGATTCTTAGTACGTGCGACATTTGAGAAAATCATCAAACAATTGGGGAAGTAGTAGTGGAATACCCTTGATACTATTTCTTAAATTATATATTCATGTATCTGATGCTTGGTGATAGTATCCATGGTAAGGATGGGAACATAGTATACCTATTTAGCTGAAGAGTTAGTTTTACATGTTGTTCACTGTGCTTTAGCATTATTTATTTACTTTTTCACAAGAGGCTCCGGGGAGGATCCTACAGAGTATACTATTATACTCACCCAATGTATATATAAACTATTTTTTTGTCACTTGGAGAAAGTTGTAGATCCGGCTAGTTTCAAGTTTTTTGGGGTTACAGGAGCTGTTTGGGCTTCGTGGTTGTTGTTGTTTTTGCTTTATTTTTGTAATTGAAATTTTCCCCTTTTAGTTGTGTTTGCTATGAATAAAATAAATTTTTGTACTTGGGATTTCATTTATTTTGTTGTCTGAGATAGAGTAGGTTGGTGACTATCTTATATCTCTATTTCTCATGTGTTCTCTTAGAGGGCAATAACTCACATTTCTGTGTTTACAATACCCTCGGTGCTAGTTTCCAACCCGGGTCCTACTGAAGGAGGGACTCTGTGGCCATTATCTCCCTTCTCACATTACTAGCGTAGGAGGGGTACAATTTGTGGGGAGGGGGACACGACAAATTGGTATCAGAACACTGGTTGAGAGATATGATAGAGTTTGGTGTTAGGAACTTGTGAGGTTGCATGGGTTGGTAGGGCAACAATGTTAGTCATGTTTAGAAAATGATGTAAACACTAGAGGCTGGCTGAGGAATAGGCATTTAGGGCCCCCTATGATCTGATGCGCGAACCATTAAGTTTGAAATGGATACTAAACAAGGCGATACTAGCTACACAGTAGAGACGTTGGATAGGATCATGCATCATTCTTCTTTGTTATTGTGTTTGAATGGGTATCCCATGGGAATGGTTAACCTAATATGAATAAAATAAATTAATTAATTAATTAATGATGAGTCTACCTTATTCCATGTTTAGGACCTCTAACTATTTTTTATTTTTCAGTTACGGATACAAGTCGATGTCCTTGTCAGGATGACGTAGAAGATGTATAGAAAGCTATGCCAGAAGATTGTCGTCGGGTAGAGGTTGAAGATCAAGGTAATTAGAGGAGGACACCCCGAGAGTTTCAATTCTAGAGTTTTCATAAGTACAAGGGCTCCATCTCATATGAATTCATAGAAGACCTGTTGGAGGAGGACAATATAGGCTTCAATTCAATACATGTTCAGAAGGAGAATTGGCTATCTTTGGTTGTGATGATGCTGTGTGGAGCAGGGAGACAGTGGTGGTTCTTGTTCCTAGGGGATCATGAGGATTCAGTTATCTCAGGCGAGGATTTCCAAGAATAGTTTAGAGTCTACTTTCTTTCTTTGATCACAAAGGCGTCCAGTCTTCATGTTCTTCCTACAGGTCAACAGGGGAGCTCTTGTAACACCCCGAGATTTTATGAAAAATATTCGTTTTAATTTCATTAATGTCTTGTGTTTTATGCTACACCAAAAGGAGCTTGCACAACACGCATCCTTGACTTGCCTTGCATTACACGTAATAATGACCTTCCTCAATAGCGTGTGTAGTAAGCAATACCGAGTTTCACTAAACAACGATATGCTATTAAAATATTATTAAATCTAGCCGTTATGAATAGTAATGACCACCTTTTAAAATTTTAGAAATTTTATCTCTGAAAATGGACTTCATTTTAGGATTCGGAGTATCGAATTTATCCTAAGGTTAAATTTTGGTACTTTTCGGATAACTTTCATATTCTGATGAATAGTGAAAATTAATAAATTTTAATTAGAAACCACTTTTTTAATCGAAATAATTAATAGTGATAAATTATTTATTTGAGAGGTTTTAAAGTACATTTAGAATATATTTTCACAATTTAATACAATGTTGATCATTGGATTTAATTCTACATTTAAACCAGAAATAAACAAGTATCAATCTTTTGATAGTTATTATCTCTTAAGAACACGCTATTTGTTTTGACGACGAGAATTAATTTTTAAATTAATTAATGCAACTGATATGTTTTGAATTTGGTAAAATAGACATAACTTTTGAGTTCATAATATCAAATATATCTTAGGCCTAATTTTTGGTATTTTTCTGTAAACTTTCATTTTTTGATGCATAGTGAAACCACTATGTGGTATTTAAAAAACTAAAGTTTTCATAAAACGTAATTTTTCCACTTCTGTGAGTGGAATTTCAAAAATCCGAGAGACACAGTTAATAACAAGGACTAAAATGTCGTTCAATGAGATGAAAATAATTTTTTGGTGAATAGTAACTTTTTAATTTTTTTACCACGGTTAAAAGTAAATAGGGTAATTAAGGGTTCAAATGATATTATTATTACACTAAAACAAGTAATAATTCTATTGGATAAGTGTAATTCAACCATAAAAAACCTTATGAATAAAATATGACCATTTAAGCCCACATGGATTAGATTAGGACATTTATTATTAATTTATTTAAAGAAGGGTTAAAATAGTAAAAATCAAAGTTTACTAAGTAAATAATTTTTAATATAGGGTTATACATAAGATAAATTCGAATATAAATATTCATTAGAAATATAATACTATTTACTACATAATGGTATTTTATTTTTAATTTTTAGACATTATATAATTTAAATTATTTATGACACAACGATGAAGGAGTAATTATCTTATTAATGAAATATTGACATAATTGATTTTATAAATACACAAATAAATGTAATTTGAAACTTTTTATTAATTATAGTAATTTTCTTGGTTAATATGACATTTTATTATTGATTTAAGAGACTTGGTTAGAAATAATAATTCTGTTATGATTTTCAGAAAAATCAATTACTAAATAGTGTCAAAATTGACATAAAATAGTTTTTAAAACAAATATTATATTATTAATTGTTATTTTATTAATAAAAATCTAAGGTTCGTCCAAATGACTTATATAAGGTTATATATATTAATAATAAACAACTTGGGGTTCGTTTGGCTTGATATAGTATGTTTGTTAACCTTACAGTGTAAGAACACAAGAAGACACGGTAAAAGTAAAATTATTTAACTTAAAGTTAAAAATAAATGATAAGGTTAAAATAGGAACCTAAACTTGTCTAAATTATATTGGATGAGAGGATTTCGACCCATCCCCACCTTAGCTTCGAAATAAATCAATTTGGAGCTATTAAAAACCGAACTTGGCTTTATAATAAAATAATATGTTTAGATTTCCAAAGGTGCCACTCTCCTCCCTTATAAAAGGTCACCTCCTCCCCCTCTTCCTCACACCAATTTGAGCATTCATGCTCGGCCAAACCCTGCCAATTTCTCCTCTCCACTTCCCTACAAACATCATAGAGGTTCTGGTATTCTTCAAAGACCTATTTTATTTCCCTAAAAGGAGGTCTCAGAGAGGCGCTTCAAAGAAGAGGTAATGTCTGTTACCGATTCTTTCATCTTTATTTCTTCTTCCACTTCTTCTTCATTAGTTGTTTCATTATGAACTAATAACCTCAGTATCAATCACATACTGATATTTTATTATAAGTATTAAACAACCATATTTCACCATATATCCATCCTACGGAAAAAGAAATCACCGCGCGTCCGTACGTACGAAATACCGTCTCCACGCCGTGGTGTAATCTATTTTCCACCACCACCATACTTGGATGGCTATAATGGTGTATGTAATGACTATATATGAATATTATAATGTTATATTGATACTTAAATAGTATACATACACTCCAATACAATTCCACGATCATAGGAATGATATCATCACTCGTACGTACGCACGGAATACCGTCTCCACGATGTGATGCGACTCATTCTACATGATCTTCATTTAATAATTATTATATAAATTAATTTAATTAATGAATATGATATATATTACACCAATACCATTCTTTAAATTAGGTATCTATAACCTAAGGAGAAGAATAAGAATTTATTCGATAAAACATGCATAAGAACAAAAAGTAATAAACACCCGAATAACAAGTAGTAATGAAATATTACTAATAAGAAGTTAAGAATATGACCATATATGATATCATAACAATAATCATGATTCTGGAATAAGTAAATAACATTATTTAACTCATTATACAGGAGGTTCGGACACATACGAAGCAAATCGGACCTAAGGTAAGGGAAATATCACAATCTCATTTTTATCCGAGATTGTTTATACTTTGGTATTTACTGGGGTGTATTTTATCATCCACATCCATGTTACCTCAATATTTAATATTATTTCCATCCACCTACAATTGTTTAAATACAATTTAACCCTTAGGTGTGTTTTTAGTAAAGGATATGAAAAGAATCTTTTTTCGTTTTTCGTATGAGGTACTTTTTGACTTTTCTGACAAAAGTACGAAGAATGGTTTTTTTAACTTATACGACATGAATGGATTTTTAAAACATTATTTCCAAGAAGCTTACTTTACAAGTTTTCCAGTTTATTTTTAATCAACTTCTTTTAGTTTAGAATTGTATGACATGTTAAGAAAGGAAAAGTGTTTTTGAAGTAGAAAGGATATTTTCCTCAAGAATGGAGTTCAAGTGTTTTATCAAAATTATCTTTCCATCTAAGATAATAAAGGGTTCTGTTTCTATCCCTATTATTACATTGATTTTATTATGTTGTGATGGAATTATATTTTTATGAATTCCTTTATCTTATATGATTTGTTTTATGATGTCACGATGTTTAAGATTCCCATTTTTATTACATGGGTTATGCTATGATGTATGGTTTCTGATTTTGTGGCACACATATGAATGGTATCATTATGAGATGGGTGTGACCTATATCTCCCTCCAATTCATTGGGTAAAGATTTTATATCTCATGAGATAGACATGGCTGGAACGGTAGGTTATACCGGTTCAGCGAAACAGGACTGAAACGAGGAATGAACTCGGTTCAGAAATGGACTTTGTCCCCTAAGATAGTCTTGGAAATGAGTCTTGACTAATAAGAAATGATTCTCTATGATTATGTGTGTATTCCACAAAGTTTCATGTTTATGTTATGAATATTGGGATTACATTTCACTACTATGATTTAACCCATGTTATGAAATTATGATTTCTTTTGCAGGTTAAGATTTCAAAAGTTATGTTCTTATGTATATGATGTGATTGATATTTCTTTTGTTTACCCTTACTGAGCATTTGGGCTCACCCTTTTAAGTTTTCTTTTCCACAGCATATAAACATAGGTTTTAGGTAAAAAAGGAAGATATTTATGGGAGATGTTGAAGATGTTTCACCACGATTAGAAGATTATGTTCCGAGTTTCCAAAGACACTAAACTATTACGGTCTTTGTGTGTGTGTGTTTTTTTATGTATTATGTATTCCGTTAAAGTAATGTAATATCCACGTACGACAGGCTTCGGGTCTCTACAGTTGGTATCAGAGGAAAGGTTTAGTCAACCTTTGGAAACTAGGATGCGAGAACATTAGTGAGATCCCTAGAGATATTTCTACGGTATGTTTAGGGATGTCCCTAAGGTTAAGTATACGTATAGGATATAGTACTAGAATTACGCTAACGATCATAGAATTAAACCTAAGATGTTAGATATTGAAGGTACTCCCCCTTTATTATGTTCTTTTCCCTAGCATGATTTTTTCCTCTCACACTATTCTTTTTGGGTTTTAGACGATTGCTGGAACCCGAAGGAAACGTGTTGAACAATGCAATGGACAATGCAATGATTTTCCTCCTGAACAAACGAATGTTATGGGAGATGGAGTGAAAAATATTATCGCTATACTTACACAAGATATGAATCATTCTGGACTTCCAAATGAGCAGAGAAGGGAACAATATTCTATTGAGTTCTTCATGAGGCAATGTCCACCTTCTTTCAGTGGGCCTTCTGATCAACTTGTTGCTGAACAATGGATCAGTACCACTGAAAAGATATTTTCAGTTCTTCAATGTTCAGAACATGATGAAGTCATCTTAGGAGTATATCGTTTGGAAGGTGAAGCTGATCAATTGTGGAATCTTATCAAGAATACAAGGCCAAGAGATGAAATTGAGTCCATTTAATGGGACAGGTTCAAGAACTTATTTTTCAATAAGTACTTCCCTCGTATTCATCGAACAAAGATGGAGAAGGAGTTTCTTGAACTAAAGAAAAAGGATAATGAATCTGTTGGTATATACGAAGCGAATTTTACAAGGCTTGCAAGGTATGCATCTGGATTTATCATCCAACCTGAAATTAAAGTTGATCGATTCTTCAGTGTCTTAAAACCAATTCTTTGAAGGGATTTAGCTATAAGAGACATTAGTAGCTATGAAGAAATTATGCGTTGTGCTATCGAGGTAGAAATGGAAGTCGGTGTTACTTATCCATCTCATAGTTTTGACAAGAAATGAAACATGGAGTTCAAGGTGAAATCTCAGAATAATGGTGAAAAGAAGATGAATGTTTCCTTCTGCTCAATGTGTGGAAAGAAGAATGATGGAGATTGTCTTAAAGGGACAATTAAATGCTTAAAATGTGGAAAGGAAGGTCATTGAGCAGTTGAATGACGCAATGATGGGAAGAAGATGTCTAGTGATTCGAACAAAGGAAGGGATACATAGAATGAACCTACTACACCTCAATGTTTCAAGTTCAAGGAGATGGGACATTATGCTAATAAATTCCCTAATCCAAGGGTTAGTGATGATCGACATGAGCAACCACTTAAGGCAAAGGACAAAGGGAAGTCACATGCGATCACCATTGGTGATGTTGAATATGACAACGATGTGGTGGAATGATTAAGTGTTTATCTAATGGGATTCCAGAATAATGTTGTATATAGTATTGTGGAATATTGGAATATTTATGTTTTGGTCTATTGTGGTCTTCGAAAATTTATGGTACCGGTAACCATGTAATGAGATTGAGATATTTTTTGGAAAAAAATGATATGCGCATAATGAAGGGAAAATGAGAAAATTACATATTTGACAGTATTCATGAGCTCATGATTGATATAAGGACTAAGTGATATCATGGATTGAGTATATAGAATTTTGAGGATTTTGGTATGAGGAATGTGTTAACTTTTGAATTCATTCATGTTTTCACTAAGGTTCAATGGGTATTCAAGAGAACACATGATTAAGGCCTTTGAATGTTGGGAATGTGACCAACAAGACATATCTTATGATATAAGGGGATCAACGATGGTATTAAATCTCTGGTAATTGTTTTCACTATATTATGAGAGTGGACTGCAGTATTATGGATAAGCCTAAAGATTGGAATGGACTATGTTGGACATAAGTTAGTATTTTTTAAGGATAAATTTTTTTCGATATTATTGATGGGATGTTATAGTAATAAAGTCTTAGAAAAAAATACATCCTGCAGGACGAGAGACAGCCCATCGCGTTGGACAAGGCTGTGGAAATCGAACCCACAACCGAAGTGCGACTAGCCTTTATCGCCTACCACTGGCCTACAGGAAGTCCCTGTTTAGTATAAACTAGTTTTATTATATTATGTAGTATGATATATGAAGTATAAGTCCATTTTAGGAACCATATATGATTAATCTCACTACAGATGGACTTATGTATTTTTTGATAACTTTTCTAACATTTTGTTTGATATAGATGGAATGACCCATCATTCTATCACATGATCTTCTATCACATCACGAATGAAAAATTCAACTTCATTTATTTAAGAGATGAAGTGGAAATTTTCCAAAGAACGACCAACAGTGAGACTATACTGAAATCACAAAAGTATTTCTTCTAATTCCAATTTCATCAACTTTAGGGAAATGATCTTGAAAACCAAAAAAGTTTTCCTAGTGCTCTTATATCTGATGAATCAAATGGTACCTTAGATCGTCACAAATTTATGTCTTTGTGATTACTGGCTTTTCCAGAGCCATGTTCTCTACCACTCTCCATCAGAACATGATGGTTAGATTTCTCTTCCATATCCATATTTTCACCTATGTGGAAACCCAGTGATTAGTTTATTTGGGTAACCGTTACACTTCATACTTTTGTTTTTAAATATTGGTTTTGGTATTCCATTTTATGATGTGGGATTCAATAAATGAAACTTTCTAATAATAACCATTTATAACCCCGACGAATTTCGAGGGCGAAATTCATTTTAAGGGGGGGTAGAATGTAACACCCCGAGATTTTATGAAAAATATTCATTTTAATTTCATTAATTTCTTGTGTTGTACGCTACACCAAAAGGATCTTTCACAACATGCATCCTTGACTTGCCTTGCATTACACACAATCGTGACCTTCCTCGATAGCGTGTGTACTACGCAATACCGAGTTTCACTAAACAACGATATGCTATTAAAATATTATTAAAAATAGCCATTATGAATAGTAATAACCACCTTTTAAAATTTTATAAATTTTATCTCTCAAAAATGGACTTAATTTTTTGATTCGGAGTATCGAATTTAGCCTAAGGTGAAATTTTGGTACTCTTCGGATAACTTTCATATTCTGATAAATAGTGAAAACTACTAAATTTTAATTAAAAACAACTTTTTAATCGAAATAATTAATAATGATAAATTATTTATTTGAGTGGTTTTAAAGTATATTTAGAATATATTTTTACAATTTAACACAATGTTGATCATTGGATGTAATTCTACATTTAAACCAGACATAAACAAGTGTCAATCTTTTGATAGTTATTATCTCTTAAAAACACGCTATTTGTTTTGACGACGGGAATTAATTTTTATATTAATTAATGCAACTGATATGTTTTGAATTTAGTAAAATAAACATCATTTTTTAGTTCATAATATCAAATATAGCTTAGGCCTAATTTTTTGTATTTTTCTGGAAACTTTCATTTTTTGATGAATAGTTAAACCACTAAGTGGTAGTTCAAAAACTACATTTTTCATAAAACATAATTTTACCGCTTCTGTGAGTTGAATTTCGAAAATCCAAGAGACATGGTTAATATCAATGAATAAAATGTGGTTCAATGAGATGAAAATAATTTTTGTTGAATAGTAACTTCTTACTTTTTTATCACGGTTAAAAGTAAATAGGGTAATTAAGGGTAAAAATGATGTTATTATTACCCTAACACATGTACTAATTATATTGGATATGTATAATTCGACAAAAAACAACTTTAGGAATAAAATATGACCATTTAATCCCACTTGGATCAGATTAGGACATTTATTATTAATTTATTTAAAGAAGGGTTAAAATAGTTAAAATCAACGTTTAATAAGTAAATAATTTTTAATATTGGGTTATACAGAAGATAAATTCGACTATAAATATTCATTAGAAATCTAAAAATATTATCTACATAATGGTATTTTATTTGTAATTTTTAGACATTAAATAATTTAATTTATTTATGACACAATGATGATGTAGTAATTATCTTATTAATGAAATATTGACATAATTAATGTTAAAAATTCCCAAATAAATGTAATTTGAGACTTTTTATGAATTAAACTAATTTTATAGTTTAATATGACATGTTTTTATTTATTTAAGAAAATTTTTTAGAACTAATCATTCTGTTATGATTTTCACAAAAATCAATTACTAAATAGTGTCAGAATTGACAAAAAATATTTTTTAAAACAAATATTATATTATTAATTTTTATTTTATTCTTAAAAATCTAAGGTTCGGCCAAATGACCGAGATAAGGTTATATATATTAATACTAAACAACTTGGGGTTCGTTTGGCTTGATATAGTAAGTTTATTAACCTTATAGTGTAAGAACACAAGAAGACACAGTAAAAGTAAAATTATTTAACTTAATGTTAAAACTAAATTATAAGGTTAAAATAGGAACCTAAACTTGTCTAAATTCTATTGGATTAGAGTATTTAGACCCATCCCCACCTTATCTTAGAAATAAATCAATGTTGAGCTATTTAAATACGAATTTGTCTTTATAATAAAATAATATTTTTAGTTTTCCAAAGGTGCCCCTCTCCTCCCTTATAAATGGGCACCTCCTCCCCCTCTTCCTCACACAAATTTGAGCCTTCATTCTCGGCCAACCCCTGAAAATTTCCCCTCTACACTTCCCTAGAAACATCCTAGAGGTTCTGGTATTCTTCAAAGACCTATTTTAGTTCTCTAAAAGGAGGTATCAAAGAGGAGCTTCAAAGAAGAGGTAATGTGTGTAACCGATTCGTTCATCATTATTTCTTCTTCCACTTCTTCTTCTTCAGTTGTTTAATTATTAAGTAATAACATAAGTATCACTCACATACTTATATGTTATTATAAGTATTAAACAACCCTATTTCACCATCTATCCATCCTACGGAAAAAGAAATCACCACGCGTGCGTACGTACGGAATACCGTCTCCATGCCGTGGTGTAATCTATTTTCCACCACAACCTTACATGGATGTGTATAATGGTGTACGTAATGACTATATATGAATATTATAAAGTGATATTGTTTCTGAAATAGTATAAATACACTCCAATACAATTCCATGATCAAAGGAATGATATCATCACTCGTGTGTACGTACGGAATACCGTCAACACGATGTGATGCGACTCGTTCTACATGATCTTCATTTAATAATGATTATATAAATGAATTGAATGAATTAATATGATATATATTACACTAATACCATTCTGGAAATGAGGTATCTATAACCTAAAGAGAAAAATAAGAATTTATTTGACAAAACATGCATAAGAACAAAAAGTAATAAACACCCGAATAACAAGTAGTAATGAAATATTACTAATAAGAAGCTAAGAATATGAACATATATGATATCATAACAATAATTATGATTCTGTAATAAGTCAATAACATTAGTTAAATCATTATACAGGAGTTTCCGACACATACGAAGAAAATCGGACCTAAGGTAAGGGAAATATCACAATCTCATTTTTATCCGAGATTGTTTATAATTTGGTATTTACTAGGGTGTATTTTATCATCCACATACATGTTTCCTCAATATGTAAAATTATTTCCACCCACATACAAATTTTTAAATCCAATTTTACCCTTCAGTGAGTTTTTAGTAAAGGATATGAAAATAATCTATTGTCGTTTTTCGTACGAGGTACTTTTTGACTTTTCCGACAAAAGTACGAAGAATGTTTTTTTAACTTATACCACATGAATGGATTTTTAAAAAATTATTTCGAAGAAGCTTCCTTTACAAGTTTTCAAGTTTATTTTTAATCAACTTCTTTTAGTTTAGAATTGTACTACATGTTAAGAAAGGAAAAGTGTTTTTGAAGCAGAAAGGATATTTTCCTCAAAAATGGAGTTCAAGTGTTTTATCAAAATTATTTTTCCATCTAAGATAATAAAGGGTTCTGTTTCTATCTATATTATTACATTGATTTGATTATGTTGTGATGGAATTATATTTTTATGAATTCCTTTATCTTATATGAATTGTTTTATGATGTCACGATGTTTAAGATTCCCATTTTTATTACATGGGTTATGCTATGATGTATGGTTTCTGATTTTGTGGCAGACATAAGAATGGTATCGTTATTATATGGGTGGGACCAATATCTCCCTCCAATGAATTGGGTAAAGATTTTATATCTCATGAGATAGACATGGCTGGAACGGTAGGTTATACCGGTTCAGTGAAACAAGACTGAATGGAGGAATGAACTCGGTTCAGAAATGGACTTTGTCCACTAAGATAGTCTTGGAAATGAGTCTTGACTAATAAGAAATTATTGTCTATGATTATGTGTGTATGCCACAAAGTTTCATGTTTAATGTTATGATTATTGAGATTACATTTCACTAATATAATTTATCCCATGTTATGAAATTATTATTTCTTTTGCAGGTTAAGATTTCCAAAAGCTATGTTCTTATGTATATTATGTGATTGATATTTCTTTTGTTTACACTTACTGAGCATTTGAGCTCACCCTTTTGTGTTTTCTTTTCCCCAGGATATAAATAATGGTTTTAGGTAAAAAAGAAATATATTTATGGGAGATGTTGAAGATGTTACACCACGATTAAAGATTATGTTCCGAGTTTCCAAAGACACTAAACTATTACGGTCCTTGTGTGTGTGTGTGTTTGTTATGTATTATGTATTCCGCTAATGTAATGTAATATCCATGTACGACAGGCTTCGGGTCTCTACAGCTCCATTGTGTGTGAGTTTGGAATCCATTTTAGGAACCTTTTATGATATTCTTCATGAATGCTAACATATGATGAGGACAAAAGGAGGAATTTCTAGGAGGATTTGTATCCTGCTATCCAGTGCCAGGTCATCCCATTAATGCTGAAGGCATATCATGAGGTACTTTCGTGGGTAGAGGTCTTCGAGAGGAAATTAGCTAGACTGATATCATCATAAGAGGGGAGTAGTCCTGATTCCTCAAAAAGTAGATATGTGGTTCGAGGTTCCCAGTTTTCAGGGCATAATATTTTTCGTTTAGCCGGCGGTAGGTCGCATCCCTTCGCATCTCATTTCTTCCGAGGAAATTGATCGCAGGCCTATGCCAAGAGATAAAGTACTTTATTTTCTTGTGGTGGTCGAGGACATCAGCAGTGAGAGTTCCCGACCATTCAATGTATTCCTCATGCACCATATACTCTACTCTAGGTTCATCCATTGAGGTAGTTCCATCCGGGGCAGCAGTAGCATGTTGCACCAGATTTGGATTAGCAGAGGGTATATCGTGTAGGAATAGGACAACCTCATGACGCTCCCCATCCTCATTGAGAAGAGAACTACCATTTTGGTGGTCTTCATCAGGGTTAGAGAGGTCGTGGAGAAGTTTGTGGTGACCTTTATACTTTAGCATTTCCAGCTCCACACGTTCCAGATGTCGTTCGAGGAACCCTTTTCTTATTTTCTACCTTGGTGCATGCCTTGTTTGATTCATTGGTGAAACTCCCCTTTATATCACTTCCCCTTTTCCCTACATTGGGACATGAGGTAGAGAGGCTTCTAGTGCTGTTGGAATTGACTATTCTAGTTGGAGGTTGCACTGACTTGTTGGAAGTATATAGAGATAGTGATTTAGTGCTGGGGCATCATTCTCTTGGGGAGATTTCCTATGTTTACAAATACAACCATATGATGTCATCCTCAGCCTGGATTGATTGTATTGGGTGAATTCTATCATGGATTACCTTAGGAGGTATGTTTTTTTCTTTGATGCATATGGAGAGCAAGTGGTGTTCGTTGGTGAGAGAGACCCTTGGATGGGTTTGAGGCGTATTCCATCCTCATCATCAATGATGGTTGATCTGATGATGAGTTCGTTAGAGGTTCTGAAATTTGTGTTTCCAAGAGTCATAAAAGAGTACCCTGATGTCTTCCCCGAAGATGTTTTATCATTACCCCATCGATGAGATATCGAGTTTGGGATCAAGCTACAACTAGGAGTGTCTCCTATCTCTATGTCTCCATATACGATATCCCATTCTATGTTACGAGAGCTGTGTATATAGCTTGATGGTCTATTAATGTGTAGGTTTTTTGGGATTAGTGTGTCACCATAGGGTTCACTAGTTTCTTTCATGAAGAAGGCTGAAGACAATTTGTGGTTGTGTGGCAATTATCATCGCTTAAATAAAGTGACAGTGAAGAATCACTACCCTCTACCATGTATTGATGATTTATTCGATCAACTGAAAGGTGAAAGATGTTTTTGAAATATCAACAAGTTTTCAGGATATAATCATATTCATGTGATGTATGAGGATATCTTGAATAATGCTTTTTGTTGTTGTCATGGGCATTATGAGTTCATTTTAATGCTGTCTGGCATGTCAAATGCTCTAGATCTATTAATGGGATTGGTGAACTCTATGTTCCGTGAGTTCCTAGAAAATTTTGAGGTGGTTTTCATCGATGAAAACCTAGTTTACTCTAAATATAATGAAGAGCATGCAGAGAATCTACACCCCGTTTTGGGAGTTCTTCGTCAACATCAACCTTTTCAAAGTTTTCAAATTTTGTGTTTTGTGCATGAGAAGTCTATTTCATGGGGCATGTTGTGTCTAACAGGGATTAGATATGGATCTATCGAAGATAGAAGTAGTTTTGATTTGGGAATCCCCCAAGACAGTGTCGAAGGTGCAAAGTTTCTTAGTCTCACAGGCTAATACATGTGGGTCATAGCTGATTTCTCTTGAGTTGTGAATCCTCTTACAACATTGACCAAGAAGGATCAGGCATTCATATTGACTGATCAATGTCAAAGAGGTTTTCGAGTATATAAAGTAGAAGTTAGTAAGTGGACCAGTTCTTTGTTTTCTAGCAGAGGGGAGTTCAGTTTAATGTTACCTATGATGCTTCACATCTAGGGTTAGGTTGTGTTATGATGTAGCAGATATAACTTGTTTCTTATGGGTCTCGGGTGGTGAGTCCCAATGAATGTGACTATTCCAACCATGATCTTGAGTTGGATGTCATGGTGTTTTCTCTGAAGTTATAGAGACATTACCTCTTTGGCGAGACCATTTTGGGTTTTATTGATAATAAGAGTTTGAGGTATGTTTTCTCCCAGCGTGACATGATCTTAGGATAGCATCCGTGGATGGAGTTCATACATGAATTCAACTTCGGAATATTTTATACTCCTAGAAATGGGAATTTTGTAGCTTATGAATTGATTTTGAAGTCATGTAGTGATACAATGCATGAATCTAGTGACTCTTGGAGAGTAATGGAAGAACTGTTAGCATTACATCTTGATATGAAAGAATTTGGGGGGAAGAGGTTGTCATTTTCAAATGGCGGTGCAGTCATCTATGGTGCAGCAGGTGGAAGAGTCCCAATTGGTGGATCTTGAGGTGGAGGTCTAGAGAGACCAAGTTTTTTATGGCGAGGCCCCTGATGGTTGGTTTGAGGATGAATATCACCGAGTGTTTTATCAGGGAATGATATTTTTTTCCATTTATGATTCATGATACGATTATCCAAGAGTTCTATAGTTCTCCATTAGAATTTAATTATGGCATTACAATGATGTACTAAGCCTTAAAGATCTGGTTTTCCTGGCCTGGGCTAAATCATGGAGTTGCGGAGTTTGTATCTCGATGTTTGGTCTTCCATAAGGTGAATGTCAAACACCAAGTTCTTAGTGGTCTGCTCCAACCGTTAGATGTTCCTCAGTGGAAGTGGAAGGACATATCAATGAACATTGTTACTGGTTTACCTCGAGCTCTGGGAGAACATGATTCTATTTTGGTGGTAGTGGATCGTTTATCAAAATCTTCCCACTTCATAGCAATCAAGGAATTGAGCTTAGTGGAAGTTTTGTTAATGTTGTATCTGGAAGAGGAGGTGATACTTTATGGAGTCCCAATGAAGATCATTTCAGATTATAGTCCTTGTTTTCCCTCTAGGGTGTGGCAAGGCCTCCAACATGCTTTTGGTTCAACCCTATACCTTAGAACTTCTTTTCATCCTCAAACGGATGGTTAGACATAGCAGACCATCTAGACTCATGAAGACATGTTATGATCTTATGTCCTGGATTTTGGAGGTTTGTTGATGAGGCACCTACCCTTGGAGGACTTATCTTAAAACAATAGTTTTTACTCCACCATCTGTATGGAATCATTAAAGCCTTTTATGGCTGGGATTTCCATTATCCTTGGTGCTGGACTAGGGTCACAGAGTCAACAATTCTTAAACTGGAACTAGTGCAGAATACAACATAGATGGTTCAAGTGATTCGTGATAGGATGAATACATCACATGATCATCAGAAATCACATGTCAATCATAGGAGGAGAACATTGTAGTTTGATGTTGGGGACCACATGTTTCTGAAAGTGACTCCCCGTTGTGGGCAATGATGGTTTGGTTGTGGGAGTATGCTTTCTCCCCGTATTTTTGGGTCTTTCGAGGTGTTAGCTCTTATTGGAGTTGTGGCATATGGAGTAGAACATCCCCCAAAAATGAGCCTGATACAAGATGTTTTTCATGTGTCATTGCTCTATCGTTATCTTCATAATGACCCTCACATCATCATTTGTGTAGTGATTGAGGTTGATGATGATGCAAACTTTGAGGAGTGACCTATGGAGATCCAAGATAGAAAAGAGAAGGTGTTTGATGGGAATTATATCCCATTGGTTCATGTCTTGTGGTGACATGGATGCATGGAGGAGAGTACTTGGGAACATGAGTCATAGATACGTGCTTAGTACCTAGAGTTGTTTGATGTTTTACTCTTTTCATGTAACAATGTCCCCTTTGTGGCTATAAACCTTTCATGTCTATTAGATGGATTTATTTTCTTACTTCTTTTTGATTTCTATGATTTGGGAGGTATCATGATGGATAGTTGTTCAGACATCTTTTATATTCCCGTTTAGGTTAGTTTTGAACTCTGGAGGATGAGGATGTTTTGAGAGGAAGCTGATGTAAAGGCCCAAACATCTATGGTCCATTCCATTGCAAAAATATCGTGTATGAGGTGTTTCGGGAGGTCAATGTGACTTATCCTCAACACTTTTTGAAATTTCTATTTCTATGAACAGTGCAATGATAGCCTTAGCTAAATAGTGAAATGTTAGCCTTATGTGAATTGTGCAATGGTAGCCTTATGTGAACAGTGCAATGGTAACATTATGTGAACAGTACAATGGTAACCTTATGTGAATAGTGTCATCGGTAGCCTTATGTGAACAGTGTAATGGTAACCTTTTTTGAACAGTGTCATCAGTAAACTTATGTGAATAGTGCAATAGAAACATTTTGTGAACATTACAACAATAACCTTATGTGAATCGTGTCATTGGTAGCCTTTTGTGAATAGTTCAACAATAACCTTATATGAATAGGGTCATCGGTAACCTTATGTGAATAGTGTAATGGTAACCTAATGTGAACAGTTTAATCGATAGCCTTATGTGAACAGTACAACGGTGAGGTCAAATAGTATCCTTTATTTACATTTCCAAATTTTTAGTTCATGAATAAAATTTTCATAATGGTGAGGTTCAATGGTAACCTCTATTTCCTTCTCAAAATTTTTAGTTTATGAAAAGTGTTTCCATAATGGTGAGGCCCAACAGTAATCTCTTCCCTTTTCCAAATTTTGAGTTCATGAATAGTGTTTTTAAAATGATGAGGTTTCAATGGTGACCCCTTTCCTTTACAATATTTTTAGTTTATGAATAGTTTTCCCAGAACTGTGATGTTCCAACTTGACCTCTTTCCTTTGCCAAATTTTGAGTTCATGAATAGTGTTTCTAGAACTGTGAGGTTCCAATGGTTACCTCTTTCCTTTTCCAAATTTTGATTTCATGAACAATGTTTCCAGAATGGTGAGGTTCCAATGGTAACCTCTTTACTTTACCAAATTTTGAGTTTATGAACAGTGTTTCTAGAATAGTAAAGTTCAATGGTGGCCTCTTTTATTTGCCAAATTTTGAGTTCATGAATAATGATTCTAGAACTGTGAGGTTCCAATAGTGAGGTTCAGGAAAAGTGTTTCCATAACGGTGAGGTTCCAACGGTGAGGTTCATGAATAGTTTTTTCAAAACGGTGAGGTTCCAATGGTGAGATTTCAATGATGAGGGTTGTGAATAGTGTTTCCAGAATGGCGAGGTTCCAACGTTGAGGTTCCAGCGGTGTGTATCATGAACATTTTTTCCTTTTCCAAATTTTGAGTTCAAAAACAGTGTTTCCATCTTCCTACAGTCGCCCCTTTGAAGTTTCTTTTAATGTAAAATGCATTTAAATCCTTGTTTTAAAGACTCTAAGGCCTATTCAACGTCCATAACTCCTATATTAAATTTTATAAGGCTCATGATGTTTTCACTTGGTTAAACCACGTGGTTTAATGCGATCCTATTTTAATGGAAAATACAACGTATCTTAAACTGCTAATATGTTAAATCATCTAAATGGATGAGATATCTTCCTCCCTAATCCTTCCTCCTTGTTATCGGTTGTGAGACACTCAATCATTCCATTCCCTCTTGTAGAGTTGTGCGATCAAACATTCCTCCATGGATTTTTTCACTATGTTTTGATGCAACCAAGCTACATCAATCAATATTAGATATAAGGTTTGATCTATCACCATTCTTCTGGGTTAATATCCTTCTATTTATCCATGGCCATTTATGGAATTCTATATCCATGTTCGTAATGTAATTTTCATGGCTGTCGACTGGTGTGGTAGTGTCTATGCATCCTCAGGTGGATACAATAGTCATGGTGGAGGAGTTCGTAACACATTGTGTGGCTCGTTATCATATAAAGAATGTTAAAAACTATTTGAGGTAGGGGATTCATTACATATCTTATAATTTACATGCAACTATAGATTTAGCATTTTTTACCCCACTAAATCACAATGGAATTGGCATAATATATATTTTAACCAGATAAATAAATTGATATCAATTGTGTGTCATTGCCTATTTTTTTCTAGATAGTGTGATATCTATGCTTTCTTTGTTTAGTTTTTCATTCTTGATGTAAATTAGTAATGAACGTAAATATGGAATTAATTGATAATTGTTTAGATAAAGATAAAGAATTATTTAAATAAATTTGATTCTTCTTATTGTATTTTAATGTTAATCAAATTAGTGTAGTAAGAATGTTTAATTATTTTTGATAGATTACTATTTAGGTTTCCCAATTTTGGAACCTATGAATAATAAATCGGTTTATTAAATATGGATTAAAGAACTGGTAATTTGATAAATGATAATTCCCTGTAGGTTTATGAGATACCCCCGTTCTTATTTAAGGTCCAGAAGACCAATTGATATGATGGTTTTTTTCCTTCTACTTACGTTCTGATGTGAGACTAGAAGGCTGATGTGATATGTGGGTACATGGAGGCCTATTGTTTGTGGAAGCAGTTGATTCCTAGAGTGGCGTGACACATCAGTTTGTGCATGTTCATGTTGGGGAGTACATCAGGGATGATGAATTGGGTTTGATATGAATGTTTGGAAGCTTGTTAATTCTTATTGGTTAATTATCTACTTTACATTCCCCACAATTCAAGGCATATGGACATGCGTACCCGCCTTCCATGAAGTGGAAAAGACTTGTAGGGTATTCCACATGCTTTCCGTGTCTAGATTCCTAAGGGAGGATGGGTCTATGCTCTTATTATAGGCGTCAAAGACATGACAAGTAGTTCATCTACTAACCTTGTGGATCCCCTTGGGTTTGGTAGTATAGAATATTTATCTAGAATTCCTTTGAATATGGGAATGTAATTTTGTAAATGAATGATTGAATAAATGATGTTAACCCATGGGGTTGGATCTTGCTGGGACACAATGATGAGTTTTAAATTTGAAGGAACAATGAACATTATGTGATATGTTAATTAAATATAATGTGCAAATTATTTAAGGTTGATTAATATTAAATAATAAATTAACCTAATTTTGAACTAATAAAAATGGAATTAAGTATTGCATTAAATCTATTTAAATGGTTGTGTTTTTATAGGATACCTAGTATTAGAAGTGGAAGTCTAGAGTTCATGATACGTTAGTTATAATTGTGTCTAAGATTAGGTTATCCCCATAGCGTGTTTGTGAGCTATAGTATATTCCATACTTTTTGTTTTTCTATATTCCACTTCACCCCGTCAGTTAGGGAAACTAAGACCCTGATAATTCTGTGCTCGGGGGGGGGGGAAGGGTTTCCAAAACATTCTGGTGGGAGAATGGATGGCTAACTACCTCATTTTTCCTTGCTCTCTTATATTGGTAGTTACATGGTCTAGTTGGCACATCGATTATTTTTTCCCAAATATGTGTGTAGAGGGTAATAATGGATTCTGGTTATTCACACACATATATTATGGATATAGTTTCTTATGGAATACAATAGGTGTAACATGTATATATTGTGATGATTTGAGGAACCTTACTCAGTGTATGGGCTATAATGGCTTGAGGTTTAATACTCGATGTATAATATAGGTTATAAAATCTCTGGTGGCTCCCAGAAACTACCTGGTTACTTTTCATACATGGACGTGGTGGTTTTGTTGCACGAGGTGCATATTGGTGTGCTTCGCCCAGCTGTATGTGGGAAAACCTATTTTACAGAGAGATGCTTTAGACGTGTGATGTTGGGGAAAAGCGGAAAACTAGTGGGGAAGTAATAGTGGGCTACACTTGATATTCCTTATTATATTTATACTCCTGTATGAAATACTTGGTCAGATAATCCATGGTGAGGATAGGAACATTGTATACCTATTCAGGTGATGATTTACTTTCACTTATTGTTCATTGTGATTTAGCATTCTTTATTTACATTTGAATGAGAGGCTCCAAGGAGAATCTTTCTTAGTATACTGTTATACTCACCCTATGTATATATAAACTGTTTTTCAGGTCAGCTGGAGATGGTTGGAGATCAGGTTGGTTTCTACTAGCTTGGGGTTGTAGGATCTATTTGGGATTCGTGGTTGCTGGTTTTCTTTATTTCTTTTTCAACATACAGATTTCCCCATTCAGTTGTGGTAGTTTTGCATGACATTAAATATTTGTACTTGGGATTTTATTTATTTGGATGTCTATGTTGGAGTTGGTTGTTGTCTATATTATCTCTCTCATTCACATGTGTTCTTTTAGAGGGAAATCCCTCCCATTTTTGTGTTCACAATACCCTCAGTGCTAGTCTCCAACCTGGGGCCTACTAGAGGCGGGGATTGGGGGATCATTATCTCCCTTCACACATTGTTGGCCCATGAGGGGTACACTTTGTGGGGAGGGGGTCGTGACACAAAAACTAAAGGTAAATTAGGTTTCATAAGAGGGACTTCTCATCACATCTTTCTTGAAATTTTAGTTTCCTTAAAAGTTTTGACTAAAAACTCAATTATTAAATCAAATTGTAAATGTCTAATTTTCATGGAAAACTAGGAATATATGAATAAATGCGAAGATATAGAATAAATAAATCATTTTCTATGTATTCAGAATGATTAATCTATATGATAAAGCATCATTAGAAACTTTAACATTAGCTATTGTGATGAAATAAGTTTGTTTCTTCTCCCTCAACCATCATTGGGGTATGTTTCCCTATAAGCTATGAAATTTGATTGCATAATTTCCCATCTTATTACAGTTATATAATATAAAAATGGATGATTCTTTCTTTATCTTGAAATATTGAGATTGGTGGTATTTTTCCCAATACATGTAATAAGCACCCATTACATTCAGGTATGTACTAGGTTGTGTTTCTCATAATTACTAAATGGTGGAAATTCAAATCTTCCATTCTTCCCTATTTCCTTATATACCTTTTCTAGAGTGTTCAACGACCATATTTTTATAGTTAATTACTTAGAATTCATATGACTTAGTGAATTATTTTTCATTCATGATAATACACAATGAGTATATCTTCATATAATGAGAAATTTTGGAAGACCGGTTCCCATCAGAGGAATGGATTTAAATAATAAATTAATCAATTAATATTTCTATATGTTTTACATATATATTGTGATTCATTCCATTATATCATTGCGGTGTTTTCTTCATACTTTGCAACATTCTCATCCACTTTATTCCTTAGACATGGAAAATGACTTTCCATATCAGTGCCATGTTCATGAAGAATGTATTTTTCTAATACAATATCTTGAAATTCAACCCACTCTATGTTTTATATTTATTCCTCCTCCTTTTTGTTTTGAATAAATGAAAAAAATTGATCTACATCTCTTGAAATACAATAAATTTACCTAGAAACCTTCTCTCATTCATTTCATCCCAGTTTGATAAATAATTTCTCTAATGAAATTAAAAACTTCTCCACTAAAATTGGGTTGGTAGTCTCATTGAATGTTGGAGGATGTTGTCGCATAATGTTGTTTAACATTTATCTTCCACATTTTGGATCGTGATGCTTCAGACGAGTAAGTTTATTGTTCATAACCTAATTCATATGTCCTAGTATAGTTATAAGTCACTCAAAACTTGTCGTAGCTTCAGAACTAACATCATTATCATCTGTATGAGGAAATTCCATACTTGGGATATGTTCATTAATTAAAACTCCATTTCTTCAAATATAATGAATTTTTAAAAAATGGTATACACTAAATTAGGTTTTGAATCATAATGTATAATGTAAAAGTAGAAAAAAATAACATAAATTTAAATTTTATGCATGTCTAGTCTCATAACCATTAGAATTCATTCTTTGGGGACATATCTATATTTAAATCCTTAATAATGGTATGTAAAGAAAATGTAAATTATCCAAATCATATATTTCATGAGTGTCAAACGAGGTGCAAAGTAAGGCATGTGGTCATGTTCCAGGTTACCCTGAGTAAAGATGAACACACCTTGTCTAAGTTGTTATCCCTAGGTACATATTTTCAAGAACAACATCCACATGTAGTTCATAGATAAGAACTTATTCCTAGTAATATCCATATAATCTATACCTTACAAATATTCTATTATGTTCTTGAATTCTTATACTCAAAGTCTATTTTAAGGTTTTATTCCCTAATTTACGTTTTCTAAAACTACTCTCCAATGATTCTACTAAACTTTCTCTAATATTAACAGTAAATTCACCAACCCTAGTTTCCCAGAGATAATTCCTTACATCAATAAATTCTTACTATTACAATTATGTTTTATCACTAAGGACCTAAAAGTTTAGTATCTTATGAGGAAAATATACATACATTAGTTGAACATAATATATTGAAATCAAAAAATATATGTAAACTCTAATGTAAATATCCATTAATCCTACATTATCCTGCATATTCAAACATAATATATTTATTCTCTTACATTAGATAAATAAAACATAATAATTTGGTGGGATTATATACTTAGTAAGGGTATGTAATATAGTAGTATCATATGTAATAAGGAAATGTTAATATATAAAAGTACACATGCCATTAAAACATAATCATCAGAATAAGACGATAGAAATAAAAGATGTATAAATAATTGAAAAGTAAAACATAATCCTAAATATTCTACTAGTTGAATAATCACATTGGATAAATACAAGTTTCATAACAAGGGAATGTAAAATTATGTACGCCATAACCATTCTATTAAGGACTTGTTCCATGACTATCTTTAAACAGGTAAAAAGCCAATCTAGTTTTTCTAATGAAACCTTCCAGCGCACTGAGGGTATATAATAGGACCCACTAGACAAATAAAAAGTTAGATTCATTCCTGACATGAAAGGGGTGAATCATAATCAACATATACATTCATATTTAAACATAACATATGAAATTTAAATAAAATTTCCCAATCAGTAAATATAAACTCTATCCATTCATAGTTATATGGTGAATGGTATCAATATATCACATCCATAGTCAAAATAATCATAAACCATTAAATAAAATATTGTATATGATATCATAAAATACTGATCGCAATTAAATAGAATGATTAACTAGAGTGTTGAAATAGATGAAAATTCTCTTAAAATATCATCGACTAATTCTTGAGAGAGAGACTCTTTCACATTGGAAGAAGTGATCTTATGGAAAAATAATTGTACAAAATCAGAATTTAACTAATATATATTATTAATAATTATAGGAGTGAATTTAGAAAAATATCAGTGATTTAGAAAATATTACAGTGTGCCCATGAAAATAGGTATGAATTTGAAAAGCTCCCTTGAATCAGGCCTATTTATCAGGAAGAATTGAGAAAAATTATAATAAAAGTTGTAACACCTCACGAAAGAAATAAGATTTTTTGAATAATACATATATGTAGAACATTAAAAAATAATTACTGGGGATTAATTATTAATAATTAATAATTTTATGAGGGTATGAGAGAAAAAGGGTCACCTGATTGAAAATGGATGTTCTGGTAGAAAACCCCTACCTTATGTCTGAAGGTACTATTCACTTAAAATTAATGACATGGATAATCAAGTTAAGTTGATTAATTAATTAACTAATAATATTATTTATATATATTTTAGTAATAATAGTATAATTGTGTTAAATTATCTTCCGATTGATAAGTTATAAGGTTGAATTTATTCTTCATGAAGTGTTGGTTTCCTTGATTTCATGATCGGACCGCTGGATTACGAGTATTGAAGTTCATATGGAATGGATATAATTATAAAGAATTGAATTTATATGATAATATTGAAAATCAAAATTATTATATGTTTAAATAAAACAATTTATATATTATATGAATATGAGTTATTATAATAATCATTTGAGATAATTGTTTAGTTTATTAAGGTGGTTTTTAGATCACCTCGAAATAGTTTTATTGTATGAGTTTTTATTATATATATATACTAGTTCCAAACCATTACATAAGTCAAAAAAATATTTTATAATCTTTTTCAATGATAAAAATTGTAGGATGACCATCATTGATGGAGAAATTAATCAACAAAATTCCGTCATCTATGGAGGTTGAAAATGGGCACCTTCTAGATGATGATTTTATTTTTAAAATAAATTTGAGAGAGTAAGGAGATTGATAATGGATGTCCCATTTACATAATTTCATTCCAATATATATATGATATTGGATTTCTCAAGATCATTTGGATAGAGGATTTTAGTAGAGAATAAGAAAAGTTCATAAATTGAAAAGAAAACAAATAAAAAGAAATAGGTTTACATCTTGAGTTCACATGCATGAGAACCTCCCTATGGGAAGGTGTTTTGGTCATTTGGAAAGAACCTGATATCCTAGATGTGGGGTAGATACTAGGTAATATGATTTGGGTAGAAAATTGATCAGATTCTTGTATTAGAAGATTTAGTAAAAGAGGGGTGATTGGTGGTTTTTATAGTGGAGGAGATGGCAAATTTCTTAATATTTTAATAATTAGATAATTATATTTGTTCAATAATATGAATACATTGAGAACTGTAATAAAATATATTAAAATAATGAAGGATAGTATGATTTTTGTTCTTACATAATCAATAAATCATATATCTCAAAATAGATCTCGTATTTATAATTTATCATAAGTTATCATATTTTACTATTAACTAAAATTGTATTAATTTATAAAAATCCCAAAAATTAACCATAAATTTTTTTTGGAGTTGAATAATTAAAATATGGCGTCCATTTTATCAGAATGATTTTATTATTATGTGAATTTTTTCTTTAAAATAAAATCTTTAACTACATGAAAAATATAGATTTTAAATTAATAACTATTTTTAACACTTTTAAAAATTAATGAAGGTCTCATGAAATTATCATAAATCATAAAGAAATAATATATTAATTTATGAATATATTTTATGGAAATTAATTTTATTTTAAATACATTATGTAATATTAAAATTTTAAATAAATATTTATGACTTATAAAAATACCAACACTTAAATATTAATTTTTAAAATATTCACTTACTTTTATTATGATATAATTATATCATAATTTCACTTATGAGATACATAAATTTAATTAATTATATAGTGGTTTTGTTTTCTATTAATTATGCTAATTTACTATTCATAATGGTCATATTACTATTCTTATAGAAGGTTACTCTTTCATTGGTATTGATTCTTTAATGTCTAGAAATACCTCTTACTTAATTCATTATTCATTTATAAGGATTGTATTATATTATCTATGAAGTTTTACATGATACATAAAGTATATAATAAAAAAGTATGTGATATCTTTTAGATATAATTCAGGGTCTTTACACTTGATAGAGATAAATTTTACATTGTGTTGAAAATAAACGAAAATGGGTGTTCCCATTTATATGTTCATGGAAGTTTACTCTTGGAATTTCATAAAATATTAAAATGATATAATCCATTATAATGAATAATGAGTCAAAAAATTAATACATTGAATTAAAAATGGTATATGTAAAAAATAACATCATCCAATGTAATTTATATTGGTTTTGGGTCATTTTTAACCTTATCTTTTTATTTGACCACTTTATTAATCAATTTCAACCTGAATCCTAGTAATAATTATTTCAGTATTGAAGGGTTATAATATTAAATATAATGTTAGAAATAGTTTATAAATGTAAACGATTTGAATGTTTTTACCATATATTATACTAATTTTCCTATTTAGTTTTTTAATGTTTTTAAATAATTTAAAAAATATTATTTTGATAAACTATTATTAGAATTATTTGGGACATTATTAATTTTCTTTTTCATTAAATATACAATAAAAAATATGGAAGTATAATATAATATTGTAAAAAAATCACCAATATGTATTATTTATCAGAATTCATAACTCAATAATTCAGTATATTTTTTTAATTTATTTTTTTAATTATCATTTATTTTATTTTAACATTAAATAAATAATTACTATGGTGGAAATAGATAATAATTTATGGAAATTATATCACCACTAATGATTAAAAATAAATTAACATCATAATAAAACTAGTTCAGCTCAATATAAAAAATAATATTGATTAAATAATCATATATACTCATATCTATGTCATGGAAAATTATTTTATTTGTTATTTTGACTTTTCCAACATTACACAAGAATTAAACATTTATTATGTTAAGTCTATATTACATAACTCTAAAATTATTACATCTTGCTCAAAATATATAATATTTGTTTTTTGATTAAAATTTAGGAATGAACTTCTTCCATCTAAAAAATTATATCTAAGACACAAAATTTCACTTTTAAATTCTTACACAAGTGTATCATCAGACCAAAAAACAATATTCATATTTATCAAGTCATTAATTTTTATTTATATGTTTTGGATTATTTTATATGATATCTATTATATATTATCATATCTGAATATTTACATATATAAAATAAAATTCTATATCATGATTAAGTATTTGTAATATTAAAAATTGTATTGTATTTCATAATCACTATTTTTTTTAATTTTTACAAAAAAATTAGGTCCTCCAAAAAAATTCAAAAATATGAACATAGATACATTTTAATTCATTAGTAATAAATTGAATACAAATTAAAAATAATAAATTAATATAATAAAAATAAATTAAAATTTATATTAATTTATAAAACATTATAAAAAGGGGTATTAAGAAAGAATGCATTTTGTAGGCCAATAATGAACTTTTACCAAAATAATGAATAGTCATGATTCCTTTTTTATTTTTTATATTATTTCTAACAAAAAATACCTATTTAAATTAAAATAAAATTTTAAATAACAATGTTTCAATTAAATAAAAGAAAAAAATTATGAAAAATTTATAAAAACGGTATTTTAATAATTTCCAAAAAAAATAATTTTTTATGGAAATACAGAAATTTCACACAGATAAAGAATTTTTATTCTAAATTATCAAATTATTTATATTTCATAATAAATATTATAAGATATCTCAAAATTAAATATTATATTTTCTCAACAATTGCAATAAAAATCAGTTTTATAGAAAAATTATTTTTAAAGAATAAATTTACTTTTCAAAACATTTAATTCTTATTTACTAATAATTGAGGAAATTTTTTTTAATGATTATGAAAATTATAAATATTTTATTATTTAATTAATTCTATTTGTAACCTCTAATTTGATGATGTGGATATATCTTTTACATTTAAAGTATAGTATTTTAGCTTTTGTTTAAACAGAATGTTTCTTGTTGTCCACATTATAAAAAACCATATTATTTTAAAATATCATTGTGTTATAGAGTAACTCCTTACCTTAATGTTTCATTCCACATTGTATCCACTATATTCTATTCAGAAAATATTGGAATGGTTATGTTTTTAATTTGGATATAAAATTGTTTTCAGAGAAGGCTATCAATCCTATTTGAATGAATTTGAGAAAATTGATAGATGATTCTCTTTGTAAATATATTACTATAGAATAGACTTCCATATGAATGTAATCATATTTAATTATCTACGGTGAATGTTTTAATTTGGCAGTTTATGCTGGAAAATTTTGATATTTGAGGATGAAGCAATCTAATAACCAATCAACACAATTAAGATCACATCAAATGTAAAAAATATAAAATCATTGAAGAAAACATTGAGTTATTAGAGGATATTATATATTTTATAATATATGTTTGAGGATCATTTCAATTTTTTTGTGAATTGTTCCTATTGATGAAAATTCCCTTGTGATGATTTCTAATTATTGAAAATTCACTTGCAATGCTTTGAGATAAATTCTATATACCATGTGTCGAATATTTGATAATTTTTTTTCTATCTATGAAAACATTTATTTTATGTATGGTTATCCTTATCCAATGTGAGAGTAATTTTACTTTTTTATGTGATTAAAATTATTCCTCAAAAAATTATAATAATTAATTATTTGTTCAATATCGTAAAATAATGAAGAATTTTTCCAGATAAAAATAAATTAAATCTATGATAGAATGACCACAATATTGTGGAGTATATATTTTAAAAAAAATTAATATATGGATTATTTACTCACAAGAACCTTAGGCTATGACCGAGTAGAATTTGGTGTCATATAAATACATCCAACACTAGTAATTTGTAAAGTATAGTTTTTAATATGTTATATAATAGACACATTCATGTCATATAAGATCAAATAATATTTTTAAGTGAAATATATTATAAAAATAATATGATACTTAATATATTAGTCATATATAAACACCAGGATATATCCCCAGATATTTTGATTCTTGTTAATCTTTTCTTGTACAGATTTTATCATGATAGATGATTACATGTTGTGAATTAGCTGGTCTTGATTTTAATTCTGAATTTCTAAAATTGGTTATGTTGTAGTAAAATCATTTATAAATTGGTATTATTTTATTTTGGATGTAGTATATGGATTTTATCCGAATTTAATGTTTAATAGGATATCATCAATCACTAAATTCTGATGATCAATATAATCTGGTTAATGATGAAATGGAATGTGACATAAAATTTGTACTTGGAGAAGAGATAATTCAATAAGGGGAAGGCCATGGTAAAAAATTATTACCTCATGAAATATTTTTAAATTACATTGCGGTTTTTAAATCAAATTAAGGTTTTGGTGGGTAGTATTAATAATTTAATTGATTGATTTTGAAGAAATTTGAGAAACAATTTCAAGGGTCCAAATATAATCATTTGAAAATAATAAATAAATATTAATGTTGGATTATAATTTCCTATAGATTCTATGAAATTTAATGATAATAAATTGTAACTAAATATCTAGTAGTTTCTATATTTACAAATATGTAATATGGTAATATGATTTTTTTATGATTAAAAATAGTTAAAAGTATATATATGTGAAATTACAGAGATAAAGATTGTGTTACTGTTATGAATATATAAAATGTATTAGATAGAATAAGAAATTCCATGTGCAAGAACAATGATTCACTACTATATAATGTATTGTATATGATATATATGATAGATATTTAATATATAATTAATTTAAAACAATTTAAAATTCTAATGAATTAAATTTATTTACTGATGAATCACATAGAGTTTCAAGGTGAACTTCTTGATTCTAATATGAACAACATTTTTATTCTATAGATATCCTCTATATATAACAATTTATAGAGCGAACCAATTTTGTTAATTGTTTACAGAAAAATAATGATACATTCCATTCACTTGAAAGCAATTTATCATTTTAGTGATGTATTTATGTCTCAAACTCAACCAAAATACCTAAATGACATTGAAATACATATTTATATTTTATGTTTTAAAAATTAAATGTGTTACTGAGTTTATTTTTTTATACATATCATGTGGTTGAGCATGGGTGTTATATGATAATTAATTTTTGACCTTAACAAGAAATTGTAACGCCCTAAACTAGGAGCCACTATAATGTTTCTACTAACCAGTTCTCTATAGGGCCTAATGTACATCTATACATATAATATAGGATTCCAACTAGGATAAAGGGTCTAATCATGGTACAAAGTGGAGACAATACCCTGAAAAAATGTAATAAATGGAGAATTAGCATTATTAAATTAGTGTGAGTTTAAAAAAATGTGATAAAAATTTGATAATAAATAAAAATATATTAACCACAAAAAAGAAAATAAATAACCATGTGTGATAATGTTAAAATATATTAATAGGAAATCAAAGTAGAGGGTATACATTAATAAAATTTGGATAGGATTAAAAATAAAATAAATGAATAAAAGGATCCATATTTTGGATTTTTCCTGGGTACATTCTTCTGTGCAACTCTAAATCTCCCATGTCTTATCCTAGCCCATAATTAAATACAACACTGAGTATAGAAATTATTCCAAACCTATAATCATGAGGTCTATCAAGTTAAAAAATGAAAATATTTATAGGGTTTCATATATACTCAGTATGAAACCATCAAAGGTGTCCAATGAATTCCATTATGTGAGTATAAAGTAATGTATTATGAAGGTCTAATATCAAAACAGTAAATAATGAATGTTACCAAGTGAGGAATAGTTTCCTCAGGGACACCTAGATAACTATACTAGAATTGTCCTAAGCTGGTTTTTCCCTAAACATATTCCATCATGTACATATATTTGTATAAATTTAAACAATATATATGTATAAATATTCATTTAATAGTGAGGATCAATGTAACAATACCAAGGAATCGAAATAATAATAATAATAATTATAATAATTATAATAATAATTCTTATAATTATTATAATATAGGTGTCACAAATTTCAATTAAGGGAAACCATTCCCTATGATCTTAAGGAATAATTAGGGACATCGTGAAAAATAGTCTGAGGAGAGTAATGTATATTTTGTCATAAATTTTAAATATGGTGTATAAGCCTTATATTCTTAACATGGGATGCTAATCATCATGAATATCATGTAAAATCCATGATGTGGAATGTCATTTCCAATATCAACAACAGGGGGTGGAACATCTTTTTTGGAAACCATAGTGTGTTTAAAAAATTTATTCAACGTCCTTATCCAAATGGTTGTGAAAAATTATGTCCAACAAACCAAACCAGGGTTTATCAATAATAATCTAGTATAAAGTAATCTAAAATGTGTATGAGACTTCAATAGGTGTGTTCCATAATGGGGGCCCCAATATTTCTCCAGAAATAGTGTACTTTCATTGGGATATCACATTTAATAATTAATAATTTCCATGGGAACATACAAGCAAGAATATAAAATAGGGACAAAGTATAAAATCAATTTTGTTATCATCCAAATACAAAATATATAAATATCAGTTAAGATCTACATGATGTCCTTTGGAGACACACATAGAATAAAACAATTAAAAATTATCTATTTAATCATCCAAGTTACATTTGGTAAAAAACACACTATAACGGTGGTTTTATTATAATGTGTTGTCATGGTTTTCATAAATTTATTTCAGTATAATTAATTCTACAAGATCAGTCCCTCATGATTTTCAAGAATAAAACACATGATTAAGGACTGTGAGTTCTATGAAAACAATATAACACATTAATACACATAAAAAATTATTAGAGTATTAAAAGAACACACCAAAAGAGTGGTTTTATCATATGAAAAATTTGATTGAAAATAGTTTGTGTTTGTAATAACATAAATTAGAGGATGAGAATGAGGGTTTTTACTACAAACATTGAAAATGGGAATAAGGAACTCCACATTTATTCTCCTATATATTAATTTAAGATATTTTACACTTTATGACAATTGAATGTATTGTAAAGTCTGTGGAAGTGGGACACATTATTTAAATTACACATTTTTAAGGGAAATCATTAATTACCACATTCATTATTCTTGTTATGATTCACTCATCCATTATCAATAATTGATTTGAGCTGAAACACGAGTAATAGAAAGAAGAGACAAATTCCTTGAAAATAGGGCATATTGTATCACATAGAGATAACATCCTATATGGTGAGATAAAAATTTGTCTGGAGGAATATTGTTGGGCAAAAATCCCTTAAGGTAACATTGCAGTATTTTTGGGTTGATTGTGTTTGTTGACAAAGCAGGTTTTCATGGAGAATTGTCGAGTTCTCGAGAAGTTGTTGGCATTACATGTTGACAAAGAACTATGAAAAAGGAAAGGACGATCTGGAGGCGGTACAAAAAGAGAAGTACAAGGTGGCGCTGTTTCCCAGTGTTTGCCAAATTTTTGGGGTCCAAAATTTGGAGTTTGGTGAGCATCGCGAAAAGAGGATTTCCATGAAGATCATAATTTCATATGGCAAAGGCATGAATTTCGCGAAGCTAGGATGCATGGTTTGGAAATCGCGAAGACCAGAAGAATGGAGGCGGTGATGCTTCGCGATAACGTCAAGCTTCGCGAACGGCAGAGGCTGAAATGCATCACGGCGGAGAAGGGCTTCGCGAGGGAGCTTCGCGGCGAAGGCGCGAGCCGCGAAGGTAAGTTGACGGTGATTCATCGCGACTACGTCAAGCTCCGCGAACGGAAGATTGCCGTGGAGCTTCGCGATTTGGACAGAATTCCGACAGAAACTTTGGAGCTTCGCGATTTGAGATGACGTGGCGTTTACTTCGCGCGGAACGTTCAAGGGTCGGTGGAATTGCCTATAAATAGAGGCCGACCCCTTAGAGCGAAGAAGAGAGAATTTTCAGAGAAAATACATTGCTCTCGATTTGCGAAGGTGGTTCGCGGAGCCAGTGTGCTTCGTGAAAGAGGTGCTTCGCGGTGGCTATTGTAGCTCCGCAAAACCTGCGAGCTCCTCGTTGGCTTACTTAGCTTCGCGAGGGTCGTTTCTTTGCGACGGCTTGAGCATCGCGAGAGAGCTTCGCGAGTGAGCTTCGCGAGTGAGCTTCGCGAGCGAGCTTCGCGAAAAGGCAGGAGCTTCGCGAAGGCTTGTTGAGCTTCGCGAAATTGGGAGCCTCGCATTATATAGTACTTTGCGAAGGTGTTTCCAAAAGGAATTGCCCAGTGTTCAGAGGGAAAGAGGTATTCATCAGTGGATGAAATTTGGACGTCAACAGAGCATCTATATACAGTTAAGGATGCATTACTTCATGAAAATGAAGAGACCTACAGGTCTATAAACTGTGAGTTGATTCCCTTCACAGAGCAGTGAGCTTAGGAAGAGGAAGAAGGTGATTCTCTCCACCGGTAGTGAGCCAGAGAGAGAGAAACGGGGAGTGACCCTTGGGAAAGCAGTGAGCTGACCCTAAACATTGTAAAGGTAGTGAGCCTGGGCATAGAAGTGATCTAGCCCGAACATTGTAATCCACAACTAGTGAAGTCTAGTGGAATTTGGTACGAATCGGCAACTTGTCGGCGTATGCTCCTTGGACGTAGCCCTTAGCGGTGAACCAAGTAAAAATATCTGTGTATGCCTGCTTACTTCCCTGCATTGCATTCAAAGCATCATTATCAGGTAAAAGAGACAAGTGATCATAGTAACCACACAAGTGCAAACAAAGTGACCCTTGTAATAAAGAGGTCATGATCCAGTGGGGCAGGAAGAATTTTGAAAAAGAATATCCATACCCTGATTCACCCCCCCTCTCAGGGTATATAGGCCCCTATTGTCCCTAACAATTGGTATCAGAGGGATAGGTTGCTTTTATCAGATTTGTTTGCTCCGGCTTGGTGTAGTCGCTCTTTGTGTTTAAAGAATCAGTTTGCTCTTATCTCCGTGAGCCATGGAAAAGGGAAAAACATCCAAGAAGAAGCAGAAGTCGGGTGGTATTCCTCAGTGTGGAAGTGTGTATGGAAAAAGTGTGATTCAATTAAAGGAATCAAAAAGTTTGCTGAAAGAAGGTCTGGATGAATCTGAAAGGGAAAAGATTGATTCACTCTATCATGATGTTGGAATGAGTGAAGTACATGAGCATCAGAGCGATGCTGAAACAGAAGAAGAAATTGAAGGAAGAATACATATGTGAGCTGAGTTGGAGGCTGCTCTTGAGGAGATAGATGTTTGGAGAGCAAAAACAAAGAAATCCAACAATGTTGTTCATGATGCCAAACTCTATATGCAACAGCAGGAAGAAGAGAAGTCTGAGTTGATGGAAGAAATTGAGAAACTCAGGTTATCAACACGAGAGAACTCAGAATCAGTTAGTGAGTATAAAATTAAGATTGAAGAACAGAAAAGGGAGATCGATGGCTTGAATAGAAAAGTGAAAGATCAATTCAAAAGCATCGAAGAACCTAATATTCCAAGTGACGTTGGAAACACTGAAGAATCCAAATCTAAAGATATCCGGATCAAGGGATTGGAGATTGAGGTCAACAAGCTAAAAGGCTTAAATCAAAGGCTTATTGATATAGTTACTGACCTAACAAGGAAGAATGATTCACATGCTGAAGAGATGCAGAAGATGGATAAAATGAAAGGAAAACAAAAGGCTGGTGATTATGAAGAGAGTCAAAAGTCAGATGAAGCACAAAATCTTAAAGCCAGAAATAATGATCTAGCAGCACAGTTGTCTGTAGAAGTTCAGAAAAATCAAAGGCTACAACAAGAGAATGCATGTTGCTCTGACACTGTCGCTCAAGAAAAATTGAAGGTAAAGGAGAAAAATGACATGGTTGATAAGCTGAAGCATGAACTGGAAGATGAGGTAAGTAGAGGGATGATTCTCAAGGAAAAACTTGATTTCCAACTTGAATCAAGGGATATGAAGATTCTAAAGTTGGTAGAAGAGCTTGAATCAGTCAAGCAGGAAATAGAGAAGTTTAAATTCAAAGATAAGCCCAAGTTGAAGGATGCACTGCACTTGCTCTTTGATCATCCTTCGACAAGTGATGATAAAATGAAGAACAGATATGCTGTTTCTGAAGAGAAACAACAGAATATTTTCTCAGCTCAAAGACCAGCAAGTTTCAGAAAAGCTGGTATTGGATTTGATGAATCACATCCCATGCATGATAAGAAGAGAGTCATGAACAGTTCCAGGTGTGGAGAAAACCCTGTAGGTACTGGAGATAGGCCAAAGAGGTCAGTTACAAAAAGAAGTGATGACATGTGCTATTTCTGCGGGATTCATGGTCACACGTCAAGCTTCTGTTTAGAGGCTCAGGAATACATTTCAGTTTGTGAAAATAGAAACATTTCTAAATCTAAGAATAAGAAGAAGCATCATGATAAATCAGAGAGAAGAGTTTCTCAGAGGAGAACATTAATCAGATGTTATTACTGTGGAAGGATGGGGCACACCATGAGTATGTGTCAGGAAGCTCAGGAGATCGATGCTAGAAGAATAAAACAAGTTTCATCAACATCTCAGCAGAGAAGTGATGAAATGAGGTATGCCTTTAATAGAAAATGTTTCATATGTTCTGATCATGGGAATTTGGCCAGAGAGTGTAGCAAGAAGAAAGAAGGAAAGGAAAAGGAGCCCAGAAAGAGATTCCTAACTACAGTGATGTATAAATAGAAATCTTACATTGGGAGACAAAGTGGTAAGGTAAAGAATAGGCCTAGAGCCTCAGGGGAATCACAAGGAGCTAGGCGAAAGGTGTATCAGTCACCTCCTCTGTCACACTCGCAATATATCTCTCAGAGGGAACATGAACAAATCTGGAAGAAAAAGGGTGGAGATGCTACAGTTGTGAGAAAGAAGAATGAACATTCAATGGAAGACTCGCCACTGGTGAAAAGGAGTGTGGTGACTCAGACATATGATAAAAGAAAGATGAACAAAGAATGTGATGAAAAATTCGCAGGACGTATTCCACAACAAAAACTGGAAGAAGATGCCAGATCCTTGCAATTGTGGAAGAAGCAAGGGAAGAAGGAACGAAAAGATATTCCTGCTCCGAGAAATAATCAAGGAAAATGGAATTTTAGTATAACCTCAAAGAATTAAATGTGTACTAGTGGGTTTATACCCCAAGCGGTGAGAAAGGCCGAGCCTACCAAATCTACTTATCAGAAAAGGCTCAAAATGTGGGCAATGAATGCCTAGTCATATGGCCCGAACAGTTGAAGTTGGCTAGGCAGCTGGAGGAAGCAAGAAAGGAGTGTGATGCCCTCCAAGAAAAAATCAAAGGGTTGACCCATCAGGATCAACCATCATCCTCATATTGAGGATTTCAGAAGAATCCCCTCTCCCTATGTATATAAATGATATTAACTGATGATTCATGTGTTTCAGGCTCTAGGGAGATACGATCCAAGGGGAAGTGGCATCTAAGGATGCGAAGTGGAGAAGTGATATGCTCTACAGTTTCAATTGATTCAAATCAGGTACCAGATCTGAAGAAGAAAGGGATCAAAAGAGAACAATAGGAAGTGATTGTGTTATTAACTCTAACTCTTGTTTCCTACATTGAGTTCCAACTCAGTAGGCTTAGAGATTTGGTTAATGGTTCGATGCTAAGTGCCAGATTAGAATAAATGGTGCACGTGGAGAAGAATGGTTATGGGTCTCTATCGTTGGGCCTATCAGATTGAAGTGTTGTGTAACACAGGGGGAGCATAAGTGACTAATGTTGATTTGGGAAAGAAAAATCCTCATATATTCAATAGTCAAAGAGATGAACTGAAATTGACATGGAGAATATCATTGGTGGTTAGTCAACTCTAGCTCAGACAAGGAGAATGGAATCACTGCAGAAAACATCTTTTATATCCCAGGTTGAGCTGAAATGCTTTGCTAATTCAGCTGAATAAGAAAATGGGGATCATGCCATGAATGAAGAGCTAGATCAGAATTGAGAAGAATTAGATGTGGGAGATTGTTTCGAGGCCAGCAGACAAGAATGTTATCGGGACTAAATGGGTCTATCGCAACAATATGAATGAATATGGAACAGTGATTCAGAACAAAGCACGACTAGTGTGCAAGAAATACTCCCAGATAGAGGGAATAGATGTTGATGAGACATTTGCACCAGTTGCAAGGCTGAAGACAATCAGATTTTTTTTGGCCATAGTAGTGCAAAGAAAGTTCAAAGTGTTCCAGATGGATGTCAAATCCGCATTCTTGAATGGGGTTTTGGAAGAAGAGGTGTACATTGAGCAGCCAGATGGTTTTCTCATTAATGAGGATGAGAACAAAGTTTGCAGGCTGAAGAAGGCATTGTACGTGCTGAAACAAGCACCAAGGGCATGGTACTCAAGGCTTGATCAGTATTTGAAGAAGCTTGGTTTTCAGCGTTACACAAGGAAGGAATGACACATTCATTTCTCAATCCAAATATGCCAAGGATGATTTGGAATGATTTGGAATGGAAAATTCCAAGGATATGAAGAATCTGGTTTCTACCCGGATGAAATTATCAAAAGATGACAGTGGTAGGGCAGTTAATCTCACTGAAAACAGGCAGATTATCAGCAGTTTTTTGTACATGACCGTACCAAATCCTGATATTGTTTTCGCCACATGCCAAGCAGAGATATATCAAAGTAATCTCAAGGAAAGTCACATTCTTGCAGTGAAAAGAATACTTCGGTATATCAAGGGCACGGTGGACTTCGGCTTGACATACAACGACAAATATCAGACAGAGTTATTGGGATATACTGATGCAGACTGGGCCGTTTCAGCAGATGATAGGAAATCAACATCTGGAGGTGCATTTTATCTTGGCAGACTATGTATTGCTTAGTTAAGAAAGAAGAAGACTTGCATTTCATTGAGCACCGCAGAAGCTGAGTATATTGCGGCCACTCAAGCATGCACACAGTTATTGTGGATGAAGCAGCAGCTTGAAGATATGGGAGTTGAAGTGAAGTCTCCGATCGGAATCCAGTGCGATAACTCAAGTGCTATAAATCTCAGCAAAAATCCCGTCCATCACTCTAGGACAAAGCACATTGAGATAAAGTATCATTTCATCAAGGAGAAGGTTGAGCAGGGGATCGTGAAGTTGGAGTATGTGCCTACAAAGCTACAGGTTGCAGACATTCTGACAAAGGCCTTACCCAAGGAAGCTTTTGAGAGGCATCGACTGGCTCTGGGAGTTCAGTCGATTCCCCGCACTTGAAATAGTGTGGATGTGGGACACCCCCTCTCCCCGAGGTATGACGTGTTTTTCCCTACTATGGTGATCTGAGTTCTCTACTATGTTATAGACTACAAAGGCGTGACCTTTGGGTTCGTTGACAAAGGGGGAGAAAAGTGCTTGACAAGTACCTGACAAAGGGGGAGAACAGTGTTAGTTCGAGAGAGAAAATAGTGCGGAGATTTGATAAATCATAATTGATACGGGGAGAAGCTGGCAGGTAGAGCAGCCAGAAAGGGGGAGCAATGAGAAAGGGGGAGTGTATTTAAATCTGACGATGCTAGAAGTGATCGATCAAATCATAGAAATCACGACAGCTGAGGATCGTGATAAAAGCAGAACAGTGGTGTTGGAATGGCGTGAGACGGTGTCCAGCTATCAACAATTGGTATCAACTTAAGAATTCACCAATTGGTATCAGTGTGGTTCAACAACTGGTTTTATTTTAAGAATTGGTATCAAGGTGGAATCGATAATTGGGGTCTGACATGAAGTGATTCATTGATGAACTTTTCATACTACTCTTGTTTCTCACGCAGAGCATTGCTCATGTGGGCTTAGAGTACATGTTAAGTGAATCCTTGAATGCTATCATAATCGCAAGAGGCGAATGGTGGTAGCAGTTGGAAGAAGACTCAGTGAGTTATCAAAGTGCAGAAAATATTTCTGAGCAGAGTTGTGAAGAGTTGTCAACAAACCCAAAGTGGGAGATTGTTGGGCAAAAATCTCTTAAGGTAACATTGCAGTATTTTTGGGTTGATTGTGTTTGTTGACAAAGCAGGTTTTCATGGAGAATTGTCGAGATCCCGAGAAGTTGTTGGCATTACATGTTGAAAAAGAACTATGACAAAGGAAAGGACGATCTGGAGGCGGTACAAAAAGAGAAGTACAAGGTGGCGCTGTTTCCCAGTGTTTGCCAAATTTTTGGGGTCCAAAATTTGGAGTTTGGTGAGCATCGCGAAAAGTGGATTTCCATGAAGATCATAATTTCATATGGAAAACGCATGAATTTCGCGAAGCTAGGATGCATGGTTTGGAAATCGCGAAGACCAGAAGAATGGAGGCGGTGATGCTTCGCGATTACGTCAAGCTTCGCGAACGGAAGAGGCTGAAATGCATCGTGGAGGAGAAGGGCATCGCGAGGGAGCTTCGCGGCGAAGGCGCGAGCCGCGAAGGTAAGTTGACGGTGATTCATCGCGACTACGTCAAGCTCCGCGAACGGAAGATTGCCGTGGAGCTTCGCGATTTGGACAGAATTCCGACAGAAACATTGGAGCTTCGCGATTTGAGATGACGTGGCGTTGACTTCGCGCGGAAAGTTCGAGGGTCGGTGGAATTGCCTATAAATAGAGGCCGACCCCTTAGAGCGAAGAAGAGAGAATTTTCAGAGAAAATACATTGCTCTCGATTTGCGAAGGTGGTTCGCGGAGCCAGTGTGCTTCGCGAAAGAGGTGCTTCGCGGTGGCTATTGTAGCTCCGCAATACCTGCGAGCTCCGCGTTGGCTTACTTAGCTTCGCGAGGGTCGTTGCTTTGAGACGGCTTGATCATCGCGAGAGAGCTTCACGAGTGAGCTTCGCGAGTGAGCTTCGCGAAAAGGCAGGATCTTCGCGAAGGCTTGTTGAGCTTCGCGAAATTGGGAGCCTCGCATTATATAGTACTTTGAGAAGGTGTTTCCAAAAGGAATTGCCCAGTGTTCAGAGGGAAAGAGGTATTCATCAGTGGATGAAATTTGGACGTCAATAGAGCATCTATATACAGTTAAGGATGCATTACTTCATGAAAATGAAGAGACCTACAGGTCTATAAACTGTGAGTTGATTCCCTTCACAGAGCAGTGAGCTTAGGAAGAGGAAGAAGGTGATCCTCTCCACCGGTAGTGAGCCAGAGAGAGAGAAACGGGGAGTGACCCTTGGGAAAGCAGTGAGCTGACCCTAATCATTGTAAAGGCAGTGAGCCTGGGCATAGAAGTGATCTAGCCCGAACATTGTAATCCACAGCTAGTGATGTCTAGTGGAATTTGGTACGAACCGGCAACTTGTCGGCGTATGCTCCTTGGACGTAGCCCTTAGCGGTGAACCAAGTAAAAATATCTGTGTATGCCTGCTTACTTCCCTGCATTGCATTCAACGAATCATTATCAGGTAAAAGAGACAAGTGATCATAGTAACCACACAAGTGCAAACAAAGTGACCCTTGTAATAAAGAGGTCAAGATCCAGTGGGGCAGGAAAAATTTTGAAAAAGAATATCCATACCCTGATTCACCCCCCCTCTCAGGGTATATAGGCCCCTATTGTCCTTAACAAATATGAGTCAATGAATAACTACAGTTTATCCATTACAACCAAAAATAACAAAATATAAGCCCGAATAATGGAGAACCTCAATGACTTGTAGGAGTAAAATGTGGGTGCTTGAGTGTGTTTCTAGAATCAGATAGGTGAGTGATGAAGAGGGAGGAAAACAATTAAAGGATGGACATGAACAACCATCATTTAATGCCCTTTCAATATCGATATATTTTCCCACACTATTTGTAAAACCATTTGTTGAACCTAGATGATTAGATCATATGGTGGCCTTCCCCTCAGATGGATGGGTGCTAGGTTTGACAAACCACGTGCAACTAATGTAGAGATACATCAAATGACACCCTACCCCACGCGATTGTAGCACACAGTCCGATAAAAAATCACTTTTCCATAACTTCACCTTATCCAAGTCACATATTTTCCCCTATTAGGCTACATGGTTTTAATATGAAGTACACCCATTCATTATCCAATAAAATTTCTTTTTTAGAGCCATCCACTTATATAACTCTATAGAACATATGATATAACTCTATGGCCTTATTACACATTTTAAAAAATCACTTTTAATGGTTCTAAAATTTAGAATTTTATTAATAAGATCATATTATATTTTAGACCATATATAAAATTCAAAAATATTTTTTTTTTAAAATAACAACATGTTCAAAATAAGGGATCTTACAGCCTCCCCACTAAAGACCTTATATTCCTTGAGAATCCTTGGGGAATAATGAAACAATCGCCTAACCTACTTGGGGCATGATGTTTTATTCAAATGATAATATTACATTTCTAAATTACCCATGTGCTTACAAATTTCACTTTATGAGTATTGAGTGTAAGCTTCCCAAACTCAGTACAATGCTCATAACAATTTCTAAAAACCCAAGACATTACTTAATAATTTTTAATTTGATACATGATCACATCATCACCTCTTTTAACTAATTATCCAATAGTTCTCCCCAAAAAATGATCTAGAGTTCTCATGGCCAATTATGATTCATGGTGAACTCACCAATAGAATATCCATTTTGATTAAGTACATAACGTCATAAAGACACTCCCATCATTTTTTGCATGTTAAATTGTATGTTCAAATTCAAAATGGACAAACATAGTTCTATAAAACTCAATTTTAGTTGGAAAGATACAACAAAACTGTATAATACACTAGTATTAACCTAACAGTGTCACTAGTTATATTATTTATAAACAACATCCTACTATCAAGTGTAATTGATGATGAACTGTTATGGTTTTCCAAATTTAAAAATGCTTGGTTTAAAATAATTGATGAGTCATCGAAACTATATTTGACAATTATATACCATGGAATATTGTAATTTTTACAAATTCCCTCTCAGAAGACCATACCCACATTTTGATATAATCTCTTGGTCAAACCATTTCATTTTGAAAATCATTATCGCGCTATTTTATAATAATTCATAGATACCTGGCCCAAACCATACATCATCAAAATTTATTCTAGTTATGGATCCCACATTTGGACTTCACCCAATCCCACATTCAAACCTATACCTATAATTTTCAATGAAATCCATCCATACATTGTTTCAATTATTCGACTCAATCTAAAATCCAAAATGACGATCAAAAAATTGTCTCATGGTTCTATACCCCTTTTCACTATAGTGTGTCCTAACAACCATTAATAATGTGATACCCAACTTATGAGAATTCATGTCATAATACCAATGAAAATATTACCTAAACACCATAACCCATGTACCGTCAATATACAGAAATAATTACATTCAAGGGGAAGAACTCAGTTATCAAGTTCATTAATGTGCACTTGAGACATGAGTCATTTTTTCTTCTTGAATGTAGTTACTTGTACGGTCACCATTTTTTTAAACAAAATGAGTGTCAACACCCTTAAACTGACAAGGGTTTACTAATATCCATTTCGATTTCCTTAAAAAAACACCAGGATAATATCTATCATAGATTATTTTCAAACGTCGATAGGATACATAGGTAGCTCCATGTCTAGTCAAACCTCTCTTAGAGTATGCAAAATGATGTCAATATATGAGGAATTCATGAAACTGTGTTAGGAGTACAATGAGATCTTATCGATATTTTTTTATTTATCACTAAATTCCAAAATGACATAGAATAAGGATACACATTCTTTTACAAACACCTAACACCACAGTTCTCAAAATTGTCTATCCAAGTACACAGACGAGTTAAAATTTCACATTAAACAGTTTATTTCCTTGTTATACTAAACCACCAGGATTATTATTTAATCTAATGAAAGGTTTGGGTCTCCATTTCGATAATAATCACAACTATAAAACCATTGATCATTCTCCCACACATAGACACTCAATAATTAATGACGTAAACATCTCTCACATTAAATTGACATTAATTAAACCTTCATTAAACAAAGGCTATACATCCCATACCACCAGATTGAAGACCAAACTCATGCACACATGATCCATCCATTGACATAGTAAAGATAACCATTCGATATTAAAAGTTAGTTTCTAAATATACAGGAGATCATGTGAATCTCCTCATTAAAATCAATCACCTCGAATATTGCTATATTTATCAAATGATAAACCACTCATATCATGGTTTTGTCATATAAATTAAAATTCCAATAGCACAAGATCCAGTAACCTAAATATTCGTACCAATGAAAGATAATTTTAATATATAATAATTAAAGGTTTCTTTGGAATGTATGGTAATCACCATGATCTGAAATCAAGACCCAAGAACTAACTATACAATAATCAAAAAACATATAGAAAATAAGTTCATACACTAAAAGTCATTCATAAATTCCTAGACAACATCTCCCATTAAATTACAAGGGAACAAACAGAACACTGACCAACAAGGGTTTGGCTATGATGTATGGGACATTAATTATCCCACATTTACCTATGATCTATAGCATGATAACCACATCTAATTGATGGGAATATATAAAATGGATTCTTATGAACCTATATAATCACTTTGAAAGAGATTAAAATGATGTAGGATAGATGTTTAATGTCAAAAAATGGGCAGAACATCAACATCAAAGAAAAACATATGTCACTAAAATGTTATCCATATAAAGTAATACAACCACATCATCTAACTTACTAGACAACGTCACATTTCCAAGGGGTTGTTGATTTATTTTCTAATAGTCCTAAACAAAAAATAATAAATTAAGCATAAAACAACCTTCCAATATAATAAGTAAAATATATATACTAGTTTTCTCTTCTCTAAGTGTGCTAAAAAATTGAGGATATCACCTTACTATAACATAGGGATTCAATTAATGTCGGGAACAACATTTCCCAAGGCTCTACAACCTAACCATATTTGTAATTCATTCTATAAAGAATTCATTATATATTTGTGGGAAACGATCACATTCCCATTCAAGGAAACACTAAAGGAATACAAATCTAACCTTTATACTAGGTAAAAATTAAAATAAACGTAAAATTGATTAATTTTGAATAATTTAATATAATATAATTTGATAAAACATTTGATGAAGTTCACAAATATATAATATCATGTACCAGTTGTGATGGAAAAAATCACTAAATCACTTTCTCTATCAATACCATGTACTATTATGAAAATTATATTATAATTTCTCGAAATGAAATTTATTTATCCTTAAATTCTAAAAATTTGGAATTATATAATGGAAATGAAACTGAAAGTGTATATAGGAAGACAACCTTTTTATTTTAAGTATAATTTTAATTTACTAATTCCATGAAATAAATAATATCTAATATTGTCTGAATAGATTCTATTAATTAAATGGGATTGGATTAGTAAGATAGGAACATACATCTATATATATTACATTTTATAAGTTTCTATTGACACATTAATGAACCATCTATATTTATAATAAACATTACCCCATGAGGTCATTTACCAAGACATAAAAAAATTCAGGAAACAAATGGGGGCCATGAGTTGAAAAGCTACGCCTAATTATATAGCCATACATTCAAAAATTATGGACTTAGTTCTCTATAATTTAAATTTTTCATACAATTTAATTGAAACCCAATTTTCAAACAATCCTTTGGAAACATAAACAAAAAACTAATTTGTTTTTCTAATATGTCAGATTCCCAATCCGACACAACTTTTGGAAGTTCAATAATATTGTAGTTGATCATATGGGTCACAATTCCAGAATTGTACAAGTGAAAAATGTATATATATATATATATATGGCCATCTTGATTCATTTCCATTCCCTATATATAATGTTACTTTCTATTTTAAGTTGAAATTGGACATCATGTTAGTACAAACTGTTTTCTCAACTTCGGTTAAAAAAATAAAAAATTCAATATAAGTTGGTTCGATCACATGGGTCAACTAGTCGAACTTATAAAGGTCCATATTAATTATAAATTGTATTTAGAACCCATTTAATAGAAACTATTAATAATTCATTCTATATATTCGATGTTCCATGACTCAAACATGTCATAAATAGTTTATCAAATAAAGTGAAACTATATGAATTTGTAATGTAATACCATTTTGGTTGATGTGAAAACATTATTTATCCTAAAGTGTGTCATAAAAATACCAAGGAATCATATAACTATGAGATAAACTAGTAATCATATAAATAATCATGGAATAAAACTATATAGGAAGCAAATCTCTATTAATAAAATTGGGAAATTGACCAAGAATAGAATTCAATAGATAAATATAAATAATATTAGTATTAAAATATATATATATATATATATATATATGAATGCATAATGAATCACAAAAGGAAATCTATGAAGTATATTGTAGCCTAAAAATGCAATACACATGGCATGGCATAAAAATGTCATGTGAAACACTATTTTCCAAAAAAATTGCGTGAATGCATATTATGCAATTCCATGCCATAACATGTGTAAACTTGTTTATATAAATAATTAATAGAGGTTAATCATTGACTCAAGGTGAAATAATAGTCAAATGTAATAATAAACATACATAACAATATTTCCATCTATAGATACATGATATTTCAGTCATGGGTGTGTTCATAAGACCTAGACATAAGATATTTACCGAGTACCTAAAAATTCCTAGTCTCCTGTATACCATTATAAAATAGTAAATCAAAAAAATGAAACCTCTGATCCCACAAGTATCATTCTATCTCTCTAGCCACTATGATGGTGCACCAATCCATTTTAGTATTGAGCCAAAATTGTGGGACTTAAATGGTATATAAGGTAGAATATACCCTTCAGATTTGAAATAATTGAGGATTATAATAAATAATCAAATTATAGAAAAACATTAATGGATAAATCTCTGAAAATAAATAATAAACTAATTACCATTCAAAACACACTAAATTATCATGCATTGTCATGGTGTGAAATAAATATAGGAACTCATTGAATAAAGATTACATACATTGAAAAGGAATATAAATTCGATGGAAATAAATAATTTAATGTCTCTAAATCCGAGAATAATCCCCATAATATGATCATAGACTACTACAAATATCTCATATCTAGTCCTTTTATATAAAAAATTACAACACAGAACATTGTTATGAGTTCAGATGTAAAATCATGAGGTTTTCCTAGATATCAAACAAAGGGAAGAGAATAATAAAACATATACTCAATATGAAACTACCAATAGAATTTAATGCAATCTACTCCATCAATATAAAATAGCATAGTGTACAGATAAAATAACGATTATCTAAATAATAAATATAACCATGTTTGCCTTAGGTTCAATAGGCATACATGGATGACTATACAAACTTCATCCCAATCCATAATTTATATGATCATGTGTTATTATATATATTTATGAATACATGTAAAATATATATATGTTGATACATACATGCAATAATGAAGAGCCATGTCATAAGACCAAGGCATCCTAATAATAATAATAAAGGGGACCCAAATTTTAATTTAGGTTTTTTGGTCCCAACAATCATAATGAATGATAAGAGACTGAATTCCCAACAAATTAAATGAGTAATATATGTAACATAATAGATTTTAAAAAAGATACATAATCCCAATAAGCAAAAAAATAGATACAAGTTTTCATGCCCAAAAATCCCATTCGATAATGTGAAACATCATATCCAACATCCATATGAGGGGGGGGGGGTTGTGAAACTTCTTTTACAAAAAATGAATGGATTTTAAACACTATATATAATATCCTCAACTAAGAGGGTGAGATTCATGTCCAAAAAATAACCATGGTTCCCCAATAATTATCTTGTATAAATAAATCTCACAAACCCAATGATAAGTTAACCATTTAATTCAATAAAGCGGAACCCGCTAAACTCAAGGGATAATTTACATTATTTCTTATATAGAATTTAATGATTTATATAGTAAAAGGGAACATCATTTCCTTAATATAAGTGTGGGAAGGATTATAAAATAAATTTAATAATCAAAGAACTAATAAATTAACAAATTTCATTTAAATTCAACATTTAGGCCATGGGAAACACCCATTCCTAAATAAATTCAAAAATAATCTCTTTATTCATTCTATTTTCATTATATAAAACAATTCACCTTATAACTGGATTTTTTAAAGAATAGAGTAATGTATTTAATAGCATTTTAATCAACTTAGTTAATTTTAAAATTTATTCTAACATAATTTTCAATAATACCATAGTATATTAATGACAATGTAGTTTTTCAAAATCACTTAACTCTTTAATTCATTTTTAAATGATTTATGAAATTTATAGATCATGTCCCTCTAGTGGTATAGTGAATGAAACAAAACACTAGAAAATTGCATGAGGATAACTGTTACCACAAAGTAGTCTCTTGAGCATTTCCCATGACCTAAGTGGCGTGGTGATGGATTCCACCACTACATATCCCACACCAATGGGGTGGGGTCACCCTTCCACACCAAAGAATATTTCTCCTTTGATTGTTTTCTCAAACTCTGAATTGTTACCACCCTTCCATGAAATTATTATTTTCCCTAATTTTTTGCATCATCATGATGACAATACTAATCTTGCAATATAAATCATGTAATTCACTAGTTCTTCATCTATTATTGATCACAACTTGTTTCCTGATATACCTAATGGAATCCATCAGTTGACACCTTATACAAATTTTTTTTAAATCTTGGGACATTAAGAATGGGTGTAGATCAGACTACATGACAAAATACATATTATGAATAGTTATTCATCTTCAGAAGATCAAATCATAGTGTGGTTTTCTGCTCCTCGATCCTACATTAGTTTTCATATTCATAATTTAAAATGGTCTTATGATCATCATGTGAATCATGATTCGCTGATAACATATATGTCGGTATGATTTCTTGAACTCTTACTATCTTTTTATAATCCATAAACAAGCTAAATTCCTGGTAAATGCTTGGATGTTATATGTTATCTAACTCAAGAACTAGCTTCTTTTTTCATCTAATTTCTCTATGGTGGATTATCAAAGATTGCATTTTATGAACTCCTATTGAATGGATATAAATTTTGTTAGGAAAATAATTTAGATGGAAGAAGCCTGTAGTATTTGAATCATAGGAAAAATTATGTTTATTGTGTTCTCATATTTAGAATTTTTCACATTCATTCTGTTGAGGAAGCAGTGGTCACCAAGGGAGTGGTGCGATGAGAGGGCATGATGTTACATCCCCTTCACATGTGGATAATAGAGAGGACCCCATTGATTCTCCTCCAGATGATCACGTTGTACTTTATGAGAGGGAGATTTATTTTAATGTTTTTATAGTCATGTGGCCAGCTGAATGAATCTCATATAAGGAAGGAGTAGGGAATAGAAATTTCTATCTATGTGATTTAATGTTGGCTGGTAGTGCGAGCTCAGCTGGAGTAGTGATAATAATCAAGGACAAGGTGCTACCTCCCATGCTAAGACTAAATGATATTTTCAACAGATTGAGACATGATATATAGGGTCCTATATCATGATTTTAAGGGATTCACATGCTTGAGCAACAATTGATATGAACAATGATAGTGATCAAGCACATGTGTGTTCAGTTGGAGATGATGTGCTAATTTTTAAGGGGGTCTCAAAGTCCCACACCTATTCCATTGTTGTATTTGTAGGAAATAGTATCAACCATGATGGATTGACGCAACTAACTTGTGATGGTAGCTCTAAGGATGGTCGAGTGTGGGAGGCATCAAGGTGTGGTTCATATTAGTCTAATAACAAATTGGGTCCCAAAATGATGTTAGTTTCTCTCAATTTGAACAACTTATTTGATATCCTAAGTGCTAATAGAGGGGTTTCATGTAACATAAAATTTCCCTCAGAATCAAAGTATGATGGAGAAAAATACTCAGATAAAATATAAGGGTGGTAAAATGGCCCACATAGCCTAAGGAATGAGAAGGGAAATACTGAAAATAGGGGATTGAAGAGATACACTGTCACCAAGAAGAAGAAATCAAAAGGCTGAAAAGAGTAATAATATTATCGTAGGCTTATGGAGACATTGAAATCCAAAAAAGGTGGAAAATCCAAGGAATAGAATCCTCAACCAATGGATGGTAGGGAGGTTACATAGGCTGGGGGAATCTCTGAAGGCGATAGGGGGGATCAACAAGTAGACCCGATCGGGTCCCTAAAGCTATAAATTTTGTTGACCATGGATGTTTCTTAGTCTCCACAAGAATATGAAAAGGGGAATATTGAGGGTAAACTTGGGGACATATTAAGACATATAGAGGATGTATAGTTGTTGAAGGAGTATTCACACCCGTCTGCACAACAGTGAGAAGTAGGGATTCCTGAAGGTATTCATTAACATGAATACGTGTCTATGGAGCTTATTATGTCAATACTCTTGCACTCATGTGAAGAAATTATAGAGGGAATTCTGAACATTAAGAAGACAATGAAATATTTTGATCAAATTATGGAATGATTAATCCATGTTTTCATTACCATAGATCAAGGTGAGTGGATTGACAAGCAATACTAAATATTGATTAGTCAGTTTAACATGAGGAAAATATAAAAGAGAAATACATGAAATATTCGGACTATATATCATATCATTATGATGTCATCTTTAGGATGATACAAACATCTATGTAAATTCTATTCCCTGTAAACTGTGTAGGGATATTGATTAAATTAGATTAAACTTTTTTTAAATAAATCTGTAGATTATTTTGGTTCTTGATATTGAAAATTGTGAGGGTTCTCACTTTTCATTTACAGCAGTTTTAATTAAAAAATGTACGTAGTTATTTATTATGAAACTTATTATGAAAGTAATAGACTACCAAACCCAGGATCAAGACTCACCACCCATCAATTATCAATATTTGATTCTAGTTGAAATGTGTGAAATTATGAGAATAGTATGATGATTATAAAATAGGTAATATTATCTCATATAAAGGTAACATCCAAGAAAGTGAGATAAAAAAGGAAAGGTGAAAGATGATTCATAAACAAGATAATGTTTTTCCAACACAACTAATGTAGACCAATTCCAAACAAGAATAGAGGATATCATTAAAATCCCTAGAGGAAGATATATGGGTAATTCGAGTAGCTACCTGTAATTGGAGAAGAGAGTGTAAAATGGGGAGGAAAAAATATAAATTTTAGAGGGGAAATCGTTATTTTAGACCCATTTGAGAATCATAGTGTTTGGATGAAATGTTAAGAAAACTGTGCACCAACCATGTCGACTTAATTCCCATTGTGGCTATCCCCTCACACATTTAGACACATGGTTTGGAAAACAATTTGTATACCATGAAGTTATTATTCCCAAGGATATCGTACCACCCCCTATTGTAGTGCATTCTTAGACAAACAATGGACTATATGTATATGGTCCCTCTATTCACCAACAACAAGTGTCTCTATTTCCCATACTAGAATTCTAAATATTAACAAAAAATAGACCTCTATCTTCCTATAATAAAATTTTGTTATTGTAGGAAAATACATGTTAAAATCATTCAGACCTCTAAGCCACCACTCATTCCTCAAAACACCTATAAAAACAACAATTTTTATGTTTCCAAGATTCATAATTCTCATTCAATTCTCAACATAATATTTTCTTAATTAAACAAACACGACACTAAAATCCTTTGAAAATTTTCAACTCAAATTAAATAAAAGATCTCACAGTCAAAAATTATATTTTGAATAAAATTGTTTGTAACTATTGATACTTATCAATTCCCGCTTATCAATGTCAACCAATATAATACCTTGTTATTTCAATTGGAATCAGAACTATGTTCCATCTAAAAGTTACTACATTAGTTGATGAATTGATAATATATCTCAATTATATCAATGGAATAGGTAGACATATATTTTATGTAATGAACATTTCTTTTTGGGGGAAAATGATTGTTCGATATCTTTATTTCGATGAATTAGGGGTTATTTATTCAATTATTATAGGATTTATTATAGTTGAATATGATTCTACAATTATATATTATAATAAATAAAATTTGGATATTTAAGGAATTTAAATCTATTTTTATTTTTATTTATTTATATATCAACTTATTTATAAGTGATACAACACTAAAAATTATTACTAAGATATTGGACATAGTGACATCAATTTTGAAGATTATTTAAATTATAAATAATGCAATATATATGCTTCGAAGAAATATTCTATGGATGTGAAGATATATGATGATGTATCTACTAATAAATTAAACATAAGTATAAAGGTGAATGATTCAATTTTTAGTGGTTATAGATATATCTGGTAATATTCATAAATATTTAGAAATTAATTAGAGTAAACTATATTTCAAGTGATATAAAAATTTATTATTTTTAAGATAGTCCTAATTGATTAATTATAAAAAAACAAGTCATGATACCTATGAAATTAGAGAGGATTATAATTTAATGAAGAAGATTTTTCAAGTGAATAATGTTGTATTAAAATCTATTAAAAACTAAAATATAGAATAAAAAGATGATGATATGAATTATGATTCTAAAGATGACGAAAAGAAGGATGATGTGTATGAATGACTAATATCTATCATTTAAAATGACCACATAAATGGAACATAAATTCAAAATTAAAATATTGACTAAATGTATTTAAATATATTATTATTGGATATAATTAACTTAATTGACCAATTTAGAAGAAAATAATATTATTAGATGAATACATGGATTCTGTTGCATAATGAAAACAAGAAAAGTATTAAAAGAATGATAAATTTCAATTGATGAAAAAGGATATCTATATAGAGAAAATAACAAAATTATTAATCCCATTTTAGTAGTGAATATATGGAATATACATGGGAATGGATTAGAAAATTTTTGTCTCATGTTGAACAAAATGTGAAACAACCAATAGTGATAATCAAGGTAAAGAGTTATCCATTATGCATATGTTCAAATATGATTTTTTATACAATATTGTTGAAAAAAAAAATTTAAAGGAAGTTATATTTTTTATGAATGATGATAATGTTAAAATTAAGGTAATTTTTATTTACTTCTAAATTAACCATATAAAATTATCTAATATAATCTAATCATAGTGGGAATTATTGTATTAGAGAGGGAAATAATTTTTTATCAAAAAAATCTATATCTAGATAAGTGATGTTAAATATGGATAATTCAAGGTTTCTTGAAACTTATAAAAAAGTAACTAAATGATAAAATACTATAAAATGTGGTATACATATTGGATGAATTTCATTAAGATGGTAACATAATGATAGACATCAATTTTGAACCAAAGAATCCTAAAAATATTATATTCCTATAAACAAATAATTTTGTTTTAATGTAAAAAATGGAAATATTTTAGATCGAAAAAATCTTCAAAAATGTGGTCTTATATTAGAGGGTGTCTATATTTTTGATGTAGGAATAATTAATTATTGCATAATAAAAAGTAATAAAAAAATAAGTCATGATAAAAACAATAAATTCATGATAGTAAAATTATTATTTTTTAAATCGTGATTTAATTAATTCTATTAGTTTTGCGGAATTTATATTCTCATATACAATTTATGAGGATACAAAACTACATTTTCCTGTAGTGAAATTATACTTTTATTGTGGGGTATCAATTATGATAAAATTAGAAGTAATTTTTAGAATAATAATTGATGTGAACAAAATAAAATCAAATATATTATTTCAAAATGCATTTTAATGTGTGGAACAATGAATCAGAATACATTAAAACTAGGATTATTATGATTAATAATCAAATAATTACATCATTGAAATTTTAATCAATTTTCCAGTATTGTTAAGTGTTATAAAATTTAATAGGTTGATATATCACATATTTTTTTCTGTATCTAAAGGCCAATAAAATTAAGAATACATTGATTTTTGGGTTATGGTTTTTCATTACACATGACTAGAAAAAACAAGTTAGAATAATTCAGAATAACATGGATGTGAAAGTTTAATATTGGTGATGATAGTTCCTTGAAATTTAAAGGGGTCTTCAAAGATTATATTAATGTTAAAAAATGTAATATGTTTATAGAATAAAAAATATTTTTTATTGATATCCATTGGTACGAATATGAAAATGAAATAATTTTCAGAAAAATTCTTCCTTCTTCAAAATAATTCAGGTTTCATGATTTATCTCTAACGTAGAAATAATTATTTTTAATTTAAAAAAAAAGATGCAGTTAAATTGATCCTTGTTACTTAATCTCATTTTTTTGAGAGAAGGATATTATGTAAAATTGTAATTCATATTTTTCATCAGTTTTTTAGAGTAATTTAGTGGTGTAAGTGGTAAGATACCTAGAATATATAAATAGATAATTATATTATATTTGAAAAAACTTTTAAAAATTGAATAATGGGGAATAAAATGAAAAATAGGTTTCATTACACAAGGACAGATGAATTAATAATGTTTTATTTATATGGGAATATGATATATTAGTCTAATAAATATAATCCTCAATTCATCAAATAAATTTGGTATTTCAGTATAATGAAAAAAGTGATGCTTATGAAGCCCATACATTAGGTAGTTAAGATGTTATAAAAATTCTATATTTAATTTGAGAATGATCTTTGAGTTAATGTCATAAAGAAAACATTATTAAATGAAAGATAACTCACTAAGACTACATATGAATATTAAATTTCTATGATTGAGATACAATATAAATATTTTCCCCATTATACATCCATTAAGAATGGAGATTAGGACAGGAAAAATAGATACAATGTTGAAATAGGGAGATCCTTGATTACTATATATATATATAAATACATCAATATTAATTTTGAGATATTTTTTATATAAAACCATGAATATTCAATGTAATTTCTTATTGAGACCTAAATTGAACATAATTGCCAATGAAACTTGTTAATGGAAGAATTTAAAATAAATTACATTGATTTTTTAGCATCATGTTCTTATTAATAGCAAAGATTTTTTTAATTTGATTAAATTGTTGATAAATTTGTATTCCTGAGATGTGTATCCCATATAATATAAAATATAATAATATGAAATGATTCACAATCTAATGGACTACTATGAATTAAATTTTTTTTAAAATAAACCCACTTTTTATGAAGATAATTATCTTGGTTTTGATAAATTTGATGAAGAGATCATATGGATTTTAATTAATGTCTATGGTGAAAAATATTCTAATTAACTAGTTAATGTTTATAATAAAATGAAATAAACCATTTATTTTGTTTAAGATTCTAGGAATAAAAAACCGATGCATATAATATACGGAATAATATTGAAAATGACAATTAAATAAGAATGATGAAACCACTACATTAGACTATAAGAAAATATAATTGAAATAAAAACAAAATATTCCTCAAAAAATTTATATTAACATAGTTTTTGAGTATATTTAGAATCAAGAGATTAAAAATTCCCTAAATAAATATCTAGAATTGAGTGAAATGAATGTTACATGGTCTCTTCTTCAATTAAAAATGGAAAATGTACAATTTTATCATTTTCGATATTTAGAGGTATGCACAAAGTTAAAGGACTGAATTCATGAATTAGGGAAATATTAGTTTACAATGGTAATTATCATCTTGAAGTTCTTGATTTTTATGAATCATTTTATCTAGTATTACTACCTTATTCAATAAAAAGATCATATATTGTGAAACTCACATGAAATAAATTATGCATTAAATTAATCTGATATGAGTATTCTTGAATAATGATATTGATAAATTATATATTGATAAACCTAAAGTGGTTAACCATGAAATTACTGAAACAATGTTGTTTAAGTTGAATAACGAATAACATGGGTTTAAATAGGTTCTTGTAAGATATTATTAGATGTTGTATAACGATATCAAATTAATCAATTTCAATAAATCCATCATGGATAAAGAGTTATAAAATTTAAATGAGCATTGGTACTCGTATTTTCAATATTTATATTTATTATATAGTCTTTATAGGGGAATCAAGTATATAGGTCATAAAAATCTATCTAAAATGATAAAAAAATCAAAATATATTATCCTAGGGAAATTTTTTTCTAACATGGATTCAATGTTATAAGTAAGGGTAAATATATAATAATATATTCAGATATATATCTGAAGGAATCATTGAAAAAATTTCCCATTTTTGAATAACTATAAATATCCACATATATTATATTTATAGTGAAGCTGATCATGGATAATAAAGGGGAAAACGTGAGTCCAAAAGAATTTATAAAATTTATTATAATCCTACATTATCACAATGAATAAAAACCTTATATTGTAATATAGTGACCTTATATGCATGGTACTAAATTCATCCGAAATAATTTCACATAAAGGTTTCCATGGGAGTTATACCATATATCAATGTAACCTTTTAATATTATTTAGTTAATAGAATAGATGAAGAAAAAAATATATTTGGGTATACTGATACAGACTTGGCTATTTATAATGATGATTGAAAATCAATATTTGGAAAATCATTCCATTTTAGAGAAATATGTGTATTTGGAATTGTAGGTTTCAGAATTCCACAAATATTATCACCATTTACAAAGAGTATGTTTCATCCACATATTAATTCAATTAAATTATTTGGATAATAGAAATACTAAATTACAAGAGGAAGAGATTTCATAGGTAATTATGAATAATATTTCATAAGAAAAGTGGAGTTGATCATACTATATATGGAGTAAAGTAGTTTTAAACCTTTTATATCAATTTAAAATACCATTTCAATGATGATTAGGTTTACATTGAATTTTTGAGGGTATAATAGAAATTTATAAAAGATCAAATTTTGTATATTTTCACCAATTCCAATCAAAATGATTTAATTTATGAATTAATGTTGTAATTTTACACAATTACATTCCCTCATACTTGAGGAGATTTAGAAAGCCTCAGATGAAATTGGATCTATTGTCAATGATGGATTAATTGACACAACTCAAAATCAACATCCTATGATAGATTAGTTTCCAATTAAGGGATAAATGAGGGAGTTTATTGTGGGTGGGGGGTAACAACATCACAAGCCATAAATTTCTTCTCATTTGTGGATGCAATTTTCATAAAATTTGAATTCTCTATTAGTGTGGTGTCAAGACCTATATCTTTGTTAAAAGATATGATTTGATGTATGTTTTTTAATTAATAGACTTGATAATTATAAAAAATTGGATATTTAAAATCTAAAAAATTTATTGATGGATGGTGTATTATTTTTTCAACAAATATTGATGATGATTTGATGTTTTGTATAAATTTAAATAGGTTTTGAGAAAATTTTCTTAATATTTATAAATATTTAATATGATTGGAGTTTATTTTACAAGGTTATAATTAAAATATATATTTTAGAGATTTAATGGTACATAATTTATTTTTAATATATATGTATATTTCATATACGAAACATTACAGTTATTCTATTTATATGTAATTATAGTTTCCTAATGGTAATGTAAGATTATATTGGAATTTTAGAAGATTAATAATATGATGTGTAATGGTAGATGATTTATAAAATTACTATATAATATTAATTTGAATATATGTCTGCAAAATGTTAATCTTTTGAATCCAATGATACAATAACTCAACTCTATAGATTAATAACTCAATAGTTATAGAGTTGATAATAGGGTATAATTTGTACATGCATTTATAAATATGATGTTACATTTACGTATATTGAGAATTTAATAGGATACATAAAATAATTCAAATGGTTATGTAAGATTATATTGGTTTTTGAGACAATTCATATGATGTATATCAAATTATTCTGAGGATATAATTAATGATATCAAATAACTAATGCAATTTTTCATAGTGTTATATTTTTTTATAAATCTTTTGTAAGAGAATTTTATTGAGTAACCATTACTAATGATTCTATTAATTATATATTTCTTGATTCAAATAATATGAGTAAAGATTATTAAATTTTATATCTGGAAGATACCCATGTTTTCTATATGGAAAATAATAATCTATATATGATGAGTTTGAGTTCATCAAGAATTTGGGTAATCCATGGGAGTTATAAAGGAACATTTGTTTATACATATTTAATATCAGTTATAATGATTATATAATTATCCTTAAATTTAAAAACAACATATTTTATTGACAATAGTTCATGTTTGATGTTTAGTGTGGAATATAATTAGAATGGGATATGACTAAAATCTTTGGGAAAAAGTGTATACATAAATTGATAATGACATGAAATGAATAATATATTTTATATATGAATTAATTTTTTTCTAGGATAACAATTAAAAACAATATCAAAATATAACTTATGCAACATGTATCATTCTCAAATTATGAAATAAATAATTTAGGATACATAAGATAATTTTATTAGAATATATGAAATGTGGAAATATGAATAACATTTTTTAACAAACATTTTTCATTAGTCAATACATTCAAAATAAAGGAAAACCCTCATTGAGATAGATAATAAAAAAATTCATATTTAATGCTATCCTTCTAGTGGAAATTTAGATAAATGAAAATACTTAATTAGATACATAAGGATATATATATCATACATAGTATTCATTAATCAATGAATTGATATTTTGTAAAAGAAATAAAACATAACATGATACATAAGGGTTAACATTTTGAGAAATTTCATGATGATTTTTATGTCCATATTATCAGAAACATTTATGAAAATAATTTAGGTAGGTTTAAAATATTTAATGTTAGGTAGGAATGTTATAATAAGTTTTATGTTTAAATGGTTGAAAAATATATCATTGAGTTTTCATAAGAACTATAGATAATAGTGATTGTTCAAAAGAATAATCCAAAGAGGGAACAATATGATACAAATGTTTGTTTTGGAGAGGCGAAACAATAGGTGGAAGTAAAATGGAGTATGTGATTGAATAATATTAATTTGTTGGATTCAATTGAACGCAATGTTTAGGAATGTACATGTGATTTTTTCCATGTTTATATAATATCAAGGTAAGGGTGTTGATGCTATGTAATATTTCCAAGGTACAAATAACAAGATGTCAAAATCCTTTTCACACATGATATTTGTGGAATCCTTGATGATAACTGACTTTTGATTTTGGGTAGTAGTTGATTATTTTTTTCTCAAATATTTTCATAGGTATTAACGCATTTGATAAAGATTTCAGTTAGTTGAAATTTCATATAAGAGATCACTTATTACCTATTTTGTGACCCATCCATAGAAATCAAATAACTATTTTCATGAGACCGTTGCAAGGGAATATGATACAAATAAATAAAATTTGAATAGATTTTATAGTTTATTAGTCTTTTTAATCTAGATTAATATAACATTCTTGTAGTATAAATGAATTAATAAATTAATGTAGAATTTTTGAATAAGGATAATTATAATATTCCCTCTAGCCTATCCTTACATATCATTCTTATGACACTTCAGGGAATCATTTGGAAACGAAATTGAATAAGGGTGGGATCAAATTCCAATTAAGTGTACAAACAACATAAGAGAAATTAAATGAATATGAATAATCATTAGGGAATGATAATTATCCAAACACTCACACCATATACTCAAAAATATGATAATAAAGTGAATAAATAATTCGGAAAGGAAAATAATTTAATCTTCATGGCATTTAAAAATCTAGATTTGGAATAATCAATATTTAATGGTAGAATTAAAAAAACACATGAAATTAAATCAATAAACTATGATTTAAATTCATCAATTTACATTATATTTGTGAAAATCTCATGGATAATAAATACTGAATCAAATGAAAGAAATTCCTAATTTTTGGATGTCATGTCTCAAGCATATGAAAACCAATATTATTATGATCTATCCTCCCGATATTTTTTAACTATAGGATGAAACCTATTTAATTTTCCAAACTAATGAGTCTCATGAGAACCTTCTGATGCTTCAATAGGATATATTATTTCTAGAAACCACTCATCACATCATGCCCAAACCATTCCTCATTTCAGGTAATATCTTTAAATAACAAATAATATTCCTTATCAAATATTTATATTGAATATATTATATTGATTTAACAATATTTCCACATATAATAATATAAAAAACAATATAAACATTGAATGTAAAATTTAATACATATTTTTGAAAATAAACATATCATTGATAAATGATATAAAAAGTAGTGGAAATTTAATTTTAATAATCATACAAAATTGAATATTTCAAGGGGAATAACAATGAAATCGTGGAAGTGAATTTCAATACTATACTTATCCAAATAAATCATAAATCATCTAGAGGAACAATTATGGTGACATTAATAAACCATATCCCATTTTTGTACAAATAAAGGATTATCATCATTGATGAATCGAAAACTATTAAAAGACAATTTAAAAATATTCGTCAGGAAAATATCCATTTATTTTGTAAAATATTTTTCAAATAATTTTCATTTAAAAAAAATTTTGAAAAAAATTATTTAATAAAAAATTATCATTTTATATAATCAGTTGAATATTCAATGAAATGATGGTGGGTAAAGTTGTACCTCACATACATATTAAAAACAAAAATCATTTTTATGGTATATTTTTTTAGAAATGTTCATTTTTCAAAAAATGACTATAATATTGCTTTGAAAAAACTATTCATATAAAAGCTTGTGTTAAAAGTTGCATAATAAATAATATTGTCAAGGATAAAACATTTTTTAAAAATGTTTTATAAAACATTATTTTTAGAAGAAAATATGCTCTCAGACTAAATATTGAAATGAAATCTGGTTTTTTAAAAACAATTTATAAAAAAAATTATTTATTAACTAGTGGAAGAAATGTATTTTTACAAGATAAATGGAATTAATAACCCTAGGATATGGAAATTAAAGGATTTATAATACCATTATACATTAATTTCTTTTGAAGTATATTCAATTGTAAACAATCCTGAAAAAATATGATTGATAAATATTCCCTTGAAAAGACCATAACATTGATTTGAGAAAAATACTGTAAATATATTTTTTGTATTAAATATAAATCCAATTAAAACTTATGTAAATAAAAAAATAGAGATAAATAATTTATTAAACACATAATCATAGAATATTAACAGCAACGGGGATGTATTATAACCTAATAAAATAAATTAGGTTATGAAAATATTTTTCTCTTGGTAATGATTAAATAAAATCAATTTATATTGAATAATAAAAATTGAAAATAAAAATATCATGGAAAATTAATGAATCATGATTTTATATACCCTAGTTTATTTATTTACACCATATATATTTAATTAGGTCCACCACAATAAAGCATTCTCTGAAGATCAATAATTGAGAAGAATTCACTTACCACTTCGTATCTTTTGATTAATAACACTCTTGAAAGAAATAATTTGAAATGAAACTATCAATACCATGAATATAAATGTATCCATTATATAAAATAATATTGGGTAAGTCTATAAGCAAAAAAAATTATGTTGTAAAAATGGTTTATGCCACACGAAAGGAAAATTGAGACAATAATCCATTACCTATTTATTCTTTTTAGGTGAACATCATTTAACCTCCAATGCAATGGTTTTACAAATTTTTATAACTTATACCAGAACAATAATATTTTATATATTATCAAATATGATCTTATTATAATATCATATTAGCCGTTTTCTTAAATCATTCATTCTTATCAGTATTTCAGGTGATAATTGTCATGGTTTTATTATGTTCTGAATAGTTATTGTTATTCTTATTAATTGGAACATGGTTTCAATATCCAAAGAATGTAAAACATGATTTCAATATCATATGTAATCATTATATATGTATTTATAATAATCCATAATATTTTTGTATATTAAATCACTTAAACTCTTCATGAAGACAGTATGTCGTACGTACTTGTGAACGCTACTGACATTTAATTGGCTTATTTCAAAAAATAAAATGTAAATGATATACATATATATATATATATATTAAAACATGTATCATAACAATTTCATATATATCATATAGTTTTATTAAAAATATCTATTATACATTCAATATAAGGAGTCGACCTTAAACATTACATAATTGTGAATTAAAAGAATAATTCACATTGAGGATATTTTCAGGTTTACTGTTTTAGAGAATTAGACCACAACTATTACATATCAACATGAAAATTACATGTTGACACTACTACTAAGTATCCACTTTTTTTAAAATAAAAAATTGTAAAAATAAACATGTCTAGTTCCATGTTTTAGACACCATGTCTTTTCCTTTATCTCATCCTTGATCCTTATTGATCTTTATGTCTTGTGGAAAACATTTCAAAAACATGGGAAGGGCATTAAATGCTCAATAGGGGATACACAAAGAAGTAAGACTAATAGTTTTTCAGAACAACAAGTAATCCATGAATAATTTATCATAAGTAATACTTTTCACTTTTATGAAGTAGTAAATACTCTTCACTAAATAAAATATAATTTCATAACCTTTAATAACCAAGTGATTATCATAAAACCAATATAAAGAACACATAACATATAAAGGTTACTTCAGACATAAACATAATTAAATGGAATAACCTTATGGTCAACTTCCACAAATATCACTAAATGGAATATCTATACGGCCAACTTCCATTCCCAATGCATTGGATGTTATAATGTAACCTCCCATCCTGGTTTATCACAGCACCAACCTTCATTTTGTTTATCATGTAACCACCCATCAAATTTCCAAGTACCATTATAAAATCATATCACATATAATAAATACAAGGGAAAGAAAAAATTTAGTCATTTCCATCAAAATATATCACTTAAATATATTGACATAAAAAATACATTATAAAAACCATTTTCAATACCAAAATACATAAAATATTATATGGCATTTTTTTCCTTTTGAAAACATCACTGCTTGTTATGGAAGCCAAAGATCAAATAATACATGCGGCAGCGAAAAGTTTATTGCCACCGCGTTTGTTAAAAAGAACCATAATTTTTGTTGTTTAGTAAAACACTTTGTAGAGAAAAGATTCTTTATAAATAAAAGTAAAAGTCAAAGGGGATTATACACCATATAAAAGAATGTTGTGTATAAATGAAAATATGGATCAATTAAAGGATATTGAGATGATGTCCCTTACAATGATCATTTTGAAAATAAAATAGATTGATTATGTGTATTAACTATAAGTACATATAAATAAATTATAAATACAAGATAGTAAATCCAAATTTATTTCTCACATAATCATATAACGACATAATCAAGAAGTAGAATATCAGCCCAAAGAATGTAATTTGGTTTAAGAAGTTCCCATATAAAAATTTGACAGCCTAATGGCATCACGTTAAAATAATGAAAATGAGATAATGAGAGATAAAAGTTTATCTCATCAGTTAGACATAAAATTTACAGCAATAAGTATATAGAAGAACATATCCCAATATAAGAAGATGTAAATTAAAAGACATAACAAATAGAAGTATTTTAAAAGTGGAGGGTGAATGGTTCCCTTACTGATTTGGTATCATTCCAAATGTACACCCCATGTAAGAAGGATCATGAAATGAAGATGTAAATACCAATAAATGATATTATATTACACAAGAGTAGAATCATGGGCAGTACATACACCACTCACAAGGAAATAGTGGAAAATATAGCATGAATCTAATGGGAATAAGAAGTGAGATGAACACCCCTTCCCATGTTGTAATCAATCAAGTCATAAGACCATATGTTAATAACAACAAAATTAATCATAGAATACCATGAATAAAAATTGAATCGTGATAATATATATAAATGGCAGTACAAAATACACCACATTCATGAAATAAGAGACGAATAATGGAAATCTCATAGAATTAAAAGTGAGATAAGTAATCCCTTACATCGTGTCCAAATTGACTTGTTTGTTCATTGTTATTCCTGAATAATAATATTAAGTAAATTTATACTTGATTAAGAACCTTTATAAAGTTTATTATTCCTTTTATATCACTTATTACCTTGAAATAACAATTAGTTAATTATTTGAGTTCGTATTGGATATTTTGATGATGTTCGGAACTTGAGTCAAAAATTGACTTTTTATAATTACAAGTTATCCTTGTGGTCCAAAGTATATTATATCCAGAATAATGTTCAGGATTAAAATATCATATATATAATATATATCTATTATATACATGTATTTATAATAGTACATAACATTTGTAGGTAAGAAATGAAACGCAGTGTTCATGGAGACGATAAGCCATACAAACGCATGAACCCTACTTCTATTTCTATTTATTATTTTAATGGAATTAAAAAAATAATGATACATAGTTATATTAAAATTATAGTATAATATCATATATAATTTTATTAACTAAATCATTTATATGTCCCATGAGAGGCGATCTGAGATAATCGAACAATCATCGTTTCGTGAGGCATTTATTTGCCATCCCAAAAAATAGTATGTTTTTCACCCATTAGAAAGAGGTGTGTGTATGTGTAGTTAGAATTATTCTCAAAAAAAAATATTATTATATTTTGGGTACTATTTTTGTTTTAAAATAGTGGAATAAAAAGATATTAGGTTTTGGAGAAGTAAAATAAAACAAAATAATTTTAGAGAAACAGTTACCTTTAATTTTGGTAAATCTCTTTGTTTTGAACCAAAAAGACTTTTTAATGTTCCTTCTTCCTATGTTAAGGCTTATAGAATGAGGATAAGGATGCATGGAGATTAATTGGGAAGATTTTGGACCGGCCAAAAGGCTTGAGAGGTGTGACTAATTTGATATAAGTGGTCTCCATTTATACGGGAGAGGAGGGGCTCCTTAGGAAATTGTGGGAAAACATTATTTTATTATATACTTATATTCAGTTTCAAAACGTCCAAAAATTATTAAAGTTGAAGATTAGATGATTCATGGTCAAAATAAAATCATCCAATAGGAATTTTACAGGGTTTTGAGATTATTTTAATCATTATAATCTTATTTATTTAAATCATTTATTAATAAAGAAAACACTGCATCATTATTGTGTTATAAATAATTTAATTTATTTGATGTCTAAAAATTATTAAAAAAATTAACATTATTTATGAAATATTTTTATATTTCAAATAAATATTTATAGTTGATAATATAACTTATATAACCCAATGTAAAAATTACTTTACTAAAAGATATTTGTTTATGTCATTTTTTCCATTACATTAAATTAATTAATCTAAAGTATCATTATAAATCCAAAGTGGCTACATGGGGTTCCAAAATCGACCCAAGGATTCCCATGGTCATTCATGACTCATCAAATAAAGTTAGGACATGTGTAAAGGTAATTTTGAATAATTTTAATATTCTGTTTACCTTGAATTACCCTATTTACCAATAACTGCGGTAAATAATAGTCAAAAGTTACTATTTAACAAAATATATTTTCATCTCATTGAACAAAATTTTACATAATTATAAATACCAAGTATATCATATTTTTTAAATTTAATTCACAGAAGCCGTAAAATTTCATTTAAATGAAAAATTCGGTTTTTTTAACTACTACTAAGTGGTTTTACTATTCATCAAAAATTGATGTTTTTCAGAAAAATACAAAAAATTAATTCTAAGATATATTTCATATTCTGAAATCAAAAATGATGTCTATTTTACCTAATTAAAAACATAGAAGTTTAATTATTTAATTTAATATTGATTCATGTTGTCAAAACAAATATTGTGTTTTTAAGAAACAACATCTATAAAAAGATTGACACTTCTTTATGTCAATTTCAAAGTGAAATTAATTCCAATGAACACCATTAGATTGAATGGTAAAAATATATTTCAATTATACTTTACAACTAATTAAAAATATAATCTAACCATATAAATAAATTATATTAAAAGGCATATTTGAATTGAAATACAATTTTTCTCACTATTCTTTAAAAAAATGAATTTTACCAGAAAAATAACAAAATTTTACCCAATGTAAATATTGATGTCTCGATTCTAAAGAATAATTTCATTTGGTCAAATAGAACATATTAAAGTTACCAAAACTATATTTAAAGAGGGTTCTCCATAAAAAGGCGATAAATCAGTCTTTTAGTGAATATTAGAGTATTTATACTTAAAATTGAATTCTTTTATTATTTTAAGCCTCTAACATTTATTGGAAAAATGTAAAAACATTTAAGACACATGTGTAATCATATTTTAGTTGGTTCAATTTATTCTATCCAGTACAACAGCTAGGCTTTAACAACCATTTAAAATAATAATATTATATTATTAGTGTATAATGTAAGATTTCCAAGAAACCTTTGTTGCGTATCAGGTACGCCATCGAACAAAGCATCCCCTATAGGGTAGGATTAATATTTAGTTCATAAATATTAATACATATGAAAATTTTCATGTTCTTTATTTACATGGGATGTAACATCCTTCTCCCTTTTGAAAATTGCATCCTGGGAATTTTAAAACATGGCTTGGAAACATCATTGAAAGTCCCACATCAGAAAAGATTCAATAAAACTACCACACTAAAACAAATAATGAAAATAATAAAGGTCAACCGAGAAAAAAGATACATGGATTCCATGAAAATGTGGATATTCTGGAAAAAAACCATGATGTTCTGATGGAGAGTGATTGAAAACACGATTTGGAGAAGGTAAACAATCTGAAAACCACAAACTTGGGATGAGTTAAAAGAAATTTGATTCCCTAGTATGAAAAGATAACAGACAACATTTTTGTTTTAAGTTCCTCTACATAATGTTGAGGAATTTATTTACAAGATTAACTATAAAAATAAGGAAACATACTTACATGTCAGTATACATTCATCCATTACTATATTTCTAACACAAACACATATTTTCTCCAAACGATGAGTATTTAGGATGAATTTTTTACGTTAAAAGTGTTATAATCATCATTGAGAGAGTCACATACTCCACAAAATATGAAATACATATTTTTCATGTCTTTATACCTTAACCAAAACCAAAATGGATAGTGCCAGATCAACTTATTCCCAAAAATGATTATCTTTTACAAAAAAACTACTCTTAATCTCCAAAAAAATTTATACAAAACCCGAAGTTAAACAAATACTATTCAATAAACATCTGTCCAGAAAATTCTTCAAATTAATCCAAACTAATATTGAAACCCAAATCTCAGAATGATTTAATCACATAGGCTTCCATGATAAATCTTAAAATTTATCTCCAAATAACATCAGTTACTCTTAAAGTTCATACTGAAAAGTAATTATCCTAATCACATGTTCTCTGTGATATGTTAATCATAAACAACCCAAATCTTCACATGTACACAATAACAACATATATTCTTCAAAAATAATATTTCAACCATTACTCTATAAATTAAATCCCATAGTATACTATTTTCTTTAAGCATATATTATTCCCCAAAGAGAGAATGTCTTCCAAAAAAATCATTATCACTTAATCACTAAATCATTTTCTTATACTAAGGATATCCATTTGATAAAACATAAGTCCCCATAAACAACTTAATCCTGATCCATAAAATTATTCCACTAAAATGAATAACTCATACTAAATAGGGAATTCATGTAGGATAGTGGTAGGAAATGCACCCTTATTGCCATTCAGTTGTGGGTTCTATTCCTACGGCCTTGACGGATGCGACGGGTTGTCACCCATCTTATGGGTTGTCCTTTTTATAAAACTCAAAAATAACTATAACATGTTTTAAACTCAATTGTATTCTTATACCTTTCATTTTAATCCCAATACATTAATACCTCACTATCTTATATATTTTTCATTTCTTTCCTCCATTTTATAAAATAAAATTACTCCAAAAAGAAAGAACATCATATCCTGATCATGGTGTCCATATGGTTTCATCATCATCTTGTTCTCATAGGTAGAAGTCCCATGAATTGTTACAATGATTTATAAATCCTTCAAAATCATTTTCTTGCTTCATCTAAATACATCTTGTACAACACAGGTCATATGGGTGTTCACATAAAAATAGTTTCAGAAAATAATAATGTATAACATATAATTTCAAAGCATCTGACAAAACATTATTTTTATAAAATAGTCAGATTGAGTCTAAGTTGAGAATTTCAAGCAATGGTCATTTTGAAGTACAATAAGTATGTGCTAGAAGATAATAATTTAAAAACAAATATAAATAGGTTGCTTAAGGGTATCCTTCTTCAGATCCTTTTTCAAAATCATAATATGCTTCTAAATCTTGTGATAAGGAAAAATATTTTAAAATTCCTTGATAATATTTACCACTATTCAAAATATGAGAGTATTGTGAATATAGGATTTGATTAAAAACTACCCATGATCTATGATGATATCGAGGTATAGTGGAGGTTTTTAATATCTCAAACAACTTATTGCATTTGATTTGTTTGCCAAAAAAAGGTTTCACAATCATCTAAACATGACTTTACAATAATTATTGCAAGCATGTCATCAGGAAGAGATAGGAATGTAGTTTGAGATCCTTCTCCTTCCATTTTTATCCAAATTTCCTTGATCTGAAAAGTTATAAAATAAGTATTTATCTTAAATAATAGACATAGGTATTAACCATGTGATTAACAAAAACTCCTAATCCCTAATGTTTTCTAAACCAGCCTATGATACCAAATATAAGGACCCACCCTTAAACATTAAATAATCATGAAGTAAAATAATAATTCACATTGAGGATCTTATCAGGTTTAGAGTTTTAGAGAATTATTCCATAACTATGACATATTAACTTGAAAATTACATGTAGACACTACAACTCAATATCCACTTTTTTTAAATAAAAACTCTTAAAAAGAAACATTACTACTTCCAGGTTTTAGATAACATGACTTTCCCATGATGTCATCCTTGACACTTATTAATCTTTAAGTCCTATGGAAATTTTTTAAAAAACACAGGATGAGCATAAAAAGCTGAGTAAGGGATACACAAAGAAAGAAAGCTGTTAGTTTTTCAAAAAAATAAGTAAACCATAAATAATTTATCATAAGTAATACTTTTCCTCCTTATGAAGTGGTAAATACTCTTCATAAATAAAAGGTCATTTATTACCCTTCTGTAACTAAAATATTACCATAAAACCCATAAAAATAACACATTACAAATAAAAGTAACTTGGGATATAAACATACTTAAATGGAATAACCATACAGTCAACTTTAACACGTATCACCAAATGGAATAGCCATACGACCGACTTCTATACCCAATGCATTTGATGTTATAAAGTAACCACCCATCCTGGTTTATCACGGCACCACCCATCATTTGGTTTATTACGTAACCACCTGTCAAATGTCCAATTACCATTATAATATCATAACACATAAAATAAATATAAAGGAAAAAATATATTTTCACATTCCAATCAAAATATATCACTTATATATATTGACATAACAAATAAATTATCAAAACCAGTTTCAATACCAAAATACGTAAAAGAGTATATGGTATTTATTTTCCATTTAAACACATTACATCTTATTAAGGAATCCAAAGATAAAATAATACATGCATCGGCAAAAATGTCATTGTCACAAAGTACAATAAAAAGAAACGTACTTTTTGTTGTTTAGAAAAACTCTTTGTAGAGAAAATATTACTTTTGAATAAAAGTAAAAGTCAAAGGGGTTTATAAACAAAATAAAAGAATGTTGTGTATAAATGAAAATATTCCATAATGAAAGGAGATTGAGACAAAGTCCCGTACAAAGTTCATTTTGTAAATAAAATTGATTGATTATGTGTATTCGCTATAACTATATATAAATCAATTATAAATAAAAGATAGTAAATAAAAACTAATTTCTCAACCAATCAAAAATTGAAATAATCAAGAAGTAGAAGATCAACCCAAAGAAAGGAATTTGGGTTAAAAAGTTCCCTTATAAAAATTCAACAGCATAATGACGTCACCATAAAATTTTGAAAATGAGTTGATGAGATAAAAAAGGATATCTCATCACTTGGACATAAAATTTATAGAAAATAAGGATATAGAAAAACATATCCCAATATAAGATGATGTAATTTAAAAGACATAACAAATAAAAGATATTTAAAAGAGGAGGGTGAAAGTTTCCCTCACCGATTTGGTATCTTTAGAAATGTACACCCAATGAAAGAAGGATCATACAATGTAGATGTAAATACCCATAAATGAATGTATCATACACAAGAGTATAATCTTGGTAAGTACATAAACCACTCGAATAGAAATATTGGCAAATATATCATGACTATCACCGGAATAAGATGTGAGATGAAAACCCCTTACCACATTGTAATAAATAAATTCATCAGACTATAAGTTAATAACCACAAAATGAATCACATAATACCATGAATATAATGAGAATCATGGTAATATATATCAAATTTCTTTACACAATACACCACATGCAATAAATAAGTGGCGAACAATGGAAATCTCACTGAATTAAATGTTAGATAAGAAATCCCTTACCTCATGTCCAACTTCACTTGTTAATTCATTTTTATTCCTAAAAATAAAATTATGTTAATTTATACTTGATTAATAACCTTTCTCAAGTTTATTATAAATTTTATATCACTTATTACCTTGAAATAACAATTAGTTAATTATTTGAGTTCCTATTGAATATTTTGTCGATGTTCGAAACTTGAGTCAAAAAATTAACTTCTAGTAATTAAAAGTTTCCTTGTAGTGAATAGTTCATTATATACATAATTGTATTCATGATTTATATGTCAAATATATACTATATATCCATTATATACATGTATTTATACTTGTACATAACATTTGTAGGTAAAAAATTAAATGCATCGTTCATGGAGACGGTAAGCCGTACATATGCATGGAGGTTACTTCAATTTCTATTTCAAATTTTAATGGAATTAAAAAATAATGATAAATAGTTATATTATAATTACAGTATAATATCATATATAATATTATTAAATCCATCATTTATATGTCCCACATAAGGCATTAACAAGTCATATCACTTTGAGGGGTGGTAGTCCGCACTTCCTCATATGAGATTATCCTGTTTACATATAATGGGAACCATAAAGGTATTCTATAAATGAAAAATACAATAGCATAAGGAATACATAAACATAATATATATCATATATAAATATAGTTCCATCTTAATGGACACCATGAGAGGCGGTATGAGATAATCGAACAATCATCGTTTTGTGAGGCGTTTGTTTGCAATCCACAGTATGTTCTCCACCCATTAGATGGAGGTGTTTTTATGGGTAGTTTGAATCCTTATCATATAAAAATAATAGTATATTTTGGATATTATTTTTTTTATAAAGTAAAGTAATAAAAAGTGTTTAGGGGTTGGAGAATTAAATTAAATGAAAACCATTAAAGAGAAATTGTTACCTTTAATTTGGGTAACTCCCTTTGGTTTGAACCAAAAAGACATATTTAGGTGCCTTATGCCTATTTTAAGGCTTCTAGGAGGAGTATAGAGATATATAAAGCTTAATTGGGTAGAGTTTGGATGAGCCAAAATTCTTGATAGGTGTGAGGAATTGGTTATAAGTGGTCTCCTTTTATAAGGGAGAGGAGGGTCTCTTTAGGAAATTGTGAAAACATTATTTTATTATAAACTTATCTTCAGTTTAAAAAGGACCAAAAATAATTAAATTAATATATAAGATGATTCATGGTCGAAATAAAATCATCCAAAAGTAATTGGACAGATTTTGGATATTATTTTAATCATTATAATCTTATTTATTTAAATCATTTATTAATGAGGAAAACACTGTATCATTATTGTGTCAGAAATAATTTAATTTGTTTGATTTCTAAAAATTATAAAAAAAATTAAAATGATGTAGGAAGTATTTTTATATTTCTGATGAATATTTATAGTTTAAATCATATCTTATATAACCGAATGTTAAAATTACTTTACTAAAAGATATTTGTTTATGTCATTTTGCCTTTACATTAAATTAATTAATCTAAATTATTATTATCACTCCCAAGTAGCTCCATGGGGTCCCAAAATCGACCCATGGTTTCCCATGGTCGGAAATGAATCATTTAATAATGTTAGAACAATTTTTAATATAATTTTGAATAAATATAATACTCTTTTAACCTTGAATTACCCTATTTACCTTTAACCGTGGTAAATTAATGTCTAAAGTTACTATTCAACAAAAAAAATTCATCTCATTGAACCAAAATTTACTAACTAATAACAACCATGTATTTAATATTTTTTAAATTCAATACAAAGAAGCGGTAAAATTTCATTAAAATGAAAAAGTCAGTTTTTTTAAATGCTACTATGTGGTTTCAATATTCATCAAAAATTGATGTTTTTCATAAAAATACCAAAATTAAGTCTAATATATATTTGATATTATGAATTCCAAAATGATTTCGATTTTACAAAATTTAAAACATAGTAGTTGAAATATTTAATTTAAAATTGATTCCCATTATCCAAACAAATAGCGTGTTTTTAAAAAACAATATCTATCAAATGATTGACACTTGTTTGTGTCCAATTTCAAAGTTAAATAAATTCCAATGACAACTATTGGATTAAATTGTAAAAATATATTCCAATTATACTTTAAAACTAATTAAAAATATAATTTAACCATATAAATAAATTATATTAAAAGTCATATTTGAATTAAAATACAATATTTTTCACTATTAATTAAAAAAATGAATTTTATCAGAAAAATACAATCAATTTTACCCAAAGTAAATTTGTATGTCTGGACTCTAAAGAAGAATTTAATTTGGTCAAATAGAACATATAAAAGTTACCAAAACATGATTTAAATAGGTTTCACCATCAAAAGGGAGATAAATCGACCTTTTAGTGAATATTATAGTATTTATGCTTAAAATCGAATTCATTTCTTATTTTACGCATCTAACATTTATTGGATAAATGTAAAAACATTTAACAAACATTTATAATCATATTATAATATGTTATATTCATTTCCTCTTTTACAACGGCTAGTCGTTAACTACCATTTAAAATAATAATATTATATTATTAGTGTGCAACGTAAGATTTCAAAGAAACCCATTGATGCGTATTAGGTACACCTTCGAACATAGCATCCCATCTCCAGTAGGATTAATATTTTGTTCATAAATATTAATAAATATGAAAATTTTCATGTTCTTTATTTACCTGGGATGTTACATTCAATTTATAGAGTGATTTAATTACATATCTTTGAGGAGGTGGTACTCTACATTACCACAAAATGATGTCATTATATTTCCAAAAAATTAAATGCATAATGTAATTTGGAACATAAAAATTCAAAAATGTTAAACACAATTGAAATATGATAATATATATATATATAGGTTCTCCATCATTTTTCCCACAATGAGAGGTGGTAAAGGAAGAATGAACTCCCATCGTTTCGCAAGGCGGTTGTCTGCCATACACATGAATGGAAATTCTATTACCCACTAGATGAAAGTTTGTGTATGTGTATGTAGAACTCAAAATATAAAAATATATATTTATATGTTGGATAATATTGTTATTATAGAATCCTATAATACTAATATATTATGTTGTTTAGAACAAAATGTAACTAAAGTGATCATTGAAGAAAGTTACATGTTATTCGGTAAACTCATTTTGGTTTAAAAAAATGAAATACTAGGATTGATTTCTTCCCAAGGTGAGGATTCATGGACTGAGGGAAGGATGTTTGGAGATTATATGATGATAGTTTTTGGGACCGAAATGGTATGATAGGTGAGAATATAATTGAGGGATAAGTTCCTTTTTTATTGTTGAGTCAGAGTGGCATTCATGTAAATTTTTAAAAAGGGAATTCTACTTGTACTTAACAGTGAAAAGTGGAATAGATAATAAAACAAATTCTATAAAATGGAGGATAGTTCAAAAATATTTCTATTTAATGAATTTTTTATAGGTTTATATGTAATTTTTAATACTTTTTTATAAATTCAAATAATAAAAGTTTTAGAAATTAATTTGAAATTAATTCCAATGATAGCGCAACAAAACAGGTTTTAATGTAAATGCATTCAATAGTTTTATAAGTTTTTATATATAATATTAATCTAATGTGGATTATAATTAAATAAATTTTACAAATATTTTTATTATTTATATTATTAAACTTTAAAACCAAATAACAATAAAATTTTACTTTATAAATAAATTATAAAATAAAGTATTTTTGAATAAAAATTCAGCACTTTCCACTATGAATCAAAAAATCACATATAGAAAAAGTAAAAAATATTACCCATATGATATTTTGAATATTTATATTCTATAAATTGAGTATATTTAGATATATATAATATCATAAAGTTCCCAAATTTATATTTAAAATGGGACCTCCATTAAAATGGGTGTACACCATATTTAGAGAAAAATAATATATTATGCATAAAATAATAATGTTTCCTATAATATGCCTAAAAATATATTGGATGAATATAAAAATTATTTTATTTAATATATACCATATTGATTTAATTTATATCATTCACTAATTTAAAATAAAATAAATTGTTAACACAAATCTCATTTGGGAGAACAAAAACAAAAACATTTCTTTTTATTCATTTTATTTCAATATTTTCATTTATAATTTATTAATGACCAACAAATATATCTTATATTTTAATTGAAATTATATTTTAGAATACTATTTAATCTTATTCATAATAGTAATTTTAACGGCTTGGTAATATTATTCTATTAAATAATATTATTTTAATATATTATTGTTTAGTAAAACACGGTCTTTCATATAAGAAAATCCATTAAAAAACACACCATTGTGCGTAAGATAAGATAAATAAATATTACATAAATTTCTAGCTATATAAACGATTTCATTTATTTATAATATAATTATGATGTAAAATATTTACATATTATATTACCTTATGCTCTTGGTGTCTCATTTCATACACGATATCAAATATAACGTTCTCACATTACAATTTCAATCCATTACATTCTCCCCCACTTAAATAAATCGCATCCGTGAAATTAAAACTGGATCTCGATAATATATGGATTTATATTAAAAAAATTACATTAATGAAATCCCACATCATGTTAATAGCTTGTAAAATATACTTTTAATAGTAAGGAATGATATTTACAAAGGTAACAAAGAATAACAAATAAATAGGTCTCCATGTAGGTCAGAATTTTTGTAAAGTTAAAATATGGAAATTAATGAAAAGTATAAATAGTTATAATGAGTTATTTATTTCATAGATCAAAAACAACTGAATAATCAAAGGAATGATTATTTCCACCAAGGAATAAACTGTTCTGATTTTGAAGACCATAGGTTAAAAAAATAAGGTATTATGAAAACAATATTTTTTGATCATTTTCTTAATGATGAGTAATTATTTTACTTCCTATGAATATAAGGAAATATACTAAAAATATGTATTTATATAAATAAAATTTCAGTTTTTGTTTTTGCTTAAATAAATTTCCAATTCATCTAAAAAATATCTTTGATGTCTGAAGTAGTAAAATAAACTATTAACGTATCATAAGGAAGATGAATGTGTGACACATCTAACTATTTTGCTGTAATTATTCTATAATGCTAATATGATTAAATCGTTAATATGTATAAAAAAATTAATACTATTGGATTATCATTAATATTTTTTCATTAACATCATTGTCTATAAAACAATTACACATTAAACAATACATTGCATATGGTAATAGAAGGCACGAAACCCATATAACCATTCGTTCATGTGTCCAAGTCCAATAATAATTCCCAATATTATGGGATTTCATCCAAAATACTAGTTTACCGTTTCTAAAACCATATTAATATTATTTAAAAAAATATATGATGCAAAAACTTGAAATATATTCATTAAGTATCCTTTTAACTGTCGTTTTCAGTATAACCTTAATACATAAACACTTCATCAATTTACTTCTAAAAAGGTACCTACATTTTCTTGAGATTATCCATTAGACGAGGGAATTTTATCATGTAATTCCCAGGTTTCCCCAATTTATGGTGGAAAACCATAAATACATCCACTTAATGTGTTTCATTTCCTTCCATCATACTATTTATTTTTACACCATAATTCATTCCTTTATGTCTTTATTTCTCGAACATAATTATTTCATAGATACAATGAGACACAATCCAAGGTTTCTCCTTAAACATTTATTTCATGATGAAAAATGGTCCTTCTTCTCTACAGGGTCCCCAACACATCATCTATTAGAAAAATCCATCCTTATTTTCATTGGTGAGATCAGGAGTAGATTAAGGTATATGTTGTATATCATATTTTTGGAAGAATGTGTTGGTATAAACCTGATATCATTCACCCATATCATGATCTAATTTTTTTTCTCATTGTTATCAAGTTATCCTACATGTTCAATATTAACATGAATGTTTAGAGTTCCATCCTTTAAGTAAACCTAAAAAATAATTGTGTGAGAAAAAAAGTAACATAGTGTAAAAACCATATAATCATTTATAGGGTGTTTAAAGCATGGAAAATTATTTTATTATTTATGACACCTCAATTTTATACATTACTAATCATTATAATTATGTATTTAAATCCATCATTCTTTTTTGTAGATAAAATGTGAATTATAAAAATATTATTCCCTATGAGTACCACACAAGGTGCTTAATAAGGCTATAGGTTGTGTAATAGGTTATGCTTGAGTCATATATAATGCTCCTTGTTGGAGTTTTTACACCTTGTTACATTAGGGCTAGAACCACATATAGTTATAACATCCTAATAGGTACATATTTATTGAAAATCCAAATAATCTATATCTATCCAAAACATTAACATGTTATTCTATTATTATCAAAAAATTATACAATAGGTATATGTTCTCTACCCTATATTCTCTTAAATGTTGTTTCATGATTTCTATTGATCCGTCTCTGATAACAACTATAGTGACATGATCATAGAAATCTAAGAGTTGGTGACGTTCTACCATTTTATGGGAATTAGATACAAGTAAATAACATACAAAAAGATAATTTTAGTATTCTAGGTGAACTAGATACATACATAATTCTTTTATTATGACAGAATACACTAATTATAATGTAATTGTTTTTTATGATAATAATAATATTCTATCTAGCATATCCTTGAATATATTTCAATGCACACTTTATGTAATTCTATGGGAATGAAACATAATAAGGGTAAGATCAATTCCCAAATAAGGGTAATTACAATAGAATAAAAAATGATTCAATGAGAATAATGAATATGGAAAGATAAAAAACCAAACATACATTTCATATAATAAATAATATATGAAGGAAGTGAATAAAAAATTTTGAAATGTAAATAATTTTAAAGACCTTCTATTTTAATAATTGGATAATGAATAATCTATATGGAATTGTAGGAAACAAAAGACACATTTTATTTTATCAATTAACTTATAATAAAATCATCCATGGACTTTTTCATTATGAAAATATCATGTATAATAAATATTGAATAAAATGAAGGAAATTCTCTATTTTTTGACATCCTAGAATAGGAACATGAAAACCTATAGTATCATGATATGTCATGTAGAAATTTTAAACCTATTGGTGGAATCCTGTTTACATTTGGCAACTAATTTGTTTCATGGGAGACCTTCGATGCATAAAGGGGGTTTATAATGTTTGGTCCTCACCCGTCACTACATCCCCAAACAATTCATTATATCGAATAATCAATTAAATTAATAAAAAAATATCATTTTTCAATATCGGAAATTGATAATGAATACAAATTTATCAATATTTCCCTATAGAATCAAATAAATTAAAAGTTAACACTATATGTAAAAATTGATATGGAATTTAGGTATTAATTATATTTTTGATAAATGATTTGGATAATTTGGGGGAATTCAATGTATAATGATCATAGTAAATTTAATATTTCAATGGGACTAAAATATAAATTATTCAAGTGAATTTAAATATTATCTATTTCAAAATAATACATAAACCATCTAGATGAAGAATAAGGATGATATCAATTCAATATATTACATGTGTAGTATAAATAAAGCATTTTTGATGTGGATGAATAAAATTTCTATAACAGTATCATTTAAAAATATTCTTAAGGAAAATATGATTTTTAATTTGATTTTTTTTATAAAATTAGATTCTTTTAAAATCACTTATGTTAACATTTTCTTTAAAAATTACCTTTTTAAATATTCAATGTAATAATTTATGGAATAATGATGGGTAAATCCATATATGACATTAAAGTAAAAGGAACATTATTTTTTTCATGGTGGATTGTTCAAAAAATAGCCTTGTTAATAAAGGGACAAGAAGATTCCATTAAAAACTTTTGTAAAAGTAAAAAAGATAATAATTTCCCTAATAAATAATTTTTAAAAGTTTATAACATTTTTTATTTTTTAGAAAACATGGTTTTAGATGAAAACATGACCACTGACTAAAGAGATAAATGATTTCTGTTTTTAATAAAAATATTTTAAACAAAAAATTCAGTTAGAAAGAGCATAACAGGGTACTATTACTTGATAATTCCACAAATTAGTAGAGCATTATAAAAGTAAAAGAGTTATTAAAAAACTATCCAATAATTTCTTCTGCTGTAAAATCAAGTGTAAACAATCCAAATCAAATTGATGATGTGAAATAAACCACTAAAAGATCATAGTGTTTTATGTTATAATCAATTAATGATATATAATGTGTGTAAAATGTAAATACACTTAAAAAATTGGAAATACAAAAAAAATTACACACATAATCACAGTACAATAATGATAATGAGGATGTAATATAACCTAGAGAACGAAATTGGGTTATTGAATAATGATCAACATGGTAACGCATAATTGAAATCCCCTAAGTTGAAATAATTAAAATTTCAACACATAATCTTTTGAAAAATTAATCAATAATGATATTATATTTCAATGTGGCATTATCTACACCATATATAAGAAATTATGTGCAGATGAATAATGTATCCCTCAAAGAATACAAATTGATATGAAGTCCCTTACTATATGGTAACTTTTCAATTATAATCCCTATGGAAGAAATAATTTCAAATGTAATAATAAATAAAATGAAGATAATTTTATTCATGATATAAAAAAATAGGTGACGTATTTACACCACAAAAAAATAATTATGTGGTGAAAATGGTGTATGGATAATAGATAGGAAAGTGAGACAAGAATCATAGACCTTGTGTTTATATTTAGGTTATTATCTTTTAACCTATGATATCATAGTTTTTTACATGTAAATAACAAATAAAAGGACATAATAATATCTATAATTTTATATATTATCTTTTTTAAATATCTTATTACCCATTTTTTAGTAATCTCTCATTATTTTCACTATTTCTGGTGTTAATTGTATAGTTTTTTGAGTACGTATTGACTTTTTAATTGCATCTCATGTAAATTATATAATGGTTTCATCATTTTTACATTTTAAAAAATGATTTAAAAATTATATATATTGATTATAAATATACTTAAAAATCCATAATATTTTTTTTATTAAAATGAAATGCACTGTTCATGGAGATGATAGGTCGTACGTACGCATGAACACTACATCGGTTAAATTTTCAATTTAAAATAATGAAATTTTATATATATAAATATATATAGTTAAATATATATTATAATTGAAATATACTATTCATTACATATATTTCTTGTAGGGTTATTAAAACCTTTTTTTGTACATTCTATACATAGCATGATATAATCAGATTGCTCTAGGGAGGTGGTAGTCCACACATCCACTAATGATGTTATGGTTTTCCAAAAAAATGGAAATCATAAAATCATGTTCTATATAAACATTAATGAAGAACGAAATCATAATAAATATCATATTTATCATATATAATTTTCATGTGTGTCATAATTCCCACAATGAGAGGTGGTAATGGAAGAATGTCCAATCAATGTTTCGTGAGGTGGTTGTCCACCATACAAACAAATGATATTTACATTACCCATTAGATGGAGGTGTTTTAAATTATTGGTCAAACAAATAGAACAAAAAAATAATTATATTTATATATGAGGTTAATATATGAGAAATAAATACTTAAAAATGGAGGTGTCGACAATAAAATAGAACTAATGTGACCTTTAATGAGTGTTGCCTATTCATCAGGAAACACCTTTTTTTAAACCAAATAACATCATAGGTTTTATTTGATCTCAATGCAAGTCTTCCATTTAGAGGGGATGTATTTTTTAGCTTATTTGAGAAGAGTGTGAACGATCTAAAGGTCATGAGTTGTGTGAATAAGTGGCAGGGATCAGTGCCTTTTTATAGTGTAGTCTTACCATTCTTTTAATTTATTGAAATTTGAATTACAACCACATTTTTACCATGAACATTTGATGAAATAATTAACCAAATTAGATAAAAGTGATATAGTTTGGGAATATGTTTGTAAAATGTATTTTGGACATGTTTTCATGACATTTTGGCTCTTATGTTTACGGGTTAGTCCTATGTTATGCTAATTTTTTTTCTTAATCACTGTAATAAATTTTAAAGCCATTCACTATTGTTTTTTTACATAAATAATTTTTATTTATGAGAACACACAATTATACTAATTCTATATATTGAATACTTTATTGAGAATTCCAATCACAGAAGTGGCAGATATTAATTAAAAAAAATCTAACACACATGATGATAATATGTGTTTTTAATTAAAAACATTGAAAATAATTTAAATATTTTATTTATAATATGAATAAGTAAAATTTATTAATTTTTGTAAAATTTTAATATTTATAATTTTAAACCCATTAAAAATATATTTTATACCTTTAAAAAATTACAATAAAATGGATAATTGAATTTAAATTACGTATTTTTCACTAATCATCAATGAATGGAATATTTTAGAAATACCCCAAAAATTTAAACTACATAAATTTTGATGCTTTTCAATAATTATTAAATTTTTTTATAAATATAATAAATAATAATGATAAAAAATATATTATCTAAAATAGGTTCACCATTAAAAGGAAATAATACACTCTTTAGAAAAATATAGCAGTTTTTTTAAATCATTGGATTTGTTCTTATCATATGCATATCAAATATATTTGATTAATATAACAAAAAAATTATTGAATAGATAACATATATATTTAATAAATATCACTCACTACATTGAATTAATATAATTTATTATGTAAAAATAAATTTTGGGTCATACAAATTATAATAAAATTAATTTATTGTAAATTTGGTTCTATATTTTCATATCAAATTAATTTATAAGCAATGAATCAATGCAAAATTTTTAGAGAACATATATTTTCATATGTAATTCAATAAAATTCATAACCTCTTATTTAAAAACTATGTTATATCTTGTTATAATAAATAATAATATTTTAATAATTATTTATTTTTTGTAAAAACCACATCTTGAGTGTAATGCAAGACTTTAAAGAATCCCATTGTTTCATGAAACACAATATAACTTAGTATTTAATGATTTGAAATCAATATCATAATTTTATATTTTTAAAATTGGAATTTTATTTTAGTATATGATGAAATTATATTCCATTACACACTGGGTGTTGTGTCTAATATATTTTATCAAATATAATGTTCATACTTAATGATTTTGGGGTGTTATAATAATTTTTTATCAATCTTAGTCTGGTTAAATAAATGGTTAAATCATTTAGGAATCATGGTTGTAAATTTGGGATTATAAATTAAGAGATAATAAAAAAACATTATGATGATATGTTAATAAGAAAAAAGAGTTATGGTTCCAATGAATCTTACAATAATCATGGAAAATTCAAAAAATATATTTTTACATAGTTGAGAGATCCAAAATATATATTATCGGTATTTAGGTTCATGATAGAGAGGTTTTCAACATCATGATAATGGAAAATTTTATAATCCAAAATATGTTGTAAAAATTGAGATTTAAAAAAAATAAAGGAAGAATACCATTTGAATCTTATATAGTTAATGAGGGTTTTAATCATAATAAAGTGACTATGGAGGTTATTTTAACAAATAAAAAATATTAGAGGAAGATTAGGGTTTCATTAAATTACCATTTTTATTATTATAATTTTTGTCAAAATATTTTTTTGTTTCCACTATAATGTAATAGGATCATGTAAAAAGAACTAAATGGAAGAAAAAAATGGTTTGGAGATATTAAAATTCTACCATGTGAAAGCTATATTCGGTTTACATAAAACTATTAGTGTATCAACCAAGACATAAACTAAAATTAAACATAAAAAGTAGAAGATATCTCCATTATTATAAAACCATGAATGAAATCCTATATTACCTGTGTTGTGGAATAAATATTTCACCCATGAGAGAGGATATGAGTCAAAGGATGATGATACCCTTGTCCTTAAAAATCAAATAGGTAAATTAATGAAAACAATTATAAAAGAGTAAAAATGTTTAAATCACACTTATCAATGTTATATCAAATTATAGGTCACCTTCATTGAAATTGAATCTAATCCATGATTTTAATATAGTATCCTTCAGTGATGTTGATGATATAAAATATATTTCTATCAACAGTTTTAGTATTCACACTTTTGTGGGAAATAACTACCATTATTTGATGAATTTCATGTTCCACTATCTTATATTACTTATCGTATACTGGGATGAGTTGGGTATAACCCACAATATGATAGGGATAGGGGTTAAGTATTATAGTTAAAAAATATAATAGTTAAACATTAATCAATTTTTATGTCTGTAATTCATCAATGTAAGAACTTATCAATATTACTAACCCTTAGTTTTTATGAATGCACATAATGTCTGAAATTTATGAAATAAGGATAATAATACTTATTAATAAGGTTTTCTTCTGGAATGGATAATTATTTACTGAATACACAATAGTTCAAATCCCACATTCACAAATATACTATATTATATTCATTAAAATAAAGATAATATATATATATATATAGATATTTATTACACATAAAATGATTCAAAGTAAGATTCGATATGTTTTTCTTTGATCCAACATTAACATGGATTTTCCCTATAAATTATCATATATATATATATATAATATGAGGTTATAAAATTAATCAAATGGGAATGGTAATCAATGCGGTGGTGGGGGTGAATGAATACATATTTATTTAATAACCCATCTTCCATATTACTTATTTAACATTGATATGAAAAATAATGAAACAAATTCAATCACAATAAGTTTTATAAGGATATTGTTCTCTCTATGTATTAATTTATAACCAAATATAGTTAATATAACTTTAAATACACACATATATTCATTCATGATATTGTGGTAATTGCATGAATATGTATGCACATATTCCTAATAAAAAAATAGTAGAACATACTAGTGATGTGTAAATAGTTGTTTTTTAATGGAAACCAATTTTTTTAGAAAATATATTTCTTATAGGATTCATGAGACTGAGTATACTCAATTAAATATAACCTCCTATAGTATCTCAAATATTCCATATTATACTAATATCAACACCCAAAAATCTTTTTCCCAAGTTTTGAAAAATTCATGAACATAAAAAACTAATCATTTTTTCTAATATATATTCATTATATAATTTGAATAATATTTTCAAAATATTTATACTTTTAATCAACATATATCATGACGTGCTTGACACATGAAAACCATATTACTCATGGACTCATCCATCCTTATTTAATCATCTATAATGTATATATATATTTAAATCATCAAAATGCATCTTATCATGCTTTTTAGATAAATTGGTTATAGACCCCTCATATTTATTAAAGAAACTACCAATACAAATCAATAATTTCATCATCATGTGATTTCTATTGGGATTGAATAATTTAGTGATAAATTGATATAGTTGATAAAATATTATTTTTCGATGAGGTTGGTTCTACCTTATGAAGAACATTGAATGTACCTTATGATTATTTTTGGGATGTACTAAATAAATCCATTTGTATGAACCTAATTAACTTCACCACAATTTCATTTTTTTAATCAACTATAAAAACTCTACCACTATCATTCCTCCAATATAACTTCTTCTTCACTATTATCCAAATTTTTCAATGAATAATTTGTAACATCATCATGAAATTTAAATCTATAAATCATAATATTTGAATCATCATATTATACATAAATTCCAAAAAACATAATTGTATACATCACAATGAAAATGTAATGATAAAAATATCTTACATGATTATACATATTTGTACCGTTATACATGATATTTCTTAACAATTTCTTCCCCTAAATTATTGATAAAATTAGGGTTCCCATTACATATTCTCCCTTATTCCAATATATAACATTAGATCCCCCAAAAGAATTCTCGGTTTTGAAACCTCTTTTATGAGAACGTATCTATTTTCTAGAATTCTATCCTTCTTCCATCTATGAAATGTTTTTAAAAGTTAAAATCTATTTTTTTAATATTATAGTATAATAAGAAAAATTATATTTTCACCATGTAATTAGAAAATAGATGGTTATTTTATCATCATGATTTTATATACCCTACAATCTTAATATACCATTGGTTAACATATTATTTCCCAATGTATTAACACCTTCTTAGTTTAGAACATTCTAAGGGGGACTTTTCCACTTTCCCTATTATATCCTTTAAATCCCGGAAACTTCTATATCCTTGATAAAATTTATCATAGCACCCAAATAATTATTAATATATTCAATTATATGAATCAAGTCCAATTTTAATCCATTGCTCACTCATATAGTTTTTCAAATCAAGAAAATCCCTTTTTGAATAATTTTGTTCTTTAAAATCTTCCACTTGTTGCTAAATCTATCAAATATAGTATCATAACATCCATATATATTACTAATAATTTTCCTAAATATCTATTAAAAAATCATCACACATAAACTAATTTTTCAAGAAAGACAACATCATACACTAAAGGTGTCAATTATATACCAGTTTTGATTGAGTTCCAATACTAGTCATTCATATCACTGTCAGTTACAAATAATCCATATAATAAAATAGACTATTGAAATAAAAAATTATCCCATAATGATATGTTTTATTTGATAACAATATATGATTCTATTTTAGATTATTCAATGATGAAAATAAAAATTACTAAATATTATATCAACACTTTACAAAAAAAATAAACAATAGGAATAAAATTCATTCAATGACCACTCATGAAATAAAATTCAAAATGGTTTATCAAATTCATAAAATATAAAATAAAACACATGTTATAATATTTTAAAAAAATAAGTATAACTTTATCCCCATTAATATGACATCACAACATGAGTTAATAAAGATATTAAAGAGGTGGAAACTTGAAAATTTCATACCTCATGAGGGATATTTGGATTCATTCCCATTTGAATCTGCAACATGTAAAATGAATCAGTAAAGGGTGAGTTTACAAATATATGAGAGACATTTTCCTTGGTTAAAATACATTTCAAATTTAATAAACCATCTATATATTTTTCATTCATGAAATTCTATTAAATTTCAATAGGTTTTTACATTGAATGATGAAAAATATTTTTTAATAAATAGACAATGTTATATATATCATAACATATAACTACTAGTTATATTGTTTTTACATTAATATCCCTATGATATAGTCTAATAAAATAATCTATGAATAATCCTCTAACACAGACACATATTATTACCCATTTTAACTCAAATTGATTAATTTTGTTTCATTGTGTTTCATGTGTCACACTATTAAATAACAAATAATAACCCCAATGAATTAGATTTTCGTCCAACTATAAGTCCTCCAAATTAATATTTTAAAACCCTATTAAATTCTAGATATCATTCATTATTAAATAAATTGATATAAATATATGTGGAATAATTATTTCTTTTAATTATACTTGCAACATTTATATGAGATTACGCTGGATTTAAATAAATGCTAACATAAACATTGACAAAAAATAATGTATTGTACGTTAATGTATTTAAGTAAATAGGACCTCCATTTAGCAATAGGAATTGTTTTTTAATAACTACTATATTAAAATTATCATTTCACTCACATGTTCCTTCTTGTATATGGATGGATAATCATCTACATTCCCCCATTCCCAAAAATTAAAAAATATTTTTTTGATATACTATTATTTTATGATGAAATAATGAATAGTAGGTCATGTTATTTGAAATCATAGACATAATTTTCTTTCACAATGATGTTGCATCTCAATTGGTAGTTTTTAGTACTAAAATAATCACAGTGAATGACTTCATCACTGTAAAAAGTAATAACACAATCAATATAAACAATCATAAAAAATATTTTTTTTTGACCTTCTATAGTTATGAAAAATCATTCCCTTTATGATCAATATTTTTCATTGGACTCATATAATCTAAAGTACCATTCTCTAGAATAATTACTCAATACATTAAGATCCTTATACAATTAAAAACATCAATATAATCAATATTAATTTCAAATAACACAGGTTTATCAATGTAGAAAAATATGTTATGTTCACTATAATGATGTGCATATATTACATACCTGAAAAAATATATTTAAACATTAATTGTGTGAAATGTACATGAAAAAATTTGATGGTTTAATTTTGAGAATGTAGACGAAATATATCATAGAAATAAAGTACATATATTTTTTAGTATCCCTTATAATTAATAATGGAAATATTTCATTCAGTCCAATAATCCTCATTTATATTTTTATAGAAACCCATTTTTTAAATAAAACATATCTTACTTTTATATTTTTTATAAGAATACTATTTTTACTGAACATTAATTCATTTCAATTATTATAAATCTTTTATATACTCCTTAAATTGTGTTTTAAACCAATAAAAAATAAGATATTATGAGGACCCAACTGGTTTTCCCTTGTTTCTAATTCCAATAACAATAACTTTTAGAGAGTTATTATTTCAAAACCAAACCACTAGAACATATTATTTCATGAAATTATTTACAATTTTTATATATATATTCATTTTTAAATATTATACATTATCCATGGAACATGTATTCTATGTTTTTTATTGTAAAGGAATCTTACATGATACGAGAATAATGAGTTTGAATTTGAATAATACTTTTTTATAAATATGAATGTATTTTTTTGGAAAAAAATAAAAAAAAAATTAGTTACCCATCAACACTAAATATTACATAATATTCTAACCAACATTGGAAGTTATTTTTTATCTTAATTTTCCATGTTGTTGATACCAAATATTTCTCTTTGTTTCCCGCCACTGATATATCTCACATAATGTGTGATCATACATTAGAATAGTAAGAGAATTATTTTTATAGATATTGATTTTTTATTTAAATAAAAATAATATATGAAAAAAAAAATTTCATATAAATTAAATATCTTGGATAGTTTTCATTATCCTCAACATCGATAATAAAAAAACTATGAAAAAAAATTAAAATCTATAATTTAATATTATTATTATAACCTAATTGTTTGATTTGTGTGTATGAATCATAATATATAAATTATGGAATTTTTTTTATTAATTAATTGTAAATGAAATTAGAAACTATAGAAAAATAGTTGTTTTTTTAAAAAAACAATATGTGTGCAACATATTTTAGTCTTATTAGATTCCATTAATCAATTTTTATAAGTTATTTTTATTACTTTTATATTTTACATAGTAAATCAAGTATTTTTTCATTTATCTAGTGTTTTATATGCATGTATTAATAATTAATATTTTTTATTTAAAAAAATATTTTACCAATAAGAGGGTTTCTATAAGGACCCGACGATAAATATTACATAATCGAGAAAATTATTTTAGAATTATTATTTTATATTTCTAATGATATTTTCATATTATAGTTTTATTATGCTCAGACACATTTCATACATTTCAACCCACGTTCATACCAAGTGGGTATGACTAAAAAACACATTTATTATAATACATGCGCTTTTATTAAAACTAATAAATATTTTCATGAAATTTCATTACAAAATTCATCTTGGATCTTTCATTTATTTTAACCATCCTTAAAACCTATTAAAATAAATTTTAAAACATGGTATGTGCACAAAATGCTCAGTAAGTCATATAAAATGATGGATATAAACTGTTATTTCATGAATACTTATAAACATATGAAATCATTTTCACAATGACATACTTATCACTCATAAAGAATCAGATTATTGATTTTTGAACCATGAGATTTCCATAAAACATAGAAAAAATAAATAAAACAAAATGGGTATCATGGTTCATTACATGATTAATATTTTATCCCTCATGGATACCTTAATATTTTTAGCCTTCTCACCTAGCTTGCAATGTTTCCATCATAGTTACCTTATGGTGTAATCCTCATAGTTACTCTTAGAGTAACCATACGGCTGACCTCTAAATTACACATACACAATTAATTGAATAGATATATAATTCCCACCATTAAACATAAAAAAACTAAATAACAATAATGTAATCGTAAAACAAGATTATTCACATCATATAAATCATTCCATAAAAAAGAAGTGATATTAAAAGAGGATTTTCAAAGGAATGCCCCTTAAAATATCATATATTTTTAGTGAGATTTATTATAATTAATGTAATATGTGTATAGAATTTATATACACATAATAAAAATAAATATTATGAAAATTACATTTCATATATAATTATAGTACCCCTTAATCAATAAAGTATAAGGTTTACCCAATGAATAGAAATTGGGATAGGATTTTTAATACCTAAGGTTCGTATTAATTGAAATGTTTTTAAACATCCATTATAATGGTTAAAATAATATTATTAATATTTTATAGAAACATAATCATGTTTCTAACACTTTATACGATCATTTTATAACATCATTCCACCCATTCACTAATAATATTTTGTTATTTCCATTAATTCTAGTGTGTGCTTTACATGGTTTACTTGGTCAGTTCGTAATGGTTTATCTTGTTCAGTGGAAGTGAAACACCATATGTGGAATGAAATGGTATTAATATATTTTAGAAATATTAAATGAATCCATCAATCATTTTGTTATTAGATATAATTATGAATCATTAGATAAATAATTAATGGTATTTGTTTTGATCATTTTGGTGGTTCTTTGATAATCATGAACTAGTTTCTTATATAATTTAATATTATATATATATATAGATAAATTAGAGAACATATAAGTGGTTATAACTACACCTTATAGTACATTCAATCAATTAAAATGGGTTTTAAACAGCCATCAAGGTAGTAAGGGAAATTGAAGACACATCATCCACGATTTCTGTAAATCGACATATCACAGATGGTGTATTTATTTTTAGAATAAGTGGAAGTGGATAAGAATTATGATGATGAAATTTTCTAAATACATGATAAAATTAAATTATATTTATGAAAATAAAATTTTAGTGCCTCTTAGATAAGGGGATGTGAAGAGATTATAAGAAAATAAAAAATTTTAATATTAAAAAAAAGAAGATGAAAGTTGATTTTGACCTCATGAATTATCATCCATGAGAACCTCCTTGAGGAAATTAGTTTTGAGATTTTGGTGAGACAAGATAGTATTTGATGTTGGGAAGAGGCGTGGGAATATGAATTGGTAATATTTGAAAACTTATGAAAGCGTGAGAGGTGTTAGGAAAATAGGGTTTGAGGGGCGGTATTTATAGTGGAAGAGGGAGTGATTCAAATATTTTAATTATTATTTTATTATTTTGTTCAAGAAAAGAAATATTGTTGGTGATTGTGACTAAATTCAACAATTAGTGCTTGTGAGTTCAAACAAAGGGTTCTTTCCTCTACAGATCATCATCAATGACTCAATAATTCATGTATTTATCTTATTTCATAAATTATTATATTTCATTATACACAAAAAAAATTAGTGTATTTCAGAAAAAACTAGAAACAACAACCCCAACTATTTTTGTATGTGTAGAATCCAAAAATAAACTCCAGTTTTTTAATAATAATTTTATAAATATGAGAAATTTAATTTTCAAATAAATCATAATTTATTTAAAAAATTGCAATTTTAAAACTACAAAAGATTTTATAACACCTTAAAAAATTAATCACGGTCTTATCAAAGTATCTAATAAATGTAAGAAAATATTAATAATATATGATTATATTTTATAAAAAATAAATTATCATTTAAATTATAAATTATTTATGAAATTATAATAAAATATTTATGACTCCCATAAATATCAACAAATAATTTATAATTTTTATAAAAAGTATTTATTTTTTCAATGATATACATATATCATATTTTCACTTATAGGATAGATTAATTTACATTATTGGATATATTAATATTACTACAGAAATGTTAATATTCCATCAATATAAATTCCTTTGTTTCTATAAATATAAATTAATTGATTATCAATTTATAATGAATTTAAATATTTGATTCTAAAATGAAAACAAATTATTTTATAAGTACATATGCTGTTAAATTCTCCCCACCTTATTGAAATTACGTCCTCACAATTTTTACTAACATATTAAACTAGTGGGGTAACCTTCCCTCCTTATCATTTTCAGATTCTCATGTTGCTTCTTCTACCATGTGGTTTCAATATAAAATCATAACCTTGATGATTACCATACTCCACACAACATTCTATCTTTGACCAAGAATCTGAATATGTTTCTCTTCAAAAGTAAAGTTCTCTACCAGATAAAACACTTCTTGGATAAAAACATGAGATTAATTTAGGACATAATTTCTCCTCATCGAAACATGGAAATGATTATTTACCTGAGATAAACATGGATGAAAATCTACTCATTTGGACACTTATCCAAATTTCATTATGATTTCATAAGGTCTAAGGAACAATTGAAAAAACATTCCTTTCAAAACAATAATAAGAACTCTTTTCTATATTGATATTTAAATAATAACCTGATAACCTACCATGAATGAAATTTCATTCATCCTCTTATATATATAATTTTTATTCATATTTTAAGCTGAATTCATGTTTTATTGTATCATATTCACTTTCCAAGCTACTTCCCATACTAATTCTGGTCCCATCAACTTCTTTCCTCAACATCATTCAAAAATATTTGTGTTCAACACTGCTTCCCATATAATGCCTCAAAACATGAAATATGTACACTCGAATAGAATCTGTTATTATAAAAAAATATAAACTAAAGAAATATGAGGATCAAAAATTCTCTTGTAATCCATCATAGAATATCAAAGATAATCCTATAATGTCTGAATTTTTCGCTCTGAATGTCCATTAGATTGAGGATGAATGGCTATGTAGAAATTTAATTTTATTCTGAACATCTTCTGAAGACCCTTCAAAAATATAGAAGTGAACTAGTAGTCAATATTTGATACAATGTAAAGGTTAACTCCATGAATACAAAAAAAAAATCATTGATTTATAGTAAAAAAATCTGATCCAATTAAATAGTATCTAAAATATGAAGGAAATGTGAAGATTTAGTCAGCTGATTAACAATAACCCAAATCCCATTTTATCCTCATGAATTAATTAGTATTCCACTATGATTTCCATTGATATAAATTCCCATTTCTACTCTGGCAATAACTGACTGACTAACTGAATGGACTAAAGGCCTTCCTTTTTTATTATTTTTCATAATATACCTATCAAGTGGTGAGGTGGAACCCTTACAAGGCCCGAAGGCATAGAGGAAATTAAAATACAATAAGATCTTAGAGGAAATCACACAAACAATACAACTTAGAACTAATCCCCCCATTACATGTCATGATTCCACCACTCCACCTTCGAAAAGCTAGTCAGTTAGGTGTCATGTGTAGAACTACACAGACCTGGTACTAAGGGAAATAACATATCCCCTCATTCTTCAAATTCTTGTTAGCTTTGCTTTGGTGATTTTTCCTACTACTAATTCTCATCTAGAGCCATATCCCTTGTATTATAAATAGCACATCTACATATTCATGTGGCTTGAAGGACTTACGTTGTCTTGGATGCCTTGATGTGGCCTAAAGGACTTGAGAGACAAACGACCCAAAGGCCTTGGTAGGCTCAAAAGCCTTATAGGATCTGAGGACCAACCAGATGGTACAAAGGCCAAAATGAATGAATTGTTCCAGCTACTACAATACCGTATAGTTCCTGCTACAGTACCAACTATAGTAGCTACTATGGTATCTCCTATAGTACTACTAATGTACCCCAAAAATATGTCTCCACCCAGATTAGATCTTGAGGTCTCATGAATACACTTTCTGAGTCCTCACAGACCAGGTTGAGGCTAATGTGCACACTCTGGCACTGGAAAAGGATAAAGCATCCCCTATGGTAATTGGGACCCAACTTTAACTGATTGACAAGACAAACATTTCATGTTAAAATATGAAATGTCTCTTTCCATTCCATACAACTAATAAAAAAACTGATGGTTTTTGTATATCATAGTTCTTCTAGGATGAATTAAAAATATAGAACTATGACTTTCACTTAATAACTCCTTCATCAACTATGAAACACATGTCACACATAAGATCCTCCCAAATATTAAAACACAATGTTTACCTATGTTGAAATCTGGAAAATTACATTTTTAATAAATGCTACCATTTTTTACAACTCATGGTCATTCTTTTATGCTTTAATAATTAAATATGATATACAAAACCTCACTAACACTAAAAAATAGTGGAATTTCCAGAACCAACAACATCAATAAAAAAATAATCAACCCAACAATAAAGGTGTCATATTGTAAACATAACATGGTTAGTGTTTCATGGTGTTTTGACTCAATGAATATTCAACATTATTTACTCTTCTATGATGGTGATTTATTGGGAAATAATAATCCTTTACCATGTCGAGCCATCTTCTTTGAGAAATATTTAATTATTTATGACAGAATATATACTTCAGAAATATATGATCATTATATATTTCACATTTTTTTCTTTATAAATGATGACTCCAAATTTTTACAAACAAAAACACATCTTTTATTTCCATATCATGTGTGGGAAATTTTAACTCTTTCGGTATCATTTGATTCAAATAATAAGTAATTATCTTATTATTATTCATTATAACACAACCAAGTCCCTTTATTGAATCATCGTTATAGATGAAAAATCACAATTTCTGGAAGGCATGGAAAAAACTAGATCATTTGACAATCTCCACTTCAGTTCTTAAAAACAATAATCACATTCAAATATCAAAATAAATTTAACCCATTTCGTTTTAACATAGTTATTGGGATATAAAATCATGAAATGTTTTTATAAAACTATAGTTAATAACATTCTAATCAAAGAAAACAATAAATATCTATAATGTTTTTAGGTTTGATCTATTCATTAACCACATTGATTTTGTTGGCATCAACAATTATTCCCTTTTTATTAACAATTGTACCTAGGGAATGAAATCTATTGCAACCAAAAATCACATTTTCTAAATTTCCCACACAACTTATTTTCATTACGAGTTTTTTAGAATATTCACAGAATATTCTATTCATAAGATCCAAAAATACAAAAAGGAGATTTTTTAAACAAAAAGGAATTACAAAAAACACAAAATGCCTATATCAAGTATGAAAATCCATTTGAAAAATTTCATTTTACTACACTATCATCTGAAGGTACCTGGACCTATATTTATTGATGGAAAAATATTAAGCTACCTAGAGCTGATAAAACAAGTCATTGATATGAGGAAATGGAAACTTATTCTTAACCGTAAAATTATTCAATGAACTATAATCAATGAATAGTCTCAAAGAACCATCTTTATTTTTAATGAACAAAATAGGAGAACCCCATACTGATGTGTGAGGATGACTTAAGCCTTTACCAAGAAAATCCTAAAACTAATTTTAAATTCATGTAGTTACATTTGATCTATCTGATAAGGGGTTTTTTAAATTGGCATAACATCAGGAACAAAGTCAGTGGTAAATTCATCATCACAATTCGGTATAACACCCAGAAAATCCTTAAGTAAACAATCTAGGAATTTATTTTTTACCAATACATCAATAATATGAACAAATCTCTTATTTCCAATAATATGAGTTAGATAACATTCATTTCCATATTTTAATAGTTTCTCAGCTTCTTGATATATAATTAATTGTATGGGTTCATTATTGTACAAAAATTGAAACTCATTCCGAAAAACTACTTCATTAGCTCTAGAATAAATAAAAGAATGATAAACAAAAAGTCAATCCATACCCAGAATAATATCAAACTATACAATGGGAAAATCAATAAGGTTTTCATGTAATGAAATTCCATCGACAAGAAGGGGAGGATTATTGTAATTATTTATTAGTATAAAATTTCCCATTATTATTTTAACCATAAGTTCTAATATCTTTTCCTGAGGTGAAAATTTTAAATTACGTGAAGATTTCTCAAAAAAAAAAATATATAGACCCCATATCAAAAAATATTATACCAAAATATTAACAAAAAAACAAACAAACTAATAATATTTCATTCGATTTCCTGACATCTATTAATGCAGTCACAAAAGATATCATGTTGACTTTATTCTTATAATTTTTATCATTTATGTCATTCAAATCTTTCTTTGTGTTGGTATTTTCATAATGAACCTTATTATCACATTTGAATGAATTTAGATATTTCTTATTATAATTAATCATAATATGATTTCAATTTATGTCTTGAGATATTTTTCCAAACCATACAGATAAAAAATATTACCATATTTGACAATGAATTCCCCAAGGTGATTTTTACCACAGTTCAAAAAATTAAATATTGGTCTTTAATGTAATTATATAAATTTGGTTAGTTGTTACCCATTATTTTTATTTGTCTATTTTATTTTAATTATTTTCAAAGTGCACATGATCATTAAAAAATTTAATTTCTCCCGTCTATGCACATCATATGAGTTTCTCGTAATGTTTGAATCATAGGAAGGAAAATCCCTTTTATATATTCTCTTCAATCCTAAGAAAAAATTGATTATTTTGAAATCAAGATCCCAAATTTGAATTGTTTAATACCATTCCAATAAGATGAATTTTTATTTATACACATCCACTAAAATCCCCCACCTTTTAAAAAATCATGTAATTTTTTATACTTCCTATGTCGAAAAAACATAGGAGAATATTTTTAAAGGTAAAAAGATCTTAAATTCATCCCATTACAAGGCAATGATATCATCTAAATACCTATTATTATACACCATTGACCTATACTTGTTATCTTCACCTTCAAAATAATGAATTAAAGGACTGAAATTTTGATTACCTAAACACCCTATGAAATCAAATATCCTATCAAGGGATTTAATCCATCCTTCAGTGACCACTGGTCAGAAGATTCACAGAATGTATGAGGGTGTTTTAACATAAAATTTTCCAATATGTTCTTGTTCCTTTGTGGTGTTTCTAGTTGTCCTCTTGCATAAATTCCACCCCCTCTTATTTCTTCTGTCAGCTTATCCAAATCTTTCAAAATCTGGTTATTCCAAATCCCTACCATTCTAGTTTGCAGATACAGAGAGATACCAGCCTCTCATTTCCATCTATCTATAGCTTCCCTATTTCTTCTACGAAAACCCATTTTGATTAGACATATCATAGATGATGCAACATGGTACTCATAAAATAGTATATAATGTCAAAATAACCATAAGGTAAATATATTTTATCTTATTTTATTTACATAGTCAATGAGGACCCAAACATAATCAATAGGTAATTTAGTAAATTTTTTAATAAATCACCTTTTTCATTAAGAAATATCTTTTTAGTTTAAATTTATATAGAGTTAGTAAAACATTAATAAATATGATCCCACAATAAAAAAATTGGGTACAACTTTAACAAAATTCATTTTTTCAAAGTTCAAAATCTATTATTAAATTGATGAAATATTTTAATGAAAAGTATTCACAACATTCATCTTGGATTATCCTATTCACTTAACCATACTTAAACCCTATGAATAACATTTTAAATCATTGTATGAGAAAAAATCTTTTTAAGTGATTTAAAAAGAAGTATAGAAACTGTTGGGTCATGAATACTTATAAATATATGAAATCATTTTCACAAAGTCATATTTCTCACCTGTAATATATCATATACTTACACATTGAAACATGAGATTTACATAAAACATGGAAAACATAAATAAAACCATAAGGGTATCCTAGGGAACTACTTAGTTAATATTGAATCCCATATCAGTAAATTATTAATTTTACCATAATGAATACCTTACAATGTAACCCTTACGTCTACCTAATAGTTTAACAATCATATTTACACTTGGAGTAACCATACAACCAACCTCTCATATACACAAACCAAATGCGCTGGAGGCTGATATAAGTATCAACCTTAATCATAGAAAATGACCAAGAACTAGAACATAATCATAAAACAATAATACCTACCTCATTCAAATCATTCACATATTTCAATAAATAAAATGAAATGAAAACAAGTTTTTTAAAAATAATTCCCTTACAAATATCATATATTTGATGTTATATTTAATAAAATAAATAGAATATGCATATAAAATAATAATTTACATTATAAATCCTAATAAATTTAAAATTACATCGAATAAATAATCTTATTACCACATAATCAATAAGGTTGAAGGTTAACCCAAACAAGGGAAATTTGGTGAATAATTATCATACCCCGGGTTCGCTTCATTTCAAATGTGTTTAAACCTTATTTAAAATTGTTAAAAGAGTTTTATTTATATATTCAATAAAGATAATCATGTGTATAACACATTTCGATACATTTTAGGACATTATTATACCGATTTATTTTTAATAGTTTTTCATTTTTATTATTTTCGATGCACTTATTATATGGTTTTCATGTTTGGTAAGTAATGGATTTTCTTATCGAATGGAAGAAAAAATACATAAGTGCAATAAAATGGTATTAATATTTGTCCATAATATTAAATTATATTTGAAATAATTTTTTATATAGGATGATGAATTAATAGAAAAAGCATTAATGCTATTCATTTGGATCACTTTGGCTGTTATTCGACAATGATGAACATGTTTCATTATATAATTTAATATTATTTTTATATGTTAATTATAGAACATAAAAGTTATTATATAATTAACATCAACATATTTTTCAACCATTTTTATGGTTTTTTGACAATCTATAAAGGAGTTAATTGAAATTAAAAACCCACCATCCACGATGTTCGTAAATCAACAAATCATGGATATTGTTTTTAATTTTAGAATAAGTTGGAGAGGAAAGGATGTATGATTATGAATGATTTCATAAAAAATATAACATTATATTATATATGAGATATTATTGGTTTCATTCCACTATATTAAGTATAGGTTAAGAGAGTATAAGAAGATATAATAAATTGAAAATTGAATAAAAGAATTTGAAAGATGATTTTTATATCTTGAATTATCCTCCTTGATAACCTCCTTATGTTCTTCGGTTTTGGAATATTTGTCGGACCAAAAAATCTTGGACATGGGGAAGATGCTTGAATAGAATATTTTTCATTATTTTTACAGTGGTTAAATATTTCGTTGTGTGAGGATAAGAGGGAATGAGGTGGTATTTATAGTGGAGGAGGGGGTGGGATTCCCATTATTTTAATCATTATTTTATTATTTAGCTCAAATTGAGAAATAGTGTTGGTTATTTTTAATTAATATAGTAATTAGTGAATGTGATTTCTAAATAGAGTTTATTTCCACAATAGAACATCATCATCAACTCAATAATTCATGTATTTATCTTATTTCGTAAATTATTGTATTTCACTATTCACCAAAAAATTCAAGTATTTCAAAAAAACCCCAAAAATTCACCCTAACCATTTTTCAATGTGTAGAATTAAAAAATGAAATCCATTTTATCAAAATAATTTTATAAATAAGGGAAATTTATTTTTAAAATTAAATTATAATTTATTCAAAATATAACATTTTTAAAACTATAGCTGATTTTATATCACCTTGAAAAATGAATAAAGGTATCATAAAATTATATTATTTCCATAATAAAACAAAATAAAAAATTATGATTACATTTAATGAAAAAAACATCAATATTATAAAAAAATTTATAAAATTGTGATAAAATATTTATGACTCATAAATATATCAACACATGATTTATAATTTTAAGAAAAATTATTTATTTTTCCATTGATATAAATATATCAAATTTTCACAGATAAGATGGGTAATTTTAATTTATTGGTCAGATTATTATTCCTGATGTGAAGTTACTCTTACATTAGTCTAAATTAATTAATTTATGTAAATATCTATTATTTCATTATTAATTTATTATGATTTTAAATATTTCTTTCTAGAATGAAACCAATTTATTTTATAAGTACATGGGTTACTAATGTTTAATCACATTTTGATCACATTATCTAAAATTAATTCCTTCTACTTATAGGTATTAAATTTCATAAAATTATTTCCACATTTAGAATTATGAGGATCAATTTATAAAAATAGAACACATTTTTTTCAAATGAATATTAATCATAGAAAAATTTATAATCTCTGTAAAGCATAATTTGGGTTTATGTAGTTTAAAAATATGCTCTAACATTATTCATGTTAGAATTAAATCTTATTGTATGAATAGAATTATTCCCCTATCATCTTAATATTGAATTTTTTTTGTTAATAAAAACATTTCCATTAAAATGACAAATATAATATTTATTTAAATGAATGTTACAAAGTGTCACTCTCATATTATTAAATACCGTATATCATTCCACAATGGGATAGAATAATGTCACGAATAAATATAAATGTTGATTTAGTGTATAATGAAATTATATTCATGGGGGTGATTTATTTTAAATTTTTATTTACTATATATATTCATTAAAATTTTATGAAATAATGATGTTGTAATTCAATAATTAATTGAAGTACTTAATAATGTTTTTTTAAATTATTAAAATTAACAAAATCTAGTTGAGTTTTAGTGTTCCATGAATTCAGTGATAAAATTTAACATATTAGAGTTTGTAAAATATTATATTTAATTTGTTTCATCGTATTTATCTCTTGTGTAAAATTAATATAATAGTGTCAAAATTGACATTAATGATGTTTTATAAAAAAATAATATATTAATAAATGTTAAATTCATAAAAATATTATCTTTTTCGATATGAATGGAATATGCGTTAAAATTTCATCAATTGTTCATTGTGAATTAATTTTTCCATTTATTATAACATTTTTAACAACTTATTATTAAAATATTTATGATCACTGTTACGTTACAAAATAATAATTGAAGGTATTAATAAAAGAGATAATATCTAAAATGATAGAAATAACTTTGTTAATTTCATTTGATGATGTTATTTTGACATTATTCTATTTTTATTCAACTTCATGTCTGGAAGAATTTGGATTGAGAATGTCTGTATTACATTAAATTCTTATAATAAATTTCATGTGTGTGCTTCCCCTCCCTTATTAATGGACACCCATCCATTATCTTCTTCACACGACATTTATACTTAGAGTTAAACGAAACCATAAAAACTTATTAATAAATACCATATCAAAATTATAGAGTTGATATAATTTCTAAAATACTAACCACAGAGTCCTTAGGAGTAGGTCAAAAATACTTCTTCCAATGAGGACACAATCAAATTAGCATATCCCTTGATTTTTTTACATACAATTTCATCAACAATAAATATATGATTTTCACCATAAGAAATAACATAATAATCCAAAATAAAAAAAAAGTTATTATGATTATCAAATAACCATTATCCACCATCTTAACCATTGAATGGTAAATGAATGTATTGTCCATGCATCGATATGAATTTTTGTCACCATGTAGTGATACATTATATCTTGCATCACCATATTTTATAGATTTTTATTATGATTGATTTAATAATTATACATTCTATTTATGAAATAATTATTATTCTAGAACAATAATTCCTTGTATACCTTTTTATTATCCATTCTGTTGGGAAAAGATAACATCACTCATGTGTATTTGTATATTACCACCTGCACGATGAGATAAGATTCGACTTTCATTCCAATTTTATATATATGTTAATAAGGATTTATTTGAAATATATATATATGTTTTATATGTAATGATAATATTTTCAAAATTTTAATTATTATTTAACAACATTTCCTTCCATCAATCAAAAAATGAAATCCTAGTTCATCCGTACATACAGCCAACAATATCCATAAATAGTGCAATTCGTTTTTCTATCAATAAAAACTATTATTGACCATAGATATATATTTTTATGTATTAATTATATATTATATATAAATCATGAATAAGATTTTTGTGATTATGTGGCCATGATCAACAAAAATGGAAAAAACTACTAAACTGAAGCAGACATGAACTACAAAGCAGTTATCACTTGAAATAGTTTTTTTAATAATTTATCCATTATAAATAAGTGATAAAACAATATAATTAAAACATTTATTGTATTATTTTTATTTTTAGGAATTTTTATTATATTTATAATAGACTTTAATTTATTATAAATTTGGTTATATCACTTTTGAAGCAAAAGGAACAGAATGTAAGGGTTTTATGTTAGAATCTTATTTTTTTTCAAGATTTTTCTTGATTAAGTTATAACAATGAAATATTATGATCCACCAACAAATAAAATCATGAATTTTCTTCTATGATTGTTACATTGATAAATTTTATTTTTCAAAATAATTTAATTTTACTCATCCAAATAACTCCTAAGTCAACAAATATATTTTTAAGTAAAATGGACATTATTTTTCTCATTAGTTGGAAAAACATTTCCATAAATACTAATTATTCCATAAAATGATAAATTTTAGTTTTTCATTAATATACTATAATATTTTTAATTAATTTCATCCAAATTTTTAAATTTTAAAAAAAATGATTAAAATATATCATCTTGTCATTTTCTGGATGAGGTGGTATTTAAATTTTTTAAAAAATGTTAAAGGAATGTTTTATTTTGTCTTTCAAGGAATTAATATAATTTACCTGAATAATTTCCAAAAAAATAATTGAATATACCTTTATAATTTTCCATTTTTATTTTCAATGAAATTTGTTTCATTAATATTTTTCTAATTTTTATATTTTAAAACTAATTTAAAAATGGAATGTTTGTTTTCATCATGAATATTGTAATGGTATTTCTAATTAACAAAAACAACAAACATTATATTTCTTGTGTTTTAAAATGTATATTATACAATTGAATAATAATTATTCATTCTTCAGATGGTTTATTTTTATGATAAATATTGAATTATCAAACCTTTTTTCATTTGTTTTAAGAAATAAAGAAATTTGGAAATGTTTATTAAGAACTTTTCTTTTCCATGGGGTTTTCAAGTGTATCAGGATTATTAATTTCTTTTTAATGTGTTATGATATGATGAATCTTTAATGATCTTTTGAAACACACAAATATTTTTTTCATTATAATATGGGTCGTACTTATATATCTTTCAAATTCAATGGGTAAATACAGGTTTCTCATGTGATAAACTTGACTAAATTGCGGATTGAACGAAGTCCAGTAAGTGACTTTATCAACAAAGATTATCATGGGAGTGAACAATGTATACATAAATAGTTTGTGGAGTGCACCAATTCTACTGTGATGGACATATAAATTAGACTTTAGTAATATGGAAATCATTTATATGGTTAATTATATGACCCAAATCGTTGTCTTATTACAATGTCAATCTCCCACCACTTATGTTTATTGATTTCATTTTGACTTATGTACTTTGGAATAAAATGGATTATATTATGAATTTATTTTAATATCATTAATAATAATTTTTTGATATTTATATTTTAATAACATTAACACTTATAATTATTTTCATGTCAAGATTATATGACCATTGTTATCCCCATGTTTACCCTTAATCAGCATTGAAGTTGACCATTTATTATTTCTTATTTACAAAATTTATTATGAATGGTTTTTTGTATGATTTTATATGAAGGTTGATAGTTATGAAGAGATATTTAGTATATTACATAGAATTATATTATACCAATTTGTTAAGTGTCCATGTTTCCAAAATCTATGGACATATATGATTCTAGCATGGATCTTTATGTTATGTAATGAATATTCATGTATTATGAGTTAATATAATTATATTAAATTAATGGTCAATTTAGTTTTTATCAATGTAAAACCCTCATATTTTATGAAATATTATTTCAATAAATTTTATTTCTTCTACAGCTTAGGTGACATGCAATAATGATTTTTCACAAACAATGAAAAACTGTTAATAATATTGTTTAAACACAATTGTTATTTTATAGATTTTAAACATGTAGTAATTAATATGAATAATAAAATTTATAATATTTAATATAATGGTATAATAAAAATAAACATATTGAAAAAATGGTACACAATATTTTGTAAAGTCTTTATATATTTTCCCAATATTATTTTCTAAAAAAATAAGTTTTTTTGTAATTAATAAGAAAAATAATTATTCAATCCATTATGAAATTTATTTTGTAAAATAAAAAAATCATGTTAAAGTATTCCTAGGTTGAATTCTAGGATTTTTTGTAAAAAAATAATTTTTTCAATGAATAGTGAAGAATTCAAGTTTTAATATGAAATCCTATTTTCAATTAAAAGATTTATTTGGATAATTTATGTTGTTAAAAAGGTTTTAGATTGAATGTTTTTCAATTATTTTTATATTAAAACATTTTATGTGATTTTAATCATTTTAAACTTGTTTTTTAAAATTAACACTTCTAAAATATTTGATCATTTTCTATTTGGAAAATTGTATTCTCATCATGTGTGTGGGATTAAATTTAAATTAAAATTTTAAAAATATATAAATAGAACATGTAAAATTTTATTATAAATTTTTAATCACCATAATATATATTATGTAATAATTTATTAATAATGTGTCTTCAAAATGAAAATTTAAAACAAAAAAAAATTATTTATCGTGTATAAGGATAAAATTGGTTTAATGGGGGTTAAAAAAATGATAAGAGAAGAAATATCCTTGAGGATTATCCTAGTATAATGGGGATGATATTTTGAGACCTTAAATCATATAATTCTAGAAAATTATAATCTATGTATCATTTTTTCAATTTTAAAAAATTTGATAGACTTTATTCTTTTAAGAAAACCTAGTGTTTCATTTGGGCTGTTTATAATAGGACATATCACATCCAAAAAAATTTGATTGTCTAATTCCATAAAAAATTACATCATAAATAATATCCAAAATATTGTTAGGCCTTATTTTGATTATTAATCTCTCCAAATAAGCCTTTAGTTATAAACTTATATTAGATCTCTGAATAAGAGTTTAATTCATAAACATGTGTTTTTATTTTATTTCATATTCCACAAACATCAAATATTGATAAATTATAATGATATAATAAAAGAGTACCTCACATATAATATTATGGTACTATGTTCATTTAATAACCTACAACTATATTATCTTCCATAAAATGGGATACTATATCATTATTCTTGAGTACGAAAGACTACTGCCTTGGTGACTAATGTTATTCATTTTTCATCACCCACAATAAATATAAGATGTATTGATGAAATATTTATTTATATATGATATTTTTAATATTAATATATATTTTTAATTATTATGTCACACATAACGGCTTCTATTTAATTTTTGGGGGAATATGATAATGATGATCTTTGGTACAAAAAACAACCGCCTCACGAAGCTATATGATTCATGCGTCCATTACATGGAATGTAATAATCAATATATTATAAAACATATGTGATATATATAATTTAATAATAATATTTTAATTGTAATTTAGGATTTAACCTTATTTAATTAAATCCATTTATAAAATAAAATTTGCATTCATGCATATGGGTGGCCAACCATCTCCATGAATATTGTATTTCATTTTTTATTTCTAAAATTTATGAATTACAATAAATACATATATAATAAATATAAATTTTATTTATAAAATTTTATAAATTCTATATATTTTCTAACCATGATCAATTTAATAGGATGTGGAAAAAATCATATCATACATGAATGAAAATGAAATTATTTCCAGAAATGTCATATTAACATAAAATTGGTAAAAAACAGGATATATGAAGTCATAATAAAATCAAATATATTATTATATATAAGTATCGTTATTGAAAATATGTATAATTAACATATATTTATTATATATGAGTTTATAATGATTTAAAATGATGTATAGACATATGGAATTTGAATTTTTTCTCAATTTTTCTTCTTGGGGAAATATATTATGTTATATGAGTATCTTATTTTATGAGGTTTATATACATCCCCCTTAAAATTTAATATAATTAATTTATTTATACTCAAGATAATAAAAGATTTATTTAATTTTATTCTCTCATGGGTATTATGACTCATGTTTCCTATTTGTTAATAGTTTTATGTTACAATATCATCATTTATCAAGATTGTTTTTGATTATAAATTCCATACAAAATATTATATTATATACATAAATAAACTAATAAATTTTTATATACTATGATTATATCATGATTATACATGTTTTTAATTATTTTTTCTTCTACTTCCACAATCATGAGTTCAAAAGAAATTAACACGAAATCCCACCTTTCCTTCTCACTTCATTCAAAAACCCAATTTTTAGAAAAATGTATTTTCTAGAAAAGTTTTAAAAAATTATTTTGAAAGTAAATAAATGAGTTAATATTGAAATGTTTACCTGTATTTTATTTTTCAAAAGTTTTTTTATATGAATATTTATATATTTTTTTAAATAAGGTCTATTTGTATTTTTTGAAAATATGAATAAAATCATTATTTTAATATGAATCATATCAATGTAAATACCCAAAATCATGAACTTTTTTTTGAAAAATACTTTTTAAATTTATAGAAGATATTCTCAAAGAAATGGGTTTTTAGATTTTTTTATCAATTTTTAATTTAAAAAATATATTTTTAAAATGAAATGGATATTTTACTAATGGAATGTTACATGTGATCTTTCATTTTAAATTTCCAACTATGTTGACATCGTTTAGTGTTTCCTAATTTTTACTGGTGATGTAAAATAATGATCCCATATTTATTAAGTCTATAGATGATTCAATTTTATGAGGACAATATGTTTATGAACCACATTTCCCTCTCATTGGATATTGAAGAATAAGATTCATATGAAACTTTCTTCTATTTCAATAAGTTCTATCATGATAAAAAGCTTATAATCCCCGCTTCTTATTCTATGGTTTATGATTTGATTATATGATGATATGATAGTAAAACCTATTCATTTTCCATAAGTTATGTTATGATGAAATATTTATGCAAGTGATTTCTTTTATAGTATTTTTATATAATTATTTTTTTATGATCTAAGGGCACAAAGTTGTATAATTTTGATAATGATATTAGTGGGACCTATATCACGCTCTGATTACTTAGGTAATTATAGATACCTCGTGAGATAAATACGACTATAATTGAGAGTGAATACAATTCAATAAGGGACTATGTTCATTATGATAGTCTTTAGAGTGAACCCTTAATACTATTATGGTTTGGGTTTTGAACCCATTCCCCTATTATATTAATGTTGATGATCCTTAGACCATAAAGGAAATTACTTTCTATAAAAACATGGGTGCCAAAAATATATTCTATATACCAATTTTATGTTCTCGTGGTTCATGTTTTTTACCTCTATTATGATTCACGTACTATAAAATAACGACATTGATGAAATGGATAAGTTTAAGGATATATGATACGAAGTGTATGGTTTTAAAATGTTACCATCATCATCTTATACCCTTATTATCATGATATTATGTTATCTACCATGATTAATATTACTAATCATACAATATCAACATTTCTAATGTTTAGTTTTTCATTGGTTGCAATGAAATTTATTATATATTATATGTCTAAGAAGGTTTCTAGTTATGAATACATAGTTTGATATGATTTATCTCACTTGTGCACCAGTTTTTTATGTGTCTATGTTTCCAAATTCAGTAGACAGAAATCATTTTAGTGTAGATTATTATGTTTTATAATGAATATTCATCTAGTACAATTTAGTATTTATTTTATGAAAAGTTTTTCTCATTGTATAAGTCCTCAGGGAAAGGTTTAGATAACTTTTAGAAACTATAATGACAAAAAAATTTGTGATATCACTTAGGTTATGTTTAAGGATTGTTCTATGGATGATTCATATTATAGGAAAGTTTTTTGGAATTTTGTTACTGTGAAGATAAATTGGTTTATATGAAATTAAATCCCTCTCAAGAACCTATATGTGGATTTGGATCTAGAAAATATATAGGTAGTGATAATTACTCAAAAAATTTAACATTTACAAGGAATTGATCATTTCCAATTTCATGAAAATAGTCTATGTTGTACACCTGGTTTGACACTCTTAGGGGATATGATTTGGAATTTCATAAACACTTTATGAACCATCATAAACACTTTATAAACCATCATAAATAATTTAAATATATGATGATAATTAATAAAAAATAATAAATAGCGGGTGACATATATTAAAAATATTGTATCATGATTTAGATATCCTATATGTTATTTTTTAAGGATTATGATATTCAAAAATATGATTATTACTGGTAACACTATTATTTTTTGTGTTTAGTCAATAGTTGGAAACCAAATGAACAATTTTAATGATGATCGTGGTGAACAATGAAATGATTATCCAACAGGTTTACTAAACAATATGGTAGATGGAATTAAAAATCTCACTATGATTGTCCCACAACGATTTCAATCCATGAATCATACTGAACTTTTAAATGAGTAGTGGCAGCAACAAAATTCTATTTAGTCTATCATAAGTTAATTTCAACCTTCTCTGAATGATTTTGTTGATCTTATAGTCAATGGGAAATTGATTAGTACCAATTAAATGATATTTCCCATTATATTTTGGTCAGAACAAGAAGAATTCATTTGGTCTATCTAACATTTTCAAGGAAAATATGAATAATGGTGGGCTCTAAACAATAATACAAGGGAAATGATAAAATTGACTCTATAGATTTGGATTCTCATATAATATTATTTATTAATAATTACTTCCACCATATTATTTATACAAGATGGAGACTAGATTTATTGAGCTAATGTATAATGTTAATAAATCTTTTGGTACCAATGAGGATAATTATACATGGCTTGTGAGGTTTTCATATAGTAATATCAACCAACCTAATATCAAAATTGATTGATTGTTTTGTGTATTAAAACCACGTATCTTATATATATTAGACATAATGAACATTAATACCTCTGAATATATTCTTCAATGTGAACTGGAGGTGGAAATACATATTGGAGATACCTAAAAATCTCATGGTTTTTATAGGAAAATGATGATGCAGTTCAAAGCAAACACTAAAACCCATAGAGATATGAATAATATCCTTCATTTATGATCACTGTGTGGATGGAATCATGGAGAAAATTTTAAAAAGGCTACTTTCTATACGTTTTATGTTTGTAAAGGATGGTTATCATGAAATAGAATGATGATTGGATGGGTTTATGTTAGATAATGGTTCATATAGAGAGATATCCCCATATAATGAACCACCCACACACAAAAGATTGAAATGAAATGAGTATGGGAATAATTATAAGTAGAATGAAAATACAATGGAAAATGATGGTGATGATGTCAGTAACCTCTTAATCCATGATAGAAATGGAAATATCATGTGATAATTATTTTTGATGAGGGGATTCATGACAACATGGTTAAAATTACAATTACCATCCACTATAGAACTACTAATGACTTGTTCGACTCAAGATATATTCAAGAATTAAAATCTGATAAATTTTATAAGGGTGTAAATATTTTAGCCATATTATTGGATATAGAATTACTAGTGATGATTCATAAGGGTAGGATGGTCACATATCTATTATATGATTCCTTTATGATGATTTATTTTGATAATTTGTCTCCAACATATCTAATCATTATTCATATCATTTGATATGATGTTGTCATTTTAATGTGTTGTATTTCTCTATAAAATTCCCACATTCAGTAAAGAAGAAGTGAGGTAGAATTTGATATTCAAATCCAATCTATTATCATCTACAAGTTCTGTAATAATTTTAATATACTGATGGAAATAACATCCATTATATAGATTTTGATTCCTATTCAAGATGGGAATTTATCATAGATATATTGCGAGAAACTCAACATCAATGATATTAATATTATACATTAATTTGAGGATGTAATTACTAAAGAGTTTCATATCCTTCATCCAAAACATGATGTTGATTTCTTCATATAACTCTTACTAGGAGCGATACCTATTTCAAATACTCCCAATAGAATTTTTTTGATCAAGTTGCCTCAATTAATGAAGGAACTACAAGAGAACACTTAAAAAGGATTCACTAGGCCAGGTGTTTCTCCTTGGGGAATACATATTCTTTTTGTTAATAAGGAATGTGGATCAATGTTACCATATAATGATTATAAGAACTTGAGCAAGATCATTATTAAGAAAATGTTTCATCTAACTAAAATTTATAAACCATTTGTTTAAAAATGTGGAGATCAATACTTTTCTAAAATTAAACTTGAATCCGGACATCATTAATTTGAGGGTCAAGAATTTTGATATAATAATGAGAAAATAGTGTATATCATATGGAAATTTTGAATATATTATTATTACATTCAATCTTAAAAATTTTCATTACTATCTTCATTGATTTAATAATTAGAGTATTCAGTGATTACCTTTACTAGTTTTTGGTAGTCTTTATATATTATATTCTTATATATTAATAGTGAAGTGAATAGAGTGAATATAACTTTAGAATTGAAGTGAATACCCTACGAAATGAGAATCTACAAGAAATTTTTTAAAATGAATCATTTTTACTACAAAGGTATTATTTTTGGGTAAAATAATATCAAAAGAGTTATATTAGAATATTCATCAATGATGAATGAGATTGATATTTTTGAATACCATCCATGGTGACAATGAATTTTAGTTTTCTTTATTTAGAATGATATTATAGACTTTTATGTAGAATTTAACATAATTGAATAATCAAATCTCTATTTTTAATTAGAATTTATCTATAATATATTGGACAAAATAATGTGGATAAAAAGTCAATGAACTGAAGAGAATATTGGTTTGAACAACAATTAATTCATTACACTCCATTGGACAAGGGTTCAAATCTATAGTGATACATACATGAATGGATGGGGATGTGTTCTTATTCAAAATGACATGTTTTATCATATAACTCATTTTCGTTGATGGATAAAGTGAAAAAATAGAAACTCATGTTTTTAAGTGAGACGAGTTAATTTTTTCATTAATGATATTCTAGAATTATCTCTATCAATAAAAGAGTGATATATATACAAATTATAAAAGTTTATAGTATATATTAACATGGATGGAGTTGCAAATGGATCATGGAACATGTTTAGAGATGATTAATGATTATGAATATTCAATACATTACCACCTTGGTAAATTGAACAATGTGGACAATGCTTTGATTAGAATGAATCATTCATGTTTATAAATGATGAGTATCATAAAATATCCAATATTTTATTATTTTCAATGAATGGATCTGTAAATCCTAAAGGATGGGGGAAATATTATATTTCACCATTAAATGATCGTTCATCAATCTACGTGATCATTAAAGAGGTTATGATGGAATATTTAGAGTTTTAAAATAAAATTAAAAATATACATAACATTAACCTTGATCATGATTGAATGATAATTTTCTGGAACCATGTATACATTCTATTAAATCAAGATTTAAATTAGGATATGTTATAGGAACCTAATAGTTATCTATTCACAATTCATCTTGGAAGAACGATGATGTATAGGGATTTAAAAGGTATTTTATGGTGAGATATCATAATGAGAGATATATCAAATCTTTTATATTTTTTCTCAGTATGTCATAATGTTAATACTGAGAGAGGAAATATTAAAGATATGTTACATTCATAACCTATAACAGAATGGAAGTTGGAAAAAATCATCACTGTTTTTTCATCTGGAACCACAATACATCTAAAGGTAATAGTGTTATATGGGTTGTAGTTAGATAGCTCAAAACATCAACACCAATAATAGAAATCATAGAATATTTCTCCCTAAATTAGATTTCTTGGATATCCATTATGGAAGTTGTAATTTTTCATGGAGTACCACGTTAACTTGAATCTGATCGAAATCATAGGATTACCATGATTTTATAGATATTTTTCCAAAACATATTGATATGGAATTGTGTTTTAGAACATCATAAAATCCTCAGAAATATGGATATTCTGAGAGAACAATTAAAACTATATTGGATATGTTGAGATCCTTTTTATGTATTTTAATGGTGGATGTGATCAACACCTTTTCATTATTTTGTTCTCATTCAAAAATAGCTTACACTCGAGCATTTACATAGCTATATATGAGGAATTATATGTAATGAAGTATATAATTCTAACATAATGGTAGTGAGTTGGAAAATAAAACTATGAGTGTTTAAGATATTTTATGAAATAATAGATAAGTTTAGAGTCATTCAACAATATAAAAGGGTAATACAAAGTCAGTCAAATTATTTTGTTGATAATTATTGATGTGAGTTTGGATTTGGAATTGCTGAAAATGTGTATCTATAAATTTTCCCCTAGAAATAGGTAATTATATTTATAAGTAATTGAAAAATATTCCCTAGTAATAATGGTCTTCTGTAAATTATTGATTGTATGATGATAGTATCATATTGGTTAGTGCTTCCACCGAACCTCTATCAAATTCATAATATGTTCCATGTATATCTCATGAGGAAGTACATAACTAGACCATCATATGTACTGAACTCAGAGTAATTACGAATGTGGAAATTTTTTCTTATGAGGGATATTTGGTAGATATTATGGATTAAATAGATAAAGTTATGTAATACAAGGCCACTCACTTGGTAAATGTTATGTGGTGAAAATACCAGTTTGTGGATGTTATATGTGAACTTGAGTATATTATGATAAAGATGTTTCCTCACATTTTTTTATAAGATTGATTGAATTTTGAGGGAAAATTCATTTAATGGTCTATAATGTAATGTTGAGGGATTTTATGAAATATTTTTTAAATAAATTTTATTTTTCAATAGCATGCATTAGACGCTACAAATTGTATTATAAAATCATGAAAATCTATTAATATTATAATTTTAACATGAATTTATTTAACTATCCATTAGAATTTTTATAGTGAATAAGAATATTTTTTTAAAATATTATGAATAATGGTTTTATATAAATTAAAAATTTAAAAAAGGTATATTTGCTTATGTAATGTATTTATATGTTTTGAAAATATATTTTCTCAAAAAAAATTCTTATTTATTTACGTGAACTATAATAAAATTTATCTTTGGTGTATTTAGAAAATTAATTTTATATAATAAATTTCAGTTGTTAGAGTATAATGTAAAAATATGTGTTGGGTGATTTTTTCGGTTTTCTTTAAAAATAATTTTATTGAAGAATAGTGAAAAGTACTGGATTTTATTGAATACATCCATTCCATTTAATGTATAAAAATGTAATTATGGATGAAAAATTAATTAAATTTAACAATAATTTAATTCTATTATTATTTATATAATCTAGTTCATTGGAATAATTTTATTATTTATTTTTGGTATAATAAACTTTTAATCCTTTTAACATTTTCTCTTTGAAAACCCTTTTTTCATCGTGCATATAGGATTAATATGATATTATATTTTTCTATTTATCTATATGAAATTTAAAAAAAGATTCAATATTTTGAATAAGAAATATTTATATTAAATAAAAAGGTATATATTATATTTCAATAAACTGAATATATAAAAATCAAAATTTAATTACTATGGTTAAGGTTAAAATAGTTTTACACGGGGCTAAACAAAAAAGATATGTAATAAAATCACATTTTAACTTGATCAAATATATTTTTATGTCCATATATAGGAGTTATAACATATAATATTTGTGGTTGAGAGATTATTTATCCCATTTTCTTATGAAAATGGTCGATACACATTATTCCTTTTAAAAACATCAAGGGTGTCATCTCCCCCACTTATATAATTTTGTACATTATCCCCTATTATTCACAGATTTAAAACCCTTTTTATTGGTCAATTTATAGAAAAAATTACTTCCCTAATTCCATCCCCACATCCTATATTTATTATTTTTATTAAGAATTACTCCTATGAAGGTGTTATGTATAAACATAAAGAATCTCTATAAAGAAGAGGTAGATATGTATAGATGCATTTTTTGTTTCTTCATCAACATCTAAAAAATAATATTCAATTATGATGATATAATAATACTAGTATCACCCATTCACTAAATATTTTTTTATGATTATTTAATGACCTATATCTATCTCATCCATCATCAAATGGGATATAAAATCATAATTTATGTGTATTACAGACTACCTAGTTATGAAGTGATGTTATTCATCCTTTCATCACCTCATCTAAGGATGGATATAATAACCGATAAAGAGATTATATTTATGATATTTATTATAATTGTATTAATTCATAAATTATTATATCTCATATGACTTATTACATTAAATTATGTATGATTATGATATTTGCACAATTTCTTATAGAGGATTATAACAATGTGATGTTATTTGTTTTGATGACACATTATATGAGTGACAATAAAGACGGGAATAATAAAAATAGGTGATAAATATGAAATAAAAATGATTATATAATTTTTATATTTTATTTACCTTTATTTATTTCAATCATTTGAGAAAATGAAAACATCATTCATTTATATGCACAACCAACCACATCTATGATAATGTATTTCATTTTCTATCTCTACCTTATATAGATTAATATAATTAATTGTTTAATAAATATATATGAAATTTATATAATTTTTAAAATTCTATACATTTTTTAACCAAGAATAAATTAAGACAGAAAATATAAAAAATAAAACCACATAAGAAAAAAAAATTACTTATTTCCAGATCCTAGATTTCATCATAGAATTATTAATAAAATAGTAATAAAATGTCCTAATAAAATTATATTTGGTGTGATATATATATATATATATTTATGTATTTATGGTTCCATAATAAATTTATAATAAACTTATATAAATTATTAATGATTTTCTAGCATTTTTGAAGGATCTCGAGACATTAGGTAAGGGTTTTTTCTCAATTTTTCTACTTAGGGATATATGAAATATTTAACACCTATCATATTTTTTTGTGGTTTATAAAATACCAATATGAAATTTTTTACCATTAATTTATATGTTATAATTATTTTATAAGTTTAGATTAATCTTATTTTCTCATATATTTTACTATTCATGTTACCAAAGTGGTGTGGGTTTTTTGTTACAATCTCGTCATGTATCTGGATAATTTATGATTAATATTACAATGATTAAATCTTGTGATATATCACAAATAAAATCTTAAATCAATTAACTCTATGTTAATTTAATTAAAAAACATATATTAGCATCAGTTTCCCTTCTTTATGTTCCTAGGACATTAAATTAATTATTTTTTGAAAAGTTGTGTTTATTTCCCTGTTTAGTCAAAAACCTATTTTCATTGAAAAATATGTTTTCATGTAATAATTTTATTATATTTATAAGTTCAAAAATAAATTTTTAAATAAATTTTTAATTATTATTTACATTATAAAAATTGTTCATTTTTTAATATTTATATTAATTTCCTAATAATGAATGTGTGTAATTTATTGAAAATGTGAATGAAATTTTGGTTTTAACATGTACAACATGAAAAAAATATCTTCTCTCCATGACCATAATATTTTTTAAAGATTAATTTATATTTTTATAATGGTATTTTTAAATTAAATTGTATTGTATTTTGTTCATGAATTTAAATTTTTATAATTTTAATTTCAATGTGTGAAGGGTATTTAATTAAAAAATAATTTCAAGTGATATTTCAAAATAATTTTTCATCTATGATAAAATCAATAATGTTATAGAATATTTAATGGGGATATGATATAATGGAACTATATTTATTATTTCTATAGTGGGATTATGAATACGATTAAAATATTTTTATGAAACACATTTCACTCCAATTGGGTTTTTCCCTGTGGAAATATTTACGAGACCCTTTTATTTTTAAACCTGTTATATAATTATTATGTTATTTAAACTAAATTAGTTTTTTAAAATGTTTTAATTTCATTAAATGATGAAATGATTATGAAATATGTTTCTTCTCCAATTTTTATGTTATAATGATATTTTTAAAAATCCCATTTTATTTCATGTGTTCTAATATGATGAATGTTTTTATTTTTTTGCACACATATGTATGATTTAATTTATTTGATGAGTGGGTACTATATATCCATAAAATTAATTTGAAAAATATTAATATCTCATGGGATAAAAAGGAATATAATAGGGATTCAACAAAACTCATTAATGGACCCTTTCCACAATGATAATATTGGGAGTGAACACAGACTACTATGATAGTCTGATTATTAGACACATTTAACAATCATAGTCGAGGAAATTTTCCTTGGACAACAATGTAAATTATTTTCTATTTGTATGTGTATTCTATAAATCTATGAATTATTCCAATGTTATGTTTTCATGGTTCATGTTAATTGATTCATTTTTTATTAATATCTTATGAATAATAAATATTTCTCCCGTGACTAAATTTTATGATATATTCTACATTATGTATGGTTCTCAAATGATATTTTCATGTTATCATACTATTATGATCCTGATATATTGATACCTCCCATGTTTAAACATACAATGAATCGTAGCTCAATATTTGTAATTTTTATCCCCTATTATGATGTATGGAATTATGTATGAAATTTAAAACATGGTTGATAATTATGAATAACATAGTGGATGCTAATATATATCACTAATGGACCATTAGTTTATGTGCCCATGTTTCATTAGGAACTAAAACTAAATGATTACAGCATGGATTGACATTACTTTTAATTAATATTCATCCATTATGATTTAAAATTCTTTATGGGATGTTTGGATATTTACATTAGAGAAGGGGTTAGTTAAAATTTGGAACTTATTATGAAAATAATTTTGTGATAATCCTAGGGTTACATCGTAGTATTGTAAAATGTCCTAAAAATTTAATGAAGGATTGGGTGAAATATTCCTCATAAATTTGGTTCGTATATAGATAATACAATTGTATGTGGTTCCTATATAGTTTTACATTGGGGAAATAACTCTAAAAAGTGATATTTGATTTTTGAATCCATCATTTCATCGTGCACGACAGTGGGCCTTACATCAGACATAGATTGACACACTTAGGGAATATGTTTTTGGAAATTAATAAACTCTTTATGAAACATCATGAAGCATTTTAATAGTAGATGACCATGAATGAAATAATTTATTTCAAATATTTATTAAATTTAAATTTTCTTATCATTATATAGGCATCATAGAAATGATTTGTAGTTATTTTGTGGTTTCCCACTATGATGATTATTTATCACACAATTATTTTTTGTTTTTAGTCAAAGGGTGGAACCTGAATAAATATTTTTAATTTTTTCTATGATGGAAAACATAAATGATTTTCCTCTTGAGATACTATATTCTATGGGAACTATGATGTAAATAATCGTTCTTAATCTCAAAATACCTTCATAAGTAATGAATATTAATGATATTGAAAAAAAGAGAAGTATGGAACAATGTTATATAGAGTCCTTTTTGATGCCACATCTGAATACTTTTACAGGGTCTAATAAACAAATAGTTTTTAAATATTTAATCAGTTCCACAAAAATGATATTTCCCTTATCAAATGTTTACAATATTAAAAAGTTATGTTCATTGTTTATCATTTGAATGTTAAAGAATATATATGGAAATGTTTTATCATGATCTTGATGGAACATGATGAAATTGAATCCATAGAGATTGATTGTTTTAAGTTGTTATTTATAAATAAATAAATTCCATGCATTTATCAAATAAATCAAGAGAACAAATTACCTAGTCTTATGAAAACGGATGATGAATCAATTATCACATATGAGGAAAATGTTACATGGCCTGTAAAGTACACTAATAGTATTATCATTAGTCTTGAAAGTAATAATAGACAATTATTTCATAGAATAAAACCAATTATTTATAAGAGACGTATAATAATGAAATCATTATATATAATTAAATAATTTAACATTTACTAAGGGAGGAAATTTAGATTTGGTTGACATATTAATGTCATAGTTTTAAGATGAAAAGTAATATAAAATTAAGAGGAAATTCTAAAAACCATAAAGAAATGAATATAAGATATTCCTCATGCTCTAACATAGGAATGAAACTTGGGGTAAATTTTCATAGGTGGAAAGGTAAAGGTTTCATGTTTGGAAATGAAGGAAATCATGAAACTGGAGAAAATTTTAATGTGAATAAATTAATAAATGATGAAAAATGATAAAAAGATCCTTAAAATTCACCACCAAGACTCTAGGGATTCAAATGAAAATATTATTGGAATTTCCCAATAAATTACCAAATATAATGATTGAAGATGATGATATATGTCAGTAAACTCTTATGCATAGAGATAAAGGGAAATAACATGTGATAACTATTTCTAATGAGGTTCCGGTAATAATTTCATGAAGGTAATCATACCATCCAATTGATAACTTTTAATGTGTTATCTAATTCTATATCTACAAACTCTTTTAAATATAATTAGTTTTCTATTGTTCAGGACATACCACAACAATATTAGTTGTTTCGTTAGTTGTGAAAACCATAATATACAATTATTAAATCCCTTGTAAGTTATTCTTCTCATTTTAATATTTTTGGTAACGTTCTTCCTCTTAATCTTGTTATTTTACTAATGATTAACTCTGATTTTATCATTTCCACATATTAAATTTATTTACAAAAAATTAACATAAATTTATAAGGTGGATAAAAAAACGTGATATTAAAAACCATCATTTGGTCATCCACCAGTTTGATGATACTTTTAATTATGTGATAGAAATATCACATCATTTATATCGGTGGTCATTCCTATTTAAAATGGGTGTTTATCTGAGATGGTTTCAGAGAATCTAAATATCAATGATTTTCCTATAGTGTGAGAGTTTGAGGATGACTTTCACGAATATTGTCATGGTCTTCCGCCAAATAGTTCTATTCTGTTATCAATAGAACTCAAAATTGGCACTACACATATTTCTATGACTCAATATAGAATGGACCTGATTGAGTTGTAGAAATTAAACGAGAAACTATCAGAGAATATTTATAATGTATTCATTCATCATTGTGCATAACCATAGGGTTAAAGTGTCATATTTTTTATGAATAAATATTGTTTAATTCAATTATTCATTGATTATACAGAAATTGACAAGATCCCTACAATGAAAAGGTATCTTAAATCCGATATTGATGATTTTCACAATAAATTATAATGATCTCATTACATATCTAGAATTGACATTCTTTTTGGATATTGTCAATTTTGAGTTAAGAAGTTGGATGTACCCAATAAATCATTATATACAATATATGGAAACTATGAGTTAATAAAAATTTTATTTTGCCTTTCCAATTACCTAATTTTATTCATGGATTTAATAAATAGAGTTCTTATATATTATATTGATACGTTTTTGGTAGTGTTTACAGATGATACTATTATATATTGAAAGATAATAGAATTGCATGTAGTTTTTTTATGGTTTTACTAAATAATCTAAAAATGGTAATTTGTATGAAAAAATTACAATGATGGAATTTTAGTAAAAAATGATTAAATTTTGAGTTTTATAATCTCAAAAGAGGATATATATTTTGATCAATAAAAGTTAATGGTTATAAAAAAATTCTTAAACCAACCACTATGACTAATATCAATAGTTATCATGCTTTTGTTGGATACTGTAAATTATTTTGCGAGAATTCAACCAAAATATCAAATCTAGTTACCTTTTTAACTGTAAAGGGATCTGTGTTCCTTAGAAAGGATGAATTTGAAGAAAATTTTAGAGAACTAAAGGGTTGGTTATTCAGTATACGTTTTCTTGTAGTACTATATAGTTGATAGGGTTTGTAATTTAAATTGATTTAGAAAATTATTTTTCAGGATGTGTACTCATGATTAATGATATTATTGTAGATTATTAATCAAAAAAATTACGGTTAAGGAAAAAATTACCCCAATCATGATTTTGAGTAAGGTAAGGTATTTTTTTAATTAATGATATAGGGGGTGTTTTTAATTTGTATAAATGTGTAATATAAATACAAATCATGATATATTAGACTAAATATTACGATATATTGAGCTAAATTTGTGCCAGAAAATATTTTTAGAGGTAATAAAATACATTGATTACACCTTACATTAATACCCCATATAAAATGAGGAGGTTGATGTTGAGTGATGAAAATATCATGTTATTTTATATATGATGTGGATCACAAAATAACTCAAATGCATTATTTTAAAAATAATGGAGCTAAAAATCATTATAGATGGAGGAAAATATTTTCATAACTCAAATAAATAATCAACCATAATTATATGTATATATTAAGTTGGACTTCAAGCAAGATATATATCTTTAAAATATGGTGAGAAATGTTATTGAATTCATCAACGACTGTGGTAGAATAATATGGTTTATAAACTATGTGTTTTCCCATCTATATAAGACTTGAATAAGGAGATGTTAGAAAAAGATTATAGTTCTTCATTTTCTATTTCAACATGGATGTATGAAGATTCATTGAGATTTTAAGGAGTATATCATGCAGAATGAAATAAAGAGAGATATTTTAGAGTTTGTATCTCAGTGATTGGTATGTTCTCAAGATATGGTTGATTGAAAAAAAATATATGGGGTAGTTATAATGATTTTCAATAATAGAATGGGAATTGGAAGGCAAAACATGAATTTTTTCATAATCTTGAAACGAATAAGATGAAAAATGCTTATGGATCATAGTAAATTTTCTTATGAATTCCTAACACATAATTTCTTGTAAAACATATTTCTCTATAGAGTAAAATTACAAGATATATATTATTTAAATGTTTTTTTTCATAGAGTAGCCTTTTCCATTATATTTAATCAGTACATGAGGTATACCTGTAATTTATTATTGTGTATTTAATGAGCTCAAGATGTAGAGTTATGTTTCATCAGTTCCCATCATTCTCCGATTGATGGTAAGTCTAAAAGGACCATTAATAGTCATGAAAATTTGATCGTAGAATAATCTATGGATTTCAATGGTTTTTGGGATTACAACCTTACATTGGTGGCTCATTTTTATAAAAATATAATTTCCCTGAGTATTTAGATGACTCTTTATATATCCATATATAGAATTTAATTCATAAATCAAATTTTCTATTAAGTAGATAGGCAAATAATTCTATTTGGACTGGACCTATCAAGGAATGTTTTAAAGAAAGTTAGATCCATTTAGAAAAATATATGGGGTGGTTAAATTTAAAAACAATTTTATATTGATAGTCATCAGAAAGATATAGTGTTTAATGTCGGTGACATGGTGTTCCAAAAAAATTTCTCTATAGAAGAGGTTGTATGATATTTAACAATGGTAATTCTATTATCATTCTATATTAACCCCTTGAAAATAATTGATTATATCACGATGATATCACATTTATTGGAACATCAAATGAAACTCTCTCATGGTCATGATGTGTACCTTGTATCTATCTTGAGAAAGTACATAACTAATCCATAGTATGTACTGAAATTAGTGTTCGTAAAATTGAATCAAGATCTCTATTATATGTAACAACTGGTAGAAATTATTGATCATAGATATAAATTTCAATGAAATAATATCACTCAATTATTAATTTTTTTTGGTGAATTATCAATTTCAGGAAGCTATGTGGGTTCATGGGGATGAGATTTGGTAGAATTATCCTCATATGTTTAAATTATAATAATGATTTTCAAGGGAAAAATTCATTTCCATTGGGGTAGAATGTAACACCCTTTGATTTTATTAAATAATAATTTGAAATATATTAAATCTCCTTGATCTCTTACATTAAACGCAACACCGAGTTTAAACGAACTATGTCAAACCATTAAAATATTATTATCGAATGTTATAGTTATCACCTAGGAAATTTATTAGTGGTTATATGTTAGATTAACTAAATTATGAATGTTTATGTATTAAATCAATATAAATTGAATTCATTGGTTATCAATCAATTATAAATGAACATAAAAATAATTTCCAAATAAAGGTTGTTTTTTTAAAGGTAATTTTATTAACATGATTTATGTTTATCCTTGTAAATAAAATTATTCACTTTTGGGGTATTATTTTAAATAAATTTATATATTATGTAATAAATAAAATGTATTATCCTGTATGAAAAAATATATTTTCAAATAATGGAATAATAATAAATGATTATTTATGTGGAAAATGTATTTTTATAAAAAATAGTTAACATTATGTTATGCATAAATTATTTTAAATAAATTTAATCTATATATATGGATTGAATTTAATAAAATGTATTTCATACGTAGAACCAAGAGGTTAAAAGTTGGTAAATATTCCACTTTTTTAAAGAATAGTAACTATTTAACAATTTATCACCTCGATGATGGGTGAATCAGGTAGGTATTGTTTAAAGAAGAGTGATAAAGACATAGATTTTCATAACTATTCTAATTGAATGATTTGAATTATACAATTATCAACTTTTTTTAGAAATTTATTTTTTTAATGGTCACTTGTCCATAAAAATGATCTATATAATATTTAATACTATGAAATTTACAAAGTATCACCCTTCATGTTTTATGTTTCTATTATATTTCCACATTAGAAAAATTACATGTCATGAATGAATTAAAATGTATATAATATTTATAAATAATTTATAGTAATTATCGTAATTTATTTTCCATTTTTGAAACTATATTAACCTTAAATTCTTTTGCATGGAGGCCAAATTATTCCATTAATTAATAGAAAAAAATTAAATTTTTTTAAAAAAAAATGTCACAAATTTTCATAGAATTATGGTGATAAATATATTTTTTGGATACAGATGACACATTTGGGTTTTGTGAGATTATTATATTTTAGTTCCAATTATTTCTATAATACTTTCATTTCAAATTAAATGACCAGTGTAAAAAAGTGACATTAATTGATATTTTATTATAAATTATATTTTATTTATTAGTTTCAAGTGAAAAAAAATCTATAAAGAAGATAGTGTAATGGGTAATCATATCATCCATGGTTAATTTATAATGTGTTTTAGAACATATGTTAATATTTTTATCCAATTAGGGATGAAATTGCTCTTATCATGGTTATGGTCAAAAATATTTCTTAAAGTGATAAATATCGACATGTGCCTTCAAATGGTACCAATAGATGTCTAATTTTCATTGGATGGTGTAATTTAAAATCTAGTCTCTTAATCATCATTTTCTAGTCCATTTGATCTAATTTATCTTGATAACGAGTTTATAATATGTTAATATTTTATGAAATCCCATGTGTTTCCACACCCTTAAAAATATAAGCAAACCCTTCTTTTATGTTATTCACACCACAATGAGCCTTCAGCTGAGATAATCATTTAACTAGTAAATTTTTTTACTTCTTATTTTATCCTCAATAAATCCATGGTACATTTAATAAAATAATAAATACAGTATCCTCAATATATTAAAATTTGATTATGATTATTATACCAATATTATCCTCCCTCTTACCCATGAAATGGGAAGTTAAAGTATCTCTCGTACATACATATGACATACCATCTCCATCATCATCTTTTATTTATTTATAAATAGAAGTGGGGGGATAGAAAAGAATAAACACCTGTAGGGACAAAGTAAAAAAAGGCCCAAGAATAAGGTGATCTGAAGTAATGTAACCCTTGGAAATCCCCCCTTATGATATCCACACCCTGCAATTTCAAGAGGCTCACATTCGAGATGTTGTAGATCTTCGAATTGGGATCAGCCAAGGAGAAAATGCGGTCTGCAACTTTGTTCCCTACACTCCATGTGTGAAGCACTTTTATAATGTTATTTGGAAGCATACTGAGGAACTTTATAATGGTGTAGGTTATTGATCATGGTCTGGAAACAACACCCTTATGGGAATTATTCATAATTAAAGAGTCTGTATCAACCTCAGAGAGAATAATATTGGACTATTGGATTAGGGTGAGGCCAGTGAGAGCAGCCATAGCTTCATCCTAGAGTGAAGACCCACTTTCCAGATATGCAAAGAAGTCTATAATGACCGCAAAATTAGAGTCCTGAACAACACCAACTCCAAGAATGGTACCCAAGTGACATGAACTATCCATATTAAATTTCAGTCCACATGTAGGAGGAATACATCACACTGAGAGGGATCTTGGTACATTGCATGGTGTATGGGAGACTGTTGAATTTAGAAGAAGGCACTACAATGTAGGAGCTACCCTCCATTCATCAAAGGGCTTGACCATATTCAGAAGTGGGTTCCTGATATGCACAATGATGGATCTACCAATAGATTGGACTCCCTCAATTTTCATCATATTCTGAGCCTGCAAAATCCACAAGCAGGCCAAGTGGAACCCCAGATTACAACCTGTCTTCTCCATGTCACAGAAACCCAAGCCACTAAACCAAATCTCTAGGAAAAAGGCCACAGATAGATAAAAATACAAGAAAGAAGTAAAGTGATCAAAATGCATCCATACCTCTTGCACCCAAGCACCCTCAAAAAATATTTCAGCCACCATTGCTTCTCGGTTATTCATACAATTGAAGCACCTGAATGATAAGTTGATTCTGCATCATTTGATATTATCCTCTAAGGGTAGTGCATAGTTTCTAATCCTCAATAGAATCATGTTAAACATATTTGGTATCCTCCTGCACTACAGGGTATCATACCATCCAACTTATGAAGGTTTTGTAGCCGAGAGTCACTGAATGTCCCTAGAAGAGAAGGTACCTGAGCAGGATGGAGTGAAGACACACATGTCCGCCTCTTGAGTGACAACAATGAGATCATACCATGCCTTATGGTCTGTATCAAGCACAGCTAAAATTAAGGACATATTCATGGAAACTTTATCGAATGTAATATCAGGAGTAGGACACCTTGGAAAGCAAATGGAAACCAAAGATGATTTCTTGTTGCAAAACAATTAGGAACCATTCCACACAATCCATCTGTTAAATGGCTGAATTACTCGAATAATAGAGAGGATCTTAGACCACAAATGGGTTATACACTATTCTTCCTGAGCCAACCCCTCTCTGCATTATCCTTACATGGATTTCCCCCAAATGAAACGCTTATCTAGGACCTCCCAGGAAAATTTAGCAAGCATGGAAGGGATAATATCACTATGGATCCTAACATTGACACCACCCTTCTGGATAGGACGGGCCATTTTACCCCCATGAGGCCCAATGCCTTTTCCTCTTAGAGAGCATCCAAAATAAAGTTCAAAAAGATCTCATAAATCCTAGAAATGGTTCCCTTGGGAACATGAACAGAAGGAAGTGCATGAACAATGGTATCTAACAAGACATTATTCACCAAAGAAATTCAACCCCCAAATGAAAGGAACAATTTAATCTAGTTGAGAACTCTATCAGTAATTCTACACACCACATGGTCAAAGTCTTTAATGTGGAGACTGCTTGAGGAAATAAGAGCTCTCTGGTAGTACATCAGAAAACGACCTCTCTACATGCCAATATAATTTCACAAATATAATGCGTCACCCACATAACACTTTTTGGAAATAAAAAGGTTTTCCTTAGTGGTATTGACAATCTAGCCACTCCATTGAAAGTAGGTCTCCAATACTTTAGTGAAACTTTGAACTGATCAGCTACTAGAATTTATGAATAATATGATGTCTTACACAAACATAAGGTGAGTAATATAAAGAGAGAACAATCTCCTACGATAGAGAAGTATCTTTCTATTTGATACAGAACTTTTGATGATCCAACTCAAAATATTCTGGCCTAGTATAAAGAGGATCAATAACAAGGGTCCCCTATCTCATCCCACAAGAGGACATTAAGAAAACAATCACTTTACCCATGTTGGATACTGCAGGCCATGAGGAACTAAAACTCTTGATGAAATGATCTATAGATCAATGAGATAACCACAAACCTCTCAAGACCATTTTGATGAAGCTCCACTCGATCTGATCATAAAACCTGTTCATGTAAATATTAATAACCATGTTGGATCCTTGATATTTTTTATCAAGGTCAGTAAACATAGCATGGGCCAGGGCGATTGTACCTTGGATGCAACTACCCTTCATGAAACCATGTTGTTCTAGGGATGCCCATTCCGGGAGGTGAGGCGCAATCCTATATTTGATAATATTGGCCAGAATATTGTAAGTCATATTACACATACTCATAAGTTTAAATTAGATGAGGGAAAAAGGGTTCTTGATCTTGGGGATGAGAACCAGAGCGGAATCATAAGTAACTCATGGCAGTATTCCACTCCTAAAAAAATATTGAATTTCCCTAGTTACATATTGCTTAGTCACATCCCAAGCACCATTATTGAATTTGGCTTGAAACTCATCTAAGCCAATCGCACTTTCATGAATAATGTTGAGTGTATCCACAAGATTCTCACCCTCATCAGGGATGGAACCCAACATATCATTGATATGGGAAGAGGATGAATTAATAATAACTTCAAGGATGTCCTCGTTCCACCCCATATATCCATTAGGCATATGCGAGGTAGTACAATCCAGAAGATTAGAGAAGAAGGTATGTGCACTATCCCCCACAACATCCTGGTCTGTTTAGGTGGTTCCATCATCCATAACAATTGAGGGGTTCAAATGACGTTTTCATTCCCCGATTCATTCATGAAAAATGTATAGTATTACCCCTCCCTTAACCATTTATTTATTGATTCTTCCATTACCACACATTCCTTCCCAAGAATAAGATTATAGATGGAATCCTTCTTCACATATTACTCTTCAAAAGAACATTCATCCCAATACTATTGTTGGATTGTTTAAGTCCATTAATAGAGGACATAATCTCATCAATACCCTTTTAGATTGGAGGAAGAGAGTAATCCCAAACTTGGAGCGCCCTCTTCGACCTTCTTAGCTTATCATGCAGAGCTATTCGCAGATGAACTTGGTGAGGACCTGCCCAGATCGTACTAACCAAGTGAAGAAAACCAGGCTAAGGGATCCATTGTTGATAGAATCTGAACCTAGAATGATTATCATTTATGGTTGATAAGGAATCTAGAAGATGGAAATGGTCAAATAGCCCACAAACTTAATGATCAACCTTAGCATCATTAAACATGGATATGGATTGAATGTTTACAAGGCACTGATCAATGTGGATCCAGGAGCACTAGTTTCCCATTTGTTTATTAACCATGTGGCGTGGTCTCTCAAAAAGTTCATGTCCATAATCCTTTTACCATCTATAAACTGCAAAAATTCCTAGCTTCCCTTCCTAGGAAAAGGACCCTGGTCTTTCATCTCCTCAGGACAGTCAACAAAGTTAAAATCACACCCAATGATCTAGGGAACATTTACAGGACCAATATCATGGATAATAATCTATATAGATTCCCTCTTTTGGGTATCACAACTCCCATAGATTAATGACATGAATATGCACATGTTCCCTTGATAGACCATCATTGTGATTTGTTGGTCATCATCATGAACTCTAACCAATGAAGTATTTGTGTGACAAAAAATCTAGATATGACTATTGAAAAGATCATCATGCATGAAGACATGAATCCTATGTTAAAGAGAAAAGCCATTGATTTTCATTGGGATCTTGTTATTCTCAAGGACCACAATAATTGAAACTTTCTGGATTCTAACATGGGAGGCAATGATTTCAGACTTCACCCAGGCCCCAAGGTCATGGGCTTTCCAAATGAGGACACATAACATTAAAATGATAGTGTTATGGTAGTGGCCCTAGGGTTCTCGACCTTGTTGATGTGGGAGGAAGCACACTCCCTACGTTTCCTAGATTTGGATCTTTTCCATATTTCTGAATTCTCAGGAATTAGCAGAGGAGAGTGGGGAGAAGCATTCAACGCTCGGTAATCCATCATTCCATGGACCCTAACCTAGCTATGAGGGAGATGGGTGTCATTATCACCTTCATGAGTAGATAGAACCATGACACCATGGTATTCTGGATTTTGAGGAACCTCAGTCTAGGAACTAGTGGGAATGCCTCCAAGGAGGTTGGGCTCCTTGAATGCAGGATACCCATGAACATCCATAAGGAAGGGAATCTCGAAGAATGTAAGATTCATTGAAGGAGAGGTAACTGGAGAGCCCAAACCCCCCCCATCAAGACCTTCATAACATTAGCCATTTGATATATATGAAGATAGGAGTCCATGGGTCTGAGAAGATGAGCTGCGTAGTATAAAGGCTTGGAGAAAAAAGTGGCATAGGGGATGAGCATGGGGCGGAACCATCCACTCCCCACTCTATCACGCCATCCCCCGTAGCACAGGTAGGGAGGGAAATATTATCCACCCAAGGATCATCAAAGGAAATAGGTGGAGGGTCCTTGACATCAGCCATGTCTAGAAGAAGGGATACCCTAGAAGCAACCATGTTGACCTCCCGAGGATGCTGGTCGAAACCACCCTAATGAAGTTTTTGACAAACATACACAATGTGACCTTTAAGAAAACAGCGGAAGAAGTACATTAGGAGATCCAGGTAGAGAATGGGCTTGTCGTAGAAAAAGGACACCTCCACTCACAGAGAATGCTTGTCTAGAAGAGTAGAATAATAGTCCACTTCCACACAATTGTAGGCCACATCTACATCCTCAGACTTTTGGGTTAGATCATCTAAGGAAAGAAATCCACCGAAGGCGTCTCAATGAAGCCATATTATTAATTTTTTCATTACCATAATTTATGGATGGGTACTATGATGGGTTTAACATTTATATTTTAAAATTTTCAAATAATTATATTTAATTAATGATTACATAATGTCTTCCATCTTACCTTCTATCATGTTGTGAAATGATAATTTTTCTCGTGCATTTGTACAATTTACCACCTCTATGAAGGCATGTGAATCATTTTTCATTCCTATTTTTATTGGATGGAAATAGGGAGAGATTTGATCAATATAAATAATTTATAAGGTATAATAATGATTTGTTAAGGGTGGATTAGTATTAAACATTCTTTTATTTCATCCATCAAATGATGAAAATAGTGTTCTTGCATGCGTATGACCTACCATATCCATGATTATTGTAATTTATTTTTCAATCCCTGTCCATTAAGACGAATTAATATATATATATATATAACTATCTTATATGACATTAAAATCATGATTAAAATTCTATATATTATGGTATAATGATCATCACTAAAGTACCTAAAATATCAAACCAAAACATAGATGAAAAACAAAGAAATTACAAACGATATTACTGTTAGAAAAAAATCGATAATAAACAATTGATAAAATTTTATTGGATGAATATATATGTTATTATATGTATTAATTTGGTTCCTATATATTATAAAATTAAATTGTAATTTATTATATAGGAGGTTATATGATTTTTTATGAAATTGGAACTTAGTGTAAGGGTTTTATATTACAATATAATTATTTATATAGATAGTTTATGATACTATTTTGATGATGAAATATTATTATCTATCTTGAAATAGATTCATATATTTTAATACACTATATATATTAATTAAAAATAAATATTTTTAAATCATTTCCTCATCTTATATACTTATCTAGAATTTTTTTTTAGGAAAAATGACTTTAACGCTGTCATTGGTCGAATAACCATTTTCATCGAAAACATTTTTATCCATTTTTTAAATAATTTTTTTAAATATTATTCTATTATTTTTTAAATTCATTAACTCTATTTTTTTGTATTTTTTTAAAATATTTTAAATTGAATATTCTATTTATTTTATAAATGAGCACATTTTGAATTTTCTAAAAATTTGATATGAATGATTTATTTTAACTTATACGACATGAAATAAATTTCCAAGAATTATGGTCGACCAATGTATCTAACCCTCTTCTTCATGTTTCCATGGTTTTTATAAGAAATTTATTTCATTAATACATTATAAATTATTATATTTTAAATGTGATTTCAGAAGGGAGATTTTATTTTCCTCAATAATTCCTTAATGGTATTTGAATTCATCAATTAAAACAAACTTTGATGTTGCATATGATTTACTAGGGATTTTTTCCAGTGGTACAATCAAAATTCATTGTATTAATGTTTTATTTATATTATAAAATGATTCTAATAAAATTGAATCCTTTTCCACAGGTAATTATAATATTTATTGATGGAATATTTATAAATCATTCGACTATTCAAAATGAAATGTTATAATAAAATTTTTATGAATCCCATTTATTTTCATTTGTTTTGATAAAAGTAATGATTTGTGATCCATTAGATCGCATATATAATATATTAATTATCTGATGGGATGAATTGTATCTTGTCTAATTAATTGGGTATAGATTGATGTCTCATGATAAAAAAGGACAGAAATGGGGAGTGAACCACATTCAGTAAGGTACTTTATTCACAATGATAGCCTTGGGGGTGAATATCGACTACTATGGTAGTTTTGATATTAAATCCATTAAACTATGATAAATTTGGAAATGGGACTTTCCGGCAATGGATGTATTTTTTTAAACTCATACGTATTATCCAAATAAATGTCTTATGCCTTTGTGAAGATATAATGGCTCATGATCATTGATTACATTATGATTCATGTATTATAAACTACTATGATCTATTCCATAACATAGTTTTATAATCAGTGATAATAAGGGAATTATTTTCAAATGTTAAATAATGTTTTCATACCCATAGTCACAGTTATGTATATATGATCATTATTATATGCTTATTAACACTTAATAAGAATCATAGCTCACTATTTTTCACATTTCGATTCAATATGTTAGAACGTAAGGTTTTATTGTTAAAATTCAACGAAAGGGTTCTTGTTTTGAAGAACTATTTTGGTAATGAGGTGTAATTATTATGAACTTGTAGATTTTATGTCTATGTATCCAATAGAACATGACCTACATGATTTTGGTGTGGACCAATATATTATCAAATGAATATTCATATATTTAGATTTAATCATAATGTAATAAATTTATATATCACTCTAAATTATGGAAATTCATTCCATATAACCAATAATACACAACAACTCTTATTCTTTGAAAAAAATACTATATGTACATACAATTCCATCATAACAGATTTTCAGGATTGTATGGATCTTCTTTATCGAAATAATCTTATATACATATTTAATTTTTTTCTAATAATAGTAGGTATATTTATTCAAAATTATCATATTTATATATTTGAGAAAATATATAATTTTTTTTTTCAATGATAAATATTTTTATTTTTCTCTTGTTTCATGAGGAATACAGAATCTTTTTTTTATAAGTTGAAGTGATATGTATTTTTAATTTTATATTAATTACCTCGAATATCATAATTGAGAGATTTCAACTAGTTTAAAAAGTTTCCACATTCAACAATTTCATTTTTATACTTATATTTAATGATATTTTTCTACATTTTAATGTAAAAAAATTATAATTAAATATGTCAATTTTCTTATCCACAATGAGAAAAGTTGAGGTCTGATCATCAGTAATCATATAATTTTCAATATTGTGAAGTATTTTCTTTTTTCCTTCATTAACATGATTATATTTACTAGTCTAAATCTACTTCATCCCTAAACAATTTATTATTAGATTTGAATTCACATCTTTCAGTCATCGTATTTTATTATGAAATATAATAATATCCATCCTCCTGGTATATTAATTGTAATATCCATCATATTCAGTACAATATATTTATTTGATCTATCATTAATCATATAATTAATAACACATTTATATATATTTATAAATTAAAACCTTATGAGAAGCTTCCATTTATACCTCATTCACATTCTTAAACTCATCTATACCAGAAATCCATTGAACACTTAACAAGTTCCTTCTAAAAACCATTACAGAGATTTTCATCATCCCATCAGTAACTAAATGGATTCTCTATAATAATATTTCTTTATAGGATGATTTTTTATCAGCTACATCAGTACGATTTTCCTTTTTTATATTATTTTGATTTTATTTTGAGATTTTCTCAACCATTACATATTTGAAGAATTTAAAATGAAATTTCACTTGGTATATACCTCATCTTTCATGATAATTTTTTTTTGATACGAGATGATGTGAATTATAATAAATTTACATCTTTCCTTCTCCATATATAAAATTTTCAACACCACACATATTAAACTATTTGAGATTTGTGATGGAAATTTATATATACTTTTCTATTGATTTGATACATCCTTTTCATCCCATTTCATAATTATTGATATGTATATGAAATTAATAAGAAATTAATTAATCATTATATATTTATTCCAATTATGATATTTTAGAATGAAATATTTTAAGAATTATTCCTAAAATCATCATGTCCATACATGAACCATCAATTATTTTATAGAATCTTGTAATTTTCCTCAACAAATATTTACTCTTTTAAAAAAACAACAAAATATTCACCCTCATATATTTTTATATCATAATATTCCAATCATAAAAGTAATTGATTTACATCCTTCAAAATTTTGTTCCCTTTTTATTTTTTATGATGTCATTACTATATGTTATTAGTGATTTACATCCCATAAAATTGATTATCTCACTATATGATAATGGCGTTAAAAATGAAATTATATTTTTAATTTCATTTTATACAATCCTATATTAACATTGAGAGTGAAAATTATTATCCTTTAGAATAAGGAATTCATGAAGAGAATCATCAGGAACATAACATTTCATGTATAATATTTAGGAAATCAGCCTACACTTACATAAATGAATTAATTTTTGATCAATTATTGGCTACCCTTTTTATTTTTTTATATATGAGATTACATTGCAAACTAACAAGTGGATTTGAATGTATAAACATGCTTTGATAATAGTAAATAATATCAAATAGATATTGTAAAAACATTAATGGGGTGCGAATCAATGATTATCATTATATTTAAATAATAAATATTCCATATTAATATTCAATAGTAATCTCATCAAAGAATCAATGAATATACAAATTGAACAAAAAACATTAATTAATGTTGTATACCTCTCTAAATATGATTGCATCCTGGAATTATGGTTGTTTTTCACCCACTGACGCACATATACTTTTTTTATCCAGAGGATTTTAAATTCTTGTGTATAGACTATTAAATACTATAGAAAAAATTAACAACCCCTTTAAGTAAAAATAATTGTTATTAAAATAAAATAACAAGTATATATTTAATGATTGATCACAAACAAGAATCCAAAGAACCATTAGACTAGATGAAATAGGATCTTATTATTCTTTTTCTTATAAAAAACATTCATAATTATTTTTTATACTAAAGAAATGATATTTCCGATTGGTTATATAAATCATGAACATGAAAATATTACATTATTCAATTTTTCCATTTTATATTCCCTTCATCATGTGAATATTATTTCCATAATATTTATCATTTAATATCTATATATCTCATCCTTTTATAATAAATGACATCTATATTCCAATTGTACTGTTATATCATCATTTTACCCTTTATAAATAACACATATATTTAAATAATTGAGATGACATGAGATTGTAATGTAAAACTGATTCATTTGTTGCTCCAACATATATGATGTAAAAGTACACACTAATATCAATTACCTTTCATAAAATTATTAATGTTTCGATTCCTTATCATGGAGTGTAAATATAGAAAAGGATAAAAAAAATTATGTTTTTTGGATGGTGGTCCTTATAAGGGTCATTTCATGTAATCTACTATATCTACTAATCATGGAATTCCTCCATGAGACGTGTCCATCTCATACTCCTCCACATCATTTTTTCCTTACATGCCCTTCGCATGTTCATCCACGTCTCCCCTCCGCTCCCTTCCTTATTTTATATCAGCCTCGCACTCCTTCTCCTGATCAGGCCTCAACACATAACACGACCTTATCATCCCGAGAACCTTCACCTCCACCATGCTTCCTGTCCCAGTCAACATACAATCCATCCCACTCCTTCTTCGACATCCTCCTTCAGCTCTAATCTCAACTCTCCACAGTCTTCCTTTTCCGAGTCGTGGTTGGGAATCACCTCCTCCCGACCTAGGGCTTCCGCAAACTCCCGAAGGCGGCGTCATCCTTCTCCCAGTTTCACTACAGCCCATCGTCCTCCAACCATATCTTACTCTTTATCTAGTATACTCCTTACCTCTCCATCTTGTTCGTTACCCCACTCACAATTACCTTCAAAGCTTCTCTGGATTTTAAGTCCCTTAAGAACAAATCCCACGACGTTATAGTAATCTTCCCCAAGTCTCCATCAGTTCCTTATAATTACATTAAATCCCTTCAAATCCCACTTAATCTGTTGACACTTCATCCCTACGAACCCCCTCCTTGTTGCAATTTTATACGACTATTCAAGGGATTTGTGTTTGGATTTTCAACTGATGTCACCTACCCTTGTCAGCTCGATTCCTTCATCTTATATTCCCTTCCACAGCGTCTTCCCGCCTAAGGAATGAGCTTACATACCTATTGAAAAACCTAAATTTGTGTATCTCCATTACTCACATCATTTCAATTCGATAAGATTATGGTTTCATATAATTTTTTCTAATTTATCAATTCTTGTTTGAAAAAAATATACTTCTACGGTGGTCCATTTGTAGGATTTTCCTTGGAAGTTTTTTATATTTTATTTTGGTTAACCATGTGGATATCCAAATACAGATCTTCTTGTCTGATTTATAAATTCCTGTCTTACAAAATTAAACATCTACTATGGTCTATTGTAGGATTTGCATTGCAACTAAATTCAATTTCATTTCGGTTATGCATGCTGATATCAAACAACATGTTTTGTTGTCAGAATTTTCATTTAATTTTTGGGAAAAAACCCTCTCTTATGGTATGTTATTGGTTTTGGCATGCAACTAGGTTTTGTTACTGGTTCATATTCTTTCTTAGGATTAATATTCTTTTCCACAGTTCAAATTTTGAAAAGTTAATATTTTTAACAGGATAATTTTTTTTATCTAGGTTCATATTTTTATATGTTCGTATTTGTTTTGGGTTCATTTCAATTAATATTTAATGTATTCCCAAATACAATTATTGGAACTGATTTCATCAATCCACTCATGTTCGCTTCAGTTTTTCATCATGTTAGTTATTGAAAAATAAAATGATTGTGCGCTTTTAAGTAAGAAATCACGGTTTGTACTATTAATGTCATGATATTCAGGTACTACATAAATTTATGCATTAGATCCATAAGTTGCCTGAAACTCTTTTTCCTGTTAAAGTAAAAATAATATGCATGATTTAGGAGGCCATTTTGTAGGTTCTTATAATTACTTCATCAGGGATCCTGTAATTCAGGTACAAATTTTTTCACATTCAAATGCAACTATTGTTGAAGTCTTCATGGTTAATTACAAGAAGATATTTTAAATATGATTTTGAAATCCATGACCCATCAGATATTCTTGATCTATTTCATTTAAATAATTAATATGAATAAACTTATATACATGATACTTTATGTTTTCAGGTGTTTCGTAATGTTGGAAATGTATAGATATACTTCTCAACTCACTTTGGATTTAATTGACTGAAATGTTTGATGGTTATAATCCATTTTATTCAAAGATTTTGAACAATACCTACTCCATTTAATTAGACTTTTAGGAGGTCTTCTGCACCTACAGCAATTTCACTTTTCATCACCATTATACGTGTTTATTCCTTCAACCATGTTTTTAGGGGTTGCATGATCATTGTAGTAGTCTTTCTTTGTATGTTTCATGATCATTGTAATAGTTTTCAATGTGGTTATATGTCTTCTTTAATTTAGTTTTCTTAATAACCTTCTCCAGTTTTTTACTACAATGATAAAAAATATCCAATGTAATTTTTAATTAATGCAACAATTTATTTGATTATGGTTGTTGACCAGTTTTGTAAAATTTCACAACCATATTTAGTCTGTCATATTTCAGGTGACAAAATTAGTCTTCCTACTTGTATGTTTTAATGTTTTTATGCATTGTTTAATTTTACCATTCTTATTCTATATTGTTCTCGATTTTAGAATGAATCTATGTAATAAAGACAACGATATTTTTATTATATAATTATACTTATATTAAGATTTCATTTTGAATCCACCTTTTTTCTATTGATCATCTATTTGGGTGTACATGCAGTAACTGGTTAATAGAAACTCTTCATTATTATATTGAATATACATGGTAATATTTTTTTATTGTTAGATATTCAAGATTATATTGAATATGCATTCTTAATTATGCAGTCTTATATTTGAATATATAGGACTATTGAAAATACAGGCTTATTGAAAATGCAGGCTTACTGAATATGCAAGCTTACTGAATATGCAGGCATGTATCTGTTCATTATTATATTTAATATGTATGATTATATTTGAATATGCAGACTCATATTTCACTTATATATGCATGTTTATTTTTGTTCATAATTAGATTTCACTTAAATATGAAGGCTTCTAATACATTTCAGTGAAATTCATTAACATGGAATACACCATCAGCGGTTTAATTGCATCTTAGGAGTGGTTTTTATCGGATCCGTAATACGAATATTTAGTTTTCTTCAGAAATGATTAACCTTTTGATCCAAAATAGAACTCATACGACCTGCATTAAAATGTGTACCCCCATAACAATTATACCACTATGTTAACATCTATAACAGATCTGCACACATTAATGTGAATTGATCATTCTTTGGGATATACTGAGACCTCTTAACTGGTCCATAATTTGTTTTAGACACACCATTTGTCCTATGATGTCAGTTATAAATAATCTATTTATACTACATTTACTCTATATTAGCCTCAAAGCTTTAGGAAAATATTATAATAAGATCACACATATGTTTTATAGAATTGCAGTCAACCCCTTCCCATGCAACCAACAATTTTATCATATATGTTAACATGTTGTTTATGTACCTTCAATTTTAAAGTTATTTTTTTAGTTTATAATTCATAAAAATGTTTTTATAATTTTCAAGTATGGTTTAAATAATGCTGGGGACTAAAAATATATTTTTTTGAACTGACATTTTTCAGTTGTAATTTTTGTCACCTATCCATTTAGGTTTTCCAATTCAGGTTTCGGTCCACACCGGGCCTACACTTTTACTGCATGAATAGGTTTTCCCCATTGTGGAGTTTTTCTGGTAATGGTTTCCTATTACAAATAATTTTTATTTAGTTTCCATAAATATTTGATAGTTTCCTCTATGATGTTTTATTTCCCAGTTTTATAATCTACTTCAATTCATTCTGTCCGCAGTGGGCCTAAACATTATTATTCATTTTGTTTTCTTATTTCATTACTACTAAACCATATTGTACTATTACAGAACATAACTTGTGCAATAATAGTTCAAAAAATCTTACATGTCCATATAATGTTGTTATAATATTCCATTATGGATTAACCAAACAGTTCATTCCTACAAATATTTTTACTCGTCTATGAGAACTGTATATATTGTTGTTCTGTTTAGTTATTAATATAATGCCTTATTATAATCAATTTATTTTTTTCATTTATGTGATTGCATATTAATAACTATAATGGTTTCTACTAGGATAAATTTTCCAAAAAAGAAGAATACAACCTAAATATCTGTAATAAAACCCTTGATTTGAAGATAAATTATTATTCTAGAAAGTTCTTGTGATGAGGAAATATTAATATAATTTTTTCTCTATTTTTTTACAACATATGGCATCCCATGATCTCATCCCTATTTCTTTTGTTGAAAGGTACACTGAATGAAGGGGTTGTGCCTTTCCAACCTGCTGAAGAATTTTTAGCCCAAAATAGATCAAATAAATAGATTCGAAATATGACATATAATATGTAGAAAGATCAAACATTGACTGAAGGGATGCGAAGGGTGCGACCTTTGATGTCTGCTTTATTTCTATAACTGAAAAATCATTAGGTTATGTGTTTCATATGTTTTAAGTAATTTTTCAACTAAGATAATTACTTTTTTTTAAACTATGTCAATTTTTTCTGGTATTGGAAGCAATAGTGATTTCTTTTGGTTACACACTGTAACATACATTTGAGTTAACCTAGCTTTTATTCCAATGGTTACCCCTGCTGTTTTTTAGTTTTAAAAATGTATATCATATCCACTACACAGATTCCCATTTACCCAGATTTTATTTCTATAGTTCTTATGTACATACACTTTATTACACCTCCATTTTTCAGTTTTATTTTTTATACATGTCATAAGTTTCTGCATTAATTATTATTACTAAAATCTACATGTTGTTAAGCATTATTTATACATGTTCTAATATGTACATGTACCTATCCAACTGCACAATTCTTTGTCTGATTTTACATTAACTATTTGAAGACATATAACTCCATTGTGGTCGGATTTTTTCTACATTTTTTCTTCATGTTCTAATCTATACATGTTGTTCAACATTTTTTATACATGTTATAAGTTTTTTCATTCATTCTTATTACTACAATGTGCATGTATTTCAGCATTATTTCTACTGTGGTTGGTTCTAATGATTGATGTATTTTGGATTTCTCATGTTGGGAATTTTAGTATGAGTTTTCTATAGTTTTATCATTTTTTCATACTGGATGTCTTTCATGCTGGATGTTTTTTCATGCTGAACAATTTTCTTATCATGGTGGATGATTTTTAAAAATAAGATTCTATTTATAGCGTCGTGCGTATGCAAGGGCGAGGTACTATTGTACATTTATTTCAGGCAATACCCAACAAAATCCATAATGAGAACCTTATACACTCCATTGAATATACTATTGAAACTTAATTATAAAAAACTAAATTTAGCATTATTGATTTTAGTCATCTCATAGAATATAAAACTAACATTTTATTTAACTATTATGAAAAAAATCATAATATATATTATCTTAAATTACATCACCTGTATCACCATATTATATATGCACCAACCAAAACTATTTTAAATAAAAATCCCATTGTTGATGAATTAAATGTTTATATATGTGTTATTGTTATATAAAACCCATGAACATATTTAATTTTATTATATCATATAATGTTCAAAAGAACATTATGAAAATTAAACATTGGTAATATAGCCATTGAACAATTATAAGATGATTAGTGTAAATATAGGTTTTTAATAAATCAATTTTACACATAAAATTGGGGAGATGTTCTCTGCTAGTAGGATTATACCTTAAAAATACCATTTATTAGAGCCTCTGAGAGATATTTCACCACTGGTAATTTCCCTTGACGAAGCCCAAGATGAGTTCCAAAAACATAAGTATGAGAGAAAACATTTATATGATAATTTCAAGCACCTTAGGATCATGTCCCAAACCATATATGTCAAACAACACAATGAATGTCTCCCAATTACGAACCATACCCTTAGGTAATTTTCTAGTTTATTAAAAGGGCTATATATAATGACTGTATTAATATTAACAAGTATATCTCATATAATAACAATAATAATAATAAAATTCTCGTTTTATTATTGTTAAATTATAATTGATTAAGTTGTTAATACAATAAAACAAAAAATTTATTTTTAATAAATTATCAATTTCAATGAAGATGTTTATATAAGGCCCCATTCTTAAACCTTACTTAATCTTGAGTTATTACAAGATCACACTTTGAGGATCTTTTCGGGTTTAGAGTTTTAGAGAATTAGATCATAAAACATGCATTACATATAAACAAAGTGGTTACATAAAGATAGTATTCTTCATTCCCATCAATGGAAACACATTTAAAATAAAACATGGATTATTTCTTGACACTTCCTTGACACTATCATCATATCATTTACTTTTCCCTTGACTTGTGAAAAACATTTCAAAAAAACTTGGGATGAGCATAAAAAACTCAGTATGGGTTATAAAAACATGGAAAGGAAACATGAGTTCATATATATATAAGAATGAAATCATTATTTACCCATAAAACATAAGCACTTTAACATACCTCATCAAATCATGAATAAATCATAGAAATCATAAGACATAAAGGTAACATGAGGCATTCATAACATTCTTACGTAGGGAGTAACCCTCTTTGTTACGTTTGGAATACCCATCACAGTATATTCCCTAAAATCTCTTCGGAGAAACCTTAACGTTTCACTCCTTCACGTTACCCAATGCATTGGAGAGCTATATCGGGCTCACCCGCACTTAGATTATCACGGAACCAACCATCTTCATAATAATTCCCAAGAACCATAACATAATTGTATCACATAAAACATGCATAAAGGAAACATAACATTTCCACATTTCAATCACAAGATATCAATACAACACAAAAAAAATTGTGAAAACCATTTTCAATACCGAAATAAAAGAAAAGTAAAACATGGTATTTATTTTTCTTTTAAAAAGAATGTATGGCTTGTAGAGGAAGCCGAAACTCAAATAACGGTCACGACGGTGGAGAAGTCGTTGTCGCCGCATACGTACGACAAAAACATTCCCTTTTGTCATTTAGTAAAAGCTTCATATAAAAAATATTCCTTTTGAATAAACATAAAATTCAAAGGGGTTTATACACCGTATAAAATAAAGTTGTGTATAAAATAAAATATGTCTCAATGAAAGGAGATTGAGACGAAGTCCCATAACTCGTATCCGACTTGACCCAACCGTTCTTTAATCTCCTGAATAATAAACATGGGTTAATCTCTACTTTCTTATGAATCTTTTTCAAGTTCATTATTCCTTTTATACCAAGTTATGAACATCATGTAATCAGTTAAGTTAATAATGTTCATTTTGTCGGTATTTGGTTCTTAAGTCAAAAATAGACTTCTTACACTTACATGTTGTTAATTTGGTCAAAGTTTCATTATATCCAGAATGATATTAATGATTTGTATAACATATATATCATATATATTCATCATATACATGTATTTATAATATTACATCACATTTAGAGGTAAGAAATGAAATGCACCGTTCATGGAGACGGTAAGCCGTACGTACGCATGAACGCTACTTCCATTTCTATTTCGTATTTTCAGGAATGGAATAATAATGATATAAGAGTATATTATAATTCCAGTATAATAACATATATAATATCATTAACTTTACCCTTTACACAACCCACATATGGTATTAACGAATCAAATCACTTTCAGGGGGCGATAGTCCACACTTCCTAAAATGATGATATTGTGTTTACCCATAATAAAAACCATAAAGGTATGACCAAAATGAAAAAAAAACAGAAGATTAAGGAAAACATAAACATATTATATATCATATATAAAAATAGTGACATCATAATGGCCACCTTTGAAGGTGTTAAATGAGTATTGAACAATCATCGTTTCGGGAGGCATAATTTTGTCATCCACGGAAACCGTATGTTCTTTAACCATTTGATGTAGTTGTGTGAGAGTGTAGCTCAAATAAATCTTATAACAACATTCTATTATATTTAAGATACTGGTTTTGTTACAAAATAAGTATATAAAAAGAGATTAGGGGGTTGGAGAAGCAAAATAAAACAAACAAACATGAGAGAATGAATTACCTTTAAAAGTGTAACTCCTTTTGATTTGAGCCTAAAGGCTTCCTTTGAAAGGATTATGCCCAAAGGGAATCCTCTAGGATGAGGAGAGGGATGTGGAGAGAGTAAATGGGCAGGGGTTGGCCGATCCAAAGGCTTGAGGAGTGTGTGAAATGAGGTAGAGGTGGGGGCCTTTTATAAGAGGAGAGGAGGTGCACTTTTGGAAAGTAAGGAAGTATTACTTTATTTGAAAATGTGTTTCGGTTTTAAGAGGTCCCACATTGATATAATTCATGGATAAGGTGATAAGGGTTCTAAATCCACTCATCCAATTGGTTTTGGCCATGTGTAGGTTTTAGATTTTTCATTATCTTTCCATTTTATTTAAATCGTTAAATAATGAGGTCATCGTTGCATCATCATAATGTCATAAATAATTTAATTTATTTAAAGTCTAAAAAATTATAAAAAAAATACTCTGATTTAGTAAATCGTTTTATCTTTCCAATGACTATTTATAATAAAAAATATGTTCTTTATAACCCCATGTAAAAATTGTTTTCGTAAAACATAATATGTTTGTGTCATTTTTACTTTTACATTAAATAAAAAGTTATTTATGTCATTTCCCAACCAAAGTGGATCCATGGGGTCCCCAAGTTGACCCATGGATTTTGATGGTCGGCCATGACACAACCAATGAGGGTAGGACATGTTTCAAGCTCATCTTATTTTATTAAAGCATTATTTTTACCATAAACTACACTAATTACCACTAATCGCGATTAAAAAATTAATAAGTTACTATTCACCAAAAAAATATTTTAATCTCATTGAACCATATTTTACTTCTTAATGAAAACCATGTATGTCAGATTTTTGAAATTCAAAACACAATGATGGAAAAATTTCATTTAAACGGAAAATCAGTCTTTATAAGTACCACTTAGTGGTTTCACTATTCATAAAAAATTGAAGTTTTTTAGAAAATTAACAAAAATTCACCCTAAGCTATATTTGATATTCCAAATTAAAAAATGAAGTCTATTTTACAAAATTCAAAACATATAAGTCACATTAATTAATTTAATAATTAATTCCTACTGTCAGAGCAAATAGCGTGATTTTATGAAACAATAAGTATCAAAAGATTGACACTAGTTTAAGTCCAATTTCAAAGTGAAATTGATTCCAATGACCACCATTGGATTAAATGGTAAAAATATATTCATATTACACATTAAGACAAATTCAAAAGATAATATAATCATATAAATAAATTTGATTGAAAAGCAGTTTTGATGTAAAATGCAGTATTTCTCACTATTCATTAATAAATGAACATTGTTGAAAAATACCAAAGATTCACACAAAGTAAATTTCGATGTCCCAATCATAAAGAATTAGTTTATTTTGACAAAAATATTTTATAAAATTGTCAAAAGATAGATTTAAAAAGGGTTTTCCATCATAAGGCAGTAAAAAAATCTTTTAAGAATATTAGTGTATTACATGCTTAAGATTGCATTTATTTTCATTTTAAGCCTCTAAAATACTATCTTAATCATTAATAGACATAGATAAAAATATCTATTATTCATTACATACTTGGGATGTTACATCCTTCCCCCCTTTATAAAATTGCGTCCCCACAATTTATTTACTTATCGAATAAATGGGGATACTTATCCCTCATTGCATTTTCAGATTCCCATGTTGCCTCTTCAATCATGTGGTTTTTCCACAAAACCTTTACCTGGTGAATCACCTTATTCCGTAACACTTGCTCCCTGTGGTCAAGAATATGGACCGGTTGTTCCTCATAAGATAGGTTCTCTTCCAGCTGAACTACCTCTTGACTCAAAACATGAGATGGATCTGGCATATACTTTCTCAACATCGAAACTTGAAAAACATTGTGTACCGGAGATAAACTCGGAGGTAAAGCCACTCGGTATGCAACTGATCCAACTCTCTCTAGAATTTCATTTGGTCCAGTGTACCTTGGACTCAACTTTCCTTTCTTACCAAATCTCATCACACTTTTCCAAGGAGAAACCTTGAGAAAAACATGATCACCTACCTCGAAAGATAGATCCTTCCTCCGGTTATTCGCATAACTCTTCTGCGTGCTCTGAGCTGTTCTCATGTGTTTTTGAATCAGCTGAACTTCTCCTGCCATCTCTTCTACCAATTCTGGTCCCATCAACTTCCTTTCACCCACTTCATCCCAGAAAGCAGTAGTTCGACACCGCTTCCCATATAATGCCTGAAATGGTGCCATCTGTATACTGGAATGAAAATTATTATTATATGAAAATTCAACCATAGAAAGATGTTGATCCCAACTTCCCTGATAATCCATAGAACAAGCTTGTAGCATATCCTCCAATTTCTGAATTGTTCATTCTGACTGCCCATCTGATTGAGGATGAAAAGCTGTACTAAAATTTAATTCAGTACCCATCGACCTCTGAAGGCCTTTCCAAAAGTTAGAAGTAAACCTGGGATCACGATCCGATACAATGGAGAGAGGAACTCCATGTTACCTGACTATCTCTTTAAGATACAAACGGGGAAGTTGATCAAGAGAGAAAGTATCTCGTATAGCAAGGAAATGAGCAGATTTGGTCAAGCGATCAACAATAACCCAGCTTGAATTATTACCTCGAGATGTCTTCGGTAATCCAACAACAAAGTCCATGGATATATTCTCCCATTTCCACACTGGCACTGGTAAAGGCTGAAGCATCCCTTTCGGTAACTGCCACTCTGCTTTAACCTATTGACATGTCAAACACTTCACAGTAAAATCAGCAATGTCTCTTTTCATTCCATCCCACCAGTATTACTCCCGCAGATCTCTATACATCTTAGTACTGCTCGGATGAACTGAAAACGGAGAACTATGAGCTTCACATAACAACTCTCTCTTCAACTGTGAATCACAAGGCACACACAATCTCTTCCTGAATCTCAATACACACTCATTATCAATGTTGAATTCAGGAAACGTACCTTTCTGAACCATCTCTACCTTTTTCTGCAACTCACTGTCTTGCTTCTGTACGTGCTTGATTCTATCTGATAGAGATGATCTCACTGATACCTGAAACAAAATAGAAGGACTTCCTGCACCAACATCTTCTATGGCAAAGTTCATCAAATCCTTAACCAAAGGATCACGTTCCAAACGCAACATTGTTAATGAAGCATTACTTTTTTGACTCAAAGCATCAGCCACTTTATTTTCTTTTCCCGGATGGTAATGAATTGTACAATCATAATCCTTGATTAATTCTAGCCATCTCCTTTGTCTCATGTTTGACTCTTTCTGAGTGAATATATACTTTAAACTTTTGGGATCAGTATATATTTCACACTTTACTCCATACAAATGATGCCTCCAAATTTTTAAAGCAAAAACAATAGCAGCTAATTCCAAATCATGTGTAGGGTAATTTACCTCATGAGTTTTCAACTATCGTGAAGCATAAGCAATTACCTGATCATTCTGCATTAGGACACAACCAAGTCCTTTCAATGAAGCATAACTATATATAACAAACTCACCATTCCTGGAAGGAAGTGCCAAAACTGGAGCATTCACCAATCTTCTTTTCAATTCCTGAAAACAATCATCACATTCTTTTGCCCAGATAAACTTAACACCCTTCCGAGTTAGCTTAGTAATTGGACTAGATAATCGTGAAAAATTTCTAACAAACCTTCGGTAATAGCCCGCCAAACCAAGGAAGCTACAAATCTCGGTTACATTTGTGGGTCTTGGCCATTCTTCCACAACTTTTGTTTTTGCAGGATCAACAGTTATTCCATCTTTAGAAACAATGTGACCAAGGAAAGAAATTTGTTGCAACCAAAACTCACACTTGCTGAATTTCCCATACAATTTCTTTTCATTTAAGGTATGAAAGATAACCCTTAAATGTATTTCATGCTCCTCTTTACTTTTAGAAAACACCAAAATATCATCAATGAAAACCACCACAAACTTATCCAAGAACTCTTGGAAAATTCTATTCATTAAGTCCATGAATACAGCAGGTGCATTGGTTAGCCCAAAAGACATTACTACAAATTCATAATGGCCATATCTCGTACGGAATGTGGTCTTCGGAATATCAGCCTTCTTTACCTTCATCTGATGGTACCCTGATCTCAGGTCAATCTTTGAAAAAAACTAAGCTCCCTGGAGCTGATCAAACAAATCATCGATATGAGGCAAAGGATATTTGTTCATAACAGTGATAATAGTCAAGGCTCTATAATCAATGCAATGTCTCATAGAACCATCTTTCTTTTAATCAAACAAAACAGGATCACCCCATGGTGATGTGATAGGTCTAATGAAACCTTTCTCTAATAAATCTTGCAATTTCTCCTTCACCTCTAAAAGTTTAATTTGTGCCATTCGATAAGGGGGTTTTGAAATTGGCTTAGTATCAGGAACTAAGTCAACAGTAAACTCAACTTCCCGATCTGGTATTATTCGAGGCAAATCATCAGGAAAAACATCAGGATACTCATTTACCACTGGCACATCATTAATATGAACAGTTCCTTTATTTTCAACGACGTGTGCAAGGTAACATTCATTTCCATCTTTTACAAGTTTCACGGCCTCTTGATATGTTATCAAAAGTAAGGGTTCATTCTTGTAAACAAACTGAAAGTGTTTCTGAAAAGAAACTTCTTTAGCTCTACAGTCAATCTTAGCATGGTAAATAGAGAGCCAATCCATACCCAGGATAACATAAAACTCTACTAGAGTTAGAACAATATGGTTTGCAAGTAGGTTCTTTCCACAGATAAGGATAGGAAGATTCTTATAAATTCTTTTTGCCTCAACATTTCCCCCAGGTGTTTTTACCAAAAGTTCAGGAGTCATTTCTTGAGATGGTATTCCCATTTTACTAGAAAAGGTTTCATAGATGAAAGAATGTGTAGACCCCGAATCAAACAACACACTGGCATAATCTGAAAAAACAAACAAAGTACCTGATACAACTTCATTTGATGTCCCAACATCTACTGAAGTAATTACAAAGGATTTCACCACCCCTTTCTGCTTGTATTCTAACTGCTTCCCATCACTCAAGCTCTTTGTCGGACACTCGTTTGCATAGTGACCCATCTCATTGCACTTATAACACTTCACTAACTATAAATCAAATTTGTTCTTACCTTCACCTTGATCCTTTTCAGTGCAATCACGAGCCTTATGTCCCATCTTCCCACATCGGTAGCACTTTCCAGAATTCAAAAGACATTCCCCAGCATGCCTTTTTCCACATTTATCACAAACTGGAAACTTAGTTCTCTTACCATCAGACTTTTTTGAAGAATTCTTACCTTTCTCCTGCCACCTCGGTCTCTTCTTCTGCTGGTTGTTATAGAACACTTGGTCATCGGAAAACTCCATTTCCACCTTCTCAGCCCATTGAACAAGCTTTTCATAACTTTTAAACTCATGAGAAGCTAATTCCCTTCGATATTTTGGCTTTAATCCTGAGTAAAAACGATTGATTTTACTATCGAGGTCCCAGATAAAATTTGGAGCATACCTTTCCAATCAAGTGAACCTTTCTTCATAGGTAGCCACTGAGTCTTCCTCTTGCATCAATTCCAAGAATTTATTTTCCATCCTAAGTCGAACAGCCTTAGGAAAATACTTCTCAAGAAACATACCTTTGAATTCATCCCAGTCAAGAGCATCAATCTCATCGGCGTCCCTAATATTTTTAACCATAGACCACCACTGATTTGCTTCACCCTCCAAATGGTAAGTAGCAAGACTAACCTTTTGATTTTCTGAACACCCCATGACATCAAAAATCTTCTCCAGTGCATTAATCCACCCTTCAGCTAGCACAGGGTCAGATGATCCTCTGAATGATGGGGGATGTTGCCTCAAGAATTGTTCCACCACTGACATGTTCCTCTATGGTTGATCTGGCTGATCTCGTGCATGGATACCACCACCATTTATCGCTTGAGTCAACTACGCCATTACTGCAACAAACTATTCAGTTCCAATTCCGACCATTTCTGGATGCTGATTCAGAAAGTTATTTCCTTCTGTATGCCTTCCTAGCACTGCTTCCCTATTTCCTCTGCGGGAAAACATTTTGAACAAACATGTCTTAGATGAAGCAACATGGTAATCTTCAAATGCTATATCATTTCAAAAACAAATTTTTTTTGATAATCATTTTATAGAATTCTAACTCCTAAAGTTATCTAAACCGACCTCTGATACCAACTATAAGGCCCCAGCCTTAAACCTTACTTAATCTTGAGTTATTACAAGATTACACTTTGAGGATCTTTTCAGGTTTAGAGTTTTAGAGAATTAGATCATAAAACTTGCATTACATATAAACAAAGTGGTTACATAAAAATAGTATTCTTCATTCCCATCAATGGAAACCCATATAAAATAAAACATGGATTATTTCTTGACACTTCCTTGACACTATCATCATATCATGTACCTTTCCCTTGACATGTGAAAAACATTTCAAAAAAACTTGGGATGAGCATAAAAAGCTCAGTATGGGTTATAAAAACATGGAAAGGAAACATGAGTTCATATATACATAAGAATGAAATCATAATTTACCCATAAAACATCAGCACTTTAACATACCTCATCATATCATGAATAAATCATAGAAATCATAAGACATAAAGGTAACTTGAGGCATTCATAACATTCTTACGTAGGGAGTAACCCTCTTGGTTACGTTTGGAATACCCATCACATAATATTCCCTTAAATCTCTTCGGGGAAACCTTAACGTTTTACTCCTTCGCGTTACCCAATGCATTGGAGAGCTATATCGGGCTCACCCGCCCTTAGTTTATCACGGAACCACCCGTCTTCATAATAATGCCCAAGAACCATAACATAATCGTATCACATAAAACATTCATAAAGGAAACATAAAATTTCCACATTTCAATCACAAGATATCAATACAACACAAAAATCATTTTGAAAACCATTTTCAATACCTAAATAAAAGAAAAGTAAAACATGGTATTTATTTTTCTTTTAAAAAGAATGTATGGCTTGTAGAGGAAGTCAAATCTCAAATAACGGTCACGACGACGGAGAAGTAGTTGTCACCACATACGTATGACAAAAACATTCCCTTTTGTCGTTTAGTAAACACTTCGTATAAAAAATATTCCTTTTGAATAAACTTAAAAGTCAAAGGGGTTTATACACCGTATAAAATAAAGTTGTGCATAAAATAAAATATGCCTCAATGAAAAGAGATTGAGACTAAGTCCCATACCTCGTATCCGACTTGACCCGACCGTTCTTTAATCTCCTGAATAATAAACGTGAGTTAATCTCTACTTGCTTATGAATCTTTTTCAAGTTCATTATTCCTTTTATACCATGTTATGAACATCATGTAATCAGTTAAGTTGATAATGTTCATTTTGTCGGTATTTGGTTCTTAAGTCCAAAATAGACTTCTTACACTTACATGTTGTTAATTTGGTCAAAGGTTCTTTATATACAGAATGATATTAATGATTTGGATAACATATATATCATATATATTCATTATATACATGTATTTATAATATTACATCACATTTAGAGGTAAGAAATGAAATGCATCGTTCATGGAGACGGTAAGCCGTACGTACGCATGAACGCTACTTCCACTTCTATTTCGTATTTTCTGGAATGGAATTATAATGATATAAGAGTATATTATAATTCCAGTATAATAACATATATAATATCATTAACTTTATCCTTTACAGTTCCCACATATGGTATTAACGAATCAAATCACTTTCAGGGGGCGGTAGTCCGCACTTCCTAAAATGAAGATATCGTCTTTACCCATAATGGAAACCATAAAGGTATGCCCAAAATGAAAAAAAAACAGAAGATTAAGGAAAACATAAACATATTATATATCATATATAAAAATAGTGACATCATAATGGCCACCTTTGAAGGTGTTAAATGAGTATTGAACAATCATCGTTTCGGGAGGCATAATTTCGCCATCCAAGGAAACCGTATGTTCTTTAACCATTTGATGTAGTTGTGTGAGAGTGTAGCTCAAATAAATCTTATAAAAACATCCTAGTATATTGAATATACTGGTGTTGTTACAAAATAAGTAAATAAAAAGAGTTTAGGGAGTTGGACAAGAAAAATGAAACAAATGAACATGAGAGAATGAATTTCCTTTAAAAGTGTAACTCCTTTTGATTTGATCCTAAAGGCTTCCTTTGAAAGGATTCTGCCCAAAGGTAATCCTCTAGGATGAGGAGAGGAATGTGGATAGATTAAATGGGCAGGGTTTGGCCGAGCCAAAGGCTTGAGGAGTGTGTGAAATGAGGTAGAGGTGGGGGCCTTTTATAAGAGGAGAGGAGGGGCATTTTTTGGAAAGTAAGAAAGTATTACTTTATTTGAAAATGTGTTTCGGTTTTAAAAAGACCTAAATTGATATAATTCGTGGATAAGGTGATAAGGGTTCAAAATACATTCATCCAATTGGTTTTTTCCATGTGTAGGTTTTAGATTTTTCATTATCTTTCCATTTTATTTAAATCGTTAAATAATGAGGTCATCGCTGCATCATCATAATGTCATTAATAATTTAATTTATTTAAAGTCTAAAAAATTATAAAAAAAATACTATGATGTAGGAAATCGTTTTATCTTTACAATGACTATTTATAATCAAAAATATGATCTTTATAACCCCATGTAAAAATTGGTTTCGTAAAACATAATATGTTTCTGTCATTTTTACTTTTACATTAAATAAAAAGTTATTTATGTCATTTCCCAACCAAAGTGGATCCATGGGGTCCCCAAGTTGACCCATGGCTTCTCTTGGTCGTCCATGACACAACCAATGAGGGTAGGACATGTGTCAAGCTCATCTTATTTTATTAATGCATTATTTTTACCTTAAACTACACTAATTACCACTAATCGCGATTAAAAACTTAATAAGTTACTATTCACCCAAAAAATATTTTAATCTCATTGAACCAAATTTTACTTCTTAATGACAACCATGTATGTTAGATTTTTGAAATTCAAAACACATTGATGGAAAAATTTCATTTAAACGGAAAATCAGTCTTTATAAGTACCACTTAGTGGTTTCACTATTCATCAAAAATTAATGTTTTTCAAAAAATTACCAAAAATTCACCCTAAGATATATTTTATATTCCTAATTCAAAAATGAAGTCTATTTTAAAAAATTCAAAACATATAAGTCACATTAATTAATTTAATAATTAATTCCCGCTGTCAGAGCAAATAGCGTGTTTTTATGAAACAATAAATATCAAAAGATTGACACTAGTTTAAGTCCAATTACAAAGTGAAATTGATTCCAATGACCACCATTGGATTAAATGGTAAAAATATATTCATATTACACATTAATACCAAGTCAAAAGATAAAATAATCATATAAATAAATTAGATTAAAAAGCAGTTTTGATGTAAAATGCAGTATTTCTCACTATTCATTAAAAATGAACATTGTCAGAAAAATACCAAAGATTCACACAAAGTAAATTTTGATTTCCCAATCATAAATAATAAATTTATTTTGAAAAACATAGTTTATAAAATTGTTAAAAGATATATTTAAAAAGGGTTTTCCATCATAAGGCAGTAAAACAATCTTTTAAGAATATTAGTGTATTCCATGCTTAAGATTGGATTTATTTTCTTTTTAAGCCTCTAAAATACTATCTCAATCATTAATAGACATAGATAAAAATATCTATTATTCATTACTTACTTGGGATTTTACAGTTTATGTTGATGATTAAATGGATTTTATAAATAAATAGTATTTTAATACAATCTTATTAATAAATAGTTTTAATTAATTTTCAATTATCATATAATTTCAATGACGTCAAATATAAATTTTTTAAGGGTTCAAAAAATGCTATTATTAAAATACTCAACATTTCTAAAAAATTTAGATTCTTATTTTAAATGTGAAAATTCGCATTTTCAGAAAATTATTATTTAATAATAATTATAGTTTTTGGAATAATTATTTTGAAATTATGTTATGGTTAATTTATAATAATTTTCAGAAAAAGTTGACTATTTGGGTATATATTAAATACAATATAAATATATTGATTGTATTATGACATTATAATGACACAAAAAATATTTAATAAATACTTTAAAGGGAATATAAGGAAAAGAAATTATCCATTTAATATAATGTAACATTTTCTTTATTTGATTATGTTATTAATCTTTTATGACTCCCAGGAAACCTATAATATATTTTTAGGTTTTAAAATAATTTCTCAAATGACATGAGTCACATCGACATCCAAAGGGTATTATTTTAATCATTTCAGCTTCTATCCTTATAAAATAATTAATTCCAAATTTATATTCTAGAAACCATGGTAGAAAACTATGACATGGTTTTTGTTTTTCATTATTTTATTATATAGAGACCAAAACCAATGTATGACAAATAATAAAGAACTCTCCTCAATTTTATTATATGAACCGACACGTGCTCCCATTTATCATCAATATAAAGCCTTTGATCATATTCATAATCATCCCTTCCATATCCATAGTCATACCAAGGTTCCTCCAAGCTCTCAAGATGCCTCTCCCAGAATGTTATAATCACACTCTAAGGGTAAGGCATCTCCCACTCACCTTTTTATTAAAGAACCTCTTTTATGTTGCAACTATAAATTTAAATTTCCTCATATTGGGATTTATTATTCCATATAGATATTATATAACATTTTATTTCCAAATTATCATTAACTCATTTCACTATCATTATACCCTTCCATTAACCTTTATGTACACCTATTACTGTTCCAAAATTTAGGAAGGGATCATCTCTTTATCCTCTTAATTCAAGTATCATCATGAGATTAGGACTTTTATCTCCAATTCATAATGTTGTGGTATGTTCTTATATGTCACTTTTACTAACCCTATGATTTAAAAAGATTTATATAAAACATTCACTCTCATCAATAAATCCCATATACATTTATATTCCCATATAGTGCTGCTGAAATTTCACTACGATTTTCCATAGAAAACAATTGTAATGTAAATACCTATAACCATTTCCTAACAAGGGTGTCCAATTTCATGAACATATACTTCATTGATATTGTAATTACATGTATTTATTCCAAAATCCATGATCATGGAATTTTTGTTTGATAAATGATTCCATGTTTAATGATTTTTGTGACACACTTATGCATGTGAATGAAATGAATGTGAAGGGTGGTCCTAAAATTATATAGCTCTACAATACATTGTGTAATGTATAAATTTAATGATACATTATGAATAATATTAGTGAATTAATATAATCCATCATGTGAGATTTTCCATCTTGATATTTTGGCAGTTGGCATTTACCTATGTTTATGATGCCATGTTTTCTATTTTCCCACATTTCTTATGTTGCCGTTATGTTACCATGAAATATCATGACTCGTTATTCATGTTTATGATTCTGAACACTCTAATGACTCATTGATATGCCTATTTTATATCATTAATAATTTCTTCATGTTATTCCATATTTATTCATTTTCCAGGCTTATATCAGATGTTTCTTATATATGTCCCCAGGTTATCCCATGCATTTTTTAGTACGATGTAATAATATTATCATGAAAACGTAGATTTCAATAAATATGGTGTATTACCTATTTTAGGTTGTTATTTAATATACTTAATTCCAAAATATAATATATGTATTAATAATTTGGGTTCTATTATGTGTAATATTATACAATAAGTCTATAAATAAAGTGTAATAAATTGTTGGGCGGAGAAAGAATGGAGTGATGGCAAGAGGGGGGTGAATTGCCTTTTAAAAAATAATTAACAATTTAAAATCAATGTTAAAAGTGCAGTGGAAATAAAAGATGAAAGACACAAAAACTTGATAACGGAGTTCGGCTTAAACCCAAGCCTACGTCTCCACTCACAAATCAACCGTAGAGAGATTTACTACCGCTTGCTTTTTAATGGTTTTAGCAAGAAACCCACTAGAATTTAAGGTTAGTCTAGAACCTATTACAGCTTGCTTTTAATGGTTATGCAAGAACCAACTTGCTTTCAATGGTTGAGCAAGAACCCACTAGCCTTCTTACAGGTGAAGGCTAGCTCACCTATGTCTCAAGCCTTTTAAAGGAAAGGATTGACCAACCTCTTCACACCTTAAAGGTGATGTGAAAACCCAAAAGAATGGAGGATGAGAGAGTGGGAGTTTGTAGGCACAAACTCAATTTTAAGCTCAAAATAAATAAAACAAGAAAAACCGTAATGGGGAAGTCTTGGGCGCCAAAGGATTGATTGGAGTTGATGAAGAGCGCTCCCAAGCTTTTTTGATGGTGCTCCTTGGATTTGGATGTGTGTTGGATCAAGTGGGGGTTCCTTGAGGGGATGCGCCGGAGGTTCGCCAAATGATGTAAAATGTGTCTGTGGGCTTCCTTTGGCTTGGTAATGGTTCCACAAATAATGCCTAGGCTTCCGGGGGTTCCATGTCATTTATTTATAGAGGGGGAACCCTCATATGGCCTTTGGGAGGCTTCGGAGCCGTTGGAGAGGTCTTCGGAGCCGTTGGGAGGAAAGTGGACAAGTCTGGTCAAAGGCCCAACGGCTAGTTTGACTGGCTCCACCGGCTGACCAGTAAAGATCCACCGGTTGGCCGGTGCCTTGAAAATGGGAGAGGGCTCGGGCTCAGGCACCACCGGCTGGCCGGTGGTGAGGCCACCGGTTGGCCGGTGCTGAGGGAGTGGCTGACTCTTCTACCCAGGTGCTACCGGCTGGCCGGTGCTGAGGCCACCGGTTGGCCGGTGCTGAGACAGTAGCTAACCCTTCTAGACTGGGTGCCACCGGCTGGCCGGTGCTGAGACACCGGTTGGCCGGTGGTCTGGACAGAGGGATGCCTTCTATCCAGGCCTCCATCGGCTGGCCGGTGGGCATCCACCAGTTGGCCGGTGGACTGAAAATCAGTCCACTTTGGCTTCTTGCTTTCTTGGCCCAATTCCTTGGCAATCTGAAATTATGCATATCATCAAAAAACACTTAAAACAATATTAGATAAATAAGAAAGTGATTGTGATCATGAAAATTAAACCACGAGGGGTTCGAGAGGTGCAACATTCTCCCTCTATTTTGATGATCACAATCACCAAAACAATCAATGTAAAAGATTTGAAAAGTAAAGCAGGAGAGAAAGATTTTTCCCCCAATCAACCAAGAATTTAAAAAAATAATTAACAAGTTAAAATCAAAGTTAAAAGTATAGAGGAAATAAAAGAGGCAAGACACAAAAACTTGATAACGGAGTTCGGCTTAAACCCAAGAATACGTCTCCGCTCCCAACTCAACCGTTGAGAGATTTACTACCGCTTGTTTTTTAATGGTTTTAGAAAGAAACCCAATAGACTTTAAGGTTAGTCTAGAACCTATTACAGCTTGCTTTTAATGGTTATGCAAGAACCCACTTGCTTTCAATGGTTGAGCAAGAACCCACTAGCATTCTTACAGGTGAAGGCTAGCTCACCTATGTCTCAAGCCTTTTAAAGGAAAGGCTTGACCAACCTCTTCACACCTTAAAGGTGATGTGAAAACCCAAAAGAATGGAGGATGAGAGAAGTGGGAGTTTGTAGGCACAAACTCAATTTTAAGCTCAAAATAAATAAAACAAGAAAAACTGTAATGGGGAAGTCTTGGGCGCCAAAGGATTGATTGGAGTTGATGAAGAGCGCTCCCAAGCTTCTTTGATGGTGCTCCTTGGATTTTGAAGTGTGTTGGATCAAGTGGGGGTTCCTTGAGGGGATGCGCCGGAGGTTCGCCAAATGATGTAAAATGTGTCTGTGGGCTTCCTTTGGCTTGGTAATGGTTCCACAATTAATGCCTAGGCTTCCGGGGGTTCCTTGTCCTTTATTTATAGAGGGGGAACCCTAATATGGCCTTTGGGAGGCTTCGGAGCCGTTGGAGAGGTCTTCGGAGCCGTTGGGAGGCAAGTGGACAAGTCTAGTCAAAGGCCCAACGGCTAGTTTGACTGGCTCCACCGGCAGACCGGTACAGATCCACTGGTTGGCCGGTGCCTTGAAAATGAGAGAGGGCTCGGGCTCAGGCACCACCGGCTGGCCGGTGCTGAGGCCACCGGTTGGCCGGTGCTGAGGCAGTGGCTGACTCTTCTGCCCAGGTGCTACCGGCTGGCCGGTGCTGAGGCCACCGGTTGGCCGGTGCTGAGATAGTAGCTGACCCTTCTAGTCTGGGTGCCACCGGCTGGCCAGTGCTGAGACACCGGTTGGCCGGTGGTCTGGACAGAGGGATGCCTTCTGTCCAGGCCTCCATCGACTAGCCGGTGGGCATCCACCGGTTGGCCGGTGGACTGAAAATCAGTCCACTTTGGCTTCTTGCTTTCTTGGCCCAATTCCTTGGCAATCTGAAATTATGCCTATCAACCAAAAACACTTAAAACAATATTAGATAAATAATAAAGTGATAGTGATCATGAAAATTAAACCACGAGGGGTTCGAGAGGTACAACATAAATAACATGGTTTTCATAGTTCGTATCAATGGAATGATTAGTAATTTTAGTAAAAGGATTATAAAACTCTAGAAAAACTATTAGGCATGATACCAAACATAAGAATAAATACCTTTGTTTTGGTATTGTTTATTGTATGTGGATTCCTAGAAAATACATCACTATCTAGAAAGTACAAGTTGATCTGGATCTTACATATAAGTATATTGGGGTAAAACCCAAAAGCCTTATGTTAATCTAGAACCATCCAGGAACTGGTCAACAAATATGGGCCTTGGTGCAGAACTATTATGATACTCCTGTATCATTTGATTTTTTAAATTCACAGTCTCATTACTGAACATTATTAAGAGAAAAAATCATATATGATTATAGTATAGGAAATATATGATGGATAAAATATATATATTCCAAGAAATCCCTATGTTAAGGAAATAAATATAAGTTATGTTTCATCAATTTAATGTAATTGGATTCCCATTTGGTGATTAATGTTTTAAAAATATTCATCCATTATTTTCCTTTCATTCGAGACAATGCTCATAAATATGAGTAATTGGGTATATAACCAATTTGTTGGGAAATGTGATGATAACCCAAATGACATGCCCAACCCGAGGGAAGTAGGAGTAGTGAAAATTATGAAGATACTCTCTCAAATAACCCTGGCTATGAATAGAAATATAGATCATGAGGAGCACCAAAACCCCCATATGAAAGAAAATATTCAATTGATTAGTTTATGTTAAAAAGGTCCCTAACATTCATTATATCATCTAATCCCTTAATCACGAAATTATGGATCAACTCTATTGAGAAGTTCATCTCTATCCTTCCATGTTTCAATCAATATAAGGCTATACTTAATTCTCATCATATGGATGTAGAAGATGATCAATGGTTAACCTAGATCAACAGGATAGTGGTTAAGGAAGTGATTCAAGAAAATAGGTGGAATGAATTATTGAAAATTATTCATGAAAAAAACATTTCTCACACTATCTAAAATAAAATGGATATATATTTCCTGAGCCTCATATAAAAAGATGACGAATATATTGGACTGTATAAGGAAAACATGACATGACATGCACGATACACCTTGAACATTGTTTTTAACCCTAAATTCATGGTTGACTACTTCTATAGAGGGATAGAAACTAGTCTATAAAAATTACTCATGATCTGAAACCTCGATATCAATTAATAAATTGATATATGTTCATTAAAAGAAGAAATAGAGATAAGAAAATCTCAAGGATATCATAGGGATATGATGCTGAAAGTTAATATTAATTCTGGTGTTTTAATGAATAATTCTGTTGATTCTATGATAATTCAACACCCTAATTTTCAATAGTGTGGAAGGAATCACCCTAGATATTTCTAAATGGGATGAGGAGGGGATTTAGATATGGGAAGAAAGGGCACCTATTTAGCGATTACCGATGGTATAATTCCAAAAATGTGATAGAGGAATGGAATTCCACAGATAACCCTTATTTCATTATTCATTTTTCCAACTTCATGGAACCATGAAACTTATCAAACCAAATTCCTGAATCCAATGGTTTTAAAAGAAATCCAACAACCTCCAAGGACGATAGGTTTATCTTATGCCATCACAACCAATGTGGTGGATCCCAATAGTGGTGTTGTGATATGTACAATATTTATTCATTGAGCAATAGAATAATAAATTTTTTATTATGGTTCTACACATCCTTTCATATATTTCCTATTTAGTAGAACTATTCAAATAGAACGAAAAAATAGATTAGTGGATATATTGGTAAAAATAAAAAAATGAGTAACTTTTTGCATTCCGAGTATATAACTCCACCCCTTCCAAACTCGTTGGTCTAAATTTCATAGATGACATTTTGATACTCTATATAGTATAATTTTATTAAATTCTATGTATGGATTGGATTTTATTGTCTATATTCAACATAAACTAACATGATAAGGAAATAACCCTCTATATCATGAATCATCACAAAACAATGTACATGTGAAAGGTGGAGGATGAGACTTCTATAGAAAAAACATCTCATGAATGAATATTATTTCCATATAATAATGTATATCAATAAAAAATTATTAGGTCTATATAAATGATCATCCTAAAATACATTCCCATTGTAAGAGAATTCTAAAATATAATTCGCATTGATTTTTTGGTCTTCCTCTTAGCTGAGAGGTTGAATTTTAAATTAGTCGTATACCTTAGGAATTTCCATTATCCAAAATCCTTATGAATTTTTTTGAACTTTTGGATTTAAAAAAAAGTACTAAATAATTTGTATAAAGGGTTTATACATAAAAGTGGTTCACCTTGGAGTGCACCAGTCCTTGCCTTCTTGGATAATTATGGGTAAAGGATTCATTGAATTGATTATTGTGAGATAAATAAGATCATGTTAAAGGAGAATTATCCACTTCTATTGATTAATTATCTATTTGACCAGCTATTAGAAGCCCATTATATCGCCAAGGTATATCATCTTTTTGGATATTATAAATTATATGAGAAGGATGATATCCCAGTGTATGGTCTATGTACAATTTAAGGGAACTATGAGATCAAAGTAATTATATTCAGACATTATAATAAACCAAAAATATTAATGGTCTAGATGAAATAATATTTAGATATTACCATGAAAAATTTGTGGTATTTTATAAAAATGTCATTCTTGTATAATCCAAAAGAACGAAGGATCATTAGAAGTATCTGATCATTGTGTTGAAGGCATTATGGAAGGATATAGTTTATGAAAATTACAAAATATTTGAGTTGTAAATGAAGGAAGTATCATTCAAGGGGAATATTATCACACGTAATTGAATATATATTGACTCTTTATAGATATAATAAATTTAAGGGTTGATGAGGGAGACATATGTGACATCAATCGGTAGTTTCCTTGGATTAGCTAGGTACTATTGTCGATTTGTGATAAAATTATCACTATTTTAAAAAACTACAACCAATATAATATAGAAGTGGGTCAATTTTGTTTGGGAAAATATATTTAAAAATAATATCAAAGAAGTGAAAAGGAGGCTTATCACTTCCATTTTACATTCATTTACTAAAATTGGGGAATTTTTTGTTCTGTAAAATGATGCATTAATTATGGTATTGGATTGGGTGTTAATTTATAATTCAAATGTAAAATACTATGCTTCATGAAAATTGAATGTTCTTTAATAGAACTACCAAACACATGTTTTGGATATGGTTACAGTGATCCTCACTGTGAAAATCTGGGGTCGTTATCTATTTTGTAAGAGGTTTGAAATATATAAGGATTATAAGTGGCACACGTATTAATTAACACAAAAAGATATGAATATGGGTCAATAAATATGGTTGTACCTGATAATGAACTATGAAAACACCAAAAAAACTTATATGGGAAGTAAAATAATTTAGTATATGCTATATATAGAAGATACCCAAAAATTCTATAGGTGATGAGAATTTTTATGGATGTGATCTTCATAGAGTTAAAAAGTGTGGGCATGGGATTCCTAATGTAAAATTAGAAATCCTTTGAAAAATGAGTTCTAATCCATATATTTTGGAGAGGATAAACGATTTTAATGAAATTTTATTGGAATTCATAATAATGTGTAATATATAAGAAAATGAAAATTATTAGAGCTCATTGTTAATGAAAAAGTATTCATGAGATTTGGGTCATGAAAATGTGTATAGAAATAACCAAGTAATTGAATTAGATATTAGATTATGCACAATGATTGACCATCTATATCAATCATGGGAGCTCAATAATGTATTTATATCTTCGAGAGCCATATTTTTTGGAAAATATGAATGAAGATATAATAGAATATACATCATGATATCATATATGCCAAAATTAATGGCAAAAATGAAAAACTATAAGGGGATGCTATATCCATTGATCATACCTAAATTGAAATAGGAAAACAAAAAAATTGAAATTTTCACTCCTCTTCCTAATACATAAGAAGTAAATAATTTCATTTTAATTGTGCGGGGTTGTCATAAAATGACTTCTCTCTTCATTGTAATTTTATATGACTTCTCACATGATCAATCTATAAGGATATAAATTAGAGAAGTTATGAGACTACATGGAACACCACTATCTATGGTATCTGATCAAGATCCATGATTAATGTCCATGTTCTTGAATAGACTCTAACATGATATAAAAACATAGTTTTAAATTAGTAGGATTTATTGCACATAAATTGACTGCCAATATGAGTGGACTATCCGTACACTTGAGGATATGTTGAGATAATTGTCAGTTGACATCAACGATTGAGTGGATCAATTTATTCCTCATTTCATGTTCCCATACTATAAAAATGTACAATCTAGAATCAAAATGGATCCCTATAATGACAATTTTGGATGAGGTTCACAACACTTGAATGCTTTGACGGAGATGCGGAACACAATCTCTTATTTCATGAATTGGTCTTTGAAATGGTGAAAAATTCTATACAATTATATAGTACATCAAGTCTTCTAAAATTCAAAAAAAAATGATATTGAAAATCATGGATGAGACCATGTATTTTATGTTGTTGATAGGTTATTCCATATCATGACTCTACGAAATAATTTTATGATATTTTGGATGAACTGAAAGATTAGTCCACGATAAATCATTCCAATTGGGATCGTTGATTGCATAAAAGATGTGGCATGTCAAATAGAACTAACACTTATGATATATTATGTAGATAATGTACTACATGTATCCTTATTTAGGAATTACATACCCAAACTCTCACATGTTCTCAATCTTAATATGGTACTATTAGAGACTGATAATCCATACTTGGAGAAACTGGTGAAGATCATAGATATTTTTGAAAACATTATATGAAATAAGATTGTGTACTGTTTCAATGTTCTATGGAGAAACCATAACATTAATATAGAAGCATTCCATGAAGATGAGGAAAGGAAATATAGTCACCCTAATCAATTTTGGTGTATTAAATGCAAATTTCATGTGTGAAATTTCTAACAGGGAAATATTGTAAAAACATGATCTATTATAACTTAATTCTTTTTATGGATGAATTAAAAGTTTTATTTTGTGTTATAGTTATATAAAAAAATTCACTTCATCAATTTTATTATATCCTATCATATTTAAAAGATCAAGAATCATCATAATAATTGATAAAATATTCATTGAACAATGTTTATATTATAAGTAAAAATATTGGATTTTAGAAAATCTAATTGACATAGAAAAAGTATGTGATTGCCTTAACTATTAGAATCATATCAATTGAATCCCATCTATATGATCTTCCAAGGGCGATAACACCCCTGGCCTATTCCCATGGAAAGGAAAAATATAATATCCAACAAATTAAGAATAAAATATTTTTTTTACAAAATAAGATCAACCTCACATAGATCATGACCCAATCCATGTTGGTCAAACCACCCCATGAATGTATCCACATCACATCCCTTACCCATAGGCTATTTTCTAGTGTAATAGAGTGATATATATCAAGTATCTAATAATATGAATATGTATATTTTATAAATTACTTAATATAATTCATTTTTTATTAATACAATATAAATTATTTTTATTTTGATACAATAATAAACAAATTTTATTATTAATTAATATTCAATTCAAATTAAGGAATTTATTTTGGTGAATTAAAAAATTATTGAAGTACATAATATTTTCATATAATATTATTATCAAAAAAAGTATTAATTATTTATGATCATGTAATTCTTTATGAATTCACATTTAATAAATCTTTAAGGGTTCAAAAATTGTTATTTTCGAAATTGCCAACATTTTCAATAAATGATAACTTATATTTTTAATGTCAAAATTTAAATATTCCAAGAATTATTTGGATAAAATGAATATTATTTTTTGGAATCATAATATCAAAATTATCCTATGGTGTATTTTTTATAATTTTCTTGGAAATTCAATTTTTCTGGTTTAAGTTAATTATGATATTAATATATTGTGTGTATTATAAAGTCATAATGACTCAAAAATCATGTAATAAATAATATAGATTGTATATGGTCTCCCATTAAAATAATTTATTACTATTTTAATTTAATTAATTTTATAAATACAGTATGAATCCTCCAAAACATATAATTTATTTTAAGGATTTAAAATCAATTTACCAAGGAAAGGACACACTTTCACATTAGAAATGTTAATATTTGAATAAATTTGACCAATAAAAATATAAAATTAATAAAAAAATACTTCATTCATAGATACCTTTTTCAAAAACCATGGGAAATTTTTTTTTCTTATTCTATTATATAGTTTCCAAAACCTATCATTGAGAAGTAATTATGAACTCTCCCATATTTACCTTTATAAACCCACCCACAATCTCATTCCACTCTACTCAAAAACCATGTAGCACATACTTAATCATTATTCCCCTATCTAATATCCTCCCATGGTTCCCACAAGCTCTAAAAAATCTCCTACCGGGATTTTAGTATCACACTCTCATGGTTAGGGATCTCCCACTCTCATTTTTTTTAAGAACCACGTCTTTTTTATGAATCTTAATTTCCATTTCATGATGTTGAGATATGTACTTCCCTATCATCCTTAACCTCAATATTACATATATTTGTTTATAGACCAATTTATCTCTCATTATAAACTCCCATGATCATTTATCTACACTAGATACCATGTTAATATTTTGTAATGGATCCCCACCTTCCATTATTTATTCAAGAATCTTAATTGTCTTATTTCTTTTATCTGCAATTACTAATGATTGGATTCCTTCTATAATATCCCCCTTGAAATGACACATGTACTTCTATAATAATTTGATTATATAATTAAATTTTTTAGTTCATTACAAATTTATAATGAAATAATTTGTATTTATTGAAATAAATAAACCTCTACTAATTAAATAGTAACCTGACCATTGGAAAATTAATGTGAACTTATGGAATAGTAACTCAGACATTTTAATTATAACCTCACCTTTGCATGTATTTCGAAAAACAGTTTCTCATTTTTGAAAAAATAATATATTTTTATAATTGAGTAATTAAATAAACTTTAGAAAATGTTAAATTTAGTGTTGGTATTTTTTTGAAGCGTAAATGTGTATTTATATTTTCTTAATTAATAGATTGACATATAAGAAAATTTTATTTTTCATAAAATAGATTCAAAAGATAATATTTTGTTCTATATTGATTATAAGATAATTTTATTTCACCTTTATTAGTATTTTAAATTGTGATAAAATTAGTTATAATATTTAAATCATTATTTTTTGAATAAAAGGTTATTATAATTAAAATTTAAAATCATAATATTTAGAAAAATATTTTCAATAAACAGTGTAATTTTTTTATTATAAACATTAATGAATGGTTATGGTGGATTTATTTTATTTTTTGATATAGTTTGGTTCTTGGAGAATAGTGAAAAATGTAATTTATGGTATATTACATTATAAGTTAAATACATGAATTTTTGAGTCGTCTCAGATTTAATCACCCATTTTTTTTGAACTAGCATGCACTAGATACTATACATAGTCACAATAATCAATACCCTTGGTTTTCCTAATCCAGAATAATTGTTAAATGAATAAAATAAAAAAAACCCTCTCATCTTCTTATATATACCTGCCCTCTCCACCTATTCTGCTATGCATTCTTAACCATGAATCTTGTATAAATTCATCCTATATATATTTGGAAAACTCTAACACACATCCAATCACTTCGGTTATCACCAAAATACCATAATATAGTTCATTAAGTAGGCTAATAATTAGACGATATTCCAGAGGTAAAATCCTCATTTCCTTCTCTTTTAAATTCATTCTTTATTTCATAATTTCTATGTTATCCATGCATACCAAATCAAAATTAACATGATAAATCCATTTTCATACATATAAGGAAATTTAATTGTGTTTATTTATTATCCATTATGAAACCTATAATTTTATCTAATTAGTCTAAAAAATGAAACCATCATCTGTGACATGTCGATTCACTACCTTAATGTATAATGTGTTTCTTTTTGTGTTACCGCAATCAGGGATATAGATAAAAGAATTTTTATGTTTAATGAATATTTTTATATATAGATTATAACATTTTTATGTGTTCTAGAAAAAATTAATATACTTAATAACTAGTGAAAAAAACCAGTTTGTGATGGTTGGTATAACCTCCAAAAATAAACCAAACAATTATAATTTTTATTTTATCTAATTAATTATCCTTATATCAAAAATAAAATTTATATATTGGAAGAATTAAAATTATAGAAACATATAAATACAAGTTATTTTGACTTTTGTAGTTTTTCATCTGTTGGAAAAGAAGTATCAATATTTTACTCAACGGGACCAACCATAAAGGCATGCAACAAACGCTCTAGGAATGATGATCCTGATATTTATAACTCATTAAAACATAAATTAATGATCTTAATAAATTTTTTATAAATAATATAAATGTGTAAAATTTTATTAATTATGTAATAAATGAATCTAAATTTATAATCTTATACATTTAATTATAGGTGCATAATTCTTTCAAAACATAGGTTATGGGCTTTCTTTATTGAAATTCCCTTTTAAATTTAAAAACCATTTTATTAATGAAATTCATTATACTTATGTATAATTATAATATTTTCCTGATATCATGACTCAATATCTATTTGATGTTTCCTTTAAATGATTAAAAGTTTACCTTCAAATCGTATTTTAAATTTATATGTGTATCACTTCATAATAATGAAAAGTGATTTCAAAATTGAAAATTTATTTTCATCAAGAATGTATATTTTATAAAAGATTTATGTGTTAGGATCTTGTTATTTTTCCTGGGAAATTTTTGAAGGATAGTGGTTCTATTATAATCTCAATGATAATGAACCCATTATAGCTCTCTAATGCATTGGGTGAAGGGATGGAGTTAATTGAATAAGTTTCTTTTAAGAGATTATGGGAATATTATGAGATTTTTAGTTCATGTGTAACAATTACTCCCATTATAGATTAGGGAGAAAATCGTAAAGTAATAGTTTTTTGAAAATGAGTCCACAATTTTCCTCTATCATATACTTATTATTTCTATGGTGTTACAGTAAACATATAATTTCAGAAGGTGAGATAAAGAGCTTATGTTCCATGTGTAAAATTTATAAATTTGTATAATGGTTTTCATGTCGAGACTAATGGTTTCAATCATCAATTTTAATTCTATTACTATGATTTTTTTCTTATCCCATGTTTAAAAAAATTAGAAGTGTTTTTAGGGTTGATGTATTATAATAATTAATGTACAGAATTTTGATGTTTTTTTATAAAAATAAATGGAGTTTTGTTTTATAATTTTTATATTATTAAAAATTGTTATTGAGTGGAAGTTACTACATTATAATATATGAGATTATATGAATGTGTTTATAACATAATTCACTAAAAAATGAACCCAAAATAAATTTTGGATTGTATAAAAGTCAAATATACTTTAATTGACATTATTTTGTAATGTTTAAGGCCAGGTCCTTATAGTTGGTATCAGAGTAATACATTGAAAACTTTTAGGATTAGGATAATGTTAATAGAATACCCAAAAAAGTTTTTTAGGATATGGTTGAGTTGAACAAAAAAATTAATGATTTAAATGTTCCCTAATCTAATATATGTCATTTCTGAATAGATTTCCTTAGAGGAAAAATGGAAACTGAAGTAGGATTGCATAAATTGAAAGATATCCTTCTGAATCCACTACCTATAATAGTGAGAATTGGAAATGAGAAGCTTGTGAAATAAATGTATCAATTGTTGTAGGATAGAAATGATAGTGATATCAATGAATGATATATTCTTGATAAACAATATTGTATCATTTATGTGGTATAAAATATTATTAGGTAATGACCCCTCAATTTAGTGGATCATCTGACCTATGGGTAGATAAACTATGGATTAAATCCATAAAAATATTTTATATATCATGGGTTGTTTATAATATTTAAAGTATAGTCTTTAGATTTACTATTTTGAAGGAAAATTCAACCAGTGGTGATCAATTTTCGTGAATATCAAGGATATAAAAAACATTGATGCTTCGGAATAAGATGAATTGAACAAAAACAAAGAGATATATTTTCCATTGATGACTTGGAAATGAATAGAAATAAAATTTGTAAATGATACGGGAGGAGGATTCAATGGACTTATATTAGAACAATTCACTAATAGGTAAAGTAATTCTCTAAATTTTATTTTGTATCTTTGTAGTGAAATCAAAAAAAGTTATTTACGATTATGGAAAAATATTGAAGATAATATTTTTTAACAACAATTAAAATTTCATAAATAACATGTTATCTATTATAAGAATGTGGAAATGGGGTTTTTTCCTAATCATGTGTAATTTGAAAACCAATATAAAAATTGGTTAATGTTTAATGAAAATTTAAATAATGAAACAAATATATTTGATGGTGAGAGAATTATGTTTTCAATTTGAGAGAATTTGGGAAAAAACACATTGGGGAATGCCTTTTTATGTTTGGTAAGAAATTACAATATGGTAAGTTTGGGAATATGGATCGTAATAACAATGAAAATGAGCATGGTATTAGTAATAAAAACTATGATATACAAATAGATAAATGTTTAAAATGTAATGAGATGGGTCATTATGAAAATTATTGTCCATAGAGGAACCTCAATGATGTGAAGCATATATACTATGAGAAGAATGGAGTGGTGAACAGAATTGAAACTACTTCGGTGGATGTTGTTCCATCCAATGATGTTTTATTGTGTACATTGTTTTTTTACTTATGTTATTCTAATGTCTTAGTTGATTTGGGATCTATAAATTCTTTCACATCTCAGAAATCTACTGTTAACTAGGAAATTTATCATCATGAAATGATACATAAAATAATCGTAAAAACACATGGGGTAAATATTAAGGAACAAATGTATGTAATATTTATATTGATTTCTTTCTAATGAATTTACATATAAACCATGTTGTATTTAGATTATTATAATTTTATGTTATTCTATGTGTCAATTGGATTTCTATTTACCATGATCAAATTGATTGTATAGATAATGAAGTTATTATAAATAAATATTCTTAGTATGTATACAAGTATGAACCCATAGAATTGATAACAAATTAAGAAGACCAGAAACTATTATTATATTGAAAAAAACTTTAATTTCACACATTTTTATTAAAATAAGGGAACTAATTAGATTACTATTTTTAGGGGTATACAAGTATCTTGTTTTTTTCTGATGAGTTTCCTAGTATTACAAATTATCAAGAGATTCGGTTTAATATTGTGTATTAATTTCATCTAAACATATTTCAAAACCCCCTTATCAATTGTTCCATGTAAAACATCTAGATTGGAAAAATATGTTGGTGTTTCAAGATAAAGGCTTCATTTGTCTTAGTACTTCACTATGGGGTAATCCTCTTTTAAAAAAAGTACAACTATATTAGGATTTTAATTGGTTATAGTGATTTCAATTACAATACTATTAAGGATAAGTATATTTTGATGCATATCTATGACATTTGTTATCAGCTCCTAGAGATCCATATTTTTCAAATATTGACTTCTGATCAAGGTACCATCAGCTGAAGGTTCATGACGAATACATAACAACATATTTATTCAATAAAATATATAGGAATTGTGATTTTTTTGTTATGAACATTTTTCTGAAAAATGTACCTATTTTTTTTAAAATTATTATTATTATTTTTCATTAACATTTGTATAAGTTTACTTATGTTTTTATAGATGATATTTTAGTTTATTTAAAAATTTATAAGGATTATGATTTAAAAATTTCATTTTATTCCATTAGAACTATACAAAGTTCCTCATGAATTTATTTCGAAAAATAATTCAATATTAACCATGTAATAGTTTGAACATGACCCCTTGATTAATGATCTGATTAATTCAAGAATAGAAGTTTTTGGGGATGGAAATTACTCTATTTCCTTTTATCTGATAATGAAAACGCCTCTGTCAGACAGAAATATGAAATTATATAAAGAGTAATGTGAGTTCCCGAAAATGGTTGAATTAGTTAAAATGGTATGTTTCGTGATGATAAAAGTGATTTTTTTATACTTTGGAAAAACATTTTGTGCCTTATAATCCATAGTAGAAGAAAGAGTTTCTAACTAATTATCAAACTTCTCCCTTTTCAGTTAATCCTAGAATAAAAAAATATAGAGTCCTTCTGGATTATTACTAGTTGGAAGCAATAAAAAGGTATATTGATTAGTTTACTAAGATATGTATGAATTTTGAATGGGTAAAATAATAAAGACAATTACAAAAGGGGATTCTTCATCATTTTCCATCTCTATAGTTGGAATGGGAAAATATATCCATGGATTTCAAAGCGAGATACCAAAAAACATCCCGAGGTAACAATTTGATTTGGGTTATTTTTTATCAAATGACTAAATCTAAACATTTTCATCCTATTCATTTTTATAATGTAATTAGATCAATATTCTCAACTATATGTCAATGATATATTTAGATTACATGGAGTTTCACTCTATGTTGTATATAATTAGTTTCCTAGGATCACTTCTTTATTTTGGAAAGGTCATTATAATTCATTGAGAACTGAATTAAGTTTCATCACTGATTTTCATCCACAGTTTGATGGACATTCAGAGTTAAAAATTCATACATATAGGATATGCTTCGAGTTTCATCAATAGATTAATAGTGAAGTAGATATCCAAATCATTCACTGAGTGAGTCTTATTATTTAAATAGTTTTTATTTTAGTATATAAATGGAAACTTATGATGCGTCGTATGGAATTTGGTTTCAAGGTCCATCATTTGGGATGTTCTTGGTGAAATAAATTTAATAAGAGTATAATTTGTCGATGAATTGGTAAATAATTTTTTGATGATTTAGAGACACATGAGGACAACATAGAGTAAGAAGAAGACTTATACAATTAAATAGGGAGATGGTATTTATTTCGTGGAAGGTGATCATGTCTTTTTCAATGTTTTTACAACGAAAATTGTAGAAGATTTTGGTAATAAGGTAAAGCTGAGTCCATATATCATTGAAGCCCATATATACCAAGTGATTATTGAAATAGTTTCCAACTAAGTGTATTTTCCTCTATGTTTTTTCCATATACACAGTCATTTTTATATTTTGATGTTAAGAATGTATGTGCTAGATTAATCTCATGTTTTAAGCCCTAAAGTTGGATTGTTGAAAGATAAAATTTATTATGAGGAAATTTGTATTCATATTCTTAATGGAAGAGAACATGTATTGTGGAATAAGTTAATTCTGGTGGTTATATATTTTGGGGAATCCAAATTGTTGATGAACAGAATTAGGAAAACAAAATTACTATAAGAGAAATGTATCCTCAATTTTTTAAGAAATGATAAAGATGATGAGGATTAGATTTAGAGAAGGGGTGATGAATTTGAAATCCAATTTAATAATATATGATTTTTTTCATCCAGGAATTATGTTGTAAAATTCCATAAAAATTTCTACTAAAATAAGTTGTATTTTTTATATTAAGGAATTTATAATAATGGAATAGTAACATGACCAATGTAATAGTAATGTGACAACTAGGAATAAAAATATACACATTAGAATAATACCCTCACCAATGAAATTATAAATAATTTTTAGGTATCTAGAAAATGAAAATATGATATATTAATATTATAGAATACCTAAATAAATTTTTTAAAAATGATAATTTGGTGTTTTTATTTTTGTGATATGTAAATGTTTATTTACAATTTAATAAATTATTTAATGGATTAATTTAAAATTTATATATCATAATATATATTCATAACAAAAAAATTCATTTATTTTAATTATAAGATAATTTTATGATACCATAATTAATTTTTCAAAGTGTTCTTAAATCAGTTATAATATTAAAATTTATATCTTTCGAATAATAGATATTTTAAATTAAAAATTAAATATCAAATATTTATAAAATCAGTTTTTAAAAATAGAATCTTTTATTTTGAAATATATGCATCAAAAAACGTTTAGGGTCATTTTTTGGGATTTTTTAGAAATAGTTGTGTTTTTGGGGAATACTGAAATATGGTAATTTTCATTATTTAAAATTATAAGTTCAATAAATTAATTTTTGAGTACTTTATAATTAAAAAACCGATTATTTATAACTCACATGTACTATTTTCTATACTTATTCTCAAGAATCAAAAATATTGATAATCTTGGTGAAAAATAATAAACAAATTAATAAAATAAAAAAGAACACCCCTCTCCTCTTCATATAAATACTATCCATCACCACCTCTTATACTCACACCATCAAAGACTTAAATACAATGTTAATTTATTACAATAACATTCCCAAGATTCATCCCTATATATTATTCATTCTGGTCTCACCGAAAGGTGAACAAATGTTCTTGAAGATTGTTTTCAAGAAGATGATATTCTGAAGGTAAAATAGTCCTTCCATTCTCTATTAAATTCATTATTTTTTATTTATTTCTATCTTATCCTCACATTACATATACAAAGTAACGTGATAAATACATTTTTATAAGTATATTTTAATTTTATTTTGTTAATGTAATATCCATCATCAAACATTTTCCCTTCTCCAAATATTTTATAAAATGAAAACATTACTCGTGATGTGTCGATTCACTACCTTCCTGGAGGATGGGTCCTCATTTTTTTGCAAGCATATTGTATTGACATAAAAACATTACTATAGTTAAAAAATATATTAATATATATACTATAAATTTTTAAATATTCTAAAACTAATTTATAGACATAATTATTATATAAAATTAAACTAGATTGTGATAGTTTGAAAAAATTCCAAAAACAAACAAATCATTTATCCTTAAGTTTTTACATAATTAATTATCCTCATATGAGAAAAAAATGATATATAGGATCATTTAAAATTCTATGAACATATTAAAACTATTAATTTCAGCTTGTAGATTTTTCTTCTATTTGAAAAATACTCCAATTATTATAATAAAGGGAGCCAACTCTATTGGAATGAAATAAATTCTTGTTGTATGATGATTATAATATTAATAAACCAAAAAAATTTCATCAAATAAATTTAATTTAAATATAATAAATAAAATACAAGTGAAAAAAATAATTAATTAATACATTGATATTATTCTTAAAATTACATACAATTTCACAATGCTTTCAAAGATAAGATAATGGTAATTATTTTAAAAAATTCTCTTTTCAAGTGAAATCTTTTTTTTAAAGTAAATGTTTTTTGTAATACTAAATTATAGGATTTACCCCCTTAAATAACTCTTTATTTATTTTATGTTTCCTTTATAATTTTAGAAGTACTATCCTTTTTTTTTCCTTTATTACTGCACAACATCATAAAAATAAATTTTGATTAAAAAATATAAAAATTGTTTTGATAAAATATGTTTCCATTATACACGATTTATGTTTTCTGGTGATTATCTAGTTTATGAACACTATTATGATTATAGGTGGTTCTATTATACACTAATGGCGGGTGATCCCATAAAATCATCCCAATTCATTGGGTAATGGGACCCGGTGAACCAGTTATGTTTTTCCTAAGAGATTATGGGAAAATACTATGATTGTTATTCCAAGTGTAACTAAGATGTTTACTATCTATATAGTTGGGTTAGATACATTATATGTAAGAGTGATATCATAATGATGCAAAAAATTTCATATTTAATTTATATATGTGTTCAGTGGTTTTATAAGAATCTTATGATTTCATAAGATAAGCTTAAGACATTATGTTTTATGAGTAACTGCTATAACATTTTCAAAATGTTTTCATTTACAGAGTGATGGTTTCTTGAATCCAATTTTTATACCATACTAACTTTTTTCTACTCATGCCAATTTTTTAAATGTATTTAAATGTTTTTTGCTGGGTAAGGGATCATAAGAAATCATGTTTAATGTTTTAATGTTTTTAAAGAAAAAATTCCTTTTTTCTAAATGATTCTTAATGTGAAAAAATAAATTTTTGGTAGAAGTGTGTACTTTTGAAAATATGTGATTATATGTGTAAAGCTATGACCAAAATCGTTAAAACTAACGTTATAAAAGATCGTATCAAATTTTTGAAAGTTAATTATATTGAATTTACTAGATTATGCATTATTTATGGCATTTTACTTACACCCCTTACTGCCCTTAATATTTTCCACTGATGGGGGACTATATTAAATGTCATTAATATAAGGCCCCAGCCTTAAACCTTACTTAATCTTGAGTTATTAGAAGATTACACCTTGAGGATCTTTTCGGGTTTAGATTTTTTGAGAATTAGATCATAAAACTTAAATTACATTCCACATATAAACAATGTGGTTACATAAAGATAATATTCTTTTTTCCCATCAATGGATACATATTTAAAATAAAACATGGATTATTTCTTGACACTCCCTTGACACTATCATCATATCATGTAACATTCCCTTGACCTATGAAAAACATTTCAAAAAAACATGGGATGAGCATAAAATTCTCAGTAAAGGATATAAAATATATATGGAAAGGAAACATGGGTACATATATACATAAAAATGAAATCATACTTTACCCATAAAACATAAGCACTTCAACATACCTCATCAAATCATGAATAAATCATAGAAATCGTAAGACATAATGGTAACTTGAGGCATTCATAACATTCTCACGTAGGGAGTAACCCTCTTGGTTACGTTTGGAATACCCATCACAGTATATTCCCTAAATCTCTTTGGAGAAACCTTAACGTTACACTCCTTCGCGTTACCCAATTCATTGGAGAGCTATATCGGGCTCACCCTCCCTTAGTTAATCACAGAACCACTCGTCTTCATAATAATGCCCAAGAACCTCAACATAATCGTATCACATAAAACATGCATAAACGAAAAAAAACATTGCCACCTTTCAATGACATGATATCAATACAACACATTGATATAAAAACATTATGAAAAACCAATTTCAATACCAAAATAAATGAAAAGTAAACATGGTATTTATTTTTCTTTTAAAAAGAATGTATGGATTGTAGAGGAAGCCGAAACTCAAATAATGGTCACGGCGGCGGAGAAGTCGTTGTCACCGCATACGTACGACAAAAACATTCCATTTTGTCGTTTAGTAAATGCTTCGTATAAAAAGATTCCTTTTGAAAAAACGTCAAAGTCAAAGAGTTTTATACACTGTATAAAAGAAAGTTTTGTATAAAACAAAATATTCCTCAATGAAAGGAGATTGAGACGAAGTCCCATACCTCAGGTCCGACTTGACTCGATCATTCTTTAATGTCCTGAATAATAAACTTGAGTTAATTTTTACTTGTTTAAGAACCTTTTTCAAGTTCATTATTTCTTTTATATCACTTATTTCAATTTCATGAACACTATTTAATTATTTAAGTTAATAACGGTTGTTTTAACGATCATTGGTACTTGAGTCAAAAATAAACCCTTAATAATTACAAGTTTTTCATGTATCCATTATATCCATAATTATAATAATGATGTATATATCATATATATCTAGTATATACATTCATTTATAATATTACATAATCATTTAGAGGTAAGAAATGAAATGCACCGTTCATGAAGATGGTAAGTTGTACGTACGCATGAACGCTACTTTCATTTCTATTTAGTATTTTATAGAATTGAATCATAATGATATAAAGGTATATTATAATTATAGTATAATATCATATATAATATCATAGTTCCATCCTTTATACGTCCCACATATGGTATTTAACGAATCAAATCACTTTGAGGGGGTAGAAGTCCCCACTTCCTTAAATGAAGATATCACGTTTAGCCATAATGGAAGCCATAAAGGTATGCCCAAAATGAAAAATACAGAGGCTTAAGGAAAACATAAACATATTATATATCATATATAATTATAGTGACATCTTAATGTCCACCTTTGAAGGTTTTAAAAGAATGTTGAACAATCATCGTTTCGGGAGGCATAAATTCACCATCCACGGAAACAGTATGTCCTTTAACCATTAGATGTAGGTGTGTGTAAGTGTAGCTCGAATAATTCTTATAACAACATCTTAGTATATTGAGGATACTGGAGTTGTAACAAAATAAATGAATAAAAATATTTAGGTGGTTGTATAAAAAAAATCAATCAAAAGGACTCAAAAGAAGACATTACCTTAAAATCGGATAACTCTCCTAGATTTGAGCTCAAAGGCTTCCTTGGGAAGACTTCTGCCCAAAGTGAGGCTTCAAGGAGTAAGAGAGGTATGTGGAGAGACAAAATGGGCAGGGGTAGGCCGAGCCAAAGGCTTTGGGAGTGTGGGTAAGGAGGTAGAGGTGGGGGTCTTTTATAAGAGGAGAGGAGGGGCACTCTTGGAAGATAAAGAAAAGTCACTTTATTTTAAAATGGTATTCGGATTTAAGAGGTCTCATGTTGATTTTTTTCAAGGATAAGGTGATAAGGGTTCAAAATCCACCCATCCAATAGGTTTTTTACATGTGTAGGTCTTAGATTTTACATTATCATTCCATTTTATTTAAATCGTTAAATAATGAGGTCATCGCTGTATCATCATGATGTCATAAATAATTTAATTTATTTAAAGTCTAAAATTTATAAAAATAATACTATTATGTAGTAAATCTTTTTAGATTTCCAATGACTATTTATAATCAAAAATATTATCTTTATAATCCCATGTAAAAATTATTTTAATAAAACATCTCATGTTTGTGTCATTTTTACATTAACATTAAAGAAAAATTTATTTATGCCATTTCCCAACCAAAGTGGCTCCTTGGGGTCCCCAAGTTGACCCATGGATTGTATTGGTCGGCCATGACACATACAATGAGTGTAGGACATGTTTCTAGGTCATTTCATTTTATTAAAACATTATTCTTACCTTAAACTACACTAATTACCTCTAATCGCGATTAAGAACTTAAGAGTTACTATTCACCAAAAAATTATTTTAATCTCATTGAACCACATTTTAATTATTAATGACAACCATGTATGTCGGAATTTTGAAATTCAAAACCCAGAAGTGGTAAAATTTCATTGAAACGAAAAATTAGTTTTTATAAGTACCACTTAGTGGTTTCCCTATTTATCAAAAATTGAAGTTTTTCATAAAAATACCAAAAATTCACCCAAAGCTATATTTGATATTCCGAATTCAAAATTGAAGTCTATTTTACAAAATTCAAAACATATAATTCACATTAATTAATTTAATAATTAATTCCCACTGTCGTGACAATTATCGTGTTTTTATGAAACAATAAGTATCAAAAGATTGACACCAGTTTAAGTCCAATTTCAAAGTGAAATTGATTCCAATGACCACCATTGGATTAAATGTTAAAAATATATTCTAATTTCACTTCAAAACAAATTCAAAAGATAATCTAATCATATAAATAAATTAGATTAAAAAGAAGTTTAGATGTAAAATGCAGTATTTTTCACTATTCATTAAAAAATGAACATTGTCTGAAAAATACCAAAAATTCACACAAAGTAAATTTTGATGACCCAATAATAAAGAATAAGTTTATTTTGACAAACATATCTTATAAAAGTGTCAAAATATATATTTAAAAATGGTTTTCCATCAAAATGCAGTAAAAAAAACTTTTGAAAATATTAGTGTATTCCATGCTTAAGATTGGATTTATTTTCATTTTAAACCTATAAAACACAATATAATTAATTAATATACATAGATAAAAATATATATTACTCATTACTTACTTGTGATGTTATATCCTTCCCCCCTTTAGAAAATCGTGTCCCCTCAATTTATTTACTTATCGAATAAATGGGGGTACTTATCCCCCATTGCATTTTCAGATTCCCATGTTGCCTCTTCAATCATGTGGTTTTTTCACAAAACCTTTACCTAATTAATCACCTTATTTCGTAACACTTGCTCCCTGTGGTCAAGAACCTGGACCGGTTGTTCCTCATAAGATAGGTTCTCTTCCAGTTGAACTACCTCTGGACTCAAAACATGAGATGGATCTGGCATATACTTTCTCAACATCAAAACGTGAAAAACATTGTGTACCTGAGATAAAGTCGGAGGTAAAGCCAACCGGTATGCAACTGATCCATCTCTCTCCAGAATTTCATATGGTACAATAAACCTTGGACTCATCTTTCCTTTCTTACCAAATCTCATCACACTTTTCCAAGGAGAAACCTTGAAAAAAACATGATCACCTACCTCGAATGATAAATCCTTCCTCTGGTTATCCTCATAACTCTTCTACCTGCTCTTAGCTGTTCTCATGTGTTTCTGAATCAGATGAACTTTTTCTGCCATCTCTTCTACCAATTATTGTCCCATCAACTTCCTTTCACCCACTTCATCCCAGAAAGCTGGAGTTCGACACCGCTTCCCATATATTTCCTGAAATGGTGCCATTTGTATACTGGAATGAAAACTTTTATTATATGAAAATTCAACCAAAGAAAGCTGTTGGTCCCAACTTTCCTAATAATCCATAGAGAAAGAATGTAGCATATCCTTCAATGTCTGAATTGTTCGTTCTGACTACCCATCTGATTGAGGATGAAAAGATGTATTAAAATTTAATTCAGTACCCAATGACTTCTGATGGCCTTTCCAAAAGTTAGAATTGAACCTGGGATCACGATCAGATACAATGTAGAGGGGAACTCGATTTAACCTGACTATCTCTTTAAGATACAAATGGTAAAGTTGATCTAGGGAAAAAGTATCTCGTATAGCATGGAAATGAGTAGATTTAGTCAACAGATCAACAATAACCCAGATTGTATTATTACCTCGATATGTCATCGGAAATCCCACAACAATGTCCATGGATATATTCTCCCATTTCCACTCTGGCACTGGTATAGGCTGAACCATCCCTTTCGATAACTACCGCTCTAATTTAACCTGTTGACATGTCAAAAACTTCACTGTAAAATCAGAAATATCTCTTTTTATTCCATCCCACTAGTAATACTCCCGCAGATCTCTGTACATCTTAGTACTGCCAGGATGAATTGAAAACGGAGAACTATGAGATTCACATAACAACTCTCTCTTAAACTGTGAATCACAAGGCACACACAATCTCTTCCCAAATCTCAAAACACAATCACTATCAATGTTGAATTCATGCAACTTACCTTTCTGAACCAGCTCTACCTTTTTCGGAAACTCATTGTCTTGCTTCTGTGCTTCATTGATTCTATCTGATAGAGATAATCTCACTGATACCTGAAACAAAACATAATAACTTCCTACACCAACAACTTCTATGCCAAATTACATCAAATCCTTTACCAAAGGATCACGTTCCAAACACAACATTACTAATGAAGCATTACTTTTTTGACTCAAAGCATCATCCACTTTATTTTCTTTTCCCGGATGGTAATGAATTTTACTATCATAGTCCTTTATTAATTCCAGCCATCTCCTCTGTCTCATGATTAACTCTTTTTGAGTGAATATATACTTTAAACTATTGTGTTCAGTATATATTTCACATTTTACTCCATACAAATGATGCCTCCAAATTTTTAAAGCAAAATCAATAGCAGCTAATTCCAAATCATGTGTAGGGTAATTTACCTCATGAGTTTTCAACTGCCGTGAAGCATAAGCAATTACCTGATCATTCTGCATTAGGAAGCAACCAAGTCCTTTCAATGAAGCATCACTGTAGATTACAAACTCAACCTTCCTAGAAGGTAGTTCCAAAACTAGAGCATTCACCAATATTCTTTTCAACTCCTGAAAACAATCATCACATTCTTTTGTCCAGATAAACTTAACACCCTTCCGATTTAGCTTAGTCATTGGACTACATAACCGTGAAAGAATTCTAACAAACCTTTGGTAATAGCATGCTAAAACAAGGAAGATACGAATCTTAGTTACATTTGTGGGTCTTGTCCAGTCTTCCACAACTTTTGTTTTTGCAGGATCAACAGTTATCCCATCATTAGAAACAATGTTACCAAGGAAAGAAATTTGTTGCAACCAAAACTCACTCTTGCTGAATTTTCCATACAGTTTCTTTTCTTTTAAGGTTTGCAAGATACCCCTTAAATGTATTTCATACTCCTCTTTACTTTTAAAAAACATCAAATTATCATCAATGAAAACCACCAAAAACTTATCTAAGAACTCATGGAAAATTCTATTCATTAAGTCCATGAATACAGCAGGTGCATTGGTTAGCCCAAAAGGCATTACTACAAATTCCTAATGGCCATATCTTATACGGAACACGGTCTTCGAAACATCTGCTTCCTTTACCTTCAGCTGATGGTACCCCATTCTCAAGTCAATCATTGAAAAATACTAACCTCCCTGGAGCTGATCAAACAAATCATCGATATGAGGAAAAGGATATTTGTTCTTAACAGTGATTTTATTCAAGGCTCTATAATCAATGCAAATTCTCATTGAACCATATTTCTTTTTAACAAATAAAATAGGAGCACCCCATGGTGATGTTCTAGGTTGAATGAAACCTTTCTCTAATAAATCTTGCAATTGCTAATTCAACTCTAAAAGTTCAATTTGAGCCATTCGATAAGGGGGTTTTGAAATTGGCTTAGCATCCGGAACTAAGTCAACAGTAAACTCAACTTCCCGATCTGGTATTATTCCAGGAAACTCATCCAAAAAAACATCAGGATACTCATTTACCACTGGCACATCATTAATCTGAACAGTTCCTTTATTTTCAATGATGTGTTCAAGGTAACATTCATTTCCATCTTTTACATGTTTCTCGGCCTCTTGATAAGTTATCAACAGTAAGGGTTCATTCTTGTACACAAACTGAAAGTCTTTATGAAAATAAACTTCTTTAGCTCTATAGTCAATCTTAGCATGGTAAATAGAGAGCCAATCCATACCCAGGATAACATCAAGCTCTACTAGTGGTAGAACAATAAAGTTTGCAAGTAGGTTCTTTCCACAGATAATGATAGGAAAATTCTTATAAATTATTTTTGCCTCAACATTTCCCCCAAGTGTTTTTACCAAAATTTCAGGAGTCATGTCTTGAGATGGTATTCCCATTTTCCTAGAAAAGGTTTTAGAGATGAAAGAATGTGTAGACCCCGAATCAAACAACACACTGGAATAATCTGAAAAATAAATCAAAGTACCTGATACAACTTAATTTGATGGCCCGACATCTGCTGAAGTAGTTGCAATGGATTTCACCACCCCTTTCTGCTTGTAGTATAACTGCTTCCCATCACCCAAGCTCTTTGTCGGACACTCGTTTGTATAGTGACCCATCTCATTGCACTTATAACATTTCACTAACTATAAATCAAATTTGAACTTACCATCACCTTGATCTTTTTTAGTGCAATCACGAGCCTCATGTCCCATCTTACCACATCAGTAGCACTTTCCATAATTTAGAAGACATTCCCCAGCATGCCTTTTTCCACATTTATCAGAAACTGGAAACTTAGATTTCTTACCATCAGACTTTTTTGAAGAATTCTTCCCTTTCTCCTGCCACCTTGGTCTCTTCTTCTGCTGGTTGTTATAGAACATTTGATCATCGGCAACTCCATTTCCACCTTCTCAGCACATCAAACAAGCTTTTCATAACTTTTAAACTCACGAGAAGCTAATGCCCTTCGATATTTTGGCTTTAATCCTGAGTAAAAATTATTGATTTTACTATCATGGTCTCGGATAAAATTTGGAGCATACCTTTCCAATCGAGTGAACCTTTCTTCATAGGTAGCCACTGAGTCTCCATCTTGCCTCAATTCCAAGAATTGTTTTTCCATCCTAAGTCGAACAGTCTTAGAAAAATACTTTTCAAGAAACATACCTTTGAATTCATCCCAGTCGAGAGCATCAATCTCATTAGCGTCCCTGATATTTTTAATCATCGACCACCACTGATCTGCTTCACCCTCCAAACAGTAAATAGCAAGACTAACCTTTTGATCGTCTGAACACACCTTGACATCAAAAATATTCTCCAGTGCTTTAATCCACCCTTCAGCTAGCACAGGGTCAGATGATCCTCTGAATGATGGGGGATGTTGCCTCACAAAATGTTCCACCACTGACATGTTCCTTTGCGGTTGATCTGGCTGATCTCGTGTATGGATACCACCGTCATTTATCACTTGAGTCAACTGCGCCATTACTACAACAAACTGCTCAGTTCTAATTCTGACCATCTCAGGATACTGATTCGGAAGGTTATTTCCTTCTACATGCCTTCCTAAGACTAATTCCATGTGTCCTCTATGGAAAACAATTCTAAACAAACATGTCTTAGATGAAGCAACATTGTAACCTTAAAATACTATATCACTTCAATTTGACCATAAAAAAATCTATTTTCGGATAATCATTTAATAGAATAATAACTCATAAAGTTATCTAAACCGACCATTGATATAAACTATAAGGCCCTAGCCTTAAACCTAACTTAATCTTCAGTTATTAAAAGATTACACTTTGAGGATCATTTCGGGTTTAGAGTTTTAGAAAATTAAACCATAAAACTTGCATTACATTCCACATATAAACAAAGTGGTTACATAATGATAATATTCTTCTTTCCCATCAATGGAAACATATTTAAAATAAAACATGGATTCTTTCTTGACACTCCCATGACACTATCATCATATCATGTACCTTTCCCTTGACCTGTGAAAAACATTTCAAAAAAACTTGGGATGAGCATAAAAAGCTCAGTAAGGGATATAAAATATATATGGAAAGGAAACATAGGTACATATATACATAAGAATGAAATCATACATTACCCATAAAACATAATCACTTCAACATACCTCATAAAATCATAAATAAATCATAGAAATCATAAGACATAAAGGTAACTTGAGGCATTCATAACTTTCTTACATAGGGAGTAACCCTCTTGGTTACGTTTGGAATACACATCACAGTATATTCCCTAAATCTCTTCGGAGAAACCTTAACGTTACACTCCTTCACATTACCCAATGCATTGGAGAGAAATATCGGGCTCACCCGCCCTTAGTTTATCACGGAACCACCCGTCTTCATAATAATGCCCAAGAACCTCATCATAATCGTATCACATAAAACATGCATAAAGGAAACATAACATTTCCACCTTTCAATGACAAGATATCAATAAAACACATTGATATAAAAACATTATGAAAAACCATTTTCAATACCAAAATAAAAGAAAAGTAAACATGGTATTTATTATTCTTTTAAAAAGAAGGTATGGCTTATAGAGGAAGCCGAAACTCAAATAATGGTCACGGCGATGGAGAAGTCATTGTCGCCGCATACGTACGACAAAAACATTCCCTTTTGTCATTTAGTAAATGCTTCGTATAAAAAATATTCCTTTTGAATAAACGTAAATGTCAAAGGGGTTTATAAACTGTATAAAAGAATGATTTGTATAAAACAAAATATGCCTCAATGAAAGGAGATTGAGACGAAGTCCCATACCTCGGGTCCGACTTGACTCGATCTTTCTTTAATGTCCTGAATAATAAACTTGAGTTAATTTATACTTGTTTAAGAACATTTTTCAAGTTCATTATTCCTTTTATATCACTTATTGCCATGTCATGAACACTATGTAATTATTTAAGTTAATAACGGTCATTTTAACGATCATTGGTACTTGAGTCAAAAATAAACCCTTAATAATTACAAGTTGTTCATGTATCCATTATATCCAGAATTATAATCATGATTTATATATCATATATATCCAGTATATACATGCATTTATAATATTACATAATCATTTAGAGGTAAGAAATGAAATGCACCGTTCATGGAGACGGTAAGCCGTACGTACGCATGAATGCTTCTTTCATTTCTTTTTCATATTTTATAAATTTGAATCATAATGATATAAAGGTATATTATAATTTCAGTATAATATCATATATAATATCATAGTTCCATATTTTATACATCCCACATATGTTATTTAACGAATCAAATCACTTTGAGGGGGCGGTAGTCCGCACTTCCTTAAATGATGATATCGCGTTTACCCATAATGTAAACCATAAAGGTATTCCCAAAATGAAAAATACAGAAGCTTAAGGAAAACATAAACATATTTTATAACATATATAAATATAGCGAAATCTTAATGGCCACCTTTTAAGGTGTTAAAATAATGTTGAACAATCATCGTTTCGGGAGGCATAAATTCACCATCCACGGAAATAGTATGTCCTTTAACCATTAGATATAGGTGTGTGTAAGTGTAGTTCAAATAATTCTTATAAAAACATCCTAGTATATTGAAAATACTGGAGTTTTTACAAAAGGAATTAATAAAAAGATTTTAGGGGGTTGGAGAAGAAAAATAAACAAAAGGACTAAAAAAAGACATTACCTTAGAATCAGGTAACTCTCTTAGATTTGAGCTCAAAGGCTTCCTTGGGAAGACTTCCTCCATAAGTGAGGCTTCAAGGAGTAATTGAGGGATGTGGAGAGCCAAAATGGGCAGGGGTTTGCCAAGCCAAAGGCATTGGGTGTGTGGGTAAGGAGGTAGAGGTGGGGGCCTTTTATAAGAGGAGAGGAGGGGCACTCTTGGAAGGTAAAGAAAAGTCACCTCATTTTAAAATGGTATTCAGATTTAAGAGATCCCAAATTGATGTTTTTCAAGGATAAGGTGATAAGGGTTCGAAATCCACCCATCCAATAGGTTTTTGACATGTTTAGGTCTTAGAGTTTACATTATCATTCCATTTTATTTAAATTGTTAAATAATGTGGTCATCGCTGCATCATCATGATGTCATAAATAATTTAATTTATTTAAAGTCTAAAAATTATAAAAAAATAAAATGATGTAGGAACTCTTTTTATCTTTCCAATGACTATTTATAATAATAAATATGATCTTTATAACCCCATGTAAAAAAAAAATTAGTAAACCATCTCATGTTTGTGTCATTTTTACTTTTACGTTAAATAAAAAGTTATTTATGTCATTTCTCAACCAAAGTGGCTCCATGGGGTCCCCAAGTTGACCCATGGATTGTCGTGGTCGGCCATGACACATCTAATGAGGGTAGGACATGTGTCTAGGTCATTTCATTTTATTAAAACATTATTCTTACCTTAAACTACACTAATTACCTCTAATCGCGATTAAGAACTTAAGAGTTACTATTCACCAAAAAATTATTTTAATCTCATTGAACCACATTTTACATCTTAATGAAAACCATGTATGTCGTATTTTTGAAATTCATAGCACATAAGTGGTAAAATTTCATTTAAATGAAAAATCAATTTTTATAAGTACCACTTAGTGGTTTCACTATTCATCAAAAATTGAAGTTTTTCAGAAAAATACCAAAAATTCACCCTTAGCTATATTTGATATTCCGAATTCAAAAATGAAGTATATTTTAAAAAATTCAAAACATATAAGTCACATTAATTAATTTAATAATTAATTCCCTTTGTCGTGACAAATAGCGTGTTTTTATGAAACAATAAGTATCAAAAGATTGACACCTGTTTAAGTCCAATTTCAAAGTGAAATTGATTCCAATGTCCACCATTGGATTAAATGGTAAATATTTATTCTAATTTCACTTAAAACCCAATTAAAAAGATAATCTAATCATATAAATAAATTATATTAAAAAGCAGTTTTGATGTAAAATGCAGTATTTTTCACTATTCATTAAAAAATGAACACTGTCTGAAAAATTCCAAAAATTCACACAAAGTAAATTTTGATGTCCCAATCATAAAGAATAAGTTTTTTTTGACAAACATAGATTATAAAAGTGTCAAGATATAGATTTAAAAATGGTTTTCCATCAAAAGGTAGTAAAATAATCTTTTAAAAATATTAGTGTATTCCATGCTTAAGATTGGATTTATTTTCATTTTAAGCCTCTAAAACACTATATAAGTCATTAATAGACATTGATAAAAATATATATTACTCATTACTTACTTTGGATGTTACAATTATTCACAACCATGAATAATTATAAAAAACCCCTTATGATCATGAATTTTCATTATAATTTTCCAAGACATACTTTTGTGTAGTGAGTTCCTATACCTTTTTCCTATCATGGTTGTTAAAATTTATAAACATATACTTCATTTATTGGGAACATGCATGTATATATTCCATACTATGTGATCATGGAATAAAATTTGAGATTAAATGATTCAATGTTTTTTTATCTATGTGGAAAAAATATGAATTTGAATGAAATGAAAGTGACTGGTGTGTCCAAAATTATATATCACTCTAATGTGTTGGGTAATACATTAGTCTCATGATATTTCATACTAGAGATTAGGGACTAGTCCTAATCAATCTTGAGACTTTTCCAATCATGGTTTCATGGTATATATCCTTGAACAATGTTTATAATTCAAAAATTTTAAGTAGTTTCCACATTTCCTAGGTTGCCTTTATGATATCATGCTATATTAGGACTCATTGTTCATGGTTATGGTTCTATCACAAATTATGTCTCAATGATATGCCTATATCCTATAATGTAATAATTTTAACATGCTATGCCATTTTTATTTCCTTAGAAGGCATTATATCTCACCCCATTCATCTATATGTCCGCATATTGTCCAAATAAGTTTTAAGTTTGATGGAACATTAAGATCATGTTAAGGATGTTCTCAATAATGACTATTTATTCCATATTTTAAGTTGTTATCTAATTTACCTCAATCCCAAATACACTATACTTCTGGATCTTTAGTGTTGTATTATGTGTAATATTATGTAATAAATAATTGAATACCATTTAGTAAAAGGTACAATTCTCATAATATAAAACACTACAAAACAGAATCCATGACATTGGAATATCAACATTTCGATATAAGAAAATTATATATGAATTTTTATATGCATATTCTTGTATCTGGATATCTTTATATGTTGATTATCTTTACTGATGATCTTATAGTTGATCTCTTTACATATTTACCCATAAATTATCCTCCAACTATAAAAGCCAATACATGATTTCTATTTTGATAATAAACATATCTATGGTGTCTTTAAAACATATATTAACCTAAAAGTTTCATCGTGTACTTATTCATTCGGATCTCAAGGTACCTTTAATGATTCATATAACATTTGATATCAACGTACTTTTAGAAAACTAATGATTTCAAAAAGTATCACTACCATCCATGGTGATTAGAATTTGTGGTATGCACCATCAGTGCACCATGTACCTTTGGTGGTTAGAACATTCCAATGTAGTCATAGTCTATATTATTTATAAATAGTAAATCTATATTTATTTTATGTATTTGAAATATTTATTAACATATCTTCAATATTCAATAGTATTTCCCATAATGATAATGATAGCCATTTCCTTTTAATATATCTCCTGGATGGATATTCATGTTATTAAAAAGCCATTTCTTCTTTCATAAACTATTTTTTCAGACTAATTCTTTAGTAACAAAATACATAAAATTTAGTTAACATCAAATATAAATCCAATCAATTTAATTTAAATCAATAATTCACCTACCCTCATAAAAAATAAACTATCATTTAATATATAGTCAACATCATCCACTAGATGTTTTAAAATATAATTTAATTAAGGAATGTTGAATCCCTCCTTGACATTTTTGTAATGATTTTCATCTTGAACTCACACTAGTCATTGGGAGTTATAGAAACCCTTTCAACCATACCAATATTATTATACAGAATGCCGGAATCCACTTATTTCATTATTTTTAAAAGTGATTGATACCCACAACATCAGTTTCTCTCTATTGTCATGTTCTTCCTCTTTAAATTTTTTACTCTAATGTGTCCTTATAGTTTTGGATATCCTTATACTATTATACATGTAATATAATGACTTTACTAACGGTTTCAATTCTCTCTGATAAAAAAACGTCTAAATTAATAAAATTTTAAAATCAATTCACCTTCCTACTTATTTTATATACATATAAAAAAAAGAGCTCGAATATTATTCTCTTTAAATTTTTACTCTTTTTAGGTATTCAACAATAGCTAAAATAAATCATACATATTTATATTTAAATATCCTTAGTAATATCTTGGTAATCTATCTTTTAATTAAGCCTTACTAAGATCTGAATATAATCTAAGCATTTATAAATACATGATGACATGAAAGTGGCATTTCAAATTTCTAAAATAAACCATAATTGTTTAATGTACTTTTTTGATTTTATATATATTTTGATATATAGAATATAATTCTCCCATGTGGCATAAATCCCTCAAATAACTCTATATTTGAATCTGTCATGATTTTCATATTATATATATTCTAGGAATGGTAATTTTAACTACAGTGTATAATTAATTGTGTATCTCATTCATCTTTATCATTCCTCACCACTGTGTCAATTTGTATAGATGGTTGATTACAATAATTTATTAGGATGTTTATTATTTTATAAACATCACATAGTCTTTTCAATTCAGCCTTATGGAACTTTGGTTATTAGGGTACAATATGTAGAATATAGTATCGTTCTATTATTTACCCCCTAAAAATGATTCTATATTTCTATAAATAAACTTAGATCTTATCAAAATATTTTCAAGCCCTTCAAAAACAAAAACACATCATTAAATAACCTTTCAACATATGATATTACATTCATCATGCATAATTATTTCATGGATGAAACATAATAATTAGATTTCATAGAACCTTCTTATAAATAATATATTTAATGTGATTTTCCCTCAAGAGAACTCTTATTGGTATTTCATATTCCTAAATATTTTTAAGAAAATATGTAAAAGGTATATCAAGAATCAGCATCCTTAGCTATATTTCCTAAAAAAATATCCATAATGATGTAAAAATTCCAACAATAACCCAAACCATCAAAATGATTTCCATCATGCGAATGGATATATAATAATAAACTAATAACACAACATCATCTATAATCCAATAATATTAATTATCCTTTTCGTTGGAATAATGGAAGTAACTATCACCTCATTTGTTTTCCATACAAACAGTTTTTATGCTAAACTATATCAAAGTTCTAAGAAATATCTCCAATCCATATTCATTTGACACAAAGTGATATCATAGTTGGAAACATTTTCTATTCACAAGATTATTTTGTTCTCTATATTCAATGTAAGAATTATTACTCCATGACATAATAAATATACACATTTACTCTAATAGTAATAGAAAATAAAAAACTATATTTTTTTAATAATCTCCACCTTTTCATTTATCATTCAATACCAATTCTTGAAAAATAATGTCAAAAATTCCTATCTTTTCACTCTTTTTCATTTATAAAATTCATTCTCCCCAACAATAATATTAATTTATTTCATTTTATTACATCCTCCTCATTAACAATAAATACAAATAGATTGAAAAATATTATAGTACCCAATCATTCATAATCATTGTTTCACCAATTCATCCTATACAATTCTATGTGAAATATTATTAGTGTAGAACAGAAGAGGGAAAAATATAAACAACATATCATTCAATTAAATCATTTAAAATTATATATAAATTAATATAAATTTTCTATAGGGTATGCAAATATATTTTTGATATAAATAACTGATACCAATTTTTATATATGATATCTTTAATAATAATCATTAAAATTTTCATCAGTCATTATCTTCAAACAGATTAAAAAAAATTAAAACCCCAATATGATTGTTTGATCATAAAAAATTTTACTTGAAGATATTTACATCATTATTTATGTCTATAATATAATAATGTTCAATGCCATAATATCATAATTGATTCTTATAAACCAATGAAATTTTAATAGTCCTGAATAAACATTCAAAATATTATTTTCAATAACCTTTCATAAAAACATGTTTCCATATGTTATTCCCTTCTGATATCATCTCAAGTACTCAACCTAAAGGGATAAACTCAAGTATCACTAAATAAAAATCGACCTCATTATCAAATAATCATTCAGAAATCAATTTTTTATATGCTTAAATGTTATTAACATTATCATTTTATGTCGCTCATGAGTTGATTCTAATCATTAAAATTAAAAATGAATTTATTTTAATGAAAATGTTTCCTAAAACCATCTGTTATTTTATACCAAGTTTGATATGGTATCCCTCCTTCTTATTACATAACTTTTCATTAGAATATACATACAGAGGATCTTTAAAGTCTAGTTTCTTGGAAATCGGGAACCTAAAACATGAAAAAAAACATAAAAAATTATCCTAATATACTTGTAAAGATTCATCATAGGTTAATACTAGGTACAATTACTGCATCTCATAACCTGGAGACATACTTTAAAGGGAAGCGTTTGTAGAAACCCCAGTAAGGGTAAACAAGCGAATCAATTTACTTGTGATATCAATAAGAACTTGATGAAAAACATATTGACATGAGAAATCGAATTATAATCATATCACAATTAAAATAACATGAATCATATCTTGAATATGTGGCTAAAACGTTTCATTTATACGTTCATGTACATATCACCAAGGTTCATCCCCAAGGTGTCATAAAAATTACAAAGACTATTCAACATGGTATCGTGAAACATGTCATTTCTAGAGATTAAATTCATTATGCAATGTATTGGAGCACTATCAGAGAACACCCTTAATATGTATTTATTTTCATGTGAGCCTCATAGATCATAATCAAACATTTCATAAATAACCCATATAGAATAAAATAAATGGGTTTTATTTCAAATTCATGACGTTTTAAAAGTGCTTACAAATAAGATCATTATGTCATTTATAACTCATGGAAAGGGAGTGAGGGTTATATATATGTCAATTTCAAAATTAAATATATCATTTTTTTTATTTATTAACACCAATAGAAATGAAATTGGTATGGGTATTCACAAAAATAAAACAACATAATATTTTTAGATAATGAGATACAAAATTTTGATATGAAATTTATCCAACATAATGGTTGTATAAAATGGTTTTAGAAAATAATACAAAGAGAGGTAACAAGTTTGTATTAACAATAAATTAATAATAGTATTGTTATAGAATAAAAATAAATAAGATCATGACATGTACATTTCAATAACATTCCACATGAAAAGTTAACTTGAACAGACAGAGAAAATGTGATTTATTTTACAAAAATTCGGTAGCCTTAAGGTGTCACTTAAAAATTTAGTTAATAATTTGATTATAGTGGAAAGGTACTATCAGAATTTGAAAATGAAATGGATTTTAGTAAATATATAGAAGAAAAATCCCCCACCTAATAAAATTTAACTATGAGTCACAACATAAAGGAAGTCATGACTTAAAAGATGAGGGTTTAACAGTTCCCTTACCTTGATGAGTAACATTGATATAATGAAGTTTATGACCTTGGGATCCTTTATGGAACCTTGTAAGGACTCATTGAGAGGTAAAAAATGGGAAATTCATTAAGGATTTTAATGGAATGAGATGGATAAGGGAATGACTTGGTATTTATAAGAAAAGTGAGGGAATAAATTATTATTTCCAAGGGACACCTCATCGGTAGTATTGACAAAACCATGGGCTTTCCCATGGTATTGGCCACTTGGGACACCTCATAAAATATCTTACTATTTACCAGTCGAGAAGATTTATTACATCATTATTACATCATCAATGATGACATTAAACACCTGAAACACAAAACTATATTTTTACTTTTCACAGAAAATTCAATTGTATCAGAAAAAACCCAAAAAATCACCCTAACATAATATTGATGATCTGAATTAAAAAATGAACTCCATTTTATGAAAATATTTTTATAAATATTTTATATTTTAATTTATAACTAAATTCATTATTTATTCAAAAAAACTATAAAAATATTACATGTTTTGTAACACCTTGAAAAGGTAATCAAGCTCCCATAAAATTATCGTATAAACATAAGAAAATAAAGTAATAATTTATGATTACATTTTATGAAAATAAATTTCCATTTTAAATTTTAAAATAATGATAAAACTATAAATAAAATATTTATGACATAAAAATTTAAGAAAACTTATATTATGATCATTTTTCTCTTTTAAGAGGTCTAAATTGTATTTATACATACATGGGTGTAGTTTCTATTATTTTGGAAAATTTACTATACATTACTATTCATTACTATTCATAACGGTATATTACATTTCATACTTTACTATTCAGTAAAAAAATTTGATCTTATTAGTCTCTGAATTTCTTACTAGTCACAACTCTAAAATACCTTTTTTGAAAATAATTTGACATTATTTATTTTTCAAAATTTTATAAATATTTTAAAATACCCTTTTTTCAAAATTCATTAGTAATATGGAACTATAAATCCGTCCTTCATTTACCCAGATATTTGAAATTCACCGACATTTCCATAATAATATATAACAATTTTAATTATACAAATGGTTTACAAAAGTAACTGAGGTCATGTTACATATCCCCTTATAACACCTTCATAGGACCCAAGTGTAAGGTAAGCTATGCTGACATAATCATGGTGACGCTCGTACAACATTTCCCAAGTGGTGATTTCTATCAGCTTGAACATCTCCCTTAGCTGATTCTGTTCAAGCTTCACATGTTGAAGTTCGTCTTTGGATTGGTCTATAGAAAGGCTCAGTAATGCTACATCCTTCCCAAGCATTGAACGATGGGCTCTATACAGCCCGAGTCTACTGGATGAGTCCATCAACTCTTCTTTCTATTTTAATTAACCATGATCATTGGAATTTATAAAAAATAATTATAACGTTGTAAGTATAGTTTCCAATGGTTATATTGACCACGGTCATATAAAAATTGAAACCCAATGGTCTCATTTAAATTATACTCCCTTTATTAATTAATGGATATAATTTTTTTGAGAATAAAATAAAACGAAAAAAAATTAGGAAACAAATAAGAAAATGATTGGGTTGTGACATTCTTCCCCCTTATGAAATTTTGTCACAAAAATTTTAACTCATACCCTAAGAAGATAAAAGGTGTGGGTACATCTACCTCATAGACTCCTCTGATTCCCATGTGGCTTCTTCACATTTTTGGTTTCTCCAATACACCTTAACAAGGTGGGTAGTCTTATTGCACTGATCCTGGTCCCTATGATCCAAGATCTCCACTGGTTTCTCTTCATAAGATAGTTCATGATCCAGTTGTACCTTATATGGGTTTAGTACATGTGAAGGGTTAGTTATGTACTTATTCGTGAGAGATATGTAGAATACGTCATGGACTTCTAATATATTTGGAGGAATTTTAAGCTGATGTACCACTGCTCCCACGCGATCAAGGATTTCATAAGGGCCAATGTACTTAGGGATGAGCATCCCTTTCTTCCCAAACCTCATGACTCTCTTACAAGGTGAAATTTGATGAAATAATTTCTCTCCAACATCAAAATACAAGTCCCTTCAACGGTTGTTGGTATAGCTCTTTTTCCAACTCTGAGAGGCCTAAATGTGTTGTTGGACGGCATAGAGTTTTTCTATCATCTCTTGCAAAAGATCAATCCCAAGAAGGTTTATCTCACATGCTTCATCCCAACATGCAAGAGTTCAATATATCTTAAATTTTATAGCTTCATAGGGTACCATTTGAATGCTCGAGTGGAAGTTGATTTTGTAAGAGAACTCCACTAAAGGGATATGTTGATCCCATCCTCCTTTAATTTCCATTGATAATGTTCTCAGCATGTCCTCGAGTGTTTTAATACTCCCTTCAGATTGTCCATTAGTTTGGGGGTGATAGGCCATAAAAAATAAACTTAGAGCTCATAGAATGTTAAAGACTTATCCAGAATATTAATGTGATCCTTGGATCATGATAAGATATGGTATAAAGTGGAACTCCATACAGCCTTATTACTTCCATCACAAAGATCCTAGCATGTTGATCAACAGATAAATATTCCTGAATAGAGATAAAATTTTCAGTATTAATGAGATGGTCTGTAATAACACATATCACATTATTTCCTTTGGTAGTTCTTGGGAGACCAGTGATGAAGTCCATAGTGATATTAACCCACTTCCATACAGGTATGGGTAGTGGTTGCAATACCCCTTTATGAAGTTGTCACTCTGCCTTCACTAGTAGACATACCAGGCACCTTGATGAATAGTCATCAATCTCCCTTTTCATATTATCCAACCAATAATGATCACGAAGGTCAATATACATTTTCATGCTTCCAGGATATATAGAGAAAGTAGATCTATGAGTTTAATCAATTAGTTCCTTCATTATTTCAAGAATAGATAGAACACATAGTCTTGTACAAAATTTCAGTACACCTTCATGATCAATATTGAACTAATAAAACATTCCATCCTTCATAGCCTCAAACATCTTCTGTAACAAGGGATTTTCTTTCTAAGCTTTCTCGATGTTCTCTAGTAATGACGGTTGAGAAATCATTTGGGTTAGGTTTGACGAAGTCCCTTCCCAGATAATTACCATGTACAGTTTCACTAGGTCATTGATCAAAGGATCACATGAATCCTCATCATGGACAAAATGGATGGTTCTTTCCATCTTAATGCATCAACGACTTTGTTTTCTCTTCAGGGATGATAATGTATTGAACAGTCATAGTCTTTGAGAAGTCCCAATCATCTCCTCTGTCTCATGTTCAATTCCTTTTGTGTGAAAATAATATTCCAACTTTGATGGTCTGTGTATATATCACGGTTCTCCCCATAAAGATAGTGCCTCAATATCTTCAGAGAAAAAATGAATGTAGCCAGCTCCAGATCATGCGTAGGATAGTTCTGCTCATGTGTCTTCAACTGTCGAGATGCATAAGCAATGAATTTTTCATTTTTCATGAGGACCCACCTGATACATTTCAGAGATACATCATGACAAATTACAAATCCTTCTCCAATTGAGGGAATAGTTAACATAGGTGTAGTTTCCAATATCTTTTTCACCTCTTGGAATCATTCCCGACAGTTTTTGTCCAAATGATCTTTTTCGAATAAACTTGGTTAATGGGATATAAATTCATGAAACGTTTTTCACAAACCTCCTATAATGTCATGCTAATCCATGGAAACTACGAATTTAGTTATTCTTGTAGGATGAGGCCACTCCTCTAAAACCTTTGTCTTTTTTGGGTAAACTTGTGATTTATTCATTGGTAAAAATGTTCCCCAAGAAAGTAACTTTATGTAACCAAAATTCACATTTGATGAACTTCCCAAAAAGCTTGTCCTTCCATATTGTTTACAAAATAACCCTTAGAAGATCCTCATGCTCCTCACGAATTTTGGAATATATCATATTATTATCAATAAAAGCTACCACAATGTTATCAAGGTAGTCCTTAAAGACTATATTCATCAAATCATTAAAAATAGTAGGTGCATTAGTTAGTCTGAAGGGCATAAAAACAAAATCATAATGTCCATATGTTGATCGGAAGGCCGTTTTGGAATATCTTCTTTCTTCACCCTCAACTGATGATAACTAGAACAAAGATCATTATTAGAGAAGAATACTGCCCAATGAATATGGTCAAATAAGTCATCAATTCTTGGAAGATGGTATTTTTTCTTTACTCTGATCATGTTCATATCTATATAATCAATGCATATCAGCATCGATATGTCCTTCTTCTTCACAAAGAGAAGAGGCACTCCACACAGAGACACAATCGATGGGATAATCCCCTTCTGCAAAAGATTGTGGAGTTATTTCATTAATTACTCTAGCTATAAATTTACCATTCTATAGGGGGTCTTTGATATTAGATGAGATATAGGTTCATGTTCAAGGGAGAAATCTGCGTCTATTTCATAGGTAGGTTCAGGTAACTCTTCAGGAAATATGTTAATGTATTCGTGGACAATGAGGACATTTTCTATCTTCAAACTCTCATTTTATTCTTCTTCATCTCTAATCAACTCCGTAAAGAAGGATATAGGAGGTTCTTCTAGCCAAGGATCAGGTTGAGATATCTCCCCTTTGAAGATAATTGTAGGTTTCCCATTCAAGACTACAGGGATTTCCTTACTTCTGCATTTGATATTAGCATTATACTTTGAGAGCTAGTCCATACCTAGTATTATGTCAAATTCAAGAATGGTAATTACTACAGGATTTTAGAAAACATTAAGCACACTAAAGTAAATACTACAGTTTCTAAATAATAACGATGCTTGGATAATTCCACCATGAGTCTTGACTGATAACTCTACTTTTAGAAAATCATGGATTGATTCTAAATTCTTCGCAAACTTGGTGGAAAAAATGGAATTCATATAACAATAATCAAAAAAAGTACTTTTTATATTTGAGAGAACAACAAGAGTACCTTCCAAAAAATCATTAGGCACTTCACCTTCTTTCGTAGTGGTCATAAAAGTATGACCTTGTTCCCTTGGCCATTTCTAAGGCTGATGGTGATTCCCCTCCACTGCCCTCAGATTTGGAAAGTGATTGGAAAAGTTCCCATGTTTTCCACACATATGGAATTGAACTTCATGGAGGCCCGACACCATCTTCCCCTTGTCATTATTGTTGGGAAGTTGTGACTTCACCTCACTATAACTATTTCGCATAATATGGCCATCTCTTCCAAACATGTATAATTTATTGCTCCCGAGAAGGTAGTTCCCTAAATGTTTCTTCCCATATTTATTACACATGGGATGTTGCACTTGCTTGAATCGTCTTCCCTAATCAAAGATCCTCTCTATGATGGGATCCATAGATATCTTATTCTTCTTAGATTTATGATACCAATGCATCTCACCAAACTCCAGTTTGATTTTCATTACACTCCGCACGATCTCTTTATAGTTGTCATTGTCTCGGTTGGCCAGATTATTCCACAGATGAGGTCTTAGTCCACTAAAGAATCTATCAACCTTCCCACTAGTATCCCTGAAAATGCTTGAGTTATATCAGGAATGTATGGTGACGTTTATCTTGTAGCTTCCCACAGATTCATTCTCCTTCTACTTCAGCTCGAGAAATTCCTTCTCCATTCATGTTCTCATCGATCGAGGGAAATTCTTGTTGAAGAATATCCCTATAAACTCTTCCCACTCAATAGATTCAACTTCATCACTTGGCCTTTTTTTTAATCTATTCCTACTACTTATCTACTTCCCCATCTATGTGATAAACAACCAGGGTAACATTCTCTTTTTCTGAGCAACATAGCACAGAAAATATCATCTCAATAGAGCTGATCCACTATTTAGAAACAAATCGGTTGGTAGCTCCCCTAATGGTTGGTGTTCGTTAATTCATAATGGATTCATCAAAAAGTTGTTCCATTTTCAATGATATCACTATATCCTCTTGATTTAATATATTTCCCATAACATGAGTTAGTTGGTTCACATTCTCATGAAAGTATCCATTATGGCTTCCATCGAAGGGCCGTCAGCACATGGTCCATTGTGGTTACCATTTGCACAATTCCTCCTATTTCATTCCATTTTCTAAAAGAATAAAACCTTAGTGTGAATATTTCTTCATTTATTAATATTTTAACTATAAATTATTCTATGTCCTAAATCTTCAAGCTTAAAAAATTACATTTCTCTATAAATCCTTCATAATGATTCATAAAAATATTATGAATAACCAAACATATCCATCAAGACTGATGTAACCAAGAGTGAAGAAAGTCACATTGTCATGTACCAGGATACCCCATGTCATGCCCAAAACTCCATGTCTGTGTTTTCACTCTTAGGTACATCTTTTCCAGAGCCTCCTCTACTTTCTCATATCCAAACATGCATGTATTTTCTTGATAAACTACATACTCAATACACACAAAAACACCAATAAGTCTTACTATATTTAATCATTTCAATAGGGTCCTTCATATAGTTTTCATAGAATAATTTCCACAAATAACTAAACTATCCCTTGATACCAACTATGGCATCCTGCCTTTTTATTACATAACTTTTCATTACATTTTACATACAGATGATATTTATTGTCTAGTGTCATGGAAATCAGGAACATAAAACATGAAAAAAACATAAAACATTATTCTAATAAACTTTTAAGGCTTAATCATAGGTTCATAAAAAGTACAAGTACTACATCTCATAACGTGGAGACATACATCAAAGGAAAGGGTGAGCAGAAGTCCCAGTAAGGGTAAAAAACAGAAACAAGTTACTTGTGGTGTCAATAAGAACATGATAAAAAACATAAAGACCTTAGTAAAGGAAGTATATGAATATTCTAATGAAAAGAACATGAATCATTTATTTAGTATGTGGATACAACATTTCATTAATACATTCATGAATTATCACTATGGCTTATCCCCATGCTGTCATAAAAATTACCAAGGGTATTCACAAAGGTATCGTGAAACTTATCATCTCTGGAGATTAAATTCATTACCCAATGCAATGGAGTGATATAAGGGAGCACAATTAATATGTCTTTATTTTAATGTGATACACATATATCATAATCAAACATTTCATAAATAACCCATAGATAATAAATGAAATGGGTTTCATTTCAAAATCATGATGTTTTAAAAGTCCTTACAAATAAGATCATTATGTAATTTATAACCCATGGAAAGAGAGTGAGGGTTATATGTATGTCAATTTCAGAATCAAATATATCCTTTTTCTTTATTTATGAACACCCATAGAAACGAAATAGGTTTGGGAATTCACATAAATAAAACAAGAGTATGTCTTAAGATAAAGAGAGAGAAATTTTGAGACGAAATTTCTACCCTATAACAGCTATATAACACGGTTTTAGAAAGTAATAAAAACAGAGGAAAGAAGGTTCTCCCAAAAATAAATGACTCATATCACAGTAGAGGTATAGAAAAAAAAGGAATAAGTTCATGGTGTGTAAATTTGAATTACATATCACATGAAAAGGAAATGTGAAAGGAAATACAAAATGATATTTCTTTTATGAAATTTCGGAACCCTAACGGCGTCAAATAAAAATTTAGATAATATATTTATTAGATAGTAAAGGGTATCTCATCATTTGGATATTAAATGGACAGTAGTAATTATATACATGAAAAATCCCTCACATAATAGAACGAAACTATGAGACATAACATAATAGATGTCATGATTTAAAAGAAGATGGTGAAAGGTTCCCTTACCTTGGAGAGTAACTTCAGAATCTTGAAGTTGGATACCTTTGGAGGCCTGAGGGCACCTTGGTAGAACTCCTTCGGAGGATAAAAGACTAGAACTTCATTGAAGAGGATTTTGGAATAAAATGGATGAGGGAGCGGCTTGGTATTTATAGTAATAGTGAGGGAATAATTAATTAATTTCCAAGGGACACCTCCTTAGTGGTATTGGAAAAACCCTGGTCTTACCCATAGTATTTTCCCATGATATTGTACACTTGGGACACCTAATAAAATATCTTACAATTCACAAGTACAACATATTTATTACATCATGATTACATCATCAATTATATCATTAAACACCCAAAACACAAAACTATATTTTTTCTATTCACTGAAAATTCAACTGTTTCAGAAAAATCCCAAATATTCACCCTAACCTATTATCGATTCTATAAATTCAAAAATGAACCCAATTTTAAGAAAATAATTTTCTAAATATTTTAAATTTAATATTTAAATAAAATCATTATTATTTCAAAAAAAAACTCTAAAATTATAACTTGTTTTGTAACACTTCGAAAACGTAATCAAGGTCCCATAAAATTATCGTATAACCATAAGAAAATAAAGTAAAAATTTATGATTACATTTTATGAAAATAAATTTCAATTCAAAATTTTTAAATTAGTTATAAAATTGTAAATAAAATATTTATGACATTCCAAAATACCAAAACATATACTATGATCATTTTTTTCACTTTTAAGATGCTTAAATTGTATTTATAAATTCATGGGTGAAGTTTCTATTTTTTGGCAAATTTACTATTCATTACTATACACAAGGGTATATTACTATTCAAACATTACTATTTACTAAAAAAATAAGTTTATCTTGTTAGACTCTAAATTTCTTACTGGTCACAACTGTAGAAGACCTTTTTGAAAATCAATTTACATTATTAATTATTTAAAGTTTACATAAATATTTTAAAATACACATTTTTCCAAATTCATTAGTAATATGGAACTATAAATTCTTCTTACATTTATCTGGATATTTGAAATTCGCAGACTTTTCCATAATAAGAAATAAAACTTTTATTAATAAAAAATGCTTACCCAAGTAACTAAGGTCATGTTACATATCCCCTTATAACACCCTCATATGACCTATGTGTAAGGTCTGATATGGTGATATAATCTTAGGGAGGCTCGAACAACATTGCTTGAGTGGTGATTTCTATCAGCTTGAACTTCTCCCCTGGGCGATTCCGTTCAAGATTCAGATGTCGAAGATCGAGATGGGCTTTGTCCAGAACAAATTCCATTGGTGCTACGTCCTTCCCAGGCTCCGACATATGGGCTTCGTACATCAAGAGTCTACTGGATGAGGCAATAAAATATTCTTTCTGTATTAATTAACTATGATCATTTGAATTTATAAACAATAGTTATAATGCTAAGAGTATAGTTTCTAATAGTCATATTGACCAATGGTCACATAACCATCGAACCCCAAAGGTCCCATTTAAATTATACTCAATTCATTAATTAATGGATATAATTTTGTTGAGAATAAAATCAAACGACACAAAAAAATTAGGAAACAAATATTCAAAATTTCGTGTCATTACAATGGGGGATTATTTTCGTTTATAAAAATTTGATAAAAAAACATTTTATTTTATGCCTCATACATTAACTACAATTGACATCAATTCACTATAGAAAAATCACCCAAATAAAACATACTAGGTAATTGAATAATGTTGTTCTTCATGTCTTATTGGTGATGGATAAAAGGTTGAGTGTTCCATTTCAATGAGGACTCTCCTTTTGATTATACTATATCCTTGAGATATTTTATTATGACATATTTTTTAAACAAATGAACTTATAATAAGTGGCTTTCTTATTTTTAATTTCAATTTTCTTTTATGGGGTTCTCATGATAGCTTGACCAATTAATGAAATTTTATCACTTAGTTAAGGATACATATTCACATTAATTTATCCGTGATATGGTAATATTGATAATAAATATTTTGAATTTTTTCAATCTTTCATTCACATATCAGAGAGTACTTAATGGGTTCCTGGATTCTCACCCATTTTTTAACTATATGGATATTTGGATTATTCTTGATATGAGTTTTTAGTGTATCCATTATTAAATTACACCTCTTTTGATTCATCCATATTATACGCACCATCAAATTAAGTTGTCCAAATAACCATACATTGTATAGGAATTTTATTAACATATCTATTTCATCCACATGGTTCCTCAAATATGTCCACCATGAAAACAATTCTTCCATTTTATCCATTAATTGATTCTAAATTTTTCCCAAATAATATTCAATCCATAAATTTTAATATCTATATCCTAATTATAGTGACACATGGTATGATATCTTCTTATAGAAATGAATTAGCTTATTTTTTTTGTGAACCCTTCTTGGACATATTTGGTTTTCATTTAATAGATTTATTCTTTTATTTATTCTCTAAATGTAACTTATCGTGATTCTTTTAAAAATTCATTGAAATTATAATTATAGTACATTCCTCTGGATCAGTTATAATATCTTCATCTTCTAAAGTACACTTCATTATGAATTCAAAACTATAAAATCTAATCTTACTATACCATTAAAATTTCCAACTATTTAGAATCAAATCATATGTGTGACATTATCATATGATACCAATTTTATGGTTAGATGGGTATGGAAAATAATAAGCGGGGATAATCAGTGTTTGTATTTATTTTCCAATTGAAACATTAAACTACTACGACGATTCAATTATTAATTGAATGGACCTATCATTCATATATAACATTCATTTTCATATATTTTTCAAATTTATGAAATTAAAGTATTAAGTAAACCATGTTTTTCAAAAATGAATCATCTTGTAAAAATATAAATAATTCCTTGATGTATGGATATTCTCATCACAATTTCGAACAATTTTTCCTTTATTATAAAGATTATAGAATATATGTTTTAACACTCGACTCGTTTTCCTAGAACTAAATAGTTATAATAGTTGTTATAGGTTTCATGTTAATGATTAAACACTAATACCGATTTTCCCTCAAATCTGCTAGAATATAAAAACTCCTATATTTAGGATGATCATTACTAATTTTTCACTGATAGAATGGGTATAAATGATCTGACACATGAACTCAAAAAATCACAATGGATATCATATATTTATTTATTATATTAAATATATTTATATCGCAGGAATGTATCGTAAACATTCATTGATTATAAAGATGTACAATTTCTAAAACATCATATTATAAAAATACTTATATTATTCTTATCCAACTTATATGTATTAACATAGGAATGTGGTGTTCGATCTCCATCTTTTATAGAAACACAATATTTTTTGGATAATAGTTTGGTAAATTTTGTCTAACTCTCTAAAAAACATCATATCACACATCAGAATAACTACACATTATTCTTCCTTTTCTCATTTATATTCACCAAACCATATCCATGTAATTCTATTTATTTAAATTTTTTCTCTAATTTTAAATATATATTCAAATAAATCATAGATATTCTCATTTATTTCTGTAGAAATATAGGGCTATAACATACTCACTGTCAAAAGATTAACCATTTCCATATCCTTCATCATTTAATACTTTTGAAATAAACATATAATAAAACCCTACATGAATACATAAGAACATTAATTAAACATAACATGGTTTTTCCACTAACTTTCAAGAGATAATGTACTCTTATGTTATCTGTTTCATCGCAGACTGTGGTGTGGAAATCTCATGGTATTAAAACTGCCTCCAAAATTCAATGTTTAAAATTTTCAAGGTTTTATCTATAAATATATTTACTGTATGTTTCTTATGTACATGTCCTAGAGATCACAGTGAAAAATATTCTTCATGAACAATATTTTTTAGTGAGTAATATTTTTTTACTAATGATAATAATAATTAATCAAAATTTTAAATATTTAATAAATATGAATAATGTACCTGTTATTTAACTAACAGAACTCCACATATTTTCAAAAAATTACCTTATTATATTCCAAAAGGTTTATCAATTTGGAATTGTTGATTTAACCTTCTTATCATTAGTGATATTCTATTCATTTTTTATATTACAAAAGAAAAATCTGTTTTTATTGTTTAGCATATGTTCTAGAGGATAGTCATACACTAACGATATGTTCATAATATATCAATTTATATAAATATATAATTTACCATAAAATGTCACTAGAAAACCATAAAATGCATATACACCAGAATTTATTCTTTTTTCATAGTGAATATCACTATATTAGGTATTAAGAATAACATTATTTTGTCAATATATGAACCTTATAGTATATATTTCATTAGAATTCTTCATATTGTCTGGTCAATATAACACTTATTGTGCATTATGTTCTCATGGAACCTATTATAATATTTTTGTGAGTCAATGTATTTAAAAAATATTATAATAAACTCATTTATTTTGAAATTTTTCTCAAACACCTCAAAAGAACCATCAAATAATCCATGAATATTTATTTATTAGATAAAAATTACAAGATATTAATAAATTTACATATTAGAAATTTGAGAAATCAATCATAAATTCTGTACATTGATAATATATTCAAAACTATTTACACTCTATATATCTCTTCTACTAAAATCATATATCTAAATAAACATAAACTAAATCTGTATAATGTAAATAAGTAAATAATAACCTCAACCAAATTTTTTAACAAAATTTTCATAATTGACTATGAATTTTACTTGTAACTCAATCAATTAAATAGATTCTCTATCATCTGAATTAATTTGTAACAATCTAATTGATACACCTCATCAAATGAAATAATATATTCATCATAATGACAATGTTTTTCTTACTCATGTTTTTTATGAATATTGGTAGAAATAATAATCACATTCTATATTGAAAAAATATTAGATATACAAAATACTTAATCTATAAGGTATATCTCTAATCATTATTCACATAATACAAATCGACACTTTTTTGAGATCTACTTTCCTAATATTGATATTATTTGTTTCTGAATATATGATGAAGATGAATTAATCGATTATTTATTTTCATCATTCATATATAATACTTATGTTAAAATAATATAAAAAATGTGTTCAATGACATTAATGCTACTGTTACATCTACTATATGGATTCCACTAGTTGATATAAATAGCTCCTTATAATTACTAACAATAAAAACATTGAGGTTTATGAAATGGAAAAAAATTCTACTATTATGTATTTATTAATAAAATTATTTTATATAGTTTATGTGTATTTATCAAATTAGTTAAATCTCGAATAAACATGAAAATAATTATTAATGGAATATAAATGTTAAATAAGATAGCCATGATATTTAGAGTCAGATGATCGAAGTTGTTAGTTTGTATAATGATGAATCAATTAAGGACTACATTACTTGAGTTAGTGAAAATGTTAATGTCATTAGAGGCTTCCAAGATAATTTATAAAACTCTAATATTATTAAGAAATTGATAGGTACTTTCCCTGACCTATACATACCTGACACAATTTATTTTGATGAAAGGGATGGTTTATCTATAGAAGAGTTCCATAGAACACTTCATATTGCACCAAACATTATATATATAAACACTAGATCAAATTTTAAAACATATTCATTACATTTTTATATGAACCAAGTTATAAATGAAAATGATTAATTTATTTGAATGGATGGATTTATAAAAAATTGGTTCCAAAAATATAATCATAAATCAAATTAATTTTTTGACAACTACCTCCTTACATAGAAATATGATGGTTGAAATATTTTTATATATCCATTGGATGGAATAAATAAGAATGTTTGATTTTAGATGCCTAGTAAGAGAAAATGTAATAGTTTTAAATCAATGATCATAAGTGATAATAATGTAATCAATAGGGTATCATTAAATGATCACAACTTCAACAATCATACAGAATTAGTCAATGATATTTTTTCATGAATCATGGGACACTGTTTTGTCAAATAAATTCCATTAAAATAAGAGTATGGAATCATAAATAATCAATAAATACTCATGGGAACATAACATAAAAATAAGGACCATATTTTTGTAATACACACAATAATTGAAAATATGACACATAGTAATGTATCATTGTTAGTACTATCCTAGTGTAATGGGTTCACTCCCCATTACACCATTTTGATACTTAATGTCCAATCCCAAGGATATCACATTAGACAATGTTCCTTACTAAAATGGGTTCACCCCACATTACAATCATTATATCCTCCAAATATATCTTTCCTTAACAAATTAGTTTGAGGTACATGTTATTCAGCACTCACCAATAGCAAAAGAAAACCATATATATGAGTTCCATAGGAAAATAAATTAGTCACATCATCATGTGAAAACATATGAAAGGATATGGGATTGATAATAAGAATAACATCATAATAATAAGCCATATAGTGAATCAACGAAGAAGGTAATAATGGATTATATCACTAGTCAATCATAAGAAATTTTTAAGGACGTATTTATAAATGAAAACACTTTTTGAAGATCACTATAAACGTTTTGAGGAGAATACCTTTTTTCAAACATTATTCCCTTATTTAAAATCATAAAATCTCAAAAATATTAAGGAAAACATTTTACAAGAAAAAAGTGGATTATTATAATTCATTATAAAAATAAATGTGGGTTTATGATGTAGGGGAAATTCATTCCTAGGGTATATTTTTTAAAAATAATCATCCACATATTTGGTAAAAACTCAATATTTCCGTGTTTTTAAAATTGTAAGAAAATTAATTTCAAAAAATTTTAATGAAATAAATAATAGATAAAAATTAATTTAAATAATATTTTACTAATAGTAAAAAATTTAATTATATCACTATACACATGCATGATACGAAACCTAAAAAAATAGAAAAACAACATCAGATTCCTTTGTGAAACTATTGTTTCTGACATTTGAGTTCTTAGAGAGAGGGAAATGAAATGAAAATTTGTAATCTCAATAAATATACATAATATAAGAAGATAGTTATGATTAATTATAGATAGGTAATTTAATTTCATCATCGATAATTTAATCATAAACAATACTAGTGAAAATGAGATTATAACAAAAAAACCATAAAACTTCTGTAATATCAAAATAAAAAATCACGAAAGATGAGAAAATTTATGTATTTTTGAATGTGAATAATTTTAATTAAATGAATCTTAAATCTGATTCATGATTTCTAAAAACACTATTTAATGGATTCTAGTGGTGAATATGAAATATTATTCATAGAGGTGAACGTAAGGTGAAAATGCCTAACTCAAGTCTTCCATTCAACACATAGAGCCAAAAACTCATATACAATTAATTTTTATTTATTATTAATATACACAATGTATATAATAATGAAATATATATATTACCTGGATAATTTATATCATCATATCACTCATTTATTATCAATCTTTCATTTACATCATTATTTTATGTGACAACTATATAGTTTTCTCATTTAAGTTATCATTTTGAAGTTATATTCCTTTTCTTTTTTATGATGGATTAATTAAATATATAAAATTAATAATTATATAAATATAAATTATATAAATTATATATACATTTTATACATTCATATAAATATGTGATGAAAATTAATAGCATCACTATGTTGAGATGGTAGCATATTCAAACACACGTATGATGTTTCCATTTTTTATAGAGGGAATGATTGAAATGTAACTATTAATCCACATTTCCAAAAAATAATCTATCAAAATATAAATTATATAAATTAAATAAATAATAATAACTATCCATGAAATATTCAGATATAAAATATATCATACCACTATGTGGAGTCTGAAATCCACATGTATCCACTAGCGATATTTTAATATATTAATGGATGAGGATGTTGTGGGAAGTGGTTGTTAAATAATATCAACAGAATTAATGAACATTTATTATTTAGGAATAGTTATTTTATAATGTATATAATTTTTTTTATGAAGAATAAGAAGAAAATAAATTTTTAATATCTCAATTAATATTTATAATTATTCATTGGGAGGCCTCATTTGACTTCTACCATAATTTATGATGGATTGAAATTAGGAGAAGAAAAAATCAATAGGATTAATGGATAGAAATTATTATGGAATAATAAAGGGTATTGGATTAGATATAGGTAACTATTTTTATGAATATGGATGGAGAAGCGGTTTCATTTTAATTGTGAGGGGAGGAAAACAAATGGAATTTCATTAAATATTTTGAAGATATAAGGTCACAATAATGTGAAAGTTTCTCAAAATAGAAAAAGATTATAATAATTGTTATTATATTTTTTATATACCTTTATGTAGTAATAATTTTTATTTTTGTTCTTGTACTACTCAACTTATCACTTGGATTAACCCCTTGTAAAATGTGTTTCAACATTATACATGGTAAAAAATTATAATATTAAAACAATACAATGTGAATTAAAATTGAGTTCAAAATATTAATATATATAAATTATGATAATTATAAATATGGAATCTATATTTCTATATTAAATTTCTATAATTGGTAGAATTAAAATTTAAATAAGTGTAAAATCAATAATGAGAACCCATTTTTGATAAATGTATTTGTAAGCATAAAACTAAATCTACATCCACTACACATCATGTAAAAAGTATAAAATTAATGATAAAATATATGAATTTCTATATAATATATTAATTTCATTAAAAAATTTATAAAATATTGATTAATTTAATTTATTTTAATAGAATCACATTCCACCCATAAATTTTCTTTACAAAAATGTGTTGTATTGGCCAGAAATGAATATATAAAAATGTATAATGATGATTCATATATAAATAATTATATTATTTATAATAAAATTATACTTATGTAAATTTATGATCAAATTAAAAACATAATTGATCATTAAATTTAACATAAATGGTAATTTTTATGAAAATTGATATTTTATCACTATTCACTGAAAATTATTATTTCTAAAAAAATTATATATATTCACCAAAATTATATAAAATGATGATTTACAAACTTTTATTCATTTTATAGTGGTATATTTTTTAAAAATTTAGGCATTAATTATAAATTGTGTGTTAAAAATTTAATTTCCAATATTTTATGAAGAAAATTTATTTCTAAAGCATATAATGACCATACTGAAAATATAGAATTTGTTTCTTTTTATATAATAAATAAATTTTATTTTTTGAAAAATAATATAATTTTTTTAAGGAAGTGGACATTTTTCATTCCTTAATACTCAATGGTTACATTATATAGGTCTATGATATAAAAATTCATTTAGAATCAGAGATGAGTGTAATGAAATCTATTGAAAAATTATAGTCTATTTGAATATAAATATATATATATATAACATTGGGTTTAATTATTCAACTACTCACAAAATAATTTTTCCATAAAAATTTTATAACTATTATACATTCAAATGAGGATATCACCACATCATCATATCATTGTGTTCCCATATATCATTCTCATGTTTCTAATTTTTCAAAGGAACATTAACTATGTGAGTAGTCTTCTTTCATATAATCATATCTTTATGATCCAAGTTTTTTTTTATTTTTATTCATCATTAGAAAAATAATTATCTAGTGGTATGACATATGATCTTCGTACATGTGATTGATATGGAATATACATCCAAAAATGATATGCATGGAACACATCATGAGTATGAGATATTTTTTCTGTCAGTGCCAAATGATAATCCACATTCCTTACAAAATAATAAATCTCAAAGGGACCAACATAACAAGGAATCATAATTTCATTATTTTAGAATTTGATGAACTTATTACATAGATAAATTCCTAGGAAAATTTTCTCTCTTACATCAAAATCTATGTCTTAACTATGATTATAAGTACGACTCTTCTATCTACTAGTAGCTACCTTAATGACATATTGAATGGATATAATAGGTTCTTAATTTCCACTTCTAGTATATTTCCCAATAGATTTATTTATATAACATCATCCCAAAATGTTATTTTTCTTCACTTTTGGTGACCCATAATTTTCATAAATATAAATTACATATTATTACATTAATATTAAATACATAACATTAAAATATCAATTATAACTGTAATGCACTTGTGTGTTTAGAGACTAAATTCAAAATAACTAATTCATAAATGAACTACACTATATCCCACTTTTTCATACCTATAAACCTATATAGTATTATGTAATAAAAAATGATTAATGTCATTGGGGAAAGAAAAAATAATAAAGATTAATATTGGATTCTCAGAAATAGTAAACATAAGAGATTTTAATCGATGATCCTAAGAATGAATACAATAATAATAAGGTCATGATAACATGAACATAACATTCAAAGTTCATAACAAATAGGTAATACATCATAATTATTATACTTATTATAACATTTTATCATTTAATAATTAATGAAATATATGTGTGTGAAAAAATATAAATTAATCATGAAACATGACTCTAAATAATAAGAATATAAACATTTCATAATAGTATAGAACTATCAAATGATTAAAAATTGAAGATATTTAATGATTAACTAATTCGAACAGAAAATAATTATGCACCATTATTCACTCACTTCATTCCATGCCATAGATGATATTTTATCACTTGTTTTTCTTATTGTTGATCAAGCACATTGACATTTTTCCCATAGGTATTTCATTAGATATAAAGAATTATACAATTTATTGGAAGGATATATAATTATGAGAATATCAATAACCTAATTAAAATCAATATTATGTGTTACACAATATAATTAATTTTTATTCATGCCATCATAATATGAACCATTGATGTAAAATTATTTCCATTTACCTTTTATCATTTAATCATATTTTAACCCATAAAAAATTACAGGGTTTTTTAAAAATAAAATGATAACAATCATAACCATATAGTGATGAATTTATTATGTTATCATTTTATCAAATACCAAATTAATCATAATTAACATCAATGTATGTTATCATGGCTAAAAATATCATTAAAATACCACTAGAATGTTTCTCAAGGAAAATAATAATTTAATTTTTAAATAACTTCATCAAAATATATATATTTCAAAAATATATTAGTTGTTTTTCTTTTAAAAGAACCATTGAAAAATTTCGTTAATTATTCTTTTACATGTGTTCTCATGGAGATGGGAAATTCTGATAATATCACGTATGGTAAAATAATGATTAATTTCAAATCATTGGTAAAAATTCAACGGTTCCTCATTCCATAAATAACAAGTGGATATCAATGGATATTTTTTAAAAAAATAAATTTATAAAAGTTACATTAACAATTTATTTGAGAATCATGAAAAAATTCTCTAAAACATTTTAATGAAATCATTCACATAAATGGAAAATAATCCTGACCAAATAGTAAAACATTGTCAGTTACCCATAAAAAATCTTTTAGTATCATGAGTAATTTCATTGAGGAAAATAAAAGGAAATAATGTATTGGAGAAAACATAATTAAAATGAAAAATGAAATTTATTTATTATATAGGGATCATATAATTTTCTCAATGGAATTTAATTCATTAACCATCATAAGTAAAATGAGATTGGTAATTTAATCAATTACCTTAAGTATTATTTTCATTGTATTTTTTGAACCACTAAAAAATTAAATATATATATATATATTTAATGTATTTATATACCTTATTCATATATCTCATACCATATATGTTTTTTTATAACATCTTATCATCTGTTTATGAACAATTTGGGATAAAAATATCTTTTATTGCTTATACCAACTTCATTTTATTTGAATGTTTCAGTTTGGGAGTCCCAATCATAATACATTGATCATGGATCCATCATATAGATAATTAAAGTCGTGATATAGATATAATATATATTCATTATAAATATATATATATATATATATATATATATATATCCATAAAAGTTAGATATATAGACATAAATTAAAACATTTATAGAGATTTTAGCCTATTTGTTTGCATGATTACTATTTACACATGTTTGAAGAATAAAATGAAATAATATTATATAATCATTAAAATTTGAAGAAGAATTTTTATATAATATATATTAATTACATTTATCGTTTTTATCAACCAGGAAATGAAAAAAATGAAAAATAAATCATATCGATTTTTGGAGGTGGTAATCCGCACATACGCATAAGTGACGTTATCATCGTCTAGAAAATTGGAATGTAAGATGGTAAGTGTGATTTGAAAATTATAAAATAATAATTATATAATTATTATAATACATAAACCTTAAATCCAATATAAATATCATCCATGAAATATTGTTATGGAAAATGAATTTTATTCCAATATGGAGGTTGTAGTCTAGATGTATACCTGAGTGAAAATTTCAGTTCCTATTTGATTAAATATATTGTTTATATTGGTGGATATGTAATCATTATTACATTAAATTATTATTATTTTAATTATATTATTATTCAATAATAAATACCAATATTTATAGTATTTAGAAGATGAAATAAATTGATAGAGGTCTGGTATGATAATTACCACTTCATGGGAACGCCTGTATTTAATCTTTTGTTAAATACCCTAAGAAGGGTTTTATGGGATACCAGAACCTATATTTCATGGATAAGGATGTTTAAAGGATAATAATTTAGGTTCTATTTTAAACACTATTATTTAATGTATATTTTTCAAATAAATTTAGTTTCTTATATATACCGTGTTACATTCAACATCAAGATTTTACAAACCGTAGTTTACTATTAGTATAATAATTATAATAATATCATTATAACATATATTTTAAAATTAGTGGAATGAATAATTATTTTCAAATATTGATTAACTAGTACGAATTTTTTAGATAATTTAATGATATTTATAATTAAGTACAGAATTTTTTGTAATGATTTCAAATGAATGGAAATTACTTTTTTTCCAAAAATTATTTTCATATCATCTCATAAATGAAAATAAAATTATACATTAAAAATTTATAAATATTATTTTAGAATTTTAACTTGAATTTTGAAATTAACATTTAATAAGTTTCTTATTTTGTTGTTTTTGAATGTTTTTTTAATTTTAACATTTTCGACGAATTGTTAGAATACAGGTTTTTATTAAACTGTATTTTCAAAAAATTATTTTAAAGGGTATATTTTTCAAAAATAATTATTAAATATATAATTAGATAAATTTATAAAATTATTAATTAAATTATTATTATTGAAATCATTTTCATAGTTAATTTTGATAAGAACCATATTTCAAACATTTGAATATTATTTCATTGGAAATATATTTTTTCTTTTTATCTTTGGGTTTATTATTGGACTATATTTTAACAAATATATGAGTTGAAGTTAGAAAGATATATTAGGTAGTTATAATCAGATAAATTAGAATATTATAATATGGTCAACTTAATTTTGTGTCATAATGAATATTAATAATAGTAAAAATTAATTTCCATGATTAAAGATAAAATGGGTTTTCTTAGGGGTTAATTTAAAATATAAATGCTAAAACGAAATAAAAACTACTCCACATATTATCAAATGGAAATAGATAGACCCTATAACATACTAGGTTCATGAATAGTTTATTTATGAGACTTTTTAATGAGATACAATGCATTAAAACTTTTTTTTTTCAAAATATTCTTGTGTGTCATCTCCCCAATTATAAAAATCAACCCACTCCCCTATCTACTTCAATGATCCAAAACACTGTGGTATGGAAAATCCTATAAAATTCAATTCATTTAATCCCTATAAAAATCTTATATCCCATATTTATATTATAACATCATCCAATTAATATATGTTTTGATATCATAAGTGTGTTTTTGATGAAAATGTAAATTTATTAAACATAAAATTTCCTTCTATTTCATCTCCCACATCCTAAAACTATTCATAAAAAATTATGATAAAATAAAAAAATTTATCTCCAATATTAAATTATGTTATTATGTTAATATAACAACCTTTATCCATATCCTCATTCATCAAATGTGAAATGAAACTCTCAATCATGTGTACAGTGGACTACAGCCTTAAAAACCAATGTAATTTTTTCCATCGCCAATTCTTAAGGATTGAAATAATGATTTATTAAAATTATATTTATTTCATATATGAACTAATTATACTTATTTAATTTAATTATATCATATACATTATTACTTTCAATTTCATGGGGATAAAATAATGCCACTTATGTGTACAACGGATTACCATATCACGAAGCGATATGATTAGGTTTTCACTAAATATTTATATAGATTTTAATGTGGATATATTTAATGAATATGTGTTATATGTATGAGATCATAATTAGTATATATGTGTTATATGTTATTTATGTCATTTCACTCCATTATTCGAGAAGATCAAAACAATGTTAGTCAAAAGGCCCAGAAGCGAGTCAGACCTACTCCTACCAAAATATTATTAAAAAATAAAAGACAAAGTCAGAACATTAAAACAGATGTATACAAAGCCTATTGAAAGACTTACCACATGTATCATCCTCATCAAAAGTCACACAACAATCAAGATCCACAAAAGACCACTCAGAGCTTGAATCTACAATAGCCTTTTTTGACAACGCATCAGCAACCTGATTCGCCTCCCTATAGGAATGTGTCACCTCAAAACTGATACCATCAAGGAGATGAAGACAATCAATCCAAGAGGGAAGCATCATCCATGGAACATTACTTGACCACCTCCGGAGGATATCAAAAGCCACCATAGAGTCTGATTCTATCCAGAGAAATCACCATCCAAAATGAACAGCATAGTTTATCACTTTAATCATATCCCACAGCTCAGCCTCAATTGCAGAGCCCAGACCAATAAAATGATAAAATCATCCCTTAACAAAGCCCTGATAGGTACAAAAGAGACCACCGTATCTCGAAGGTCTAGGTGCGCCTGAAGCCGCCCCATCAACATTTACCTTCAACCAAGAGGTAATAGGAGGAATCCATCTAATTGAATTAAGCTTAAATGGTTTTCTAACCCTTCCATCAATGCTAAAATTCCTCAATATAATAAATCATTCAGCTCATTATGCATACAACCAACCAGAACTCTTGAGGCTATGCAAATAGCCCTATGAATTTCCCTCACGCCGGACGAGAGGGTTGGCATTATATTTCAAAAAACATAACCATTTCTAGCCTTCCAAATAAAACCAAAAGTTGGTGAAACAACCACCAAAAGGATATCCCGAACCTGTTCACTGTAGCAATTATTAACTATTTAATAAAGAAGTCCATCAAATGATGTTAGATCAAAACATCAACCTATCATATCCTGGATGTACTTTTCTAACCTTCATATCAAAGGGAAAGACAAGAAAAGATGATCAATTGATTCCACCACGGAAAAATAGGTATAAAAGACCGAGGAAAGGTGAATCCCAACCCTTTGAAGAAAGCAGTGAACTGGTAGCCCTCTCTTCAAAATCCTCCAAAGCATTAAGTACCCTGAAGGAGGGATGAAAAATGTCTGGAAAGCAAACAGCCACTTGGGGGCTGCATTATGCCCGGCGCACATATGTTGATACATAGCTCGGGTAGTAATAACCGCATTAGATCTTGGTTTTCAGATGAGATTATCTTTCTCAATGTAAATGTATCTATAAATGTTATCTTTGATATGAGTGGTAATGAAATCATAAGAACCTGCTCCTCTATTCTATAAATCAGCTACCAAACAGCACAACAAATTAGATGGAATATCAACATCCTCTTGAATTGGCCTAGCCAACCAATTAGTACTCCAAGAATTTAGAGTGGAATCCCTACAAACAAGCCACATAGAACAGGACATAATCACATTAAAAGAAGACTTTAAAGAAGGCCAAATGGATGAAGAGAGATAGTGCAAGTACCATCCCAAAGCCTTGATGTAATCCAAGATGAAAGAAATTCCATCGAAGATTCATGAGAAGTAACAAGATTCTAGGTAAAATTGTGGAGCAGTGCCTCATTAAACATGCCCAGATCATTGATTCCAAGGCCCCCCATCTCAAAAAACATAATGCACTCTTTCCATGACAACACAATCAATTTTATTTCATAAATGGAACCAGTCCATATAAAATTTCTGATAAGCCTTTGTAGCTCTTTTATCAGATTCTTTGGCCACCTGTAAATAGAAAACACATAAACAAACATAGAGGTAATCACTGAGTTGACAAGACAGACTCTCCCTGCTAGAGACATAGCTTTCCCTTTCTAAGTTACCATCTGAGAAACAATTATCAAGACGATAGATTCAAGATGACACCTCTTGACATGACCCCAAAAAAGAGGTACTCTAAGATAAGTGAAAGGCAATGAGCCCTTTTTAACCCCAAGGGATCTTGTGATTTTATTCTTCTTTCTGATCGAGAATCCATCCCAAAAAACCACAAAAGGCTTCTTAATGCTAATTTCCTGTCCATCCACATCCTCATAGTGCTTGAAAAATCTTTTAATACAAGATACAGTCCTTGTGTTGGAATTACCAAATAACATGATGTCATCAGCATAGAAAAGATGTGTAGGGGCATAAAGATCTCTAATAACTTTAATCTGATTATACAATCCATATTGAACAAGGATATGAAGAAATAAACTCAAACAATCCTAAAAAATGTATTGATACTTGAAATCTTATTGAAGTGTCGACTGTTGGTAGAGATTGTACCAGAGGAAGATACACTCTTAATGGGAGGTAGCTCAGTAAATTGGATAGGTGCCTTGTTCCGATAGATGACAGAAATGATCTTATCAGTGCCTCTGGCCTTCTGCTTCCTAAAATCCACTCTGATCATAATCCTTTGGTGGTGGATTTGTCCATTTATGGTCTGAGTTTGGATCCCATTCCTTTTAAGTTTAATAATGCCTGGCTGGTGATTAAAGGGTGTGGAGAGATTTTTCTTCATTGTTGGAGCTCTAGCTTTATGGGCTCTGCTTCACATATTCTGTCTTTAAAGCTGAAAACCACTAAGATGAGGCCGAGGTAATGGAGTGGGCTTTCCTATTCTAAGTTGGATGAGGATATAAAAGATGCGGAAGGTCACCTTGCAAGAAGTCAAAATTTTAATCAATTGAATTCCATTTCTTCAAATGATGAGATTCAGGCTTTATCAAAGCTGGATGAACTACTCAGCTCTAAAGAAACATTTTCCAGATCTGTCTACAATGTTAACATGTATGTATGTCCAACAATCTCCATAAATGATATAATTAAATCTATATATCAACCATCAATTGATTAATCAAATAAAACATGTATGGAAAATATATTGTATTTATATAAAGGTTAAAACTGTTTAGATGAATAAACAATGATCAATGAAAAATGAAAAAAAATAATAAAACAAGAAATATTTGAAAATAATTCTAATGTCAACCCTAACATGATTTTACCTATTAATTATTAATAAATTGATGAAAACATGTTAATAAATAAATAAAATATAGTATGATTTATTTTATTATTTTTATGTATTATTTTTATATTAAAAACTTATATATTATATAGTATTTTGAAATGTCTATGAAGGAACACAAGGGGTAATGTGATGGATTTATAGTCTCCCTTTTATTATTTAGAGACATATGCCATATTCACCACCCATTTTTCCATTGGTGTATATACTACCCCAATGGAAGGTTATGTAATGAATATAATTATTTTACTTATATTTATCATTTAATTTTATCTTATTCATTAATGGGGATTCAGACTCAGATGTAACCAAAATGGTAATGATATTATGTCATAATCACATCATTTATTGATATTTTTTATGATTATGATTATGATGACTATATCTTATGATATATCCCTAAATAAAATATTGGATATTCACACACTATGTTTTTTTCTTATGTATAATTATTTTTATTTCATTTAACACTCATTATGTGCTCAATACACCAAAGGTATGTTTCAAGGAAAACCAAAATTATTTAACCCTTCAGTTAAAAACACTTTTTCTTCCATGTCCATGATTTCAAAAAATGATTTAAATAATGTTTTCAATAATCTCAAAATCTTTTTTAAAATCATTTTTTATCTTTTAAAAGAATTTTTAAAAATATTCTTTTTTGTGTTCTCCAAAAGAGTCACATTTATTATTTTTACTAATAATTTGAAAGGAGTGTTTTTTAAAATTATGTTTAATGAAGGTTATTTAATATAATTATGACCATTATTTTCGTTGATGAATAAATTATATGTTTCAATTTTTATTTTTTATGAAAATTATTTCTATAATATTTTATGAATTTCTATTTTTAAAAATTTATTTTCATATAATGGTAATTGTCAACATGAAAAATTCCTAGAGATCATTAAAAATAATTTTCTATCCATGTTGTCATCCTTAATGATTACTTATGATTTACTAGGATTATTATCCAAAAATACCAACATTATTATTTATATGTATTTTCAGTGAATATTTGGTCATTTTTTTATGAAATCTATTTCATTTCTATAGGATATGATATGATGACATATTATGAAACCCATTTAATTTCATGGGTTATGATATGATAAATATTTTTGGAATAAAACTTTGGTTCATGGGTTATGATATGATAAATTCGTTATAATCGTGTAGATAACCTGTGTATTATTTTCCTTATGTAGCTATTAAAAAATATATATTCCTTCAACGAATTTGATAACCACTGATCCCTCATGTGAAAAATAGAAATTTTTTGAGAAGTGAAACCCATTCGGTATGGGACTCTTTCTACTATGATAGTCTTAGTAGTGGACCTTGTTTACTAGGATGGATTATGGAGTTAACACATTCAACTTGTATATCATTTTTTATTCCTAACTATGAAGTATGTTATTTTCTATGCTTATGTGTATTCAACATATCAATGTCTTATGAGAATGTTATTGTCTAAGGGAATATTTATTTTAATTCCTTAGTGATTCATGTCTTATTAACTATTAGGATTGATTTTGTTTTATGATATATGATTATCATGTTATGGTTATGAAATGTTCATATCATTTTCTCATACCCTTATTCTCAATTTATTATTAATTGATCATCAATAACTCCCTTTTTTACACTTACTAGGAATCTGAGCTCAACTGTTATTATTTTTCCATTCCATAGGTTATGAAAAATGATATTTTGTTTTATATGACTAAGATGTGATCAAATTGTGTGGAACTATTTTTGAGATAATGTGTTTAACTTATGAACCTTTTTTATATTTTTATCATGAAAAATTCATAAGAAGTATATGATTTTGGAATAATTGTAGAATTTCTATAATGAATGTTCATCTATTTAAGTATAATATGACTGTATAATAATTACAGGTTGGTATAGCAGGTATCAGAGAATGTTTTTTTAAACCACTAGAATATTGGATGATCAAACATTAGTGGGAACACATAGAATAATAATATGTATAATACATCATAAAATTCTATGTGAAATTATAGAGTTTTTTTTCAAAAAATTTATCGATTTCAGGATACTAAAAGATAGAATTGTTTTTTCGTAGATATATCTAGTTACCCAACCATGAAAAAAATTTGGACGAGTATATCACAACATCATTTCAGTGCATGGTGAGTCTTCCCATTCTATGAAACTTTTTTCTCACACCCATGGGAAATTTATTGGTTATATAAAATTGATTTTGTGAACCCTCAATAAGTATTGAAATAAATATTTACCATGATGTATGCACGTTAAAACAAATTTTTTATAGTTGGAAAAGAAAGTGTCATGATTTAGACATTTTATAGATGTATTTTTATGATCATATGTTTTTAAAACTATGAATATTGTTTACTAAACCAGAATTTTTGGATATGGTTAACGAATGAAACATAAATGATTCATTTTAATTCATAATGAAATAAACAGTGAAACTATTTTCCCCCTGAGAAACAAAATGTCATCGGAGCTAGAATGTAAAATACCATTGTTATTCTGACATAATATTATCAATATATGAATCATGATGAACATCCAAATGAGAAATGGAGGGAATATATTTTATTTAGTTTATCTGGAGGAAATAAGAGACTATTTTTAGTTGTTCATCTAATCTTATTATTGCTATGAAATGGATTATTACAACTAAAAGGAATTTTTTTCTCACCAATGATTAGAAGATGAAAAATTAATTTTTTTAATCATTTGAAATGTGAAGATGATAATTGGTGGACCCTATTAACCAATATAATACAATGATAAGATATTTACTACATGGTGTATATTTCTAGTATTATTCATTCAAAAATAGATATGTGATTCTTTTAGATAATGAAAAATGGATGTTGAATACATTGGTACCTATGAAAAAAATTTAACAAAACTTATGAGGTACTATTTTGGGATTACAATCCATCCTAAATGTAATTTTTATTGATTAATTATTAGTTTAAAACCATGTATCCAATGGGAGTTTGTTTAAAAGGGAAATAATTATTTATGAAGAAATCATTTGACACGTTTTGAAGGAGGATATGGAGTTTTGAATTACCCATTAATCCCATTATTTTTAAAAGATGAGGATGACAGAATTGAATATAAATTATGAAATTCTTTAATAAGAGAAGATGTGCTATTATTCCTGGATGAAGTGTAGAAAATACATAATAGATATTTTCATAAGGGTACTACTAAATGGTTTATATATGGAAATTATGGTCATGGAGTAAATGAATTTTGATGTGATTAGTTGATGTTAGATACTCTTGTGATTAGAGATAAAGATACACAAAATTTAAAATCGAACAACAAGAACATAAAATGTGAGGTGAATATGAATTATGATAGAATTACTAAAATGTGAAGGATAATTTTGATGATTTAAATCAGTAGCCTCTTAAGACTATGTTAAATTGTTATGTCATAAGATAACTATTTCTAATGATGGGTGTGAAAACAATGTAGTCAAAGCAATACTTATTGTCCACTATAGAACTACAAATTTATTATTCTACTCTATATCTACACACAATATTATATCTAAATAATTTTCAAAGGGTATCAAAATAACACCTCAATGAATATATGTTTTTTTAGAATTGAAAACACAAAATGTTATACTTATAACATTGGATGTCTATGATTCTTCTCCATTCTCTATTTGCGGTAATGTTCAACCTGAGATATCTTTTTATTTATCCTCTTATTTAATTTGATATGGTATTAGGAATGCATTTTCTTTCATTTTCTAAATATCACATCAATTATCAAGAAAGGGAATTCATTTTTTATATTAAAAACCAACCTATGATAGTTTATCGGTGAATTAATAAACATTAACATCTGATGGAAACAACATCCATTTTATGGGTCTTGATTCCAATTCGAAACGTATATTTATATCATATGGTTATGGAGAAACATATAATCAATAATATTCTTATCATATCAGTGTTTCTTATGTATTTCAAGAAGAATTTTCTAGTACTCTTCTTAATCATGATGTTGAGTTTTTGATAGAACTCTTACGTACTTCCACACCTATATCAAAGTGTACATACAGAATGTCCACGATTGATATGAAGGGATTGAAGAAGTACCTCTATGAGTAAATTGAAAAGAGGTTTGTTCAAACATGTTTTTCACCCTTAGATCACTTATTCTATTTCATGATAATAAATATGGATTGACCTAGATCTACATTGATTACTAATAATTGAACAACATCACAATAAAGAACAAGTATCCACAATAGAAAATTTATGACTAGTTTGATAAACTATACAAACATAAATACATTTCAAATATTTACATTCATTCAGGATATCAAAAGTTGAGGTTCAAAAAGCAATATATTCCAAAAAAAACATTATATGTATATTTTAGACAATATAATTATGTAGTAATGCAATTTAGTCTTACTAATACCTCTCTTATCTTCATGGATTTAATGAACGGTTTCTTTATAAATTACCTTAATCAGTTTTTGGAATTCATTGTTGATTATATTATTATATGTTCAAATATAAAGGAGGATCATGTATATTAACTGAGAATTTAACAACAGACCCTATGGATGAAAAAACTGTTTGAAATATAAAAAAATTGAAAATTTTCTACAACATGCTTCATTTTTTATTCATATAATATCTAATGATGTCATATTGTTAGATACATCAAAGAAAGAGGTTATTGAATTTTGTAATATACCAAACATAGTAACTAAAATTTATTCTTTTCTAGGTTGGAAAAAATATTTTTTTACAATTTACCACAAAAATATAATCAACACAATATGTTGACTTAAATGGGAGAAAATTTCTTCTAAATGCATAAATGTTTGGAAAATTGCAAGGAACCAATGGGAATAGTTTTAAGTTCACCTATGGTTACATTATTCTATAGTGGGAAATGGTTTTTAATCTATATTTATGCACACAATAAGGAATTGGTATGTATTATCTTGAATAATGATAGTCTTATAGATTATTCTTTATGAATATTGAATGTTCATAAGCAATATTACGCACCTGATGATTTAGAGTAAGTTATGGTTTTATTTTAATTCACATTATGGAGGAATTGTCTTTATGTATGAAATTGTTATATATATTGTAATTTAAATGTTTTAAAATATATATTCACATATAATTATTTGAACATGATTTTGAAAAGAAAGTTATAATAGAATAATGATTATAACAGCTCAATACATTATAATCCTGAGAAAGAGAACATAATGGCCCTTGTTTTGAGTCTATAGGATCATGCTAAACTATCAACGATGAGGATAAAAAATAATCTAATATTTTTGTAATTTTAATTGATATATCTAGAAATATTAATCAAAACGAAGAAGTAATATCTTTTTTAATTGATTTTTCAACCATCTATATGGGTGAAGATTAATGAGGCACAGATAGAATGCATAGAGCTATAGAAGAATTTGAAAATTGTTCTTTAGATTGTATTTAATTTTGATAGAGTAATAAGGCCTCTAAACCATATCTGTATCTGATTAATACTAGTTTTAAAGAATGATCTTCTAATAGAGGATCATAGTTATTTCTTCTCTATTCACCCTGGAAGTAAAAAAACCTTCTAAAGATTCAACAGAGTTTTTCGGGTGAAATTGCATGAAGGGAGATATAATAGAGTTTTTATCATATTTCATGGATCATATGAAAATTAAAGAAGAGAGACATATGTTTTTGGGGATTTAACAACCATCACCAAAACAAAAAATTGAAATTGGAAAACATCACCATGTACCTTTCATCAGACACCCCAAATAGTCTGAATTGGGAATTTTTTTATGGTTTGTAGTTGATCACATTAAAAATACAACACAAAAAATTTCTATTAGAGAATATATCTATCTAGATAAATATTAAAGGATATAGATTAAAAAAGTTGAATGGTTTCCTGGTGTACCACATTCTCTTTTATCATACCGGAATCCATGGTTTACCAAGAAATTAGGGTGAAGTATTAAGAAATACCATGATATAGAATTGTGTTTCAGCATTATATATCATAATCAGGTTGATGTTAAGTATAGGAATATAATTCAAATAGTAGATTTTATGATAAGGTAATTTTCAAGGGATTTAAATAGTGGTTGTGATCAACACATTTTCTAACACCCCAAGATTTTATGAGATAGATTTATTTTAACTTTATTTATGTATTGTGTTGTATAGACCACCAAGGTTAGATTGTGCTATATGAAATACCATATTATCATTCAATATATGAAACACTATTCTTGGATTGTGTTGCACGCTTTTCCAAGTTATTTTTATAGAATTCAATTCACATAACACTTAGTATAGATTTTGTTCATTATATAAACAATGTTTTTATTATGTTATACAAAATAAAAAATGAATCATTAACTGCATGAAACACTAACTTGGCTTGCGTAACATGTAAGAGTGACCTTACATGATATCTTGCGTTGTACGCAATACCTTGTTTCACTAAAAAATGGTATATTATTATAATATTATTATTAACTAGCTGTTATGAATAGTATTAACCACATATTGAATTTTGTACCATAATCCTTTATCATACACACTTTCTAGAACATGGTATATGAACAAAATTAATTTTTCAAATAGAATAAGTATTTTTCAAAAAATGCAATTTAGTCACCTTTTGATGGATCACCAACATTAAATCTAGTTTTTGACACTATTATAATTAAAATATGATAATATAAACTTATTCATTGAAATAAAGAGATAAAAAATTTAATTTTGATAACTTTTTTATATTTCCCTAATAACTTTCATATTTTGATGAATAGTAAAAATATTCTAAATTTTAATTCAGAATAACTTCTTTCAAAAAGATAATTAATACTGTTAAATTATAATATTGAATGGTTTTAAAGTATAAATATAATATATAGTTACCATTTAATATAATGTATGTCATTAGCATTCATTTTACATTGAATCTATATGTTAAATCATTTAAATCTTTTGTAATGTTTTAAACAAAACCCATTTTTTTCGACAACGGGATTAATTTTAAATTTATTTGTGAAACTTATGTCTCTTGAATTTGTAAAATTGGATTCTATATTTGGAATCAGTAGGTAAAAATTATTTTAATAGGCTACATTTATTGTTTTGCGTTATAAATAGTAACTAGGGTAATTATTATTTACCACTGTTATAGTTAAATCAGGTAATTAAGGGTAAAAATAATATTATAATATTACCCTAAAACTTCTCTAAGTATAATTGGATGATTATATTTCCTCATAAAACATACTTGGGTATAAATTGAATCTATTATAACCAAATTTCACGAGATGAAGATATTTAATTTGTTTTATTTAAAGGAAAGTGAAATATGTCTCACTCATACATTAATAATTAAATTATTTTTGATATAAGGTTATAGAGAATAAAAATTAAATTATAAATACTCATTTGAAAGCTAAGATTATTTTCTTTATCATGTCATTTATTTGTAATTTTTAATAAATATATAATTAACATAATAGCTTATACATTATTGATGGAAAAAATATATATTTAGTGAAAAATTAATAATATTGTTTTATTAAAATAATAATACCCTTAAAAGGACCCAACACTTGACCAAAACCTATTGGTCGAGTATATATACACCATACACATGCATTTGTCGACATGTGGACCATTTGGAACCGTATAAAATAGATTATGACATTTATATTATATTATTTTAAATGATGTCAAAGTTGTCACCTTCATAATTTAATAAAAATAATATTTTAAATGTTGGGTGTTTTAGAAGATAAATAGACTAAAAGTATTATTATGGAATATAATAAATTTATATTCATCATAGTATTTTATTTTTATTTTTTATGAAAAAAATAAGTATATTAAATAGTTAGACAAAAATGTTGTAGTAATTATTTCATTAAGTGAAATATCAAATAAATGGATTTAAAAATATTAAAATAAATAATATATGAAATAATCAATGTGTTCCACGAATATTTTTCATGAATATGACATATTATGAATCTATTAAATGTTTTGGTTCTACTATATCATCTTTTTGGAATTTATTTAAATTCTAATAAATTAATAGTGTTAAAATTGACACTATTGTTATTTTATAAAAGAAACATATTATTAAATTGTTTAAAAATCAGAAAATTATTTAAAAATTAAAAATTTAAATTTATATGGTCTCAAATGTCCTAATTTAACCAATTATGGATAATTCACAACACATTTGTAAGAATTTATAACAATTTAAATTTTAGAATATTATTACCACAAATAAAATTAAACAGATGAAATGAAGATAAGTGAAAAATGATATGGCTTAAAAAAAATAAAAAACATGCCTAAATTTTATTGGTTGATGTGATTACAACCCAATAGTATCTCATACTCAAAATTTAGTCACTTTGGATGTTTTTGTTTGGGGTTTTAGTTTATTATAAATTAATGTTTTGGAGGTTTCCAAAATTGCCCCCCTACTCTCTAATAAAAGGGTACCTCCTCCCTCTTCTCTTCACTTCATTTTGACCTTTAAAACTCAGCCAAACACTTCCCATTTCCCTCATCAACTTACCGAGAATCATACTAGAGGTCCAGGTCTTATTCAACGACCACCTTTATTTCCCTAAGAGGAGGTTCAGAAGAGGAACATCAAAGAAGAGGTAATATCCTTTACGGATTCTATCAAAATTATTTTTTCTTCGTATTTTTATATATGATTTGTTTAATTATTAAGTCATATCTATAGTATCACTTATAGACTGATATGTTATTATGAATATTAAGAAACCATATTCCATCTTCTATCCATCCTATGAAAAATGAAATCATCACGCAAGCGTACAAATGACTTACCTTCTCCATGTCGTGGTGTAATCTATTTTTCCACCACCACCTTACATGGATGGGTATAATGGTGGAAATAATAACTATATATGATTATAATAACATGATACTAATTATGATATATTATATCATCCAATCTAATTCTATTCCTTAATTATGGGAATGATATCATCGCTCGTGTGTATGTACGTATTACCTTCTCCACAATGCGATGATTTTCATTCTCCATGTTAAACATTCAAGAATGATTATGAAGTATATATAATGAATAATAAAGATATTAATGACATATTAATGCTACTAGATTTATGTATATATAAATATTTTATCTACTTACTTCTATTCAAGTCAATAAGGAAAGGAAAACAGCATTCATGCGTACGTACGGCCTACCGTCTCCATGAACATTGTATTTCATTTCATTTATAAATCTATAGTATATATATATACTAAATATATCTGATATATAAATCATTTTTTACATTCTGAAAGTATTTAAGTCATGATATAAGTAATAATATCAAGGAAAACAAGTCCAAACACGTACGATAAATGAAATGATTAGTTCCCAAAACATTTCTCTAACATGGAATTGACAAATAAATGAATAATATAAAGACCTAAGTGAATCATATATGATATCATAAATATTATTATGGTTCTATTTCAAGTTAATAATATGTTTAAACCCACTATATAGTATTTTTGGACACATACAAAATAAATCTGACCTAAGGTTAGGGAAATTCGTGAAATCTCATTTTTATTCGAGATTGATTATACTTAAGTATTTACCGGGGTTATATTTATCATCCATGTCCATTTTCTATAAACAAATTTCATAAAATGTTTACTAATATTAAATGTATGTTTAATGTCATTTTTACCCTCTATTGTCTTTTAACACATGATGTGGAGAGAATCATTCTTTCTTTTTATTATACAAGGTACTTTTTGACTTTTCTGACAAAAGTACGAGGAGAATGTTTTTTAATATATATGACATGAATGGATTTTTATGGTTTATAATACCTTATTTCCATGAAGATTCATCTACGAGATTTTATGATTATTTTCAAAAAAAATATTTTTTTTAAAACTGCACAACATTTTGAATGAAAATGATTCTGAAGAAGAAAGGATATTTTCCTCATGAATTCATTTCAAGTATTTTATCAAAAATATTTTCCATATAAGATGTCATTCTTTAATATAGGCATGATTCAAGTATAATTCCCCTGTTATTTACATGGATTTTTTAATGATGTAATGATATACATTTTTTAATATGGATTATGTTATAATCGGATGATGTTTATGATACCCATTTTATTTTTTGGGTTATGATGAATGATTTATGGAACACATAAGAATGATTTCATTATGGGATGGGTGAGACCTATATCTCCCTCCAATAAATTGGGTAATGATATATATCTCATGAGATAGACTTGGATAGAACAAGAAGTAAATTTGTTTCAGTAATACAGGGCTGGAATGGAAATTAAACTGGGTTCAGTAATGGAATTTTCCCACATTGATAGTCTTGGAAGCAATGACATGGCTACTATGGAAATAAGATCATGTGATTAATGGTTTTCCACAATAACTTGTTTTATTCCCATTCTATTTTATCCTAATTAATGTTCCTTTATGATCTATGCCTTATATACTTCCATGATTTATGTCATTTATCAAGATTTTGATGTTTTATGATTATATTATTACGTTAAAATTTTTCTGAATTGTTTTATGTTCTTTATATTTTCCCTTACTAAGCATTTGAGATAACCCTTTTTATGTTTTCATTTCCCCAGGATATAAATAATGGTTTTAGGTAAGAAAAAAAGGGAAGATCTTAATGGGATATGTTGAGGATCTTTTACCATGATTAGAATATTATGTTCTGAGTTTCCAAAGTCACTAAACTAATACGGTCATTGGGCATCTTTTTTTGTTATGTATTAAGTATTCCGAAAAAGTAAGGTAATTTCCATGTACGTCAAGCATGGGTCTCTACAGTTGGTATCAGACTGAATGTTTAGTAATCCTTTGGAAACTATGATGCGAAAACTTTTGTGAGATCTCTTGAGACATTCTTGTGGTATGTTTAGGGATGTCCCTAAGGTTAAGAATAAGTATAGTATATAGTCCAAAATTTATGGTAACGATCATGAATAACCTAGAAATAAACCTAAGATGATATAAATTGAAACCACTTCCCTCTGATATTTTGTTTTACTAGTATGATTTTTGACTCTCAAACTATTTTTTTGGGTTTTAGAAAATGGGTGGAAATAGGAAGAGTCATATTAATAGAGAATATGATGGAAAATAGAATGATATTATTCATGAGATACCAAATGAAACGGTATTTGGAAGGTGAAACATTGTTATTATTCCTAATCAGAAATCTTATAATATGATCAATAATCTCAACTTTGGAAATATTCATATCTCATCTAATAAGAGAAAGATGGAGTTTCATGATGATCATAGAGGAAATAATGTAAAATTTCTCTCATATATGTCATTTGTGAAGAGGCATCAAGGAGAATTTTTCAAAGGAACTAGAAGGTGCTTTGGGTGTGGAAAATAAGAACACAAATCCAATATTTGAAATGGAAAATGTTTAGTTAACACAATGGACAAGGGTATTTGTATTTATAATAAATCAACAACAGTTAAATATTTTAAATGTGGAATATATGAGCATTATGAAAACCTATTCCCTAAAGTAAAATCTCATGAAGAGAATCAACATGGTCGTATAGGTATTATTTATATTGATGATGATGATGAAGAGATTTCAAATTATATATGATATGAAATAATTGTTGAGGAATAAAATTATAAAGCTCGGTCAATGGATTAAGAAGGTAGTGGAATGATTGCATGTTTATCAAGAATAATGTATGGTACTAGGGAATAAAGAAAAATATAATGATTGTTAAAATATTTTTTTCCTTGATTATTTGAAAGTATATGTTTAATGGTACCAGTAACAATGAAAAGTGATTGAAATATTTTTTGAAATAATATGGTATGTGCATAATGAAAGGATTGGGAGAAAATAATATGTTTGATGGTAATAAAGTGCTCATGAATGATATAAGGACATAGTTATATCTTGGTTCGAGTATATAAATTTTTTTTGATTTTTGTATGTGGAATGAGATAACTTTTAACGGAATTTATGTTTTCACTGAGGTTCTATGATAATTCATTTTTCAATAGATTAAATGATTAAGGTATTCACATGTTTGGAATGTGTCCAACAAGATATATCTTATGATATATGGGGGATAAAAGATAGTATTCACATTCTTGGTAGATTACCTTTCTAGTAATAATTTTGATTATACTATGATATTGGATAGAATTATTTTAGATAAGCCTAATGATTTTAATGGATTATGTTGTACATGGAATAGTATTGTTTAAGGCTAGAACTTTTCTTTGCAATGTTATAATAGTGTAGTTTTAGAAAAAGGAAAACTGGTAAGACGACAACAACCCGTCGCGTCAGACCATGATGTCAGAATCAAACCCACAACCAATGCACGACATGCCATTATATCCTACCATTGTCTTATAGGAAGTCCCTGGTTTGTATAAATTATTTTTATTTTATTAATCAGTATGATAGATGATGTTTAATTCCATTTTTGGAACCATATACGATTAATCTCACCGTATATGGACTTATGTATACTTAATAACTTATGATAACCTTTTTTATGATAGTGAAAAATGGAATAACCCATCATTCTATTACAATATCTACTAACAGTTTAAGAATGAAATATTCAACAGCATTTCTTTAAATAAGCTATGATGTGGAAATTATTCATGGAATGAGAAATGGTGATATTACACTGAAATCATGTAAGTATTTATTCTCATAAAAAAATTCATCAACGTAAGGGAAATGATCATGATAACAAAAAATGTATTCCTTGTACCCCAATATCAAATGAATTGGATAGTACTTTAGATTATCACAAATTTTGGGCTTTGTGTTTTTTTCTTTTTCTTAGTCATGTTCACTACCACTCTCCATCAAAACATGACGGTTATATATCACTTCCATATCCATGATTTTGTCTATGTTTTCATATTTGGAAATACAGTGATGAGTTTCATTGGATAACTATTAAGTCTCTTACTTTTTTTTAAATGATGTTTTAGTATTCCTTTTTAGGATGTGGGGTTCTATGAAAGAAACTTTCATGTTGTAAACCATTTAAAATCCTGAAGAATTTCAAGGGTGAATTTCATTTTAATGGGGGTAGACTGTAACACCCAAAGATTTTATGATATATATTATATTTAATTTCATTCATGTATTTTTTTGTACACTACGCCATTATTATATTGTGATATACTCAATACAATATTATCTTGCAATAAATGCATCACTATTCTTGGCTTGTGATGCACACTATTCAGTGTTCTTTTAATAGAATTCATTTCACATAAAACTGAGTATATATATTTTTCATTATATAAACAATGTTTTTATTATGTTATACACAACACCAACAAAATCATTAAATACATTAATCCCTGACTTGGCTTGCGTAACATGCAAGCGCAACTTTCCTCGATTGCTTGTGTTGTACGCAATACCTTGTTTCACTAAACAATGATATATTATTATAATATTATTATGAAATAGCCATTATTAATATTATAAACCACATTTAGAATTTTGTAACATTATCATTCTGTTTACACATTTTCTAGAACATGTAATTAGAACAATGTCAATTTTTCGGATAAAATAACTATTTCACAAAAAAATGCAGTTTTGTCACCATTTGATGGCACACAAACATTAAATCTTGTTTTTGACACATTTATAAGTAAAATTTAACAAAATAAACTTATTCATTTCAATATTTATTTAAAAATTTACTTGGGATAAATTTTTTATATTTTCCTGATAACTTTCATATTTTGATGAATAGTAAAAATACGCGAAATTTTATTTAAAAACATCTTTTTTCATAAAGATAATTTATACTATTAAATTATAATACTTAATGGTTTTAATATGTTAATAGAATATATTTTTACCATTTAATATAATTTATTTTATTAGTATTATTTTTACATTGATTCCATATGTAAATTCATTTCAATATTTTGCAATATTTTAAAGAAAAACATGTTATTTCGACAATGAGATTTATTTTAAATGAATTTCTAAATCTTTTATGTCTTTAATTTGGAAAATTGGATTATTTAAATGGAATAAGTTGGTACAAAATTACATTAAAAGGCTACATTTTATTTTTTAGCATTATGAATAGTAACTACGGTAATGTTTATTTACAACAGTTTAAGGTAAATCAGGTAATTAAGGGTAAAAATAATATTATAAAATTAAACTAACACATGTCTTAATATAATTGAATGATTAAATTTAATCATAAAGAATAATTGAGTCGTAATGGAATCTATTAGAACCCAGCTGCATGATATTAAGTCATTTAATTTATTTTATTTAATGGAATGTGAAATATGCCTCTCTCAAACATTAATAATTAAATTATTTTCAATATGAAGTTATACAGAATATAAATTCAATTATAAATACCCATTTGAAATCTAAAATGTTTTTCTCTATCGTTTGATGTATTTTTAACTTTTATTAAATATATAATTACGTTAATACCTTATACATTAATGATGCAAAAATTATATATTTAGTGAAAAATCAATAATATTGTTTTTCTTGAAATAATAATACCCGTAAAAGGTCAAAACACTTGACCAAAAATTATATTTCAAGTATATATACACCATAAGCATCCATGTTTCGACTAGTGGTCTATTTGGTGCCTTATAAAACAGATTATGACATTTATATTATTTTATTTTAAATGATGTCAAAGTTGTCTCCTTCATAATTTAATAAAGATAACATTTTAAAAGTTGGATGTTTTAGAAGATAAATTCATCTAAAATAATTCTTAAGAAAGACATTAGATTTATCTTCATCATAGTATTTAATTTGTAATATTTATACGAAAAATTAGTATATTAAATAATTAAACAATAATGTTGCAGTAATTATATTATTAAGGGAAATATCAAATAAATGGTTTTAAAATTATTAAAATAAATATTATATGAACTAATTATTGTTCTAAGTAAATTTTCTAGACGAACATGACATTATAAGAATCTATTAAATACATTTTTTTGACAATATCATCTCATTGTATTTTATTTAAATTCAAATAAATGAATAATGTCAAAATTAACCCTATTGATATTGTATAAAAAAATATATAATTATATTGGTTAAAAATTAAAAAAAATATTTAAAAATTAAAATTTTGAAATTTCTATGGTCTAAAATGTCTTAATGTATCAAATTATTTACAATTCAAAACACATAAATATGTATTTATAACCATTTAAAATTTAGAATATTATTACCACAAATAAAATTAAATAAGTATAAATAAAAATGATAAGGTTTAAAATAAAATCAAAACATGTATAAATTTTATTGGAAGATAATATTAAAACCCTATATTATCTCATAATAGAAATTGAGTCACTTTGGAAGTTTTTATGTGGGGTTTGAGTTTATTATAAAATAATATTTTGAAAGTTTCCAAAACTGCCCCTCCACTCTCTAATAAAAGGGCACCTCCTCCCTTTTCCCTTCATTCCATTTTGAGATTTCAAACTCAGAAAAACCCAAAAAATTTCCCTTCTCAAATTACCTAGAAACATACTAGATGTCCTTTTCTAATTCAAATACCTACTTTAGTTCCCTAGAAGGAGGTTTAGAAGAGGCATGTCGAAGAAGAGTTATATCCTTTACCGATTCTTTCAAAATTATTTCTTCCTCTACATCCTATATATTAGTTGTCTGATTATTAAGTAACAACTCCAGTATCAATTGTATACTGATATTTTATTATGAATATTAAACAACCATATTCTATCTTTTATACATCCTATGAAAAATGAAATCGCGATGCATGCGTACGTACAGCTTACCTTCTCAACGTCGTGGTCTAATCTATTTTTCCACCACCACCTTACTCGGATGGGTATGATGGAGGAAATAATTACTATATATGATTATTATAACATGATACTAATTCTGAGATTTTATATCATCCACTATAATTCCATTCAATAATTATGGGAATGATATCATCGCTCGTGCATACATACAGATTACCATCTCCATGACGCGATGATATTCATTCTCCATGTTAACCATTCAAAAATGATATTAAAGTATAAATATTGAATAATAAATAGAAACATGAAATAATAATTCTACTGGATTTATGTATATATATATAAATATATGTCATCTACTTCAATTCAAGTCAATAAGGAAATGAAAATGGCGTTCATGTGTACGTACGACCTACCGTCTCCATGAACTGTGTATTTCATTTAATTTATCTATCTATAATATATTTAGATATATATACTGAATATATATGATATATAAATCATGTATTTCATTTTCTAAGTAATTAAACCATGAAATACGTAATAATACCAAGAATAACAACTCCAAACATGTATGATAAATGAAACGATTATTACCCAAAAAGTTGTTTTAACATGGAATTGACAAATGAACAAATAATATAAAGACCTATGTGAATAATATATGATATCATAAATATTATTAAGGTTCTATTACAAGTTAATAATAAGTTTAAACCCACTATATAGGAGTTTTAGACACATATAGAAGAAATCTGGCCTATGGTAAGGGAAATTCTTGCAATCTCATTTTTATTCGAGATTGTTTATACCTATGTATTTACTAGGATTATATTTATCATCGATGTCCATGTTTTCTAAATTTTTTTCATAAAATGTTTTCAATTATTCCATTTATGTTTGAAGACATTTTTACCCACTGTTTTATTTTACCACATGAAGTGGAAGGAATCTGTCTTTTTACCATATGAGGTACATTTTGACTTTTCTGACAAAAGTACGAGGAGAATGTATTTTAAACATGTACAACATGAATAGATTTTTACAGTTTATAATGAATTATTTCCATGATGCTTCCTCTACAATATTTCATGATTATTTTCATCAAAAATAATTTTTAAAACTGCATTACATTTTGAAAGAAAATTATTTTGAAGAAGAAGGAAATTTTCCTCAAGAATTCCTTTCAAGTGTTTTATCAAGACTATTTTTCATCAGCGATGACATTATTTAATATGGTCATGTTTCAAGTATAATGTATATATTATAAACATGGTTTGATTATTTTTATGATGAAATGACAACCATTTTTTAATATGGATTATGTTATGATGGGATGAGGTTTATGAAACCCATTTTATTCTTTGGGTTATGATGAATAGTTTATGGAACATGTAAGAATGATTTAATTATAAGATGGGTGGGACCTATATCTCCCTCAAATTCATTGGGTAATGATTTATATATCATGAGATAGATATGGATGAAACAACATCTAAATCCGGTTCAGTAATATAGGGCTGGAACAACATGTAAACCCAGTTCAGTAATGGACTTTGTCCACTCTCATGATCATGGAAGCAATGCCTTGCCTACTATGGAAATTATATCATGTGTTTAATGTTTTTTCACAATTACGTGTTTTATTCCCATGAAATTTTATCGTGATTAATGTTCCTTTATGGTCTATGCCTTATATACTGCCATGATTTATGTCATTCCTCAATATTTTGATTTTTTATGTTTATATTATTATATTCAAATGTTAACAGATTGTTTAAGTTCTCTATGTTTTCCCTTACTAAGAATTTGAGCTCACCCTTTTTATGTTTTCCTTTCCCCAAGATATAAAGAAAGGTTTTAGGTAAGAAAAAATGGGGAAGATATTTATGGGAGATGTTGAGGATCTTTCACCATGATTAGAATATTATGTTCTGAGTTTCCAAAGACACTAAACTAATATAGTCATTAGGAATCTGTTTTTGTTATGTAATAAGTATTCTGCAAAAGTAATGTAATGTCCATGTATGTCAATCTTGGGTCTCTACACATTCCTCTAGTTGAATTATCAAAAAAAAATACATTTCACTAAAGCATTATGATGGACCCTATCGATGACCTATATGGGAATATGTTTAGAACTACAATGTGTTTGGTTAATGTAAGAGATATAAATCTATTGGTACCTAAAATATCTAATGAAATGATAGAGAAATTTAGATCCATTAATCCTCACATAATTGTAGGACAATGTGAACAGAAAAATAACGATGATAATCATCAATGCTATCTTCAATTTGAAGTTAGTGAGTTGATGTTGGTATAAATTTATGCAAACAAGGAGGTTGTGACATTTTGATTTAATGAAAAACTAATCTCAATGTATAATGGTCCATTTAAAATTATTGATCCTCTCAGTATGGTAGATTAACTATAGGAACTTTATCTGAACCACTATTTTGTCCATGTTTTGTTCACTAATCTCTCTCGATGAAGTATATAGCATATCGTTATCATGTTTGGAAATTATAGGACATGGAGCTAGAGCATGAGTGTTTATATAAGGAAAACTAGTGAATATTCTAGATTGTATAGAGAAAGATTTATGAAACATGTCCACTCACAAGGTCAATGTTTTGTGGCAAGGAAACCACCCTGAGGAAGATACATGGGAACATGAGTATGTAATAAGTAGATGTAACCAAATTGTTTTTGCAACAATGACATGTAATATCAATAGAGATCATCATTTTAAGGTTTTAGAATATAACACCCTAAGATTTAATGATATTTTGTTAAAATAAAACAAATTCCATTTATACCATGCGTGACACACAACTTCGAGTTTTGACAAACCCAGATATACTATTAATAATATTATTTAAACAAGAATGTTATAACCTAGACATTAAAATTTGTAGTATGAATTATAATAAATACCTTTGAAAAAAATCATCATAGTTTTATATAAATATTATAAATTGATAATTAAGTACATTAGTTTTGGTAAATTATTTATATTCATTGAATATACGTTTTAAAAAGTGGATTTTTTTATTTTTTGAACAAATAATAAAATTAATGTTTTCTTTATTTAGAAAATCTATTTCCAATAAATAAACATCTATTATGGAATCAACATAGTAGGTTGTTTTGTGGGGAATTATTCTTATTTTTTAAAAGAATTTTTTTTGATGAATTATGAAAAATATATATTTTATTGAAAACAACCATTACTTTTATATAATTTATATGGTTACAATTTATGTTAATTTTTTTAAAAGATAATTGGATCAATTATATTATAATTAATAAAATTATGGTACTTTGAATCAATTTATTCTTGATTTCTAAAAACCCATTTTTGTTTACATCAATAGGTTTATTTTTAAATTAAATTCCCAAAAATCATCGAACTAAATTTGAAAAAAATTATTCAATAGTATAAATCATCAAAATTCATCTAATATAATATGTTAATCAAATGTCTTCCATAATTAATAGTAATTACAATGAAAATAAATTACAGTATTTATGGAAAATTTTGTTTTACGAGGGGTTAAACAAAGAGTTAAAATTACCTAAACACTTGTCCCATTATAACTGGATGGAAATATTTATACCAAATCCCATGTAATGTTTGAAAATTGTACATTTTCAAGCATTGTGGAATGTGAAAACAAAGGTTATTGCTATTTATTTTAAAAAATTTCTTGTCTATCCACCCACCACTTATATAAGGCCACCCCTCTCCTCTCATATTCAGATATCAAAAAATATTTAGCCTGGACATTCCCTACACTAATTTCATCATTAAATGTAAAACTAAATACATGATGGTTTATTTATATTTTTAAAACATAACAATTAAATTTCTATTTTATACTTAGTTGGTTTTTTGAAGAATATGTATAATTATTAATAATATTTTTTGTTTCATTTCTTATTCCTACTCCATAAAATATATTTCAATTATACTAATATAATAAAATATGTTTTTCCAATATACTAATATTTTATATTTTTATACAATAACCTATATCCATTTTCTCTTCCATTAATTTGGAATCAAATCTCTCGATCATGTGTTTGGTGGACTTTCACCTCACGAATTGATGTTATTTATTTCCCAATACCACATCTCACAGTAGGGTATTATTATGTCTAAAAACATCCCATGAAATATCAGAATGATTTTTTCACATGGATGGGGTGTATTAAAATCAATAAAGACATCCATTAGGACTAAAAGGGTTAATTTCATGGATCCAGTAAAGTGACTAGTCCTATGCATAGCTCCGCACATAGTTCCTCTCTATAGCACCCCACAAAACACCTCTATGAATTTCCTCTACATAGTGCATCGATATAGTTCCTCAAAAAATGATAACTCATTTTCAGAGTGATGAATAACATATTGCCCCATGAAAAATAATATTTATCTTTTTGGGTGAGGTGTCACATTTTCTCTCCCCTACACATATGTATTTTTTATTTGATTGGTCAGGCTTCATATTTTCCCCCCAAAAAAACTCATATGAGGAGACTTTCATTATCACCATGCATTCCACAAAGCATATTCCTTTACGAGAAGTAGTTTTTCTACAACACTGTACAAACATGGTGATGATTTATACATACACATTTAAAAATCCCAATTGGTGAGGGTAATGTAAATATAGATAAATGTAGAAGGGACAATAAAGTTATGAGAATGAATGACGAACCTAGAGAATGTGATTTCATAATTTAACTTTTTAAAACATTTTATAATGCATGAAATAGACCATATATTACCATAAAAAGGGTTGTAGCCCCTATAAGAGTCTATCCACATTGTAGAAACAATTTTGGTTTTTCATCCACAAAGAAAAACCCTTTTCAGTCCACCATCTCATGAACAACATGTTGATGGAGTCTTCACAGACCACCATCCAACATAACAAATAGTATGCTGGATGAAAATTTTCAGTCTCAATACATTTTTTCTATCTATTCTTCAGCCTTACGTATATCCCTCAACAGACATTCCATAAAACACCATTCATTAACCTCTTTCATGAATCTCATGGCCCTATATATACTTTTTTGTGAACTGGATGTGAAGTGTTCGACCCCAAATAGGCTCATTCATGAAGTAACATACCATGACATATTAAAAATCATCCAAGTATGTGTGATCATAATATAATACACATAAATGTGTTATATTGATAATATAATCTAATGTTAAATGGGGTCCTACTGGAAAGCTACCTAATTTGTGGGATCCTTATAATGTTCTCAATTATACATTCCTATGATAATGAGGATCCCAACATTAGTTGTGTACTATGGACCACCCCATTATCAACCATGAATGGAGAGATCATGATTGATACACCGTTAGATAGGTTTTAGTGACTTATCCACCTACAGTATTTGGAATTGGGAACAAACCTTTCAACTTTGAGAATGATCATAGTCATTGTTGTGGTCTGTGACTGTGGAGGGGATTGAATAACCTAATTTCCAAAATAAAAGAGAGGATACTAGAACCATATCCCTCTCATTATCATTTAACCCATTCTCATCCACTATTAGATGAAGAATATTAATTCTCTACTTGATAATTTAAAAAATATTTTTTCACACTGTTTATAAACCACAAGTCCTTAGAGGATAGTAATGATCACGACATCCACACAATAAAATACTTGTATCTATAGAGATTCCATTGATGTATCTTCCTCTCACACTGACCCCCTTATGGGCCCTATATCCTATTATTATCTCCAACCATAGTCACCAAGTAGGATACGTTGGACATCTCCATGATGTCTAATAATAAAAATAGAAATTGTAACACCCCAATACATTAAAAAACTAATTTTAGAATAAAATTAATTTTGTTTCTAGTCCTCCTTATACAAAAAAATAGTTAACCGTGCACTACCCGAAACATTGAAACCATAAAAAGAACATAATTTTTTTATGTATATAGAAACCCAATGATAGATTATGATACACACAACAATGGCTTTCTTCGATGGCTTGTGTTAAACACAATTACGAGTCTTACTAAACTACAATATATTATTAAAATATTATTATTTAATATAATAAGGTATAACCAAGTTGTTAATTTTGATAATTTGAATATAAATAAAAAATGTATAAATATATGATTAAATTCATTGGTATCCAATAAATAATAAATTAATATAGAAATTAATTGAATATAAAGGAAATGTTTTTATAATAAAACTATTATATGTGAAAAAAGGAATTCTATCATAATAAATTAAATTAACTACTATTAGTGGATAATATTAAATAAATTTATATATTATAAATTAATTAAAAAATTTATACATTTATCCTTTATATTTGATATTTATAAGACAATAAAAAACATAATATTATTCAAAAAAGCTATATTTTTATAAAGGTAGAGTTGTTGCCTTTTAATTACGAACATATTTAAAATATAAATTTTTTAATTTTATAAAATTAATATATAGAATAAAATACATATATTAAGTAAAATCATTAAAATTATTTTAGGGTTACATTTTTGTATTTTTATAAGAAGATTCATTTTTTGATGAATAGTGAAAAATATTGAATTTTAATTGAAAATTCCCCTTTCTTATAATGTATTTATATATTAAACATTTATTAGTTTTTTTAAATAAAATATACATCAATTATAAATAAATTAATCTGATTCAATTTAATTTTATAAATATCACATTGATATTTGATATCGAATCATTTCAAACTATTTAACATTTTTCATTAAAAACCCACTTTTACATCACGTATTTAAGATTAAATTTAAATTAATTTCATCGAAATATGTGATTTAAATTTTAAATAATGGAATAAATATTTGGGAAAATTATTATTTATATTTTTAATTATTTTAACATACTTTTTTGAAAAAATATTACAGAATTTAGTTGAAATAATTACAGTAGAAAAGGTAAAATTTAGCTTTACAAGGGAATAAACATTATACTTATAGGTCAAAGTGACCTTGAATCGCGTCCAAAACCAATGGGATGGAAATTTTATACCGTATAATCCCTTTTCTTGATTTTTATTATTTAGTGAATATTATGTAAGTGGTACATCTCAATATTGTTTACCCTTTTATATTTACATGAATGCCTCCCCTCCCTCACTATTTGAATCCTCTGAATGTATATGGATCATCCAAAACATAACAGAATAAGATAAAAAATTCCATCCCAACATCCTAAAATCATATATTTCGGATAAAATCTAACTAATGAATTCTTTTTTTAACCAAAATGAGTTACCTAAATAAGTGGTAATGTACATCAATGATCATTTTTTATTCATTTACATCTATACAACATAATTTTATTTATATTATTATTATATAAAAACCTTTTTATATTATATATAATGATATGTTATTATTCTATAATATTTACCTACACATTCAAATACATCCATCAAATGGGATTCACAATCATCATTCATGTGTCCGATGAACTACAGCCTCACAAACTGGTGCCATTTGTTCCTATATTACCACTATTAAAGGTTGATGAAATGATGGATTTATAGTTTATATATGATATTTATGATATTTATTATGTTTTTATTCATCAATAATTTTTAAATAACATATAACTTGGTGAATTTTCATTTTTTGGGAATACGATAACATCTTTTGTGGAATTGTGGACTACCACCTCCTCAATGAATTATGATTCACTCACTCTATACATGGAATGTATGAAAGGTGATTTTAATATAAATAGGGGAAATATATGATATAAATATGATACATTAATTATTACATACATATAAAATTTTATTTATCATTCAATTAATATAGAAAATAAATGGAAGTAGCATTCACGCATACGTGGGGCTAGTTGTCTCAATGATCGATGAACTTCTTTTCCTATCATAAAATATTATTGATTATTATAAATAAATATAAATTAAATATAAATGATATATTTATAAATATTTATATATTGTGGTTTAAATTATATATATGAATAGATCATGTTTTATTTAAATGTAACATAACGTAACATGTCAAAGCATGTTTTATAATCTAGGTAATGAACACACGATGTAGTGATGATAATGAATGATTATTGACAAAAAGGTAATAAGACATTATAAAAAGTTAATATATGATTGTATAAATATGAGTATTGATCTATTACAAATTAATTAGATTCTTAAAACAATTATACATGAGTATATAATATAGTCACCCAAAAGGAAGAAGAAGGTAATAGATTTTCTATCATTTTACTTTCCATTAAGACACGATGTACAATAATTAAGAATTTAATTCATATATATCTAAATAATTAACATTATTTTCCCTATTATTATAATATTATAAAATCAATTAATTAATTTTAGTATTTGTTTATTGATTAAATAGAATTTTTTTAGTTATATACATTGACGTGTTAATTAAATTTAAAAGAGTTATTTAAATGGAATGTGTTCTTATTTATTCACCATTCCATGTTGATTTATTATTATTTGTTCTTATTTACATTCCCTTACAGTGACTTTTATCTCTTCATTTTTATCTTTCATTTCCCCATGTTATAAGAGGAATCCTTTTAATAGGATTCAAGGATGAGGAAATTTGACTTATGTTATGCTTTATTTTCTATTCCCATTATATTATGGGTATCATTTGTATACTCTAGATTTCCAAACATTATATACTATTTAGTAATTTGGGATTTCTTTCCATGAAATCATGCCAATGTAATAATGTAATGCACGAGTTGTAGGTTTTTGGTTTTGGGGCATTATAGTTAGTATCAAATGAGGTTTAGTCGCAACCACAGTTCAATATTTATAAACAATTAATTAGGTGAAAAACCCTAAATTTTATTTGAGGATATGTAAAGGATAAAATACTATAATTTTGGTATAGTAGATATTATATTGGTCTTCTTAGATATATATCCTTGTTTGGATACTACAAGTGGATGTGGTTTGAGAATATATATACCTAGAGGTAACAACTATGAAAGGTGTGTCATGCCTTACTCAATAATAACTTTGTACATGAAAAATTGTATTACTAAGCTCCTTGATTGTCACTACTAGGGTATATGATTAGGATAATCCATAATTTCTTAACAAACAATATTTAAGGATATAAAATTACATATATCCCCCATGAAATATTTTTATCAATATGAGATTAGTTTTAGGAATGGTTTTCAATTTTTGATATGTGTTTCACTATTTTGGGATTATAAATTATATTACATAACGTCTTGATCTAATATAGTATGTTCAAATGTTTAAAAATGGAACCTATAATGAAGAACGATATTAGTACTAATGGGAAATGTAGATGATTCCATTCATAAAAAGATGATACTACAAGTACTCTAAGTAGGAAACTGGTAGAAATACTACACACATTTAATCAAGTTATGACACATAACCTTTACTGGATAGAGAAAGCTACTAAAAATGATTCTACAACATTTGATCACTTTATTCGATATTTTCCTCCATCATTTAGTGTTACTAATAACCCAATGGAGGATAATAAATGGATTATGTCTTTGGAGATGAAATTAATGGAATTAGGATATGGTGAAAATGAAATGGTTACACTCTCAATGGTTTCTCTAAATAAATATACTGATAAATTGTGTTGGTTGATCTAGAATACTAGAGATGATAAGAAAATAGAATAATGGATTTTAAGTATTTTAGAGAGAAATTTATGACAAATATTTCCCTTGAAATAAACTAAATATAACAAAGAGAATGTTCCATTGTTTAAAGAATGAGGAATTTTTTTTAGAGTATGATGATACCATTACATAGATAGAAAGGTACGAAATAGATTGGATATGAATCATATAATGAAATATTGACAATTTATTTGAAGGAATTAATCGATGTTTCTGAAGTGATTTAGTGTCATTCATGTTTTCATCATATGATAAAAATGTCGTATGTGTAATCAAGATAGAAAAATGTGTCTCTATGTCTTGTATATTAAAATCAAATCACGAAAATAAAACAACAAAATGGAAAATAATAGATAAATATAAGAATTTAATGAATGGTTTTCTTACATATGATAACTATGGAATTAATTACATTTTTAAGATCTTGGAAGGATTCAAAAAAAAATTATATGTGTTGAGAGAAGGGTCTCCAAGAAAAATAATGAAACAAGATGAAGGAGAACAATGCTATTTGATATTACATATATAAGTATATGTGTCACTTTGAAAATTAATACGCAATGATTCAAGAAAATATACATCATCATAAGATAATGAATCAAGGTTAAGAAAATGTTATTGACAGAACCGAAGTGGAATGCATAATTTGAATATGTATTTGGATCTGTAAAATATGATTTAAAAGTATTTTATTGATGATGTTTTCGTCATATGATTTGAGTAACATATATGGAATTTAATAGATTAATTTATCATTAAACATTTTAGACCATATGATGAATGGTACTAAGAAAAGTGTTTCACAAGAAAGATAAACTTTATAGAAAACACATCATTAGAGGTAATATTATATGAAATATATTCTTTATGTTGTGGAAAAGATGATGGATATGTATAATGTAAATTGGATAATGCTAACTACCATTGAAATTATTCTAATATTTGGTATCAAAATCATTTATAAAGGTTAAATTTTTATAGAATGGATTATGTTGAAATTCAGACATTGTTTTAGAAACTAATGTGTTATTTCACCCAATGATGAATCATGTAATATGTATGTAGATGATATAATTCATGAAGCATCTAAGGGATAATATTTTTCTTATAAAATTAATAATTTTCAAGTAATTATATTTCCTTCATTTCTTGTAGGGTGAAGGAATTCCTTAACTATAGAAAAATGGAGTGAAACCAAAATTTTGACTAATTATCATCGTTTTTTATGATATCAATAACCCTATTCATAGATATAGTTTATGGATTTCTGGTCAACAACATTATATTGAATATTTTCTCTATCACTCTTCATCATAACTTGATAGAATGATTCATCATCAATATCTATGTTTTCATAAATGTTCCCCTATTCAAAAGCCTTTTTTTTGTAACCTTTTCATTTCCTATACCTTTATATTAATAATATGTTTTATTAACACTATTTATGATTTGGGTTTTTTAAAAATATTAGTGTTAAATATCATCCTATTGATAATTGAGGTCATTATTAAATTGGGGGGTGTAATTTAATTTAGGAGGGGAGAATGTAACACTCAAATACTTTAAAATATCTTTCTGTTAGAATAAATTTATTTATATTCCTAGAATGTATTGTATGAAACAGCAATTTAAAATTATGTTTCACACATCATTTATAATTTAAAAGTAAAATAATGTTTATATATCTCTTCATGAAATGATATTTTGAGATTACGTTATATGCAGCATAAACAATCTTTAGTGGATTACGTAACACGAAAGGCAGAGTTTCATGGAACAAAAATATATTATTAAAATATTATTATGTATTATAATAATATATAAAATAGTTTCTTTGTTGTTGTTTATGAATAGGATTCTGTAACATATATATATTATTTATTTCACTAGTCAATAATTATTTAGATATGGATATATAGGAAATGTTTTTTAAAGATTATGCCAAAAAAGGGTTTAATATTAATATAATAATTTGATTAATTTTAGTGCATGATCCTAATGAAATTTAGATATTATATGTTGAATAAAATATTATTCACATTCATCAAATATATTTGACAGTTATATTATAATAACAACCCCAATATTATATATAAATTTTTTAATTTTTATATAGGGAGTATTGACGACATTTAGTAAATAACATATTTTAAATATAAATTTCCAATTTTTTTAAAATTTCAATATTAAAAATAAACTAATTTTTTGAATTTTATATGTCAAAATTAGTTTTGGGTTATTTTTTGTTATTTTTCTGAGGAGTTTTATTTTTCCATGAATAGTTAAAAGTACTAATTTTAAATTCAAAACTTTCTTTCCTCTAATTTAATTATGTGGTGAAATTATATTTTAATTTGTATTTATAGAATATTTAGTTCAATTAAAAATCAATTAATACAATTTTGGTGATTTGAATCATTTTCAAAATAGCATTGATTATAAAAACATGTCAAACATTTTAACATTTTTTCTTTAAATCCCCATATTCTTGTACAATTTTTACCATTTATGATATTGGAATTTGGAAACATTGATTCCATATTTTTAATTAGAATAATTTATAATGTCTAGTAAGTTCAAATTATTTTATTTGCCTAAATTATTATTGAATGCATTTAAAAGTAATTTCATCGATTAAGGTAAACTTAAGATTAACAATTAATTTATAAAATATACATAAGGCCACAACTAACCTCATTCCATTCTGAAAACCTATTTTATGGCCATATCTAGACCATATACCCCATATTATCAATTTTTGTTCATTATTGGATGCGCATTACATAAGGGGTACCAATAAATAATATTTATCATTTTATATTTACAAGAATGACACTACACTTCCACTGTACAAAGAAACTCACCCTCCCAGTTATTCACACCACTCAAGACATTTAGAACATATATAAAACCCAAATAAGATCCCAAAATCCCATTACTCATCCTATTATACTCACATTTTTAATATATCCATCCAATGATTCCATTTGGTATAAACCAAAAGGAGTTTCCCGAATAGAGGTAACCTTCTTCAAGAATCAATTTTTTTCACTAACTTCCCCACCCCTTAAATTTTTTAATATCATGATTATATAATAACATCATTATCATAAATATACTGATATGCTTTTATTTTATTTTTTTGACCTATACAATCATAGACATCCTTCTAAGGAGATACGCAATCATCATTCGTGTGTTTGGGGGACTACAACCTCGTGAACCAATGTAATTCGTTCATCCATTTCCATTATTCAAGGATGTAATAATGATATATTTATATATTATATATGATATATAATACATTTATTATTTAATAATTCTAATTTAATTTCTTTATATCACATACCATTATACATTCCATTTTTTTGGAATATGATAAGGTCATTTTTGGACATGTGGTCTGTCACATTCTTCAAGGATTGTGATTCATTGACACTATAAATGGAAAGTATTAAAGTTGATTTCAAAAAAAAATGTGTAATATATTAAATAAATATTATACTATATTTATTATATATATAAATATATATGTCATTTAATTTTTTTTCTTTGAATATAAAAAATAAATTTATGTAGCATTCATGCATATGTAAAACCTACTCGCTCTAGGAGCGATGCATTTTATTTCCTATATCCATGTTTTAGGGATGATAATAAAAATATATATATAATATTTAAATATTGGATTGTATTCTAGATATTATTAAATAATTATCAAATTAATATTAACAAAAAGTAACCAATCAAAACATACATAAAAAACTAGGCAATTAACTTCCAAAATATTGACAATAATGATTGATTATTAACAAAGAGATAATGAGATATTATATTAAGTTAATATATGATAATTTAAATACTATTATGTTCATTTTATAAACAAATAACTTCATTAAAACCTTTATAATGGAGGTTTATAGACATTTCCCCAAAAATAAAAACAATATAATATATTTGTCACAATTTACATTCCCTTAAGACTTATTTTTTTATTATGAACTAAATAACACTAATGTGTCTTATATACGAACCATGTATCTTATAATTTAATTACTCACTAATAATTATAGGTATTTTATGTTTCACAATGAATTATCACTCCCAATTGGTTTAACAACAATATCAACAGGTGGTAAATATTTTCTTTGCAATCACACATTCTTCTATGATTATTAATATCAGCTTGAAACAGTCAATTTATATTAATAAGTTTTTCATGTATATTTCCTTAAACATCAATATTATTTGGTGTTGGATATTATTATTTCATAAATCATATAACATTTTTATATATGGTCTATAATATTATATTTGTTTGTTTTTCTTATTAATATTGATTAATCTGTATTCTTAATTCAATACTTGTATTTGATAATGAATATTGTTTATTAATATTTGACTTGATAAAAGGAATGATTTTTATTGTATGTGAAGTGTGATACATGTAATTTATAAAACCCCTCAATGCATCGACATATTTTAAATAGAAAAATTTGCTGGCCAAAATAAATGGGTATTTACCTATAGTTTTAAATTGTCTTGTGAAAGTACTTGATGATATAATTTTTCTTGTTCCACAATAATACTATCTAATAATTAATCATTTCCTTCATATATATTTGATTTATTATTTTTAGTATCTATTATATTATCGTATGATAAAATATATGGATTCATTTCAATCTAAATTTAATGATCAAATTCAATTTTATTTGGTTAATTACCTATCCATATTTATTATTCCTTATCATGTTATTTAAATTTCATGTGTCCTCTATTATTTACATTTACAAGTCGATTTATTCTTATTTCCGCTAATTTACTTTCCCATACTGATCATTTGATCTCACCTTTATTATGTTTCACTTCCCCAGGTTATGAAGTGTAATCCATTGAATCAGTTTCAAGGAGGATAAGTTTTTAAATATGGTATGATTTAATTTCTTTTCCCAACGTATTAGGGGTATCGTGTGTTTAATGAGGTTTTCCAAAACAACTAAATTATTCAGATGATTTGTATTTGATTCGGTTTAATCATTCAAATGTAAAAATGTAAATCACATGCATCAAGATTCTGGGTTGGGGTATAATATAAATTCACCATAATTTTCAATGGGAATGATCCTCAATAAATATTTATCTACCATGGAGGTCCCTATTCCTTTTTGGATATTTTTACCACAATCCATATTGGGAAGAATTCCCTATAAGATCATTCCAACACATGATAGGTTGTATCGTGTATAGGTCCTCTATGTATCTTTTTTGTGAATTACTCAACGACCTTGACTAGCACCATTACCCTTGACATCAATATTGCATGATGTGAGACTACACAGTTTTTTCCACATCCATTAACCTTAAAAGGTATGATATCCAATATCTTGTGGAACCAAACTACATTGTTTTTTATTCCTTTCGAATTGATATGTAGGAATCCAATCTCATGGGACTGATCTTAACATAAAATAAACTCCTAATTCCATAGATTATGATTAATTCCAACACACCCCACTAGGTAGCTGAAAACAAAAAATTTTAAAAATATAAAAAACTAATCTCTAATTATCAGACCAAAGGGAACCATTGATTGGTAACCACAGATACTTATAGATGTCTCTGTCAATGAGGAGCCACATTTACATAATGATGATTCTAAAGTCAATGCATGATAATAACTATTTTTAAAAACAATTAAAAGTAACTTCATAATTGAGAGTTGATAAATAATTCATGAGTATAAGCTAAATCTATAAGAGTCTCTCATAGTAATAAATAATTCTATAAAAAATATTGTGTTGAGGCTGACCTCCCATCCTATTGACCAACTTGTTTTCAATGAAATCACTAGAAATACCCTAGAATCCACCTACCTTTGGATATCATGTCTACATCAGCTATAAATGATTGTGAGAAATAAAACACCTCAGAAAACATTAGTAACTAGACATTAATCCTTAACAAATATAATTATGGTTTCCATAATTCAAGAACCATTCACGCACAAAAATAATATGGAAAAACATGTTTCCCAAAAAATCAATTATTCATGTGTTCATTTATTAAGATTCTTCTTTTATAAGGTTTAATTAATTGGGATTGGCATATTTATCTAGGAACGTTTTACAAGAACTCCCTTAATTGAAATCCAATGGAGTACTTTCAAAAAATTGAACTTATACATTGGATCTTTCATAAGAAGGTTCCTCAGAAAATCAAAGAATAACTTCAATGTCCTAGTACCCTTAGTAACATGTCTAAAATGAACTTATTTAGAAGTACCGCAAGAATATAACTAACCCAACCATGTTGGATTCATGAATATCCCTCCCATATTTTGAATCCCCACTAACCATCAAGTCAATGTTGACTAGTTTCCAAAAATCATAAGACAATAGCTTTGTGTCAAATCATTTTGGGTGCTGATACCTAGAAAATTTCAACAGATTACTCTATTTTATTCATGATTATAATCATGATATCATCAATGGGATCATCTATATGACATAGGAATACCTCCAAATATCTCCATCTATTAGTCTCTTATACCAATGTTGCACAATGTCAAACCCTCAACATGATGAGTATAATAGCCTCATGAGTCTTACCTCAATCACTCTCTCCCAGGAATGCATGATATCCCATCAAGGTTAGCCATTAGATAATCTGGAGAAGATCTATAACATTGTTTCCTTTAGAGAATCACTCCAAACAAATACAGTTGTACACCATGTGTAGGAGAACATATCTTCCTTTATCCATCAAGCCCACAAACATGATTTTGTGATACCTAGAGAAACCAGCTGGTAGATCCCAGCTAAAAATAAAATCATACCCATATATCTACACCTACCCATGATGAGGGTCTATATATCTGAGAAATAAATTGAGGACAAGGTTAGGAGTACAACACTTCTACAACATCATCATTAGAATATTTTCTCATTCCAACTGCAAAAGCCAGGTCATACATCCTAGAAGTGATGAAGGGATATGGATATATCCCTTATAACAATATATACATATTCCAATATATAATGGTCACATATCTTTTGACTATTATTTTATAACACTACCATGAATCAAAATTTAATTTGTCTCAGTGGTATAATGTTTGAGTCTCCATGGAGTATAAGTATATCCCTAATAACTTCTATAAGGGCCATAGTTTTCACATGATAAAGGGAAATCTGTATCAAGACTATATTCACATTCAATGTTGAGGTCACTAGAATCTCCTGGTGGCCACTTCATGTATGTAAATTATTCTATATGAATTTCCAGATTCTGGTGATATTTAATTTAGTAAAACAAGTGATACTCAAATAGATATCCATATATTAAATTTGTCACCCAATGTAGGTGGCTCCAATCACCTTCATGAAGACATCAAAATGAATCCTTAAAAAATATTATTTGGAATTGATGATCCTAGACATATCCCAACTGTTCTAAATTTTGGGGATCCTAAATACATTTTATGATTATCTATGGAAAAATAAGATTCTCCTCACCTATTAAAAATTTATAGATATTGTAGAAGAAATTGAGAAGGGTCTTTTTATACATTATTACATATTGTTCTAGAGTTCCACCCTAAAAAGTTTACCCTAAAAGATCACATAATTTATTGAATCTGATTGATCTAAAAAGAATATTTCATAATGAGTGTGTTGGTATCCCTCCATGTTGGTAAAATATCAAAGAACATGATGTTATTTCACTTTCTATAATCCTCCATAGGGTAGAGACTACATTCATTCACTCTATAGTAATACATTATTCTATGATGGTAGTCTTACCCATCATGGAATTCTCTACAAAGGTACACCCTATAAAGACATTTCATTTAATCTGGATCGTCCTTCCCTTGAAGAATCTACTTTATGAAATCCCTCGGATCAGGAGGAGCTTGAAGAAATTGTTACATTCATACCTAAAGTCCCATCTTTGAAAAGTGATATTCTTTCTCAACAAAAAGATATAACAAGGATACATTCATTCTTCAAACTACCCTTATATACATTCTATATAATTCAGTAGTAGAAATATATACCTACCTCATTGTTTACAATAATGTAACTATAAAATTTCATCATTGGATAGATGTGATTTAATAATTTAATTCAGATGAAGTAGACATATTACTAATGGGGAGACAATTAATGAAGAATGATATACCAATAATTTTCAGTCATTTATGCAATCCCTAATTCAACATTCTTAAGTTGTTTTTAGATGATTTTGTCCAAAACATACTGCTAAATGTATTAATCACTCATAATAATTTAAAAACCATTGTAATAACATGTAATGGGTATAAAAACCATTTATAAGCAATATATGAGATACATAATCAAAATGACTTGGAAGACCACCTAGATTCATTAAACCAAAAATTGGGAAAACAAAAGGGAGACCTTAAACATGCATTTCATGATTCATAAAATGTATTATATTAGCTGAATACATATCCAAATTCAATATCCATATTAGAGGATGAAGTGAACAAATTTTATTTCATTTCCCATCATTCATCGATCAATAAAATTACACTGAAGCTTACATCATGCAATGTCAGAGCCTTTGAAAGATATTAAGGAGTAGAATCTTCTGAAAAAATTAGGAACACTCAGTAATAACTAACCCCTGAAATCATTCAAAAAATGAATTCCAATGAAAGGAGAACCCATAAAAATACTATATCATCAATTGTTAGAATATATAATGATTATCACCCATACAAGGTAAGGAACATTTTAGGTTGTGAAAATGTATTTTGAAAAAGGTGGATTTGGTTCACCCAATCTATTATTTAATAAGCCTCTGTAAAATAAATTAACTACTCACAAAATCTAAAGATAATATAGTGCATGAGCTACCCCACCATAGTGTTCTATAGGAATTTTTAACAAAAACATAAAGGAAACTAAATCATGATTGAAAAATTGTGAAAGTTGAATAGCATCACCCTTATCACATAGGGATAGTGGAATTCTTACCTCAACCTATGTGAATTTCCATCTTCTTTTGGATGGGAAGAGATACAAAAAATAAATATTCCCAGTTTATCCCATACCTTGATGTAGTTTCTTCATCATGTATGGAATCATCGACTTTATCAGGAGGTTCCCTTCAGATAAACCATTATCATAAGGCTACAATGGGATCCATTAATGAACGGATAGGCTCTCTATAATCAATCATCAATTTCAAGATCCATAATTACTCAAAAAAAAGTGATTAGGAGCTCCCCATGCAGAATAAATTGGGTGAATACATCGCTTATCACATAACTCAACTAGTTGTCTTTTCAAATTCACTAATTCCATAGTGTAAATTGTATTGGGATTCATTGATATTGGTCATACATCAGTGGTTAAATTATTGGAAGTGCCTAATTCATTATCTAGTGGATGTCTAGGTAATTTATATTGAAATAAATCAACATATTAATGTATAATAGGTACATCCTATGTTTTAATATTACCTTATCCTTACTAATATATTTTTGTCATTAATCCCAATGGATCTTTTTTAACCAAGCTACTGTGGGTGCATCTATATATGACACAGATGATGATGTCTCTACCCTAATGAAAGGTATTTCCATATCTTCCTCAAAAATCTAAATTTCATTCTTCTTACAATAATTTTTTGCATCATATTTTGAAATTCATTCCATACCAAGAATTACATCGAGACCAACCATACTTATGATAATAGTTTTAGAAAATAATGTATGAATATGTGTCATAATGGAGACTTCCTGAAACATCCTTATTGTAGATAAATTTACCGTAGGTATTTTTATTGACAAGATCATAAATAAAGTTAATGGTAACATAGAAATTTACATGGAAGACTAGAAAGTTATAAAATAGTTATAGGATCCAAAATAAAATTATTATTTAGCTAAATTTGATGATAGGCTTATATTAACTACCAACACATCATTGCGTACTTCCACCTCATCTATAGTGATCGCAGAAGCTTGGACTTCTCCCCAAGGCCAATTATGTGGTATATTTCCTTGATGCTTGGGACATTGGTTTGAATAATTCCCAATTTCATTATAGATAAAGCATTGGACATCATTTTGTATCCCACTTTTCATTCATGATTCATATTTACATAATCACCACACATATAACAAAATCTGTTTCCCTTCAATAATTATCTATGATGGTTATTTCCAAAATATTAAGATGATGAAAATTAATGTCTTTTATTATTCATCATTGATGCATTCACGTTTTCATGGTCTTCATATGACCTATTATTCTCTTAATTTCCATTAAATATGAAATATTTAGATAATTCCTTCTTAATATTTTTGGCACATAAAACTATTTAATCATATGAAGAATTTTTTTGAGAAACCAGTTCCCATCATAGAATTTTCTGAAGCCCGTCAAATAAAGTGTAAATATTCCACTCTATATTTTCTATATTTTCTATATAATACAATAATAAACTTTTAAAGGTATCTTCATACTACTCAACACTATATTTTTACATTTTAACTATGCTGAGGATGTTTCCCTTTATCTCAGTTTTCTAATAACAATGTATTTTTCTTCAAAGAATGTATCTATAAAATATTTCCATTCCATGTGTTCTATTACCTCTACAACCATATTGTTTTGGATCAATTTCCAAAATTAATCAGCATCCCAATTAGGAAAATATAGTAATATTATAACAATTTTATTTTCACTCCATCCCAAGGAAATAATTATCTTTCCCATCTTCATATTTTATTTCACAAATCCCATCGAAATAGTAGTCCCTCCAAATGATCTGAGATTGTATTATATAAAGAGATAATTCATTAAATATTCACAATATAGAATAGTATTCTCTATATTGGAAAGGTAATTTTTCATAACCCGTTTAAGCTACCGAAATATTCATATAATTATCTCACATCTTGTACTATATATATTGGCATCCTCAGTACATAATTATCTATATTGGTTGTGAGCATTGATAAACTTCTTCCTTATAGGATCCACTTCTAAAAATCAAATTAATTGTATTTGATCATAATATTATGATTTTAAACAATTATTTATAATTATAAATATGATGTATAACATATCCTAAATTTAGATGTTATTCATTATTAATCAATGAATTAAAACCCTTGTTTGTTTAGTTATATCATTTTTTTTTCAAAACCCTCATAATGGTTTAAAAGTAAACTATGAAATATGCTAGTAATATCCAATGTGAGCATCAAAACATGTGTGTATAATGCCCTATTTTCATTAACTAGGTGATGATTAGTTCAAGCCCAATGTTCCTTTTTTAGAGTTATTACCCTTTAGTACCTATATGCCAAAACCACATTAAATTGTACTATCTAGGGAAGGATGTATTACTAGGAAAACCCATATAATATATTCCTTTACAAAAAATTAGGTTGTTCTTATATACTGATCCTAAATTTATATCATTGGTTTATGTTCCCTAATTTATGTTTTCAATTATTTAGTTCCAAGGATCTCTACTGAAAAAAATTCTAAGAGCAATTTTACAGACCTCAGTCATAGTACACTAGACCGGTGTCTACTTTATTTCATTGGAATAGATAAAAAATTAAAACCCTAAATTAAAAATATGTTTATTTGTATTGGAGGACTAAAAACAGTCATTGTAAACATTTTATATTGTAAATAGGTTCTTTAACATAAAACATAACAAAAGCCATTAAACTGCATCCTTGAAATATTATTCTATGAATTGTTTTTAATATCATGAGGAATGGATAAAAGAATAAGTTTATGATTAAATTATTAGTATTGGATAAGTAGAATGGGAGATATCATGAATCAATAAGAATAGCCAGCATTTAATGTTAAATAATTTAAAAATAAATCAAGGTAAACAACATTAATATCATGATAAAATAATGAAAAATTAACATGGAAAGGTAAATAAATGAACACACATTCCATTTATTAAATAATATGAGAATGAAATGTATCAAAATATAACATAGTTATAAAAATATCTGGATTATAAAAACAACTGAATTCTCAATGATTTAAATTATTAATTATTGGATTTCATGATCCCATGTGTCATGGTACCTCTAACATCAATATATAATATAAGATAGTTTAAAGATATATTTATAAAACATTTTATTTTGGACAAATGAATTTTCAATTTATACCCACTAAGTAATCAAATGCATATTTAATTCTAGGCCCAACCCATCGCTATATACCCAAATCATTCCTCATATATTGAATAATTTTTTTTTCATGAATTTTATACCAAATCAATAATAATCAGTATTGAGTAAAGGATAAATATTAATCAATAATTACTTAGTTATAAAATAACATTCAATGTTTTCACCTCATATAAAAGTGTTATATAGTTAATGAAGTAATCATATATATCATATTTTTATACATTTAAGAGAAATTTAATGTCTAATGAAAAAATGATAACATGAAAGTTATTTTTAAATAAAATGTTAACCAAAAATAATAATGTGAGATTCTATTACAACATTTACCACTTGGTAATTTTGATGTCAAATCACATTGGATGAAATAATTCAAACTTAATATTAAAATACCATAATTAATGAATTAATTATGGTATTATATTTCAAAGAGGAGTATATACATTATATAAAATAAATTAGGAGGATAACATTATAATATTCCTCAACGAAGGGAAATTGAGATGAATTCCCCTACCGTACGCATCCTTTTTGTTGAACATGTATTAAAATAAAATATAGTGGTTTTAAAAATATTACTCACTTATAAAAAACTATATTAATATCTATAATTTAATATATTATCCTCTTATTACATCATATAACCTATTTGTTAATAATAATTCAATATTTTCATTATTATTGTTGTTATATTCCTTGTTTTATCATTTAGGATTTATCATGAATATCCAATTTAATATACATATTATATAGTTCCATAATATAAAGAATAATAATCTGGAAATTATTATCATATTTATACGAACATTATACATATAATATTAATCATTAATGAAGGTTTTAGAAGTGAAGTATTTTATGATCATGGAGACGTTAGGCCATGCGTACACATGATTAAATATTCAACTATTATAAAAACATTACAAAATGTTGTATATATATTTATTTCTTTATTTTATATTTCTATAAGTATAATAATATCATAAATAATATTTTAATACATTAAATATACTTATATATATCATGCATGTGGTGTGGTTAGGAAAGACAGTCACATAGCTCTATGAAGGCGATATCCAAATCATACACATGCGACCATATCAACATTTTGTGAGTAAAAAAACTTTTTATTTTAGTTTAATAATTTTAAATACGTAAGTAATATAATAATTATTTAATTGATAACACATTTTTTTTATTTCTCATTATCAAATTCCATGTAAAGTGTTAGTGGTATAAAAATAACATTATTTCGTGTGATAGTATTATTCTTACACATGAGCGATGTTATCGTAACCCCAATCAATTAGAAATGAAAAAAATATATACAAGATATAATGACAACAGAGGTATAATTATATAAAAATATCATCTATATACTTCAGATCCACCATCATATCCAAACATGATATGGGGTAATGGGAATATAATGACCTCAGTTCACGATGTTGTATTTCATTATACACAAGAATAACAATTTTGAAACACATTTGATCAATGTGAGGAAGGATTTAGGTTATGAAAATAGTATTCAAAAACCTATGTATATGGAATATATTGTGGTTATTATATCAGAAAGGTTTAATAATAATTTTAAGAGGTATAAGAAAAAATAATAGAAAAATGATCATTGATTAAAGTTAACAATTCTAGGGGTAGCCTCACTAGGTTTACACCAAAATCCATCTAAGGATGTAATTATATCAAAATTCAGGCTTATAGGATTATAGTATTGAATATGGAATGTGATTTGTGATGTTTTTGGATGAAATAAAAAGGATTTCAGGCATAAAGTATGGAGATGAGTTTATGGATTTTTATATGTTAGGTGAGTGGCACAGTTTTAGTTTTTGAAATGAAAATTGTTTACCCATGTTTTTCAAAATCCACATTCATCTAAAAATTAGTATTACTGAGATCCAGACATTATAGGTTCTAAATATGGCTAGAAAATATATTTCACAAAAAAATTATTCCATTTTAACCCTTATATTTTTATATTAACCTACAATTAATCAAAATTGACATTAATTGCAGTAAATATTAATTTTTATTTTTAAATGAAAAATATGGTTAAATTTGTTTTGAGTTCATTAAAAAATATATATTTAAATTATTATAAATATGGTATAAAAGATTCTAAATTTATTTCAAAGGATTGAAAATTTTTAATTTAAAATTAATTTGGTAGACATGATGAGAATACATATTTTCAATAAGAAAATAAACAAAGTATTAAAATGTTTTTATATCATAATTCAATTTGAAATTTAATAAAATAATTAACAATTGTTTGATTTATATATATTTTATCAAATTTAAATTCCAAACAATTCAAATTATAATATTAATTTATAAATAATTTAATCTAAAAGATAAATTTCAATTAATGTTTAGTATAATTAACAAGTAATCAATAAATGACACATTTTATAAATATCCAAAAAAAAGTCATCATAGGATACATATTATATTATTATTTCAAAAAATTATGTTTATATCATCACATAAATCAACTCAAAGTGTTAAAAATTAATATTATATCATGTGCACGAAGCACTGTAAAACGTTGTTTATAAAAAATACCATTTTTTTGATGAACATATGTTTTTCAGTTAAAAGAAACTAATTTTTATTTCTAATAAATAGGTTTCAAATGAATTTGTGTAAACATTTGATTTTTGATAATTTATTTTCCTTTATACATACCCACTATTATAAGGTCTTGGATATTTTATTCATATTTAAATAATAATTTTTCTTGTTTTGTTTAAAAATGATGTTGTATGCATCATTAGATATCAATGATATTGAATTAATTGTAAAAGAAAAACTTTGTAAAGTATTTTGGTGTTACAAGAAATATATAGTGTGACATAAGAGTTTTTATCATAGGGATTTTTCCTCCATTTGTTTAACATTCCCAATGTTCCAATTTTAATGGAATGTGTGGTTCCAATTTTAGATTTATTTTATCTAGTTTTACCTATGTAATTACTTATTTATTTGGTTCATTGGATGTTAGTGTGTATAGAGAATTACACTTAGGAGTTGTGGTTGACTGAGGGACCAAGGAGGACTAGTTTTTCTTGAAGTCACCTATGTGATATCTTGTTTGATGATTTATTGATGAGTGGCCATAGTTTACTATGAAATTTAAATTAATGGTTTGGTCTATTAGGGGTGTGAAATCATATTTCAAATTTTACTAATTAATTTTAGACAATTATTTGATTAAGTAATATTTTTCCTAGAACTCTTATATTCTACATTATTTTCTCAATTCAGGATGTTTTTTCAATGAAAAATTATTCAGGACACTTTTTTTGGTGTTTTTTGTTAACCATTCCTATTATAGAATATGCTCCATTTGGGATTGTTTTAATGGAAATTTCAAGAAAATCAGTTTCATTATTGGGTACATGTGGCGTATCTTTATTTTTACATGGGATTTGGATTCCAGCAAGCTATGTTTTTCATCTAATTTACATTAGGTTGGTTTTCTAGGGAGTTCAATTTAGAAACCCTCAAATTCCAATTTTCTCCCTTATTTTAGTACTATTTCAATTCCTATAATGCAATGTTTTTAATTTTGATATCGTTTTTGGACACTTTGGCTGGATGATGGCATTTTTATCCATTGGGATATTTTTTGGGGTAGTTTCATGCTAGTTGTTTGGATATAGCTACTTTCCATTGTATTTTTTCAAAGGAGTCTGCTAATTCCATTTTTAGATTTATGGAATGTTGTTTCCCTATTTATTATAATTCTCTATCATGGTAATTATCTGATTTATACACCATTTGAGTTAATTTAAAAATAATGGGGAGATCAATGCTCAATATCAATATCTTGAGAAATTCCAATTTATTTTTTTGATTGGTCAGTCATATTTTTTATTGGAATAATTACTCAGTTATTTCTAGATTTATCCATATCATATAAGTGATTAAATATAATTAATTTCCTTTTAGATATATATATGGACCTGACATTTTTTGGTGAAAAAGTGGTATGGTGGTGAATTTATATTATATGTCATATCTCTATAGTTTTAATTTTTTTGTTCTTTTGGGAGTTGAGGCATGTTGTATGTATCATTGATGATTCATTTCTAAAAATGGAATATTTAAATATTCCCTTTTTATTCATGGATTTCACATGGTAATGCAAAAAAAAATTGAGCCCTATGTATAATTGTTCAGCTCCCGTGATGTGTCTGGTGTGTGGCGTATATCCAGTGCACAGTTATGTAAACCATGTGGGATAAATTTGGATCAACTCTATGTTTTGGATGTTATAATTAGATTAACTAGAACATTTTTTCAAAATATAATGTGCTTAGGAAAAAACCGTTTCAGTTGTTTTCGACATGATAGTTCACAGTGTAGGGTTCGTGTTTGGTTAGGCAACCCATACATCCAATCCTTTTGGAATTCCATTATTTCAAAAAAACATATTCAACACTATTTTCATTAATTTTATTTATTTAAAACAATCATAAATAAACACCCAAACTCTCCCCTCCTCACTCTGATCATATGGAACTCATGGCCACCCTCCATCTTACCTGATGACACACCCCCTCTAGTCTACCCCCTTTCTCTCAAGTTACTAACAATATTCACATGATATCATTCAGCGGTAATCCTTCCAACCATCCCACTCTATCTCCTCTTACCCTATCTAACCTGATTTTCCTCCTCCCATGAATAAATACCTCAACGATGTATTAAATTATTGTTAAAGGTAGTTCTATATTTTTATTTAAAGGGTTTTTTTTGGGATTTTAGGGATTAATTATTTCTTGTGGTTTCATTCCCCTTCTATGGTTACATGATCCATCCCACCACAATTTTATTGAATCTTAATTTCAATTATTTTGTGTTATGTGTTTCATTTTCATTAATTTGTCTTTGATTCTTTTAAGTACTTTTTATTTTAATGTGTTTTAATTTTTGTGTAGGGTTATATATGTATTAACCATGATGAGGTAATTTCAAATAATAATGAATTGAAATACTTGGATTGGGTTGTCGATATGTTCCATGTTTATTAGAACTTAATGGATATATTTTTTAATAATTCATTAATTTTTTAAAGAGATGTTAAGGACTAATTTCTCAGTTCAATGTTATTTTTTAATAAATGTTCTTCCAAACCTTTTGTTAGATTTTTTGAACTTATTTCAATGTTTATATGTGGGATGGGTTATATTGAAGGGGGTAGTTGACCGACATGGACTTTATTTTTAAAACTCATCAGGGATTTTAATACTTTGGAAGGAGTTTCTAAAATGGAATAGTGATTCTCCATTTGAGTTTCAATGTTACTTGTGAAATTGATTAGTATTCAAAGAATTCTTTCATTAAAGGGGATATCCTTTTTTGAATATTATGAAAATTATATTTCATAAATGACTAGATAACCATTGAGATCCTTTTTCATTCCTGTGGACCATAGTGGTAGGTATTCCCATATTGGTATATTTACTTTGATCCATTGTATATTCATCTTGTACATGATTTTTTGGATCCATTTATGAGGGTAGAAGGTGGATCCTAAGATTTTTAACATGATTATGAATGAGTATGTAATGTTTTATTATGTTCACATCCATTGAACTTATGATGTGATTATGTTTGTAATTTATTAGATAATTTTATAATCAAGGTTGGATAATGTGTTTTCTATGTGGTAGTCAGAGCCATTTCTGAGGAATACTGGGGAAGATTTCATTTTTTATCTAAGAGACTATGAGGTCCTTTGTAGTGATTCTGACAGAAAAGTCATTTATTAGACCAAAATACCATGATAGATAAAAGATTTATGCATAATCAAGATTGTGATAGATTCCACCATACCTATCTAGCTATAATATTATGTTTTGACTCACCTATATCTGACCCTTATTTATGCAGCCATGTGTGCATATTACCTATGTTGGGATTATTTATATTAATTGTTGAATTTTATTACAGAATTTATAATGTTTTATCATATTTTGTTCACTTTTTGTATATTTATTAAATGAGTAATATGTTTATGAGTAACTATGTTATGATTTTTTAGGCTATGTTGAGTTTTTGGTTTCTGGCGTTTTCCTTTCATACATATTTATCTGGGTTAATTACCAAATAATTTGATAAGGGTTTTAAGATAGGTTTTAATGTTTTAAAGTAGAATTCATAGATTTAATGCATTTTAAAACTACTTTATCAATTAGTTTAAATAAAATACTCAAAAAGGTAACATAAATTTGTTTTTTATACACCTAGTGTATAAGGATTTTCCAAATAGGGTTTATGGTCATTGTGCCCAATTTTAGGGAACTGATTTTTTTCGAAATTGTTTTCAAAAATAATATGTTAGAAATAGACCTCTTTTAATTTTGAAATGGGTATTTATAAATGATTTTTTTATGAAATATATTTAATGTGGTACTTTAAATGATTTTTTTCTAAGTGAGAAATGTCAAGAAATTTGATTTCCAAGAGATTATTTTCATTTATTGAACAAATTTAGAAGAGAGGTAAAAAACATTATGTGCTACCAATTATTTTGAAATCTATATAGAAAATAAATTTTCTTATTTTTTATATTAATAAATCAATATAAGGATGTAATATGAAATATAATAATCTATTTTTTTGGGTAGTGGTGGAATACTAGGTACTTATGTTCTTGAACCTATATGATTATATCAGTTTTAGGTTATTTGTTTATTTTCCCAACTATTTATAACATCTCTCTCATATCTATTATTTTTATTTTATTTCATTAGTACAGATTTTCCTATTACATTATTATGGTAGGTCCTGATTCTATTTTCCTAGCATGTCCATCTCGTTTTTACATTTCATGATTTATATTGGATTTTTTGGACATCATTATATTCTATTATTGGAAGTGTTGTGATATTTTAGTGGTTGAGGTTATTAATATTCTGGTCATATTTTCGTTTTAGGATAGGGAGTATAGGGAACAATCATTTCATCGTGTATTATTAAATAATTTTAATGATAAAAACATAAAATCATTTAAAAACTAGGATTCAAAGGTTCAGTGTCTTTGGAAAACTAGGACCACAAAAAACATTTAAAAAATAAAATTTACAAATTTTTTTAATTCCTTCTTCTCTATCTTCTTATTGCCCCTTCATTTATCCTTAGTATAAGTAGTCACCTGAGAAAACACATCAAAATGGTTGATTTAAAATCATAGTAAGTGGATAGATAAGAACATGAAATAATATAACATAGGTTAGTATAATAATTATCATCATAAAATAGGAATAGAATTATAATCATAAGATGAACCATTAAGAAAAGGAATGGAATGTTGAAATCCATAAATATGAAGCATCATATCTTAGTGGTGTACTACCACACATATTTGTGAACAAATATAGCATCATGTTCACACATATTTGACATTAAAACATCATATTAATTACATTACCCAATGAATTGGATCACGATATAATTTTGGGTGCAGCAACCACATTATAACATTTCTATTTCTCTATATAATTATGGGAACACCTGTCACATCAAAACATTTACATTGTCATGCATTCTACATAGTACATATATTAATCATTAATAGAAAATCACCCAAGGAACGGAATGGGTTTCATTTTTTAAGCATGTATTCACAACCACTAGTTTCCAAAATTAAAGAGGGAATAAAATAAAATACATATGAGTCATCAACCCTTAGTGGAGGAGATAAAATATCAAGAAGAAAAAGATATGTTTTTTTGAATGAATAATTATTTAGGAAAACATTATGTTTTTGATAAAGTAATTTTGAAAATTTTTATACCAGAAAAAAGGTATTATATTGATGAATAATTTTTATTTAAGTAATATCAATATATAAAATGGGGAGAAAGGGGGAAACCCAGAGAAAGAGTGTTGGGTTCATGAATTCCCCTTACCTTGTGTCTAAATGATTTCATCACATTAATTTCGTGTATAATCACATTATATTAATTAATTAACAATTATATAACCCTTTATAAAGGAATATGATTCATTATGGTTTAATTATGTTCATTTATGGTCATATATATGAGTTATAGAGTTTAATTTCATCGTTCGACGGTGTACGTTTTCATAGTTTTTAGGATTGGTTATCTTGTATAAATGAATGGAATTTCATGTAAAGTACAGATGAATACCCAGAATTCTTATAATATTTTATTAAGTATTTTAATAACATTAAATGATAATTTAATTAATTTTTTATATTTTATTTGGTTAAATCGTTAGATATATTTAATCATGATTGTTTTAGGTTAATTTTACCTGTTTTTTGATCACAATGAAGTTCTTTTGTTTTATCATTTTTTATTTTGTATAAATCCTATTTTGAGAAAATAAATATAGCTATAAAATACTATATTAAATCTTTTTCATCAATTTAATTTTTTTATTAAAATCTCTTACGATGTTAGTGAAAAACGAATGTTCATCACCCGTGATGTTGAAAAATTATCACATCACAAGTGAGGATTTAATTTAAAAACTATTAAGGGAGGGTGGAGTATAATGATTTGAAATCCAATAACATAATATAAATATATTCTATAAAATATTCTATATTTTTTATTCCTTTGGGATAATATATGGTGATTAGAATAGAATAAGTGAAATGAAATTGAAAACAAAGGACATGAAATTTGAAATGGATTTTACCTCTTGTGTATCCCCTACATGACAACCTCCCTAGGGCAATGGATTTAGAATTTTTTAGACCAATAGATATTTCACATGGGGAAGGGGAAAGAAAAGTGTATTGGGATGAATTTGGTAAGGTTAAATGCTTGAGAGGTGTGAGGAGATACGATTGTGAGAGGTGGTATTTATAGTTGATGATGGGGGTGCTTTCCTAACAATTTTGATGATTATTATATTATTCTGGATCAATACATTGAATAGTTTGAGAATTATAACCAAAAATAATTAAATAAAGAGTGGAAGTTCATTATTATGGTTTTTATATTATGGGTGACTGAATTAATAGTGTATTTTATTTATAATGTATTTATACTTTAAATTATTATATTTTACAATCCAACAAAAAATAAAGTATTCTAGAAAAATACAAAAACAAATTACACTATCCATTTTTGATGTGTAGAATTATAAAATGAAAACAATTATATGAATATAAGTTTCTAAATATGAGATATTTTATTTTTAATTAAAATTATCAATTACATGAAAAATATATATTTTAAAATATATCTAATTTTATAAAATTTTGAAAAATTACATAAGGTATCCTAAAATTTTCTTCAAATAATAAGTCATTAAAAATTATTTTTTCAATAATTTTTATGAAAATATATTTTCTATTAAATTATTAAATTAATCATAAAATTGTAATTAAATATTTATTACTTTGAAAAATATAAACAATTAAGTTTTAATTTTTAAAACATTTTTTTAATTAAACTGTGATATAATTACAAAATGTTTTGTTTATAATATTCCTAAATTTTACTTATACATTTATGTGTGAGGTTACTATTCATTTATATAGTTTAATATTCATATGTGTCATAGTACTATACCAAAGATCATGTTACTATTTTATCAGTATAGGTGATGTTACTATTTCATTATTTATATAGTTGTTACTATATTCTTAATGTGATTTTAGGTGATTAAATTATATGAAATTACTATAAGGTGTATATTCCCAAATAGTTTGGGTCGTTCACTTTTCCCCCATTTCAAAATTTATCCCTTGAAATTTTGTATTGCATAAAAGGGTGAGGGTACATTCCCTTAGTTGCCTTCTCAAGTTCCCATGTTGCTTCATCATGCTTATGGATCCACCACAACACATTTATATGGTGGGTTGTATTATTTCAAGAACCTTATCTCTCTGGTCTATAATATTTACTAGATTTTATTCATATGAGAGATCATATTCCAACTATATCACATTTTAGTTCATTACATGTCAGGGATCTATTATTTACTTCCTTAGGAACGATATGTGGAAGAAATAATGAAATTGAGCCATATTCATAGGAATTTCAAGATGATATGTTGTTGGAAAAAGTGATCAAGGATCTTAATGGGACCAAATGTACCATGGTCTTAGCATCCATTTCCTTCCAAAATTCGTGTCTCTCTTCTTTAGTGATATTCTATGGAAGATTATATCTCCAACATCAAACTACAAGTCCCTTCGAATGTTATTAGCATATCTCTTTTACTAACTTGGACTAGCTCTGTTATGTTGATGGATGTCTTGAAGCTTATCTGTCATCTATTTCATAAGATCATATCCAAGTAATTTTCTTTTTCCAACTTCACCCAAACTGGTTGGATTTCTACATCGCTTTCCGTATAGAGATTTATATGGAGCCATTTCAATACTTGAGTGGAAGTTATTGTTTTATGTTCACTCTGCCAATGGGAGATGATGATCACATCCACCTTTGAATCCTAAGTAGTGGGATCTTATCATATAATATAGTGTTTTAATAGTCCATTGAGATTAGAAATATGTTTGGGGGTGATAGGAAATGCTGAAATTTAATTCAGTACTCAATGAAAATTGATGACTAATCCAAAAATTAGATGTGAACATTGGATATAGATAAGAGACAATTGATAGTGGAACCCCATAGAGTCTCACCAATTCCTTTACAGATATATTTCGAAGTTTTTAATGTTGGAGATCTTCCTGAATAATGATAATGTGGGCAGTATTGGTGAGTCATTCCACCACCACCCATATCACATTATTTTCTTTATATGTCTTCAGGTGACCCATGCCAAAGTCCATAGTGACATTCTCAAATTTCCACAAGGGTATAGGAAATTGTTTCATTATACCTTTTGAAATCTATTTCCCATATTTAACATGCTCCCATATAGAGCACATTGACATATACTCTACAATATCATTATTTATTTGGTCCCACCCTAATGTTCTTGGAGATCATTATAAATCATGGTGCTTTCAGGATGGATAGAGAATGTTGAGCTATGTGCATTATCAAATAACTCATTCATTATCACAGGTGATGAAGGCACAAAAAATACTTCTTCCAAATGGAATCACACCATCATCATCGATATGAACCTTTTTCATCTTCCCTTCCTTTACTACATTCACCTTATTTTGTATCCCAGGATCATCCACTTTTTCCTCTTTAATCATATCCTAAATAGATGTTTGGGAAATGACTTGGGAAAGGTATGATGTATTCCCTTCCATTTTGATTTTTGAATCTATATTTTTTATATCCATGAATATATGTTCTTTCTCACTCCACAAAATGGATTGAGTAGCAGGTTATTTTCTTCTAAGAGGAACATCTACTTTGTATTCATTTTGGGGATTATAGCGGATAGGAAAATCATAGACATTTATTAGATTTAACAATATACTTTGATGAATTTTGAGATCCTTTTATGTGGATGTATACTTTAGACTCTTGTGACTATTATATATTTCACACTTCTCACCATCTGGGTTGTGCTGCCATATTGTCAAGGAAAAAATCACAGCTTCTATCTCATGATCATGTACTCGGTATTTCATCTCATAAATCATCAACTACTATGAGGCATATTCTATTACATTATCATTTTTCATGTGTACGCAACCCAATAATTTAATTGAAGCACCACAATATTTCAAAAAACTATCTCCACTTTTTTTTAATGCGAGAATAGGTGTAGTGATTATCCTCATATTCAACTCATTTATGCCTTCCTCACATTATTCCATACATTCATACTTTACCCCTTTTCAGGTTAACCTAGTTAGCGGGCTTGATAATTGTGAGAACTTTCTCAGAAAATCTCTGTAGTACCCTACAAATCCAAGAAAACAATGGATTACTATTAGACCAGAGGGTATAGTTTATTCCTCAATCGCATTTTTTTGAAGGCATCATATAACTTCCCCCACATTTGGAATTAAACCCAACAAATTTGGCATGATGTATCCAAAATACACATGTGTTTAACATGGAATACAAATTATACTTCCTTAATGTTACTAGTATAAGGCTTCTATATTATTCATGTTCCTCCATTCTCTTTGAGTAGATGAGAATATCATCGATAAAAACTACCAAAAATAGGTTTATGTAGTATTTAAAGACTCTATTTATCTAATTCATGAATATTTAAAGGGAATTAGTTTTTTAAGGGAATTACGAAAAAATCATAGAGCCTATACCTTTTATAGAATAAATTATTATGAATATATTACTTCGTCACCTTTAGCTGATGATATCTATATTGAAGATCCCACTTTGAGAATTAATAATCTTCTTTAACAGATTCAAAAATTCACCAATCCTTGGAATAGGATACTTGATATTTATGGGAATCTTGTTGAGTTTCTGATAATTGATATATAGCAGCACTAATCCATTAACTTTCTTGACAATGAGAACATGTTCACCCCATGGTGATACACTAGGTCATATAAATCATTTTTCCAAATTGTCATGTATCTACATCTTTAAATCATATTGTTCGATAGGACCCATTAAATATGTTCACATTTAGATAGGAGTAGCTCTGTGTATCAGTTTTATTGAGATCTCTAACTCATGATACATGGGGAGTCTAGGTACCTTTTTAGTAAATACATCATTGTATTCCCTTAAGATAGGAATTTCCCCTATGTTGATAACATCATTTGACTCAACCATTTGAGTAAGGTATTCTTCCTATATGTAAATCAACACTCACACAATTGAATTATTTTAATATGGATATTTATCATATACCTTTAATTTTCAGTGGTGAATATGATGGTTCATAATATTAAAAAAAAATTCTTGATAGTTGATATGTGACATATATAATAAGAGCCAATCTGTCCATAGAATAATTTCAAATTACACCAAGTGAAGTATTATGAGGTTATTTAGATGAATCTTCCAATATATTCCAACATGAGAAGAGTCCAACGCATTGGTTGCAATGATTTCACAATTTATCTTTTTTTACATATATCTCTATTTCAAGGTTTCAGGGCATCGATTCAAAAACTTTAGAAAAATTTAAAGATATGAAGGCATGTTTAGAACCATAATCTAATTATACCTTTTCCATTAATGATTGAATATGACTTGTACCTTGTACAAATTTTTTTTCATTATCTAATTTAGCATAAGTGATGGAATATTCCCCACCTTGATCTGTTGGAATTACTATCTACTAATTCTGATTACCCTCAATTATTTGAGGTGTAGTGCACTGGAAAGGCTAATGCCCTTTATCCCTAATTTTTTCATTAGACCAAGGTTAGTGCTCGCCATTCCTCTACCACATTTTCCTAATTCATCATTTTTTGACATTTAGGATCTTGGTGTCCTAATCTCCCGCACTTAAATAATTTCCCTGCCCCATTGAGGTAGTTCCCATGATGGTTCTACCAATATTTTTGACATGTGGGTGGTTGAGTTTTCTTTCTAACATTCTCATGATATCCTATAGATTTAAATTTCATCCATTGTTTTATATCACCATACACATGAGACCATTATCTAAACATCATTTCCACTTTGACATTACATCACACAACCTCTTCATAACTTATAAAGTCACAAATTCCATGAGAATTTCAAAGGTTGTGTTTTAAACCACTATAGAATATATCAATTTTAATATCATTGTCAATAAATAACCCAATTCATAACATGAAATCCTTTTGATATTTTATTTGTATGTCATGATAGACTTTGCTTCCATTTGATTCAGCACTATGAATTCTATCACCCTATTTTCAAAAAGTGTTAGAGGCAAATAATTTTTATTAAATGTTATCTCAATGTCTTCCCACTCCATATATTCAATTTCATCTGTCATCTTGGAGTTCTTAGTCAAATACCACTATTTATCAGCCTCTCCATCTAGTCAATAATGAATAAGATTTTTATTACCAATTTTAGAAAATTGAGTAACAGAAAAGGTCTTATCCATTGAGTTGACCCACTATTCTGTGACTAGTTGATCAGAAGATCAACTAAACATTACTGGATGTTGTTGCATAATAAATTCAATATCATGTTTCTCCCTATTTGGTGAAGGAATAAAATCCACATTAATCAAGTTATTTATTCATAACCTGAGATAGATGGGTAATCATTTCCATGAGATTTTGAACTCCAACTCCCAAAGAATTAAGGGTATCATTAAGGTAATCACTAAATGACCTTTACAAGGGTTATTGGACTTGTTTCTCCTGGTTCCCACAATTTATTAAATCATAAAAGGTTAGAATAAAACATAAGTAAATAATTCATCACTCATATAGTGATTTGTAAAGTTAACTCTAAAGGAATATATTATGAGATTCATCTAATTAGAATTTTGGTTAAAAAATATTCATCGCTGCATACTTATACTAGGTCTCCAACTGGGGGTTTTCACTTAAGTTCTCTAATCCTAATTCTGAAATTAACTAAACCATTTTCTAATACAAAATATAGGATCTTTTTTATCCATGATTATTATTACATAATTTTAAAAACCAACAACATAAAATAATTACTCATCCAGGATCCAAATATTTTGTGTCTTTGGAAAAATAGAACCACACATAACATTTATAGATAAAATGTGAACAATTATTTTATTCCTTCTTCTCCAGCTTCTTATAGGCCATTGAATTTTCAATAATACAAGAAGTCACCTGAGGATATACACCAAAAGGGGTGATATAATATACGAATAACTGGATATATAAGAACATGGAACAATATATCATTGGTGAGCATAATAATTATTATAATAACATAGTAATATAATGAAAATCATGACAATAAGCATTAAGAAAAGGCATAGAGTGTGGAAATTCAAGGAAATTAAACATCATTACTTAGTATTAAACTACCACACATATTTTTGATCATATATATCATTATGTTAACACATATTTGACTTTAACTCATGATATTCATCACATTACCAAATTCATTAGAGTGATATATAATACTAGGCTCACTCATCACATCATAAAATTTTCATTTTACTATATATTTCTAGGTTCACCTGTGACATAACAACATTTAAATTATAAGGAATTGAACATAAATAATATATAAATTTTAACAATAAATAACCCATATAAGGAAAGGGGTTCATTTCATAAGCATAAATTAATAAAAATTGAGTTCCAAAATTAAATAGGGAATAAGAAACCTAACATAAGAATCATAAACCTTGAGTGAAGAATAAAAAATATAATGAATTAAAAGGTGCGTTTTCTATTTAAAAAATGATTTATTCTGGAAAATATTGTGTTTTCCAGAAACTTATGTATAAAACATATATCTCAATTAAAATTTTATATAATGATGGATGGAGGATATTTATGTAAAATCCATATTGAAAATGTTTTGAAAGAGGGAATCCCAAAGAATGATATTTGGGTTTGAGAATTCCCCATACCTTGTGTATAAATGCATTCTTTTCATTAATGTCATATATAATGACATTGGATTTATTAATTATCAATTTAAAAACCTATTATACATTAATATTATTGATTATGGATTTAATATGTTCTTTCATGGGCCTTTGGATGAGTTATAGAGTATAATTTCACTGTTCGAGCATGTTCATTTTCTTAGTTTAATGATCGCTTCTCTTACATACATGAATGGAAGTTCATGTAAAATGTGAATAAATAATGATAAATTTTATTATATATTATTAAAAATAATACATAACTTTAAATGATATTTTGAATAATTTAGATATTTTTAATTAGGACGAATCATTAGATAAACTTTAATGATTATCATTTTAGGTTAATTTTGGCTATTTCCTGATCACAACAAACTGGTTTTGTTTTTTAATTTATTATTATGAATAAAAGATAGTTCCAGAGAACCAATATGGTTATAAATTACTATTTAAAATCTGTGATCAAAAAATTAATGGTTTTATTAACATCCATAAAGGTGATAAAAGAAAATGATAGTGCATTACCCACAATGTCGGTAAATTGACACATCACGGGCGATGATTTATTTTTTTTAAGAGAGTGTGAGGGTGGAGTTTAATGATTGGTATCCTATTAAAATTATATAATTCTATTATATAAATCATAAAATATTTATCCTGCATTTTGGGAAAAATAAGGCAAGGAGAATAGAAGAAATGAAATGAAATTGAAAATAAATTAAAATAAAAAGAAAATGGATTTTACCTCTTAAATATATACTCATTGAAAGCCTCCCAAGTGATTTTTTTGCGTATTGTGATGATAAAAATATCTCCTAGATGTTGGGAAGGGGATAGATAATAGTATTGGGTATAATTTGTGAAATTTTTTGATCTTGAGAGGTTTGATAAGAAGAGGGTGTGAGGGCTGGTATTTATAGTGGAGGAGAGGGATGTTTTCCAATTATTTTAACCATTTGTTTAATATTTTGGGTCAAGGCATTGAATATTTTGGGAATAATCCCAAAAAATTCAAAATAAAGAATGTATGTTTTAGGTAATTGTTCTTACATCAGCAATGACTCAATCAATAGTGTATTTAATTTTTAATGTATTTTCACAATAAATTATCGTATTTTTCAATTCACCAAAAAATCATGTTTTTAGAAATAACCTAGAAATTCATCCTAAAAATTATACAACTTGTATAATTGAAAAATGAGCTTCATTTTATAGAAATAATTATATAAATATGATTCATTTAATTTTAAATTTAAATCATCATTTAATTGGACTATATTGATTTTAAAATAATAACTAATTTTATAACACCTTGAAAAATTAATTTTGGTATCATAAATTTATCTTAAAACCATAAGACATTAAAATATTCATTTTTGAATAATTTTTTTGAATATAAATTTTCTTTTATATTAATAAATTATTCATAAAAATATATACAAATATTTTTGACTTATAAAAATGCCAACAATTAATTAATAATTTATAAAACATGTTTCTTCATAAACTATGATATAATTATAAAATTATTTTATTTATAAGATTTATAACTTTTAATTATGTTGTAACACCCCAAGATTTCATGACACGCTATCTCTTTAAATTAATTCAATAGCTTGTGCCACATGCCACACCGAGTTCGAGTGTACCATGACATAAAAAACTAGACATTAAAAAAGAGGTTATGAATAGTATTAACTTAATTTTGAATTTTATATATTCTATATAATTTTAAAATCCATGTTAGGTGTTTCTTGAACATAATGTAATAACAAATTCAATTTTTCAGATAAAGGAAGTATTTTTCAAAAAATGAAATTTTAGAACCTTTTAATGGAGAAAACTTTTTAAATTAAATATTTGACACTTCAATATATTCAATTTGGAAAAAAATTCTACTTTATAATATGTATTTAAAAAAATAGATTTTTTTGGGATTTTCTGATAACTTTCATATTTTGATGAATATTGAAAAATAACCTATTTTAATTGAAAAATAATAAAAAAAATAATTTATATTATCAAATTATACATTTTAATGGTTTTAAAATATAATAAGATTATATTTTTAAAATTTAATCCAATGTTGTCCATTGGAAGTAATTTTAAATTTAAATTAGACATAAACACATATTAGTCTTTTGATAGATTTTTACTTCTCAAAAACCCGCTTTCTAGTTTTGATAACGAGAATAAATTTTAAATTAATTAATGAAAGATATATATTTTGATTTTTGTAAAATATAAATCATTTATTAATTTGGAATAAAAAAATTATCTTAGGGTTAATTTTTGGTATTTTTTTGAAAACATTCAATTTTCGATGAATAATGAAAAATATTACATACTACATAAAAACCAACATCATCATTTAAATAATTAATTTTAATTATAAATTTATCTTAAAATTGATACATAATACATATATTAGTACTATGTATGTCATTGGAGTCATTTTATAATAATATTAGATATATCATATTTTATTGAATAATTTTAACGTCTTTATACACACCTTTTAGGCACATTTACCCACCTTCTAGCCACATTCAAAAATTTGCATAAACCTTAATTTTACTGCTTCAATAAATTGAATTTCAAAAATCTAAGAGACCCTGTTTAAATCAATATGTAAAACTTTGTTCCATAGGATGAATATAATTTTTGGTGAATAGTAACTTTTGAATTTTATTTACCACAATTAAAAGTAAATAAGGTAATTAAAGGTAAAAATAATATTAAAATTACTCCAACATATTTTTTAATTATAATGTATAGTTTTAGTTCGACCAAAATATATCTTAGGACAAAAATAATATCCTTTTGAACCATTTGGGTTAGATTAGGACATTTATTATATTTCATTTAAAGAGGAGTTAAAAGTGATAAATTTGATGTTTAATAAATAAAACATTTATAATATAGGTATTAAAATAAGATAAAGTAGACTATAAATATTTATTAGAAAACTAAAAGATTTTCGTACAACATTTTATTTTATTTATAATTTGAAGACATCAAATAATTAAATTTATTTATGACACAATGATGATGCAGTAATTACCTTATTAATGATAGATTAAAATAATTGATATTATAAATATAAAAATAAATTTAAATTGAGACTATTGATGCCATCCACGAATTTTATAGGTGAATATGTCATTTTAGGGTTGATTTAATATATTTTTTCTAAGTATTCAACTTTTTATTACTTCCACAAAAAGAAAATACTAAATAGTGTCAAAATGTACATAAATGAGTTCTTAAAACATATACTATATTATTAAATGATATAATATTCTTAAAAATATAATGCTACTCCAAAAGACTTATATAATGACATATATTTCATTAATTAACCAATTTATGTTCTATTGGCATATTATAGTATGTTTATTGACCATGTTTTATAATAATACAGGAAGACGTGGTAAAAGTTAAACGATTTAACTAAGTGTTAAATCTAAAATATAAGGTTAATATGGTGAACTGAACATGTCTAAAACCTATTGGTTGAGAGGATTTAGACACATCCCCACTATATCCTCTAAATAAATCATTTTTGAGGTATTAAAAACCTAAAATCATTTTATAATAAATTAATATTTCAGGCCCTTCAAAAGTGCCCCTCACCTCTCTTATAAAAGGATACTTACCTTCTCTTAATTTCACGCCTCCAAAACCATTTTCCTTAGAAAAAACCAACTCTTATATCCTCCCAATGACCCTAAATTAAACCTAGTGGCCTTAAATTCATCATAAATCCAATTTATGGATCTATTTTGTTCAAATCAAAATGAAGCACCTGAAGAAGAGGTAATTATTTCATCACCTCATTCAAAGATATTTTCTTCTTCATCCACTGCTTGTTTATTTGTTTCCCATACAAAAATAAGAACACCAGTACCTTATAAATACTGATATGTTATTATAAATTATCTAAAACTGAAATCAATATTCTATCCATCATATTAATGACCAAGTCATTGTACGTGCATACGTACGACTTGTCGTCTCCATGTCATGGTGTAGTTTGTTATTCAAACCTATATTATATGGATGGGTATAATAATGAGTATCATTAATTTCAAAAAATAATATAACATGTAAATTATTCTTTAAATATAATATACCATCCAATCAAACACCATTTTATCATCGATAGAATCATATTGTCGCTCATGCGTACGTACGGCTTACCGTCTCCACAACACAATGAGATTCATCTTCAACGATCACCATTCAAGAATTTATATATATATATATATATGTTGGATAAGTATGTGATATATGAAATAATATTTATACTGGTATAATATATATTTATGTAGATAAATATATTTCGTTTACTTACTTCCATACTATACGATAAGAAAACAGAAACAACATTTATGCGTACATATATACTACTATCTCCTTGAATGGTATTTCCATTTAATATATTGATGTACTATAAATATTTATATTCATAATATATATGATATATATATCATTTTTTATATTCGGGATGTTTCTATATCATGATCTAAGTGATACGATCAAGAATAACAAGTTAAAACACGTATGATAAAGAAAGCAATTATTGAATGAAATCTTACTTTAACATGAAAATTATTATTAAATAGAAAATATAAAGTAATAAATGAATAATATATGATATCATAAATGTTAATATGGTTTTGGAATAATTTAATAAGATAATATTGTAATTATAAAGTGGTTAAACGTACCCTTGACTAAAGGAAAGTACACAGTAAGGGTTAATTCCTCAATATCATTATTATCTGAGATTATTTATGTGTAAGTATATGCTGGGACTTTTTTATCATCCATGTCCATGTATCATAAAAAAATTTCAAAATGAATATTTTAAGGATTTTTGGAAGAGGCTATTTATCAGGATCATAAATTTAAATGTTTTAAGGAGTTGTTTTTTAAAATATTTTTAATTAATGTCTACGATTTAAAAATGATTTTAATCATTTATTTATATGGACACAGTTATTTTAAAATGATAATTCCTTTCAAAAGTTTCAAAGTGTAATGGGAAACATTGATTCAAAAATATCATTTAAATTTATTCCTTTATAAACTATTTATTTTTAAATGATTTCACATAAATTGATATTTCTCTCAAAGAGTTTTACTGATCATTTTAAAGTATGTCAACATCCTTAGTGGATGTTATTATTGATTTAGGTTGATTTATAATACAATATTCCATATTTTATTCAATGAGTTATGATATGGTTGATTTTGGATGTGCTGTTTTTATGCAATTCATGTTTATGGTTAAAGTATTGACATTTTGTATTCTAGTTCTTATATGAATGTTTACGTTATGTTTCAACATTTTCATATGAGGAATGCATTGGACATAGTAAGTGATGGTTGGAGCCTGCTATAGCCCCTTGATGCATTAGTAGGTCTCATGAGACAAATTTGTGTCTTCCAGAAGGCCATGAAAAAAAATTTATTTGTAGTTTTCACACGAGGCCCTGACTATTTGGTTATGATGTCTAGTTTTATGTATTCCCTCATTATGAAATTATTTATTACATGTGATTATTCAACTATCATAACATCCATTGTATGTTTATATGGTAATGTTTGATTTATTTTTTCTATTTAATGTTAAATTTTATGTTTAAATAGTTGTTGTTTTTATTATATATCTTGCTATAAAGTTTATAGCTTCCACTGAATTATTTAGCCTTACTGAGCATCTGAGCTCACCCTTTCTTACGTTCTACTATCCTAGGATTCGAAGATGTTTTTTATGATTGATATGTAGGGTTAAAAAAAGTTAATAATGGGGTTATAAAGGGATTATTTATTTTTGTTATATTTTAGAAAGTGTAATGTAATATTCATTTATATAATCTATTTTCCAAGACTGCTAAAATGATTTTCTCTTCAAGACGTATAAGGACCCACCCATAAAACATTACATAATATTTAATTAATTTAATAATTCACATTGAGTATCTTTTAAGGTTTAGAGCTTTAGATAATTAGGCCATAACTAATACATTATATCTCAAAAATTACAAAGTAGACACTTCTACTAAGTTTCCATTTTTTTTTATAAAATAAAAACTCTTGAAAAAAAAGGGTGATGTTCATTTCCATGTTTTAGACAGCATGACTTTTCCATGATCAGATCCATGACCCTATTCCACTTTATGTCCTGTGAAAAACATTTCATAAACATGGGATGAGCCTAAAAATATCAGTAAGGGATACACAAAGAAGGAAACTGTTATTTTATCATAATAACAAGTAAATCATGAATACATAATCATAAGAAACAATTTTAACCTTTATGAAGTCGTAAATACTATTTAATGAATAAAATATCATTTCTTACCATTTTGTAACCAAAATATCACCATAAAACCCATATAAATAACACATAGCATATAAATGTAACTTGGGACATAAATATATTTAAATGTAAAAACTATACGGTCAACTTCCACATATGTCACTAAATGGAATAGCCATACGACCGACTTCCATACCCAATGAATTGGAGATTATAACATAACCACCCATCCTATTTTATCACACCACCACCCCTCATTTGGTTTATGACATATCCACCCGTCAAATTTCCAACAACCATTATAAAATCATAACACATATAACAAATATAACGGAAAGAAAACATTTCCAAATTTTAATCACAATATATTGAAATAAAAAATCCATTAACAAATCCATTTTCAATACGAAAATACATAAAATATTATATGATATTTATTTTCCTTTTAAAAAATTTACGTCTTGTTAAGGAATAGAATGATCAAATAACACTTGTGGCGGCGGAAAGGTCATTATCACCATGTACGTTAAAAAGAAACATAGTTTATGTTGTTTAGTAAAATGCTTCTTAGAGAAAATATTTATTTTGAATAAAAGTAAAAGTCAAAGGGGTTTATACATCGTATAAAATAAAGTTGTGTATAAAACAATATATGCCTCAATGAAAAGAGATTGAGACGAATTTCCTTACCTCGTGTCCGACATGACTCGATCGTTATTTAATATGATGAAAAGAAACTAGATTAATATCTACCTTCTTAAGATTCTATTTCAAGTTCATTATTCCTTTTATATCACTTATTATAAGGTTATGAACATTATGCAATCATTTATGTTAATAACGGTCGTTTTGTCGATATTTTGTAATTGAGTCATAAATGAACTTCTTATAATTAAAAGTTGATCATGTGGAAAAATATCCATTATCTACAAAATTATATTAATGATGTAGATATAATATATATCATATATATCCAGTCTATATATGTATTTTTAATAGTACAAAACATTTAGAGGTAAGAAATGAAATGTACCGTTCATGGAGACGGTAAGTCGTACGTACGCATGAACGCAACATCCATTTCTATTTCACATTTAATGGAATGAAAACATTATTATATAAAGTTATTTTATAATTTCAGTATAATATCATATTTAATATCATTAAATACATCCTTTATACATCCCACATATGGCATTAACGATTGAAATCACATTGAGGGGGCGGTAGTCTGCACTTCCTAAAATGAAATTATCGCATTTATCCATTATGGAAACCATAAAGGTATTCCATAAATGAAAAATACATAAGAATAAGGAAAACATAATAATAATATATATCATATATAAATATAGTGACATCTTAATGGCAACCATGAGAGGCGGTAGGAGATAATTGAATAATCATCATTTTGTGAGGTAGTAGTTCATCGTTCACAGAAACAGCATATTCTTCACCCATTAGATGGAGGTGTGTGTAAGTGTACCTAGAATAATTCTCATAAAAACATTAGAGTATATTTTATATACTGTTTTCGTTACAAAATAAAGGAATAAAAATAGTTTAGGGGTTTGGAGAACCAAAATAAAACAAAATAACATAAGAAATGACATTACCTTTAAATTGGGTAACTCCCCTTGGTTTGAGCCAAAATTGTTTATTGAGGTGATTTATTCCTAAGATATGGATTTTAAGATAAATAAAGGGATCATAGGAGATTATTTGAGTAGATTTTGGATGAGCCAAAGTGCATGAGAGGTGTTATAAATGGGTAGGATGTGAGGGATTTTTATAAGGGAGAGGAGGCGCGCTTTTGCGAAACTTGAAAATATTATTTTATTATAGAATAATTTTTTGTTTCTAAAGGTCTAAAAATCATTAAAGTCGAAGATAAGTTGTCCCATGATTGAAAAAAAATCATAAAATAATAATTAGACAAGTGTTGTATATAATTTTATACATTTTCTTCGTATTTATTTTAAATATTCATTAATGACGTAAACACTACATCATCATTGTTTCATAAATAATTTTATTTATTTGATGTCTAAAAATTATAAACAAATTAACAAGATGTAGGAAAGATTTTTTTATTTCTAATGAATATTTATAGTAAATAATATAACTTATATAACCCCATTTAAAAAGTGTTTTAATAAAATAATACATGTTTGTGGCAATTTTATTTTTACTTTAAATAAAAGGTATTAATGTTATTATCTTACCCAAGTGGATCCATAGGGTCCCAAAAATTGACCCATGGATATTATTGGTCGGCCATGACTCATAAAATAAGGGTAGGAAAAGTGTAAAGGTAATTTTCAAGTATTATAACATTATTTTTACCTTTAATTACACTAATTACCTTTAATCGCGGTTAATAAAACATAAAAGTTACTATTCACAAAAATTATTTTCATCCCATTGAATGAAATTTTACTTAATAATGACAACCATGTAAGTAGGATTCTTGAAATTCAATTCATAGAACTGGTAAAGTTTCATTTAAAAGAAAAATTCAGTTTTTTAACTACCACATAGTGGTTTCACTATTCATCAAAAAATGATGTTTTTCAAAAAAATACCAAAACTTCACTCTAAGTTATATTTGATATTATGAATTAAAAATTGATTTATATTTAAAAAAATTCAAAAGATATAAGTTTAATTAATTAATTTTATAATTAATCCCCATTGTCAAAATAAATAGTGTGTTTTTTAGAAACAATACATATATAAAAATTTTGACACTTGTTTATGTCCAATTTCAAAGCAAAATTAATTCCAATGACACTGTTGGATTAAATGGTAAATATATATTCTAATTAAACTTTAAAATAAATTAAAAATATATTCTATCTATATAAATTAATTAGATTAAACGGAGGTTTTCAATTAAAATACAATATTTTTCACTATTCATTAAAAATGAACTTTATCGGAAAAATACCAAAAATTTAAACAAAGTAAATTTTGATGTCTCAATTCTAAAGAAGAATTTTATTTGGCCCAATAGAATCTATAAGAGTGACCAAAACTATATTTAATTATGATTCTCCATCAAAAAGATATAAATCAACCTTTTAGTGAATATTAGAGTATTTATGCTTAAAATTGGATTCATTCGCATTTTTAGCCTCTAAAATTTATTTGATAAATGTAAAAACATTTAACAAACATATATAATCATATTTTAGTTATTTCAATTCATTCCCACCAATACAATGTCTATGTGTTAACTTCCATTTAAAATAATATTATTATATTATTAGTGTGTAAAGTAAGATTTCCAAGAAACACGTTGTTGCGTATCGGGTACTCCATCAAACATAGAAACCCCATTAAAGTAAAATTAATATTTTGTTAAAAAATATTAATAAATATGGAAATTTTTGTATTGATTACATACCTATGATTTCACATACTTTACCCCTTTTCATAATTGCATCCTCACAATTTTATTCACTTATCAAATAAGTGGTGGTTTTTATCCCTCATAGCATTTTCAAATTCCCACGTTGCCTCATCAACTGTATAGTTTTTCCACAAGACCTTTACCTGGTGAATTACCTTATTCCAAAACACTTTCTCTGTACCATCATGAATCTGGATTGGTTGTTCCTCATAAGAGAGATTCTCTTCCAACTGAACTACACTGGGACTCAAAACATGATATGGAGCTGGCATATACATTCTCAACATTGAATCATGAAAAGCATTGTGTACCTGGGACAAACCTGTAGGTAAAGCCACACTGTATGCAACTGGTCCAACTTTCTCTAGAATTTATTAATGTCCAATGAACCTCAGACTCAAATTTCCCATCTTACCAAAATGCATTACACTTTTCATTGGAGAAACTTTGAGAAAAACATGATCACCTAACTCAAAAGAAAGATCCAGCCCCTGGTTATCTACATAACTTTTTTGCCTACTCTGAGCTATTATCATGTGTTTCTGAATCAAATATACTTTTTCTTCCATCTCTTCCACAAATTCGGGTCCCATCAACTTCCTTTCCCCTACTTCATCCCAAAAATCTAATGTTCGACACTGTTTTCTATATAATGCCTCAAAAGGATCCATCTTTATACAGGAATGAAAACTGTTATTATCAAAAAATTCAACCAAAGAATGATGTTGGTCCCAAAGTCCCTAGTAAACCGTAGTGAAAGCATGTAACATCTCCTCCAAGGTCTAGATTGTTCGTTTTGACTGCCCATCTGATTGCGGATGAAAAGCTGTACAAAAATTTAATTGAGTACCCCACGACTTATGAAGGACTTTCCAAAAGTTAGAAGTAAACCTGGGATCACCATCAGATACAATGGATAGGGGAACTCCATGTAACATGATATATCTTTAACATAAAACATAGATTGTATATCTAGATAGAAAGTATCTTGAATAGGAATGAAATATACAGATTTAGTCAATCGATCTATAATAACCCAGATTTCATTATTATCTAGAGATGTCTTTGGTAATCCAACAACGAAGTCCATAGATATGTTTTCCCATTTCCACTCTGGCAATGGTAAATACTGAATCATCCCTTTCGATAACTGCCACTCTAGTTTAACCTACTGACAAGTCAAACACTTCACAGTAAAATCCACAATATCTCTTTTCAATCAATCCCTCCAGTAATACACCTGCAGATCGCTGTACATCTTAGTACTACTAGGATTAACTAAAAACATGGAATTATGAGTTTCAAATTACAACTCATTCTTCAACAGTGAATCATAAGTCACCCATAATCTCTTTCAAAACCTCAAAACATAATCATTATCAATGTTAAAATCAGGAAACTTATCCTTCTGAACCAACTCTACCATTTTCTGCAACTCACTGTCTTCCTTCTATGCCTGCTTAATTTTGTCTGAGAGAGATGATATCACTGACACCTGAAACAAAACAGAAGAACTTCTTACACCCATAACTTCTATTCCAAATCTCATCAAATCAAAAACCAAAGGATCTCGTTCGAAACATAGCATGGTTAATAAAACATTACTTTTTCGACCCACAGCATCATCCACTTTATTTTCTTTTCCCGAATGGTATCGAATTATATAATCATAATCCTTGATTAATTCCAACCATCTTCTTTGTCTCATGTTCAATTATTTCTGAGTGAATATATACTTTAAAATTTTGTGATCAGTATATATTTCACACTTTACTCCATACAAATGATTCCTCCAAATTTTTAAAGTAAAAACAACAGCAGCTAATTCCAAATCATGTGTAGGGTAATTTAACTCATGATTTTTCAACTAAAGTGTAGCATAAGAAAATACTTGATCATTCTGCATTAGGACACAACCAATTCCTTTCATTAAAGCATTACTAGAGATAACAAACTCACTATTTCTGGAAGGCAATGCCAAAACGGGTGCATTCACCAATCTTATTTTCAATTCCTGAAAACAATCATCACATTCTTTTTTCCAAATGAACAAAACACCTTTATGAGTTAACATAGTCACTGGACTAGATAACCATTCAAAATTCTCAACAAACCTCTGGTAATAACCTACTAAACCATGAAACTATAGATCTTGGTTATATTTGTGGGTCTTGTCCATTCTTCAACAACTTTTTTTTAGCAGGATCAATAGTTATGGAATTTTTATAAACAATGTGACCAAGGAAATAAATTTGAAGTAAACAAAACTCACACTTTCTGAATTTCACAAATAGTTTATTTTCTTTTAAGGTTTGAAATAAACCCCTTAAATGACTTTCATGTTCCTATTTACTTTTAGAAAAAACCAAAATATCATCAATATACCCCACCACCCTTTATCACTTGAGTCAACTGAGCCATCACTGCCACAAACTGTTCAATTCTTATTCTGACCATCTCAAGATGCGGATTTGTAAGGTCATTTCCCTCTATATGCCATCCTAGCACAACTACCATGTTTCCTCTAAAAAACCATTCTGAACATAGAAATATTTTAGGTGAAGCGACATGGTAATATTTAAATGCTATATCATTTCAATCATACCATAAATTAATTTATGGACATGATTTACCAATACCCTAACTCCTAAAGTTGTCTAAAACGACCTCTGGTGCCAACTATAAAGACACAGCCTTAAAACATTACATAATCATGAATTAAATGGATAATTCACATTGAGGATCTTTTCAGGTTTAGAGATTTAGAGAATTAGGCCATAACGATTACATTATATCTCAAAATTTACAACGTAAACACTTCTACTTTGTTTCCATTTTTTCATAAAATATAAACTCTTCAAAAAATAACCATGACCAGTTCCATTTTTTAGATAGTATAACTTTTCTTTGATCCTATCTATGGCCCTATTCCACTTTAATTCCTATGAAAAACATTTCAAAAACTTTGGATAATCATAAAAAAGCTCAGTAAGGGATACACAATGAAGGAAACTATTATTTTTTCCAAATAACAAGCAAACCATGAATACTTAATCATAAGTAATACTTTTCACATTTATGAAGTAGTAAATATTCTTAACTGAATAAAATATCATTGATTACCCTTTTGTAACCAAAATATCACCATAAACCTCATATAAAGAGCACCTAACATATAAAGGTAACTTGGGAAATAAACATACATAAATGGAAAAACCATACGGTCGAATTCTACACATGTCACAAAATGGAATAGCCATACGGATGACTTTCATACCCAATTCATTGGAGGTTATTATGTAACCACCCATCCGAGTTTATCACGGCACCACCCGTCATTTGGTTTTTCACATAACCACTCGTCAAATATCCAAGTACCATTATAAAATAATAACACATACAAAAAATATAAAGGAAATAAAAAATTTCCAAATTTCAATCACAATATATTGACATAAAAAATCCATTACCAAATCCATTTTCAATACAAAAATACATGAAAGATTATATGGTATTTATATTGCTTTTAAAAACAATATGGCTTGTTAAGGAAGCCGGAGATCAAATAATACTTGCGGCGGTGGAAAGGTCGTTGTCACTGAGTAAGTTAAAAATAAATATACTATTTTCGTTTAGTAAAACGCTTCGTAGAGAAAATATTCCTTTTGAATAAAAGTAAAATTCAAAGGAGTTTATACACTGTATAAAATAAAGTTGTGTATAAAACAAAATATGCCTCAATAAAAGAAGATTGAGATGAACTCCCTTACCTCATGTCTTCCATGACTCTATCATTCATTAATGTCCTAAATAATAAACTAGAGTTAATTTCAACTTGCTTAAATTTTTTTTTTAAGTTCATTATTCCTTTTATATCACTTATTACCATGTTATTAACATTATGTAATAATTTAAGTTTATAACGATCGTTTTGTCGATATTTGGTACTTAAGTCAAAAATAAACTTCTTAAAATTACATGTTGTTCATGTGGTAAAATTTCCATTATCTCCAGAATTATATTCGTGATGTAGATATCATATATATCATATATATCTAGTATATATATTTATTTATAATAGTACATAACATTTAGAGGTAAGAAATTAAATGCACCATTCATGGAGACGATAAGTCGTAAGTATAATATCTTATATAATATCATTAAATCCATCCTTTATGCATCCCACTTATGGCATTAACGATTCAAATCACTTTGTGTGGGCGGTAGTCTACACTTCCTAAAATGAATTTATCGCGTTTATCCATTATGGAAGCCATAAAGGTATGCCATAAATGAAAAATACTAAAGCATAAGGGAAACATAATCATAGTATATTTCATATATAACTATAGTGACATCTTAATGGCCACCATGATAGGTGGTAGGAGATAATTGAACAGTCATCGTTTCGTGAGGCTGTAGTTCGACGTCCATAGAAACAGTATGTTCTTCACCCATTAGATGAAGGTGTGTGTAATTATAGCTCTAATCCTTCTAATAACAACATCCTATTATATTTATGATAATGGTTTTGTTACAAAATAATGTAATAAAAATATTTTAGGTGGTTGGAGAAACAAAATTATTCAAAATAACATAAGAGAAGACATTACCTTTAAATTGGGTAACTCCCCTTGGTTTGAACCGAAAGGGTTTTTTGAAGTTCTTTCTGCATAATGTAAGGCTTCTCAGATGAAGGAAGGGATCTTTGGAGATTATTTTAGTCTACTTTAGACGAGCTGAAGGGCTTGAAAAGTGTGAGAAATTGGTATGAAGTGAAGTCTTTTTATAAGGGAGACGAGGGGCTCTTTTGGAAAGCATGAAAATATTATTTTACTATATAATGATTTTCAGTTTCTAATGGTCAAAAAACCATTAAAGTCGAAGAAAAATTGTCCCATGTTTGATATAAAATCATCCAATAAGAATTATTCAATTATTTTATATTATTTGAAACATTATCTTCTTATTTATTTAAATTATTAATTAATCACATAAAAAACTGCAGCATCATTGTGTCATAAATAATTTTATTTATGAAATCCCTAAAAATTATAAAAAATTACCATGAAGTATGAAATATTCTTAGATTTATATTGAATATTTATAGTCAAAAAGATAAATTATAACCACATATAAAAATTGTTTTAGTATAACAATACATGTTTGTGACATTTTTATTTATACTTTAAATTAAAGGTATTAATGTCATTATCTTACCCAAGTGGCTCCATAGGGTCCCACAAATTTACCCATGGATTTTGCTGGTCGGACATTACTCATCCAATAAGTTTAGGACAAGTGAAAAGGTAATTTCATATTACTATAACCTTATTTTTACCTTTAATTACAGTAATTACCTTTAATCGAGGTTAATAAAACTTAAAAGTAACTATTGACCAGAAAATATGTTCATCCCATTGAACCAAATTTTACATACTAATGATAACCATGTATGTTAGATTCATGAAATTCAATTCACAGAAGCGGTAATGTTTTTTTTAGTTTAAAAGTTCTGTTTTTTATTAACTACCACTTAGGGGTATCACTATTCATCAAAAATTGATGTTTTTAAGAAATATACCAAAAATTCACCCTAAGTTATATTTGATATTCCGAATTCAAAAATGATGCCTATTTTAAAAAATTCAAAACACATAAGTTGCATTAATGATTTTTATATTTAATTACCTTTGTCATAACAAATAGTGTGTTTTTAAGAAATAACATATATCAAAATATTGACACTTGTGTGTGTCCAATTTCAAAGTGAAATTAATTATAATTAACACCATTGGATGAAATGATAAAGATATATTATAATTACACATTAAAACCAATTAAAAATATAATCTAACCATATAAATAAATTATATTAAAAGGAGGTTTTCAATTGAAATACAACATTTTTTCACTATTCAATAAAAAATGAACTTTATCGGAAAAGTACCAAAAATTGACCAAAAGTAAATTTTGATGTCCCGATTCTAAAGAAGAATTCTATTTGGTCAAATATAACATATAAGAGTGACCAAAACTATATTTAATGAGGTTTATCCAACAAAAGGTGATAAATTGACATTGTTGTGAATATTAGAGTATTTATGCTTAAAATTAGATTCATTCAAATTTTAAGCCTCTAAAATTTATTGGATAAATGTAAAAATAATTAACAAAACATATGTAATCATATTTTAGTTATTTATATTTATTCATGCCAATACAAATTCTACATGCTAACTACCATTTAAAATGATATTATTATATTATTAGTGTGCAAAGTATGATTTCCAAGAAACCTGTTGTTGCATATCAGGTATGCCATCGAACATAGAAACCCCATTAAAATAAAATTAATATTTAATTCAAAAATATTAATAAATATGAAAATGTCTTATTCATTATTTACCTGGGATGTTACAGGATGTGATTTCTTGTAATCATGCTAATGTATTAAAATAATGCACTGGCTCTAGGCGTCTGGGGTTGGGGCTTTACAGTTGGTATTAGAAAAATTTTAGCATTAAACCGTGAAACAAGAATTATATAAACATTGATTATAATTAATTACCGTAAGATATACATTGAGTATTAGTATAGAAGAACTTCCTATAATTTTGGTAATTTAAATATTTAGTTAATTTTCCAAGCCATACAACCCTGTCTGGATGCATGCAGGATAGGTAGTTCTGGCACAGATGTATTATAACAACCCTCATATTTTTATTACACACATATATATGATATATTACATAACAATGTTCTCTTGATACAACCTATAATATCAAGAGGCCTGGTGTCTTTGGGGATTAGAAACATTACATAACAACTTATACATAAAACACAACATCTTTATAGGAAGCATCCTTTACAAGACCACTGCATTCCCTCGCACATAACATTGCATGGGATAACCTGAAGAAATGCACAAGAAAGTGGTGAGGTACAAAGCAAGTAAGAGAGTAAACAAATTATAACATGAATACTACAATACATGTAGGTAAATAGGCATATAAATGGAGCGCAATATAAACATTAACATAAAGGCATGACATATCATGATTATCATAACATGGAAATGTGGCAACAACACTTAACATGGAATTATCTTGAGCCAAGGCTCATTGTACATGGTGAATTAGTAAACACTCATTAAACATGAAGTAAGAGTAAACACTCATTTAACTTGAATTATCATGAGTGATCACTCATTTCACATGATGTATCATGGTAAAATACATTTCCCAATGCATTGGAGCACTATCAGGGAGTACCCTTATTAAACGTATCATTTCATTCATAAGTGTGCCACAGGATCATAAAACATGGATTCTTTAAAAATCATAATTTATTCCATGATAGAGTACTGTGGAATTCATACATGAAACTATTTAAACAATAATTAAATTTTCATAATTGTTAATACCCTAGATAGAGAAATTTGCATGATATTCACTACACATTGACTTTGGCTTGGAAAATCGAGGTGCAATTTTGGAAGCATAAAGATGTTAAATAAGAATCACTAAAAATGGTTCATGAGAGAGAAGTGGGGTGTCTCATAATATTTACATGAAATGGAAATTAATGGGGTCATATTGATACATGTCACAAGATAAATAAAAGAATTTGGATTCCTAATACAAAAGAATTGCTTGAATGTAAATAAGGAGAAAGAACATCCTTACCAAATTTCGGCATGGTAATAGGTGTAAATAGGAGGCATTAATGAGAGAGAAAATGGAATATAATCAATGAAAAATAAAAAGGTAAGTATAAAGAAGGTGTGAAATCATACCCCAACATTTTTAATTGAAAATAAAAGGGCATAAAAATATTAAGAAACATGGATAAAATGAGAAATGAAGGAATACCTTACATGGAAGTGTGATCCCAAAGGATTGGGAGAGTCTTGAGAGAGGCTTCTTGGGAGCTTGGGGCTCCTTGGGAGGATTCTAGAGAGATTATTCAAAGTTTGGATGAACACCAAAGGCTTTTAGGGAAGAGGAAGTGGTATCTTGGATGCGTTTATATATGAAATGAGAGGAAATTAATTATTATTAAGATTTTGGACACCACACATTAAGCTAATCAAAACCACAAACTCATCCATGGTTTTTTACGATGGTTTTTTTCAAAGTGGATTTTAAAAAAAAATTATAAGGCCAATGTCCAAACTTCGTAGAATAATAGGGTTGCTTATGTGGAGACGAGTCACACTCTCAAGGAAATCAATTTAAAAAGATAAAATGTTTTATATGTCTTGAAGGGTCTACTAATTCTTTGTAAAATAAATCAAAAAAACCTATAATAAAATTATTTTAATGATAAAACATATAATTTATGACCATGGTATTTATAGTATTTTATTACATCACTATTGGGTCGTTATGATGTTGTAAAACACATTATATAATTAAAAGTTATTTAATTTTTACCCAAAATTTTCACTGTCTCCGAAAATAATGAAAAATTCGCCATTTGATATTTTTGACATCCTGATTGCAAAAAAAAAATATTCATTTTACCTAAATAATTTTATAAATATTTGAATTTTCACATTTAAAATAGAAACAAACATTTATCAAAAAAGTTTGGGTTTTGACAAAAACAACATTCAAACATTAATAAAAATTACAATTGCATTTATAAAATTTTACGATCATTTATATTTAATAAAATGTAATTTTTAAATAATAATAATATTTTATGAAAATATTACTTAATTCAAAAATCAATTATTTCATAAAAATAGATTTCTGAGTTTTACATTAACTAAAAATATTATATGTGCTTTAAAAACTATTTAAAAAGTAACAATAATAAAATAAATGTATATTATTTATAAAAATAATAATGTAAATGGTAATAGTACTTGGGTATTGATAAATTACCCCTTAAAATAGCTTCATAAGTCCTTATAGTAAGGTGTGCGATGGTGAAAGAATCTTGGGTGGCTTGGATAACATCACTCGAGTGGTAATCTCTATCAACATACACTTCTCTTGTAGGCAGCTCCACTCATGCTTATCTTATTCATGATTGGATTGGGCATGGTCAAAATAGAATCCCAAAGGTGCTACCTCCTTTCAATGCTCCAACAAATGGTCTTCATATGGAGCAAGTCTACTGGATTATCCCATTAATTCCTTTGTCTAAGTAAATTGGATTTCATAAAGCCCTATATTTATACTAATCATGTGATCACTATTCAACGTCTATATTAGCAATAGTCACAATTCATAATGGTATTTTAAATTCCAAAATCATAAAACCAAGGAAGTGCATATGTTTTAAATGATTATTATACATAATAATATATTTTGTTGGATTAATAGGAATTACCATTAATAAAAATGGGGTCATTACAATCATACCCCCTTAAGAAATGTCTCCCTTGAAATTTCCTTTTCCCACACTAAAATAGATGTTGGTAACTCTGCTTCATCACTTTCTCTGATTTGCATGTCACTTCTTCAAACTAGTGTTTTTTCCACAACACCTTGATGAGGGGCATTGTCTTATTTCATAGAACTTTTTCTCAATGATCTAAGATCTTAAATGATTCCTCTTCATAATAAAGATCATCCTATAACTATACTACCTTTGAAGAGAGTTCATGTGAAGGGACTGGTATGTACTAACTTAAGAGGGATACATGACAGACATCATGTAATTTTTCTATGGTAGCTGGAAGTGCTAGTCGATAGGCCATAGCCCCGACATAATCGAGAATATTGAAGGGGTCTGAGTAAGTAGGGCTTAACTTCCATTTCATTTCTAACCCAATGAACTTATTCTACATATATATTCATCAAATACCATGTCTCCAACTTTGAACTCAATTTATCTCCGAAAACTATCTTCATAACTCTTGTTTCGATTTTGTCCTACCTTGATTTGTTGCTGAATAGTTTTCACCTTCTCCCCCATTTCATCAACCATTTCAGGTCCTAGAAGCTTACGCTCAATGAATTCATCACAACATGCTGGTGTTCTACACCTTTTCTCATAAAGGACTTCATATGGTGCCATTCAAATGCTCGAGTGGAAACTGTTATTTTAGGATAATTTAACCAGGGGAAGATGTTGGTCCCATCCTCCTATGAAGTCTATAGAACATGATCATAACATATCTTCTAGTGTCTGAATAGTTCTATCAGATCGTCCATCAGTTTGAGGGTGATAGGTTGTACTAAAGTCATGATCAGTGCTTAGTACATGTTGTAGATTTTTCAATAACATCAAGGTACATCTAGGATCATGATCAGGTACAATAGAGAGTGGTACTCTATACAGCCTTACCACTCCTTTAATGAAAATCCATGAAATTTTATCTAATGAGAAGTCCTCTAGAATTGCAATAAAATGATCTTTCTTCATAAGACAATCCACAATGACCCATATAGAATTGTTTCCTCTAGATGTCCTTGGAAATCCAGTGACAAAGTCCATGGTAATGTTGTCCCACATCCATGTCGGTATGGGTAGTGGTTGCATCATCCCACAGGAATTTTCCTCTCAGCCTTCACTTTCTGAGATACCTGTAACTTTGATGTATATTTAGCAATATCCCTTTTCATATTGTCCCACAAAAATTTTTCTCGTAGATCTCGATACATCTTTGTGTTCACGGGTGAATATAGAGGGTTGAGCTATGTGCATCATTCAAAATCTCCATTATTATCTCTAGATTAGATGGTATAAATAATCGTGACCCAAATCTCATAATTCCATCCTTTTCAACCACCATCTCTAAGGATTTATCATTTTTGATAGCTTCCACCCTTTTCATAATTTCCACATCCTTTCTTTGAGCATCCTTTATTTTCTCCAAGTGGGATGGTTGAGTAATCATTTGACAAAAGATTTATGATGTTCCTACCTTATAGATTCCCATGTCCATCCTCTACAAATATAAGAAGATTGGATCCTTCTCAATTATCATCAATAACAGAATCATTGGATCCTTTATACTTATAGCATTTCCCATCATGTTCGCTTTCACAGGGTGATAATGGATTGAGCATTCATAATCCTTGATGAGTTATATCAATATTTATTGGAACATATTAAGTTATTTCTATGTGAAATTTTATTTGAGGATCATGTGATCAGTATATATCCCACACTTATCCCCATGGAGATAACGCCGCCAGATTTTCAATGAAATGATCATAATTGACAACTCTAGATCATGTGTGGGATAGTTTTGCCCATGGATTTTCAGCTTACTTGAGGAATAGGATATCACTTTATCATTCTTCATCAACACACAACCCATGCCCTTCTTCAAATCATCACTAAATACAACAAAAATTTCTCCACTTGTGGGTAATGTGAAAATATGCACAATGATAAGCCTCCTTTTTTAACTCTTTGATGATCTCTTCGAATTCATAAATCCAACAAAACATTACTCCCTTCTGAGTTATCTTAGTAATAGGGTTGGAAAATCATGAAAAACTTCTCACAAATCATAGACAATATCCAACTAACCCCAAGAAGCTACAGATATATGTTACTTATGTGGGCCTCATCCATCCTCCAATTGTAGAAGCCTTGGAGGGATCCACATATATCTCATTGGTTGTGATGATATGACCCATGAATGATACCTCCTTCAACCAAAACTCACACTTTCTTTACTTTTCAGAGAGATTCTTCTTTCGAAAGTTCTCTAGTATAGTTCTTAGTTACTCCTCATGATACTCCTTGGATTTGGATTATATTATAATATCATCTATAAAAGATACCAAAAATTTTTCAAGGTAATCTCTAAAGACTTTAATCATCATGTCCATGAAGATTGCTGGAGCATTACTAAGTCTGAAAGGAATTAATACGAATTCTTAGTGCATGTATGTTGTACAAAAATGAGTCTTGGGAATATCTTCCTTCTTCAGCCTTACATTGTAATATCCTGACTGCAAATCCACCTTTGAAAAGTACTTTTTTCCACGTAGCTTATTGAACAAGTCATCAATTTAAGGAAGAGGATACTTGTTCTTTCTCGTGACTTTGTTTAGCTCACAATAATGAATGCAAAGGCACATTGACCCATCCTTCTTCATGATGAAGAGGACAGGTGCACCCCAAGGGGATGCACTTTGTCATATAAACCCTTTATCCAAATTCTCATGTATTTGTTTCTTTATCTTCTGAAGCTCCACAACATCTATTCTATATGGATTCCTGGATATTGGAAATTCCCCATATATAAGATCAATTTAGAATTCAACAACTCTTCTAGGAAGAAGACCAGGGAATTCCTCAGGAAACACTTCAGCGAATTCTCTCACAATAGTCATATGGAGTCAATCATCTGAGATAGATACACATTCTCATTGGGAAATAATATCCACGCTTGAGATGATGGAGATAAAAAATATACATCCTCCACCTTTCACTGGTATAGAATTGGGGATCGATTCTCCAAAGGGAGAGTGATTTCCAACTCATGGAAATTTATGTTGGCTCTATAAAAGGAAATCCAATCCAAGATTTTAATTTCATCACATTCCACCAGAGGTAGTATGTCGAGGATCACCAGGAAGTTCAATCCACAGATTATGATAGGGGAGTATTTATATTAATGGGATGCAACGATTTAACCATTTGTCGTACTCAACGACATCTTTACATCCATTATTTGTGCTGGTGCTAGAATTATTCTACATATCATTCTGGATATAAAAGATTGCATAGAACTAAAATAAAAAATTAAGTTCTCTATTCTTGAATGAATAATTATGTACCTATCACCACTTTGATGTCGTGGTTCACTTCGGCAGTAGTGATGTAAAAATCTCTCCCTTTCTACCTAGGAGGTTTTTGGTTTCCTCCAAAAACCCTTGACATAGGGCACTGATTGGAAAGGTGCCCGAGTTCATTGCAATTAATTTAATGAACAACGCATTTAGAGTCAAACAGAGCATTCCTCTCCTCTTTAGTAGTTGAGGGTTTCTCGTGTCAGTAGTTAACAACTAGATGCCCTTCTCTTCTATACCTAAATCATTTCCTCCTCCCCTTCATGAAATTTTCAGGTTTCTTCTTTCTGCACCATTGCAAAGTAGGGTACTGGATATTCATTGCACCATTGTATTTATCAATCAAACCTCCAGGATTGATGTCCACCTTACACTTCTAATCCTCATGATACCCCCGAAATTCACAGATCTCAATTTCGACATTGAGGGCACATCAGACAATTTCCACATCTCAATCGAAGTCGTGGATCGATAGGGATTTCCATAGGCTAGGTTTTATCCCATCAAAGAAGCAGACAACCTTGCATTCGGGGGTAATGAAAAAGATAGATGCATATCTTACAAGACTTGTAATGTTTTCCTTATATGCTCTGACAGATTCATAATCTTTTTGCTTGAGGGAAATGAAGTCCCTTTCCACCTTATGTCAGAGGGTGTGTGGAAAATATTTATAAAAAAACATTTTTTGGAAATCCTTCCATTCCAACACCTCCATCTCCTCTTGAGGATTCTTATTTTTGATCAATGTCAACCATTGATTAGCATCACCATCCATGTGATAAGCATCTAGAAGGAAATTAAATTGTTCATAACATTGACGGATGGAGAATATATTCTCAATGGAGTTGATACATTTTTTGGTGATTGAGGGATCGTATGATCCATTAAAATTTAGATTCCTTTGTCTATTGAAGCACTAGATAGTGACTTTTTATTTCTTAGGGCGTTTGATTGTTCCTCCTGACCCATGTATTTATTCAATGCTTGAGTTAACTGAATGAGTATCATGAAAAAGTTCATGATTACTGCTCTAATTGGATTGGGAATCTCATTAGAACAATAATCACATTGATCATTGCATCGGCTGTTAGCCCGAGTCCTCCTATTACTGGCCATAGGCTGGAATAAAAGGAAATGTGGGGGAAACACATAAATTGTAATCCAAGGACAAAAATGGATGGCTTATAAATTACATTTATTCCTTAACTTTTGAATCTATAGGCTTTAATCTATATTTTTTAGGATCTACATTCTATTATATATTGTTAAGGGATTTTTTTTTAATTTCCTTAATAATGGTTCGTACTAATCTAGTGAGTTTAACAACGCATATAAACTGGGAGTGTCACAACCAAGAGTGCATCCTATCCCATTTTCAAGTACCAGGATACCCTGGGTAAAGCCTAAAACTCCATGTCGTGGTTTTCACCCCTTAGGTACATCTGTGCCAGAGCTGCCTCTACCTGCTCGTATCCTAACAAGGATATATTTGTTTGATAAAACATTTAATAAATACTAACCAAAACATAGGGATGTTACTATTATAATTAGTCTTTTCTCTAAGGATTCACTAGGGTTTTCTAATCATAATACAATAAAGAAAAAAATGTATCCTCTAATACCAACAATAACAACCATGATCTTTTTATTAGACACATATACATGATTTATTTCAGAAGAACCTTCACTTGATACAAGCTAGATGATTTATAGTTCTATTGTATTTTAAGATTAGGAACATTACATAACAAATGAGACATAAAACACAAATCATTGTTGCAAAAATCCTTCACATGACCACTATATTCACTCGTACTTAGCATTTCCTAGGAAATCCTGAGGACATGCATAAGAAAAGGGTGACCTATAAAGAATAGTAAGGGAGTAAACAATGTATAACATGAAGATTATAATATGTTATGGAAAATAGGTATATAAATGGAGATCAAGAGAAACAGTAACATAAAGACATGATATAGAATGATTATCATAACATTAAAATGTGGCAACAACACTTAACATGGAATTTGCATGAGACAAGGCTCATTGCACATGGAGAATTATTAACCCCTCATTGCACATTAAGCACGATTAAACCCTCATTGAACTTGAATTAAAATGATTCAACACTCATTTAACATTACGTATATTGAAACTATACTTTAACCAATACATTGGAGCACTATCAGGGGGAACCCTTCTTAAACATTTCATTTCATGCATAAGTGTGTTGCATGATCATATAACATGGATCCATTAAAAAATAATAATTTATTCCACAATAAAGGAATGTCGAATTTATACATTAAACTAGTAAAACAATATGTAAATGTGTATAAAGGTGAATACCTTTGATAGACAAATGGGCATGGTACTCACTACACAATTACTTTGCCTTAAAAATCACAATGCAATTTCGGTAGCATAACAGCGTGACATAAGAATTCATAAAAATGGTTTATGAGAGATAAAGGGGGTGTATCATCATATTTACCTGAATTGGTAAGTAAAGGGGTCATATAGATACATTTCTCAAGATAAATAATGGAAATTGGAATCATAATAAAAATGAATTTCTTGAATGTAGATGAGGAGAGAGAAATTCCTTACAGAATTTTGGCATGGTAACAGGTGTAAATGGGAGGCATTAATGAGAGATAAATGGGTATATCATCATTCAATCATAAATATGGTAGTATGGGGGAGGTGATAAATCATACCCCAATATTTATAATCTGAAATAAAATGGCATTACAATGTTAAGAAACATGGATAAAATGAGAAAGGAAGGAATTTCTTAAATGGAAGTGTGATCCCAAAGCCTTGGGAGAGGCTTGAGAGATGCTTCATGGTAGCTTGGGGCGCCTTTGGAGGATTCTAGAGAAATTAGAGAAGATTTTGGATGAAATCGAAAGTCCATGAGTGAAGAGTATGTGGGAGCTTGGGTGGGTTTATATAGGAAATGATAGGGAATTCATTAATATTTAAGTTTTGGACACCACACAATTAACTAATCAAAACCACAAACCAACTCATGGTTTTTGCCCTTGGTTTTTTCCAAAGGGGAGTGGAAAAAACGTTTTTTGATGATAATGGATGAACATCTTAAAATAATAGGGTTGCTTGCGTGGAGGTGAGTCACACTCTCAAGGAAATCAACTTCAAAAGATAAAATGTTTTATAATTCTTGTAGGGTCCACTAAATATTTGTAAAATAAATAAAATAATCCTAAAATCACATTATTTAAATGTAAAAACATATAACAGCCTAAAATAGTGTTCATAGTATTTTATTACATCACTATTGAGACATTATGATGTCATAAAAACATTATATAATTAAAAGGTATTTAATTTTTACCCATAAATTTGATTGTCTCTAAAAAATATAAAAATATAATTTTTGAATAATTTCAACATCGTGATTCCAAAAATAATATTTATTATATCTAAGTAATTTTTTAAACATGTGAATTTTCACTTATGAAAAACAAACCTATATTTGTCGAGAAATCATTGTTTTTTTACAAAAACAATATTCAAACATTAGTAAAAATTTCTATTACATTCATAAAATTAAATGATAATTTAAATTTAATAAAAATTAATTTAGAAATAATAATAATATTTTATTAAAATATTATTTAATTAAAAAATCCATTAATTCTAAAAAATTGATTTCAAAGTTGAATATTAATTAAAAATACTACTTGCACATTAAAAACTATTTACGAAGTAACAATAATAAAATAAAGGTATATTATTTATATGAAAATGATGAACATTGTAAGAGTACTAGGATATTGTTACATAACCCCTTAAAACTCCCGCATAAGACCTTTGAGTAAGGTGCATGATGGTGATATACTATTGGGGTGGCTCGGATAACATCGCTCAAGTGAGAATCTCTATCCACTTCACTTCCCCCATAGGTGGTTCCGCTCAAGCATAAAATTTTCAAGATTATATTGGGATTAGTCAAGTGTGAATCCCAAATATGCCAACTCTTTTATGATCTCTGAAAATTGGTCTTCATACAGGTCAAGTCTACTAGATGAGTCCATCACTTCCTTTGTTTGAGTAATTTGGATTTTTTAAAGCACTATATTTATACTAATCATGTGATCACTGTTCAATAGATATATTAGCAACTGTCACAATTCATAGTTGTCTTTTAAATACCAAAAACATAATACCAAGTAATTGAATGTGTATTTTATGATCATTCTACATAATTAATCATTTAATTAGATCAGGAGTAATTTTCATTATTAAATGTTTGGGTCATTACATGTATCTAGGGGTAAAACCCAAAAACACCACATTGAGGTAGACTCGAAAGGGAATAGATGCATGAGAATGGGCCTTGATTCCCTCTTAGTTATGACACTCATGGGGGATATTCTTGGGATAATTCATATTTTTTATACAAACCATTATGATGGATTTGTGAGTAAATATGTCGGAAAAGAAACCATTTTTAGGATTATGAGACTATATGTGTGAAAATCGTCAATTAATGTTGAGATTTTTCATAGTTTTTGGATTATAAATTATGATATGTTCTATCCTAGAGTATTTCATCATATATAAATGGAACACAGAAGAAGGAATGAGAACTCCAACAATATGAATGATCCAAAGAGTTTGAAGGATCATATCTTTCATGGTCATAAGCCAACATATAGAAGGGAAATATTCTCCTACATATTATCATTATATGAATAAATAGTATATTATGTTAATAAAATAAGTAAATAATTATCTGAGTTCTATGGATTTGAAATAAATCCATAGAAGAAGTGTATAGTATAGAGAAAAATGGAGAAAGGGGATAAGGGAAAGAAGGATTTTCCCATATGTGATAACTATGGAAGGAATCCCCCTAGGAAGTGCTTGAATAGAATGGTATTTTGTTATGAGTGTGGAAAATAAGGACAATGTGTTCTTGATTTCAAGGGTAAGAAAAATGTTTCAAATGTACAATGATTCATATGCAATGAGTTGGGACACTACGTGAATCAATGTCCCAATCATCATAGTATACCCCAAAAGATGATATTAGATAATAATCATGTTATGATAACACTATAGATAAAGAGGAATGACTTTTGATCTTGTGTTTTTATTAAAGAATTGTGTCATTTGAGTATTGTATTATTGATTTACATGTTAAAAGAATTATAGAGTATATAATGATTGTATTGTCATACTGTTTCATTAAGGATTTTAGATTGTATGGTACTATAAAAATCGACTCAATTGCAAGTTTATCTTTTTGGAAAATACCTAGCGGAGGAAATGACAAACCATAATATGGTTCTGATACTGGGATAGTGATTTTGGAATAAGAGATGATTGATTTGGATAAATTATATTGGATATTCTTGACATCTTGAAACTAATTAATTTTTTTTATTCCATAATTTTTGAAGGTTACAACATTTTTTGTTATAATGAGTATATCCATTATTCAATGTCTTATAGAATGAATAAGGAATTATATACATATTCAAATAAGGTTTTATGGTAATTCAGGGTGTTGTCATGTTTTAAGAAAATTAATTATGAAGTTATTCATATGTTATTACATGGAAAAATATATCTTCAATATGTTTACCTTCGTTAATAAATTGTGGAATATGAGTTTGGATAGAAGAAGCTTAGATAAGTCTAAAGGTTGGAATAAATTAAGTTGGACATTGGATAATATTGATTAAGTTTAAATAATTTCTTAAGATTAGTTTTGGATTTTTATTAAAATGAAAACCCAGAGGTTGGGTGACAACCCATCGCGTCTGTCGAGGATGTGAGACGTGAACCTTCAACTAGAGGGTCACAAGGGCACATCACCTACAACTGCCTACATGATATAATGGTCTGTATAATGAATTTTTTTAATTGGTCTGAAATATAAAATAAAATTATTTTTTTGAAACACTAAATGATTATGATTAATAGAATATTCTTGACTTCTATTGTCTTTTGGTGTGAAAGATGAGTTTGTGGTAGAAATTAGTTAAATGATGTAACTCTACTTATCAATTATTTTTTTTGCATTCTATGAAAAAATTAATTCTTAAACATTAGGTAATGTATCATAAACTGAAAAATGGTTTAACCTAATAACTTTTGTTTTGTTGAACAAATGATATTTTATATCGTAATAGATTAATGTATTTAAGGACCTCAATATTCTATTTATTGTTCACTTGTTTGTGATTAATGATTTCAACCACTCCCTATAAATATTTAAATTTTTCCATTAATTATGTGTCTCTAATTTCCACCAATGTTGACATATTTGGGGTCATAATTTAGTAGTGACTTTTTCATTTCCATTCCCCTCTTATTAAGACTAAATTTTAATAACCCTATTTCTGATATGGGTTTTCCACAAATGAGTTTTCTATTTTCGACATTTTATTTTCAAAGAATAATTTCTAATTGCGAGGAAACAATTTATTTAAGGATTTTAGAATGTAACACCCTAGTATTTCAAAATACATTATCCCTTTAAAGTAATTCAATAGCTTGGGCCACATGCATCACCAATTTTGAGTACACCACGACTTACCAATCAATCCCTTCAAAAAGAGGTTATAAATAGTATTAACTGAATTTTGATTTTTATTTATGTCATATAATTTTATCATCCATATTATGTGTTTCTTGGACATAATATAAGAACAAATTCAATTTTTTAGATAAAGTTAGTATTTTTTCAAAAATGAAATTTTACCACCTTTTAATGGAGAACCCTTTTTAAATGCAATATTTGAAACTTTTAGATATTCAATTTGACACAATAAACTTATTCTTTAGATAGAGGATAAAAATATTTATTCTGGATAATTGATTTGTGTCTTTTTGATAACTTTCATATTATGAGGAATAGAGAAAAATACTAAATTTTAATTGATAACAACATTATTAATCAAAATAATTTATAGTGATAAATTATAAATTTGAATGGTTTTGAAGTATAATTATATTTTATTTTTACCATTTAATACAATTTTGGTCATTGGATGTAATTTTACAGTTAAATTAGACATAAACACATATCAATATTTTGATAGTTTTTTACTTCTCAATAACCCGTTTTCTAGTATTGAAAATGGAAATTAATTTTAAATTAATTAATGAATCATCTGAATTTTTAATTTGGTAAAATAGAAATCATTTTTGATTTCGGAATATCAAAATTACATTAGAGTGAATTTTTTGTATTTTTCTGAAAACATTAAATTTCTGATGAATAGTAAAAAATACTGCATAATACATAAAAACCAACATTTTCATTTAAATAATAAATTTTAATTAATTTTTTTTATAAAATAGATAAATAATACATATATTATTACAATTTAATTAATTGGAGTCATTTTATAATGTCATTAGATATTTTAAATTTTAATGAACCATTTTAAGGTGGTTATACCCACCTTCTAGGCACAGTTACCGACCTTCTAGTCAGATTTTCTAATTTTCATAAAACATAATATTACCACTAATGTAAATTTAATTTCAAAAATTCGGGAGACACATTAGACATCATTAAGTAAATTGTGTTTCAATAGGATGAAAATATTTTTTGGTGAATAGTATCATTTGAGTTTTATTTACCACCATTAAAAGTAAATAATGTAATTAAAGTTAAATATAATAATAAAATAACTCCAAAACATGTCCTAATTCTATTGGATATATGTATTTTGACAAAAATCATTCTTGGGAAAAAAAATAATATCATTTTGATCCATTTGGGTAAGATTAGGAAATATATTATATTTTATTTAAAGAGGAGTTAAAAGTGTTAAATTCGATGTTTAATAACTAGAACATTTTTAATATAGGGATACACATAAGATAAATTAAACTATAAATATTTACTATAAATATAATAATATTTACTACATCATGGTATTTTATTTATAATTTTTATACATTAAATAATTAAATTTATTTATGACACAATGTTTATGTAGTAATTACCTTATTAATGGAAGATTACATTAATTGATTTCAGAAATATCAAAATAAATTTAAATTGATACTTATAATGACATCCAGTAATTTTATAGCAAAATATGAAATTTTAGGGTTGATTTAATGTATTTTTTCGAATTTATAAACTTTTTAAGACATTCACAAAAACCAAATACTAAATAGTGTCAAAATTGATATAAATGGCTTTTAGAAAAACTATATTATTAAATGATATAATATTAATTAAAATAAATGGTTCTATCCAAGGATATATATAATAATTTATATTTCATTAATGAACCACTTGAGGTTATCTTGTAAAATTATAGTAACTTTATTAACCATTTATTATTATAATACAAGAAGACATGGTTAAAGTTAAACTATTTAACTAAGGGTTAAATATAAAAGATAAGGTTAATATGGTGACCAAAACTTACATAAAACATATTGGATGAGAGGATATATACCCATCCCCACCATATCCTCTAAATAAATCATTTTGGAGCTATTATAAACCGAAAATAATTTTAGAATAAATTAATATTTCAAGCCTTTCCTAAAGTGCCCATCACATGCCTTATAAAAAAGTACTTCCCCTTCAATTCATGTCACACCTCCAAATCCATTTAGCTCGGACATCCCCTTCTCAAATATCCTTTCAACTACCCTTAATTCAACCAATATTACTTACTATGATCATAAATCCATCCAATGGAGCCCTTTTGTTCAAATCAAAAGGAAGCACCCGAAAAAGAGGTAATTTTTTCCTCACCTCTTTCAGTGTCTGTTTCTTCTTCTTCCACTTCCTCTTTATTTTTTCCCCATACTAGAATAATAACTCCAGTACATTCTACATAATTATAGGTTATTATAAATATGTTAAAATCATATTCATTATTCTTTCCATCCTATTAATGAAAAAGTCACCATACGTGCATACGTACGGCTGACCGTCTCCACGTCGGGGTGTAGTTTATTATTCAACCCTTCATTATTTGGATGGGGTTGATAATTATTATAATTAATTTAAATAATAAATATAACATGTTAATGATTTTTAATATATAATATACCATCCAATTAAACAATATTTTACCAATGATATAATGATATTGTCGCTCGTGCGTACGTACGATTTACCGTCTCCATCACGCGATGATATTCAACTTCATTGATCACGATTAATGAATTTTTATAATATTGTATATATTGAGTAAGAATGAGATATATGAAATAATATATATAGTTGAAGAATATATGTATATATATATTTGTAGATAAATATATTTTTTTTACTTACAATAGTACTATACGATATGAAAATAGAAACAACATTCATGCGTACCTACGGACTACCGTCTCTATGAACGATGCTTCCATTTCATATATCTATGTATTATAAATATTTATGTTCGGAATATATATGATATATAATATCATGTTTTATATTCTGAAAGTATGTAAATCAAGATCTAAGTGATACGATCAATAATAACAAGTTAAAACACGTAGGATAAATAAAGAGATTATTACATGAAATATTACATTAACAAGGAAATTATTATTAAATGGGTAGTATGAAGTCTCAAGTGAATCATATATCAAATCATAAATATTAATATTATTTTGATATAATATAATAACTTACTATTGTTATTATACAAGAGGTTAAATGTACCGTCGACAAAAGGAAAGTATAGGGCAAGGGTTAATTCCTCAATCTCAATATTATCTGAGATTGTTTATTGTAAGTCATTACTGGGATATTTTTATCATCCATGTCCATGTTTCATAAAAATGTTTTCAAACTGAATATTTTATGGTTTTTTGGAAGGAACACTTTAGTAAGATCAGAATTTTAAATGTTTTAATGATTTATTTTCCTATATCTTTTTAATTAATGTCTATATTTTAAAAAGGATTTTAAAGATTTATTAATATGGACATTATTGTTTTAAAATGTTAATTCCTTTCAATTGTTTCAAAGTGTTATTATAAACATTGATTCAAAAATATCTTTTAAATAAATTCTTTTATAAATTAATTAATTTTAAATGATTTCCAAAATGTATATTTATCTCAAAGTGTTTTACATTTCATCTTGAACAATGTCAACATAATTTACTGGAAATAATCATTGATTGAGGTTATATTTTTATACAATCATCCATATTGAATTGCATGATTTATTATTTTTTTGAATGTGGATGCTCTATTTTTATACCATTCATGGTTTATAGTTAACGTATTGACATTTCATATGCTAGTTTTAATATGATTGTTTATGTTATGTTTATAAATTTTCATATGAGGAATGCATTGGACATAGTAAGTGACTCGTGGGGCCCACTATTGCTCCTCAATGCATCAGTATGTCTCATGAGAAAAATTAGTGGCTTGAAACATGAAATTGAAAAAATGTTTATTTGTAGTCTTGGAAAGAGGCCTTGACTGTGTGGTTATGATGTATGACATTATGTATTCAATTTTTATGAAATTAGTTATTATATTTGATTATTCGACTAGTAGATTATCCATGTTCGTGTTTATATGGTAATATTTGATTTATTTTTTCCATTTTATGTTCACGGTTATGTTTAAAAGGATGTTGTTTTTTTTACACATATTTCATCAAGAATTTATAGCTTCTACTAAATTATTTACCCTTGCTGAGAATCTATTCTCACCAATTACTTTTGTTTTACATTTCCAGGATTCCATGAATTGTATTATGATTGATATGTAGGGTTAAGAAAAGGGTATAATTGTGCTATCAAAGTATTATTTATGTTGTGTTTTATGTTAGAAAGTGTATTGTAATGTTCACGTATGTAATCTATTTAACAAGACGGGTAAACTGATCGGTCTTTCAAGACTTGATTTCTTGTGGTCATGATAATGTATTAAAATAATGTACCGGCTCTAGGATTCTGGGGTTGGGGCATTACATATGCTTTATTGGGTGATTTTACTATTCATTTTACAGATTTACTATTCATAAGGGCTATATTACTATTCATATGGTCAAGTTACTATTTCATTAGTATAGGTTCTTTAACATATTGAAATATCATTTATTTCATTTTGTTCGTCATTTATAAAGCTTTTATAGTGTTATTAATGTGATTTTATGTGATTATACTATGTGAAATTACTATAATAAGGGTGAAATTCTATAAAAGTTTGGTTAATAATAGGGAGACCCATGTTGTGATGGTGTTTTGTTGGTGTTCATCTTTTTTACTTCTGTATTTATATTTTTTGTTCATTTGTTACCAAATTTTTATTTCATCATGTATATCTGATATATAGTTTCATCATGCCTATTTTTAGTTATATTAATATTATCACATTTTCTATTTGTTTAAGAAAAATTAATCCTAAGTGTCTTAATGTGATTCCCTAATCCTAGTAGCAATCCATGGTGATCTAGAACTCCATTTAGGGTTTTGGTAGTCTAGTTTGGGAATCTTTAGAATGAGGGACCAGTGTTGGATTGTTACAATGTTCATATGTAGTTTACATAGTGGAATATTTTATTAGAAATACCACATAATCTCTATCTTAACAATGCATTTTTTTGTTTTCCTATATATACAAATATTAGCATGTTTTTCAATAATTTTCTCTAATATTAATTTAAAAATATTAATTAAACCCTACCCTCATACATAAATTAGTTCCCCATATATTTCATATATAAAATAACATTATTTATATAATATTAAATACTTATCTTTAATATCCTCTGAAGAAGATTAGTGAATTAGTTTTTTCTGAAACAATATACCTAGACAAATGAATCATAAATGGTCTACATCATCTCGAAAAAATTTCATCATAATTAGATACCACCTTAGACATGTAAAACTAAAAATGATTCTTCATTTCTCAGGGAATGTAACACATAATAAAATATGATCTTAGATGATTCATAAGTAAAAACAAGGGAGATATATGTCCACAATTATAATACGTCATATAATATGTACATGTTTATGAGATCATGAACATAACATAAATAGATCATACCTAATCCATCGTAGATCATATACATGAATAATGGAATAAAACATTATCATTTCAAACAACATGAATCCTATTACTAGAAAATATTCATAAATAATTCATGGAATTTGAATCCAAAACAAATGGATATAAATATTTTATAAATTTGTGTCACCGTAAGAGGAATATAAACCATTTCATATGTAAGGGTTAAAAAATTCCATCAAATAATAGTGTATATTGAAATATAAAATTATTTCCTAAATAAAAATAGATGAGTAATCATCACATATTTCCCATAGTGGATCGGGCACATCAACATGTTTCCTATAGTGGATCAAGCACATAAACCCGTTTTCCATAATTATATCATGATATATAAAACATTACCAATGTATTAAAGTGAAAAATTATTTTAGGATCAAACATAATTTAATTAAAACCATTAATATGTGCACCAAAATATCACAAATCATTCATCATAAAATTATATCATAATACGTGGCAAGAAAATGCCTTTGATTTATATTTCATCATTTAATCATATAATAAGCTATTAAAAATAAATGAGTTTTAGTAAAATATGGTGATCATAATCATAACCCTCAGCATAATTTCTAATGATGACATAATTGAATCTTATCATTGAATAAAACATAACTAACATCAAATAATCTAATCATACAAAAAAATACATTTAAAATTAACTGTAATATTTCATTATTATAATACCATTTTATTTTTAAAATATCTTCATTAAAATATAAAAAATATCCATGATATTTTCTAAATAATTTTATTTTAAAAGTACAAAGTAAAATTTTAATGGAATCGTCAAATCATTTAGTGTTCATTATGGTGGTAAATTTAGTTCATTCAATATTCTATTAATTAATGATTTATTTCACATTTTTTAATAATTTAAAACTGCCTCATTTTGGAAACAAAAAGAAGATAACATTAGATTTTTAAAAAAAATAAAACATGGGACCAAATTACATTAAAATTTCATACCATAATAGTGAATAAAATCCTAAAATATTTTAATTAAATTGTCTAGATGGAATAAAAAAAATCTATACGAAACAGTAAATCATGGCCAGTTTTTCTAAATAAAATTGATTTTTTAAATACATAAATCGTGGAAATCTAATGGAAAACAACTATTTCTATGAAATTACCATATTATAAGAAAAATTAAATGAATTTATAAGTTAAGGATTATATAATTTTCTCAATGTAAATTCAAGCATTAACAATTCCGACTGAAATGTGATTGAGATGTAAATCCATTACCTCAAGTCTCATCATTCCTCTTACATGTTCTATCTTCATATATAATAAAAATTTAATTTTTATAAATGTATTAAATATCCATACTCATAAATATATTACCTCATATGATATACTTATTATATCATACCATTCATTAATTAACAATTTGTTATTAAAAAAACATTACTATGTGACAATTTCATTGTTTCTCATGCATGATTAAGTTAAGTATTAGCAATAATTATAATATTATCAAGGTTACATTATTTAAATAAGTATAATAATGATTTATATATGAAATATTTTAATTTTATATATATATATATATATATATTCTATCATTCATAAATTATATAGATAAAAAATTATTTACACATTTAACGGCGATGGTTGGTTATACACATACATGAATTATATTATCACCATTTTAATGGATGTAATTAAATAATGGTAAATAATAATAAATTTTTACATAAATATTATTTAATAATATATATCAAAAATATTCATTAAAAAGTCGTTATTTCTATCCGGGTAAATAGGATATTAAAATGAACATCATTTCTTCATGAAAGTTGTAGTCATAATGTACACATTTGGGGCATTAATAGTTTCTTTGAGATTGGAATTTTCATAGAAAAATATGATATTTCAATTAAAAATACTAATTATATAAAATTATATATATATATATTTATTTATTTATTTATTTAACACATCATAATAAAAATCAATGAACTATGGAGAAGGAAAATGAATTGTATCACTATTTTGAGATGGTAGTCCACATGTATGCACAAGAAATACTTTCTCTTCATATTTTATTGAATATATGGTAGATATTGTTGGTTACATAAAAATTATAACAGCTATGTAAATTTATGATACATAATTTTTTATTTTATAATGAATGTCATATATTTAAATGACATAGAAGAAGGAATAATTTTACAGTGGTTATATAAGTTGACTACCAATTCTTTGGTATAACTCCTTTAAATCATTTCATAAGGAACACATGGATGGGTTTGTTTAGATAAAAATATATATAATTCTTGTATAGTAATTTTAAGAGAATAATCACTACTAGAAAAACATGTATTTGCGACGGGTCATTTGCGACGGGATCCCGTAGCAAATGGACTTTTGCGACGGGGGGCCGTCACAAATCGCCCGTTGCGGAAAACGCCGTCGCAGCAACAATTATTTGCGACATGCCAGTCGCTAAAGATATTATTTGTGACGGGGATCCTTCCTGTCGCAAATATTACTCCGTATATATGTAAAAACTTTTAAAAATAGTAATTGCGACGGGGCCCGTCGAAATACTATTTGCGATGGGCCCCATCGCAATTACTATTTTTTAAAAAAATAAAAAACTATTATTAAATTATTTTAATGAATATCATAATAATACTCTTTGCGATGGGCATAGTATCTCGTCGCAAATACAATAAAAAAAGAAAAATATTAAATTATTGACAAATTATTTTATATAATATAATAATAATCCAATTATAATTCAAAAATAAAAAATATTAAAATATGAAAAAATGATTTTAATTAATATAATAATAGAATTATAATTCACAAATAAAAATAAGAAATTATTAATAAATTATTTTATTTAATATAATAATAATAGAATTATAATTCAAAAATATAATATAATAGAATATTAATAAATTATTTAATTAATATAATAATATTAGAATTATAATTCATAAATAAAAAAATATTAATAAGTTATTTTAATTAATATAAAAATAGTAGAATAATTTGACATTCAAATATTAAAATAATTCAAATATTACAAAAAAAATATAATTAAATTATAATGGTATAAAATTTTAATATATATATATATAATTTAATATTATAAAATATAAATAATATTACTATTCATATTAATATTTTTATTTCGAAATATCATATTATTAATATTTTATAATGAGACAGAAACTACAAATAGAAAAAAATTCATATTTTGATTTAACAAACTTTATAACATAAAAACAAACTCTAATGTGAAGGAGGGGGGAGGGGGGATGTACAGATGCCGGTGGAGGAAACTCCATCCCTAAATCATGAGTGAGTCGGCGCATGTACTCCATCTGCTCCTGGTGCTGCTGCTGCCACCGACTCATCTGCTCCTTGTACAACTGTTGTTGGCATCGACGCTCTTCCTCATGCTGCTGCTGCTGATGCATCTGCTCCCGCTCTTGTCAGAGACTCTCTATCAGTGCTGTCTGAGATTGCAACTGATCCTCATACTATGTAGCAGAAGAAGATGTACGAGCTCCTCTCGAGCTGGACACCGACATCGCAGCACTGCCATAATAATCTCTGGGGGTCAGTCGAGAGATAATACCAACTACCCGTCCCTTCTCGAAAGCATATTGGGTGGCCTGCATCCATGTCGCCTCATCAAACTGACGGCCAATGGTCTAATCTGATGACTCGGCCTGACTCTCAGGCCGGGTCTGTGATGCTGCGGCCTCATATGACTCCTGTAGTTGCAATTTATAATTAAAATTTTGAAGTTATTATATGCAGTTAATTTTTAAACTTAAAAACAAATAATACTGACCACGATGTGATTCTGATGATCACCTCTGAGCTCCCCAGTAGAAGGATCACTATACATCCTCTGATATACGTCGTACTCCGTAATATCGGGGTGCTCGACAGCCTATAAGAATAAAAAATAAACTGTTAATATTTATAGTTATATAAAATATTTATAAATAATGTACGTACTAGATGTTGTCTATGAGTACTGAAGGAACGACTCCCAGCTCGATGAGTCACCTCATGTCTCCCCCGATTCTGCCTCCCCACCGATGATCTCCTCTGAAAGGCACCACTCAACCAGTGCGCACATAATCCATCCCATACATGGGATGAAATGTACTCTAGTCAGTGTGCTCTACATTACTCGTCAAAATCTGACACTCCCGCTTTCTTTGTTGAAGCTTTTCTAAAATTGTGCAAAAACTGACGAAAGTGATCACGCATGGCCACCTCCCATGCCATGTGGATGGCGTCATGCATGGTATCCTCGATCAGATACCATAAACCCTAAAAATATATTAAAATATCAAGTTAGAAATGAAATAATTTTCAAAATAAAAATTATTTATTTACGTACGTACCAACTAGTGGCCGAACATGGCCTGCTGCACATCAATGGGAATCTGCTCCCATGTGGTCCACGACTGAGATAAATAGTTGCGCAAAATAGCGCTACCCTGTCCGACTGCTATATGCGGAAAACTGTAAAAATAATAAACATTTATTATGTGAATAGATTAATGAAATCTTAGTCAAATCCACAGATTATCACACAGGTTATCACACCTCCTTGTGTGTGGATCAAACCCAAGACGTGGATGTCGCTCAGGGATGGGGTCAGGAATCATCAATCTTGCAAGACTGCGCCCCCTCCGCATACTCCGTGGAGCGCCTACAGGCTGAGGGTCATCTGCCAGCAACTCATCTGCATCGAAAGGCAGGTCAGCATCTACCAACTCACGAAATGTGGCGTCATCCATCTGAAACAGAAAATGTTAATGTTGTTAGAAAATAATTGATAATTACTATTATATATACATATATATATATATATATATATATATATGATTTTATATAACTACCATGGAATTCTATCAGTGTTCATCTTCATTATCTTCTTCATATATGTCAATGTCATCTTCATATTCCTCCTAAACATCATCGATATCTATTCGAGTTCTAGTTGCTTCATCTCTTACCATTTCAAATTCATTTGTGACATCATTAACATCATCATCATCACCAACTCTTAAATGTGGAGTGTCGTCATCGATACTCATGTTTCTTTGTAAAAAAGATTGATTTTGAGTACTCTCTTGAAAAACTTCAATTATTTTCACATCCGTGAAAGCATATTCACTTTGACTAAACTGATTGTCTCGAATTTTGATTTTTATTACACTCCACCAATCAGTCAAGTCTCTTAATGTAGGACAGTACTTTGCGTAATAAAATTTATGTGCTTGTTGATCCAATAAGAATGATTCATTTACTGCGAGAACACTTTTACATTTAATATCGATAATTCCATGAGTCGGTTGAACACGCACTCCTCTCTCTGTATCCATCCACCGACATTTGAACATGGTTATGTAATGTTGTCCAAGATAATAGAGTTCAATGATGTCATCATGTATGCCATAGAAGTCAACTTCATTTTCTCGATGATGAGATCATCTCAAGCTAACTCCATTTTTCATTGTTTTTTTCGATTCCCCATATGCATGTGTGTGAAATCGAAATCCTTTCACCACATATGCATTATAAGTTTTAACAAGTTTGGAAGGTGGGTAACTCAATATACACAGTCGTTTGTCAATTTTATCCGCATGTCGAGACACCTGAAAATTTGTGAAATAATTATCAATATAGTAAACTATACATTGAATGAGTTGCTAAAAGATAAATAATTTATGTTACCAGTTTTTGAAACCACTGAGAGAAATCTTTCAGTCGGCGTTCTTCGAGAGCAGCTGGTGTAATTTGTCGAATTTGTTTCTTGATATGATTATCATAAAACCTATAAAAACTAATGTTATTTACTGTAACATAAATGATAGAATAAGTGATATAAACACTTACAGTACAACTGATGTCATCTCTTCACAGTTGATCAGAACATATGTATGAGCTCTGTGATGTTCATCATCCAAAAGCCAGCATTCATAAACTCCACCAAAACTAAGCTCTGGCTGGTTGAAAATAGGTAATTGATTGTCGATTTCATTAATATTTGTCTCGTTCCATCCCATTTGGTTGTGTTTTGAAGGATACTCATATTTAAAATAATGGGAGTAGAAACAAAATATTTCCTCTTGCAAATAAGCTTCTACAATAGATCCTTTAATAGATTCTTTGTTATGTACTTTTATTTTCAATTTTTGCATGCATCTTTCAAATGTGTACATCCATCGAAACTGTACTGGACCTCCACATTTTGCTTCATATGGAAAATGTAACATCAAATGTTCCATTGAGTTGAAGAAATATGGTGGAAATATTTTTTCCATTTTAAATATAAATACAACAACATCTTCTTCAAGTTTGCATAGAGCATCATAATCTGCTGTAGCTGGACAAATTTCCTGAAAAAAATGAGACATGTCTGTTATGGAATCCCAAATCACAGAATTCAACAGACCTCTTAATGCAATGGGTAGAAGTCTTTCCATTATAACATGACAATCATGACTTTTAACTCCAGTAATATGACCATTCTTTACACATCTAACCAAATTGGATGCACAGCCATCTGGAAGTCTCAAATCTGCAATCCACTGACAATATAATAAACGGTTTTCTTTAGACAGTGTATAAGCTGCTTTTGGTTTCAGTAACATTTATGTTCTGACATTCTCAAACAGTTCCAGTTCTGGACGCCTGCAAATTTGGGCAAGATCTAAAAATGCATTTATATTGTCATTTCTCTTTCCTGGCCTATCCAAAACTGTATGAAACAAATTATCAAAATAGTTCTTCTCAATATGCATGAAATCTAACATGTGTCGGACCAACAAATCAGACCAATATGGCAAATCCCAAAATATGCTACGTTTAATCCAATTGAGTTCTTTTCCAAAACCATAAATTTTTTGTTGGTTTATTATGGTTCCAAAAGTGATGGGAGGTAATGAAAATACAACTGATTTTAACTCCGAACCTGATATCATTTTTGGAGGCCCATCCCTTTCAACTGTTCCTTTTCTGAAATGAGATCATTTTCTGTGAAAAGGATGATCAGCTGGAAGAAATCTGCGATAACAGTCAAAATAAGAAGGTTTCTTTCCATGAATGAGCATAAATGCTTTGTTCTCTCCCATATAGTAAGGACAAGATTTCTGAACATGTTTACTCCAGCCAGATAACATCCCATAAGCTAGGAAGTCACTAATTGTCCACATCAATGCTGCTCTCAGTATGAAATTGTGTTTCGTTGCAACATCATATGTACTGACACCAGTAATCCACAATAAACTTAATTCATCAATCAATGGTTTCAAATAAACATCAATATTTTTCTTCAGATGTCCTGGAATTAGTAAAGTCAAAAAGATATATGGCTCCTTCATCAACATCCATGGAGGTAAATTGTACGGAGTTAAAAAAACAGGCCAACATAAATATTGACTACCATAAGATCCGAACGGACAGAAACCATCAGTGGAAAGACCCAGTCAAACATTTATAGCTTCTAAAGCAAAAGATGGATGCAATCTATCAAAATGTTTCCATGAATCACCATCAGCTAGATGATTCAAGATTTTATCGGTTGAAATATTCTCTTTATGCCATGACATCATTGTCGATGTATTCATTGACATGAATAAACGCTGAAGTCTGGATGTAAGCGGAGAATATCTCAACTGTTTTACAGGAATCAAACCAGACTTCCCATGTTGTCCTTCTTTATATCTCAGTTTCCCACATGTGGGAAAACTATCCAACAACTCATTTTCCCCAGAATATAAAATGCAGTCATTTGAACATGCATGAATATTCTGACAAGTAAGTCCCAAATTTCGAACCAGCCTCTTACTCTCATAGTAATTTGCAGGAAAAAACATTTCCTTCGTTTAACAGTGTTTTAAGCAAAGAAAATATCTGGTCAAAACAGGTGTTTGACATTCCGTTATCTGATTTTATAGCCATAAATTTTGCAACTGCTTCTAATTTTCTCATCTAGCAGCCAGGATATAATGCATCCTCAGCAGACCTCAACAACTCATAAAATTCAGACGGTGCCAACTCATGATTTGAATCTATATTAGCTGGAGTTTCTGTATGTTGAACAGATGAACCAGCAACATCATGTACTAAATCTTGAAACTGGGATGGATCCAGAATAAAGTTGGTATCACCTGCTCTAGAACTGCGTTCACCATGTTGATACCAAAAAACATAATCTGGATGAAAACTAAAATGCAAGAGATGTCCCCCCACTTTTTCAAACGTTTTAAACGTTCTCAATGCACATTTTCTACAAGGTCATTTTATTTTGCCTTCTGAAACAAATTCTGGATTTGATGCCGCAAATGATAAAAAAGTCTCCACACCCTCTACATATACTATATTTAAACCAGAACCGTTTGGATTTCTACATTGATTTATCCATATGTGGTCACCTAATAATAATTGTTGATGACCTCGTTGTTCCATATTTTTCTATAAAATATAAAAGCATTTCTGGTTTTGAATAATTTGTTAGAAAAAACACTCAAGCAAGGATAATTATAGAGTTTACATCATACATGACTGATGAAAACTTTATATTGAGATAGAACTAAAAATTGACCATTTAAGAATTGAATATGTTGAGAATAAAGCAAAACATGTTACAAATATTGATAATTTTAATATTATATAAATTTTTTATTATTTTCATAGTACTAATATTATTTTTTCATAAATATAAATTATGTAATAATAACATTATTACATTATTAGTATATTTTATTATTAATATTAAAATAATATAATTTTCTATATTATATACAATTCTTCTTTCATCTGTGTGTTTAACATTCTGTCTCCACATGTAATATTTGTATTCACTTTCACCTCTCCATTAGTGATTAGGTTGATAATTATGAAAAAGAATGCAAATATTACATGTGGAGACAGAAAACACACAGATGAAAGGAGAATTGTATATAATATAGAAAATTATATTATTTTAATATTAATAATAAAATATATTAATAATGTAATAATTTAATTATTCCTAATTATTGGTAATTATTCCTAATTATTGGAAATTATTCCTAATTATTGGTAATTATTCCTAATTATTGGTAATTATTCCAAATTGTTGGTAATTACCAATAATTAGAAATAATAACATTATTAGTATATTTTATTATTAATATTAAAATAATATAATTTTCTATATTATATACAATTCTCCTTTCATCTGTGTGTTTTCTATCTCCACATACAAATATTACATGTGGAGACAGAAAACACACAGCTGAAAGGAGAATTGTATATAATATAAAAAATTATATTATTTTAATATTAAAAATAAAATATACTAATAATGTAATAATGTTATTATTCCTAATTATTGGTAATTATTCCTAATTATTGGTAATTCTTACTAATTATTGATAATTATTACTAATTATTGGTAATCGTTGTGAATCATTACTAATTATTGGTAATTATTCCTAATTATTGGTAATTATTTATAATTATTGGTAATTATTCCTAATTGTTAGTAATTATTCCTAATTATTGGTAATTATTCCAAATTATTGGTAATTATTCCGAATTATTGGTAATTATTGGTAATTATTGATAATTTTTGGTAATTATTATTAATTATTACTAATTATTGATTATTATTACTAATTATTGTTAATTATTACCAATTATTGGTAATTATTACTAATTATTACTAATTATTAGTAATTATTACTAATTATTGGTATTTATTACTAATTATTACTAATTATTGGTAATTATTATTAATTATTACTAATTAGTGGTAATTATTGGTAATTATTAATAATTATTACCAATTATTACTAATTATTAGTAATAATTGGTAATTATTGGTAATTATTTCTAACTAATAGTAATTACTGGTAATTATTTCTAATTATTACTAAATATTGGTAATTATTACTAATTATTGGTAATTATTACTAATTATTGGTAATTATTACTAATTGTTGGTAATTATTACTAATTATTGGTAATTATTACTAATTATTACTAATTATTGGTAATTATTACTAATGATTACTAATTATTGGTAATTATTATTAATTATTACTAATTATTGGTAATTATGATTAAATATTACTAATTATGAATAATTATCGGTAATTATTTCTAATTATGGCTAATTATTGGTAATTATTACTAATTATTGGTAATTATTACCGATTGTTACTAATTATTGGTAATTATTACTAATTATGGATAATTAATGGTAATTATATGTAATTATTACTAATTATGGGTAATTATTGGTAATTATTACTAATTATGGGTAATTATTGGTAATTATTACTAATTATGGATAATTATTGGTAATTATTACTAATTATGGTTAATTAATGGTAATTATTACTAATTATTGATAATTATTGGAAATTATTACTAATTATTGGTAATTATTTGTAATTATTCCTAATAATTGGAAATTATTACTAATTATTGCTAATTATTGGTAATTATTATTAATTATTACTAATTATTAGTAATTATTGGTAATTATTGGTAATTATTACTAATTATTGCTAATTATTGGTAATTATTATTAATTGTTACTAATTATTAGTAATTATTGGTAATTATTACTAATTATTACTAATTATTGGTAATTATTACTAATTATTACTATTTAGTACTAAATATTGGTAATTATTGGTAAATATTACTAATTATGGGTAATTATTACTAATTATTGCAAATTATAAGTAATTATTACTAATTATTGTTAATTATTAGTAATTATTACTAATTATTACAAATTATGGGTAATTATTGGAAATTATTACTAATTATTGGTAATTATTACTAATTATTAGTAATTATTACTAATTATTACTAATTATTAGTATTTATTGGTAATTATTACTAATTATTCGTAATTATTGGTAATTATTACTAATTATTTCTAATTATTGGTATTTATTACTTATTACTAATTATTTATTACTAATTATTAGTAATTATTACTAATTATTACTAATTATTGGTAAATATTGGTAATTATAACTAATTATTCCTAATTATTGGTATTTATTACTAATTATTAGCATTTATTCTTAATTATTGGAAATTATTACTAATTATTCCTAATTACCATTAACTATGAACAATGAATACTAATAATTTAAATTTATTAAGTAACAAAACAATGTAAACATAATTAAATTACAACTAATTAAAAATAATTGAAACTAACAAAAAATTTAAAATAAATATTAAATTAAAATAAACATAAATACCTTTAAAATTGATCTGAGGTTGATCTCTGAGCGTTGTTGAAAACTTCATTATCAACTCCGAAAAAAAAGTAAACTTAAGAAACGCTGAACTCTAAAAATAGAGTTTTGAGAGAAGGAGAAGATGGAGTTTGAGAATGAATGAAAAAAACGGATGGCGGTATTTATAGGTTATATTATTTGCGACGGGACTATTTGTGACGGGGTACCCCTCGCAAATAGTATTATTTGCGACGGTACCCGTCGCAAATACCTTGGCTCTCATTTATTACAGTCAACGGTTAAATAGTTATTTGCGACGGGTACCATCGCAAATAATAACCTGCCGACATACTATTTGCGACAGGGGTATATTCCCGTCGCAAATATCTATTACCGCCGCCGGTATTTGTGACAGGGGTATATTCCCGTCACAAATAGCTATTACCGCCGCAGGTTTTTTGTGACGGGCGGTTACCGCCCGTTGAAAATAACTTTCCTGTGATTTGGTGCGCAAAGCGCGCCAGTCCTTTTGCGACGGGGAAAGCTAACTCGTCGCAAATACCTACTTATTTGTGACGGGCAAATTCCCCCATCGCAAATAAGTTTCTAACGGGACTATTTGTGACAGTATTTATCCACGTCGCAAATGCCCATTTTTCCCGTAGTGAATGTTTCATTTTATCATCAACAAAAATGGATCAATGGTTTTGGGGAGATAGAATATGAGGAATCCTTTTATAATCATAGAGACATGGACACGTGGAATTTCATAAGGTGTTAAATTAATATTATTTAATTTTATTTTTTATTTAGGTAAAAATTGATATATTTATAATATATGTTATGTATATGTTTAAAAAATTTCATACAATAACTATTATACATTTTTGGGTAATCTTATCACACTTATCTCTTAGTTTTATCTCTCATTATAGATTTTAACATGTACTATGATAAAAATTGATTTTTAATCTTAAATGATTTAGAATGATTATGTAATATAAAATGTGACCCAAAAATTATGAATATTATTATTTTAAATCATATCCCTTTATATTTTAGAAATATAATATTTTTATGAATTTTTAAACCATTAGTAAAATGTTATTTTCTTATATAATATAATTAATGTTATTTTAGGGAATACATGATAGGTTATAATATAACATGTGTCACTCATTTTGAATTATTCCAAAATGAAATGGTGTTGATGATAAAGAATTTATGGTTATAATATAATTATTAAATAATATTTTTATATTTTTATATATCAGTTTAAATATTATATTTTAGTTTAACCCTAAGGTTGAAAAATTTTAAACCTAACCATGGTTTGGAGAGTTTCAATACATACAGGTTGTGCTGTTACATACAAGTTAAAAATTCCTCATAAATGGACATGGGATGAAATGTTTGACCTTTGCTAATACATATTGACATTTTTCAGGATTATTTTGATTTTTAATTTTTCAATAAAATATTATTTAACATAAATTAAGAATACTGAAAATTTTATAAACAATTAATAAAATACAACAATGAAAATAATTATAGTAATTTTATTTTAATATAATCCATTTAAACATAAATAATATAAAATATTTATCATTATAAATAACTGTTAACATTAAATTTCCCAAAAAAATTGTGTTTTTATAATAATTTACAATATTTTATCACTACAATCATAAGAAATGTGACTTTTTTCTTAAGAATTTACCATAATTATTTTACCACTAATAATTTTAAATAAATCTACATGATATGAAATGGAATTAATATTTAAATTTATCTTTTATAACTAATTTTATCATCTTATAATTCATATATAATTATTTTTAAAAAAATTTAATGTCAATAGAGTGACATTTTGTATTAGCTATTTTAGAAAAAATAATTTAATGTTCATAATCAAGGAAAACTATGACATTTCACAAATGAAAAATGTCCTATTAATAAAATTCGGTCCTACTGAATGAAAATATTTAATCCATTTTATGAAATTGAATTTAGTAATATAAATATATGTAATTATAAATTAAACCTACAAAATGTGACTGAATGTTGTTTTTCATAATTATTTTTGTTATATATATTTTTAAACAATGTCGGTCATAAAATTAATTCCAATGTCCTCAATTAGATAAATCCTAAAATAATTAATCTAGATATAATTTAAAAATAAATTTTAAAAAATTGACCTTTTTAGATTGTTTTAATAAAAAGTTATATTAAAATAAAATTTATTATTTTTCACTATTCACTAAAAACTAGTTTTTTATGAAAATCATAAAAAAATTTATTTATTATTTTTAAAATGATTATTTTAAAAAAACTATAATATTCTTAAATAATTTTTATAAAAGTTCCAGAAATTAATTATATAATTTATTCATAAAAACATATCATTTTTTATGAATAATCTATTTTTTAATCATATATTGACTTTACTAATAACAAATTTTCTTCACTTAAAACCTTTATAAATATTTCAATTTAAAATTTTTTCATTATTATTCAATATAATTATTTAAAAACAACCTTATAGTGGTGTAAAATATTGCATTTTTTAGACTAGAGGTTTCATGTATCAGACATCATTAATGAAATTACTATATTATAAAATCATGTGGTGATATAGCACTTATTTCTATAGTGGGGTTTATAATGATCCATCTTAATTCTAGAGTGAAAGCTATTATTGTCATAAAATGTTTCTAGGGGTAGGGGATGATCATAACCACATTTGATATCTTGAAAATAAGAAGTCAACATATTCTACACGGTTTAAATGATTCTCTCTGACTGACCTTCTATTTGTTAGTGACAGGTAGTACTAATAAAATTATATAATTTGAGGTTGTTAATGACTTCTCTATAACGTCAAGGTAATCCTCATATAGATATTAAATATAAAAAATTTATTACTATATTAAAACATTACAATTCTATAATTTATATAGCAAAAATATGACAAATGGATAAATATTATCATATACGAATGAAGTGTGATTACTTTATAATGTGACTTTCTAAAACTCATACATTATTACATTATATTTCCTGGGACCACAGAGAATAAATCAATGGTTGTCTTCCCATATCAATTCTATTATGTGTAATGGTTATAATATCATCACAAAACACTATCTCTCAACCACAATAATCTCACATACCATGCATCATGATATATACCATGTAATATCGCTCTTTATTTTTTCCCTCTATATATACACATTTATATATTTAAACATCATTGTACATTCATTATGAATATAGAATTTATAGATACCAAATTCATTCAATTATTCCTTTATCATGACTTGTATTGTTGGGATACATGCTCAATTTCTTGACTTTATAATTCCATTATAATAAACATTCAATATAGTTATTTTTCACCTTCTTGTGGTCCTCCACATCCTACTTCTTTACATTTTCTACATTCTCATGAATATAAGGATAACCACTCATTTTTTAATGTTATGATTTCTCCAATTCATTAAATATTTAATTTTTAATCATTTTCAAGTCCATAACTATTGGATCATTTTTAATCCTCATCAATGATAAGATGTCATGATCCTTTATTCTCAAATCATCAACAACCATTTTTTGTTTCCCAGGATGGTAATGTATTCAACTATCATAATCACTAATAAAAACAAACCATATTCTATATCTCATAGTCATTTATTTCGAGGTGAATATATTCTTTCATAATTTATGATCATTATATATATCACACCATTCTTGAAAATGATAATTCCCACATGTCGTCAATTCATTGCTTACGGCTTCTATCTCCAACTCATTATATTACTAATTTTTTAATAAACCATAAATTGTTATATGGAATATGATATCAATATATCATTAGTTATTGGAAAAAATATGATACCATTTTTATATGCATCATTGAAAACCCCAACCCCTTATCCACAATTTGGTAGTGGGAGTATAGGTTCCCATACCAAAATTATATTCAGTTTCAAGAAATTATCATCACAATCCTCACTCAAAAAGATTATAATTTCCATTTAAGTAAATTTTGTTATTAAATAACATATTAATGATAAATCATTCAAAAATAGCCCATAATATCTATAGAATCCATGAAATCAAAAAATCTCAATCACAATGGTAGGTTTCGTCCAATGTTCAATAACTTGTTTCTTGGATGGATCAATCATTTTAGCCACAGTTGAGATTTTTTGACCAATAAATAAAACATCATATAATCAAAATAACATCATTGTATATTTTTTGTAGAAATTAATCCTTCCTAGAATATTTATTGTGAACCCTGTTTTATCTCCATGATCCTTCATTCTCTCAAAATATATATGATTAACATCAGGATACCTCAAAATAATCAAGGTAATATTAAAATTCTTTTTTAATTAAATTTATTAAGATATGGAAATTTAGTAAGACCAAATGGAATTAAAATAAATTCATAGATTCCATATTATTAATGAAAATTACACTTAGTTATGTATTCATTTTTGACCCTCAACTAATATTAAATAGACCGTATATCAGTATTAGAAAACTATTGTTCTCCTTATAACTAATCAAAAAAATATTTTTTATGGGGAAGAGGATAGTGATTCATTTTCATGATCTAGTTATGTTACTATATCAAAAAATATTCACAATTATCTATCAATATTTATTATGAAATATATAGGTGAAACAAATTTTTTTTACTCGGCCTAATAAATCACTTATCAATATTATACTAGAATTACATATTCATTCCCTTCATCTCTATCAAGGAAAGTATATATAGAGTCCTCAAAATATTTTTATCACTAGGTATGAGTTCTATTGAAACTCATCAATACTATTCAAAGTAATACTACGAAACTACTCTGGAAAAAAATCATAAAACACTCTTACTATAGATTTACATTCAATATCTGGTTGTTAATAATAATCTAAGATAAATTCATTCATTGGATTTGAAAAAATATCAACGAAATGAATGTAATTTACATTTGAATTATATATTAACCCTTAAATTAATATAAAATCATAGGTTAAGTTGGAAATTGAAATTTGATAACACTTACTTGGAATTTTCTATGGGATTTATTGAAATAATCCATTATATTGTAATAATCATATAAAGTTAAACAATCTGTTGAATAATAAGATTTATTAGAAGAATATTTAGTCAGACAAAGATTTTATTGGAATAATATACTTGTTAAGTGATAATAATACCATAAGGATTTATTTCTGATAATAAAAAATTTAATCACATAGGGTATGAAATAACATTCCATGGTACCATTACTGATATACATATTACTCTGATAAAATAGAGTACATAAATATTTTATCATTACTATAATGACAACAACATTTTAATTCTCTCTTCAATACCATATTGAAACCAAACTGGTTTTCATGACCATCAATCCACATTTACAAGATTTTTCAATCATGAAATATCATTAATTTTAATTTTAAATATTTAATGATTCTATTTAATCTATGTCACTTTAGGTTTATCATTGTTAATCCATAGTCATCATCTACAAAAATCATTTACAATCATTCTTATTGAAAATGTGAATTAACCAAGGCATGTCATGTTGAATGATCAAATAGGAAGTGCAGTAATGGACCATTCATAGTGCACCATAATGACGGATAAGATATACTCAAGAAACTCTATTTTGGTTTATTACCCATATATGGATCCCTGACGAATCCAAGCCCACTTATAGTATCCAGACAAGTATTCCTCAATTAGAAAACAACATAATTTCTACATGAACCAATTTTATGGATGTTATCATATAAAAAGTCATATTATAATGGATTTAACTAATTTTTTCTCTCCCATGGTTCGATATATTAATAATCCCTAAAATGATACCAACTATAGAGACCTATATGTGACTTTCATAAGTTATATATCCTATTAATTTATTATTAAATAGATATAATTATAAACCATGCTATATCCATATTATACTATCATCTATGAATCCTTGGAAAAATAAAAAAAATTATATAAAAATATCTACATAATTTCCTATTCTTTATTTTATTACTCAAATCATTATTAAAAAATGTCATACTTAAATCATTCTTAATATATGAGTGAAGGGAATCCTAATAGTGGGAGATATTAGATGCTATTTAGGGAAATTATAAGAGATATCAATCAATGATCATTAGAGGTCACCGGAGAAGTGTAAGTGTATTATAATTTGTTGATATCTTATTCTATTCCAGACCAATCACTCAAATATATTTAATCATGAGTCATGGAATGTGGTAATTTAGAAAAATTATATAAGACATAATATTGTAGAATAATAAATAATCAATCATAAACAATGAAAAAATAATATAAGAATAATTCCATGGTTTGTGAAAACAGAAAATATTAGAAAATAATATCTTTAGTCAAGGATCTTAGTCATGACTTTCCTAGTGGATTAGGTTCATTCCCCATTAAATCATTTTAATTTTCAAGGATCACAACCAAGACTATATTTTTACACCATGTCCCTTATTAAACTGAGTTTTCTCCCCATTCTATTTCTTATTTTCGGATGATATATCCTTTTTAAGCAATGCATTGTAGGACTATATTATTCAAACACAATCCATTATATAATGAATACCATACTTATGTGTTCCAAATGATTGTAAGACATTAATGGTATCATTATATCATAATATTGAGAAAGGATACTAATTTCATTATATTTATCCATTATAACAATAGCCCATCTTGAGAAATAATATATATTTTTAAATTGTGTCATATCCCAAAAAAAATAATAATAAACCTCAAATGATTCTGTTTTAGATAAAAATACATTTAAAGTATCACTATAATATTTTATAAAGAAACTACAATTTTCTCTTCCAAATCACTTAGTTGAAAAATTAAAATTTCAATAACGTTAAGGTAAATATAATTTTGGAAAATAACCAAGAGAAAATATAATATAATATTCAAAAAAATATTATAAAGGATGGTGGTGAAGTCTGTTCATATATTTTACATTAGAATAAAAAATCCTTTCATATTTTTTGGTAAAAATCCAAATGTACCATATTTGGAAAATTATAAGAAGATTAATTTTAATCAATTTTAATTAAAAGTAATTATATGTAATAGTGAATTTAAATAATATTAATAGAATATTAAAACCTCTCTTTAAAACACTTTAAATTTGATATATACATAGAATTAATGATTTCCCAACCAAAGAGAAAAACTAGATTTATTTCCCTTAAAGCATTGATTTATAATTTAGAGAACATAGATAAAGGAAAATGAAAGGAAGACTTTTAATATCAAATAATTACCACTGTATAGAAGAAGAAATTTCTTTTTTGTGATATATAAAAAATAATGTCAAAATAAAAAATTTAGGCAAAAATAATCATGATGAAATGTGAGATTGTAACATAAAACCCTTACAACATTTGTAATATATGAAAAAATACCTTATGAAATTGTGAAAAATATTATCATTTTAAAATCCCAATAATTTTACTTATAATCATAATAAAATACTTTCTAGAGAATAGTATACATCACTCAATGGAAAAAAGTGGTGAAGAAGGAATCTGTCTCAAAAAAGTAAAAGTAAGATGTGAGAAAAAATGTTTGATTTTTTTTAAATATGTTAGGCAGAAAAATTTTAATTCATCTTTGCGTATTTAATTTCTTTGTATAGTATAATTTAATTTTAAATAGGTGCACAACCTACAAAGAAATTTTTTAAAAAAAATATATTTATATTGGAAAAACATAATTTAATACAATTAATTTCCTCCTAAAAACTTTAAAATTAATGATAAAATATATGAATGAATATGTAATTTATAATTTCTATTAATACCATAATTCATTATATATTAAAATAAATTTTTAGGTTAAAAATCATTTTATAAATAATTATTTTTATAAAAATGTTTTTTATGCCTGAAAATAAACATATAACAAAATACAGTATAATGATAATTCCTTTACAATTAATTAGATTATTTATAATTAAAGGATTATTTTCTTACATTACGATAAAAGAAAAAAAAATGTGCATTTGACTTTGAAATAAATAAATGTTTTTACAAAAATTCATAATTCATCTCTATTCAAGAAAAAAACTATTTTTAGAAAAATTGTAAAAAAAAATAATCTATTGTGGACATGATGATTTAAAAAAAAAATTAAGTCACTCAAATTAAATTTTTTGATATGGAATAATTTAAATGTAATTTATATGAATGCAAAATTAGTGAAAATATTTTTAGAAAATCATATTTTTAATTAATAAAATGACATTACTAAAAATTGAGTATTTATTTAGTATAAATTAATCAATAAATTTTCATTATGTAAAAATAGTACACATATTTTTTCATATTCATGTGAATATTATTCGTACATCCAAATTAAATATATTGGTTATAAAGTCATACTATGTCAGTATTAATGTATACATAATGTTACTTATTAAGGATGATTTCAAATACATCATGTTTAATTCAGAAGAAAAATATATAAAATCATTATTCTGTTAAACTCTTGTTAATTATAATGTCATAAAATATACAGTTTCTTAAATGTCCATCAAGGATTGGATGGATTATGAATCCATGGAAAATAATAAACTTAAGAATTGGGATTATGGATCTTATATTGATTGTGAATATTAAGAATAATATAATGAAGATTATAAGAGAGTCAAGGATCATATCCTAAAGAACTTTTGGAAGTTGAAATTCTAGAATAGTGGTAAACTAAATATAATTTAAATTATATATTATGGAATTTGGTTATTTTATATCTACTATAAAATTTATAAATGTAGATATTATTGTAGACTAAAATATGACGACTTATCAAGGTTGAAAAGGTGAACCAAAACATCATAATAGATAAAGAAGTATTTTGTGGAGTGAAATGTTATCCATGAAGAAATATAATGTGAATTTTGTGTAAATAATGGTAATAACCCATGATTAATATTTTTATTCTCATTTAGAGGTTCTTAATGAATTTTAAAAACTATTGATAATGTTTTAAAAACATAAAAATGTACATATAGATATGAAGTATTTGAAGAAACATGTATAGAGAATATGTTGAATGTTGAACATGATTTAGGTATTAAATGGGACACTAAATAAAATATATAAATGATTATTATAATGAATATGGGAGATATTTTTAATGAAATATAATGAGAATTTAATGACAGGAAAGATAAATGATTCAAATAATCTATGAATTTCAATTTTAGAATTTAAAAAAAAGATAAGATATTTATAGATAATGATACAATCCATATAATAGTGGAATGATATTTTATTATGACATAATTAATGTTTCTGAAAATATATTTTTTAAAATATATTAATACATATTTCAATAAAAATTTGTTTTATAAATTTGTTTCATTTAAATTTGTTGAGAATGTTAGTAAGGAAAAATTTTACAAAGTGACGTAATTAATTACAATTGATAAAAAATAATTTCTATGTAAAAATCTATGTTTAAAATGAAATATAATTATCACATAGCCTTTTAATTTTCAAATGAAACAGTCTAAAAATTTAAAAATAAGAAAACGTAATTGTGATGATCGACAATATAAATAACAAGAATCCATATGATGTTCGTAATAAACCTGGTAAAATATAATAGTTTCATGAATGGAAATCATATTATTATGGAATATCGAACAAAAAAGGTTATTACAAGTGATATAGAACTATTGGGAACAATAATATAATCACTTTAATAATATAATTTCTCGAATAACATGTCACATGTTTATAGTAGTCAATAATTTAGGGGGAGAAACAGACGAGTAAAATAAATATCATAGAAATAGAGAAAAAAACACAGATGGGTGAAAAGTGTGATAAAATGATCAACTAGTTTATCTACTAAAAATATATTTTATTATCTAAGATAAATATTTAGATGGTATTATTTATAGTATCATTATACTCAATAATGTATGACTATTATTGAAGGACATACAATATAATATTAAAAAAGAATGGTTGTTCAACGAAGGAAGATGATAGAAGTGTAACTAAATGATGAAGCTTGTCTAAAATCTAGGGAGAAAAAAAGAAATTGATACCTAAAAGTATTTCGTATAATGAACCAACCTAGGTCAACCCTGAACCGGTCACCTGATCTGGTTTGCAGCAAGGCCCGAGAGGTGTTCCCAATCCTCCTGGGCTAGTGACATGTGCCAGGGAATCAATAGATGACAAGTGGGAATGATTTTTCCAAAAAAAAACAGTGGAAAAGTATAAAAACACAAAGTAAAATAAATGAACCTGAAAAGAAAGAACAACCAACAAGACTCACAAACCTGGTCTCGAACAAAACTCCTTGTGACTCCGAGAGTCGCTCACTAGTCCACAACCAAATCTCGCCCACAACGAGAAAACTCGAACCAAACCTTTAGCAAAACTAAAAACAAGAAAAAACTATAGGCGTGAGTATTAAATCTCAGTAGTTAGGCCAGACTAATTCTATTCCTAATGCACAAACCATTAAATAAAGAAATTATCAGTTCCAGGTTTGAAATAAATTATATAAAATAATATTTTCCACACACACTTTCATTTCTAAAACAAGTGTAGACGCCGGAAAAGTCCGTTTCTCCTAAACAAAGCTCCGGATGCGGAAAGCGAGGTCAGATTTGGAGTAAGAAGCACGTTTCGGAGGGCCCGGAGGCCTTGCGCGGAATTTTGGAGACCAGCGCGCAAAGTTGATGAGCCGCGCGCAAACCTCCCGGGATGCGCGCAATGCGCCGGGCCGGCGCGCAATTTTTCGCACCAGTGGCCCGCGCGACTCCCTTGCGCGCCGTGCCCGATTCCGCACCCGCGAAGAGAATTCCGTGCCCGCGAACCGGATTCCGCGCCCGGGGTTGCCTATAAATATAAGGCGACCCCCGACGTTTTGAGGGTTTCCGGAATCCGAAGCGTCGCTCGTTCGCGCAGTCCAACCCCCTCCGCGCGCAATGCCGATCTTTAGGTAACCTCTTTTATTTCGCGCAAGAAAGCCTCAGGGTTCGCCTTCGCGCGCAATCCCCTTGGCTCCTTTCCTTTGAATAACCCTTCACTCAAAGGCGTTCGCGCGCAAAAGAAGCCTCTTGCGTGCAACTGCCCCCCTGGTGCGCGCAATCCAGCCCGATTGCGCGCACCCCCCATTTCCAAAGTGGTCATTCATTAAAGAATGAGCTGTTTCCCCCGCGCACTATCCGAAGCCCGGTGCGCGCAATCTCAATCATCCGCGCGCAAAGTGCTGGCCCAATTGCGCGCCAGCCCGTCCATTTGCGCGCCGACCCGCGGTATTGCGCGCCAAGCTCCTCTTTTGCGCGCAATCCGCTAGAGTCGCCCCCTTTGACCCCCTGAGGGTACCCGCCTGCGTGGCGCCCGATGACCCTCATCCCGGGTGCCCGCACTGTGCGTTGTCTTCCCGTGCGGCCCTCCAGGCTCGCGCGAGGTGACACGGGCCTATCAGCGGCTTCAACGTCCCGCACGACGTTAAACTGCACTTCGTCCGAGCTACAAGACGTTAAACTGTTCAGCATACGTCCAAGATGCACGACGCTAAACTGCCTAGCCTTCCTCGTCCCAGCTACAAAACGTTAAACTGTACGCCATTCATCCTGCACGACGTTAAACTGTAATTCGTCCTGCATGATGCTAAACTGCACCACATCCTGCACGACGTTAAAATGCATATGTCCAAGCTGCACGACGTTAAACTGCCTAGCCCCCATCGTCCGCGCTGCAAGACGTTAAACTGCCAAGCATCTTCGTCCTCAACACACGACGTTAAACTGTACTTCGTCCTGCAAGACGTTAAACCGTCTGCTTCGTCCTCAACACACGACGTTAAACTGTACTTCGTCCAGCAAGACGTTAAACCGTCCGCATCACTCGATCTTGTGCCCCGCACGCAGGGTCCTCCCGGTTTGGATGTGGCCCCCACCCGCTCGTCTCTGCAGGGATGTCGGGATTGGAGTGGCCTTCGCCCATGGGGGTAGAGAGTTACAAACAGAATGAACTACGTGGACTTTGATCTCTGTCTTCTAAACAGGGTACGTAGGAAGCCTCTCCGAGGTTCAAGCCCACCACCTGGTCGTACCGGTCGTATTCACGTCGGTTCGTCCATCCGTGGGCCCCTCCCGGGTTCACATTCGCGTCGATTCACCTATGAATCCGCTCTTGTGGGGGACTGCACATGTGTATCTCCATTGCACTTCCCCACTGCCCTTTTCCTCTTTCTCCTGCCAACGTCCAGCATGACGTGAAACTGTGATTCACCCGGCCGTTCCATCCCCCTCTGTGCGAGGTGGTTCGGTTCAATCCTTCTCCAGGCAGCCTCGATCTCTTCATGAGTCGGCTTGCCAGCGTCCAGCACGACGTGAAACTGTGATCCACACGGCCGTTCCATCCCCCTCTGTGCGAGGTGGTTCAGTTCAATCCTCCGCCCGGCGGCCTCGACCTCTTCGTGAATCGGCTTGCCGACGTCCAGCATGACGTTAAACTGTATATCCGAACTACGCTGACTTTGATCCGCGCTAACGCGCGGTACGTAGGAAGCCCCTACGGGGTCCAAGCTCTTCACTCCATCATCCACCCTGATCCTTACCCGGGCCGCCACATCCCGGTGGGGTCATGCCATTTCATTCCACTCCACTTCACTCGGGAAGCCGCCCATGTGCTGGCCCCAGCGTCGGAGGTTCCCCGCAAGGGGTTCTGTCATCTGATCCACTTCTCATGTTGATCAGTCCGATGTCGTCCCAGCTGGACGTTAAACTCGCGGCATACCCCGTGTTAGACATGGGAAGCTGAGGAAAACCTCAGGTAACATAGTTCCCCGCACCCAGCGTGGGATGCCTCAGGCCATCATGCCTTCGAGAAGCCCTATTAGGGACGGAAGGCAGACATGCAGAGGCGCAGTGTTAAGACACGCCCCCGACACCCAGAGCTACCCGGTCTCCTCACCGCAGGTTGCTGCCCCGACCAAACTCCTTGGAGCGTCCGGGCGGAAGTAGCGTAATTAACCGGTGTCCATGGATACATGGCACCGGTAACGAGATTCACGAACATTATTAAATCTATGAGGGAGACCCGGATTAGGTGACGAGTTCCGAGGAGACGTCCACGGAAGAGGAGCCGACATCCCATCATCCCTGTTTCGATCAAGGAGCAGACGCCCCTGAATAAGGGACGAATGCCGCCCGCCCTGGGAAAGCGGGACTGCGGGGCCATAAGCTGCGCGTCCATCCCCTCGGGTCGACGGGTGCACGCGCGAACGCGTCCTGGAGGAACAGCGTAACCTGACGCACATCCGCACCGAAACAGAAAAATGGTGAACCCGACGTGAATATCTTCTCCTCAATACGAATACCGATAGCTTTCAGAGGTGTCGGAAGAATGGCATGTTGCCCGGCCGAGCATTCAGCACCAGGGCACGGGACCCGCCAAGGGCTGGGAGGGGAAATCGGGCACTCCGTCTCACGACGTCGATGGCCTGGGTTCCCCCCACGGAAGAAGTTGTGGCACTAACGATTGGTAGTCGATTCCTTTTCCTGTCAGTTTTAATGGGTTCTTCTCCCTATCTACAGGAATCAAGTCATCCGATCCAATGCCCAATCACCGCCCGCCCACTGGCGCAGGGGTAGGGGAAACACCGACGCGGCTACTCCGTGCGGTCCCGCCCGTTCCACAGCTGTCCTAGCAGCCGCAGCTGCGGGGCAACCACGCCCTCTCTCCCCCTCGGAGGTCATCCAAAGAAGGGTGATCAACAACTTGGTGCGGAGATATGAGGAAGAGAGAGTCATCCCCACCAGGGACATGGCTCGCCTAGACCTCGAGGGAGCTGCGTCTCGCCACCAACGCCGCCCCCGAGGGCCGCACAGGGAGGCACCGCTGCCTACCTCGACGTCCAACCGCTTTGGGAGTTTATCCCCGGAGCGCTCCGACAACTCCTTCCCCTATGCGGACGAGGTGGAAGATGCCCGGGACCACCCTACCCAGGATTCGCTCCAGGGATCCGCGATGAGGGCTCCTGTCAGGCCATGGCGACATCGCCGCCATGCCTCTCAAGTCGAGGAACAGGCTCTCCACCTGCCCGCGCCGCTCATACCGACTCGTCTGTCCCGACGCCAACGTCGGGCACGAGCGGAAGAGGATGCCCACCTTGGGGCCCTAGCAACAGCGGCCGCGTTGGCTCAAGCCACTGCTGGCTCCAGTCACCAGGCCCCTGCGCATCCTGAGCAGGGGCACTTCTATGCCCGACCCGGATCGAGGCCCCGACCGCCCCAAAGGCAGGTTGGGTTGACTCTCCCGGTTGTTGGCATAGGCAATAGCCACCGCGGACCACCTCGCGGTAGCACTATTCACCAACAGGGTCTACTCCGTGTGGCCGATCCAAGAGGCATGGGTCATCCCACCTCCCGATCCCGGCCCGGAGGCCTGCCCGGAAGCATCTCTCCCCGTGTCCCCTTTGATATCTGTCCCGGTGCTCCTCGCACCTTGGTTTCTAGTCCTCTTGGCCCCAACACCGGTGCGGCCGGAGAACGCCAGGATAGAGATCAGCCATGCCCCGAAGAACCGCCCAGGGGCAGGAGGGTGAGGCGTCGACGCCGAGGGAAGAATGTTATGGAATTCCGGACAGAGATCCGACCGGTTCGTTTCTCTGATACAGAGACGGAGTATGATTCGGCGACAGAGCCCTCCCCCCAATCCCGCCAGTCAGGGGCAGGGGTAGGAATGCGGCACGTCAGCCTCGTACTTCCCGAGAGCGAGATCGATATGATCCCCGCTTCTCTCCGAAGGTATATCTGGAGTAGCGAAGTCCTGGTAGACCCCCAAGGGCCAAGCATGCGGTTGGTACCGGCCCCTCTGGAAGCGCCTTCTGCCTCGATCAGAGAACCCAGAGACATTTTCTGGGGACCGACGGTCGAACCAAGATCTAGTGCACCCTCGGCGAGCACCGACGCTGCGGCAGGATGTTCGCTCGCCGGCCCGTCCTATCGTGATGTGGTAGCCGGGGCACTGCCACCCTCAGGGGGCGGCCTGGGATATGGAGGCCAATCGGCCTGCTCGCCGTATTCACCGCCGGCCAGCCCGTCGGCCCGGCGGCCCGCCTCGGCAGCACTACTGGTTCCACGTCCATTCCCAGTCGTTGAAGAGGACCAAGGAGACCTGGGTCCCGAGTTTGAGTCGTGGAGCTTCTGGACCGTCCTTTCAGAGGGCCACTTCCCCGAGAAGTTTTGTCCAGTCGCAGGACCGGACTTTGATGCACCCGGATCGCTCACCCCGGGTGAGTTCGAATGCTTCCACCGAACTCTCCGGGAGACTCACTCCCGTCTTCACCGCCTACAAATGCCATATCCCGGGAGTCAAGTGCACCTGGAGGATATTGGTGAGAAGTGCCGTCAAATTGACCTGGCCACGCTCCCCGCAGTTCGGCACCCCGGGTCATTTGGGCACCACGAGGCCCTCCAACAACGATGCATTGAGTGTTTTCAAGTACTCCGCAAGGTTATCGAGGAAGCCACTCCCCACGTGTATATCCGTGGATGGGGGCAGTATGCTGCCCTATGCTTCAGTGCGATTCGCCGACAGCCCGATTCACTGGGTGGCCCTGAGGGTACATCCCCAGGGACGGAAACGATCAATATGGCTGACCTGTCGGGGGAGGGGAATGGTTTGGAACTTCTCGACAGGGGCTCTCCCCCCGAAGAAAAGCCGTTGTTGGATCCATCGGCGAGAGTTACTCGTCATCAGAGGAACCTCCTGGGACTCCCCTCACCCACTGAAGCACTGACGTTGAGCTGAAACATCAATAAAGGTAAAGAGCACGGCGAGGCTATAAAGCCCGCCGACCCATCTGCCTCCACGCAGAGGGCGGATGAGGATCCCGAGAAGGCTATGCTGCGTCAACAGCTCGCCGAGCAGAAGAAGCCAGTTGACCAGCTCCTCGCCGAGCGCGCTGCAGAGCAGCGGCCTGACTACGGTGATCCTAGGCCAGGACAGCAGGGACAGGAACAACCGCTCCTCGACGAGGCTCTCCCGGGCAACCATGATTATGCCGTGTTCGCTGACAGGAGTGAGGCCATCGCCTATGGAAAGAGGGCGCGGTATGTTTCATCACACCCTCCTGAGCGGCGTGACTACCTGAGAGACCCCGCTCGGATTCCTCCCGCTGCCCCAAGGGCCGCTCCGCCCGCCATCCCACGAGCTGCCGAGTTCGACGACCCAGTCGACGACCCGGTTGAAGGGCCATGCAATGCGCTCGTGGTTAGAGATCCTCGCCAGGACTGGAACCCATGTACGGACGATCCGATGGCGGCACTCATTGCCCGCTTTGATGTCTTGGAGACTCGCCAAGTGGCGATCCCACCGGACGGCAAGCCATACCCAGCATGGGTGGATGAAATGCCGGCACCTCCGGGATTCGGGAATCCCACTTTCGCCCCCTTCAACGGGACTGGAGATCCACCACAACATTTGGCCCATTTCAACTCGAGGTGCGGGCCTATGTTGGGATCTCCGGTGCAGCAAGAGGCCGCTAAGCTTCGCTGCTTTGTCCAGACACTGGAAGGGCCAGCATTTGTCTGGTACAGCCAGCTCCCTGTCGGGTCGATAACTAGCTGGGAGGACCTTCGTAGACAGTTCCTCTACCAGTTCAGTTCCACGACCCGGAAGATGAGTATCGCAGACCTCTTCAAGTGCAAGCAGAGGCCTGATGAGCGAGTCGCGGACTTCGTCGCCCGATGGAAGGGTCTCACGTATTCCCTTGACATGCCATTGACTCAGGAGCAGTTGCTGACAATGTGCGTTGGGAACGTCAAGACCGAGCCGGTCCCTTCCCTGATCACTCAGAATTACCCCGGAGGGTTTAGGGACTTCTCAGAAAAAGCTCAACGTCTTGAGGAAGCCCTGCAACAGGCCAGTCAGGCACACCCGCTGCCTCCTATGATTCCTGCAAGGAGAGCCAGCAGGGCTGAGCCCGCTGCTGTTGCCCAGATAGAGGCCCCCAGGCCATTGGAGCTGCTGCCGGTGAGGCCAGCTCCACAGCCTCACAGGAATCCGCCTCCACGGGCTTAGTTCCCGGCCCAGCAGCGGCAGCCTCAGAACCGGCCGGCCCCTCTGCGTAATGTATCGCCGCAACCCAGGCGAGATAATTAGGGTCCACCTCTGCGTAATGTATCGCCGCAACCCAGGCGAGATAATTAGGGTCCACCTCCTCGCCAGGCCCCTCCAGCCCCTCGTCAAGACCACGCTCCCAGAGGCCCGCGATACCTGACTTACTCATTCCACGAGGATCAGGTCCCCGGTTATTTCCGGAGCGCCCTGGAGCAGAGGATTGTACGACTGCCTGAGTGCTGGAGGCCAGAGGAGGCGCATCTCACGGATAACCCCCACTACTGCCCTTACCATCGGGCTCTGGGGCACACCATCCAGCGGTGCTATGTGATTAAGGATTGGCTCCAAGACCAGATTAACAACAATGTAATCAGGTTGGGCCCAGCTCCGGCACAAGTGGCGGGCGTGTTCATGGGATCAGATGACGATAGCGGCAATGAGGATGAATGGCAGCTGGTCTCCAACCGCGGATCCCAGAAGTATAATAACTGGATGGCCCGCAAGACGATCATTCGTGCCCATGGAATCATCCGTGTGCACTTGAATCAGCCTGAGCCCCCAGAATCTGCGGGTGCTGCTTCGGCATCGTCGTCCCAGCCTGCCTCTTCCAAGAAGAGCAAACGGCGGCAGCGCAAGAAGGAAGAGCGCGCCCCGCCAGTTCCACCACTATCCCGCACTCTCGGCGATTTCATGACCCCGGAGATGGGGATCCCTCCTCTGATCCGCCCGGTGATGGATGATTCATCCAATGACAGTGTTGGGTACGCTTCGGTTAATACCGTCGAGCTGGTAAATCCCTTTTCGATTCCCGACGATGAAGAACACCGGGTGGACCTCCCTAGTGTCCCCGGTCGTCGCCACCATCAGAGGAGCCGCAACAACAGGAGTCGCCGGGGCACAGCAGTTGGTACCTCTAGCCAGGTCGTGCACGCCACTGAGACTAGGCGGCAGGCTCAAGACCGAGTACAGCGTGCGCAGCCCCCCCATCCGGGGATGACGGATTCGCCTCCGCCACTGTTTGTGGTGTGGGACCAGGCAGAACCGCCCCAGCCGCGTCGCGATTATATCTGCCCTGCCACGAGTCCATCCCGGCCTCCTGACCCCAGTACGGCGACTACTTCCCGGGCTTCAACCAATGAACAGCGAGATGCGCCATGCACCAGTCGGTCGCCGGCCCAACCGGCAAGGCCCGTCATGCTTCCAACCGCAGAGCAACCTCCTGCAACCAGGGGCTCGCGCTTGGCCAAAAAGTATGATGTCCTGAAGCACTTGGCCGACATCCCAGCGAGACTCTCCATCCTTGAGGCTCTGCGCATGTCATCTGAGATGCGCGAGGCACTCGCGGAAGCCCTGAAGAGCCCCCTCTAGTTTGAGACAGAGGTTGCGGCTGCAGAGGCCTTTCACGCCGAAACGATTGAGGACGCCGAATGCCAGGAAGTTATCTCGTTCTCTGGTAAGAATGAAGACCCTACTATATAGGGGCACATTCGTCCGCTGTATGTTATCGGCCGGTTCAATGGCCTTGAATTCCGACGCTGTCTTTTCGACACGGGGTCCTGGATTAACCTGATTCCAACTCGGACGCTCCGGAGATTGGGGTTGTCGGAGGATGACTTGATTCCCTCCGACCTCAGGATCCAGGGTTATGACCGCACCGAGCAAACTCCGGTCGGCAAGATACGCTTGAAGAACCAGTTCGGTGACTTGGTTGCCAACACCGAATTCATGGTGGTCTCTCAGGACACTGCGTATAACGCATTGATGGGCAGGCCATGGCTCCACCTTCATGCGGCGGTTCCCTCATCATACCACCAATGCCTCAAATACTCCCTCAACGGTCGAGTGGGCGTGCTTCAGGGAGATGCCTCTCCTTTTGCCTCATGTGAAGCCCGTTATCTGGACGCGGACTATTACAAAAGCAAGGACAAACAGATCCTGGCAGGTGAGGTTGAGCCTGTCGCTGTTGCAAGAGATCCCTGGGCAAGTTTGGATGACGCTTACGTCCTCCCGATTCAACGGTTGGACGTAGCCATGGTCTCGACGGCCTGTGAATCTCCTGATGAGATGACCGCGACCGCGCATGCCAGCACCAGCGGCCCAGCAGGATCTGGTAGCCCCAATGCTATTTCCAACGCAGTCTCTCCCGTGGACGATCCCTCCCCGAGTGGAGAGGACGTGGAAGACGCACCCCCAGCCTTTGAGGAGGGCCTCTCCGCCACGGTCGATGAGTTAGTAAAAGTGAACCTTGGAACCGAAGCAGATCCGAGACCCACATTGGTCAGTGCTGCCATGCCCTCTGAGGAGAGGCAGCAGTACGTGGACTTTCTCAGGCAGCACCGTGATGTGTTCGCTTGGGGCTATGACGAGATGTCGGGGCTAGATCCTCAAGTAGTCGTCCACCGCCTTGGTCTCCCGGCGAACCATCGCGGGTTCAAGCAGCCTCCCAGGAAGATGCACCCATTTCACGGTGCCATGGTTGAGGCCGAAGTTGACAAGCTTATCAAAGCCAACTTCGTGAGGGAAGTTCAGTACCCCAAATGGCTGGCCAACATTGTGCCGGTCCGGAAGAAGAACGGGCAGATCAGAGTCTGCATCGACTTCCGCGATCTCAACCGCCACTGTCCGAAGGATGATTTTCCCCTTCCAGTGACAGAGCTGTTGATTGACGCCACGGAAGGGTTCCAAGCCCTCTCCTTTATGGATGGATACTCCGGATACAACCAAATCCGGATGGCCCCATGAGGATGAGGAGTTCACTGCCTTCAGGGCCCCCCAAGGTACCTTTTGTTACTGGGTCATGCCCTTCGGCCTGAAGAATGCAGGTGCCACCTATCAACGGGCGATGCACCGCATATTCAAGCCAATCCTCGGCACACTGGTGGAATGCTATGTCGACGACTTGGTGGTCAAATCGCGCCAGCGTCAGGACCATCTCAAAGATCTTGAGAAAGTGTTCGGCTTCCTCCGGTCTCGCTGCCTGAAGATGAACCTGTTGAAGTGTGCCTTCGGGGTCACCTCCGGAAAGTTCCTTGGATTTGTGGTAAGATACCGGGGTATTGAGATCGACCCAGAGAAGATCAGGGCGATTAGCCTGAAGCCTCCCCCAGGTAACATTCGAGAACTGCAGGGGTTCCAAGGACACTTAGCCTATATACGCCGATTCATCGCGAATCTGGACGACAAGTGTAAGCCCTTTTCTCGGCTCATGAAGAAAGGTGCCACCTATGTATGGGATAAAGAGTGTCAGACCGCTTTCGAGGAAATCAAGCAGTACCTGCTTCAACCTCCGGTTCTGATGCCGCCTGTATCCGGGAAGCCGCGGGTCCTTTATGTGACCTCCCTGGAACGGTCCCTTGGCACCCTTATCGCCCAGAAGAACAACGAGGGAACAGAGAATAGCCTCTATTACCTCAGTCGCATGCTCCTCGATGCGGAAGTCAGATATTCCCCCGTCGAGAAGAGCTGCCTGGCGCTCGTATTTGCCGTACAGAAATTACGGCACTACTTGCAGCACCATGAGGTACAGTTGGTTTCTCGGGTAGACCCGTTGAAATATATCCTGAGCCGGCCTATGTCGACTGGCCGTCTAGCGCGGTGGGCTGTGATTCTCCAGCAGTTCGACGTCAGGTATGTGTCTCAGAAGGCCATCAATGGGAAAGCATTGGCAGACTTTCTAGCTGCTCACCCAACCTCCGCAGATCAGCCGCTGGATCTAGGCTTTCCTGATGAGTCCATTCTCTCGGTCGATCATGCCGGTCCATGCTGGCAGATGCACTTTGACGGTGCCTCCCGGAGCCCCAACGGTAGAAGACTTGATAATCATAAGCTCAACAGAGTGGGTTTGGGTATCGTCTTCATTACCCCAGAGCAAGCTGTGCTGCCATACTCTTTCCTGTTGTCAGAGGGCTGTACCAACAATGAGGCGGAATACCATGCCCTCATCACTGGCCTCGAGTTAGCTCTCGAGATCGACGTGCCCCATCTGTGCGTGAAAGGGGATTCCGAGCTGGTCGTTAAGCAGATCAATGGCGACTATGTTGTCAGGAAGCCAGAACTTGTGCCATTGCTGGAGTGCACCCTCCTTCTGATGGCCCAGGTCCCTTCTCGGCCAGAAATTGTCCACATTCCCCGGTCGCAGAACGGTCGAGCAGATGCTTTGGCCAGCCTTGCTACGTCACTTGCAGAGCATGAACAGGATAACCCGACCGTCCGCGTGACGCACCGCATGCTCATCTCTCCCGTTACCCCGGAGGGAGATCACGACCCGTCAGTAAGTAATCTCACCGCGGTTGCCCCCATGCCCGGAGCCCCGAGTACCCCAGACATGGCAGTCGAATCAGCCCCTGAATGGAGGGCGCCTTTGGTTGAGTACCTCCAACACGGCATTCTCCCGTCGGATCGAGCCGAGCGCGAGCGAGTTCGACGCCGCGCCTCGCAATTTGTCCTCCAGAGTAGTCCCGGCCTAGAACAGCTCCTCTATAGGCGCGTATTTGATGGTGTTCTCCTCTGTTTCCTTTAGGGAGTTCAGATCCCACGAGTCATGCAAGAGGTTCATGCTGGTTCATGTGGTGCCCACCAGACTGGGCCGAAGCTGTCCCACCAGATTCGGAGGTTGGGATACTTCTGGCCCTCCATGATCCATGACTGCATCGAGTATGCCAGGAGGTGACATGCGTGCCAGGTTCATGCGAACTTTGTGCATCGGCCGCCAGAGCCTCTCCATACCACCAAGTATTCTTGGCCCTTTGCAGTCTGGGGGATGGACGTTGTGGGACCTTACCCGCCGGCGATGGCTCGCCAGTGCCGGTTCATTCTGACCGCCACTGACTTTTTCTCCAAATGGGCAGAGGCGATTCCGCTCAAAGAAGTCAAATCCTGTTCAATCGCTGACTTCGTGACCTCCAACATCATTCATCGATTTGGAGTGCCTCACGCTATCCTCACGGATAACGGAGCCAATTTCCGAGCAGCCGAGTTGAAGAAGTTGTACGCCAAGTACAACATTCGCTCGAACCATAAATCTCGCTATCATGCGCAGGCGAATGGACAGATCGAGGCGTTTAACAAAACCCTCTCTAACATTCTGCAAAAAATGGTTGGTCAGAACAAGAAGAGTTGGCCAGACAAGCTCCCCAACGCCCTCTGGGCTTATCGGACGACGACTCGCAATTCCACCCAGATGACCCCTTATTCCCTGGTGTATGGAGCTGAGGCCATCCTGCCCATCGAGATCCAGTTACCGTCCTTGCGCACTGCGGTCTACGACCAGCAAGCGCCGGACAGAGCTGCTGAAGCCCTTCTAGTCGAGTTGGAAGCACTGGATGAGAATAGATTGCGCGCTTTGCACAACTTAGAGAGGCATCAGAGCAGAATGGCTCGAGCTTTCAATAAGAAGGTTCGCCTCCGCTCCTTCCTGCAGGGTGACCTAGTGTTGGCCCTAAGAGCGCCAATGATCCCCGGCAGGAAGCCACCCAAGTTGGAGCCCAAGTGGGAGGTACCTTTTGTCATCCACAAGGTCTATCCCAACGGCGCGTACTCCCTAGCGACTATGGATGGTGAGCGTGTCACTCCTCCCACCAACGCTAGGTTCCTCAAGTAGTACTTTGTCTGAGTGTACCATGTCCAAGCTGCACGACGTTAAACTGCCCAGCATCTTCGTCCAAGCTACAAGACGTTAAACTGTTTAGCATTCGTCCAACACGACGTTAAACTGTACTACGTCCGAGGTACAAGACTTTAAACTATTCAGCATTTGTCCTGCATGACGTTAAACTGCCTCTCAAGAACTACGTGCGGCTTGATTCCCATCCTAATGGGATACGTAGGACCGCCTGAACATTCATGTTTCAGGCCCAGCCCCCTCCTTCGGGAATTTCCATCCCACCTCGGGCCCTTGGCCCAGTTGCCTCTGGGTATGTGGCGTATGGTGTGAACGTGGGGATATGCCCTCATTCACGCCGGTTTGCTCGCCACGCTGTACGCCCCCCATTTTTGCGGATGCCTTCTGCTCCCCCCTTTTTTCTCTTTTCGTCCTGCATGACGTTAAAATGCACTTCAAGAACTACGTGCGACTTGATTCCCATCCTTATGGGATACGTAGGACCGCCTGAACATTCATGTTTCAGGCCCAGCCCCATTTCCCGGGAATCTCTATCCCGCGTTGGGCCTCTGGCCCCAGTTCCCCACCTTTTTGTGCGAGGCGTGTGGCGTGAGCGGGGGATTATGTCCTCATTCACGTCGGTCTATTGGCTGCGCCGTACGCCTCCCCCGTGTTTGAGACTACCTCACACCCCTCATCGTCCTGCATGACGTTAAACTGCCTCTCAAGAACTACGTACGGCTTGATTCCCATCCTTATGGGATACGTAGGACCGCCTGGACGCTTGTGTTTCAGGTCCAGCCCCGTCTCTTGGTTGATCACGCGGACCTGCTGTCTTTTGGATTGCTCTCAGGGTGAGTCCTCCGACCCTTTCCGGTGATCTGTTAACATGTTTTGGGTACTTTGGTCTATGACCTGTAGTGTCAGATGCAATCCCGACAAGTCCTGTGTTGCTTGTCGGGCCTCACGCTTCCTCTTGTTCGGGCCTTCACTCGAAGGGATCCTAGTTAGCGTTTTGGGTACGATACCTCAGTGCTCTCCTACCGCTCCGAGTCGATTTACCAGTGGGTCCTGGGCCACAAATCGATATGAATCTTGCGATTTAGCGGTTGATGCTCGTTTGCTTGCCCCGTTCTAGGCTGACGCGATCGGATGTTGTGTTGCGAATGTGCGTCAGCGGCATCCTTGATCGCCATGTCGGCTCTTTCAGGCTCCGAACATTGGTTGCGCGGTCCTCATCACACTCCGCCTTTGTGCGTTGTAGTGGAATCTCGGTACTCTCTTCATACTGACCTTCAGTACACCTTTACACGTTAGGCAGGCCAACCAGGGTAATGGTGTCTGTCGAGGCTCCCACGATCTGAGCACCGAGGATATATGCTGATGTCCTCCCTAAGGGCCATGTATAGCTGGACCCTCGTCCCCATAAGGAGGAAGGAGTCGCCCGAACAATCGCGTTCTGGGCCCAGTATAGCTGGAGGCTAGCATCTCTGCCCCTCGGGTGATGGACATACGCAGGCCCCTATCCCAGGATCCTTCTCCCGGAATCGTGCGTGACCGCAGGGCTGGGTATGTTCCCACCTCCGCTGAGTCCGCCATATCGCAATACGCAGATTCCTCCATGGTCCGAACTACACGACCTTAAACTGTGTTGTCGGGTCCTACCACACGACCGTAAACTGTGATCGTCTTGGCCGCACGACGAGAAACGACACTGCATCGTGATGTTCTCCTCAGGGGACACTCACGTTGGGCACTGGTTAATAACCACGCCATTCATCAATGCCTTTCATGGCTTGATTATTGTGGCGATGCCAGGGATTCCTTAATCACAGGCATGTCGCTGCACAAAGAAAAACCATCCATCTTTAAGGAAAAACAAGAAATATCAAATACTGCTTCTTCTATGTGCGAGGGTCAGACCCGCACCCTTCCCCGCGCTGGTGCCCGATTGTGTTGCGCCGCGCTTCAAGAACTACGTATGGCTTGATTCCCATCCTCATGGGATACGTAGGAACGCCCGGATGTTTGAAACTTCGGGTCCAGCCCCCCACCTCTTAAAGATTCCCCCTTTTCTGGGGAATCTGCCACCTTCAGGCCACCCTCAAGGCATGTCCCTCGACCCCTTGTAGTGGTCCACTGGTGTCAAGAGTACTCTGGTTTATTGCCAGGAGGGTCAGGTTCAGCTTGGTCAGGTTCCTTCCATTTTCAGGCTTCGTGCTCCCTTTCATTCGAACCCATCGGCTACGCCCTGGGTGGAGCCCCCGTGAACGGTTTGGACACAATGCCTCAGTGCTCTTCCACCGACTCGGGCTGGTGCCCCCAATGGCCTCGGGCAGCAAATCGATATGAATCCTGCGATTGAGTGGTCGATGCTCGTTTTCTGCCTCATTCCATCAACGGTTAGTGCGATATTGATGCTTCTTTTCCGCCACGGTCGGCAGTACTCCCATATCGTTACGCCGGTGCCCCCAGTCCTTGAGTGAATGGCCGCATGATTCACATTACGTTTTCCACCCCCCATTCTGACCAGGCAAAATCTCGACACTCTTGACAATATCCCTCAGTGCATCTTCGCATATCCAGGGGATAGGACCACGATGTGGCGTACTTTGAGGTTCTTATGGTCCGAGCTCTAGGACCTTAAACTAAGATCTACCCTTATGGTCCGAGCTCTAAGACCTTAAACTAAGATCTCCCCTTATGGTCTGAGCTCTAAGACCTTAAACTAAGATCTACCCTTATGGTCCGATCTCTAAGACATTAAACTAAGATCTCCCCAAATGGGATTATACGTCCTGCATGACGTTAAACTGCACTCTCAGAACTACGTGTGGCTTGATCTCCAGCCAGATGGAGTACGTAGGAATGCCCGGGCATTTCGACTCGGGTCCAGCCTCAGGGATCGCTATGTCCCACCCCTCCTCGTCGCCGGCCGTCTGGCCTGACTTCGGGTAATGTGGTGCAGTTGTGATATTCTCCCCGATTCAGCTCGGGATGCCCCCTCGCAATGATGGGAAGCGACAGTTTCCTCGTCAAAGAGGTTCTGTCTGAGAATTGGGGTGATTCACGGCCAGATTAGTGCATCCGCCTAATACGTTTTCCCCACGGTGGCACAATTTTGGGAGCGTTGGATTCTGTCCGAACAAATCATCACTTCGCCCCACGCTTCACATGCCCTGTTGATCTGGATTTCCACCCTTGTGCCTGAAGGAACCCCCAAAGCGGCATTGATGATGACATGTGATCCGCCTCCTGCAATATGAATGATGACCTTCGGTCCGTCAATTGCAGTAGTATGGTCGATTGATCCATTGTCCGCTTGCCGTCTTGGGCATTTCCTGGAAGGCCAACCGTTGTGGATTTCTGAATTCGGGACACGCGATTCACCCTTTCTCATTTTCCTATGTTCGGATAAAATCTCAACGCCCCTAGCGTTGTCCCGCTCGTGTGTAGGAACAAGTTGGGGGGATGATACATTGATTAGGCTTGAGGTCTCCTTTCCTAGGAATGACCTCCCTCTTTTCTCTAGAAATCCAGGCCCAATTGTGGATGCCTGAAGCTTGGTTAATGCTCCCGCGAGACAATGGGTTGTGGTTGAGCATGTTAAGCCAAAAGATGCAGATAAATATGGTGATTCATACAAATGGATCGAAATAATGAGTAGCGGAAGCAAATGTTCTGGGAGTGGCAAAAACAAATCCCCTAGGGATTAGCGTGCTGGATAAGTCTTTCTAACGCCGCTACCCTTTGGCTAGCGGCCTCCAGAGCTGGTTCTCGCTCTCTGCGTGCCCTCTCCTCGTCGGCGGTCACAGCACGCAGTTCGTCGATTCTGGCCTGTGCATGCTCCCGCTCGACTTGAATTGTGACCATCTGTTGGCCCGCCTCCGTCAGCTGTACCTGGGCGTCGATCAGCTGGGCCGTTAGTTGCTCCACAAGCTCAGTGCACGCTGCGACGAAGGCCTCCTTCTCTGCCGCCTGCCCTTCGAGACGCCGGACTTCCTGCTCCGCCACGAGGAGCGCCCGCGTGCTCTCCGACATGTCCCGACATTGTGCGACGTCGGCACGCCGGCGGCTCCCGCGCATCTTTTCAGCCATGAAATCACGGACCGTCAGATGGAGGCGTTGAGCATCAGCTCCCCCAGCACACAGGAAGCGCATCCAGGTTTGAAGTGATCCCATGCGCCCTAGCCACTCCGATGGGTCTCGTTTGAGGAAGCGCTGGATGCACTTCCACCCCCTGCATCGCGCTATCCGGCTCTCCTCGACCGCCTCCGCGTCCGAGTCATCCATCTCCTCGGGGTCGGCAGGTCGGTAGGCAGGGAAGGCAGCCAGCAGGACTGCTGCAGGGTCCGCCCCTGGGATGTCCTCATGGGGGATAGGTTCCCCAACATCTGGGCGACCTTCTTCTCTCGCCCCAGCGGCGCTGACACCCTCGTCAGCCCCCGATCTCTCTCCTATGGCAGCACCACCGGTGTCCGCTGCCCCCTGATCAGCTGTTGGTGGGGCCGGCTCGGTGTGAAAAGTCTGTTCCGGAGTAGGCGGCATGTCTGCCACCGGTCCACTCGTGGATGGCCCGGGTTCGGCAACCCGACGAGCCTCCAGTGTTGAGATCACTGCGCAGGGCATGCCGTGGTTAGTCACGGATCATCAACGGCAAGCACCAGCAGTAAAGTAAGGAGACTTACGGGAGTTCAGATCGTCATCTTCCGCTATCCCGGCCGCCGCAGGAACAATTGCAGCAGGGGACCCTTCCGCGCTTGTCAATTCGATAATGGGTGCCTGGCCCCCGCCTTGTCCTGCTGGCGCCTCTCCAACTCCCGCTGAGGATGCCTGACCAACGTCCGTGTGCTCCTGAGAAAGGTGGAGAAATGGGTTAGAAGCTGCATAAGAGAATGGATGAAGCAGGTTGAGTAGGGATAGAAGCGGACCTCGAGGAGCTCAGTGACATCAACATTGTCAGAGTCGACCACCTCGCCGCTCTCCCGCGGGTTCCCCTGATGGGATCTTCCCTCGGAGCCTTCATCCTCCCCCATCTCCTCCTCTTCCTCGGAGTAGTTACTACTGTCATCTTCCTCCGGCGGCATCTGTTCTGGAGCGGGTTCTAGACCGAGCATCACCTTCACCAGAAGGGATGGCTCTGCACACTGACCACGTTGGCGCGCGTACTCGTCCATGGTCGTTAGATACACATACTGCCGGTTGAAGTTCACCCTGTCGGCGATCTGGAGGCGCCCGACCTCTGGCAGATAGATTCCTTCTCTGAGTATCTTTCGCTAGATGGCTTCGGTCCTCAGTGACTGCCGCAGGGTCATCCAGGCCGACCACAACGCCGGGAAGACTGCATCATGGGAGGGTTCGAGCAGGCGCCTCACCTGCTTCCCGGGCCGCTCCCCGACCGCCGCATGTGCCCCCTCTCCCGGCCTTGAAGTCGTGGCGGCAGCTTGCAATGTGCCGGCCGCCGAAGTCCCTGCCCGCGCCGGCTCCGCTGCTTGGCGCGCCTCCGTTCTCCCCCGTGTGGCGGCGCTTCGCCTCCTTCCTTGACGCCCGGTCTCCGCACGGGTCACTTCGAGCCGCCGAACTGGCTTCCGTAAAAGCCCCTCGGGGTACGCGATGGCCCAGTGTTCGGCGTACTCGGTTTCCAAGCCTGCGTCGACCCCGGTTGGAGGATGTGTGATGACCTCGCCAGAGCCAAAGGCGGCGAACATCAGCCACATCTGGCGAAGGACGCCAGGGTTCGTCTCCTCCCGGATGGCGGTGAATACCCTCTTCGGCATCTGTTGAAGGCACCCGAACTGCCTGGAGAACCGGGTTGGCACGTAGGGCTCGCAGATCACCTTCCCGTCGATCCGAGCCACGAGCACCCCGCCTCGCATGTTCAGGAAGTATTCGTGCTACTCCAGCGGACCCTGCCCATTGTCGATCATCTGGCCGACGGGAGTGGGGAACGGGCTGAAGTTGAAATAGGCGTGATTGCCAATCCGAATCCTCACGCCCTCCTTATTTAGGGTCATCGGGGCGACCCCCGCGATGTTCAGCAGGGACGGTCGCAGGCCGTTTCCCGGAGGAACGACGACGTTTGGAAACGTGTACCCACCGAGGTGAGCAGCCACCCAGCCGTGGAAGAATTGAAAGGGCCCACAGATCCTTCGTGGCGACCCCCCTCGTGAGATGCATCTGAGGATGGCATATAGCTTTGCCAGTACTGGGACCCCGAGGTTGTATCTTTTGTTGGCGGCCATAGCGCCCGCCATCGCCAGTGTCGCCGGGCGAACGCCCATTCTCGCGTCCCGCACTGGCAGGAGCCACCCACTCAGAAAGGCGGCCAGGAACGCCGCGTACCGGACATTTGGGTCCCGGGCCTCGATGAACCGGTACCCCCATGAGTGGTAGTCGCCCGTCTCCAGGACCCGCCACTACGTCCCGTTCCGGCTCCTCTGATCCGCGGTCGGGCACCGCTTCCCCCTGCCTGGCATCTTGACCGCCGGGTCATGCTCCAAGAACTGGCCGAACCACTCCTTGTAGGCTATGTCCTTCTGAAAGTCCTTGATCCCGAGCCGCTGCGTAGCCAGGTCAAGTAGATGCCATGTCAGAATGGGAGTCCGTGACCTGTCTTCCCAGGTGTTCTTCGGAGGCAGGAACTCACCGTACTGGTAACCCTCCAGCGGGATACCTCCGATGCAGTGGATGTCACAGAGACCGATGCCTACCTCCCCATGGTGAAGATGGAAGGTGTTGGTATCCGGCGACCAGCGGGTGAACAGCTCCGGCCCGAGCTCGGACTGCTGGTAGAAGTGGAACTGCGATGTCCACACCGCCTCAAACAGGCCGATGTACCGCAGCTCCTCCGCGAAGTGATCGCAAGTGTGGCGTACCCAGAACGCCCAGGCCCACTCACTGGTGAAATTGCCCCCAGATCGCAAGTCCCAGTCCTTCAGCCAGCCCTTGGTGTCGTCGGTGACACTCTGGCGATATATGCTCGAGTAGAGGGCTGGAGAGTTCTCCGCAGTAGGCTCATTTCCGACGATGGTTCGCGTCCTCGGGTTCAGGACATAGACATCTAAGTGTCTGGTCTCCCTGGCAGGATGCCCATTGTTGGTGATGTTATAGCGGGGAAGCTCGTCCTCCCGAGTCACCCAGGTCTGTGGCGCTTCAACCTCGAACCCTGGCACTGAAACCTCATCTAGGATGCCGAAGATCCAGTGCGGCAGGTTGTCCGACAGTGGATATGTCTTCTGGGCCGGCGTCAGCAAGTCGAACAAGGATTGATTGTTGGAAACAGTCTCCTTGGCTCCGTAGACCTCCTCGTTCGTCGCCATCTCAGCTCTGCGAGTGGCGGCATCCCCCTCATTTCCTTGATTCGCGGCCATCTCAGAAGCTCCGGGAGTCGTGCGGGTTAAGGGATGAAGTGTGCGGTATCGGACGAGGCTGGTAGAGAAGTTTGAGAGTTGGTGCGCAATCCTAGTGGAGGGAGCGCAATCGGGAAGTCCGTCGCGTAAAACTCCGGGTGTTCGCGCAAAAGCAGGCCGAATTCCGGACAGGTTTGCGCGACAAACGGGTGAATTCCGCGCCGGAAAGGGCAATTTCGCGCACGAGAGCTCGAATGCTTATCGCGCGGAAGGCCAGTGAATGGTGCGGGGGACCCGGGGCCCCTATTTATAGGCGAGGCCGGGGTCCGCGCTGCGCGGAAAGCGCTTTGTGCGACGGCAGCGGCGAATTTCGCGCCAGACGCCCTTTTTTGCGCGCCACAGTATCGCGCCACCCAGGACTTCGGTATTCCGGCGTCTCCCTCGGAACCCGATCGTTGCGACCTCTCGCCGATCAGATTCCGAGGGGGGGCTTTTGTAGACGCCGGAAAAGTCCGTTGCTCCTAAACAAAGCTCCGGATGTGGAAAGCGAGGTCAGATTTGGAGTCAGAAGCACGTTTCGGAGGGCCCGGAGGCCTTGCGCGGAATTTTGGAGACCAGCGCGCAAAGTTGATGAGCCGCGCGCAAACCTCCCGGGATGCGCGCAATGCGCCGGGCCGGCGCGCAATTTTGCGCGCCAGTGGCCCGCGCGACTCCCTTTCCCGCCGGGCCCGATTCCGCGCCCGCGAAGAGAATTCCGCGCCTGCGAACCGGATTCCGCGCCCGGGGTTGCCTATAAATATAAGGCGACCCCCGAGGTTTTGAGGGTTGCTGGAATCCGAAGCGTCGCTCGTTCGCGCAATCCAACCCCCTCCGCGCGCAATGCCGATCTTCAGGTAACCTCTTTTCTTTCGCGCAAGAAAGCCTCGGGGTTCGCCTTCGCGCGCAATCCCCTTTGCTCCTTTCCTTTGAATAACACTTCACTCAAAGGCGTTCGCGCGCAAAAGAATCCTCTTGCGCGCAACTGCCCCCCGGGTGCGCGCAATCCAGCCCGATTGCGCGCACCCCCCATTTCCAAAGTGGTCATTCATTAAAGAATGAGCCGTTGCCCCCACGCGCTATCTGAAGCCCGGTGTGCGCAATCTCGATCATCCGCGCGCAGAGTGCTTGCCCAATTGCGTGCCAGCCCGTCCATTTGCGCGCCGACCCGCGGTATTGCGCGCCAAGCTCCTCTTTTGCGCGCAATCCGCTGGAGTCGACCCCTTTGACCCCCTGAGGGTACCCGCCTGCGTGACGCCCGATGACCCTCATCCCGGGTGCCCGCACCGTGCGTTGTCTTCCCTTGCGGCCCTCCAGGCTCGCGCGAGGTGACACGGGCCTATCGGCGGCTTCAACGTCCCGCACGACGTTAAACTGCACTTCGTCCGAGCTACAAGACGTTAAACTGTTCAGCATACGTCCAAGCTGCACGACGCTAAACTGCCTAGCCTTCCTCGTCCCAGCTACAAGACGTTAAACTGTACGCCATTCGTCATGCACGACGTTAAACTGTAATTCGTCCTGCATGACGCTAAACTGCACCACGTCCTGCACGACGTTAAACTGCATACGTCCAAGCTGCACGACGTTAAACTGCCTAGCCCCCATCATCCGTGCTGCAAGACATTAAACTGCCAAGCATCTTCGTCCTCAACACACGACTTTAAACTGTACTTCATTCGGCAAGACGTTAAACCGTCCGCTTCGTCCTCAACACACGATGTTAAACTGTACTTCATCCGGAAAGACGTTAAACCGTCCACATCACTCGATCCTGTGCCCCGCACGCAGGGTCCTCCCAGTTTGGATGTGGCCCCCACCCGCTCGTCTCTGCAGGGATGTCAGGATTGGAGTGGCCTTCGCCCACGGGGGTAGAACGTTACAAACAGAACGAACTACGTGGACTTTGATCCCTGTCTTCTAAACAGGGTACGTAGGAAGCCTCTCCGAGGTTCAAGCCCACCACCTGGTCGTCCCGGTCGTATTCACGTCGGTTCGTCCATCCGTGGGCCCCTCCCGGGTTCACATTCGCGTCGATTCACCTATGAATCCTCTCTTGTGGGGGACTGCACATGTGTATCTCCATTGCACTTCCCCACTGCCCTTTTCCTCTTTCTCCTGCCAACGTCCAGCATGACGTGAAACTGTGATTCACCCGGCCATTCCATCCCCCTCTGTGCGAGGTGGTTCGGTTCAATCCTTCTCCAGGAAGCCTCGATCTCTTCGTGAGTCGGCTTGCCAGCGTCCAGCACGACGTGAAACTGTGATCCACTCGGCCGTTCCATCCCCCTCTGTGCGAGGTGGTTCGGTTCAATCCTCCGCCCGGCGGCCTCGACCTCTTCGTGAGTCGGCTTGCCGACGTCCAGCATGACGTTAAACTGTATATCCGAACTACGCTGACTTTGATCCGCGCTAACGCGCGGTACGTAGGAAGCCCCTACGGGGTCCAAGCTCTTCACTCCATCATCCACCCTGATCCTTACCCAGGACACCACATCCCGGTGGGGTCATGCCATTTCTTTCCACTCCATTTCACTCGGGAATCCGCCCATGTGCTGGCCCCAGCGTCGGAGGTTCCCCGCAAGGGGTTCTGTCATCTGATCCACTTCTCGTGTTGATCAGTCCGATGTCATCCCCGCTGGACGTTAAACTCGCGGCATACCCCGTGATAGACATGGGAAGCTCAGGAAAACCTCAGGTAACATAGTTCCCCGCACCCAGCGCGGGATGCCTCAGGCCATCATGACTTCGAGAAGCCCTATTAGGGACGGAATGCAGACATGAAGAGGCGCAGTGTTAAGACACGCCCCCGACACCCAGAGCTACCCGGTCTCCTCACCGCACGTTGCTACCCCGACCAGACTCCTTGGAGCGTCCGGGCGGAAGCAGCGTAATTAACCGGTGTCCATGGAGACATGGCACCGGGAACGAGATTCAAGAACATTCTTAAATCTATGAGGGAGACCCGGATTAGGCGACGAGTTCCGAGGAGACGTCCACGGAAGGAGGAGCCGACATCTCATCATCCCGGTTTCGATCAAGGAGCAGACGCCCCTGAATAAGGGACGAATGCCGCCCGACCTTGGAAAGCGGGACTGCGGGGCCATAAGCCGCGCGCCCATCCCCTCGGGTCGACGGGTGCACGCGCGAACGCGTCCTGGCGGAACAGCGTAACCCGACGCACATCCGCACCGAAACAACAAGTATCAGTCCACTGCCCTTTTTAATTTAAAACAATTTTTGATGTTTGAATGGAACAGGTATATTTCTTTTTAAAACATTTTTTTTGCAAACCATTTAGAAATCCAAACTTCAGTTATTACCAAAAAGGAAAAACCACACATAACACATAACACACACCAAGGCCATTGGAAAAAGTGTCACACAGGGGCCAGCAACCGAACTAGACCTCTTAATCATCTGCCACATTCAAATAAACACTAAAGGAAACATGGGCCGAACCTAGGAGATCATAAACAATCCAAAACATTCCTTACATGTGACTCATCATGAAAGCATTCTCTAACTCGACGACGTCATAATGACCTAATGCCTAGCAATGTCCTACATGGTCAAACTGAGGGGCCAAATCCCCATAGCAGCAGTAACTCAGTATTCCCATACTATGGGGCCACTAGCCAGTGTGTAATCTATACTGGTACGACAATTGTTCTCAGAAAATTCACTCAATATGCCAGGTTCCCATGTCAACACAAGCAATAAAAAGGGGTGCGTCCATAATGTAAATCAACCAGTCAGGATGCACAAACATTAAATACAGCTCATGAAATCAACACACACCAAAGATCACACCTGAGTGGGTTTTCCAAAATAAATTATTTTATAAAAGTGCCAAATGGGTCATCCCTAATTTTAAAGAAAAAAACCTCATTTCATAGAAAAAGCCCAAACACTCATTCACGATTCAGAAGAAATAATTTATCATTTAAATCAAAGCTACATTTTAAATTTCATGAATTATGTTTAAAATCCAAAGGGGCATTCTTTCACTATCGGGTGTCCGCTCGTCAAATAAATATTTCAAGTGTCATGTATAAAATAAACGCCCCTTTTTACACCAAATAATACTTTTTAAAATTAATTATCTAATATAATTTCCCATTTATTAAAATTAATAAAAACGTCATGAAATTAATAAAATATAAATTTAAAGGTGAATATATTTGGGGACCTACCTCAAGATATAGTTGAAAAGGAAATATGTACGCTCGACACCACACAGTAATGTCCAACGTACTGTAAACAAAAAACTAAGAACTGAAAACAAAAACAAAAACCCCAATTAATGTATGTGAAACCAAGCGGCAGGAAGAAACTCTCACCTCAAAACTAAAGGACGAAAACAACACAAACTTAGAAACAAAGCACGACGATGGCGCTCACTTAGAAACACCCCGTGCAGGTCTTAGAAATCAAGCCTACCCAAATAAAATTTAATTAATTACAATTCTAATAAAACCAGGGTATATATATATATATATCAAATAAAAATATCAAATGGAGAATAAAATAAGTAGGTACCAACTGGGGGAGGCTAAGGGCTGATCAGCTAGAGTTGGGAGGTCTGAGGAGGTAAGGTCGTCGGTGGGCTACTCGAGCGGAGGCAAGGCTGCACCGATGGGGCTAGATCGTGGCAGGGGGCCGTGGAGGGTGTGCGACTGGGTGGCTAAGTGGGGCGTGCGACAGAGGCAACCAACTCGAAGGAGGGCGGCTGGGATGAGGCCGTATCAGGGTAGCAAGTGGGTGGCGTGGGGTCCCGGACAGGGATGCAGCAAGGTCGGGACACGGGCACGGCGTCGAGGGTGAGAAAGAGTTGGCAGAGGCCGAGCTAAGGTGAGCAGGCTGGAGGTGGGGCTGGCAGACAATGGGCAGAGGAGGGAGCACTGGGAGGAGGCGGTGCTATAGTGGAGCGCTGCAGTAGGTGTTCCAGCTGTAAGGAAGGTTGAGCGAGGGTGATACAACGCTTGGAAGAGGAGCCACGATGGGCTGGCTAGGTTCTTGACTGGAGGAGCAAGGTGCATGGGAGAAGAAATAGGAGTCTAGTGTGTCGTGCTGGGTGCGTTCAGGCTGAAGGTGGCAGGAGGGCGCAGTGAGCAGGAGGCAACTATGGGGAGGATGAGAAGGAGCAGCTATGGGATGCAACGATCAGCGCGCTACAAGGGATAAAGAGGGAGCAAGGGGGATTTCGGGCTGGCTGGGTGCGGCTTTGAAGGAGGCCAAGAACCCTGAAGAAGGTGGGTGGCACAGCGGGCCGAGGATGCTACATGAAGGGCAGATGGCGACCGGGAAGCGGGAGGTAGGTGAGGCGGAGAAGGCAGGGAGGGAGGCTGTAGAAGAGGGCGATGGGATTGGATGAGGTCGAGGGTGGCACTGGTGCGGCAAAGGAGCCGTGCAGGATTCTGGCTAAAGGATCTGCAGACAGTAAAAACAGGGAAGAGGTGGCCAGCGCGGATAGAGAGAGAGGAATGATAGGGGGTGGCGGCGCATGAAACTAGGGTAACGGGGCCAAAAAATCAGGGTTTTCTAGGGTTAAAAAAATAAAAAAGGAAGGAAAATAAAATAAAATAAATAAATAGGATCTAATAAAAACAAAATTATAATCATAATAAATTATAATAATAATAATAATAATCAATAACATATTTACTAAGATCAATGATAATAATAGTAATACAGATAACATTATTAACCATAAAAATTTCCAAACAACATAATAAATTACAACCATCACTCTTTTTAAAATTTTTGAAGCTAGGCGAAATGTGCCGAGGCCTAAACCGAGCGGCGCGAGGTTTCCAAAAAGTGCTTCACCCATGCTCCCTGCAACGTCAGCTAAAAAACACACACTTTTTAACATAACTCAAAAAATTTTCATTAGGGACTCAACCATAATCCCAAAAAAAAAAATATATATATTGAAAATTATAAAACAGAATTAAATATGGGGAGGTGTGTCACAATTCGTCCTACCATAACGCTTTCTACCCTCAAGAATCCATAATAAGATCTAGACGCAAAGATGAAACTCCTTAAGGGTCACTCACCCCCAAAGGTTTAAGAACCTCCAGTTGATCAATCCAAACAGACATTGAAAACCCATGACACACAACTCATACTTAAAACAAGATCACCTTAATCATCACCAAGCAGAACCCAAACCATCTGTTTCAACCAATGAATGAAAAAACTTAAATCACCTCTGAGACTTATCCCTATAATCATTTTCCAAAAAAACTATTTGGTGTACTCCAATATCAACGTTTACTCGAGAGGATGATATCATTGTTAGGTGTTTCAATACGAGACCACCTACCACCCAGCGATACAGGAAAATAAACTCTTATAATTACATCAGGAGGCCCGAACAGACTCCCCACCATAAGGACTAGGCTAACTCTAAATTACATAAGGTGTAACTTGGCGAGACCCTTTGGGGGTCTCCCCACCATAAGAACAAATGAGATTAACCAAACTTGAAAACTTTCCGCACAGACCAAAAAAACCACCCCAAGGGTAGGTGAGGGAGAGGAAGGGCCCAAATGATAGAGAATCAAAACTATCATCGTCTCTCCATCAACAGCATCGCACCCTGGGAAGAACAAAAATCCTTCCACATTAAGGAAAAAGGTTAAACCAAGGTTCTTTTTCACTGTTGGGGATCTCCTGAATATGCGCCAGCTTCACTCCGGGGCCTATTGCTGGAGAGTGGATGATTGAAGCATATCCTGCCTTGCAGTTAGGCTTCATAAATTCCAAAACAAAACACACGAATCAGAATTTTACCAAGCACACTTCCTTTCATAACAAAGGTTTAAAAGAGGTTTAACCACATCCATTTTTACCACTAAAAGAAAATAAACACCGCAAGACTCCACAAGAGACAACCACTACATCCAAGGTACACTTCAAAGAGAAAACCTCAAATTGTTCCCCAATCATCGCCCTAATCCTACTGATGGGTTGTCGTGATGTTCGACGACCCACTTCTAGCTTCAGCGCGCTTCTTGGAAACATCGCAGTAGAATCACTGTAAGTGACCCCAACGTCCACTGGTGTGGCAGAGTCTTACAGCACTCAGACACATTGGCCTCTTCTAGCCCTGCCTACCACAATGGTGACAGATCACAACATTGCACTATGGAGAAGCGGACTAAAAGTTTGAAGGCCTCTTGATTCCTCTACCAACACCACTAGCATTAGGTCGCTTCTCACTCTTCTATCAGCATCCTTTGCACAGCTTCCCAAAGCTGGAGGATTCGCCTATAACATCCCAGGTAAATAAAGAATAAATATTTTTCATATTTATTAATATTTACAAATTAAATATTAATTTTAATTAAAAGGGGTTTCTACGTTCGATAACGTACTAGGTACGCAACAATGAGTTTCTTTGAAAACTTACGTTGCACACAAGTAATAAAATAATATTATTTTAAATTTTAGTTAACGAGTAGCCGTTGTACTGGCGGGAATGGATAGAAATAACTAAAATATGATTATATATGTTTTTAAATGTTTTTACATTTACCCAATAAAAGATAAAGGCTTAAAAAATGGAAAAAGTTCAATTTTAGGCATTTATACCCTAATTTTCACAAAAGGTCCACTTATCACCTTTTGACGGAGAACCATCATTAAATATAGTTTTGATCGATCTTATAAACTCTATTGGACCAAATATAACTCTTCTTTATAATCGGGACATCAAAATTTACTTTGTGTAAATTTTTGGTACCTTTCTGATAAAGTTCATTTTTTTATGAATAGTGTAAAATGTTGTATTTTAATTCAAAACCACTTTTTAATCTAATTTATTTATATGATTAGATCATCTTTTGAATTTGTTTTAAAGTGAAATTAGAAAATATTTTTACCATTAAATCCAATAGTGGTCGTTGGAATTAATTTCACATTGAAATCGGACTTAAACTAGTGTCAATCTTTTGATACTTATTGTTCCATAAAAACACGCTATTTGCTCTGACAGCGGGAATTAATTATTAAATTAATTAATTTGACTTATATATTTTGAATTTTGTAAAATAGACTTCATTTTTGAATTCGGAATATCAAATATATCTTAGGGTGAATATGTGGTAATTTTCTGAAAAACTTCAATTTTTGATGAATAGTGAAACCACTAAGTGGTACTTATAAAAATTGATTTTCTGTTTAAATGAAATTTTTCCATCATTGTGTTTTGAATTTCAAAAATCCAACATACATGGTTGTCATTAAGAATTAAAATGTGGTTCTATGAGATTATAATAATTTTTTGGTGAATAGTAACTTATTAATTTTTTAATCGCGATTAGTGGTAATTACTGTAGTTTAAGGTAAAAATAATGCTTTAATAAAATAACATGAGCTTGAAACATGTCCTAACCTCATTGGTTGTGTCATGGCCGACCAAGAAAATCCATGGGTCAACTTGGGGACCCCATGGATCCACTTTGGTTGGGAAATGACATAAATAACTTTTTATTTAATGTAAAATTAAAAATGACACAAACATAATATGTTTTACGAAAACAATTTTTACATGGGGTTATAAAGATCATATTTTTGATTATAAATATTAATTGGAAAGCTAAAAAGATTTCCTACATCATAGTAGTTTTTTTATAATTTTTAGACATTAAATAAATTAATGTATTTATGACATAATAATGATGCAGCGATGAACTCATTATTTGACGATTTAAATAAAATGGAAAGATAATGTAAAATATATGAACTACACATGTCCAAAACCAATTGGATGAGTGGATTTCGAACCCTTATCACCTTATCCAAGAATTAGATCAATGTGTGACCTTATAAAACCGAAAAAAATTTCAAATAAAGTAATATTTCTTACTTCTTAAAAGTGCCCCTCCTCTCCTCTTATAAAAGGCCCCCACCTCTACCACCTTACACACACTCCTCAAGACTTTGGCTCGGCCAACCCCTGCCCAATTACTCTCTCCACATACCTCTCCTCATCCTAGAGGATTACCTTTGGTCATAATCCTTTCAAAGGAAGCCTTCAGGCTCAAATCAAAAGGAGTTACACTTTTAAAGGTAATTCATTCTCTCTTGTTCATTTGTTTTATTTGCTTCTCCAACCCTCTAAACTCTTTTTATTTACTTATTTTGTAACAAAACCAGTATATTCAATATACTAGGATGTTGTTATAAGATTTATTCGAGCTACACTCTCACACAACTACTTCAAATGGTTAAAGAACATATGGTTTCCATGGATGGGAAAATTTTGCCTCCCGAAACGATGATTGTTCAATACTCATTTAACACCTTCAAAGGTGGCCACTATAATATCACTATTTTTATATATGATATATAATATGTTTATTTTTTTAAGCTTCTGTATTTTTCATTTTGGGCATACCTTTATGTTTTCCATTATGGGTAAACACGATATCTTCATTTAAGGAAGTGCGGACTATCGCCCCCTCAAAGTGATGTGATTCGTTAATGCCATATGTGGGACGTGTAAAGGATGGATTTAAAGTTATTATATATGATTTTATACTGGAATTATATTATAACTCTATATAATTATTATTTATTTCCATTAAATTATGAGATAGAAATTAAAGTAGCGTTCATGCGTACTTACGGCCTACCGTCTCCACGAACGGTGCATTTCATTTCTTATCCCCAAATATAATGTACTATTAAAAGTACATGTATATAATGGATATATAAAATGAATGATATATCTAAATGATTATTATAATTCTGGAATTAAAATATACATACCTCTCATTTAGTTTTACTTCTATTAATATGACAAAGAAATGAAAGTAGCGTTCATGCGTACGTACGGCTTACCGTCTCCATGAACGGTGCATTTCATTTCTTACCTCTAAATGATTATGTAATATTATAAATACATGTATATGCTGGATATATATGATATATATGATATCCAAATCAATAATGACATTCTGGATATAAAGAACCTTTGACCACACGAACAACATGTAATTGTAAGAAGTCCACTTTCGACTCAAGAACCAAATATCGACAAAACATACATTATTAACATAAATGGTTACATAATGTTTATAACATGGTAATAAGTGATATAAAAGGAATAATTAACTTTAAAAAGGTTCTTAATCAAGTAGAAATTAACTCACGTTTATTATTCAGGACGTTAAAGAACGATCGAGTCAAGTCGGACCCAAGGTAAGGGACTTCGTCTCAATCTCCTTTCAGTGAGGCATATTTTATTTTATACATAACATTCTTTTATTCGGTGTATAAAACCCTTTGAATTTTACTTTTATACAAAAGGAATATTTTTCTACGCAGCGTTTTACTAAATGACAAAAAGGAATGTTTTTTTAACGTACGCGGTGACAACAACCTTTTCCGCCGCCACGAGTATTATTTGGTCTTTGGCTTTCTCAACAAGCCGTAATGTTTTTAGAATAAAATAAATACCATATACTCTTTTATTTATTTTGGTATTGAAAATGGTTTTGAAAAAGGATTCTATTATGTCAATATATCTATGATATATTGTGATTGAAATGTGGAAATGTTATAATTCCTTTATATTGGTTTTATGTTTTATGATTTTATATTGATAATTGGACATTTTAACGGGTGGTTACGTTATAAACCATATGACGGGTGGTGCCGTGAATACCAGGACAGGTGGTTACATTATAACCTCCAATGCATTGGGTATGGAAGTCGGCCTTATGGCTATTCCATTAAGTATGTATGGAAATTGGCCGTATGGCTATTCCATTAAGTGATATGTGTGGAAGTCGACCATATGGTTATTCCACTTAAGTATGTTTATGTACCAAGTTACCTATATATATGTTATGTGTTCTTTTTTTGGGTTCTATGGTAATCCTTTGGTTACAAAAAGGTAAGTAATGATACTTTATTCAGTGAAGAGTTTTTACTACTTCATGAAGGTGAAGGTATTACTTTGATAGAGTATATGTGGTTTACTTGATGTTTGAAAAACTAACAGTTTTCATTCTTTTTGTATTCCTTACTGAGCATTTTATACTCACCCCAAGTTTTTTTTGAAATGTTTTCATAGGACATAATGTGGAATAAGGTCAAGGATGGGATCAAGGGAATGTCATCCTATATAAAACATGGAACTAGACACGTTCCTTTTTAAGAGTTTTTTTATTATGGAAACTTAGTAGAAGTGACTACTTTGTAATCTTTTGAGATGTAATAGTTATGTTCTAATTCTCTAAAACTCTAAACCTGAAAAGATCCTCAACGTGAATTATTCTTTTAATTCAATATTAAGTAAGGTTTAAGGTCGGGGCCTTATAGTTGGTATCAGAGGTTGGTTTAGACAACTTTAGGAGTTAGAAAAGTGTTAAATTATAATATGATTGAAATGATATAGAATTTACAGATTACCATGTTGCTTCGCCTAAGATATTTCTGTGTTCAGAATGGTTTTCCGCAGAGGAAACAAAGCAGCTATGTTGGGACGACATCAGGAGGAAGATAACCTTCCAAATAAGCAACCTGAGATGGTCAAAATTGGAACTGAACAGTTTGTTGCAGTGATGGCACAGTTGACTCAGGCTATAAATGGAGGTGGTATCCATGCATGAGATCATCCAGATCAACTGCAGAGGAACATGTCAGTGGTGGAACATTTCATGAGGCAACATCCACCATCATTCAGAGGATCATCTGACCCTGTGCAAGCTGAAGGGTAGATTAAAGCACTGGAGAAGTTTTTTGATGTCATGGGGTGTTCAGAACATCAAATGAATAGTCTTGATGTTTACCGTTTTGAAGGTGAAGCTGATCAGTGGTGGTCGATGGTGAAAAATATAAGGGATAGTGATGAGATTGAGGATATTCACTGGGACGAATTCAAAGGTATGTTTCTTGAGAAATATTTTCCTAAGGTGGTTCGTCTTAGGATGGAAAAACATTTCCTAGAATTGAGGCAGGAGGATGATTCAGTGGCTTCTTATGAAGAAAAGTTCACTCGATTGGCAAGGTATGCTCCAAACTTCATACGAGGTCTTGATAGTAAAATAAACCGTTTTTACTCAGGGTTAAAGCCAAAGTATCGAAGGGAATTATCTTCTCATGAGTATAAAAGTTATTAAAGCTTGTTCGATGTACGGAGGAGTTGGAAATGGAGTTTTCCGATGATCAGGCGTTCTATGACAAACAACAGAATAAGAGTTCTAGTTGGCAGGCAAAGGGGAAGAATTCATCAATGAAGCAAGGAGGTAAGAAAACGAAATATCCATCCCGTGAGAAGTGTGGTAAAATGCATCCTCGAGAATGTTTATCCAAGTCTGGTAAGTGCTTTCGGTGTGGTAAGTCTGATCATATTGCTCGTAACTGTGAGGAAGATGATCAAGCAGGAAATTAAAAGCCAACGGTAAGATGTTTTAAGTGTAATGAAATGGGTCATTAGGAAAACGAGTGTCCAACGAAGAACTCAACTGGGGGAATGAAGCCAGACTACAAGCAGAAAGGGGTGGTAAAATCCTTTGCAACAACTTCAGTAGATGTTGGGCCATCAAATGAAGTGGTATCAGCTCCAGGGAGCTCAGTATTTTTCGAAGATTGACTTGAGGTCGGGGTACCATCAGTTGAAAGTAAAAGAAGAAAACGTTCCGAAGACTGCGTTCCATACTAGATATGGCCATTATGAATTGTAGTTATGCCTTTTGGGTTAACCAATGCACCTGATGTATTCATGGACCTTATGAATAAAATTTTCCATGAGTTCTTGGATATGTTTGTGTTTGTGTCTTGAGGTTTGGGAAGATGTTATGTGTGCCTTGTGATTCACAGTTGAAGAATGAGTTCTTATGTGAGGCTCATAGTTCCCCATTTTCAGTTCATCCTGGCAGTACTAAGATGTACATAGATCTGTGGGAGTATTACTGGTGGGATGGAATGAAAAGAGATATTGCTGATTTTACTGTGAAGTGTTTGACATGTCAACAGGTTAAAGCAGAGCGGCAGTTACCGAAAGGGATACTTCAGCCTTTACTATTGCCAGAGTGGAAATGGGAAAACATATCCATGGACTTTGTTGTGGGATTACCGAGGACAACTAGAGGTAATAATGCAATCTGGGTTATTGTTGATCGCTTGACCAAATCTGCTCATTTCCTTTCTATAGGAGATACTTTCTCTCTTGATCAACTTTCCTGTTTGTATCTTAAAGAGATAGTCAGGTTACATGGAGTTCCTCTCTCCATTGTATCTGATCGTGATCTCAGGTTCACATCTAACTTTTGTAAAGGCCTTCAGAAGTCGTTGGGTACTGAATTAAATTTTAGTACAGCTTTTCATCCTCAATCAGATGGGCAGTCAGAACGAACAATTCAAACCTTGGAGGATATGCTACGAGCTTGTTCGATGGATTATCAGGGAAGTGGGGACCAACATTTTTCTTTGGTTGAGTTTTCTTTATAATAACAGTTTTCATTCCAGTATACAGATGGCACCATTTGAGGCATTATATGGGAAGCGGTGTCGAACTCCAGCATTTTGGGATGAAGTGGGTGAAAGGAAGTTGATGGGACCAGAATTGGTAGAAGAGATGGCAGAAAAAGGTCAGTTGATTCAGAAGCACATGAGAACAGCTCAGAGCAGGTAGAAGAGTTATGCAGATAACCGGAGGAAGGATCTATCTTTCGAGGTAGGTGATCATGTTTTTCTCAAGGTTTCTCCATGGAAAAGTGTGATGAGATTTGGTAAGAAAGGAAAGATGAGTCCAAGGTTCATTGGACTATATGAAATTATAGAGAAAGTTGGATCAGTTGCTTACCGAGTGGCTTTACCTCCGAGTTTATCTCAGGTACACAATGTTTTTCATGTTTCAATGTTGAGGAAGTATATGCCAGATCCATCTCATGTTTTGAGTCTATAGGTAGTTTAGCTGGAAGAGAACCTATATTATGAAGAACAACCAGTCCAGATTCTTGACCACAGGGAGCAGGTGTTACGGAATAAGATGATTCATCATGTAAAGGTTTTGTGGAGAAAGCATGTGATTGAAGAGGCAACGTGGGAATCTGAAAATGCTATGTGGGATAAATACCCCCACTTATTTTGATAAGTGAATAAAATTGCGAGGACGCAATTCCCAAAAGGGGGGAAGGATGTAACATCCCAGGTCAATAAAGAATAAATAATTTTCATATTTATTAATATTTAGGAATTAAATATTAATTTTAATTAAAAGGGGTTTCAACGTTCGATAGCGTACTCGGTACGCAACGATGAGTTTCTTTGAAAACTTACGTTGCACACAAGTAATAAAATAATATTATTTTAAATGTTAGTTAACGAGTAGCTGTTGTACTGGTGGGAATGGATAGAAATAACTAAAATATGATTATATATGTTTTTAAATGTTTTTACATTTACCCAATAAAAGATAAAGGCTTATAATATGGAAAAAGTTCAATTTTAGGCATTTATACCCTAATTTTCACGAAAGGTCCACTTATCACCTTTTGACGGAGAACCGACATTAAATATAGTTTTTATCAATCTTATAAATTCTATTGGACCAAATATAACTCTTCTTTATAATCGGGACATCAAAATTTACTTTGTGAAAATTTTTGGTACCTTTCTGATAAAGTTCATTTTTTTATGAATAGTGTAGAATGTTGTATTTTAATTCAAAACCTCTTTTTAATCTAATTATTTATATGATTATATTATCTTTTTAATTGGTTTTAAAGTGAAATTAGAAAAAAATTTTACCATTAAATCCAATAGTGGTCGTTGGAATTAATTTCACTTTGAAATCGGACTTAAACTAGTGTCAATCTTTTGATACTTATTGTTCCATAAAAACACGCTATTCGCTCTGACAGCGGGAATTAATTATTAAATTAATTAATGTGACTTATATATTTTGAATTTTTTAAAATAGACTTCATTTTTGAATTCGGGATATCAAATATATCTTAGGGTGAATATTTGGTAATTTTCTGAAAAACTTCAATTTTTGATGAATAGTGAAACCACTAAGTGGTACTTATAAAAATTGATTTTCCGTTTAAATGAAATTTTTCCATCATTGTGTTTTGAATTTCAAAAATCCGACATACTTTGTTGTAATTAAGAAGTAAAATTTGGTTCAATGAGATTATAATAATTTTTTGGTGAATAGTAACTTATTATGTTTTTAATCGCGATTAGTGGTAATTAGTGTAGTTTAAGGTAAAAATAATGATTTAATAAAATAACATGAGCTTGAAACATGTCCTACCCTCATTGGTTGTGTCATGTCCGACCAAGACAATCCATGGGTACCCTTGGGGACCCCATGGATCCACTTTGGTTGGGAAATGACATAAATAACTTTTTATTTAATGTAAAAGTAAAAATGACACAAACATAATATGTTTTACGAAAACAATTTTTACATGCGGTTATAAAGATCATATTTTTGATTATAAATAGTCATTGGAAAGCTAAAAAGATTTCCTACATCATAGTAGTTTTTTTATAATTTTTAGACATTAAATAAATTAATGTATTTATGACATAATAATGATGCAGCGATGAACTCATTATTTGACGATTTAAATAAAATGGAAAGATAATGTAAAATATATGAACTACACATGTCCAAAACCAATTGGATGAGTGTATTTCGAACCCTTATCACCTTATCCAAGAATTAGATCAATGTGGGACCTTTTAAAACCGAAACAAAATTTCAAATAAAGTAATATTTCTTACTTCTTAAAAGTGCCCCTCCTCTCCTCTTATAAAAGGCCCCCACCTCTACCACCTTACACACACTCCTCAAGACTTTGGCTCGGCCAAACCCTACCCAATTACTCTCTCCACATACCTCTCCTCATCCTAGAGGATTCCCTTTGGTCATAATCCTTTCAAAGGAAGCCTTTAGGCTCAAATCAAAAGGAGTTACACTTTTAAAGGTAATTCATTCTCTCTTGTTCATTTGTTTTATTTGCTTCTCCAACCCTCTAAACTCTTTTTATTTACTTATTTTGTAACAACACCAGTATCTTCAATATAATAGGATAATGTTATAAGATTTATTCGAGCTACACTCTCACACAACTACTTCAAATGGTTAAAGAACATATGGTTTCCATGGATGGCAAAATTCTGCCTCCCGAAATGATGATTGTTCAATACACATTTAACACCTTCAAAGGTGGCCATTATAATATCACTATTTTTATATATGATATATAATATGTTTATTTTTTTTAAGCTTCTGTATTTTTCATTTTGGGCATACCTTTATGGTTTCCATTATGGGTAAACACGATATCTTCATTTAAGGAAGTGCGGACTATCGCCCCCTCAAAGTGATGTGATTCGTTAATGCCATATGTGGGACGAGTAAATGATGGATTTAAAGTTATTATATATGATTTTATACTGTAATTATAATATACCTCTATATAATTATTATTTCTTTCCATTAAATTATGAGATAGAAATGAAAGTAGCGTTCATGCGTACTTACGGCTCACTGTCTCCACGAACGGTGCATTTCATTTCTTATCCCCAAATATAATGTACTATTAAAAGTACATGTATATAATGGATATATAAAATGAATGATATATCTAAATGATTAATATAATTCTGGAATTAAAATATACATACCTCTCATTTAGTTTTAATTCCATTAATATGACAAAGAAATGAAAGTAGCGTTCATGCGTACGTACGGCTTACCGTCTCCATGAATGGTGCATTTCATTTCTTACCTCTAAATGATTATGTAATATTATAAATACATGTATATGCTGGATATATATGATATATATGATATCTAAATCAGGAATGTCATTCTGGATATAAATAACCGTTGACCACACGAACAACATGTAATTGTAAGAAGTCCACTTTCGACTCAAGAACCAAATATCGACAAAACAAACATTATTAAGTTAAATGGTTAAATATTGTTTATAACATGGCAATAAGTTATATAAAAGGAATAATTAACTTTAAAAAGGTTCTTAATCTAGTAGAAAATAACTCATGTTTATTATTCAGGACGTTAAAGAATGATCGAGTCAAGTCGGACCCAAGGTAAGGGACTTCGTCTCAATCTCCTTTCATTGAGGCATATTTTATTTTATACACAACTTTATTTTATACGGTGTATAGAACTCTTTGAATTTTACTTTTATACAAAAAGAATCTTTTTCTACGAAGCGTTTTAATAAACGACAAAAAGGAATGTTTTTTTAACGTACGCGGTGACAATGACCTTTTCCGCCGCTGTGAGTATTATTTGGTCTTTGGCTTTCTCAACAAGCCGTAATGTTTTTAGAATAAAATAAATACCATATACTCTTTTATGTATTTTGGTATTGAAAATGGTTTTGAAAAAAGATTCTATTATGTCAATATATTTATGATATATTGTGATTGAAATGTGGAAATTTTATCATTCCTTTATATTGGTTTTATGTTTTAGGATTTTATATTGGTACTTGGACATCTTAACGGGTGGTTACGTTATAAACCATATGACGGGTGGTGCCGTGAATACCAGGACGGGTGGTTACGTTATAACCTCCAATGCATTGGGTATGGAAGTCGGCCGTATGGCTATTCCATTAAGTATGTATGGAAATTGGCTGTATAGCTATTCTATTAAGTGATATGTGTGGAAGTCGACCGTATGGTTATTCCACTTAAGTATGTTTATGTACCAAGTTACCTTTATATATGTTATGTGTTCTTTTTATGGGTTTTATGGTAATACTTTGGTTACAAAAAGGTATGTAATGATACTTTATTCAGTGAAGAGTTTTTACTACTTCATGAAGGTGAAGGTATTACTTTGATAGAGTATATATGGTTTACTTGATGTTTGAAAAACTAACAGTTTTCATTCTATATGTATCCCTTACTGAGCTTTTTATGCTCACCCCATGTTTTTTTTGAAATGTTTTCACAGGACTTAATGTGGAATAAGGTCAAGGATGGGATCAAGGGAATGTCATCCTATATAAAACATGGAACTAGACACGTTCCTTTTTAAGAGTTTTTTTTATTATGGAAACTTAGTAGAAGTGACTACTTTGTAATCTTTTGAGATTTAATAGTTATGTTCTAATTCTCTAAAACTCTAAACCGGAAAAGATCCTCAACGTGAATTATTCTTTTAATTCAATATTAAGTAAGGTTTAAGGCCGGGGCCTTATATCACCACCTCAAGTCCTCCTGCTAACCGAGCATCAGCAAAAAATACATTCCCCACAACTTCTAAGAAGGTGGTTAGGTTGAGATTTTCCACATTCGATCGTAGCTCAGGTCGGAGACCAGACTAAAATTTTCGAGCCTTCCTCAGGTCATTTGCAACAAAACATTTGTCGTACGGAACTAGGTATATGAAATGTTGTTAGAATTCAATGATTAATTAAATGCCCTGATGAAGAAAACACAACTACATCCTCTTCCTCAGCTTCGTCAACTCGAATAAGTATTACTGGATAAACGATGACTTGAAAAAATCTGATGTTAGATCTTCCTGAGGGTTATTCTAGGACACGAACTTCCACCATTTCCAAGTTGGGCCTTCAAGCATAAAGGCTTCCAACTTCACCTTTAATGACTCATGAAACCCAATGAAACTGAAATTCCTCTCAATATTCTGCAACCAATCTTCTATCTCAAGAGGCTCTGCTTGTCCATAAAAGATTGGAGGGTTCATGTTCCAGAAATCCAAAACATAGTCTATAGGCTGATCAACTGGAGGATTTTCTAGGGGTGCACCACCCGAAGTTTCACTTCATGGATCCATCAAACTGTCGTGCGGTGAACACTAAGGAATAATGAAACAAAGAACGTAATAAAAACATGGTCATTTCCATTTCAAATACCAAAATAACTATTTTCACAATGATTTTCAGAAAGAAGGAAAACCCAAATGATTCACTAGAGGAAAACTAGTGATGATGGGTGACATGGCCATACGGTTGATGGCTATACATCAATCACAAAACTATCACTGAGATCATTCAAGGGTGAAGTCTCTATTTCCACATGGTTATCCAAACCATGTGAGCTCACAGAGGTCACTTGCCCGACACTCATTTTATTTCCCGATACCAAACAAAACATAAGAATCAAAAGACATCGACAAAACAAAAATCCCATGGTAACCTGAGGTTCGGAACGAGCAATGGTTCGTGACTTCCTTCTCGTCCATACGCCTCGAGTCCCGATAATTATACTCTTTCTACCATGAAAACCCCAAATAAAAATGGGCGCTCTGAAAAAAAATGTTTTCTCAAGAGTCGACCCCACTAATACCATTTTTTCACGAACCACCATATGTCGACCCTGAACCGGTCACCCGATTCGGTCCGTGAAAAGGCTCCAGAGGCGTTCCTAATATTCCATGGATGGGGACAAGCGCCAGGGTATCAATAGAGGACAAGTGGGAATGATTTTTCCCTAATAAAAATGTATAAAACAAACTAAAAGTAGAATAATGAAGAGTAAAATAAAAGACCCTGAAAAGAAAGAATGACCAACAAGACACACTAACCTGGCCTCGACTAAAACTCCTCGAAACTCCGAGACTCACTCACCAGTCCACAACCAACTCTAACCCATGGAGAACAAACTCGAACCAAAACTACAGCAAAACTAAAAACTTGAAAACACTATATGCATGAGTGTTAAAACTCAGTAGGTAGGCAAGACTAATTCTATTCCCAATGCACATACAATTAAATAAATAATTTATCAATTCCATGTTTGAACTAAATTATTTAAAATATTAGTTTCCACACACACTTTCATTTATAAAACAAGTATTAGTTCATTTCCCTTTTTAATTTAAAAACAAATTTTAATTTTTGAAAGGAACTGGTATATTTATTTTTAAAACATTATTTTTGCGAACCATTTAGAAATCCAATGATCAGTAATTATCCAAAAAGGAAAAACCACACATAACACACACCAAGAGAAATGGAAAAATTGGCACACATGGGCTAGCAACCGAACTAGACCTCTCAATCATCCGCCACATACAAATAAACACTAAAGTAAACATGGTTCGAACTAAGAGATCATGAACAATCCATAACATACAATATTTGTGACTCATCCTGAAAGAATACTCTAACTCAATGAAGTCATAATGCCCTAATGCTCGGCATAGACCTACATGGCCTAACTGAGGGGCCCAATCCCCATAGCATCAATAACTCAGAATTCCCCTACTGTGGGGCCACTAGCTAGTGTGTAATCTAAACTAGTGCGATAATAGTTCTCAAAATATTCACTCACTATTCCATGTTCCCATGTCAAAACAAGCAATAAAATTGGGTGCGTCCACAATTTAAATCAACCAGTCATGATGCACAAACATCAAATACAGCTCACGCAATCAATGCACACCAAATATCACCCCTGAGTGGGTTTTACTAAATAATTTATTTTATTAAAGTGCCAAACAGTCCTTCGCCAATTTTAATGAAAAAACCCTCATTTCTCAGAAAAAACCCAAAACACTCCTTCACAATTCATAAGAAATCATTCATCATTTAAACCAAAAATACATTTAAAATTTCATGAATTATGTTTAAAATCCAAAGGGGAATTCTTTCACTACTCGGCATCTACTCATCAAGAAAATATTTAAAGTGTCGTGTATAAAATAAACGGATCTTTTTACACCAAATAATAATTTTAAAAATTAATTATCTGATATCATTTCCCATTTATTAAAATTAATAAAAACGTAAAGAAATTAATAAAATCTAATTTTTAAGGCGAATGCAGTGGGAGACATACCTCGATACCGAGATGAAAAGGAAGACGCATGTCTGACACCACACAGTAAGGTCCAACATACTGTAAACAAAACACTAAGAACTCAAAGCACAAAAAAAAAACACCAATTAAAGTATGTGAAACCAAGTAGTGGGAAGAAACCCTCACCTTGAAACTGAAGCACGACGACGATGCAAACTCAGAAACGAAGTGTGACGATGGCGATCACTCGGAAACGCCCCACGCGTATCCTAGAATGTCAAACCGACCCAAATATAATTTAATTACGAAAAATTCTAATCAAAATAGGGTATATATATATATCAAATAAAAATATAAAAAGGATAATAAATTAATTAGGTACCAAAGGGGGGAGGTTGAGGGTCGATCAGCTGGAACAGGGATGTCCGAGGAGGGTATGTTATCAGTAGGCTACTCGAGCGCTGGCGAGGAAGCACCGCTTTGGATGGATCACGGCAGGGGGCTGCAGAGGGTGCATGATGGGGCGGCTGAGCGGGTCATGCAACAGAGGTAGCCAAACCGAAGGAGGGGTGGCTGGGATGAGGCTGGACCTGGGTAGGAAGAGGGTGGAGCGGGGTCCCGGACAGGGAGGTGGTGAGTTCGGGACACAGGCGCACTGTCGAGGGTGTTCCAGAGCTAGTGGAGGCCTGGCGAAGGCGAGGGGACTAGAGGCACAGCTAGAGGATAGTGGACAGAAGAGGGAGCACTATGTGGAGGCACTTCTAGAGTGGAGTGCTGCAACAGGTGTGCCATCTGGAAGGAAGGCGAAGAGAGGGTGATGCGATGCTACGAAGAGGAGTCACAATGGGCTGGCTAGGTTCATGACCGTTGGAGCGGGGTGTGGGGGAGAAGAAACAGGAGGCTGGGGCGTCGTGATGGGTGAGTGCAGGCTGAAGGCGGTAGGAGTTCGCGGTGAGTAGGAAGCGAATATGGGGAGGAGGAGATGGAGTAGCTATGTGTTGCTGCGATCGGTGCGCTACAAGGGAGAAAGAGGGTTCATGGGGGGATTCCAGGCTGGCTGGGTGCGGTATTGAAGGAGGTCGAGCACGGTATAGAAGGTGAGTGGCACAGCGGGCTGAGCCGGTTGCATGAAGGGCGGATGGATATCGGGCAGCATGAGGTAGGTGAGGCGTAGAAGGCAGGGAGGCCGGCTGCAGAAGAGGCCGATGAGATTGGATAATGCTAAGGGTGGCGATGGTGCAGCGAAGGAGCCACACAAGATGCTGGCTGAAGGATGCATGAACAGTAAAAACAGGGCAGAGGTGGCCAATGTAGAGAGAGAGAGGAACAAGTGGGGGTGGTGGTGCATGAAACTAGGTTAACAGGGCCAAAAATAATAGGGTCCGATAGGGTTCAATAAAATAAAAAAGTAAGTAAAAAATAAATAAATAATATCTAATAAAAACAAAATAATAATCATAGTAAATTATCATTATAATAATAATAATAATAATAATAATCAATAACATAATTATTAAGATCAATGATATTAATACTAATAATAATAAATTCATTAATTATAAAAAATTCCAAACAACACAATAAATTACAACCATCACTCATTTTAAAAATTTCGAAGGAAGGCGAAACGTGTCGAGGCCTAAACGTAGTTGTGTGGAGTTTCCAAAACGCGCTTTGCCCATGCACCCAGCGATGTCTGCTGAAAAACACGCACTTTTTAACATAACTCAAAAGTTTTTAATCCGGGACTCATCCCGAATCCCAACAAAATTTTAAAAAAGTCAAAGAAAATTATAAAATAAAATAAAAGATGGGGCGGGGTGTGATAATTGAATGTAACAACTCGGTCCCGGTGACAGCACAACCACCCCGCCTTAACATGGCCTTCAGGTCCTGGCCCACCAAGTACCACCAGTTTCCTCACAGACATGTGGGGCCCAACCCAGGGTCCACCCACGTGCCCGACCAGGTCAACTGACTAATTAAAGTCCCCACAGACCAACACATGTCCTTTCCAATGTGATTTGTTCTCACTCACACACACCCAGATAATTGAATGTAACAACTGGGTCCTGGTGACAGCACAGCAACCCCGCCATAACATGGCCTTCAGGTCCTGGCCCACCAAGTACCCCCAGTTTACTCACAGACATGTGGGGCCCACCCTAGGGTCCACCCACGTGCCCGAACAGGTCAAGTGACTTATGAAGGTCCCCACATACCAACACATGTCTTTTCCAATGTGATGTGTTCTCACTCACACACACCCTGGAAAACTTTCCAGAAGATCACCCATCCTAATTACTACTCCAGGCCAAGCATGTTTAACTATGGAGTTCTAATCAGAAAAGCTCCCGAAAAGGAAGGTGCGACTTTTTGACATTAGTCATATCATTTAGCCATTTAACCCTTTATCATTTGGGGGGTTACAATCACCCCCCCTTTAGAGCACAACGTCCTCGTTGTGGGCTCGACATCTCAACCCAGGCTGTGCACTGCACATAAGGCTGGTTTCCTCCTCTTATACCAAATGTGACAACTGGGTCTCGGTGACAACACAGCCTCCCCAACTTAACATGGTCGTCGGGTCCTGGCCCACCAGGTACAACTAGTTGCCTCACAGACACTTGGGGCCCACCCCAGTGTCAACCCACATTCCCGAACATGTCATCTGACTAATTAAAGTCCCCCAAAGACAACACATATCCTTTACGATATGCTTTTTCCTCACTCGCACACACCCTGAGAAACATCCCTGAAGGTCACCCAACCTGATTACTACTACAAGCCAAGCATGCCTATCTATGGAGTTCTAAACAGACAGGCTCCCGAAAAGGATGGTGCACCTTGTTGACATGAGTCATATCATTTTGTCATTTAACCCTTTATCATTGGGGTGTTACAATCAACCCCCCCCCTAGAGCACAACGTCCTCGTTGTGGGGCCTACATATCAAGCAATGCAGTGCACTGAACTTAAGGCTGGGTTCCTCCTCTGATACCAAATGTAACAATTGGGTCTCAGTGACAGCACAGCCACCCAGCCTTAACATGCTCGTCGGGTCCTAGCCCACCAGGTACCACCAGTTGCCTCACAGACATGTAGGGCCCACCCCAGGGTCCACCCACGTGCCCTAACATGACATCTGACTAGTGAAATTCCCCACATGCCAAAACATGTTGTTTCCAATGTGCTTTGTCCTCAGTCTCACATACCCTGGGAAACTTTCCAGAAGGTCACCCATCTTGATTACTACTCCTAGCCAATCATGATTAACTATGGAGTTCTAATCAGACAGGCTCCTAAAAAGGAAGGTGCACCTTGTTGAATTGAGTCATATCATTTAGTTATTTGACCCTTTATCATTTGGGGTGTTACATTTCATCTTCCCACATGATGATATATAAACATATCTAAAATAAGATTAAATAAAATTATTGAGGTGAACAAAATGATTGGAAAGATATCTCTTTCAAAATTCATGTAATTATTTCAACTATGATTGATCCTTAGATACAAAAATCAATATATTGTATGTTTATTGATGGGATTAACAACAACATATTGTCTGTAAATAAACATTATGATAATGGGTATTATTTAATTTTTGTTGGAAAAAAACCATTAATAATATGGTACATAAAATATTTCATAATTTTTCCTAAGGGATAATGAATAGGTGTAACTTATTCCAAAGTAGGGATTGATGTAAATCTTATTATCTGAGTGAAAAAATGGAAAATAATAAAACAAATTTAATACATGGTAATATGGGATAGTGAAGAATGTTTAGAATCTCAATGGAAGATGTGGTGAAGAACATCAAACACCAAAATAGATATGGGGCTATTATCTTTGAATCTTTTCAAAAGGAAAGGGTGGTATATGGTTGACACAGATGGGTCAAAATGTTGTACTCTATTATAATTAAACATATTCACTCTCAATTATATGGACCAATAAAATATTGATCCAGTAAGGGTGATATTTACTTAATTTCATTTATTTATATTTTTCCAATGACCAATAATGTGACATTCATAAATAAAAACTATTTCTTAGAGGTTTATAATATTTAGAAGAGTTTTCAGTTTGTGTGTTTACAATACAATATGTATTCATATTTTTTAGGTGTAAACATTTTATAAAATATATCCATGTGATCTAATAGATTCAAAATTGTTTTCTATAAAATGAAATCATATATATATCAAAGAATACATTATATGTAATTTTATGTATAAAATTTGTGATTATTTGAATGTTATAGGTTTCACGGATGCTATTTATTAAGGGGATTTCAATGATAAAAATTAAACATTCAGATGAACATTAATTTTGGGAGAATGTTGTTTCGGCTAATAAAATAGGAGAAAAGGTTTTTTTATCATTTTGTATAGTTTAAGTTAAATTTATTTCTCCAACACATTCATTTAATTTAATATTATGGCTTAATGTGATATAGGGTTATTTTAGTGTGATCAAAGAGAAACAAAAACAAATTCATGCGATAGTCAATGTGAAAATAATAATAATAAATATCAAGCGAAACACTAAAAATTCAAAAACATTGTAATAACATATCATTTCTTGAAGGAGGGAAATCATCCAAATGATTTGATGTTATATTACATTTAAAAATAATAATATTGACAATATGATCAAAAAATCTAGGATAATTGATTTATTTAATGTATTATTTAATAAAAAAAACATGTTAATCATTTTAATATTATATAATGTAGTTGTAGTTCACCCTAATAATCAATTAATTATACTATAAAATTGGGATAAAATTACAAAACTATTTCTTCAAAAAATTTCATGACAATTTTTGAAAAAAAAACATATTTGTAATTACCAAAATTCTAGACTAATTAAGTTATCTAAATAAGGGTCAAGAGATAATTGATATCATTTTCCATAAAATTATTATCAGCCACAGATCAAAATATATGAAAAAAACATTTTACGTAACATTTATTAATCATGTATGTTCTCATTGAGGGAGGTAATGACATGCTGAAATGTAGAGAGTTGTTGGTATTGATAAAAAATAAAAGGGTTGTTTTAAGAAGAGAATAATATTTTAATGTGTTTTATATATTTGAACCTACTATTAAGAAATGTTATTACATATCTTTTAATGAATAATTTTTTAATCATATATTTCTTCAGTCATAGGATATGAGTTAAGGTTATTGGATTCAATATCTAGAAGATAAATATATTTTAGAACTACCATGTCATGAGTTTTGGATGCTAGGTTGGATACTTTCCTGATGATGCGGGAGTTGAGAGAGCTATAGAGAAAATAATAATTAAAAAACACAACATAATGTAAAATAATATTATTTTGATGTTTCAATGTAATACTAAATCATGATATTATGCTAACAATTTATGATTAAAACTAAGTCTTGATGATGATTGGATATTAGTGTGATCAAAATATTTATTTAGATATGTATGATAAATTTTCAAAAGATTTAAAATTAGTAATTTTTTAATGCCTATGAAAATTGATTACGATGAAAAAAATGAGATATTTTATATCATATGAAATATGAATGACTATTGGATGATATAGATCACATTTAGCCAAAAATATGACAAAAAATGAAGCATACAATAAATTGGTAATATTTAATAGCCCCAAAAAATAAGGTTAATTAAATATATAATTTTTGATAAAGGAAAACCCATACTATGATATGTTAGATTATAAATTTATTACATAAAGATCATAAGAAAGATGAAATAAAAAATGAGGAAGCAACCGAGATATACTTATGAGTAAATATATATTACGTATTATTCATTAGTATGATAAGTAGTGTTTTAGAGAGAAAACAATCATACATGATATGTAAGGTTTATGAATTTGATAAATATTATATTGAACACCTTCCCATTTTTATAAGATCATAAATTTATGAAATAATAAAATGATATTTTCTAAAATTACAGAACTTAAGTTTCTATGTTAAATTGAATTCAATGTTTGGATGGTTGATAAAGGACTCAATGAATAATGGATAATCCTGAATTTTCAACACCTGAGGTATAAGATATATCTATATGATGTAGAGATATTATTGGGAATTTATAATATTAAGCTAGGGTATAATCAGGTCAAAGTAATTATACTCTAAATTATATGGGATTTTGAAGAAATAATGATGTATAATTTTAATGTTATTTTATATAATGTTTATAAAAAATGTGAATGTGATGATGTTGATATGTATATAAGTGATACAAAAATGAATATTATGAATTAATTATTATACTATAGATTTTATCAATAATTTTTTTGTAGTTGATATCAATTTTTAAAGATTTTAAGATAAAGTCAAACCATAATATATTTCAAGGTATTGAATTAGGATTAATTGGGTTCGAGTTAATAAATAGTTATTATTACCATTCATATATTTTCCATTAATATAAATTTATTTATATTCACATAATGGTGTAATTTTTTAATCCCCATATACCTAGACAACTCTATAATTCCAAATCTGGTTGTTAATACAAAACATAATGTACACCTATGTGAATGTTATATGTTATCGACTAGTTGTAAAGGACTATTCTGTTGTCATGTACAACGTATACCCTCATCAATGAGTAAAGATTTCATAAAACTACCAATAATAATCCATTACCGGTAATCAGATTATGTGGATCAAATTAAACATAATATTCCATTTAAATTAATATATTAGTAAATAAATATAGTGACATATGATGATTCCTTCATCCATAAACTAATCACCAACTAGGGTAATCTCCCATAAAAGATAAAAAAGAAACAAATACAATGTTACCCTATGAATATTGATGATCCTCATCACATCCTATATTTCAAACTATATTTGAACCATCCTTCTCTCTCATAAAACCTCATTCCTCTACAATTAAGAAACCTATAAACACAAAATTCTACTTTGGTACCCATGTTCCATATCCAGATGATATGGGTGTGAGTACAAAAAAATATTTTACCCCCAATATGTTTCCAAACACAAACAATATAGTAGTATATAATGATGTGATATACATAAAAAATAAATATATAATCATGGATGTGTAATAAAATAATCCATAAACAATCATTGGGATCTCATGTGACTCCTTGGTTCAATTGTACCTTCTTACTCAATATTTTGGTGTCACCTAGTACATTATTCAACCTATTATATGATACATTTCATACTATATATCTCATATAGTAGAAGGAATCAAATACAAATCAAAATAATCTTCCAAAGCGTCCAAAATATGCATAATTGCTGAATACAAGGTTGTATTACTCTATTTTATGATAGGAATTTATATGAAATTCCTCGTTATCTCTTATTCATTCAATATACTATGCATGTTTTCCTTATATTAGGAAGTATTAAATTCATTCCTTATATTGTGTTGAGTGGTAAAATATAGGGGATATACCAAGCATCCCAATAGTATTAGGTGAAATAATATGATTTCATAAAGTTTCATTGGAATCATAAAATACATCATGTGTGACAAAAAAATCTCAAATAACATCCTAAGAATTCCCCCATGTAATATTTTCCAAATCTGAGTTTATATATCTGGTATTTCAAAATATTCATAAATGATGAACCCTAGGTAACTACCTAGTAATATCTTATATGAGACATATATTTTTTTATCCTAGGTCATATCCCTATAATTCGATATATAATTCTTAAAGACTTGTATCATAGGGAGTATCCCAAGGTTCACAATAGTGATAATGAATAATCATAATTAAATGAGATAAGAAGGAAATTAACTAAAAAATATTTAATGAAAGTGTGTCCCTATTGTAATTTCTCCTTGAATCATCACTATCGAACATAGTCTCATGCCATCAACCATTGGATAATATGGTGATACCCATAATCAAAAACACCAACACAACTACACTAAACAAAACTAGGAAAATTATATAATCGAAGCACGCACTGATGTCCACTAGGTCTCCTCATATCATGGAAACGTGGATTGGTATCCTTGGTCTAAATTTTTTCTCTTTCATAAACACACATCACTGATATGGATTAGAATATCATTACAATATCCTAATCATACCACATCCTCATATACATCATAGGAAATATCTTATCGGGGTATCACATGGGATATGGCCACAATCCCATCCACATTCTATGTCACCTTAGGTCATTTCTCATAAGCTAAACATACCCATATTCCTACATGTGGTGTAACATCTTTTTTAACTACATATCATTGTGATAGAAATAATAATCCCACACTCATATCATAATTCATAGAGGTTTAATGCATCTCACAATTATCAAATAGCCTACTCAATCCAACCATTCCAAATTAAATACCCATACATTCTCAGGGGAAATAATAGAATCAATCCTATTCTATTTGGTTTACAGATATCATTAAATTATATCCCATTAGAATATTTACCACTCAAAGAAGACATTCAAAATTTGGTCCTCAACCATAACCAGATTAGGCACTAAGCTAATTCCCATGGGTTCTTCAAGACCCATGGAATATACATCCAACAATTGGTATTTTATATTAATTACTAGATTTATATAATTTATAATGTTAAATTAACCTTATTAGGGTGACTGGAAAATTCATCACACATAAAAAATTAATTTTTCAAAGATGTGAATGCATTTGGACAACCTGCCACCGTCAATATAATTTCCTTTAAACATACTCTGAAACCCATTATTAGATTTTATCCTACACAATCATCCAACACCCCTCATGACATGGACCCAAAATTAAGCTAAATATTTTTTTGAAATATTTATAAAAAATTATAATTGAATATGAAATTTAATTTTTAAAAATTACGAAAAATATTATGTAAATTTGTTTGAATTAATTATTCACCTGATTCATAACCCAAATAAATTGATCCAAGAAGGAATTTTATATGGAAATCACAAGGTACAATAAATTTACAACAATGAGGTGATTAATTGGGACACAAGGAAATATTTTCTATAGAGATATAATAGGAATTAACTTTTGAACACATGGTCTTAATTAAATGTATCCAATTCTAGAGAGGATAGGTCATAACAATTTCGCAAACCTCCAGTTTATAATACCCTGAAAAACACCAAATCATTGAAGTGTGGCTAAAGTAGAGATGAAGAAGAATCAATCTAATGAATTATGTAAGAACCAATCTGCATTAGAAAATCAATTCTGAATGCACTGCATTGGAGATCAGTGCAACACAGTTCTAGAGAAGTCACCATTTGGCCTCAAAAAACATAAAAATACAGGAAGTGGGAGACAACGAATGAAAGGTTGCAGTATTAAGAAGGCTCTAAACACTGCTTTCAATGTAAAAAAAATTCTAATAGAAAAATAAAATCAATTTTAAAATAAATTAAATAATATATAGATTCACTGTAACTCATATGGTTATATCATCACTCGTGAACTATGACTAACAACTATCTGAACATCCATTGGGTACTCTAGATAACATCCAATGAAAAGTAAATAGAATAAAAATCTATTTCGTAGCTATTTTAATTCTATTAAATGAAAACCCCTTGAATTTTATTGTCATAAATGTACCTCCAATTACATGGAGGGAAATTTTTTTTAGACATCATCTTTAGACAACCTCTTATTTTGTTTATAAAATAAACTATTATATACAAAAAATTTTCCATCATATGGTTTTAATTTTCATCAAATCACTAATGAAAATATTAAATGTCATTGGGTATGTTCTTAGAACATGAATAAATAAATTCAGAGGGGAATATTTACCATAAACATAGAAAATATCTATAAAACTATCTCTTTTACATGGAGGAATCAATGAGACATACTGGAGGGGATTCAGTAGATATTCTTATATATGGAAGATTAAATAGGTGATCAACATTCCAAAAATAATGTTGGGGGAAGTTTTATTCCATTTTTTTAAATTTAATGGTCACATAGTTTTTTGGCATGATTTTTGAAACATTGCACCAACATTGTGACTTTTAATATAAATCGAAAGACTCCTTTCATATTTTGGAAATATGGTTTTAATAATCATGGGCCAAAATTGGGAATATGATCTAAATTGAAAATGTGGATTTTTTATGTTTTCATTTTAACTATGAACCATTCATGAACTGAACTCCATTCCAAAATCAACCCACTTGTTCATTCCACAAAATTTCCCATAGCAATTAAATAACTAGGAATAGGTAATAAATATTGATAAAATCATTATTTAACCTGAAACATATTATATTCATCCATGTAACTAAATTACTACTTTATCCATGATCCATATCCTAAATGAGCTACTTATGATTATCCTACACAATGATTTCCTATTTGAATATTAATTTCCTATCAGATCCTACTTTATTATTAAAAATAAAATTTCTCTATCAATTTCAAACCCAACTAACCTGGTATCATTATTTTCCCCTAATCATTGAACTTATATTAAATGAGAATACATGATGTTCTATAATTTATATCCTAAAAAAATCATAGTCATCCTTTCATAACATACTCTTCTCATTAAGTACTAGAATAAAAACCGCTTTTATACTGTGAAAGTACAAAAATTAATACACTATTAATAAAAACATTATACCACTCAACTCATCCACTGAAACACTAATATTAAACTCACTTTTGTCCACTGGTCACTATATTCGATAGAGGTATCAATTAACTCATCACACAAACTATGGTTCTCCTCGCCATATGTCAAGGATCTAAAGGGTCCATTATAATCCATATAACATCCCACCATCAGATCCACCTACTGATACACATTTCAAATGTTCCATCAATTCTATCTGTGTGATTTATATATCTTAGAACTATACTATATGTAATTAACAATTCAGGTCTAATTAGACTTTCTATACCTGAAACAATGAGACATACCTACGAAAACACTATCACATCACCTGAAAAAGATATCATAACTCCCAATAGATTTTCATGTTCATCCAACCACTCAAACTAATGTTAAAACACAACAATCAAAATAATTAAATGGTTGGATCCTCAACTAAATTATTAACTTAGATGATATCGCTACAAATATAGTATTTCCAACTATTATACTCTTTCTTGAATCACAATAAAAAATCCATGATCATTTCAAACACATTTAATAGGTTTACTAAAATATTTAATATTCAAATATTTTGTTCACTATATATCTACATAAAAGAAAATCTATCCTTACATCAATATAAAAATTTAATATTGACTATCCCATTACTAGGCCTAAAACACACAAGTCACTAAATACATCATGGTCATACATCCATTGCTCATTATCTATCCAATTCCATGGATTATTTTTACATATATTTGTTTATCTCATACATGCTTTCAAAAAAAAATCAAATGTAAGAAATTCAAAACTCACCCATATTTCCTTATTCAAAACCAAATAAATTATAAAAACAAAAAGGCTAACACCATGTGATCATAAATTTCTTAAATCCACAACATAATTATTTCATTATATTGATCCCCAATAACATTTCCATCATGTTCCATGTAACAACCCAATGTTTTTTCAATGGAAATTCCCTTCTTATATTTTTGTCTTGAAAAAAAAAACATAAGGAACTACTAAGTGATAACTGACCTTTAAACCTAAGTTTGTCACTTTTGTGTTTTGAATTCCAAAAATCTGACATACACGGCTTTGTTCAATTTGATTTTTGAATTCTAATAAAACAAAAAAAAATTTGGTGAATAGTAACATACCCTTAAGAATATTAACGTACCCATTTGAATATTAATATGACCCTTATGAATAGGAAATGGTCTAAAATAATTGTAACTTTACCCTTGAATAATTAAATAAAATTTAGGCTTCTTAGAAAGTGACAATTTGATCTTAGTAAACGTTGTGGTATTTTGTAAGTCAAAAATAAATAATTATAATTAATAAATTAGTTTAAAAAAAAATATATTTTCTTAAAATTTCTTCATTAATTATCAAATTAGTTTCATATAGTTTTTATATAATTTTATAATACCCTACTTAATTTTTGAAGGCAATATAAGATCGGTTTTAATTTTAAAAACAGTTTTTTAAGTAAATTATGATTTTAATTTAATGTTCAATTAATAATATTTAAAAAAATATATTTGAAAAATGAACTTAATTTTTTGATTCTACACATCAAAATATGGTTGGAGTAAATTTTTGGGATTTTCCTAAAATACTTCTGTTTTTGGTGAATAGTCAAATACATTAATTTACCGTATAAATACATTATAACTAAAACCCACTATTCCTGACATCACAAGTTATGTAAGCACCCAAATACTAAACTCACATTCCTTATTTACAATTCTTGGTAATGGATGACTCAATATTCATTATCTTAGGGTAAATTAATAAACTAATGAATTTTATATTAAGGAAACCCCTCTCCCTTCCACTATAAAAACCACCTTTCACACCCTCATTACCTCACAGCTATCAAGCTCCAAGCCTTCTATAAACTCTGCAAAAAAAAACTCCCTAGCCCCTCTCCCATTTCTAAGAGATTGTGGTCTCATCTAAAGCCCAATACTATATCCCTTAAGGAAGATCTCAAGAGGAGGATTTAAGAGGTAATTTCTTCCCCTCTTGTCCTTTAATATCCTTTCATGTTCAAGTTCATTTCTTGATCTCTCCCCACATATATTCATCAAAATGGTATTTTAACTCCAGTACTATACATATACAGGAATTTTATGATTCTAATTTGATATTATATCAACCAACTACCTTTCCACTTCCTTTTATTTTATTAAAGAGAACGTTGTTCTTGAGGTGTTAATTTATCACCATCAAGAACAATATTCTTTATTCTTCGATTTCTACCTTCATATCTGGTAATTACACCATTTTTATGGTTGAAACAGAATATTTCATATTTAATATGTCATATTTAATGTTATTTAATTAACTTATGTCTATATTACTAAGTGTTACAATAAAACAAGTTCTTTGTGATCGGAAAACGTCTCAAATTAACCCAAACAACCATCATTCAATTATTATCTAATGATTCATCCATATATATCTAATTTAATTAATTATATGATCATTAAAACACTTTTAATATCATTAATAACATGTAATATTAGTTCTGTATGTTCACCCATGTTCTACGCGAACATCAATTTAAGAATACAGGTGAACCACCCAAGAAAACCATGAATACAAACATTCCCGAACAATGTTTTTAAACACTATAACTCATCCAAAGACCCATAAAATAACTTAATGAAACCATAATGAACCATATTCATATTAAAAATCTTCTATAAATGTAAATTAAAATATTTATTGTGGTTATATAAGAGATTAAATGGAAGGAAGTGTTTGGATACAGGGTAAGGGGAAAATTCTCTAACCAAATTTCATCCTTTGGGTTATGCCTCTCTCACACACTTTTTGTTATGATTTCTCCGTAAAAATCATTTTTTCATCATTTTATTTCATTTTCTAGGATATAAATTTTTACCAATGATTTTTATTTCAAAGAAAATGTTTTTCTAAAAAAACTCTTCTTTTAAGTACATACTTTTTACCTCTCACTCAAAGTTGACGGTTCTTGTAACATGTATGATATTCCCTATTTCTTTTTGGGAACCCAATCTTTATGAATGTTTTCATATGAGTTGTAAAACACCCATTTTCATGGGTTACTTATGTTAACTTTTTATATATTTTCATTTTTCAAATAATGATAATGACAATGTTATGATGCGACGGGTGCGCCCGGAATTATATAGCGCAATATGAATGTTTCAATGTGACCGGTGTGCCCAGAATTATACAGTGCTCCAATGAATTGGGTAAAGTGATGAATCTCATGAGTAAATGTGAAATGATGTGTGAACTATATTCTGGCTTTGTTCACAAGTATGTGTGGTAGATTACCACTATAACATGATATTTTATTTTTATGCATTACCACATTTCAAGTCTCTTATTTATGCTTCCTCTAATGTTCATGATCTTTTTCCTATATTATGATTATGCTCACATCATGCTATATTTTTCATATCTATACACTTACTGGGATTTTAGCTCACCCCTTTTGAGGTATATCCTCAAGTGGCTACATGTTCTAAGGAGAGTACAAGTGCCAATAAGAAGCTAGAGAAGAAGGAATTGAATAAGTGTTTATACTTGATGTTGTAATTTTTATTTATGATCCTAGTTTTCCGAAGACACTAAACATTTGGATAATCAATGTGTATTACTATTATGTTTTTTATCATTAAAATAATGTAATAGTATTGTAAGAAAAGGATGGTTCACTATAGTTGGTATCAGAGGTAAGGTTTAGTTAATTTGGGAATTATGATTAGTAAATCCTAGAGAAAACATCTAGCATGATACAAAGTACAAATATTCACACTAGAATCTTTACATAGGGATCCCATATTTTATAATGTTTTTTTTATTTTTTTAAAATAATATGTTCTTCATGACTTGTTGACTTATGTTTTGTTCTAATCTTATCTATTTTAGAAAATGGTGGGAACCATGAGAAATCAGGCCAACAACTCATCTGATGGCCAATGCAATGATTTCCTGAATGACATCACCAATGATTTGGGAGGTGGAGTTCAAAACTTCATGGCGATGCATACCCAATTATCTCAGGTTCTGAACAATAACCATATTAATGGGGAATGACCTACTTCACCAAATAGGGAGCAACTTGTTATCGAATGTTTTATGCGGAAATGACCACCGACGTTTAGTGTAACCTCTGATCCACTAGTTGTGGAATAGTGGATCAACTCCATGGAGAATATATTTTCCGTTCTTCACAGTACTTAGACAGGGAAGGTGACCCCAACCATTTATGATCTAGATGGAGAGGCTATTCAATGGTGGTATTTGATTAAGAATACCAAGCCAAGGTAGGAAATTGATGAGATGGAATGGGAAGACTTTAAGATAATGTTTCTTAATAAGTATTTCACAAGAAAGCTTTGCACGAAGATGAACAGATAATTCTTAGAGCTCAAGAAAAAAGAAGGAGAATCGATCACAACCTAGGAGGAAAATTTCAAAAGGCTTGCAAGGTACTCTTCGGGTTTTGTTATCAATAATGATAGTAAAATTGATTGATTCTTTATTGGATTAAAACCACACCTTCGAAAGGCTCTTACAATTAGAGACGTTGGGAGTTATAAAGAAGATTCCCGGTGTGCTCTAAAAATGGATATAGAGTTTGGAGAATAGTCCCATGGTTATGGTGATAAGAAACGAAATATGGAGTTTCATGCCAGTGGATATAATGATATGAGTGGGAAGAAAACTCAACAACCCACATTCCAAAAAGGTTGAAATTTGTACCATGGGAACTATCTCAAAAGGACGGGGAAGTGCTTAATGTGTGGTAAAGGACACTATGCTCAACACTGTCGAAAAGACACAAAAAGGAAGGAGAATGTGGTAGGATAAAGGAGAGAACCACCCATGGTTAAATACTAAAACTCTAGGGAGCTAAGGAATTATGGAAGATAGTGCACCAAACCTCGAGTTCTCGAGGGTAATCAGTGTCAGTAGACACCAAATCCAAAGGAACAAGGGAAGGCTTATGCCATCACTACTACGGATGTTGGGCATGATAACGAAGATGTACAAGGTACACTTCCTATTCACTCAAGAATGGAAAAATCCTTATTTGATTCTGGTTCTACCCATTCCTTTATATCTTGCAAGTTTTCTAGAAGTATAAAATCGAATCCCTGAAATCTTGAAGTAGAGATATCTATAAGAACATCAAGTGGTGCTATCGTTTCAACCCAACTGTTTGGCTCTTCTCGTGTTGGCCTATGTGGGAAGATTCTTCAAGCGAATCTCGTAATACATCCCTTGGTGGAATTTGATGCTATAATGGGAATGTAATGGCTCTCATTATGTAGATCACATATCAACTGTCGGGAAAAGGAAACATATTTTTATATTCTGAGCTATCCCATGCTCCACAAAAAATTCAAGGAAGATCATGAACCTCTTTTGAAAAATCCTTCAATGGATTGGGTGTTGATTCCCTATGAAGAAACATACCTCACCCAAATGGTTGAGTCAAAGGAAGGTTCGAACCTTGCCTAAATTCCCATCGTGAGGGAATACGGTTATGTATTTCTCGAAGAGATACCTGGAATTCCCACGGATCGTGAGGTAGAGTTCTCAATTGAACTCATACCCGGAGCTACTCCTATCTCAAAGTGTCCCTATAAGATGGCTCCTATCGAACTGGAAGATTTAAAGAAGTAGTTGCAAGGGAATCTTGACAAAGGGTTCATACACCCTAGTGCATCACATTGGGGTGTTCCAGTGCTCTTTATGATGAATAAGGATGGGACAATGCGGTTGTGTATCGATTATCGGGAACACAACAAGATCATCATTAAGAAAAAGTATCATCATCCAAGAATTGATGACTTGTTCGATCAGTTAATAGGAGACCAATACTTCTCAAAGGTAGATCTTCATTATGGATATCATCAGGTAAAGGTGAAGAAGGAAGATATTCAGAGGACTGCCTTCTGTACAAGGTATGGGAACTATGTGTTTTTGGTCATGCACTTTGGACTGACTAATTCCCCTGCAATCATCATGGATTTGACGAATAGATTCTTTAGACATTTCCTCAAAAAAAATTTCCATAATGTTTATTGATGATATTTTCATCTACTCTAAGATAAAGGAGTAACATGAAGAACATCTAAGACTTGTGTTGGAGAAATTATGAAAGGATAAGTTGTACGCCAAGTTCAGCAAGTTTGACTTTTGGAAGAAGCAAGTCACGTTCTTGGGACATGTGATCACAAGTGAGGGAATATATGTGGATCCGTCAAAAACAAAGGCGATTGAGGAATGGCCCAGGCCCTCTAGTGTCAAATAAATCTATAGTTTTCTTGGAATAGTTGGGTAATATCGACTTTTTGTGAGAAACTTCTGCCGATTGTCAAGCCTGATAACCAAGTTAACAAAGAAAGGGGTAATGTATGTCTGGAAAGAAGAATGTGAGGGAAGCTTCATGGAGCTAAAGAGATGGCTAATCACTACAGCTATAGTCACACTACCGAAAAGTGGATAAGGTTTTGTGATATAAAGTGATGCTTCAAATAACGGCTTGGGTTGTGTACTCATGAAAAATGATATTGTGATATCCTATGCCTCACGACAGTTGAAGATCCATGAGCAGAACTACCCAACACATGATCTAGACCTGGCAGTCGGGAATTTTGCCTTGAAAATCTGGCGGCACTACCTTTATGGCAAGAAGTGTGACATATACACTGACCACAAGAGCCTAATGTATATATTCACACAAAAGGAGCTCAACATGCGTCAAAGGAGATGGTTAGAGCTAATCATGGATTTCGATTTCTCTATTCACTACAATCCTGGAAAATCAAAAAAGGTAGCTGATGCTCTATGAAGAAAAGAAAATGTTACTCTATCCATGTTGCAGATTGAGAAAGACCATATCTTCTTGGATATTCAATGATTGGATTTTAAAATCATAAGGGAAGGGGATACATCCTACCTTGCTCAAATGATTGCACAACCATCCATCCAAGAGAAGACTAAGGAATCACAAAGGGATGATGTGTAGATACAAAAGAGGGTGAATGAAGTAAAGGAAGAGAAGCTGCATGATTACCATATCAATGATGATGGTGTGATTCGATTTGGAACATGGATTTGTGTGCCTTCATCACCCAGGATGAAGAGGGCGATATTGGACAATGCACATAACTCAACATTATCTATCCATCATGGGAGTACCATTATGTATCGTGATTTATGAGAACACTTCTAGTGGGATAACATGAAAAAGGAGATTGAAGAATATATATCAAGGTTCTTGGTATGTCAGCAAGTTAAAGTTGAGCGACAGAAGTCCAAAGGTATGATGCAACCATTGCCTATACCCATGTGGAAATTGGATAATGCTACTATGGACTTTGTCATGGGTCTCCTGAAGATGTCGAAGAGAAATAAAGTGATATTGGTTGTGGTTGACCAACTCACCAAGAATCCTCGTTTTATCACTATTCATAAAGACCTCTCTCTTGACCAAATTGCAAAGTTATATGTGAAGGAAGTGATGAGACTGCATGGAGTTCCACTCTCGATAGCCTCGGATAGTGATCCAAGGTTCAAATATAAATTTTGGAGGAGCCTTCAACATGCTTTGAGTACTGAATTAAATTTCAACATGGCCTATCACCCCCAAACTAATGGCCAATCTGAAAGAACTATTCAGAGGCTTGAAGATATGCTAAGGGCATGATCTCTAAAATTCAAAGGTGGATGGGATCAGTATCTCCCATTGGTTGAGTTATCATACAACAATAACTTCCACTTGAGTATTCAAATGACTCCATATGAAACTCTGTATGGAAAGCAATGTAGAACTCCAACCTGTTGGGATGAAGATGGAGAAAAAAGCCACTTGGACCTGATCTTGTGCAAGAGATGACAGAGAAGGTTAAAGTCATCCAGAGACACCACAAAGCTGCTCAAAGTCGGCAAAAGAGTTATGATGACAACTGTCAAAGGGACTTGGAGTTTAATGTTGGGGATAAATTTTTCCATCAAATATTACCATTGAAGAGAGTCATGTGATTTGGAAAGAAAGGGAAGTTAAGCCCAAGGTACATTGGCCCCTTTGAGAACCTTGACCGAATAGGAGTCGTGGCCTATCGGCTTGCACTTCCACCTAATATGGCTCAAGATAATGATGTGTTTCATGTATCACTATTGAGGATGTACATACCATACCCCTCACATGTACTAAAATCAGATGTGGTGAAGTTGGAAGATGATCTCTTCAATGAGGAGCATCCAGTAAAGATTCTGGATCAGAGAGATAAGGTTATACGCAACAAGAAAACCCATCTTTTCAAAGTGTTGTGGCGGAACCATAAGTTTGAGGAAGAAACTTGAGTACCACAAGAGACAATGAATGAGAAATACCCTCACCTTTTTGTGTAAAGTGAAATTTCAGGGGCGAAATTTCTTAAGGGGTAAGAAGGTAACGACTCAATGTTTTTTCAATGGAAATTCCCTTCTTATATTTATGTCATGAAAACACAACATAATGAACTAATAAGTGATAAGTGACCTTTAAACATATGTTTATCACTTCTGTGTTTTGAATTTTGAAAATCCAATATACACGGCTGTGTTCAAAATGATTTTTGGAGACTTATAAAACAAAAATAATATTTGGTGAATAGTAACATACCCTTATGAATAGTAACATACCATATGAATGGTAATATGACGCTTATGAATAGTAAATAGTCTAAAATAATAGTAACCTTACCCTTGAATAATTAAATAAATCTTTGACATCTTAGAAAGTGACAATTTGACCTTAGTAAAAGTTTTGGTATTTTGTAATTCATAAATAATTAATTATCATTAATTAATTAATATAAAAGAAAATTTATTTTCTTAAAATGTGTTAATTAATTATCAAATCAGTGTATTATAGTTTTTAGATAATTTTATAAGACCCTAGGTAATTTTTGAAAGAAATATAAAATCAGGTTTAATTTTAACAATTGTTTTTTTAGTAAATTATGATTTTAAATAAATATTAAATTAATAATATTTAGAAAATTATTTTTTTAAAATGAACATAATTTCTGGATTCTGAACATCGAAAAATGGTTGGGGTAAATTTTTTGGATTTTTCTAAAATACTTGACTTTTTGGTGAATAGTAAAATACATTAATTTACCTTATAAATATATTATAATTAAAACCCACTATTCCTGACATCACAAGTGATGTAAGCACCCAAATCCCGAAATCACATGCCTTATTTACTATTCCTGTTCATGTATTACTCACTATTCATTATCTTAGGGGAAATTAATAAACTAATGAATTTTATATTAAGGAAACCCCTCTCCCCTCCACTATAAAATCCACCCTTCACACCCTCATTCCCTCACACCTCTCAAGCTCCAAGCCTTCTCTAAACACTGAAAAAAAATCCTCCCTATCCCCTCTCCCACTTCCATGATCTTCTAGTCTCCTCAAAATGCCAATCCTAGCTCCCTTAAGAATGATCTCAAGAGGAGGATTTAAGAGTTAATTTCTTCCCCTCTTATCCTTTAATTTCCTTTCAAGTTCAAGTTCATTTCTTGATCACTCCCCACCTATATTCATCCAATTTGTATTGTAACCCCATTATAATAAATATATTCGAATTTTATGATGCTAATGGTATATTATATCATCCAACCCCCTTTCACACTTCCTTTTATTTTTTTAAAGAGAACGGTGTTCGTGAGGTGTTAATTTATCACCTTCATGAACAACATGCTTTCTTATTCCATTTATACCTTCATATCTGGTCATGAAACAATTTTTATGGTTAAAACAGAATATTTTATATGTAATATGTCATATTTAAATTTCTTTCATTTACTTATGTCCATATTACTAAGTGTTAAAATAAAACAAGTTCGTTGTGATATGAAAACTGCTCAAATTAATCCAAACAATCATCATTCAATCTTATCTAATGATTCATCCACATGGGTCTAATTTAATTAATTATATAATCAATAAAAATCATTAAATATCATTAATAACATGTAATACTAGTTCTGGATGTTTACCCATGTTCTACCCAAACTTCTATTTAAGAATACTAGTGAACCACCCAAGAAAACCATGACAAAAAAACATTCCCGAACCATGATTTTAAACACTATAACTCATAAAAAGACCCATAAAATAACATAATGAAACCATAATTAACCATATTCATTTGAAAAATCTTCTGGAATAGTCAATTAATATATTTAATGTGGTTATAAAGGAGATTAAATAGAAGGAAGTGTTCGGATACAAGGTAAGTGGAAAATTCTCGAACCTAATTTCATCCATCGGGTTCTCCCTCTCTCACTCAATTTTTGTTATAATTACTCCGTAAAAATCATATTTTCATCATTTTATTTCCTTTTAGGGGATATAAATTGTTACCAATTGTGTTTATGTAAAATAAAATGGTTTTTAAAAGAACTCTTCTTTTAAGTACACACTTTTTACCTCTCACTCAATGTTGACGGTTCTCATAACATGTATGATATTACCTCTTTCTTTTTGAGAACCCAATGTTTATGAATGTTTTCATATGACTTGTAACTCACTCATTTTCATGGGTTACTTATGTTCATTGTTGATATATTTTCATTGTTTCAATCATGATAATGATAATGTTATGATGTGACGGGTGTACCTGGAATTATACAGCGCAATATGAATGTTTCAATGTGACTGTTGTGCCCGGAATTATACAGTTCTCCAATAAATTGGGTAAAGTAATTTATCTCATGAGTAAATTTGAAATAATATGTGAAAAATATGCAAGATTTTTTAACATGTATGTGTGGTAGTTAACCACTATGACATTATATTTCATTTTTATGCATTGCCACATTTCAAGTCTCTTATTTATGCTTCCTCTCATGTTCATGATATTTTGTCCATGTTATAATTATGCTCACCCAATGCTATATTGTTCATATTTATCTTATTACTGGGATTTTATCTCACCCCTTTTGATGTATATCCTCAGGTGCCTACATGTTCTAAGGATAGGACAAGATCCAATAAGAAGCTAGAGAAGAAGGAATTAAATAAATGTTTATACTTGATGTTGTAATTGTTATGTATGGTCCTAGTTTTCCCAAGACACTAAACCTTTGGATCCTCTATGTGTATTACTATTATTTTGTTTATATTTTAATTGATGTAACAGTATTGTAGGTAAATTTTTGGTCAATATATTCCATCGTTTAATGGGTGTCACTCCCCCCAAGCCACACTCATCAATACTTTGAAACCTAGATCGTACATCATCGATGATGTCATCATATTAATATATAAATCAACTTTTGTAATTATTAGAATCCATAGGTAACTAACCATGATAGGGTTTCTTCAAAAACATTCAACCTTGACCCTCAAATTAACAATCATCAATTCAAAATTCAAAGGATATTCATGTTACCCTTTCATACTATGTCATCCCTGCAAAAATTAATATATTAAGACCATTTACAACTAGTTCGTATAACCTTACACACAATACCATGAGTCTCTACTTTTGACATATATTCTCACATATATATATCATTAACTACACTCCCACACATGTAAAAATCATCTACATATAGGCACCCTCAGTTTTCCATTTCAAAATAGGGGAAAATTAACCATGTCAGTGTCTACCACATGATCACTCGACAGAAATAGGAAATTATTAAATCAGAAATATATATAGATTCTTTATTCATCTTATATCCAATAATATAGTATCAAAATCCATAATATAATCATGTACTACACCCAAAATCAATAGGTTGAGGCACATGACTCATCCGTCCCTAAAATTACAACTATGATACTAAAACTATTAAAAATGAAATTGTTACCCAAAATGTTCAATGATTCTAAAAAGCTTATATCATATATCTATCAGAAGATAACAAGAACCAATTTCAAACACTAATTAATCAATCCATTATTTACATCATTATGTACAGTAAAAATTCTTTGTTAACCAATCACATAGGTTACATATGTATATTTATTATCAATTTCCACTGCGCTCTCCTAGAAGACCCATATAATGGGTCTCATATAGATCAGAGGAATGGGGAAACATATCAGCTCTAATCACATATATTCATTGAAAAAAAGGTTCCAAATAACACCCACACTATGTTTCTCATAAATATATATATATATATATATAATAACATTTCTTTTATAACATGAAATGTTATCATCTAATTAGTGCACAAATACTTACTGAGAATTTTCATTTTAGACTAGCCCCTCCCATACTGCAACCTCATCTATCAATTTAAACCTAAATCACCTAATAACAAACCATGATAATTGCACTATCACCACATTTATTAGTTAATTGAAATACCTTCCTGAAGCTATATTGAATAGTAGTATTTAGGTTTATATTTACACTTCGTGTAACCAAACCCATTTTCCACTCAAATCTGACAGCAAAATCATGAAGAAGGTGTCCATCAATTTGGATGATAATGTATTTACATAACTAGTATTCTTCACCAATCATACCATATGGGGGTGAATTTACAGTCATTATGAAGGATGACCCCACCATAAAATCTACATGACCTAAAATTATAGAAAAACCTATATTTTTTGTTTAGTAGATTAACACGAACAAATTAAATTTGAAAATTCAATATTTGTTATTATTGAAAATTTATCAAATAGATACCTATATTATTAATTATATTAATCACACACAAGTTCTTGTATATCAATTGAGTCTTACATATGAAATATGATCCGTGTACATAGACCAATTTAACATGGTTTGGAATCCAACTTTTTTATAATATGTTAAAAAAACACAATATATTAAAAAAATATATCAACTATAACAATGAAAAATGTAACGTCTTGGATCTGAGTGACACCAAATGTTTCATTGATCATGGTTGGTCACATGAAATTAAGAAAAGTTTCCCAAAAAACATAGTTTTCTGACTAGTATTGAAGGCCAAGGTGTGATATTGGGGAAACTATGCCCTCATTAGCATAGTATACACAGCAGAAGACAAATAGTAAACAATAGCAGAAGAAATTATATCATACTACATTTGTAAAGAGAGGAAGATTGAAATTAAATCTAGTAGAGAACACAATCTATATATATATGATGCATGGAATATGTATCTATTAAAGGATCCAAACAAGTCAAAATACTAAGGAGAAATACTAAAACTAAATCATTAAAGAAAGAAGTAATCTCCAGCAACATCAAAAGACTCATCATGTCCCCATTCTCTCCATCTCCAATTGAAATATTCTACCTAATACATAAGGGTGGTTTCCATTATCTATAGCTTCAACCATATAATCATTTTGGGTCCAAATGCATTACCCAAATAGGGAGTGATATGTATACCAGTAGGTATCCACCAAAATATCTATTCATAACTATCAGTGAATATATATATATAGAGCATTAAATATGAAGAAATGTTGAAATATACTAGGAAGTACTTTGAAGTATACAATCCTACCATTTTTTATTATATTTATTAACATTTAGAAATTATTCAATTTTTTGAATCATGTAACCATTTGGATCTGGCCTTATATCTATATACCATGTGTGTGTAAAAAATAGAGTTCTTATCATACCACCTAAACAATCAAGAATGATCGAGACCAAGCTTGTGATTTGGCTTGGAAAGCTCGTCACAATCATTCAATCATTCAATCATGACCCCATAGAAATGTTCTCACAACCTAACCTTTGGTCTAACACAACAAAAATTAATTTAATAATGACCCTCTTGGATTCTCTCATAGTCTATCCACTTTGGTATGACATATCACTAATCATTTAAAAACAACCACCTTGGAATATCACACGATCAATACCCCTTTGTCAACATAGCATCAATAAATTATAAATGTCCACCTGGAAAGCTCTCAGGGTATAAACCATAGTGTCAATGACCACCATGATGATCACATAGTAAATACCTATGGGTAAACATAATATTCAAACATACATAAATGACCCAACATAGGGAGTCTATTACTTTCAAATACCACTTTGTCCATTATTCCCAATGCATATCACAAACATCTCAAATAATCAGTAACTTCCTCCTAACAAAAAAATTCATGGAAAATGTTGAAATCCTAACTGGAAACCTTTCCCAAATATACATAAATAGTCAATCATGGGAAACGCACCCACGGGTTGTCCCATAACAAATGTATTTAACCATACACATATGCAACTACCATTTATCAATCAACCAACCCATAACGAGTTATAAACTGGATTTAATTTCAAATCATGCAATACCCCAAATGTGGGTATATAGAAATTTTATCATATATAATCCAAAGAAGAACAAATAGAAGCATAAACCACCTACCTTGATGTCTTACAATTGATATACTTGAACGTCATCCCCTGAATTGCCTTGAATAGTGTAGATATACAAAATGGTGAAAACTCCCAACCTTGAATAACTCATGATAGATGATGAATCATGAAGAAAAGATCTATGGGTTTTGAGAACACAAGTGATGGATTCCAATTCACCCAACAACATCTCAATTATAGCTCATATATAGAATCAGGAGGGGTTTGATGTTCATCAAACCTTCCATCACATTCCTATATGAACCACTTCCAGAAGAAGGTGTTTTCAAAGATGATACACGACCCCACTCCGATTTATCAAATAAAAAGAAAATTAAACGATGTGTTCATTAACTATAAATTTCATGTATTAGCCTCAACCATCCCTCGAAATAAGCATGTCAGCCACATCATTACATGGCTATGTACTAAGACATTACATGTAGAGTACACGACTATACACCGAAACTGAGTACAAGGCGTGTACACAAAAGTACATAGCGCTTACATAAAAATTTCTCATTTTTCAATTTTTCATCAAAAAAGAACACAAAATCAAGATCATTACCTAAAAAGATGATCCATGTTGTTAGAAACATCCCCCTTGAATCAATTATGCCCCGAATTTCCCTCCAATGATGGTGAAAAGAATCAGGGAACAACTCCGACCACACTCATCTTACGTCAGCCTCCCCCGCCCACGTCTCGTATAGCACTCACCCATGATGCCATATAACATGTACCATAATAACTGATAGAGAACATAAAACCTTGGTGCCGCGATCCACAATCCAAGTAGGGTTATCATCAAAAGATTCATCCACCTCCAACTCAACCTCCTCGGGTTGAAAAACATTAGACGAGTTTGAAAAGTAACATTGTAGCTAAAAAATTTTATAGGCATCGTACATAGATTGATACCTCTAAGGTAACTAAAATTGATAGGAAACCAGAACAACTCTCTCCAAAACCTAAAATGTCCTAATGTATCTCTATGAATGCTTCCATTATCTCATAATACTCTTGTGTCCCAACCTCTATGTGAAAATTATAAAAACATGATCTTTGACCTTGAACTGGAGAGTTCATATTCGATGATGAGCATAAGATTTCATACGAGATTGTATTACAGCCATCCTCTTCCGAATCAACTACACCTGATTAGTGGTCTCTTAGACAAGATGAGGTCCCAATACAGCTGCCTCTCCTACCTCAATCCAACAAAGAGGTGATCTGCATGAACAACCATTAAAAGCCTCATAAGGATCCATATGAATGGTTTCCATTAGGATTTTATAGTAGAAAAACACAATTATGGGTATGTTTCTCTCAAAAGAGACCTTGAAATCAAGGAAACATTCTCAAACCATGTCATCCAAAACCTGAATCGTGCACTCTAACTGGCCATCTGTTTGGGGGTGGTAAGCTGTACTCAGAAGTACCTATGTACACAAAGCCCTATGTAGTCCATACCGGACATGAGAAGTGAACCAGGTGTACCTATATAAAACAAAAGAGTGTGAAACCCCATGAAAATGTACAATATCTAGGATATATAACATTCCATGGTCATAAAAATTATAGTTTCGTTGATCGGTAGGAAAAGTTCAACCTTCGCGAACCTGTCAATAAAAACCCTAACTACATCACTACCTCATCGGGATATTTCTAACCCTATAAAAAAATCCATCAAAACATCATTCTACTTATACTTGGTAATGGGTAACTACAATAAAATCCATACCGGCAATTGATGCTCTACCTTCACCTATTGGCAGGTGGAACATCTCATAACAAAACCAACTACATCTTTTTTTATAACTAGACACCAATTATAATTATGTATATCTTGATAGATCCTCATGACATCAGGATGAACTACACATAATGTGGCAAAAAAAATGTAACCACAACTCATGTATGTCTTCTGACACCCATACGCGTCCATGAAAATAAAAAAACTGATCCTCACCTACGGTCCACCCATGAGTAGGTTTCTCACCAGACACACAGTCTCGTAGGACTAGTCCTTTAGAATCTTATATCTGCCTCATTCGAACTCGATTCAATAGAGTTGGAGTAATAACTATATAAAAAAGGAACATATTTCCCCGTTTATCGTGTACCACAAAATGCCTCTCAAAAAACAAAGCCATAAGATGCCACTCAATATTGGCTTCCTAAACTACATGTATCTGAGTCATCCTACTCAATGAACCAACCACGAAATTTCCTTTCCCTGAAGTGTAGGAAATATGGATGTCAACAGACAGAAGGTACTTAACCCACAATCACTGTCTAAAATTCATATGTTTTTTAGTAATGATATACTTGATTCTTTTATGGTCGGTGTGCCCAAAAAAACCATCTCCATAAGATAATGTATCCAACAATGAAAAGAATGAACAACTGTAGATTACTTGTGATCATGTGTGGAGTAGTTCCTATCATGTTTCCTTAAATATCGAGACTCATACACAAAGACTCCTTATACCTACATAAGCATTACTCCTCGACCGATAGATAATGGATCACAATAAATTGTGTAACTCTTGCCAGACTTTGGAAAAATCATTATCATTTCTAATGTCAACCTCCCTTTCAACTCATGAAAGTCTAAATTGAATGAATCTGTGGACAAGTACTTCATGATAATCTTATTCATGCCCTTCAGTGGCACTACTATGCATGAAAAGTCATTTTTAAAAGCATTTTTGGTAACCATCCATCCCTAGAAAACTTTTTACCTCCAAGATGTTATTCAAATGCATATAAGAAACTACCAATCTCACTTTATTTGGGTGTACTGATACTTCTGTATCTAAGATAACATTTCCCATGAAATTAATGTGGTCCATCCAAATGTTGAATTTTGAGATCTTAGCATATAACTTATGCTCTCTCTATGTAATCAATAAGATCTCAATATGGATGGAATGTTCATGTCGAGTGTAAGAGTACACAGTGATATCATCCACGAAGACTCCCAGTAACGAATCCATTTAAGGATAGAACACTCAGTTCATTAGTTCCATGAAAACTAATGGCTCAATCATGGGACAGAATGACATAAACATGTACTCATACAGACTATACCTTCTCTAAAAGTTTGTAAGAGGTATATATGATGGTCTAATGTAGAACTAATGATTAACAGATCTCAAGTCAATAATTAAGAACACACGGACCCTTCGATGCTGATCAAAGAGATCATCAAACCTTAGTAAGGGATAAAGATTCTTGACCATCAACTGGTTCAACTTCTGATAATCCACAAATATTAAGAGGGTACCATGCACCATTACTCAAAAAGGATAGGTGAACCCTAATGAGATGTTTTTGTTTGGATGAAAACCTTTGTAAGAAACTCCTTTAACTTCTTCTTGAGATCCTTTATCACTGGTGTAGCTACCCTATACAGAAGAATAGACACCGGTGCCGCTCCTAGAAAAAGGTTAAAAGAGAAATATACCTTTCTCTCTAGAGGTAACCCATAAAAGTAATTTGGAAACACATCTCTGAAATGATCTACCACTGTAGGAAATTACATCTATGAATTCCACTATTCATCCAGTTATAAACTAGAAATCTAGGTTGTAATTCATCCAAACCCATGATTCTCGGGTCCCGCTCTACTCGCATGGTCATCCCATTAGACCTTGTGAAAAAAATACTCATGCTCAAGTGATGTGAAACTCATAATGTTTCTATTGCAGTAAAAAATGGCCTGAAAGGTGACCAACTAATCCATTCTGAGAATTACATCAATACCCATCATCTCAAAGAGATAGAGGTCCCATAAGAAGTGACACCCACCAAACTCAAGGGGCCATACAGTTCACTGATGTACACTAGACTTCCTAATCCCCAACTAATTTTCTATAATCATAACATCATCAGAAGTAAGGATATAGATCCTTAGCCTCTCCACAATGAAAACTAATATAAAACTATTGGAATCCCATGTACCAAAAATAGAATAAGATAAAACTGAGGAAACTAGAATTTTACCACTAAATGTAGAGGGAACAGGATCATGCTCTTGTTTGGTTCATTACATAAAAAAATTCTGACCTATACTGTGGCCCTACGACCCTGTCTGGATACCATGATTCGATCCACACTATTGTCTCTGAAAAAATATTGATTGGATACCGTGGGCATGACCACCTCCTCAGCTTGACGAACCCTAATTCCATGACTAATGAGAAAATGGTGGTCCTTCTCATGTACATGGAGTCATAGAATATCCCTTATCACTCATTGATGGTGAGAAATTCATGCATAAACACTGAATATGAACCATCTTGCTTTATGGTTAGCACTCAACTGGGTCTCTTGGGAACTGAGGTCTCATGTGCCCACTCCTTCTTCACTGGTAGCACACCACCTGGATACCTAAAGATACATCATGCAGATACTTCAGGTAGGGCTTCCTAATATCAGTCAAGAGAGTAAAAACCTTTGATGCTGAAACCCCCTAGATCACATCTCCTAACTCCCTTAGATTGCGCTAAGTAATTAGTACCTAATTTACTATAGCAGTCACCGAAGTCAACCTGAAAACATTCACCTTTGATCAGATTTCATACCTGAGACCATCCTCAAATTTCCTATAAATTGAAAACTAGTCACCTCCCAAAACATGTTTAAAGGACTGAAGCTCTGTAAATCAAGAATAATAATCCATCACCAAAAGAGTTCCCTTCTCTAAATGCATGGAATCCAGGCATGTATAAGACAGACAAAGTTATTGAAGTGTAACACTACATGGAGTTCCCACTCTAGACATAGAGTGTACCATATATGTTCCATCCACTTATGTCATTAGTCACATGAATGGATACATGATCAATTAATATGAGGTATGTATAAGAATGAAATGGTGTGTACAACCTAGTTTGATCCATCCACCCATGTTGTTAGTCACACGACCATATAAATGGTGTTTTACAGCATGGTGGGTATTCCCCATACACGACATGTTCTACCAAATGTTTATCAACCATGTGTCTCTACTCACACAGTTAGTCACATGGTCATAAACTAAACGACATCTACATATGGTACATGGTGTTTAATTAAAAATGTCATCTTCCCAGAATAGAATAACACATGGCGTGTGTTCATAACAACACATGTCGCATTTGTCTGGGTTTTCGGAAACTAAGCTTCAAAACATCTCAATAACCATTAAAACCTAACTTTTTCCCAACGCATTCCATGTTCTAATATGTGAGACCACATACTTCCCTCGAATCAAAATTTGGCATCCTTAACCAAATCATATTAATAGAATTAAATTAATGTTCAAACATGATCCATCAAATTAGGATCCAATAGGGCCCATAACACCTTATGGACCAAATATTGGCATCAATCCAAATGAAATGTTACATATACCAATAACCTATAAAATTATAAGGTATTTATACCACAAAATCTATCATAATAGCTTGTATATCTTTCACAACATCTATCACAATAGCAAGCAATAGGTATTGCACCCTAAATGGCATGATAATAATGCATGACATGTGATCTATATCAAGTGCCTATATGATGTATGAGATGGAATATTCTCTTCTCAATGTGTTTCAAAAGAAATGGAACCACAATGACATCAATTATAGCAAGAAAAAAAATTAAATCACCCAATGGTGAAATCCAATCAACTATAATGATTGAAAAACTAGAAAATTTGAAATATTCTATGTAACGTGGATTTTCCCCATACATGGGTTAGCTAATCTCGAACATTTCTTATTACCAACTATCTATTCCATCCAATCCCAGTCTATTGGAACCAAATAGTATGTCAAAGAAGAATATAACTCCCTCTGATACCACATTGTAATTTCCCTGATCTAGGTGTCTCCCAATGGTGCCCCGAACCTGGTTGGTGACATGAGCTCAGTCTTGTTTCCCCAAATTCCAGAGGCTACTAACTAGAAGTGAGGACCAAGTTGTGATATTGGGGAAATTATGCCCTCATTAGTAGAGTATACATAGTGGAATAGAAATAGTAAACAATGGTTGAAGCCGTAATAACATACAACATATGTAAATAGAGTAATACAGAATGGAAATCCAACAGAGGACATAATCTATATATATTTGATGCAGGGAATATGTATCTGTTAATAATCAAAACAATTCAGAATACTGGAGTGAAATACATAAACCAAATAACTGAAGATACTTGTAAACTCCATCAGCATCTAAAGCCTCAGCTTGGTCCCATACTCTTCAACTCCAACAATAATCATTTTCCTGATGAAGAAGGATGCTTTACCTTATCTACACCTTCAAAAATATAATCAATTTTTTTTTTAAATCATGACACACACAGGGAGTAAGATGAATCTCAATATGAAACGACCAAATAATTTATTCCTAAATAACTATGAATACATACATAGAAAGAAATATGAATAAATGAAGTAATAAACTAGAATGTACTCAAACGTAAACAATCCTACCATTTTTAATAACATTCATTTACATTTAGTGATTATTCAATATGTTGAATCATGAACCACTTGGGATCTAGCCTAAGTTCTGTATCCCCTGTGTATGTAACGAACAAATATCTTAGAATTCCACCTATGAAATCAAGTTAGAATGAGTCCAGCCATGTGTTTTGGATTGAAAAATCATCATAATAATTTAATAACAACACCATGGGAATCTTCTCATGGTCTAATCCATCTGGTATAACATAACAATAATTCATTTATTTATCACCCTCTAGGATGATCTCACCGTCGATCCCATTGGTTTGACATAGCATTTATCATTTAACAATAACCACCTAGGCTGCTCATGAGGTCAATACCCCTTGGTCAACATACATCAATAAATTATAAAGGAACACATGGTCATCTCTCACGGTCTAAACCTCTGGGTCAACGAACACCTGGAAGCACTCCTAGTAAATACCCCTGGGTCAACATAACTGTAAATCATACAGAAATGACCCAACACCAGGAAGCTCTCATAGTCAAATTCCCCTTGGTCAAACATTCCCAATCTGTATCAAAGGAATTTTATATAATATATAACTTTCTCCTAACAAAACAATTCATGTTAAACAAGTAAACCAATAGAGGAAACCTATCCCAAGTGTCCGTAAATAATCAATTAATGGAAACACATCCATGGGGTGTCTCATAACAAAGGTATGTAACCTTACACATTTGCAACTACCCTTTATCAATCAACAAAACCATAACTGTTAATAAACAGGGTTCAATTTAAAAACACACAATACCCCACATGTGGGTATACAACACTTTTAGCATATATAATCCAATGAATAAAAATTAGAGGTTCAAAATGCATATTCCGTGTCTCATGATTTATATAGTTGAAATATTTACCTTGAATTGTCCTATAATGACATAGATATACAAAAAAGTAAAAAAATCACACCCTTGAATAACTCATGAGAGAGGAAGAATCTAAAACAAAAACTCTATGAGTTAGGAGAACTCACTGGTGGGACTCCATCTCACCTGATGACGTGTTGATCAGATATCGAATAGAGAATCTGTTGGGATTCAAAGTTCATTGGCCCTTCTATCAAGATCTTGTAAGAACCACTTCCGTAATAAGGTGTTTCAGAAGATGAGACGTGACATCTCTTTGATTTATCATAATCAGAAATGTACATTGTGTGTTCAGTAATAGTAAATGCCATGTATTACCCTCAACTAGATCCTGGATTAAGTGGGTTAGCTAGGTAATCACACGGCCATGTACTCTGCCGTTATAAGTCCATTACACGGTTGTACTCCAAAATTGAGTACACGACGTGTACACAGAAGTTCAAGGTGTGTACATAAGAATTTTCATGTTTCAACCTTTTTCCTCAAAAACAACATGAAATAAAAAACCATACCTATAATTAAGATCTTGGTTATTACAAAAACTGAAAACCAAAATCCATGATCCCTTGTAGCCTAGATATTTTATTGGAATATTGTACCTAATTCATCAGTATGAGGTCTGTCTATCAAAATTTCTTATAAATTCATATACCTTAATTATAATATTTACCCAAATATTAAGAAAATAGAAGGGATTATTTACTACAAAATTATACTTCAACACCAACTCAGTATAATTGAATACGTATGGGACTAACTATAATTACATGGACATATATGCACATCCTTGTATTACATAGTCTAGAAACTAGTATCGAGAGACTAGGGTGTTACTATAGGGAAAATCAATAATAATATCTAAATGAAAATAAGGGAATATATCATAAAACTCTAAAAATAATTATTATATAATGTGGAATAAATAAAATTAAACATTCTATTTAAGAAGAATATTGAAGAAAAAATCCATACAGTGCGACTTTTTTAAAACACAACATATATTGATTTCCAACGTGGTTAATAAAAACCATGAGATATATAAAATAATAACATATATGGTGGATATGATCTGATCACCAATCATTATAACATTTATATCTATAAACTCTTTGAGATATATACATCTTTATAATGTAACAGAAGACCTAAATCTTTGAGAAATAGTGTCTTCTATAGTACACAAGGGGCATAGATTCTTGAGAATTTTGTGAGTAAAACTATATAAGGAATAAAAAACAAGGTTCCAAATAAAACCATTGAAGTAGTGTAAACCCATATTATTTGGACAATAAATATGTAAATAACTACATAATCATAATAATATAATCAATCATCGATTCTTATGTTCTCATGCAATAGTTGAGATTAACTATACATTCATCAGCCAGTATCTCAGCATCTCTGAGTATTTGACATAAACAATAGATGGATAGATGTCCTACTGTGAAAATTATATCATAGTAGGCATAAATGTTGTCTCCCAGGGAAGAGCCTCAAGGACCTCCATAGGAACAATAGTTAAATCCTTGTTAGTAATACTAGGAATTTTAATAGTCATGTCTACGGAATCCTCAATAATATCATGGGAATTCCATATATGAGGAACATATGTCGGATACTAAGAAGTATCCTCAGAATCCCATGTATTAAACATAAAGGCATGATCCTTGGGAGTATCTAAGACATCCCTAATTTTTCATTTACATGGATAAGAACCCATATTATTCCATAGGAATCACATAAGTTGTTATGATAAATTGATGAATACAATGTAACATTCTAGATATTATATATAAGTTTACCTAAAAATCATAGGTAAAACCCTTGGTATTCCAAATTGACAAAAAATAAAAATCCTATGTGAAATCCTAGGCATTCCATATATGTGGCTCATCAACTAGATTTTTAGGAGTAACAATTTAATACTCAATTTTATGCTTAATGAGTCATATCAATGGGAGTAACCAAGAATCCAAATAATCATTAGGAATTATATGATCCCATGTGATATCCCAATCATTATTTCTAAATTATAAGGGTTGTGTGTACCTCCAATAATAGCTCATTAAGTAATTTCTAATCACCATTATCTCAAACTATTAGCCTTTAGGTATGACTGTCACATAAAAATTTGAAAACTTATTATTTCATCCAATAAAAATACATGGGTATAATGAAATATGGTTTGGATACACAGAGAGGTTCCCTATGTATCATCGCATAATGACCACCTACATAAGATATTTGACCTAAATTTCATTCATCGGTATAAAAACCATCAATAAATGGGAACTCCATCATATAAAATCACTTTAACGATAGAACAACCACTTTAGAATCATAGGGAAGACAATAATGGTGTCACACTAAAGGATATGGCCTTAAAAAAACCACATTCCATGTTAGACTGGTTTTTACCTCATGCACCCATCCTAAAAATAAATCTAAATAGACAAAACCAACCTAATTAACCAAATATCAATACAAGAGGAAAAATACTCCCCATGTCTATTTTAATGATCATGAAGCATAATAGAAAATTGTAGTTTTACCATAGTCAAAATATGATAACCAATCCCAATTCACCACTCACCCATACTGATGCTAATATTGGCACCTAATATTGGTTTACTACATTCACCAAACTCATTAAATTCTCCCTCATATATTCCCATATATCCCATAAGAAACTACTATAATAAATGCCCCTACTATAAGTAGATAATTAACTAAGTCATTGGTCAAGGGTTTACCATGACTCTTTGAATAGTCACCCAATATAAGGATGTTAATATGTATTAATAAATTAATTTAATAACGATAATTTGATATCACACAATAGATGCAGATGATATAACACACTACATATAAAAATTCATTTTAATGAAATTTAAATCCATATACATTGTGCATCTCACACTCTAGATGTTTTTATTCCCATAAATAATCTCTTGTGTATCTAATATTTTTATTTACAAGATTTTCAGTACTCTTTAATTTGACATTAAATCATGTCATTAAAAAATGAGTATTTAAAATCCATTTCAAAAATGATATTTTGATCATATTAAATTCTTTAAGACTGCATTCTTCAGGACTGAAAAACATAAATGTATGTTTTATGGTCATTTGAAGGCCATAAAAGTATGTTCTGTCTGTGATGTTTGGAGATGAACCCCTGTCAGCTGCACCATATTACTCGAGTAAGGCACTGGGAAGCTACTTCCATGTCAAAATAATATTGGATTTAGCTAAATCCCACCTTCATATTGATGTAGTTCCACCTAACTATTATTGGTGCATTACTTGCTAACTTATTCATTTTGGAAAGCGTAGGTAGCTCTATGTTACCAATAAAATAGTTGGCTTATTGCACCAAGAAGATAATGGTGTACAAAAAACTGAATTGAGAGTTTATTTGCCAGGCTATAAAAATCAATAAATGCGGACCTCTATATCATCAATTACCCCTGAAATTTAAAAAACCATGTAATCAATTTTTTATACTATAAATAGAAACCATGGAGTTTTGCATCTATATAATTATATTTCATAGTAACTTTATTTTTAAATCAAAGACTTCAAATTGCTGAAAGTATCACATTCTCTTAAATATCAAAATTCATTTAATATATCTCAAAGGATCCACCCATTTCTCTTTATATTCATTATCAAATTTCAGTCATCCTTTTTATAATTTTGGGAGGTAAATTTTAAGTGGTTTCCAAAAGAACACCTACATATTTTCATCAACTTCTTTAAGTGGTTCAATATACTTCAAAAGTTAGGGACTTGGTCCCTAACTATGAAAATTCCCATTATAGAGATAATAAATTATAAATGTGAGGGAATATTTTCTTTAGAACATCCTACATCAAAGTAGTAATATCATAAATATCTCATCCAATTGGAAGGTGATGAATGAGATCAAAACAATATATTTCTATGCTTATACTATCAAATTATTTATATCATCACTTTCGTTTATGAATAACATCATCAAATGATGATAATAATAGTATCAACAATTTTATTATTCCATTTTTCATTATGATAACTCTAATTAATATTTTCATAATAAATATTTAGTGAAGAATGAATTAATCATTTATTACTCTATCAATTTAATCAATTTAAATATATTTTTTATTTTTTGTTTCCTTCATTTTGATTAATTTTTATAAGGAAATTCACCACCGCACACAAACCCTCATACTCTGAACAAAATATGTTACTAAGCTAGATAATGGAGATTCATTTAAAATATTTTTTATTTCAAAAAGTGGGAATAGTTGACATCTTAATATATTCTAATGAATTATTTATTTTTTTATTCTACTTCTTATACTAAGTCCCATTTCATTAATGGAAAAACTTATTTATATTTAAAAAATTGTATTCTAAAATATCTTTGTATAAATAATGAGGTTCGTTTTTTATATGATTGTCATGGAAAAATATTTTACTACTAAAGAATAATAAGATATGTAGACTCCCCAAGATATTTATATGTGATAAATTAATGTAAAATACAAAATTTATCTTTATTAAGGGCATAGAAAAAATTATTTCAAATGTTTATCGGCCTAAAAAATCCTATGATATATGGAAATTTTTTATACTCACAACTAAAAGCATGAATTTTTTTTATATAATATATTAGAAATGTATTCACACAATTTTTAATTTTATTCTCTACATCCAATTGAATAAAATAAGAATATGTATGTATTATAAACTAACATTCTCAATGGCCAACAGTTACATTTTGAGGATTCTTCTATAAAAACATTAGTGAAAAATATACAATAGGACAAACCAAAAATATTTTCTCCTAATTTCCCTACCATACATTTATAAATATATATGAACAAAATTGAAATCAAATAACTCATTAGATCTCAAATTAACTATAAAATTACTATTTAATTTAAAGATAATGAGGTGGTCAAAAAAAGACAATGATGTATTAAAAACAATCATCTCTAATGAATCCAATTATGGTCCACCAAGATGTGAATTTTATGATTATTTTCAGCTCTCTACGAACATGAAAAAATCCATCAACAAATTGAATACATTCAACCAATTAATAATATTAAATAACATATTATAATCATAAGTGATATTCAATGAATAGAAGGGAAAATGTCACATCACACAAGAATACCCCATCTAATAGAAGAATATTAAATAAGGTAAAAAGGAATGGTGGTTATTAAAGTCAAAATTTTGGACTTAAAGTAATGACAACATGGGATCAACATCATTATCCACTTTATGTGTCTCTGGTCCTAAGTGCCTTATATAATATTCTTAAAGAGACATCGTGGTTTTTACACTTAATATGATTTCTTAATATAAAATTTTTTTCATTATTTTTCACTATTCTTCCCATCATACACTTTCACTTAAATTCACCATAATATTTAATACCTAAAATATATATGTGATCAAATTTAAAATAGTTTTCATAATAATAATTGATTATATATGGAATTTGATAAGAAAAACAATAATGTTCTTAAAAAATAAATTAATAAAAATGAAAAGGAACAAGACCATAAGGAAAACAGACTATTTATCCATAAATTTCAATAATAATCTTGTTTTTATAAATTTAAAATATACCATTAACAAACCTAAAAACCTGTATTTCCAAATTCCCACATAGAAATTATAATCAATATAAATGGGGACATATCAATGGAATGGAAAATAATGGTTGGGTATTAGTTGACAAAAACATGTAATCACCAAAAAATCTATGAATAAAGTACTTTTATTAGTTTTTCCTCTTAATTAATTTTTTTCAATTATTTTTAAAGGAATTACATATATAAATTATGAATGTGATTTTCATAATTCACAATATAGGGGACTGAACTAAATTCATAATTCACCGATTATATTACTTATAAATAATCATTATAAATAAATATGGTTACAAAAATCATTATTTGATTTCATCAGTAGACCCTAGTTCATTTGGGAACCAAAAACATGAGACTTTTTTTTTGAAATGTTACCTCTAAGAAAACCACTTGACGAACTGGGTTTTAATGATAGTCGTTTCAAAATAAAAATGTTCAGTGACCTCTCAAAATTTAATCAAATTGAAAAACTAGAGGGAGGTCACCTTAACATAGATGATATCTCTACAATTAAGATAATTGTTAGAGGTAAAAAAATTTCTAACTCAACTATTGATTAAAGGGTATATTTTATTAAGTCATGAAACAAAATTTTCTATTCAGCATGTAATTATTTGATATCATTTTTCAAATTTATTTTTAAATATATTTTTTTAATGTCATTGAATCAAAATAAAAACATTAATTTACTTCTTTGTCTATTTCAAAATGATTATATAATCAATTTAAATTCATTAAATAGAAAAAAATTATTGAGTTCAAGAATTAGTGAATCATTAAATTAGAATAAACACCATAGTTTCTATAAAACACACAAACAAAAGAACTCTTCAAACTAAACCATTACTAACATGTACAAAATTTTCCCAAATTATATTTCAACATTGAAATGGGATGTGATTAATTACCATAATGTATGTAATATATATAATTTTATGAATAATAAACGAATTTATTTTTAAATTAATCTTGAATTAATTCATTAGGATATATTTAAACATTATCAAATTGAATGTGTATGAAGTAATACATAAATTTATTTAGTTTATTCTAATAAATCAAAAATATCATTATGTAATTTTTATTTCCTCAGAAAAGTGAAACATCCAAAGCCTTCATCTTGTTTTCTATAAAAATAAAAATAAAAATGTGTTATAATTATTTGAATCATAGGTGATCAAGGATGAGAATTTTATAAAAATAAAATGTATTTCTTCAATACTCAATGATATAATCATTATGCTCGTACTCCTAAAATCCCTCCATAAAATAGGTATTTATATTAGATAAATTTATCAATATACGAATCTTCTCAAAACCATATAATTTATTACAATTTACCTTATTCATTTTGTACTCAAGCTAAGAATACAATATTCTTAAACTATAAATGGGTTCTCAGAAGTCCTTTTTCTCATAATTCCCCTATAAGAACATGGGAAAAAATGTAAATATTTTTAATTATTTCGGTTGAAAATGATTTATTATCAAAACCATAAAAATTTTAATAGAAATTATTATAAATACCATGAAGTAATATTTAATGGGTAATCAATCTAATGATAGTTATAAAGAGTCTATTACAAAAGGACTAATAAGTGTAATAATAAATGATTGTTTTTTATGAATAATTTCGAAAATATATTTCATAAAAATTTTATGGAATAAATGTTTCAAATGACTATTTCCAATCTATATAAGACAAATAAGTATAAGATAATCCTTTATGTTAAATTACAAATTTTTTTAATAACCCAAATGTCCTACTATATGAAAATTCCATTGGATATTTTTAATAGGGAACACATACTATATTATCAACCATACCTGAGTTGTAAAATCATGCCTTTGTCTGTCACTCAAAACCAAAATCCTATAATAATGAAATTCATGATCAAATTATAATATTTCCTTGAAACTGGATCATCATCAATTGTATCATATCAATAAATGGACTCCCATCAAAATATCTATCGTTTATACTATAATAGGATCAATATGGTGTTTTGAAAAAAGTAAGATATCCTTGGTAATATATAAATTAAATATTTTTTATAACCATATATTATATCCAAGAATCTATTCTAAAATATCTCTAAACAATTTCAGCAAAAACAAAGTTAGAGTCATTTAGAATCATGTTTTAATTCACCTCTCAAATATTTTTTAAACATTATCAAATGGTTTTTAAAATAACCCTTTAAAATAATTTTATTAAAGAAAATGAGTTTGACAATAGAACCAAATGATTTTGAAAACTGGTTTTTTCAAAGAAAATCAAATTACTTAACGTTCATTGTAGATTAAATTATCCTCTTGGTAATGTATGATATTATTATATCATTAACACATCTATAACACTTTATGTTTTGGAAATACTTATCAAAACTTTTTATAAAACACATCTGAAATGATTTGTTACTAGTAAAAATTTATGTTGATTATGTGATTTTCTTATCATCCATTGAATATCTTTTTTATTTTTTATTTTTTAATTTAATAACAAATGACTTTGAGGTTATATTTATTGGTAAAATAAAATTATATATTTATATTAAAATTAGTAAAAATAATGATGTTATTTTTCAAAACTAAACAAAATATACTAATAAACTATTAAAATGATTTTTGAATGGATCTCACTATGGAAATTTGTACTCCTGTGAGTTTCACTTAAATAACGATTTTTTATAATGGTGTAAATCTCATAGGAAATAAGATTTATAGAATTATGATTGATAGTAAACATTTTCATACTATAACTCAGCATAAAATAATGTTCAAAGATTGTCTTTGTTATCATTTTCAATAAAATCCAAAAGGAAAATAATCTCAGATCTTTCAAAGAGATTTTATATTATTTTAAAGGAACTAAAAAATTACATGTTTTATCGAAAGAGAAATCATTTTTAATTAATTATTTTTTTTGGTTTATTTTAGAGTAAAATTACGAGATTATAAAATATCAAGTGGGGCCTTCCTCTAACTAGGAAAATCTATCATCTCATAGGTAAGTAGGTAGAAAAATTTTAATAATCTTTATATACTCAAAGTAGAATATGTAGCCACTAAGAGTTTTTTAAACAAAATTAAAATAACTAAAAGAAATTACTTCGATTTTGGGAATATATTCATATATAACTCTTATTTATGATAAAACAAGTACAATTAATATCTCTAAAATCCTATCTAAAACTATCTAACAATAAAATAACCAAGGGGACATTTTATTAATAAGAAACTTCTTAAAATTTGTTATCCTATTCAAATTTTATATGATAGAATATCACATCATTGATATTAAAATGTCCCCACTTATATTTATTATTTTAATTTCATATGAGGTGAATTAGGAATGGTTAAATAGTGACAGATTAAATTTTCCCATGGATATCTTGAGTATTCATTTTGAGATTTATATGAAAATCATTATATGTTTTTAAATATAGAAATATGTTATTTTATATTATATTTTTCTTATTATCCCTATACCTCTAATGTTTTATCATTTTAGGGGGATCCTTATCTCTTTAAATATTGACATTTTCTTTAAGGGTGAATTTTTTTTCAATTTATTTATAATTTTCCTAACAATTCTCTAATTTTTATATTTCAAAGTCATATTTTCTCAAATAAGTAATATTTTATAATAATAATTCTTATTTTAAACTATATATATTTTAAAATATTTAAAATAATTTAGGTATATGATCACATTTTTATTTTTATTTTTATTTTATCTCTCTTAAAGGGGTAATAAATTTGATTAATGGATTTGTATATTCTAGTATATATAATAATGTTATTAAATTTTTATTTGTAAAAATATTATTCAAGGGAAAATATTTAAGAATTATTAAACATAAATGGAAGTTCCTCAATATTTTTCAATGAATGATTTTTTAATGATATAAAATCCAAACATTAAGGTATGGAATGAGTATCTCGACAAAGGTATGTAAAAATTTTATTTTTTTCTTATTTATTTTTCAATTTCATTTTTCCTCTTCTTAGTTATATCTCTATCAATTACTACTCTCATTTATTCTCTTCATACTATTTTCCCTCCTCTTCTTTTATATTTATTAAATAGCCTTTTTATTCTCTCCTAAAAAATCCATTATGTTTCCTCACTACTGATAAATATAATATTAAATTGGAATTTGAAATTTAAGAGTTGTTTTGAAAACAATATTGTTAATATTAATTCTCTTTTCAAATAATTTTATCTCTTAATTATAATTTTCACATATTTTTTAAAAATCAATCTTTATCTGTTAATCAAATATTTCACCTTATTTTTCTCCTTCCAATCTAATTTTTTAATTTTCACAAACATACGTTGGGTAATTTTCTTGGAATTTATAGAAAAATAATAATTTTTTCCTAAATGGGGAGAAGTTTCTTAATATTTATAGAAAAAATTAATTTTTTCACAAAGGGGGACTATTTCCTGAAATTTAATGAAACATTATTTTTGTGATTTTTTAAAATATGATTATCTTCAAAATTTTGTATATATTGATATTTAGAATCTTAAATTGCATTTTTATATATTTCAATAATAATTTACACTTGATATTTAATATTATTTTATGTGTTTGTGATAAAAAAATGGCATATTATTGCACCTATCTCTCTATATTTTTTCATGATTACAAAGACACACCTGTGTATGTAATTGTTTTATTTGATTGATTTTTATGTTTAATATTTTGAATTTTAAACATCCCTTAAATAGCCTTAATAGAGACCAAAAATTAAATAAAAATAGAAAATTTTACCTTTTTGAAGGATTTGACCTATAATTTATCATTTCATGAGAACATTAAAACATGCTTGAAGATTATTCAATGTCTTTAAAATGATACAAAGTGGACCAATCTTAAATTTTAAGGAATTCAATATATTTTTGAATTTATCCATGCTGAAAAATACATAAAAAAACATTAATATCAAGATTTAAATATTACATCTCCTTCAAAGTCAAATAACCTGAGGGAAGAAATGTTTAGTGCCTTGAGAAAAGATATGTAAAAAATATAATTTTATAAAACTAGGGAAAAGTTACCCATACTTAATCTCGTATACACCCTTTTCAAAATACCTTGCTTGAAATAATCCTCGTAATAACCCGGTTAGCTGACACATAAAAAATTGGTGTGATGAAATAATTAGCAAGGGAAAAGTAATATCATAATGCGATAGATCATAATAATGATAGAGAATCTATAGACAACATAAATATACTAATAAAATATCATAAGACATTGTATAATAATCATAAAACCTGATGGATCAACATAAATTCATAAAATGAACATTGTGGTAGCATAAAAGATATGTAATGGCTCAAAAAATTAACATTAACATGATAAATTCCCAAATTGATATACAAGTTTAGAATAAATTAAAATAAGTAATGATCAAGTAAATAATAAAGTCATTAAAATAAAATAAATCATGTGAAATTAGAATAACATGATAAAAAACATGTTAATATTTAATTACATTATAGAAAACATTATAGTTTATAAAAAGACCACATGTAGGAAAGCCAATGTGAAAAAAAACTTCTACCAGTCCTATTTGAAAAAACTCAATATGTTAATGCTAGAAATATGAGTAATCCGATTATTCCAACACCTACATCAAAAAAACACAATTTGCACGTGCTTGATAATTTTATTTTATTTAATCATACTCTAATGAGTAAGAGTTTAATATAGGACCCCACACACCATAATAATTAAAAATGTGTTCCACATAAAATTAATAATCATTTCAGAATAGAATTCATAACATAATATCATATGTATGGCCTTGAAAACATTACTTCCTGGTAGATAATAATTAAAAAAAATTAATTGTTTAATAATTTATTTTAATAAAATATTATAGGATTTTAAAAATGGATGATGTGTGATTTCCATTCAATAACTCTTTTTTGGGAAAGAAAATATATTAATTTTTGTAATGTCATTTTCGAAAGGTTCAAATAAAATATCCTTGAAAAATAAAATAGATTTTAAATGGAAAAGTGAATATACATTGAAATCATTCCATTCTAAACATAATAATTAATAATAGACACTTTAAATATAATAAATTTTATAAATATAAAATTTTCAGTGGATGAAAACAACCATTATGTTTTAATGTATTGAAAAAAAATTCAACATATTTTTAAAAAACCCTTTTATGAAACCAAATCATTATAAATATGCATAAATCATTTCCTTTAAATTAAATATGCGAAATAAAAATATTTTTAGAGATAGGGACTTTTTAAGTTTTTAGTGGGTAATGGAGAACATCTGGGAGATGTTAGTATATAGACATGTAATATAAATCCAATAAATATAATGTGAATGATTCTTAACAAGTGAAATATGTTTTACTAAAAAATTAAGATCATTGAGTAGGAATGATGTGGTTTGAAACAGGATTTCACCAAAAAAATATTTCTAATACATTATAAAATAATTATATGTTATAATAGAACAATCATGAATGGACATGAAAAATTAAGAGTAATTAAGAATCATGAAAAAGAATAGATTCCTAAAAAATATAGTGACACATATTTTTATAAATAAATATAACATTTTATTAGATTAATATTCAACCAATAACATTTTGATGCACACAGGAATCAAATATGTTTAGTGTTTCTTGAAACATGTATATATAAACATATTGTTCATGAGTGATCTATAATATCTTCAACTATGATCATCATAGCTCTCCACATTCATAGATATATCTGTTGATTCAATAAGGTTTCCTTATGACTTTTCCATTCCTTCAAGTTTTGAAAATCACAAACACTATATCTTAAGGAAAATTTCTTTTACCTATGTTTTATCTTAATAAGGAAAATTTTCCTTCCCCAAGGAAAATTAATACTTACCTGTTTTCATTGTTTATATTTCAGTTCTTCTAAGTCTAACTGATTTTATTTCTAAGTGTAAAAATTGTTTTCATATTGAAAAAGCTCATAATCTTATAGATACATGAATATAGAGAATTCTGTTTTAGGATCTGAATTCAGGTTCTGAATTCTCTAAATACAGACTCTTAACTTTTATAAGTTCAGACACCTAGTTATCGGAATTCAGATTCTAAACACTTATAAGATCAGACTCCGAACATTTATGAGTTCAGAATCTAAGTCCTCTGAATTCATACTCTGAGGTATTATGAGTTCAAACTCCGAGTTCTTTGAATTAAGAATCTGAACTCTTATGAGATCAGACTCCAAATTCCTATGAGTTTTGACTCCGAACTCTAATTAACAAAGACTCTAAACTCCTACAAATTCACACTCTGAAATCCTATGAATTTAGAACCCAAATTATAATGAATTCATACTTCTAATTCAGGTAACGAATTCTATATAAAACAGAATTTGAATATCTATTTATTATAAACCCTGAATATTATTTTTACTTAGATTCCAAATGTTATTTTTTTATAGACTCCAAAAAATTGGTTTTGGTTAGGAATTTTTATTTTTTCTTTCCTTGATATAGTTATGAAATGATGTCGTAAATTCTTTTTCTAACATACCATTGTTCAAGTGACACTTGTACAGGTCCCTCCGAGATTCTAGGAAACATATGACTGTTGTAGGAGGGAGCCGACTTTTTGTGATATGCCTATAAATAGGAGCTCAGTTTAATTAGCTCACAACATAGAAGAGAACATTGATGGCTGACTATCACTCTAGATATTACACACTGTTGTGTTAATTTATAGAGAGAGATACTCTCATGTATAGTGTGTAATGAACATCTTGGTTAGCCTACTCCGTGCAACTCCGAATGTTGCTGAGTAAATTTGAGGGCTTCTGGAGATAGGAAGACAGAGGTTCCGACTACCATAAAGTTTGAGGACATCCCTAATGAGGAAGATAGTGGGGCTGACTACCTTGAAGTTTGAGGGATTGTGGGGATAGCAAGAAAAATTCTAATACTCTTATCGAGGGCTAACCATGGTGTGGGTAAGACAGAATTTCGTGAAAGTATAAATCAGGGGACCTTTATCCAAGGTTGCTGGATACCTTTATCTTTGTTTTAAAAGACTCTATACTTGATACTTGTATTGTTTCAAGTTTATTTTCTTCTACAATTTTGAATAATTAGGAATGTATTACTATCTTATAATTCTTTGTTTTTGTACACTTTAATTAGTGATATTCTATACTATTTAAGGTAGAATCTTTTCATTATAAACTTTTTTGGTGTTTCATTTACAGAACCATATTTCCAAAATATTGCAAGTTTGTAGAACTAAGAGGCTTTTTGAATTTAACTTGTTTATATTTGTTAAACATAGTTTCCATTCAGGTTAAAAATGAAATATTTATATCAACTTTAAAGGTTCCAAAGGAATTTTTAAAGTGTACAATTCACCCCCCCCCCTCGTGTATATTGAGCATCTGTGTCATATTTCGATCCTATGATTGGCATCAGAGGAGGTCACTGAAATACTTATATTCAAAAATATGTTTTCGTGCTCATTTTTCATTGTTCTATTTTTCATACTTATGATATTTTGTTTTACTTGATTATTAAATTTTTCTGTTAACAATTTTGTGTGGAAATATATTTTTCTTAAAATGGTAGAAATGAATGTTTGTTCTATCGACAACTTAAATCCTGCAAGACCGCCTATTTTCGATGGGAATGATTACTAATATTGGAGGGATCGTATCAAGACTTATGTTATCAATAATGGAGTAGATAACAATGTCATGCTTACTAGAGGATACGAAATACCTGAAAAGGAAGTTATTACTTTCACCAATCAAGCAAAGCATGAATATCAACTGAATTACAAGGTATGTAATACATTGCTTTGTTCAATGACTAGAGATAGATACAACAAAATTTAATCTTATGAATCTTCAAATTATATTTGGATGAAGCTTAAGGTTACTCACTTTTGAACTTCAACAGTTATTGAAACTAGGAGATCCATGCTTAGAGCTGAATATCATGGTTTTCTATTTACTTATGGATAACCAATTTGTAAGTTACACCAATGGTTCATGGATATTGTCAGCAGTTTACAATCTAGGGGTGAGAAAGGATTGGATGATGAAGCTCTTGTGGACAAAATTATAGACATCATGGCCAACGAATGGGAATCCCAGAGAACATATATATATAATAATAGGAAAGTTACCAAGATTTCTCTTGATGAGATTTTTGGAACACTTTTTCAATATGAAACCAGAATGAAGAGGGATGTTGATTATATTAAGAATAATAATAGAAATGATAGTGTGGCTTTTACAAAAAAAATAAAATAATATGAAAGCCCAAACTCCTTATAGAGTTACAATATCCAAATATAATAATGTTGTTATTCAATCTAAATCTAGTGGAAGTGAATATTGAGAAAAAGAGTTATCCAACCTTGCTCGAAGGGTGAACAAGATTGTTGGACAGAAGAGCTTTCAGTCTAGGTACAAGAATAAAGAACAGAAACACATGAAATACTATGAAGTCACATGCTATGAATGTAAAATAGTAGGTCATATAAGTCTATATTGTCATATTCATAAGATGAATTATATGAAGGAAAAGAATAATAATTGGAATAGAAAAAAGTACTACAGGGATAAAGATAAGAATGTTTTGAAAGCTAATGACACCTAGAGTTCCATTGGTGGAGACTCTTCTAATGAATCCTCAGAGTATGAATCTTCTGGACAGTAGATTCTTGGTTTACTATCCAGACTACCTATTTAAAATAATTGTTTAATGGATAAGGTACACAATTCCAAATCAATGACCAATGTTTCTTTGAATTCAAATTATAGTGGTGATAAATATTATGAGTATTCAGATGTAGAATCTTCCTCTGATGAAGATAATACTTTACTTACTTAAGAAGATGTTTCTAGATTTAATAAACTCCATGTGAATGATAATTCAAAACTCATGAAAATGCATGATAAGGAAAATTCTAGAAATACTATTCTTACTAAGTAAATATCATATCTTTCTAAATATCTTGATAAGAAAATTTATGATTTTGGTTCTATCTCAAAAAACCATGAGAATGTTATTTCTAAGAAGGATGAAGTTTCTAAGGATCTAGAAAACTCAATCTCTAAGATAAATGTTTTAAAGAGTATCTATAGTTCTAAAGCTAGTGATTTTGATGATAAAAACATGGTTATTAAAATCATTTCCAAAAATTTTTCCTTGAGGAAGTGTTTGTAAATCTTTACCTTATGTAAGGAAAAGTTTGATAAAATGGATTCCAAAATACAACCTCTAAGTAATAGTTCTAGTTTTGGTTATGCACATGCTAAACCTATTATTAGTAATAACTATATTGTTCCTCAAAGTTCTCTATTATCCACTAAATGTCAGTGTGGTGGACACTAGGAAAAAATTTGTTCATTAAATAAAACTCAATCTTTAGGTTTTCATAAATATTATTTTTCTAAGAAAATGTGGATTCCTTAAATTTTGCATTCTGAAGTTTCCAGATCCATGAATGTTTGGGTCCTAAAAGTCTAACACAATTTTTTTTCATAAAATAGATAAGGTACCAACATCAATACATGGTACATGGATAGTGGATGTTCTTGGCACATGATTGGTAACAAAAACTTCTTTGAAAAGATTATCCTGATGAAAGGAGGAAAAGTAAATTTCGGAGACAATGCTCACGGAGAAATTATTGGTATAGGTAACACTGTTCTCCTTGGAAAAACTTTGATTTCAAATGTTTTGTTTGTTAAGGGCCTTAAGCATAACCTCATTAGCTTAAGTCAATGATGTGATGATGGTTACCTTTTGAATTTTAGGAATGATAAGTTCTTAGTACAAAATTCCAGGGAAAAGTTTATTTATTCTACCCAAAGGCAAGAGAATGTATACACACTAACCATAGAAGACCTTAGAATCCATGATCTACCTTTTCTTAGTGCAATAGAATATCAATCTTGGTTATGGAATAAAAGTTTAGGACATTGTAAACATTGGAACCAATGCAAACTCTCTAATAAAAGACTTATTAAGGATCTATTGGATTATAGATTTGATTCTCCGAAAGTCTGTGATACTTGTCAATATGAATAGAAATATAAATAATGTTTTAAATAAATCTATGAAGTCTCAACATCTGATGCATTATAGTTGGTTCATATATATCTTTTTGGTCCAACACAAACTGGAAACAGTGGTGGAAAATATTATGTGTTTGTCTTAGTTGATGATTACACTAGATTTGCGTGGGTCTATTTTATAGAAAATAAATATGAATCTTTTTCTTATTTTAAATGTTTTAGAGACCATGTTAAAAATGAGAAAAACCTACCATTGATAACTATTCATAGTGGTCATGGAGGAGAATTTCAAAATTCATATTTTGAAACATTTTAGAGTTGAAAGGGAATTACTCATAATTTCTCATCAACATGAACTCCTCAATAGAATGGTGTTGTTGAATGAAGAAATAGAATTCTCCAAGAGATAACTATAACCATGTTGAGTGAATATTCTATAGCAAAACATTTTTTGGCTGAATCTGTTAGTAATGGTTGTTATACTATAAATCATGTTTTAATTAGGCATTTTCTAAATAAAACACCTTATGAGTTATGGAATGGTGTAAAACCTAGACTTTCCTACTTTAAGTTTTTATGATGCAAATTATTCACCTTGAATACTAAAGATAATTTGCATAAATTCTCACCAAAACCTAATGAAGGAATTTTCTTAGGCTACTCCACCCCATCTAAGGCTCATAGAGTTTTAAATAAAAATACTTGTACTGTTTAAAAAACAATACATGTGAATGTTCATGAAACAAATCCTTCTATTTTTAAACAAACCCAACCTACATATTCATATATGTTTTTAAAAACTGATTTTCAACCCGTGATAGAAGATCCTTCTAATAAAGAAAATGTTCACGAGAGTATCCCTGAAGCATTTACCCCAGACGATTTCCTACCATACGTTGATGAACAAGTTTTACAAAACCCTAATCAGTTGTATTTGAAGAATCATCCTAGTGATAGTATCATTGGTGATGTAAATCTACCTTTAACGACTAGAAATTCTTTAAGGAATGAAGTCGAACATCTATATTTTCATTCCCAATTAGAACTAAAAAGCATTGATGCATATTTAGGTGATGATGATTGGATCAAAACCATAAATGATGATCTAAATGAATTCGAATGGAAAAATGGATGGACCTTGGTTGAAAGACCTATGGAAACTATTGTAATTGGAGTAAAGTGGGTCTTTAGAAATAAATATGATGAAAATGGAATCATAGTAAGAAAAAAAGCTTGATTAGTTGCTAAAGGCTATAATCAACAAGAAGGAATAGACTATCAAGAAACCTATACTCCAGCTGCTATACTTGAATCTATTCGTATCTTACTTTCCTTTTCAATATTCTTATACTTCAAAATTTTTTAAATGGATGTGAAATGTTCATTCCATAACATTTATGATCAATAGAAGGTTTTTGTTGAACAACCTCTTGGTATTGAGGATACATAACATCCTAATCATGTTTGTAAACATATCATAACTTTATATGGCTTTAAACTAGCCCCTAAAGATAGGTATTATAGACATACATTATTTTTGTTTCAAAATTATTATATTAAGAGAAATGCAGATCCAACCCTTTTTATAAGGAAAAATAAGAAAAAAGTTTTTATTGTTAAAATCTATGTTGATGACATTATGTTTGGTTCAACTCAGCAATATTTAAATGAATCATTTGCTGATCTAATGAAATCTGAGTTTGAAATGAGTATGATGGGTGAGTTAAAAGTTTTCATAGGTTTTGAAATTTATAAAAATACAGAAGGAACTTTTAGATATCAACATATTTATATTAAGGATCATCTTAAAATGTATAGATATGGCAACACTAAGAGTATTAAAACTCTTATTAGTACCACAAATTCACTTGATCTAGATAATGCAGGGAAACTAGTGGATCAATCATCTTTTATAGGTATGATAGGAATTTTACTATACTTGAAAGTTAGTCATCCAAATGTAATGTTTTAATATGCTTATGTGCCATTTATCAATCCAATCCTAATAAATCTCATTTAAAGGAAGTAAAAATAATTTTTTTCTATTTAAATGGAAAATAGATTTAGGAATCTTTTATACTTCAGGAAATGATTTTATTTTAAAATGGTTTTCATATGCTGACTTTTTCAGGTGTAGAATGTATAGAAAGATTACATCTGGAACATGTCATTTCTTAGGAGATTCATTAGTTGCTTGGTCATGCAAGAAGAAACACTCAGTAACAATTTCCACTACTGAAGCTGAATATGTTTTAGTTGGAAGTTGTTGTGCTCAGGTGTTGTGGATGCAACACACACTCACAGACTATGGTATGAGTCTTAAAAAATCAAAAATATTGTGTGATAATACTAGTGTCATTGCCCTTATTAAAATCTCTGCACATCACTCTCATGCAAAACACATAGATATTAGGCATCACTTTCTTAGTGTTTCCAAAACCTAAGGGGGAGTTAGTCATATTCACATTGATCCATAAGTAAATGGAAAGTAGTTTTTACTTTCATGTTCATAAAATCTCTAAGTTATTATATTCCTTTTTTAAGGATGTTTGTGCTTTCCAAAAAAGGGGGAGATTGTCGAGTCATGAAGTTTTTTTATGAATTTTCCATTCCTTCATGTTTTGAAAATCAAAAACACTCTATCGTATGGTAAATTTCTTTAAAATAAGTTTTATAATAATAAGGAAAATTTTTATTCCCATGGAAAATTCTTCCTTACTGCTTTCATTATTCATATATCAGTTCTTCTAATTCTAACTCATTTTATTTCTTTGTGTAAAAATCGGCTTCATATTAAAAAACCTTGGAATCCTATAAATACATTAATATAGAGAATTCTGTTATAGGATCCGAATTCATGTTCTGAATTCTCTGAATTCAGACTCTGAACAATTATGAATTTAGACTCCTAGTTCTCTGAATTCAGACTCTGATCTCTTATTATATCAGACTCTGAACATTTATGAGTTAAGATTTTTAGTTCTCTGAATTCAAACTCCAAACGTTTTGGAGTTCTGACTCTGAGTTCTTGAAATTCAGACTCTGAACTCTTATGATATCATATTCTAAATTCTTATGAGTTCAGACTCCTAATTCTAATGAACTTAGACTCTAAAATCCTTTGAATTCAGACTCTAAACTCCTATGAATTCAAAAAATGAATTCTAATGAATTTAGACTCTGAATTCAGTTTACGAATTCTCTATAATATATAATCCAAATATATATATATTAATGACTCCAAATATTATTTTTACTTATACACAGAATATTATTTTTTCATGGAATCTGAAAAATTGGTTTTGGTTAAGAAACCTTATTTTTTCCATCCTTGATATATTTAGGAAACTATGTTGTACATTCTGTTTCTAACATACCTTTGTTTAAATGACATGTGTACAGGTCCCTCTAATATTCATGGAATAATATTACAATTGGAGGAGGGAGCTGACCATTTGAGATATGCCTATAAATATGAGATTATTTGAATGAGTTTACAACATAGAAGATAACATTAGTGACTGACTATCACTCTAGAGATTAAATGTTGTTAAGGTGATTTCTAGAGAGAGATAATCTCATGCTTTGTGCATAATAAACATTTTTTTCATCCTACTTTATGCAACTTTGAATGTTGTTGAGTATATTCGAGGGCTTATGTGTATACAAAGACAGAGGTGCTGACTACCTTAATGATCGAGAACTTTTGTGTTGAGGAAGATATATGTGACGACTACCTTGATGTTTGAGGGCTTTTGGGGATAACAACATATATTATGATACTCTTATCTAGGCCTTACCCATGTCTAGGTAAGACAGTCTTTCTTGAATGTATATACCAAGGGACCTTTATCTAAAGTTTTTGGATACCATTCTCTTTTGGTTAAAAAAACTCTATACTTGTTACTTGTATTGTTTCAAGTCTATTTTCATCTGAAATTTTGATTGATAAGGAATGTATAACTATCATATACTTCCTTTTTTTACACACTGATTAGTGAGATTCTATACTCTTTAAGGTAGAATATTTTCTTTGTAAACTTTTCTAATGTTTCATTTCTGGAACCATATTTCTGGAATCTAGAATATTTGTATAACTATGAGGCTTTGTGAATTTACCTTGTTTAACATTGATAAACAAAGTTTTCCATAATGATAAAAAGGAAATAATTATATCAATATTAAATTTTCAAAATGAATTTTTAATGTGTATAATTCTCCCCCCCCCCCTCTTGTATATTGAGCATCTACATCATATTTTGATCCTACAATATCATAAGTAAAACATTTCTCTATATCATTGGGAAAGTAAACATAAGAACTGATGACTTATAAATCTCAATAATGGTAGAAACTAGTGATTTCTATGATCATTAATGCATAACATGATAATAACAGTATGATAACATGAGATAAACATTTTAAAACCGTACCCAATGTATCATTCATCGTAATTTTAAGTCATGGTATAAATCATGTCAAATCATAAGTAATAAATCATAAATAAATAAATTGAAATTATGCATGAGGGAAAAAAACTGGTATATGAAATATATTTTTTGAAAAAAAAAATAGTCATATAAAATCCTTTCATTAGTAATGCATCATTTACAAGACAATCATTCCAGATTGGGTGCGCCCAACATTCCATCACATATTTATTCAATATTATCTCCAAATGCTATCATAGTGGTTTGGAATCACCCCCATTCCATCATATAATGAGTCAAGAATCACTCCTAATACATTCATATTGGACATATTCCCTTACTAAACCTGGTAGACTCCCAACTCAAGTATTGTTTACATCATAGGATATCAATCTTTACCCAATTCATTTAAGGGATATATAATTCAAGGACTACTAATGAAAAAATGAATATCGTACATATGAAATACATAATATCATAAAAAATTAATCATTTTATATCCCATGTATTCTAAATTGTATCCATAAATAGTTTATTATTTCATAATAATGAAACCTATGGATATGAAACATATTTCAAAATTATTTCACCAAAACATAGTTAACTTCTTGGAAATAAATGGGTTTAAAATAATCATCTATTTATAATCATAATCATAATCCACTAAAAGAATAAATTTTCATGGTTTCGTTATTTAATATCTAAACAAATTCATATGAAACAAAAAATTATAATATAATAGATGAAAAATTACTTTAAAAGTTCATTGGAATATTTTTGGATGAAATAATCTAACAATTTTGAAATCAACTATTTAAAAAGAAAAAAAGTTAATAAATGATAAGGAAATATTTTTATTTGAAATGAACCTTGGAAACATTTCATTGATTTATATAATAATTTAAATTTCATTATAGAGGTAAATAAAATTCATGTCATTTTTTTTAGAAAAATATTCCCTTCACATTTATAATAAATGTTTGAAATTACATCATTCCTACATCTATTAGAAGATTACATCTAAAATATTACTAAAATTATATTAGGGGTAATAATAAATTTAAAAAATAAAGGGTAATATAAAAACATCTTTGGTAAATTTATATAACACATGGGTGTATAAGAAAAAATATTTTTGATTTAAGAGAGAAAAAAGATGATTTTTTTTAGAAAATATTCTATCAATATATAGAATACTTAAATATAGGAAATTGGAAGGTATAAAATGTAATCAACACAAAAAACCCATATTAGATGAAATTTCCTATATTTAATGAGAGGAAAATAATAAAATTTAATTATTTCAATCATAATCATAATTAATCCCACTAAAAATAATATCATTATATTAAACTATTTCTTCAAGTTATAATTTCATTGAATGTTATCTAACATTATCATTGTTGGTTTGACTCCATTATAACCTTTATTAACATCCCTATAAATTTAATATATAGTATGATAGAACTTATAACTTTTGAATTTTTATGTTTATAATTTAATTTGGAAGGGGTTGGTCATACTGAGTGGCTTAACTTGTTGTAAAGTAGTGAAATGAGGGGTGTCATTTTATAAGTGTGGGGGAGGTTAGACATGGATTTTATTATAAGACTATCATATAATAATTTAATTCCCCTTTAAAATTTACCAAAATAGTGAGAAATTTTAATTTTGGATAGGGTGATGTTCTAATATGGACATCCTACAGGATTTTGAAATATATAATCAGAAAATTAACAATTTTCTCTTAGTTAATCCCGCCATAATCTCATTTTTATACTATAATTGTGGTCAAAAAATTTTACAGCTATTATTATTAATTATGTAAAAAAATAATGTATCCCAAATAAAAAAATTATATTATTAATATAAATATTGAATCCATATTATCAAATTCAATTCAGAGATGTGGGACATTTTAATATTAAGTTAAACATTGAAAATGAGATGAAAGGAAATATCGAGAACAAAATTTATATAGTGTGAATGTTTTACAGACAAACATCAAAAATAAAATGAATTCGATTGAATATATTTTTATTTTTAATAATATAATATTTTAATTTTAAGCTAAAAATTATATTAAAATAAAATGGAGCTTTTTAAATTTGGGGAATGAAAATATAGTTTTTGATAAAATCAATATATTGACAATACATTTAAAACTCAATATGTCCAAAAAATTCAAAATTTTAACGTTAAGATAATTTTAACATGATAATTTCAAAAAAAACTAAGCTATTTTTTAAATAATTTTTGTAAAATTAGAATTATTTAATTATAATATTTTCATAAAAAAATCAATGTGTAACCATTTTGAGGAAAAAATTAATTTTGAAAACATTTAATGAGGTTTAAAAAAAGATTAAGAAATTTTTTATCAAAATAAATATTTTTTATAAATACTTTATAATTTTTATTAAATTTGGTTATTAATATTAATACCACTAATTTATTAGAAACTATTTAAGTTTATATTATTTTATGGTTCATTTAGACTCAGGATTGCATTTATTAGAAGCTATCAAAAAAATAAATTTATCTGAAGAGAAATATACATTTAAATATTCTGGTGTTCTATTATAGCCACGTAAAATTAAAATTTTCTCCAAATATTCATCACTATGATACAAGAAATTATTATATCTTTTCATCATCACATCCATTAGTTACCATATATCATTTTTGAATTACTGATTCATCCATAGAACATTAACCGGGAGAGTAGTCTATTCCATAACACATTATCTATTATATCCAATAATTCTACTTGTTCAAATTAATAATATTTATCATAATCTAGTGGTTTAACATCATAATTAATATATGTGATGTATTTGTTTGCAATTATTTAGGATATATACATGTTACAAATCATTAACATTTTAGTGGTTTGGTGGAAATGAAAAGTTATAATCCACAATCCATACTCAATAATAAATCCTAAAGGGTCCAAAATACCAAGGGTTTAGATTAACATTATTAATAAATCTTATAACATTCTTCCATGGGTTATTTCCTAGGAATTCCTTGTCATTGACATTGAATGAAATATTTTTCTGATTATTGACTGGATATCTTTTCAATCTGTGTTGTAAGGCCTTGTTGTGTAGCTGAATGGTTATTAATATTTCTCTAATTTCCTTAGATAGATGAGGTCCCAATATATTTATTTATTTATATTCATCCCAACATATTTAGTTTCTACAATTTATTCCATAGAAGTATTCATAAGGATTTATCTAGATGAATTTTTGACAGATATTGTTGTAAGAAGACACCACTAGGGGATAGTGTTTACCAAAACTAAAATTGAAATCCCTAGAATAAGACCACAATGTATCATTTAGTGTTTAAATGATTCTCATAGACTTACCCTCTATATAAAGACATTATGATATACTGAAAAACAACTATGAATCTAGAAAATAATGTTTTCATCATAATATTTTCATACTAGTATTTTAATCCTTAATAAATATAATGTAATATGGTACACTATGCAACCATAAAACTTAATACATATTTTAGAATTTTTATCGATAGAGAAATATTATCCACTGAAAATCATGTTTTTTAAATTATTATTTCCATCATCTACAACCAAAATAGAATTATTAATTTTATTGGTTTTGAGTAGTTTGAAGAAAAAATCCATGATAATGTTTTCCATTTTCTATTTTTGTACGGGTAATTATTACAACCCCATAATAGACTTTTCTCTCTCATCTATAACTGTCTCAAAGAATGAGAAATTAGATTCATACACTATAATATCTATAATAAATTTTTCCCTAAATAACAACTCTTTCAAATCGATATACACATTTTTAAATCTAGGTTGAATAACGAATGATTAATTGTGAGCTCCATCCAACATCAGCTTATTCAAATTTTATATGGATAGAACACATACATGGTAGATGAAAAATTTCATTCCACTGAAATCAAGTTTTATCTATGGAACATTTACCACCATCATCTATAGATCCAAATCTTCCTTATTTTCCTCTTCAATATTCATATAAAAACATTGTGAACACTCATTTGAAGAATATATGATTTATGTAATTTTCATAAGATCTCAAGATCCAATCTAGGAAAATATATAAATAATAGATCTTTTAAGATACTTATAAATTATCTACTAGCATGATCCTTTAAATTCATAGAATATACCACCTTTTTCAGTTTCATAGGATTATTATGTATTGGACAATCATAATTTTTATTCACCTCTAATTATCTTCTTGGGTGCTTTTTATCCTATTATGCAGTGAACATAAATAATAAATTTTTATGATTAGTATATATTGCATATATTTCCCTATATACATAATTAATCGGTATCTTTAGTATAAAAATGATCCTAAGAAACTCTCAATTATGATTTTGGTAACATTTCTCAAGTACCACCAATTAGAACAATTCATAATCTAGAACAATATCTTTATGCATGAGGACACATTCTACTCCCATTCATAATGCATCACAATAGATAAAAAACCCTTCCATTCTATAAGGTATTTTAAACATTGATTCTCTAAACGAGCTTCTCATCTATTACCTAAACTTTTTCTCTCATTCATCTATCTAAATTTATATTTCTTAATTTTTATTAATATTAGTGAGTGGAATATACACTCATGATAAGATTTCCAAAAATAATTGATAATATATATAAAAACTACAAAAAGTTCCAATCATAGTCACTAGGTTTTTTCAAGACCAACATCCAATATCATTTTTATTTGATTAATTGACTGATATACTCTCTCTGAAAATTATATGACCAAATAGTGAAAATTATATAGCTAAAACTCACACAAGGTATATTTATAACAAAAATTATCCATCGATTAGGATTTCAAAAAAAAAATATTCAAATGATCATCATGGTCGTTATTTATATTGGAATATATAATACTTCTACTTATAAAGACATCAACTTACTGTTTCATGTAATCTCTATGGACTCTCTTCAATAAGTTTGTGAAGATAATAGGGGTATTATGAAGAAAAAGTACAATAAATATTAATAATTAGTGTTAATAAATCATATATAATGATGTAATGTGTATGTAACCACTTTTCACCCTAAACTGACAGTATCCATTTAAAAATATATATCAGAAAAATATTGAGATCCTTCTAAATTATCAAATAAATAATCAATTTGGGGAAATATATACTTAATCATTATTTTTAACATGTTTATTTCCAGATAATCAATGTTGGATCACATTGAAAATTCAATGTTATTAAAAAATTAATGGGTTAACCCCATAGTTACACAATAGGGAAAATCAATCCCTTATCGTGATTATCCTATAGTTTTTTCATTATTTTCGGCAAGTCTTTTAGGGCCATTCTATAGAGTTTTTTTTTGAAAAAATCATTTTTCAACATGTATGAATATTGTTGAAAATAAATATCATCCTTTATAAGATCGTTAAACATATCCTTGGGGAAACAAAAAATACCCATAAAGTAGGCATAACTTCAATGATGAGTTTTATCCTAACCATATTAGATAAAAACACATTTTGAGTACGAATGATGGAAAATAAGGTAGATATATTTTCCATTGAATGTTCAAATTTATCATCACATTAAATTGTGATCATAATTTGATTCAAAATTTATAGTGATACATCCCTTCATATGAAACTCATGAGGGATATTTTTTAATAAAATAAATCCATTCTAAGATAAAACAAAATTCAATTAGATGTAGAATAATGATATTTATTAGAATAAATTTCCCACCAAACCAAAATCAGAGAAGATTCGTAGTCATGGGATGATATTGTCATAAAATTAAGAGTGTTCACTTTTAGTTAAATATTTAATTGTTGAGGTGGAATTATGATACCTTTAGAAAATTTTTCATATACAATACTGTGGGTATATCTATAATTATATAAGACATTATTAGTTCTTTAATGGACGACATGTGTACCTTTTACAACTACATTATTGTACACCACTTCAAAAATATTTATCAAATGAGATCCCACATTTTTATATTGTTAACTGGTTTTAAAAAATGATCATTGTTATTATCATTTATATTTGAGAATTGGTAAATGTAATCCCCTTACTCCATTCATTTGAAACACTAGAGTGTTGGTGGTGAATTTTATTCTTCATTCTCTCCATTATTAACAAGCTTCTTTTTTCCGTCAATTCTACATTAGATTACCAGATCACCTTATATTCCACACATAAAACCATTAATTTTTTATTAATATTATTTCCATCATGTTTCCACTTCACATTATTCATAATATAATTATCATAATCTTCTTACCATCATTTTTAAAATTTATTTTCAATTCCATATTTCATTTATTATCAAAAATATGAGAATAATGAGTACTTCCAATTTCGATCTACACCATGATAGCTCATCATAATATTTAATTATAAATACTAATATCTTTATTCCTACTACCCATTAATGATTTTTTAATCCCTTTAAAAATCTATTTGTCTTACTTTTAGGTTGAAATGAAGTACCAAAAATGTACATCACATGCCTTGTAAAATTTTCCTCATAGGTACTAATGGAATCGTCATCATGTTCATTATCTTAAGGAATCCATTTCCAATTTTCATAATAATAAGGTAGGTAAAATATCAATTGACATATAATATCTTAATCTCATCCCACTCAAGGGATTAAATTTCTTCTCATTGAATCATGTTCTTTTTAATTTTCACTAATGATATATTTCACCATTAAAATGGAAAAAAACACAAATAAAATTTTCATATTCTTTAGAACTGAAGATGGAAAATATAATTTATGTGATATTTCTCCATTTTATTAAAATGGTATGATCAATAAACCCACAATATAAGGTAGATGTTCCCTCATCAAAGGTAAGAATATACCACTATTTCTTCCTTTTTTCATTTGGTCTCTCATCATTATTTATCTATTGATAATTTTTTATTAGAAAACTAATGAGAATCATCTATATGGCTCCGATAAAAAGCAGCTCTTGAGATGATAATTATTTTATTTCCATCGCATTCACTATTAAATTGGCCTATTTCAGATCAATCATATAAGTAAAACAAAAATGATTGATTTGAGAACCAATAATCCTCGTGGATAACCACATATCACTATCTTAAGGAAAAAAACCTGATTTTTTATTTTAAATAAACATATCCATATTTTCTCAATAACGTTTTATCATCTTAGTTTTCAATGTTAACTAAATATTGTCTTGATACCAACTAATTTGACCCATAGTTTTCATATAGAAATATTACATCTTATTTTTCTAATATTCAATACATAAAATTAATATTTACACCAAAATCATATAGGATTACTTGCATCTGAAACATGAATTCATAAAAAAATTATTCATTGGAGTTCTATATGATAACTAACTATGATCTTCATTAATAGAACCCTATTTTAATAAATTGCACATAATATTTTTCATAAAATGTGGAATTATTACACAATAAACAGAGTTCATAGATTCTCAATAAGTGTAAAAAATGGATATATAAATGATCACATAATAATAACATGAGCTTTGGGTTTTGAGAATATCATGTTAACATTTTAAAACATCACCCAAAAAACACAAATTGTAATAATCATTCATTGCATAAATCTTGGTTGTTCATAATAAATGTGTCATTAAAAAATTAAGTAAAATGAGCTTTGAGAGCATGACATTACAATATTAAAAAATGTTTTTGTATAAATATAAATGGATAAAATCATTATGTAGATCAACACTCACTAAAATAACTATCATTTTTGAAATTTTCCACTCTCCTTTCTATCATATCCTCAATTACAACTAACTCATGAGGTTATCATAGTGTATTAGGTTCAATCCCAATTCCATCCCATCCATAATCAAGGTTCACTCCCCAAACTATCCAAGTAGATTGAATCCCATACTAAACTAGCTTGAATCCTCATTCTAGTCCTTATGATATAATGAGATATTCACCTTAACCTAAATAATTTAAAAGACTTTTAATTTTTCAACAGAAAATTATATAATAGAAATTGTATATATGGATTTCACAAGGTATTAAAATATTCATTATAGAAAAAACAATTTGAATGAAACAAATTTCGTTAATATTTTATTATTTAATCATTGAATAACATTTGGAAATGATGTTGGATTCATAAAGGTTTAATCATAACATAATTTACAAAGGTAAAGAAAATAGTTTTATAGAATAATAACTAAAACTTCCCCATCATAATCCATCCAAAGAATGAATGAGGATGGTATAATTGACTCATATCCCAAGAATATAATATTTAAAAAAAAATTCATCATTAATGAAAAAATGACTCTACAATATAACTGAAATATCTACTATTGAAATACCCTCATCAATTTGAAATCACTTTTTTAAATTATTTTTTTCAAGAATTAGAAAAACAATTCACTAAAAGTATACATAGAAACATGTAAAATAATTGAAATAAATTAAGTTTTCATGATTTTGTGGAATTACATTCATACCATGTATGTTAAATCATATATTTCATTATCATTTCTATAAATATTCAAATATACCTCAATTGAGAAATAGACTGAATATTCATTTTAAAAAAATTTAAAAAATATATATATAATGGATAAAAATGACATTAAAATTTTATAAGTGAATATAAGCATATATTTTGAAAACATATATATATATATTATGAATTTTCAATAGAAGAGATAAATAATGATGGGTTTCCTAAAAAATATTCTTCTAGTATCATCAGTATATAAATAGTGGAAAACAAAAAAGAAAATATGTAATATAAACAATTAACCAGAGTGGAGGAAATAATATAATTTTATTTAGATGAATATAATGTAATTACTTCATAAGGAACATAATCATAAAAAATTTATATAAATAATTAGACTGTAACATAAAATTTTCACTTTATGTTTCACAAGTGTTAAAATGGATCTAACCTCCTCAAATTATCTAAGAATCCTTTAGATATTTTCTTATAGAACCTTTGAATGGTCATTTAGGATTACCAACAACTCTTATTCATGTACAAATAAGATGAGAAGATAATTGAGTTGGTTTTGGTAAGTATATATTAATCAATTTGTATTAAATATGTGAAAGGGTGATGTTATTTTATATGTGATAGAGAGGACATGCTTAGAACATCATAAATTATTATAATAAATCATTGTAATAGTTACAAAGAATTATTCCATATGAGTTAATTTTATTGTAGAAAAATATATGGTTTAAATATTGATATTAAATTGGGATTTGAACTGATTAATTAGAGATCATATCATTAACTCTTAGATTAACAATCAATAAACATATTTTTACCATAAAAATGGTAATTAATATTTACTATTTCCAATATTCAACATGGAAAAATTTAATTTTTTCCAATTAAAAAATTAAGACATGAGAAATATAAATATTTTACCATTTTTATCAAAATGAATTCATATAATATTCATTTTTTATTTGAAATTAAATCTATAATAGGTGATGAAAATAAGCTTTCACAAAATATCATTAATGATGTAGAAAAACATTTTTCAAATTGAACAATATAAAATAAATGAGAATGACCATAATTGAAATATTAATTATATAAAGGAACTATTTATTTTTTAGAAACTATTTTAATAGAATATATAACCATTAAAAAGGTATAAAAAATGCATTTGATAAAAATATAAATTTTCTATAACTCATTGAAAAAAAATAAATCTCTTCTGAAAATTATAAAACATCACTATAATCTAATTTTGAGATAATGATTTAAATAAATATGTTCATTTTTAAAATAAGTTCTCTTAAAGTGGATGAAATTAATTATATTTTTTATTAAATTTTTTTTATAAAATTGTATTTTAGGAAATCATTCATTTTTTTAAATTATAATGAGTTTATGAAAAAATGAGAAAGTATTTATAAATATGATTTTTTTCTAAAACCTATTTAAATTTCATTCAAAAAAAGGCTTATGACTATTTATACATCCTTTAATATCTTGAAATTTTAAAGATAATAAAAACCATCCTTTATATTAATTTTTTATTATTTGTATGTGAAAAATTAAATTGTTTAATAAAATTCATTTAATATATTGTTGAATTGTTCATTGTGTAAGGTTAAAAGACTAATTAATGCCTATTAATATCCAATGTAATTTTTTGGGGGTTAGTCACAAAGATGACATGAGATTTTAGGGATCATAAAACCTCATTACTGAATGAATGAAAATATTTATCATATTTTTATTACGTTCACATGATTCCTATAAAATAATTTAATATCTCACAAATTGTGTATTATATGAGAAATATAAGACAATAATTTTTTTAGATATGTAGGGTTTATCCTATGAGAGAACAAAAATTTATCTACATCATATTTTTGGCTAGGTTATAGGTGACGATAACTTATTTATTATTTTTATTATATATTTTTTCAAAAATAATTGAATACATCTCAAAAAATGAATCGTGTAAGAAATATAATACATTTATTAGGAATTAGATGCGAGGATTACCATAAGTGTGAAATAAAATTTTTTTGTATCAGGTCATTGGGCACATTGGATGGGATGATAGATTTTTAATTTTTTAATATTATTATTAAGAATATAATTATTTAAATTCATATTTATGTCATATTATTCCCTATATCATTTCCTCCATTAAGGACACCACATTCATCCAAATCCATTTGAATAAACATTGTTTTGACCTATTTTAGATACAACACTATAATGGGGAGATATTAGTGACTCCTAAATGAATATATGGTTGAATCACTGATTACAATTGGTGTTTAATTTAATGTTTTCAATGATGTAATTTTTGGGGTTTTAAATAGTTGAAACAATGAATCGTCATTGTGAGTGGATTTCTTCAAGTTCAGGAAACCAAAAACTACCATTCACATGAATGAAAGGCAAAAATCTTATAATGGGATTCACATCTCCTTTTCAATATCGATGAAGGTGTGTTTTGTTTTTCTTTTTAATTTATTCATTTAAATTAATTTATTCTATTTATTTATTCATTTGAAATTATGGAAATATAATGTGTGGAATTTAAATAAAAATATGGGATTTAAAATTATTAATATATAAATTCAAAAATTATCATAGAAAAATTATAAAAATTTAAAAAATGATAATTGAGTAGAATTTATCACACGATATTTATAATAAATTATAAAATCATTATTCAGTGATATTATCAAAGGGTAATTTATTTAACATAAAATTATCAATGGAAAATCATATAGATTTACGGAGGTATAATTTATAGAATTTCTAGAAAATGATTTTCTTTAATTATCAAATAATAATTTCTAAATTAAAAAAAATGCAAGTTTATGAAAGGAAAATCACATTTATAAAATGTGACGTAATTTATAGAACTTATAGGTGATAGATACATATAATTATTAAAGAAAAATTATTATAATTACCAAAGTATAAGTGTGATTTTATAAAAAAAATTGTTTACAATAAATTATCAAATGATAATTATAAAAGATAATTTAATAATAATTTCTAAAAGATAATTATAAATGATAATTTATGATATGGTATCATTAGATAATTAAAAAAGGTTTATTTTTGGTTAATTATCAATAGATAATTATGAAAATACAATTCTTGATAAATTAACTAGAGATAATTATAAAGGTATAATTTATATGAAATTATGAAAAAAAAATTATTATTGAGAAAAATATTGAGAGAACATAGGAAGCATTAACTGATAATTCAGAAATTATCTAGCATATAGAATATATCATCACATGTGATATTTTATTTCTTTTTGAAATAAAATAGATGGTTTTGGTTCATGGAACCCTTGATGAACCCCGATTATTCACATGACAATGACTATGATAATAAGTCCTAAGAGTGCATATTCTTGACTATTGAGACTTTCACTCTATCTTGTGAACCACACAATATGGTTTATCCTTTCCATTGATATCGATGACTTTGAGGTAGGAATCTCCTTAAATTTTTGGTCTCATGCCTACACTTGTTTCCACAATTATTGTTCATCATTGTGATCAAATGTGGATGTGTGTTTGTGGACCATGATACAATATGACATCATTCCATGAAACATTATATGATATAATGATTCCATGATGTTGTTTGATTCAAATGTTGATATGTAATGGTTCTATATTCTTATGATGTATACGATGTGTATTATCAATCTATTCACTATCTTGTTTTCTTCTTGAGGGTTCATATGTGTATATAAGGAAGGTTTTCATTTTCGTATGATTAATTGTTTTGGGATATTTTATATTCATTCATGATATATAATCATAAGAGGGTGTGTGTTTTTTTAGCCTATGATGCACTTTGTGATAACTGATCCCATGAGTGATACTAGGGTAGATCATCCCATGTTGGATTATGATCACATGCATTTATTTATATTTCTATATACTCGTGATGATATTCCATTCCTTCTTGTGTAGTCACTCTTTTTTTATGTTATCATGCCTTTGTGTTTTTTATTTCTACATGAGAAAGGTGGACTATTGGCACCATGTGTCACTTAGTCTAGGAGTTTTCTTACTTAAAATGCTGATAATGAGGGGCCTGATCTAAATGTGGGGGTATGTGGTAGACATGGTGTCATGTCAATGGTGTGGTCAAGGTAGCCATGATTTCCTAGTTCAATTTACAATTTTATATCTTCTTCCTCCAAAGGGATATAATATTAAATGAATAAACTCTATTACTTCTTGAGGATATCGTATAGTGGTCATTTTTTCTCTTCCAAATATTTTCACTATCATCCATAATAAATCCAAAGAATGTAAGACTAAGGGATTGAGGAATCTTGGTTAGTGTACTACCGCTCAGTTTTGAATTAAATTTTTATGAAATAACAAATTTAATATAATAATTGAATACACTTGTATACATGATCCCATAAGTTTAAGGATGCATTTGGGGTGTCCTATTGAGTAGTGTACTTACACCCTACATGGGAATTACGATGCTATTATAGATTTAATGATAGTCCCACATAAGGGTTGGTTCCTTGAAGTGTATCCTAAATCTATTTAATGTTATTGTTTAATACATGCATATACATGAGAATATCTATTTAGGGAAGCATAGGTGGTGTCCTACTGAGTCTTGTGATAACACCCAACTCATGAATTTCATTACGTTTATATATTTCATGATAGACCATGTGATTGGAAAGGGCATTGTAGTGGATTCCTGAGCAAGTGGAGGATGATGATATATCGAACTAGGACATATATCAAAGGAACCCAAATTTCACTTATTATATTCATTAATTACTCTTGACATGTTCCCCTTTCGGATCACTTATTTACATACCATGTATATAATCTTTAGCTTATTATTTTACTGTGATTTTTTATTCATCACCAATTATTATTACATATTATCATTCTCGATGACATGATATCGAGTGTATAGTCTCCCCACTATTGGAAATTTACCCTCATTTCTAGTCGGTTCCCCCTTTAATATGGAGAGTCTTGCATCAGGTCTTGTTTCATTTCATTTCAGACCTAGTGGTTCACATCGGGATTTTTTAATATGGTATTAAACGTCTCGGACACACTAACTTTTTTTTCTCCTTTCCATGGGTTGATACTAGTTTTACATGTGATTGATCGTTTTAGATTAAGGAATGAGAGTTATGAAAATTTTATATCGAGATCTACATAGTCTACATTCAATTATCTATTAGGTGTGGATTAATGTTTTAGTATTACTGTTAATTAAACTCTCATTGGGTGTTGCACAAGATATTTATATGTAATTTATGGTATTTCATCAGTGTTCCTGAATAATAACTAGACATTTAGTTTAACTTAAAATATATATAGTTTATGTTGTTTTTTATTATAGTTATTAATTAAATAACATGATTTGGGATATCTATTTTGGATATTTCTCATGGTGTGCTATATGTATTTCTATGAAATTGTGAAATATCTTTATTTTCATTGATTAGTTAAATGGACATTATTTTTCTGTTAGTATATATATGATGACTCTCATTATTGTTAAAGGAATTAAATAAGGGTTGGTTCTAGGGGGAATTTGTTTAGATCTGGGTAGACTCCTAGGAGAACCTGTTTAATCCCACAGACTAGTTAATTGAAACCTTGTGTGATCACATAGATTAAAATATATTTTATCCTAATGAAATTTTTTTCCTAGGGTTTCTTCTTCTCATTACAGAATAAATCACCTTGATGTACTCTTTTGGTTCTATATTGGAAGAAAGTCAGATGCCTTCAGAAAGGGAGTATGTGTCTTCTTTTTCATAGGTCATGTAATAGAATGTAGTTGAGTATTCAACTGAATCTTCTCTATGGTTTAGGAATCATGATCGCTTCATCATGAAGTGTTTCTCATAGTTATTTTCATATGCATAGAATTTCCTATATATTTTAAAATATACCATGATTATCTAATCCATCATTCTTCAGGATTCCATAGCACTAGATTGCCCCCCCCCATGATTCTAAATATTGAGTTGAAATATTATTGGGAATGATTGACATTGTGGAGACTCTGATGGCACCCCAATCTATGATATGAGTGATCTAAATTTGGGAGATAATCCATTTTGATACATTATTCATATGGGTCCAATTGAGATGAATGAGATAAAGGTATATCAGGAAGTCTTAGAGATGAGGATATTTTTCAGACAAAGTACTTCATTTTGGGTACACCTATTTTATTCGCTAAGAATGATTACAATAGTATTCGGATTTGTATTTATTATCAGAAGATTATCCAGGTGACGGTGAAGAACCAATATCCATTTTCCACAATTTATGTTCCTTTTGATCAACTGTAGAGATCCCAATTGTTATATAGGATTTATCATCAAACGGTTTACCAATTATGTGGTATAGAAGAGTACATTCCAAATATTGTCATTCGGAGCCAGTATGGACTGTATGAGTAATGGTAATATCATTTGGGATATCGAACACACTGAAAGTGTTCATTGAACTCATGGAGATAAAATTATATCAATACCTAGGCTCGTTCATCATGGTTTTTATTGATGATATCCATAACTACTCACCGATATTAGAGGATCATTATAAGAAACTATATATATTAATGTATATTCTTCAATCACACAACCATTAAGATAATCTATAAAACTATGAAATCTATATTTCAGTAGTGAAAATACAAGGACATGTGGGGTTTGAGACTAGAATATCTATAGTTACAAATAAATTTTAGGAAATCATTTCATGGACATGTCCCCATAAAATTTTATAGGTTATGATATTTTAGATGTTATGAGGATATTACTGATAGTTTATCCAGTAATTTTACATGTTATAAGAATCCATGGGGGAACATACAATGAAGGACATGATGTTATAGTGGTCAAATCTATGTAAAGAGTTATTCCTTCATCCAAATTGAAGGTTGTTGACAATTCTAGTACTAAAACATATTGATCCTATGATTGGTTATACAGTGTACTATGATGCATCAGGTACTCCTCTAGGAATTAATATTATTCATATATATCATATAGTATCCAATGGGTATCATCATTTATGACCCTATTAGACGATCTACCCTATGAATTACTTTGATAGGGAATAAATGTTCCCTTATCTAGAGTGTTGGTGACACTATATCATTGGTGAAAAATTTAATGTTTATTCTGGCCACAAAATCCTTCACTATATGTAAAAACAAAAAGTCTTAAATAAGTGGTATGAGACCTAAGTGAGTATACATTGATGTTTATTTTTATGATAATGTCTGATGATGGGAATGGTAATGTTATTGTGGATGATATTGGTCACAAGATGCAGTCTAATCAGGGGATTAGTAAGAGGTATTCAAAGGATGTCACATACATAGATTATTTTAAATTTATTTCTATTTTAATTTCCATTAATGCATTGTTTTGGGGGTTTCCAATGGTTTTAGGGAGAATAGGTGAGTTTTCGTGAATTGGGCCAAACCGTGAGCCCAATTCTAGATTTAAAAATAAATTTTGATTCTTTTATAACATATTAATTTTTTTAATATTTTTGACTCATTCCAACTCCTAAATGACCTCCCCTGATATATTAACACTAAAATTAAAATATGGTGCCTTTGGAAATCCATAACCATGGTTTAGTTGGGTTTTTAGTTAGGGAATTAGGACTGCCCGAAAGCCCATTTTCTGCATTAAAAATAAATATTAAATCTTTAATATCTCTTTCAATATTTGTGGTGTTTCGGTGATTCCAAGCCTCATATGCTACCATTACACCAATCCACTCCCCCAGCCTCTTTACCCCCCACTTTGGAGCTCTTAGGATCCCTATATAGGGACTAAAATCTTAGGGTTTCTAAAATAGGGCAGATTTGATGAGGTATGTTCATTCAATCATAAATCTCTCAATTCATACAATTTTCCCTACATTCCAATTATTAAATGACCTAATAATTCTTGTGAGAACATCCCTTGAGTTTTGGCCGTTTTCAATTTCAGATACTGGTGTTTTGGGGAGATTCATTCTAGATTTCTCAAGTAAGTTTGTCCATTTCTTTTCCCCTTTCAAATTGATTAGGGTTTCATTCTATTTTTTTTAGGGGTTCCTCCCTTTTTATTGAAGTTAACAATGACCAGTGGGTAGGGGTTCGAACCTAAGGTTTAACCTTGGGATTTCTTGGTCCAAATTTCTATTTTAGGTTTGATCTACCCTTCTTGAGGTGCGGCGGTCGTGCGTTTGTGTTTTCGCACAAAGGATTCAATGGTTTCATTTGATTTGGTAGGTGATTCCATTGTTGATGCAATCATTGTGTATTAGAATGCTGTATTTATCATATTTTCAGATTTATATAATTTTATTATTGCTACAAATATTGGTTCTAATGATGTTTCCATTACAATTGAATTTAAAATGCCAATTTGGTGTGAAATTGGGGGTTTTCCAAAGAAGTGTTTTGTTTGTTTATTTGGGGATTCCCTATAAATAATTAGTTGTTCATATTGATCTGTAATATGGCATAAAATACTTTTTATAACGTTTATCCCCTTTGGTAATTGCTGAAAAAATGGGTTTTAATTGTGTTTGTAAAGAAAGTGAAGTTTTGGTTCCACTTTTGTGTGAAAAAGAAGGTTTTACAAAGATAACACTTCTTGTTTAACATGAGGATGCCCAAAAATTGATTTTTTGTTTTAATTGATATTTATTGGGCTTCCTTTACTGTTTTGGTAACTTACAATTGTGAACATCGTGTACAAGTGGGTTTCTTAAGGGGTTTTGTGTGCAAAACTACACGAGATTTTGTGAAATTGATTTATTCAAATTCAACGAGTTTGTTGTGAGTTTTAAGTGGTATAAAATGAGATAGCTACTTTATTTGGTGTATGTGACCAGTAGTGCTGTTTTACATTAAAATGGATGTGTGTTAAATTCTGAAATTGTTTGAGCACAAAGGGGGAAGCCCGGGAACCTAGGTGGGGAGGATTTGTACTAGTACGGCTAGTGGACCGGATGGGTTTTGTCCCTGTTTCACTTAGCATTTGGATAACGACAACTCTAAGTAAATTATGTGGATGATGATTGGGGACCACTAGGTTATGGGTATGTTCCCTACTAGTGGCTCGTGCACGAGAAAGGATTTTTACTATGGTTACATTACACTGTGGTACTTGGTAAATGGGGCCTGAGACTATCTAGTGCCTAGGAGTGTTCCCGATTTTGTTGCTCAGTGGATTTGTGGTATTTGCCATTGTTTTTGGGTGTCTTTGGAATTATAATGCAGTATATAATATTCCTATTTAAATGTGTTAACATTCTGAAAGTTTTATCTTGAATAATGTTTTCAATTTAATGTTTTATTTCGTGGAATTTTTCACCGCTTTTAATTGCATATTAAAACAGCTTTCTTTTTTACCTTGTATTGCATGCACCTTGGAATCATAGGGTGTTATACTATTGGGCTTAGGATCACACCCTAATTACACACCTTGGGTGTAATTAGACCTTTTTTTGACCCAGGTAAAGGAAAGGATAAGGGTGATGGCGGCTCAGGGTGTTAGTCCTCATCATTGGGGCGGAGTAGTGGAGACAACTTGGGCGTGATGACCCCTTCTCATGTGGAGTCCATGGGGCTGTTTTGTTTCTGTTCCATTGTGTGTTTGGACCATTTTTATTGACTCTAAACCTATGTATTCAGTTCTGGTTTTTTTTAAACATCGTTTGGTATAAATTTTTCAGATTCAGTTTATTGATTGTTTTTAATGGTCTATGCCTACATATTTGGGTAAATCATTCCCAAACCTAAATAAATGATACCCGGGCACTTGTGCCAGCCCGTGGGGATAGGGAACGACCTTCGGGTCATGTCATGGGCTGGGTTTGGGGCCGGTTTTGGCGGTGACTAGATTCGGTTCGTGACAAAATGGTATCAGAGGAGGTTCATGTTAACTCTTTGGGTCATGTTATTTCGGGAAGAGTCAGGATATCATGGAGTTAGGATTGTAGGGAATTGGTATTATAGTTATGGGTAGTGTTCCTGATCACCACACCTCATGATAGGATTCATGTTTCCTAGGGAAGTCATGATTTATATAAGTCCTTTGGTTTTCTTGTATTAATGATGGTGAGGGGAAATGAAAAGAGAGTTGGGTTAATGGTCTCTGTAAGCTCGCAGGGCCTGGAAAGCCATGTGGATCTGGGGATATACCCTATAACACTCTCTGTGATAGTGAATTTATTGGAATATGGCCGCCAACCATATGTCCAAGTCACCCACTGAAGCTAGTTTCCTCTCGCATTGTTTTGTGTTCTTTAGTTTTGAAATCTTAGAACTTTGGTTTTAAAGTGACTTGGATTTAAGAAGTGTAAAGTTTTTGTGAAATGATTTTCAAATAAATATGGAATTGTTTGATTTATGAAATAGTGGAACTAAATATTCAGAATTATTTTGAAATGGAAAATGGTGTGCTTACACCTCTTTTGAAAGCAGAAACTATTCTGAAGTTAGTTTTGAAAAAGTGTTTCCAATAGAGTTTTCTAAACTATCATAGGGTGTTTTGTTGGGACGAGATTTTATGAAATTGATGTGAATAACATGAAATTGAGTTCTTGTATAAATGGTTGTCTTTATAAAATTTTTAGTAATATATGAATTGGGATTTGGATCTCCTGGTTAGCAGTTTTGAGAAAAAGGATGTGTTGATTGACCGTTTTGGTTTTGAAAAGTGGAAAGAATCTTTGTTTTAACCTTTGGTATTTTCATGAGTGACCACATGCATGTGGTTATATGGGATGATGGATGGTTTATGGAATGAATGGATGAGTGCCGGGACGGATATGAGGAGGGTGCCCGGTGTGGCACAAAAACAGGCACGTGTGAGGCTCATGGGGTACCATTGGTGGATACGCTTACTGCTAAACCGTTTGTTTTCAAAGAATTGGTTTTAAATAAAATCATGATGTCTTGATGAATAGTTTTGTATGGTTTGTATTATGGGGTTTTGAAAATGTTGATGTTGTGGGATGTTTTGAGTCCAAGAAGCCCTTCTGTTTGAACCGTGTTTTGGGATTGTGTTTGGTCGGTAAGCTATGTTGTAGGGACGGTTAGTGGTCTCTTTTGAAAAATGTTTTGGGATGCCTTTACGGTGGTTCCCTTCATGTATTTGGATCTGGATTGACGCATGATTTGACTAATGGACCAGCTTTGTTGGGTCCTTGGGTTCTCTCATTGGATAAGGTATGCCCCCATTAAGGGTTAATGCACAGCTGAAGTGTAATCCATATTGTTTCGCCATTGGAAAATCCTCCAGTTGATCAATATATGGAATATTTTATCGATCATTGTTGATTGAGTCTACACCCATTCATTTCGTTGTTTTTTGGATCCTCTTGTAGTGGTAAAGTTATTGTGGAAGGTTGAAAGAAACCTTAGTTTCTAAAGTTTCACGATTCGTCGAAGGTGGAAGTGTTCTTTGGTTGTAAATGTGGATGAGTGTCTTGATGATGTCTAAGAGGACCTTTGGGTTCTTCAAAGTTTCTTTGATGCATTAATTCATGGTAAACCACCGGTGTGGGAAATATGGTCACGATAGGATATTGTGGCCACTTTCTAGAATTGTGTGTTGTTTGGGTATGTTGTATAAGGTCCCTCTCCATGAATTTTTTATATCAGTCGCAATAGTCATGTTTAGTGATGCCTTATGATGTCATGTGCTCGATTGACCATAGAGGTGAATGTCATGAAATCCTATGAGAGTCCCTATTATGTTGTGTGAATGTCTCCCTTGGAAAAACTTCAAAATCTTCCATTTTAGACGATGGTGAGTGTTGTTGTTCATTACTTCTATTGTTTCTCACCTAAAGAAACAAGGTGTGATGTGTGTGTATCTTCTTAGCCCTTGTTTCAGTGACATATCGGGATCAGTTAAAGTGTGTTTGGAATGTGTTATGTTTGGAAAACTTATTTGGGATTGCGTTGTAGTTGTTGGTTTCATTGAAAGAAGAATTATCGTTCATGGGGTTTCCAAAGCCTAACTGCGAGGCCGAAGATGCATCAATCATTTGAGCTCCAGCCATAGGTCTTGGAGAGAAGCGGGCGCGTAGTCAGGGGAAACTCCAGTGTCATTTAAACCCTTGTACAAAGTCCAACCCACAGTATGAAAGATAGGAAGAGTTTAAACCTATGGTGTCATCATATTTATTCTATTATTCCCATTCGGTGGAAATAGGTGGAGGGTCTTGTACCCATGTCATCACAAAATGTTATTCCCTCCCCCTTTTGGTTTCCAATGAGTCTTTAGAGAAATGTTTGAAGTTTGTCTACACTGTTTGTGAACACAGTTTTCACTTGGATAATAGTGACCATGCCCCATAAAACCATGCGGAAAGAAGGATCCCAACTATTAGTGTGTGGCTTCCCAAACCATGCAAACTAACCATGTGGTCACCCCAACTCTTTAAATTTTAGGGTCTTTCTTTAACGACCAGTGCTGGTTGGTTAAGATGGTTGGTTCTTATGGTGGGGAGACCCACTATGAGTCTTATATAATTTCTTTTGTAAATTTCTGATGGAAGTATATCCTTTGTACTGGTGAGTCCATTTAGGCCTCCCCCTGTTAGTCTCTTGATTATGTCTCAAAAAAATATTGGTTGTCTCTTATGGTGGGGAGCGTATTTGTATCCCCCCGTACCAGTAACATAGATTTTTCCATGGTCTTGGCTTGGTGTAGATAGTCTCATTCAGATATATATAGATACCAACATCATTCTTGAGTAAAAATTGGTACTAGAGAGCACCCAATGGTTTAGTTAAAGTAAGGTAAGTGTAACCTTGTTCAAAGTTGTTGTTCGTTTGGGTGAATTTCTTGAGTATTGTTCAGATTGTGTTTGAGGAGTTTTTATTTGGGGTAAATCCTGAATGTTCTTGATGGTTTTAGGAAAGTGGTGTAAGTTTGATTTGTGAGAGTATTCCTTCCTTCGTTGATCACTGGAGGTGTTTTGGCCTTTGGGGAAGATACCTGGCAAGGGAGTACTTCTTGGTTTCTCAGTTGGGTTTGGTTGTTGATTTGGTCTTGCTGTCACTTTCCAGGGCGAAAAGTTTTTACGGTGGGGAGAATTGTCATATACATAGATTATTTTAAATTTATTTTTATTTTAATTTCCATTACTACTTTGTTTTTGGGGTTTCCAATGGTTTTATGGAGAATAGGTGAGTTTACGTGAATTGGGCCAAACCGTGAGCCCAATTCTAGATTTAAAAATAAATTTTGATTCTTTTATAACATATTCAATTTTTAATATTTTTTACTCATTCCAACTCCTAAATGACCTCCCCTGATATATTAACACTAAAATTAAAATATGGTGTCTTTGGAAATCCATAACCATGGTTTAGTTGGGTTTTTAATTAGGGAATTAGGACTGCCCGAAAGCCAATTTTCTGCATTAAAAATAAATTTAATTATTTAATATCTCTTTCAATTTTTGCGTTTTTTCGGTGATTCCAAGTCTCATATGCGGCCTTTACACCCATCCGCTCCCCCAGCCTCTTTACCCCCCTCTTTTGAGCTCTTAGGATCGCGATATATGGACAAACAGCTTAGGGTTTCTAAAATAGGGCAGATTTGATGAGGTATGTTCATTCAATCATAACTCTCTCAATTCATACTCTTTTCCCTCCATTATAATTCCTAAATGACCTAATAATTCTTGTGAGAACATCCCCAGAGTTTTGGCCGTTTTCAATTTCATATACTGGTGTTTTGGGGAGATTCATTATAGATTTCTCAAGTAAGTTTGTCCATTTCTTTTCCCCTTTCAAATTGATTAGGGTTTCATTCTAATTTTTTTAGGGTTTCCTCCATTTCTATTGAATTGAACAATGCCCAGTGGGTAGGGGTTCCAACCTAAGGTTTAACCTTGGGTTTTCTTGGTCCAAATTTCTATTTTAGGTTTGATCTACCCATCTTGAGGTGCGGCGGTGGTGCGTTTGTGTTTTCGCACAAAGAATTCAATGGTTTCATTAGATTTTGTAGGTGATTCCAATGTTGATGCAATATTTTTGTATTAGCATGTTGTATTTATCATATTTTCAGATTTATATAATTTTATTATTGCTACAAATATTGGTTCTAATGATGTTTCCATTGCAATTGAATTTAAAATGCCAATTTGGTGTGAAATTGGGGGTTTTCCATAGAAGTGTTTTGTTTGTTTATTTGGGGATGCCCTATAAATACTTAGTTGTTCATATTGATCTGTAATAAGGCATAAAATACTGTTTATAATGTTTATCCCCTTTGGAAATTGCTGAAAAAAATGGGTTTTAATTGTGTTTGTAAAGAAAGTGAAGTTTTGGTTCCACTTTTGTGTGAAAATGAAGGTTTTACAGAGATAACACTTCTTGCTTAACATGAGGATGCCCAAAAATTGATTTTTTGTTTTAATTGATATTTATTGGGTTGCCTTTACTGTTTTGGTAACTTACAATTGTGAACATTGTGTACAAGTGGGTTTCTTAAGGGGTTTTGTGTGCAAAACTACACGAGATTTTGTGAAATTGATTTATTAAAATTCAAAGAGTTTGTTGTGTGTTTTAAGTGGTATAAAATGAGATAGCTAATGTATTTGGTGTATGTTACCAGTAGTGGTGTTTTAAATTAAATTGGATGTGTGTTATATTCTGAAATTGTTTGAGCACAAAGGGGTAAGCCCGGGTACCTAGGTGGGGCGGATTTGTACTAGTACGGCTAGTGGACCGGATGGGTTTTGTCCCTGTTTCACTTAGCATTTGGATAACGACAACTCTAACTAAACTATGTGGATGATGATTGGGGACCACTAGGTTATGGGTATGTTCCCTACTAGTGGCTCGTGCATGAGAAAGGATTTTACTATGGTTACATTACACTGTGGTACGAGGTACATGGGGCCTGAGACTATCTAGTGCCTAGGAGTGTTCCCGGTTTTGTTGCTCAGTGGATTTGTGGTATTTGCCCTTGTTTTTGGGTGTCTATGGAATTATAATGCAGTATCTAATATTCCTATTTAAATGTGATAACATTCTGAATGTTTTATCTTGAAAAATGAATTCAATTTAATGTTTCATTTCGTGGAATTTTTCACTGCTTTTAATTTCATATTAAAACTGCTTTCTTTTTCACCTTGTATTGCATGCACCATGGAATCATAGGGTGGTATCCTATTGGGCTTAGGCTCACACCCTACTTAAAACCCTTGGGTGTAAGTAGACCTTTTTTTTGACCCAGGTAAAGGAAAGGCTAAGGGTGATGGCGGCTCAGGGTGTTAGTCCTCATCCTTGGGGCGGAGTAGTGGAGACAACTTGGGGGTGATGACCCCTTGTCATGTGGAGTCCATGGGGTTGTTTTGTTTCTGTTCCATTGTGTCTTTGGACCATTTTTATTGACTCTAAACCTATGTATTCAGTTCTGGTTTTTGTTTAAACATCATTTGGTATAAATTTTTCAGATTCAGTTTATTGATTGTTTTTAATGGTCTATGCCTTCATATTTGGGTAAATCGTTCCCAAACCTAAATAAATGATACCCGGGCACTTGTGCCAGCCCGTGGGGATAGGGAATACCCTTCGGGTCATTTCATGAGTTGGGTTTGGTGCCGGTTTTGGCGGTGACCAGATTCGGTTCGTGACAAAGGATCTGTGGAAATTTTTTAGATTTGGATGATAGGAGGGTTGATGATTTGTTGTATAAATGATATATGAATTTTCCCCATTATAAATTACTTTTTTCCTTGTGTATTGGATGACTAATGGTATTGAGTCTAACCTAGAGTTTGTTTTGATGATGGAATAGTTGGTTGGTAGTGACTAAATATGTAACATTATCATATTATTGAAGAGATAAAATTTAATTGATATCTTTTAGCGAATGAAATCGCATTATTTTATAAAAAATTTATGTTTTATAGAGTATCAAACACACAACTCCTAATGGTCAAAAGGATTTTTATTTTTATTCATTTTTTATAATCCTCCTTTTGATGGTTAAAGTGGAACTAATATATGGCTTGTAGGCTTAGTGAAATTACATGACTTGTAGGTCTTAGAGTATATCATCTAGATTATAATTCCATAGAAATACTCCTCCTCGGCATCCACATCATTTTCATCTCTCCACCTATGCATGGCTTCTCGGATAGGCTTCTCATGCATGCACTGGCTGGTCCCTATGGAAATTTCCATACCATCCCATTCTTCCAAATCGTTTAGGACTACATTGTTGAATGTGCATTGCTCTAAATCCTTATCTGGGGGATGTTTGTTGTAGATTATACCTGGTAAATTTAAGTACAATTACATTTGTCCAAAAGGCCTTGAGGTGTCCCATAGTTTTGGAGGGGGTGCAAAATACTTACTGGATCAAAGACTACGGGTGGCCCGATGGCCTTAAAGGACCCAAGTCCCAAAATTGTTGCTCGAATTCTGAAATGGGTGAATATATTATCTTCCTACAATACCAAATAGTACCTGCGACAGTACCCTGAAAAATATATCTCTACCCAGATGTGATCTCTGGTCTCTTGGATGCACTTTTCGAGTCCTCACAACTTTTATTGAGGATATTGTACAGTATAAAACACACAACATCGATCATAAATGAAATGTCATTTACTATTAATATATTATTTTCAAACTAGAGTAACAAAATAGGTGTTAAATTTGAATATATAAATATTATTAACAACTTTATTAAATATATAATTTTCCTACTAATTGTTATGTTAATTATTAATTCTTTTCCAATGAAGATTTTATTTCTAGTAATGTCCTTTTATTCTTAAAAAAAATACATTTTCATTAAAAAAATATTTTCTTGAATTTAATAAGTTAAAATTAACATTATTTTGTAGTATTCATTGAATATTTTTTTAAAAAATAAATTTAATTTTTTTATTCATCATTCTCAAATTATATCAGGATACATTTTTAAGTATTTTTTCAAAATATTTATTTCTCATCAAATAATGGAAAACTTGGATTTTTAAAAAGCTCTCATTTTATTGATATTAAAAAGTAATTCTATGATTTGAAATTTATATCAATGATACTTTCATAATATTTAGTTAGGAATTATTTAATTAACTTTATTTAAATAAAATTTATAGCTTATTTTTGGAATAAGATCATATTTATTCATAAAAAACATTTTTTCTAAAAAAAGTAATTGTGTATTACTGGATTAATTTCAAATTAAATGCTACAAATTCAATGATTCCAAATTTGAAACATTTATTCCATGTTTGGAATTATTATTTAAAAATATTTAATAATTTAATTTTCATTTGTAGGTATAAAACAATTCACTATGATAAAAAACATATTTACAACACTGATAGTAAAATAAAGTAGTGGGATAAAGATATAAACTTAAATCCTAAATGACTAAATACTACATAATTGAATGGTTGGTTGAGATTTTTCCAAACCCTAAGAATTATTTACAAAATTAATTATATAAAACTTCATTGAAATTAATTCCACCGAAAAGTGGTGAGCCTTAAATACAAAAAAAATCATTATTTGATCACAAAAAGCCATCCACCCCCCATTCCCTCTTAAAATTCCACACCAAAGAAATTTATCATGAATATAATCTGAATTCTTCTCCAAATAGTATATAAACTGTGGTTCCAAGGATAAAGAGACGACCTATCATACTTTTTGAAGAATTATCATAGTGTCAGGGACCTCTCTATCTTCTTTTCCATTCAAGCTTCATCTTTTTATTAATCCATTAATTCTAAATTGTTTATGTTTTCATGATATTATAAGGTTCACAAAAAAAACCAAACAAAAAATCTTATAACGAGATATCATGTATCCCCTATCATTATAATATTTTTATAATGCGTTATTATACTGAAACTCTGTAAGGGATATAACTCTCTCTCTTTTATTCCATTCAAGGGCCTTCTCTATTTTATATGTTTGATTTCAAATTCCTAATTTTTGGATATATTTTTCCACACCCACAAATTGTAATTTTTTAAAAAGAATTGGGAGACACATTTCTCTATCATTAAACAATAATATGTATCATTATCTATTACTAATATGATCCCAAAATTTAATAATGGATTTTCTCTCAATATATTTTCATTGGGTGTATTGTATTATTATAAACCAAATATCATTTACATGATTTATATACTAACCATTTAACATGTAATATCCTAAATATTTTATTATTCATTTTCCCTAAGTTTTAATTTGTATTATTTTATCTAAGGGGATTTGAATTAGAAGTTACCAAGTTGTAATGAATTTTATAACTAAATATATTCTCGTTGTGTTATATTACTCCTTCACTACCACTAATATTCTATGATTATGTGTGCAATGGGTTTTAAAAATATATAAGTTTATTTTTAAAAAAAATTGTATGGATTTATAGTTGATACATATAATATGTTCATTGATTTATTCTCATATCAATGTTATGATCATTTCATTCAGTTATTTCATAATCTCATAATAGATATTTTTTATTCCTGAATTATAGTTCAAATAAATTAATTAATTATTGACTAATAAACCAATTTAATTTTATTTTCCTCTTGTTATACGATATATTTTCATATAATAATAACATTTTCATCGTTTTTCTATTAATTTAAAAAAAAATTATATTTAAAAATTATGATTACATTTCACTCTTCGGTATGAAATTTGATTTCTTCCAAATTAAATTATCATTTTTTCCTTTAAAATTATTTTTAATGAAATTATTACCCATTTTTCTTTTTGAAAATAAATTTGAAATGACCGTTTATGTGGGATTCAAAATAATTCATCATTTGATTTTTTTGAAAAATAGAATGGAATATTTGTATTATCATGTACGGTATGAATGGAATTTTCAGCCCTCCAGACCTTTCAAATATTTTAAAATGTCTTATATATGATTCAATGGTTATTTTAATTGAAATTTATTTTCTTAATGATTTATGAAGGTTTACTTTTAAAATATTATTTTTTTAAATGATATTTTCTTCAATAAGGTTTATATATGTCTTTTTAGCGTGTTTCTATTCATCAATGACAACAACCATTTATTCATTCACCAATGGGTATATGTTGTTATGATACAACCCAAATTATATCTATGGATTATTTATGATCATTTAGACCAAAGAATTTATTGACATTCAGTATCATGATTCATTTTGGTATTCATTAAAATTCTATTAAATCATTTAACTTCCTATGACCATTGGATATTAAACATCCACTTAATGTCCATATTATTTATCCTGGAAATTTTTATTGCTTAAACTATATATCATATCTTCATATAGTGTTTACATTGTGTTTTTTTGTTTATATATCAGAATATTGATAAATTTTCATTATTTACTCAAAAGAGATACATGATGATAATGTACTTTTTTATTAATTAATTCAACTAATTGATATATGAGGAATAATTTGAACCAGAAAACATGGGTGGGACCCTATTATAGATATGCCCTCTTTAATGACACTAATTTTTCTATGTATTTTGTTTGGATATTGTATGGGTTATTTTTGAGATAAGGGCTGAGAAGTTATGCATTTTTTTCCATTGTGCCAAGAATAAATATTTTCAATATATTAAATATATTTAATAGTACACAGATGACATTATTCTGAAGAAGTCAAATAACAAGTAGAAAAAGTTTTTTATTAGAAATATGATCGAACATTCATGTTCAGAACATGGGTTTCACCTTTGGCGTGACATAACCTTTTTCAGTGTAGTAAATTTTCAAAAATGTCATTATTGGCGTAAAAATAATTAATAAAAATAAATTTATTTATTTATTTATTTAATATTTGATGTAGAGACCTAAAATTCATTTATTATTAATCTATTATGATGGAGTTCCGTGGTTATTCACATAATTCTAGAGAAATTTGATAACCATTGGAGAGACTGTTGGAGGATCTCTCTTAGACGAATGACAACCAGATTGAGTTTCCATTATCGGTGTGCAACATAATTAGAGGATATATCCAAATACAATGAAACCTCTTAATTATTAATTATTTATTGATCTGAAATTCTGGATTTTTTTAAAATTAATTCCATAATTTCCATTTATATGAAAAAAATGAATAAATTTACAAATGGATTGATTCTTTGGTTGCGCATTTTTATTTCTGGGTTATATGTTGGGATAATATTTGGGAAATGGATTCATTTTATTATCTCTTAAATAATCATTGCAATGGTAACAGATCAAGTCTAACTTGAAAATTGGAAAGGGATTTTTCCTTGAGATTTTAATTGTGATTTTATACCATATTTTAATACTTTATTTCAGTCAAATCCCTTGTATCGCAGTACAAAAAACATTGAGAAATCAAAAATAGCACACTCTTTTCATGTTAAAATGATTCGATATTATCGATCTGGACATGGCACTATAAGATAGTTTTGTGATGATGGAGGCAGTACTGGATCAGAATTTTTAGATACCCAATCTTTTGTTTTTTGTCATAAAATAGTGTACGATGCTGAAAGATGATTTATGAGTGGTTTAGGTCCATGTAATCATGTGATTTATGGAAAAATGGTTCATCCTGAGTGGATCCATGATTACTAGTGAGATTGGGGCCATAATTCAAGGTGATGGGGGAGCGATAATTCACGAAAGTAAGAACATAATATTTAGATAGTCTTAATCATAACAGTATGTACATTAGAGTTACATGTTATGTAGGGCCTCCCCACCAGTAACTTTAGTTTTTTGGATAAAGTTAATGGTTACACAACATGAGACCCCTATCACATAGTGTGTCAATATTCAGAGTTTTCTCAGTGTTTACCTTAGAGGGTAAATGGAAACATCTATGAGTACACAATCTTTGGAATTCCATGTAATCCTTGACATATAAGTCCATGACATATTTACTAATTCATATTTGTGTATATAAACACAGGATGAAGTAAACATGAATGGTCATGCCGTGTACTTCCACATAGACAATAGAATCATTCCCGTACATGGGAAGGGCCATGTGTTGATGGTACATTCCATGTACTCCTAGTAAACATTATATATCTCTTTAATTTTATATTTGATACCTTGTTCTTTGAATCATGGACATGTTTCATTACGGTGAATTCCTAATTTAATTCCTTATGGTATCTATGAAATCACATCCTATACGTAGGATGGTGATCCATTTAGTGAAAAATCTTTTCTAAAGTTGTTGAAATCCTTCTATGGGGCCCGGAGTGAGATACACTATCATATATTTTTTCTATGTGGAGTTCTTAGTATCATTGTAATGACCAATACATGGTAATTGATGCTCAAAATAGTGGGATAATCTATATTGAGTTGTTGGTATAACCCATAACCATTGGGGAGATCCTTACCTTTGTATTGTATCCTTTCATACATCCAGAATATAATTATAAAGCTGAGATCCGACGACCATTACCTATGAAATGATTTAATCTAGGCTATCTAACTTTTGGAGGGTTTTCTCCTAGTGGAGTGCTATGTAGAACCTTAGAATATGAATCCTTGGCTGACATTATGGTTATGAACATACCTTGAGATTGTTTGTATTTTTTACTACATCTGAATATTCATGTTATATGTTTTTTAAAGACATTCCATTGTAGATTTGACTATTATAAAATTATTATACCTTTTTTGGTTTCAGTGTGTACTACTTGGTATTGTAAAACTCTCCCCAATATAGTAATATCCGACATGTGTAATGTCTTGTATAGATGATCAACCTTTTGACAGATTTTTAGAGTGAACAAGACCAGTTGGTCATTAGTGAGCATGGTAGACTGGGGATTGTTCCTACGGTATCTTAACATCATTCTCCATTAATACATTCAAGTTTAATTGTTCTAAAATTTTTTGTGGTGGGATTTTAATGTATCATATTTAGATTCCATTTCTTTTTTTCATACTGTAGGTGTGGTATTATATGTATGAATGTATAGTTTCTTTCAGTTGTTTTAAATTTCAAAATTTTGGGGGCTTGATTTCGTATTTCTGTGTGTTTTTATTTTAACATATGACCTTTCATGTTAGTGATATTCCTACATGGTGCTCATTTTCATCCCATGGACTATTGATGGTGGGGTTAGGGATTCATGGAACATGACCCGTTGGGACAGGTCATGTAAAAGTGGTATCATATCTAGTCGGTTATACATTAGGACTAAAGACTCTAATATTTTAAAGGGGAAATAGTGTTAAGGTTTTAGAATTAGGAATTCATGATATGGAATCTAGTTTTAGTGTGGCAGACTATGTATCCCAACACCAAGACTCTAGTAACCTACCTTTTAACATGGTACATGAAGACGTTGGTTAATAGTAAAAAATGGTACATACATCATATAACAGTCATTCTGGTTTTGATTTCCTTCATGATTCATATATCTAGATATACTATTTCACTGTAGTACATCATGATTATTTTAGGATGCCTTCAGAACATATGGATGCTAGGATTCGACATCAAGATTATGAGAATGATCAATTCATTAATTATGTATCAATACATGGACTAGTTCTAAAATTGTTACCTCCAAGTAGTGAACAGCCATACCACTACCTTTTGAGCATCAGATTGTATTCGTAGTACCATACGATGAGGTGAGATGGCTTAGAACATTTCCTAAGTCCCAACTACATCAAACACTCATGTTTTATAGTGAGCCAAATACAGAGTAAGATAAGGACTATATTGAGGTGGTGATATGAATTTTCAATATTTTTAAAACACAAATAGGTAATATGGTTGTTCTGTCCACGAGCCATCACCATGGCTTAGCCATACGATGGTGGGGTTTTATGACCCGGTCTTATGACAAGTTTAATCTACCACGGTAAGAGTTTGAGTTCAATTTCGAAGAGGTGTTCTACATAGCTAGGTTAAGGGATATACACATCCAAAATATTATTAATCATCAATAGGGTAGTGTGATAATGGATGATTGTTCATCGAGGTTTACTAACATCTATAGTAACACAATGGAAATGGTTCGTGATCGGTTCTTCATGGATCGAGCCTCTGAATGAGGATTGTGTAGTGATATTCGATAAAAATTCATACTTATGTGTATTCCTACCTATGATGGGGTTCTAGAGAATGATTTTGTTGTTGGGAGTTTCATGGATGAGTAGATACATAAATTTGTTTTGGAAATCGGCTGATATGAGTGGAGACTTCAAAAAAATGGTGTCGATATTTGTCTCAGTGAAATGGTTGTGTAGATAATTTCAAGATGATGACCCAGGATAGTGGTTTTTTATTTTAGGGCTTAGAAGAATTGTCTTCCCTACCCAAGGATAGGTTGTGGCACTCATGCGATGGTAGGATGCATATTTTTGAGTTGTTCTAACCCATCATATAACTTATAGGGATATAATGGATGGACCAATAAGGTAGAGTTAGGGGATGGAATAGAATGTTCATCAGGGTAATAGTCATGGTATTGGAGCTAGTAGAACATCTAGAGTTTGTTAATGATTTATATTGTTATAACCAAGACCCTAGGATGACAACATAAGGCTCAGAGAGCTAGAGATAGGGGACGGGGTAACTATAGGTGGTCGCAAATTCCGACATAGGGGCACTGAGAATGATCCGAGGTTGAATTTATCAATTTTCTTCCTTATCTATAGCACAAATAGACATTTCTTCTATAAATTAATATATTTCCACATATTTTCTTTGAGACATATAGATTACAAGGATCTCTTGGCAGAAACCACTCACTTTGGGACTTTTACTAGTGTTGACTCGGGCTGCACACACATGTACTAACAGTTTCAACTCACTCTTGGAGGAAATATTTTATGTTGTGATTTTATTTTAGTTGTGATGATGTATAAAAACAAAATCTTAGGTATGAAATGTTTATTTACACTTAATTCATAAATCACCTATTTTAGGAAGTGGATGTTATGTTTACCTAGTGATGGGACTAGGTTTTCTTATTTTGATGGAATAAAATCCTAGGTAGTATAGGATATATTCATTCATAGGAGGGTGCAGCTAGTTACTTATCAATTTTCCATCTTAATACATGGTATAGTCGATGTTATGAGTTTTTATTTTCCTACATTGGTCATAGTTTATGAGGATTCATTTCCTTATGACATTTTAGGATTACCTCTACATTTCTTCATACACTTATGAATTGATGTACACCACTAGAAGACCATGATTTCTATGACATTACATATGATGGTCCCATAGAGCATCATGGTTTGAGGGTATTGTTGGATGACTTGTAGAGGAAGGGATTTGTTAAACCTAGTGTTTCATCTTGGGAGACCCAATTTTTTTCCAAGAATGATTAATGGAGCTTGAGTTTATGTGTTGATTAGTAAAGATTAATTTCGATTACCATGAAGAAAAATTATCCACTACCAATGATTAATGACTTATTTTATTAGTTTAGAGGGTTTTGATTGTTCTTCAATTTTAAAATTTGATCAATAAATCATCAGTTCCATGTACAAGATGAGGATATACTAGAGAATATAATCATATATCTCTACAATCACTATGTGTACAAGGGGTTTTACTTTAGTATGATAAACCCCCTATTAGTGTACATTAAATTGATGAAACAGTTCATTCAACCATTCTATGACTAGTCTATAGTATTATTCACCAATGATATCCTTTTTTACTTAGAATATGAAAATTATAATGAGAGACACTTGGGACGGTTCATGACAGACTCCTAGAGAACCTTGTTTATGGTAAACTCATGAAGACCCTTTTTTTTATTATTGAGTTACAATTAATGTGAAATATTATCTCTATAGAATGTGTATCATTGGACCTGGAAAAGGAATAGGAATTTTTTTATTGGATTACACCCTAGAGGATGATGGTGGAACATATCTTCATTACATTGTAAGTTTATTATGGGAGACTCATACCTGACATCTCTAATAAAACATCCTTGTGAAAGCATAGACTAGAAAGGGGATACTTTTTTTGAAGATGGACAGGTGTCAACATGTTGTTTAGGATATAAGGAAGAGATAAATGATTTATCTCATATTAAAATTTCCTATGCAGTGTATCCCAAACGTAGTATAATATGATTATTCAGGAACTTGATTTGGTTGGGTTTTAATTTTGAGGATTCAGGTGATTTCCATTGGACCGTGTTACTGGAGATGGTATGAGTAGACCTACATGACACATTTTCATGATTTATAAGTTTTATACTTCCCAATAATGATGTAAAGATTTTAACTAATAGGGAGGATATTATTTTCTTGTCTTACAAAAAAAGTATCAATTACATATTTCTCAAAAGGATCTCAACTTGAGATAGAGGAAATGGATATAGTTTCCTCTTATTTATAACATCGATGTATTCTATAGTCTTATAAAGGATAAATTGTTCATATAATCTATTATTAGGATATCATTTTCATAGTTTCTAAATGAGGTGTCAAATTAGTTGGCCTCATTATATTTTTTATATGTGGATGGAGATGGATAATATTTCCCCAAGTTGATGGTTGTTGCTACTCATCATTTTCAACGATTAAAGGAAACACTGATTAAGGATACTAACTATGAGAGCCTTTATATTTTGATATCCACTAGATAGGATCTTTATGGACTTTATGAATGTTGGGAGAATTCAATTATTTTTAGAGGATGCATGATTGTAAAAATAATTTTTTTATTAGAGGTTCTAACATAGTTTCATACATATCCATTAGTGGTACATCCAAGTTGTACAACAATTCACTAGGACCTCCAACATCAATTGTGGTTTCCAGTGATGATAAAGAATGTAACACCCCAAGATTTGTATGACATGGTTTCTAATATTTATTATTGTCTTGTGTTGTACACTATGCCATGAATATCTTGTGCAATACACAACACCATATTATCATGTGGTATATTCATTGAAATGTATAGATTTTGATATTTCATGTTCTTTTGGTGGAATATATTTCACGCCAGACCAATTATTATTTGAAAACTAAATATTATTAAAGTACCTTAAACCCGAGTCCTTATAATGGTGGGAATTAATACTATTAAATTTCTTCTAGAAAACTATTTTCATGTTAATATGTGATTTTATAAAATAATAAAATCACAATTAATGGATTTTATTAATGACATATATGTTTAATATAACTTCCCTAATATTTAAAATTCATCTTATATGTAATAAATACATTATATAATAAAACATTTCTTTTTTAGTTAAGAGAAGTTATTTTCATATAAATGACGTTTTTCTACCTTTTTATGGTGAAACCATTTTAAATATAGTTTTTGATACATTTATATATTTTATTTACAAAAATGAATTTTTTCTTTGGAGGAGGGATTTAAAAATTTACAGTGGATTAACTCTTTCTATTTTTCTATGAAGATTTTTATTTTTGATTATTTAATGGGTTTAAAATATGAATAGAGTATATTTTTATCAATCAATATAATAAATGTCATTTTCATTAATTTTATATTGAATTTTTAGGAAAAAACCTTTCAATCGTTTCAATGTTTTATCATCTAAACCCCATTTTTCATTCTAATGAAAAGAGTAATTAATTTTTTCTGCTATTGTATTTTGAATTTATAAAAATGGATTCTGTATTTGTAATATATGGGTCCAAATTATATTAATAACATTATTTATATTTTGGAAATATGAATAGTATGTTAGATAATTTTTATTAATACAGTAAAAGGGTAAATTATGTAATTAATGAAAGATATAATTGTATAAAATTACCATAAAACATATCCTTATATTATTAAATGAGTTTTTTTAGACCTAAAACAACCATATGTTGATATTATACCCTTTTAAAGCCACTAAAATGAGATTTGGATATGTAATATATTTTATTTTATGAAATGTTAAATATAACATACTCATATTTTAAAAACATTATCATTTTTAAAATAAGGTTATACGGAATAATAATTATATTATAAATTTTCATTTGAAAGATAAAATTTGTTTTTATATAATGGTAATTTATTTGAAATTTTTATGAAATAAATAATTACATTAAATTCTTATACATTGATGATGCAGAAATTATTTAATTAATGAAAAATTAATAATCTCGTTTTTATTTAAATGATAATAACCATTAAAATACACATACACTTGAACAAATATTATTGGTTGATTATATGTCTACCATAGTCATCCAAGGGTCATTTTACCGACCATTTTGAGCCTTATAGAATAGATTATGACACTTTTACAATTTCAATTAAAGTGATGTAGAATTTGTCTCGTTTATAATTTAATAAGTATAATTTTTTAAATGATAGATTTTCTAGAAGATAAATTTTACTACATATATTGCAACAAAATCTTGTAAATATATCATCATCATAGTATTTTATTTTTTTTATTTTTATTCAAAAATAATTGTTTCAAATAATTACACAAAACTTCTGTTTTATTAATTTTATTATGGGAAATATCATATTAATTTTATTAAAAATCTTCAAAAAAATATAAATTTGGTTAAATAATATATAAAATGGATTTTAAAAAATTAACCTAACCCCATGGGTAGGTAAAAAAATATTATTTTATAGGATTAAATTTTATCATTATATTTTTAATAATCAATGAATTGAATAATGTCAAAATTGATAGTATTGATTGTTTATCAAAATAATAATTTTAAATTTTTTAAAAATAATAAAATATTTCAAAAAATATATAATAATTATTATATGGTATAAAATGATTTAAATTTTTTATTTCTGATATAATTTACATCAAATAATTAAATCTTTCAATCTTTTAATATTGAAATAATTGTTACCCTTGTTAAAATGAAATAGAATAAGTAAGTGTTAAATTAAAATGAAATGATTTAAATGGAAAAAATAACATTTTCAAATTTTATTGGTTGATGATATTAAAACCATATATCATCCAATATTTTAAAATATGACATTTTGGATCTTTTTGGGTGTGGTTTTATTTTATTATAAATTAATTTTATGGGGGATTCAAAATTTTCCCCTCACATAAATTATAAAAGGACACATCAGCCCTCCCAATTTCAATTCACTTTTAACATTAAATATCATCCATTTCATACAAATTTATCTCATAAACTTAATTAGTCAAATTATACAAGTTCTGTTCTTCTCATAAGGATAACTCTAGTGGCACTAAGATAAGATCTAGAGGGCACTCGTCGGATAAGAGGTAATCTCCTCTATGAATTAATTCAAATTATTTCTTCTTATAATTCGATATCATGAGTTATTTCCATTATAAATTAATGAGTATAGTATCACTATTTATACTGATATTTTATTAAGATTTTGGAATAACCAAACTCCACCTTATATCCATCCTATGAAAAATGGAATCATCGCCTGTGTGTATGTACAACTTACTGTCTCTGCATCACTGTGTAATCTGTTTTTCACCCCAATGTACATCCATGGTAATAATGATGGAATTGATAACTATATATAATTATTATAACATGATACAGATTATTTAAATTCTAATATACTATCCAATTCAATACCATTTCACTATTATTAGAATGATATCGTCCCACTTGTGTATGTACATCCTACCATCTCCATGTTTCCATCAGGTTCATTCTAAAATATATACATTAAAAAATTCATATATAAATTTACATAATAAATAATTATGGTATATATTATATTAATAAAAAAATTTATGATATAACTATGATCTAATAAGGATAATCAATACTTATTCGAGAAAACATGAATAATAACATTAAGTAGTTAAAACTTGAATAACGAGTTATAATGAAATGTTATTAACAAATTAATGATAATATGATCATATATGATATCCTAAAAATTTATATGATTCTGCAATAAGTTCACGAAATTATTTAAATAATTATAAAATATGTTTAGATACGTACAAAGGATATAAGACATAAGGTAAGGGTTAATTTCTCCATCTCAAAATTATTTGAGATTATTTATACGTAATTATTTACTGCGGTATATTTATCATCCATGTCCATGTTTTCTAAAAAAATTGTTTCCATAAAAAGATTAACATTCTCATATGGATGTATAAAGACATTTTTACCCATTTTTTTATCTAAGTTATTGTTTGGGAGGAATCGTTCTTTCATTTTCCACATGATTTAATTTTTTACTTTTCTGGTGAAAGTATGAGAAAAATGTTTTTTGAACATATAAAGAATCAATTGATTATTATGATTTCATAAAACCCATTTTCCATGTAGTATCTCTTACATTTTTTTCAAGGTTATTCTCAATTGAATTATTTTCATTTCAAATTAGGTGGTGTTTTGTGAAAATAAACCATTATTGAAGAAGAAACGATATTTTCCTCAAACTGAATTTGAAGTGTTTTATGATATTTTTTTAAATAAATTATTAAGAATCTATTTTATGTATATTATCCATAATATTATTGTGTTTGATTATTTTTATAATTGGATACTATTTAAGAAATCCATTTGTTTTACATATATTATGTTATGATGTAATGATGTTTAAGAAACCTGTTCTATTCCTAGGGTTATGTTTATAATAAATGATTTATGATGTTGTGGAACTTGTAAGAATGATATAATTAGGATATGGGTGAGAATTATATGTCCCTAAAATTTATTAGGTAATAATTTATATCTCAAGAGAAATACATGACTGGAATGGTAGTGAAATCCAGTTAAGTAATACAATCCTGGAATAGCAGGTAAACTTAGTTTAGTACTGGACTATATCCACAATGATGGTCTTGGTAATGAGATTTGGATAATATAGAAATGATTTTCTATTCATATATGTTTTTTAAAATTCCATATTTTATTCTAATTCAATATTCTCATTACTCATGTTCTTTTATTATTTATGCCTTATAAACTACCATGATTTATTTCATGACTAATAATTTTGATATTAAAAAGTTATGTTCATGTTTTTTCATTCATAGTTCATGCATTATATGATTGCCCTTATTAAGCATCTAATATTACCCTTTCATTTTTCCATTCCTCAAGTTATAAAGAAAGAATTTTTTAAGGATTACTAATATGGAAGATCATTGTGGGAGATGTTCAAGATCATTCAAAAGATATAAGAATGTATACCATATTTCAAAATAAAATAAACTATTATGGTCCTCATGTATGCATTTGTAAAATGTTTTGAATATTCATCTAAAATTATATAATATTCATGTATGTAATACTTTGGTCATTATAGTTTGTATCAGAGGAAAATTTTAGTCAGCTTTTTGAAACTAGCATCCAAAAATGTTAGTGAGATCCCTAGAGATATTTACAAGGGTATATCTTGGGGTGTCATAAGAATATGTATAATTCTAGGTCACAGTCCAAGATTCATGGTAATGATCATGAATAATCATGGATAAAATATATGATTTTAGAAATTGAAAATACTCCCCCTTTGATTATGTTGTTTTCCTAGTATGATTATTTCCTCCCACACTATTATATTTGGGTTTTAGATGATGTCTGGAACCCAAAAGAACTGTGTTAATGAGCAATGAAATGGGAAACTCAATGGTTTTCTTCCTGAACAATCAAATCATATAGGAGATGGAATTTAAAATCTTATCTCTATAATTACCCAATCAATGAATCATTCTGGACTTTTGAATGATTAAATAAGGGAACAACATTCTATTGAGTCCATCGTGAGGCAACACCCACCTTATTTTAGTTGGTCCTCTGATCCACTTGTTTCTAAAAAATGGTTCAATACCATTGAAATGATATTTTCTATCAATCACCATTCGGGAAATGAAAAATTCATTTTTTATGTTTATCATTTAAAAGGAAAAGTGGACTAGTGGTGGAATCTAATGAATAGTATGATGCAATAGGATGTAGTTGAATCCATGGAATGTGACATGTTCAAGAACATATTTTTCAATAAGTACATTCCTCATATTCTCAAACTAAGATGGAAAAGGAGTTCATAGATCTTAAGCAAAGGGATGTTGAATCTTTTGGTACATATGATTCAAATATTATTTGGCTTTCATGGTATACTTCTGGTTTTACAATCAAACCTGAAAGTAATATTTATAGATTCTTTAGTGGTATAAAACCAAGACATTGAAGGGTGTTAGTTATAACATACTTTTGTAGTTATGAATAGATTCTGCATTGTGATATCAATATGGAAATGGATGTTGGTGTTGCATATAAATCTCGTGTTTTTTAAAAGAAACTAAATATGGAGTTCAAGTTAAAATCTCAAAACAGTGGTGAAAATAAGATGAGTGCTTTTTTCTATGTATATTGTGGATAGAATCATGTTAGAGATTGTATTACCATGACTAGAGAATGATTAAATTTTGGAAAATATGGTCATCGAGAAGTTCAGTGTTGATGTAATGGATAAAATGTAGCTAATAGAGAAATGGCTACAGAGAAAGAATCACTCACACATCAATATTACAAGTTCTTGAAAATGTGACATTATTCTAATAAATTACATAATCCAACGGTTATTTAGGATGATCGACATCAAAAAACTATTAAGGACAATGATAAAGTAAAATAACATGTGTTCTCTATTGGTGAGGTTGAGTATGAAAATGAACTGGTGGAATTATTGACTATTTATAATATGGGATTCTAAAAAATGTTGTAAAAAACATTAATGGTAATATGTAATAATAAAATGTATATGTAGTGGTTCACTATGGTTTTACACATATATTTTAATGTATATGCTGAGGGGAGATGGTAAACATAAAAAGTGACTAAGGTAATAAGTTGATGGTTTTGGAAAACAAACGATTTTTTGATGGATGGACCATAATATGAACTTGATGTCGAGATAATGTTATTTTTATAATGGTATGTTTCATAGTAATTATTAAATTAGATGATATTAGTTACCATGTAACTAGTTAAGGATTTATTTACATGTGAGTTATGCTATCTTGGATGATGATTACAACATTCTGGACATAATAATAATGAAACATGCATCTTATAAATATATAAATATCTGATAATTCATGTTGTTACCATGACTCGAGAGAATACATGATGATGGTTTTAACAATTTTTGGAATGTGACCAACAAGAGATACCTTATGATATATGGGGGATAAATGTTTTGTTGAGTTTGTGAATATTTTACTATAGTTTGGAATTTCCATCTTTTGTAAGGATTATGAAGATATTAATTTAGGGAATGTTTTAGTTAAACATCATATGATGTATGTTAGAATAATGTATTATCTCACAAAAGGCAGACATATTCACATTTCCTCATTTTTCTAACCTTTGTGTTGTGATAAAGATAGATGTAATGACCAATCATTATATTTATGGATCACATAACCTGTTAACGCTTCGGGTATAACAAAATTGAATTTATATTTTTGGATAAGAGATGAAGTTGATATTGTTCAAGGAATGACCAACATCTTGATTATACAAAAAAAATCTATGTACGTATTATTATTTTCATCAAATTTAGGGAATGGATCATGAAAACCAAAAATTTCATTCGAGTACCTTCTTACCTGATGAATAACGTAGTCTCTTGGATCATTATAGATTTATGGATTTTTTATTCTAAACTTTTTCCTAACCATGTTCTCTATCACTCTCCACCAGAACATGATAGTTATATTTCTCTTCCATATCCATTTTATCACTTCTCTCCAATATTATCCTATGTGCAATCTTAGTTATTTGTTATTTTGTTTAACCATTATGTTTGAAACATTCCTTTTTAAAATGAACTTTTAGTAATCATTTTTACGATGTTGGTTTTTATGAAAGAAATAGTTAAGTATTAAACATTTTAAAACCCTGACTAAATTTGAGGGAGAAATTCATTTTAAGGGGGTTATAATGCCACACCCCAGTATTTTTATGAGATAATTGTTTTCTTGGATTTATTGTGTTATACAATTCACCAAGATAATCTTGTGCAATACACAACACTGGCATAGCTTGCGGTATACACAACACTATGATTTGATTTTGATATTTCATGGGCATTAGGTAGAATCCATTTCAAGAAAGACTTCTTATATGGGAATAACTAAATAATATAATGTTACCATAAATCCTAGTCATTATAATAGTGGGAATGGAAGGTATTAAATTTCTTCTAAAAAACTATTCAAATTCAAAAAGTTTAGTTTATAAATTTATTAAATCACTCTTGATGAATTATATTAATGAAATATATGTTTAATATATAAAATATAATGTTTCAAATTCTTCTTATTTATTTTCTGGACATGATATAAGAACAAATTTATTTTCTTAATAAAAGAATTAATTTTCCAAAAATGTACTTTTTCCTCCATTTTGTGGAACAACCATTTTAAATATAAATTTTTCAAATTTAAATATTCTATCTATAAAAATTTATTTATTATTTTGAATAAGGATATAAAAATTTACTTTGGATGATTTTTTTCATTTTTCTGATAAGGATTGATTTTTGATGAATAGTTACAGTAAATTTCAATTGAAAACTACTTTTTTTATAAAAATAATTTATATAGTTAAATTATTTTACCGAATGGTACAAAAATATAAAATTTATTACATTTTTATAATTCAATATAATGTATTTCATTATCATTAATTATAAATTCAATTTTTATGTAAAAACATTTCAATATTTTGCAATGTTTTAACTTTTAAAACCCTTTTTTCATTTAGATGAAGGGACTAAATAATTACTACAACCTATATGTTTTTAATTTTTGAAAATTTATTCCATGTTTTGAATTAGTAGTTACACAATTTTTTTTATTTCTTTCTTTTATTTTTTGGAATTATGAATATTATGTTCGATAAATTTTATAAATATAGTAAAAGTGTAAATGAGGTAGTAAAGGTTAAATAAAGTAGTTTAAAATTACCATAACAACGACAATAATATTATTGGATGAGTGATTTTAGACAAAAAATTTCCTCAGGTTGAGATGATACTCTTTGTAAGCCACATAGTTGAGATTTTTACATTTAATATATTTTATTTGAAGAAAAGATAAATATTTCTTACTCAAATTTTATTGAATTTATCATTTTTAAAAAACTTTTATACCGAATATTAATTATATTATAAATTCTCGTTTGAATTTTAATATGTTTTTAATATCCTAGTAATTTATTTAAAAATTTATGAATCAAATAATTAGCTTAATGACTTATACATTGATGATGCAGAAATTATTTAATTATTAAATTAATAATGATCATTAAGAGTCACAAACACATCACCAAATATTATTGGTTGAGTATATATCAACCATCTGAATTCAAGGGTTGAGTTACTAACCATTTGGATCCATATTGAATAGATTATGACACTTAAATAGTTTTATTTAAATGGATTCTAATGTTGTCACATTTGTGATTTATTAATTATAAAATTTAAAATGTGAGATATTACATAAGATAAATTATATTACATATATTAATTTAAAATATACCATATTTATTTTCATCATAGTATTTTATTTTATTTTTTTAAAATGTGTTTTGAATAATTAACCACAGTTGATGTTCTAATAATTTTCTTAAGGAAAAATTGAAATTAATATTATTATCAAATTATAATAAATATAATTTTGGACAATTAATATATCAAAATATTTTTATATATTACCTTTACTCTATTGGGTTATAATAAAATATTTCTTTGGGGATCAAATATTTTCTTGATAATTTCAAAAATCAATGAATTGAATAGTGTCAAAATTGAAATTATTTTTTTACCCAAATAATGTTTTTTTAAATTGTTTAAAATTAATAAAACAATTTTAATAATATCTATTAATTGTGATATGATATAAAATGATCAAAATTATTTATTTATGATTTCATTTATATCAAATAAGTAAATATTTCACCTATTTAATATTGAAATAATTGTTACCTAAGTTAAAATGAAATATAATAACTATGTGTTAAAATAAAAGGATTGTGTTTAAATAGGAATAAATTTTTAAGATTTATTGGTTTATGATATTAAAAACATAGGTCATAATATTTCTTAAAATATAAAATTTTGGAGCTTTTTTGATGTGGTTTTATTTTCTTATAAATTAATATTATTGGGGTTTAAAAATGTTCCCCTCACCTCAATTATAAAAGAGAACATCCTACCTCATAATATCAATTCACTTTGATCCTTAAATATCATCCATTGCCTATAAATTTACATTCTAAATATAATTATAAATATTATAGAGGTTTTTTCCATCTCAAAAGAAAAACTCTAGTGCCATTAATTGGAGATCTAGAGGGAGGTCGTCGAAGAAAATGTAATCTCTTCTACCTATTTATTCAAATTATTTGTTCTTATAAGTCCACTTTCGGAGTTTTTTACATTATAAATTAATTAATTTAGTATAAATCATATACTATGATATTATTAATATTATTTAAGTACCATATTTCACCTTCTATCCATCCTATGGAAAATGAAATCACTACACGTGAATACATGCGACATACCATCTCCACGCCATGGCGTAATCTGTTTTTCACCACCACCTTGCATGGATAGATATAATGATGGAAATTAAAATAATATATTATTATTATAAAATGATATGGATCCTAGATAAACCAATATACCATCAACTTTCATTCCATTTCACAATTATCTGGATGATATCATCATTCATGTGTATGTATGACCTACCGTCTCCACAATGTGATGTGATTCATTCTCCAAGATATCAATTAAAAATTAATTATATAAATATATTGAATTAATATACAGGTTAAATATAATTTTAGTACCATTTTTAATGATATTTATATGACTTAATAAGGAAAAAAATTATTCAATAAAACAGTCCTAAGTACCTAAAGCGGTTAACACCAGAATAATGAGTAACAATGGGATGTTATTAAAAATAGAATGATAATATGATAATATATGATATCATAAAAATTAATATGAATCTATAATAAGTCATTGGAATCAATGAAATCATCATATTTTAGGATCAGATACATACAATGTATAGGGGTCCTAAGTTAAGGGATAATTTTGAAAACTCGTTATTATCCAAGATTGATTATATATAATTATTTACTGGGGTATATTTAACATCCATGTTCATGTTTTCTAAAAATATTTTTTTAAATGTTTAATATTATCATATGGATGTTTGAAGTCATTTTTACACATTTTTTACTTCTATTACATGGGTTTGAAGGAATATTTCTTTCGTTTTCCATATGAGGTACTTTTTACTATTCTTGAAAAAGTATGAGAAAAACGTTTTTTATCTTATATTGCATCAATGGAATCTTACACTTTTATAAAACCTTATTTCATGAATCTTCACTTACATACGTTCAAGTTTATTTTAAAATAAATTCTTTTCATTCAAATTTCTTGGTTTTTTATGAAATTAAATTTTTTTTGAAGTAGAAAGGATACTTTTTCAAGAATTAATTTCAAGTGTTTTATCAAATTTATTTTCCATTCTATAACTTTGAATTTGTTTCAAGCATAATATACCTATTATTCTTATGGTTGATCATGTTTTTTTTGGTATGATATATATGAAATCCATTTGTTCAATTTGGATTACATTTTTTTGGAATGATGTTTATGAATCCCATTTTATTCATTGGGTTATGTCTATGATAAATTATTTATGTTTTTGTGGCACATGTAGGAATGATTACATTAGGGTATGGGTGGGAATAAATATCTCTCCAATGCATTTTATATAGATTTATATCTCATGATAAATACATGAATATAAAATTAGGTAAATATAGTTTAGTAATACTTGGTTGGAGCGATATGTAAATTTGATTTTGTAATTTACTTTGTCCGCTATTATGTTATTCACAATCAGCCTCAGCTAATATGAAATTAATTTATAATAAAATGAGTTTCCCAAAATTCCATGTTTTATTCCAATTTTATTCTCTCTGGGATAATTTTTTATTATGATTTATTCCTTACAAACTGCCAATATTTATTTCATGACTAAAGATTTTTATATTCAAATGTTATTTTAATGTTTTTACTGTCATATGCTCTTGTATTGTTTGTTTAACCCTTTTAAGCATCTAATATCACCCTTCTATATGATTACATTCCTTAGGTTATAAGGAATTATTTTATGTATGATTACTAAAGGGGAATATCTTTATGGGATATGATTATGATCTCTCAAAGGATAGAAGAATTTATTCTATATTTCTAAAGGCACTAAAATATTATGGTCCTTAGACATGAATTTGTAAAATATGATGAATATTTATCTAAAAAGATATAATATTCATGTATGTCATACTTGGGTCATTATAAAGGGAGTTTTAGAGGATGTATCTTGATTTCTTATTTTCCATCAAGTTATGGTGCGGCACAATGTTCAAATAGATTAATATCAACACATTGAGGTTCTAGAGTGGAAGTGGAATGAGATATCCAGGGAATTTTTTAGAGTTTTACCATATATGTATAGAAGACACGATGAAAATTCGGTGATCATAGATTGAATCAACAATTTATACCACTTCCCATCTTTCATAGAGTAATTTTTTTTAGATAGATATTGATGCCTCGATATGAAGGATATAGTAAGACTCCATGGAGTTCCCTTGATGATCATTTATGACCCTGATTCTAGATTAACATATCAGTTATGGAATAGATTTTTGGATGAATTTTGGAATTATGAGAATTTGGGAATGACATTTCACAACAAGACTGATGTTAAGATTTAATGAACCATCCTGGTTCTGGAGGACATCTAGTGAGATCGCAAGTTTTACTTTGGCCACTGTTGGGAGGATCATATAACATTGGTGAATTTTTTATACAACAAAACTAAAATTCCTCTATTATAACAGTGGAATTTTAGGCCTTGTATGGGCTATCATATAGGTCACCTCTTTTATAGACTAACATGGGAGAGGTAGCACACATGATCCAAAAGATATTGGGAGCCAGTACTGAAAATGTGATGATCATCTAGGAGAAAATGAGGATGATACATAGCCATAAGAATTATTGTTCTTACTGATGACGGAGGCCTTTTCATGTTCTATGAGGGATACCTTGTGTTCTTATTGTATTCTCATTTATGTGTATTATAATTATTTGGATGAGGTGTAATTCAATATCTGAGATTAATTGGACCTTTCCAGATACTACATAGAGATTTCCAGGTGGAATAACAATTAATTATACTGACATAGTTAGACATGACACATCATATCTTACACATTTCATAACTGGGGAGGTATGTGCATGACCCATTGCACATCATTTAAAAACACGAGTGAAAACACAAAGATGGAGATACCTTTAAAAATTAAATAGTAGAGTTCAAGAATTTTTAGGAGAGTAACCTTTACGGTCAAGGGATTCCGTTAGATCATCTCTGATTGAATAATGGGAATCGTCATGAGATCAGCTGGGAGCGGGAGGCTCATATGTGTTCTCATTACCTTATTCATTTTCTACATCCCCTTGTGTTGGTGATTTGGGGCATAAATCCACATAATGGGGAGAATTTACTAACTGAAACTTTTCTAAATATTATTGTTTGAAATTATATAGTAAATTTTCAATACCGAGAACTGATAAGATGTTCGATTCCAATGCCATTGTTTTATAGAAAAAATTGATATATTTGAAATATATTAAATAAAAAATGCATGATGTTTTTTGGAAATAGTGTAAAAACATATATATGAAGTGCTATGTCATAAATTCTAGGGTATCATCATGTTCTGAATTTGAGTTTTACCTAAGGATTTATATTAACATTTTTGGTGCAACACGTTTTAAGAATAATCATTGGAAACATAAAAATGATCAAAAAATACAACAATTTATATATTTATTTATGGGGCGACCTAATTATCATATATAAGTATAATATTATTAAATATTTCCAAGATTAGTTGTATAACCCAAGAGACATTGCAGAAATGGTATAGAGATCCTAAAGGATATCTCTTAGAATAATGATAACCTAATCAATGATCCATGATTGATGTGAAATTTAATCTAAGTATCTCACCAACGAAAACAAAATAGATTCATCTTAGGATATATATTGATCAGAAATCAAGTAAGGATATCTATTTTAATTGTATTCATTCCCCTTTTTCTATTTCTATTATGAACTCGAATCAATCAATTGATAAATTGATTTTTATATCGGTCATTTTGTGGGTTGGGTTATCAGTAGTGATATTTTTGTGGAAATTTATTCAAATTTTTCATTTATCTCTTCATTATTCTTTATAAGGGAAACATATCGAGTCCAACATGAACATTGTAAGTGGTTCATTCCACATGATATAGATTTTTCTTTTCCCCCCACTTTTTTCACTCATCACATGAAAATACCTTTTCCTTCTCATCGACAATCACCATGAAAATTAAAATTGCGCACATGTTTCAAAGTGAAATGATTAGATATCATATATTCAAACATAGCATGACATGGCAGTTGTGTGATGATTGACGAAAAATTGGATCAGATGTTTTTTAATACCCAATTTCATGTTCTTCATCATGTGATGGAGGATGATGTTTTCATATGATTTTTGAGTATTTTGGGTGGCCAAAATACCATGGTTAGTGGTGGGAAGAAGATTGTTCTTTTTGGAAAATCCTTATCAACATAGTGTGTACATCAGATATACACACTAGGTTTGGCCCTCCCTAAAATTATAGGGTTTCATGATTATTTTAAGGTTCACATGGACTATTACTGTAACATCCCAGGTAAATAATGAATAAAGAATTTTCATATTTATTAATATTTACGAATTAAATATTAATTTTAAGTAAAATGGGTTTCTACTTTCGATTGCGTACTCGATACGCAATGATGAATTTCTTTGAAAACTTACGTTGCACACTAGTAATAAAATAATATTATTTGAAATGTTAGTTTACACGTATCCGTTGTACTAGCGGAAATGGATAGGAATAACTAAAATATGATTATATATGTTTTTAAATGTTTTTATATTTATCCAATAAAAGATAAAGGCTTAAAATACGAAAAGAATTCAATTTTAGGCATTTATACCCTAATTTTCACTAAGGGATCACTTATCACATTTTGACGGTGAACCGTCATCAAATATAGTTTTGATCAATCTTATAAATTATATTGGACCAAATTAAACTCTTCTTTATAATCAGGACATCAAAATTTACTTTGGGTAAATTTTTGGTATCTTCCCGATAAGGTTCTTTTTTTAACGAATATTGTAAAATGTTGTATTTTAATTCAAAACATCTTTTTAATACAATTAATTTATATTATTAGATTATCATTTGAATTAGTTTTAAAGTGAAATTGAAAAATATTTTTACCATTAAATTCAATAGTGGTCGTTGGAATTAATTTCACTTTGAAATCGAACTTATACTAGTGTCAATCTTTTGATACTTATTGTTTCACAAAAACACGCTATTTGTCATGACAGCGGGAATTAAATATTAAATTAATTAATTTTACTTATATTTTTTGAATTTTTTAAAATAGACTTCCTTTTTGAATTCGGAATATCAAATATATCTTATGGTTAATTTTTGGTAATTTTCTGAAAAACTTCAATTTTTGATGAATAGTGAAATCATTAAGTGGTACTTATAAAAACTGATTTTTCAGTTAAATGAAAGTTAACCACTAATGTGTATTGAATTTTGAAAATAAGACCTACATGGTTGTCATTATTATGTAAAATGTGGTTCAATGGGATGAAAATAATTTTTTGGTGAATAGTAACTTTTTTTCATTAATCGCGATTAGAGGTAATTAGTGTAATTTAAGGTAAAAATGATAATATAAAAATGTGAAAACACCATGAAACTTGTCCTACACCAATTGGGTGAGTCATGGCAGACCAATACAACCCATGGGTCGATTTAGGGGACCCCATGGAGCCACTTGGGTGAGATAATGACTTTAATGCCTTTTTTTAAATAAAGGTGAAAATGACACTAACAAATATTGTTTTACTAAAACTATTTTTGAATGGGGTTATACAAGTCCACATTTTGATTATAAATAGTCATCGGAAATATAAAAATAGTTCCTACATCATAGTAGTTTTTTTATAATTTTTATACATTAAATAAATTAAATTATTTATGACATAATAATGATGCAGCGATGACATCATTATTTGATGATTTAAATAAAATGGAAAGATAATGTAAAATCTATGAACTACAGATGTCAAAAACTTATTGGATGGGTGGATTTAGAACCCTTATCACTTTATCCACGAATTATATCAATTTGGGACCTTTTAAAACTGAAACACATTTTAAATAAAGTAATATTTCTTTATATTCCAAAAGTGCCCCTCCTCTCCTCTTATAAAAGGCCCCCACCTCTACCTCATTTCACACACTCCTAAAGCCTTTTGCTCGGCCAACCCCTACCCATTTACTCTCTCCACATACCTCTCCTCATCCTAGAGAATTACCTTTGGTCAGAATCCTTTCAAAGAAAGCCTTTAGGCTCCAATCAAAAGGAGTTACACTTTTAAAGGTAATTCATTCTTTCATGTTCATTTGTATTATTTTGCTTCTCTAACCACCTAAACACTTTTTATTTAATTATTTTGTAACAACACCAGTATCATCAATATAATATGATGTTGTTATAAGATTTATTCGAGCTACACTCTCACACAACTACATCAAATGGTTGAAGAACATACGGTTTCCGTGGATGGCGAAATTCTGCCTCCCGAAACGATGACTGTTCAATACTAATTTAACACCTTAAAAGGTGGCCATTATGATGTCACTATTTTTATATATGATATATAATATTTTTATGTTTTCCTTAAGCATCTGCATACCTTTATGGTTTCCATTAGAGGTAAACACGATATCTTCATTTAAGGATGTGCGGACTACCGCCCCCTCAAAGTGATTTGATTCGTTAAATACCATGTGTGGGATGTATAAATGATGGAACTATGATATTATATATGATATTATATTGGAATTATAATATACCTTTATATCATTATGATTTAATTCTATAAAATACGAAATAGAAATGAAAGTAGCGTTCATGCGTACGTATGGCCTACCGTCTCCATGAACGGTGCATTTCATTTCTTACCTCTAAATGATTATGTAATATTATAAATTCATGTATATACTGGATATATATGATATATACATCATGATTATAATTCTGGATATAATGGATACATGAACAACTTGTAATTATAAAGGTTTTATTTTGACTCAAGTACCAATGATCGTTAAAACAACCATTATTAACTTAAATAATTACATAGTGTTCATGACATGGAAATAAGTGATATAAAAGGAATAATGAACTTGAAAAAGGTTCATAAACAAGTATAAATTAACTCAAGTTTACTATTCAGGAGATTAAAGAATGGTCGGGTCAAGTCAGATACGAGGTAAGGGACTTCGTCTCAATCTCATTTCATTGAGGCATATTTCATTTTATACACAACTTTATTTTATACGGTGTATAAAACCCTCTGACTTTTAATTTTATACAAAAGATTCTTTTTCTACGAAGCGTTTTACTAAACGACAAAAAGGAATGTTTTTTTAACATACGAGGTGACAAGGACCTTTTCTGCCGCCGCGAGTATTATTTGGTCTTTGGCTTCCTCAAAAAGTCGTAATGTTTTTAAAATAAAATAAATACCATATACTCTTTTATGTATTATGGTATTGAAAACGGTTTTGATAAAGGATTCTATTATGATATATTGTGATTGAAATGTGGAAATGTTATCATTCCTTTATATTGGTTTTATGTTTTATGATTATATATTGGTACTTGGACATTTGACGGGTGGTTACGTTATAAACCATATGACGGGTGGTGCCGTGAATACCAGGACGGGTGGTTATGTTATAACCTCCAATGCATTGGGTATGGAAGTCGGCCGTATGGCTATTCCATTATGTAAGTATGGAAATTGGCCGTATGGCTATTCCATTAAGTGATATGTGTGGAAGTCGACTGTATGGTTATTCCACTTAAGTATGTTTATGTCCCAAGTTACCTTTATATATGCTATGTTTTCTTTATATGGGTTTATGGTAATCCTTTGGTTACAAAAAGGTAAGTAATGATACTTTATTCAGTGAAGAGTTTTTACTACTTCAAGAAGGTGAAGGTATTAATTTGATAGAGTATACAAGGTTTACTTGATGTTTGAAAAAGTAACAGTTTTCATTCTTTGTGTATCCCTTACTAAGATTTTTATGCTCACCCCAAGTTCTTCGAAATGTTTTTCACAGGACGTAAAGTGGAATAAGGTCAAGGATGGGATCAAGGGAATGTCATGCTATCTAAAACATGGAACTAGACATCTTTCTTTTTATGATTTTTTATTTTATGGAAACTTAGTAGAAGTGACTACTTTGTAATCTTTTAAGATGTAATAGTTATGTTCTAATTCTCTAAAACTCTAAACCTGAAAAGATCTTCAATGTCAATTATTCAATTAATTCAATATTAAGTAAGGTTTAAGGATGGGGCCATATAGTTGGTATCAAAGGTCGGTTTAGACAACTTTAGGAGTTAGAAAATTGTTAAGTTATAAGTTAAGTTATGATATGATTGAAATGATATAGCATTTACAGATTACCATGTTGCTTCGACTAAAATATTTATGTGTTCAGAATGGTTTTTCATAGAGGAAACAGATCAACTTTTATGGGAAGGAATACAGAGGGAAATGAACTTTCAAATCAGTATCCTGAGATGGTCAGAATTAGAACTATATAGTTTGTTGCAGTGATGGCTCAGTTGATTGAGGTGAAAAATGTTTGTTGTATTTATTGATGATCTTTTGGTGTTTTCTAAAAGTAAAGAGGAGAATGAAAGTAATTTAAGGGTTATATTGCAAACCATAAAAGAAAAGAAACTATATGGAAAATTCAGCAAGTGTGAGTTTTGGTTGAAACAAATTTCTTTCCTTGGTCACATTGTTTCAAAAGATGGCATAACTGTTGATCCTACCAGTACAAAAGTTGTTGAATAATGGCAGAGACCCACAAATGTAACCTATATCCATAGTTTTCTTGGTTTGGCAGGTTACTACCAAAGGTTTGTTGAAAAATTTTCATGGTTATCTAGTCCAATGACTAAGCTAACTCCGAAGGGTGTTAAGTTTATCTGGACAAAAGAATGTGATGATTTTTTTCAGGAGTTTAAAAGAAGATTAGTGAATGCTCCAGTTTTGGCACTTCCATCCAGAAATGGTGAGTTTGATATATACACTGATGCTTCATTGAAGGGACTTGGCTGTGTCCTTATATAGAATGATCAGGTAATTACTTATGCTTCACGTCAGTTGAAAACTCATGAGGTAAATTACCCTACACATGATTTGGAATTAGTTGCTGTTGTCTTTGATTTAAAAATTTGGAGGCATCATTTGTATGGAGTAAAGTGTGAAATATATACTGATCACAAGAGTTTAAAGTATATATTCACTCAGAAAGAGTTAAACATGAGACAGAGGAGATGGATGGAATTAATCAAGGATTATGATTGTACAATTCATTACCATCCGAGAAATGAAAATAAAGTGGCTGATGCTTTGAGTCGAAATAATAATGCTTCATTAGAAATGTTGCGTTTGGAACGTGATACTTTGGTTAAGGATTTGATGAACTTTGTCATAGAAGTTGTTGGTGTAGGAAGTCCTTCTTTTTTGTTTCAGGTATCAGTGAAATCTTCTCTATCAGACAGAATCAAGCAAGCACAGAAGCAAGACAGCGAGTTGCAGAAAAAGGTAGAGTTGTTTCAGAAAGGTAAGTTGCCTGAATTCAACATTGATAATGATTGTGTTTCTAGGTTTGGGAAGATATTATGTGTGCCTTGTGATTCACAGTTGAAGAATGAGTTGTCATGTGAGGCTCATAGTTCTCCATTTTCAGTTCATCCTGGCAGTACTAAGATGTATAGAGATCTGCGGGAGTATTACTGGTGGGATTGAATGAAAAGAGATATTGCTGATCATACTGTGAAGTGTTTGACTTGTCAGTAGGTTAAAGCAGAGCGGCAGTTACCTAAAGGGATGATTCAGCCTTTACCAGTGCCAGAGTGGAAATGGGAAAACATATCCATGGACTTTTTTGTGGGATTACCAAGGAAATCTCGAGGTAATAATGCAATCTGGGTTATTGTTGATCGCTTGACAAAATCTACTCATTTCCTTCCTATACGAGATACTTTCTCTCTTGATCAACTTTCCCGTTTGTATCTTAAAGAGATAGTCAGGTTATATGGAGTTCCTCTCTCCATTGTATCTGACCATGATCCCAGGTCACTTCTAACTTTTGGAAAGGCCTTCAGAAGTCGTTGGGTACTAAACTAAATTTTAGTACAGCTTTTCATCCTCAATCAGATGGGAAATCAGAACGAACAATTTAGAAAATGGAGGATATGCTACGAGCTTGTTCGATGGATTATCAGGGAAGTTGGGACCAACATCTTAATTTGGTTGAGTTTTCTTATAATAACAGTTTTCATTCCAGTATACAGATGGCACCATTTGAGACATTATATGAGAAGCGGTGTCGAACTCCAGCATTTTGGGATGAAGTGGGTGAAAGGAAGCTGATGGGACCAGAATTGGTAGAAGAGATGGCAGAAAAGGATCAGTTGATTCAGAAACATATGAGAACAACTTAGAGCAGGCAGAAGAGTTATGCGGATAACCGGAGGAAGGATCTATCTTTCGAGGTAGGTGATCATGTTTTTCTCAAGGTTTCTCCATGGAAAAGTGTGATGAGATTTGGTAAGAAAGGAAAGCTGAGTCCAAGGTTCATTGGACCATATGAAATTCTGGAGAAATTTGGATCAGTTGCTTACCGAGTGGCTTTACCTCCGAGTTTATCTCAGGTACACAATGTTTTTCATGTTTTAATGTTGAGGAAGTATATGCCAGATCCATCTCATGTTTTGAGTCAAGAAGTAGTTCAGTTGGAAGAGAACCAATCTTATGAAGAACAACCAGTCCAGATTCTTGACCACATGGAGCAGGTGTTACGGAATAAGGTGATTCATCATGTAAAAGGTTTTTTGGAAAAACCATGTGATTGAAAAGGCAACGTGGGAATCTGAAAATGCTATGAGGGGTAAATACACCCACTTATTTTGATATGTGAATAAAATTGTGAGGACGCAATTCCCAAAAGGGGGGAAGGATGTAACATCCCAGGTAAATAAATAATAAAGAATTGTCATATTTATTAATATTTATGAATTAAATATTAATTTTAATTAAAAGGGGTTTCTACTTTCGATAGCGTACTCGATACGCAATGATGAGTTTCTTTGAAAACTTATTTTGCACACTAGTAATAAAATAATATTAATTTATATGTTAGTTTACACATAGCCGTTGTACTGGCGGGAATGGATAAGAATAACTAAAATATGATTATATATGTTTTTATATTTATCCAATAAAAGATAAAGGCTTAAAATACGGGAAGAATTCAATTTTAGGCATTTATACCCTAATTTTCACTAAGGGATCACTTATCACCTTTTGATGGCGAACCGTCATTAAATATAGTTTTGATCAATCTTATAAATTCTATTGGACCAAATAAAACTCTTCTTTATAATCGGGACATCAAAATTTACTTTGTGTAAATTTTTGGTATCTTTCCGATAAAGTTCTTTTTTTTAATGAATATTGTAAAATGTTGTATTTTAATTCCAAACCTCTTTTTAATCTAATTAATTTATATGATTATATTATCATTTGAATTAGTTTTAAAGTGAAATTGGGAAATATTTTTACCATTAAATCCAATAGTGGTCGTTGGAATTAATTTCACTTTGAAATCGAACTTAAACTAGTGTCAATCTTTCGATACTTATTATTTCACAAAAACACGCTATTTGTCATGACATCGGGAATTAATTATTAAATTAATTAATTTGACTTATATGTTTGGAATTTTTTAAAATAGACTTTTTTTTAATTCGGAATATCAAATATAGCTTAGGGTGAATTTTTGGTAATTTTCTGAAAAACTTCAATTTTTGATGAATAGAGAAATGACTAAGTGGTACTTATAAAAACTGATTTTTCAGTTAAATGAAAGTTTACCACTAATATGTATTGAATTTTGAAAATCCGACATACATGGTTGTCATTAGTATGTAAAATTTGGTTCAATGGGATGAAAATAATTTTTTGGTGATTAGTAACTTTTTTTCATTAATCGCGATTAGAGATAATTAGTGTAATTTAAGGTAAAAATGATAATATAAAAATGTGAAAACAGCATGAAACTTGTCCTACACCTATGTTTTGAGTCATGGCCGACCAAGACAACCCATGGGTAGATTTAGGGGACCCCATGGAGCCACATGGGTGAGATAATGACTTTAATGCCTTTTTTTTAAATAAAGGTGAAAATGACACTAACATAAATTGTTTTACTAAAACAATTTTTGAATGAGGTTATACAAGTCCAAATTTTGATTATAAATAGTCATTGGAAAGGTAAAAAGATTTCCTACGTCATAGTATTTGTTTTACAATTTTTAGACATTAAATAAATTAAATTATTTATGACATAATAATGATGCAGCGATGACATCATTATTTGACGATTTAAATAAAATGGAAAGATAATGTAAAATCTATGAACTAAACATGTCCAAAACTTATTGGATGGGTGGATTTAGAACCTCTATCACCTTATCCACGAATTATATCAATGTGGGACATTTTAAAACCGAAACACATTTTCAAATAAAATAATATTTCGTTACTTTCCAAAAGTGCCCCTCCTCTCCTCTTATAAAAGGCCCCCACCTCTACCTCATTTCACACACTTCTCAAGCCTTTGGCTCGGCCAACCCCTGCCCATTTACACTCTCCACATCCCTCTCCTAATCCTAGAGTATTCCCTTTGGGCATAATCTTTTCAAAGAAATCATTTAGGCTCAAATCAAAAGGAGTTACACTTTTAAAGGTAATGCATTCTCTCATGTTCATTTGTTTTATTTTGCTTCTCCAACGCCCTAAACTCTTTTTATTTACTTATTTTGTAACAACACAAGTATCTTCAATATAATAGTATATTGTTATAAGATTTATTCGAGCTACACTCTCACACAACTACATCAAATGGTTGAAGAACATACGGTTTCCGTGGATGGAGAAATTCTACCTCCCAAAATGATGATTGTTCAATACTCATTTAACACCTTCAAAGGTGGCCATTATGATGTCACTATTTTTATATATGATATATAATATGGTTATGTTTTCCTTAAGCTTCTGTTTTTTTCATTTTGGGCATACCTTTATGGTTTCCATTATGGGTAAACGCAATATCTTCATTTAAGGATGTGCGGACTACCGCCCCCTCAAAGTGATTTGATTCGTTAAATACCATATGTGCGACGTATAAAGGATGGAACTATGATATTATATATTATATTATACTTAATTATAATATACCTTTATATCATTATGATTTCATTCTATAAAATACGAAATAGAAATGAAAGTAGCGTTCATGCGTACGTACGGCTTACCGTCTCCATTAACGGTGCATTTCATTTCTTACCTCTAAATGATTATGTAATATTATAAATGCACGTATATAATGGATATATATGATATATATGATATATAAATCATGATTATAATTCTGGATATAATGGATACATGAACAACTTGTAATTATAAATGGTTTATTTTGACTCAAGTACCGATGATCGTTAAAATTTCCATTATTAACTTAAATAATTACATAGTGTTCATGACATGGAAATAAGTGATATAAAAGGAATAATGAACATGAATTAAACAAGTAGAAATTAACTCAAGTTTATTATTCAGGAGATTAAAGAACGGTCGGTTCAAGTTGGATACGTGGTATGGGACTTCGTCTCAATCTCCTTTTATTGAGGCATATTTCATTTTATACACAACTTTCTTTTATACGGTGTATAAAACCCTTTGAATTTTACATTTATACAAAGGAATCTTTTTCTATGAAGCGTTTTACTAAATGACAAAAAGTAATGTTTTTTTTAACATATGCGGTGACAAGGACCTTTTCCGCCGCCGCGAGTATTATTTGGTCTTTGGCTTCCTCAACAAGTCGTAATGTTTTTAAAATAAAATAAATACCATATACTCTTTTATGTATTATGGTATTGAAAACGGTTTTGATAAAGGATTCTATTATGATATATTGTGATTGAAATGTGGAAATGTTATCATTCCTTTATATTGGTTTTATGTTTTATGATTTTATATTGGTACTTGGACATTTGACGGGTGGTTACGTTATAAACCATATGATGGGTAGTGCCGTGAATACCAGGACGGGTGGTTATGTTATAACCTCCAATGCATTGGGTATGGAAGTTGTCCGTATGTCTATTCCATTAAGAAAGTATGGAAATTGTCCGTATGGCTATTCCATTAAGTGATATGTGTGGAGAGTGATAAAAAATGTCAGACCACATCAATAGGATTGAATATATAATTTTTTTCATTAAAATTCATATATTCCATGATAGGGCAACAATATATAGCCTCTATAACAATGATTTATCTGAATATGAGGTGGAAGGTTATACATTAAACCCATATGAGTTATCCAATTGTATATATCCAAACTCAAACACTACAAAGCCTAAATAGATTTTTATTTTTTAGGACCGCATGACCACCTGAAAACGTGGCTTGCAAATACAGTTTAAAAAGTATAATTTATTACAATCATTGGTAATATAGGAAAGATTTTATAAACCAGAATTCTTATTCAGTGGAAAAACCCCTGACCATTTATTAAAATAATGGAATATTAAATTAAAAAATCCCCACAAGACCAAAAAAGGAAATACATACAATCAAGATCAAACTCGTCACCACCTCCATGGACTAAACCTTCATTCGCAGTTACCGATTTGCATTTTGAGCTTTCATAATGCTTAAGCACCTTGGTATACTTTCTCCTAAGATTCAACCACTCTAATGAAAGGAGTTCATAAGTAGTTGAAAAACCTTTATTGAAAGACATAGTTGGCATTGGCTTTGGTAGATAAGATCAGTACTTTCTCGGCCTTCTTCGTGGAGAAACAATCATATCCTCCTGGCTCACAGATACCACCCTCTTCCCTCCCTGGAAAACAGAACTTTATGTGGGCATGATCATGCCACCGTCATTCTATTTGTCACTATTGTACATATCCCCACATTTACCAAGGATTTTCATATCCTGAAAAATCTCTAATCGATTCTAATGGAGCTAACAATTACTATAAACCAAAGCTAATCATTGCGGGGTTTCCACCAATTCATGGCCTTAACATATCCATTTTTCAATGATCTTATTCATTGCAGCATCCTCCTTCCAATTGATCATGGTTCGCATCATGGAATCATCATACATATCCTCCTACACACCCTCCTACTCCAACCCTTATAATTGACTTCCCATGGGAACATCAACCATAACACCTTCATTAACATCAGTCTGGACCTTGAACCAAGTGGCACAAACCTCTACAAACCCCATAGAAAGATGATCATCACATATAACAGACTCAAAATTTCCCACTACTCCAAGATGCTTCCCCTTAGACAACACGACATCCATACTGATGTCAATCCACTAGTCTTCAAATCCAAGAGCACCCTTACCATAGGTATCCCTTTCAACTACATGCTTTGCACTATCCCCTACCCTCAGATCAGATTTAAGCCTCTCAATAACTACAGTGTCCATTGGATTGGAAGAGGCCGCTGCCTTTTTTACCACTATCACTACACCTCGGTTCATAGAACCATAATCCTTTCCACTAACCACATCGGTCAACTATTCTTTCCCCTCTCCTATCCCCACCTTTGAAACAAACCTCATGCTCCTACCATTAACATGACAATGCGACACCAGATGCCCTATACGACAACAATGCGAGCAATAGCTAACCCCGGACTCAAACACCACAGCCTGTATCCATCTAAATTATGCACCAATAGCAATCCAATTCATATAGATAATTTTAGGATTTTGAAAGGGTAAAGGAATGTGGGGAAAGCTTACCCATGTAGCAATGGAGGATGGGTTGTGGTTCATACATAGGTCGAAAGACCATCGAAGAAGAAATAAATTACATCCGCATAAATAATGAGGAGCATTGGACCAGGCTCGTATCAGATCATCCTCTGAGGAAAACTGAATCATGAGGTGCCTCTTATCATGGAGACCAACAATCGCGCGGTATTGCAGGTCTCATTTGCTAAATACAAACTGATAAAACTCATCAACTGATGGTCGACGATGGTTGAAACAGGTATCCAGAGTCAAATCCACATGGATTGATGATTCATAGAACTCTGATAGTGAAATTGGGAGCTGAGGGCCACCAAGATTCAGGTCAGGGACCTTCGGACTTATTGAAAACGTCCGGAAGTCCATGAGGATACTAGGGTTAAAAAAGGGAGTAAATGGTTTTCTTGGGCTCGGAGGCAGCTGAATGCTTTCATCCTCCCCTCTCCTACCACCAAGAATTGGGGGTAACTTCGTCGTGTTCATCTAGGGTTACATCGTCGCAACTTTCCATGCTTCTCCCTCTTGAATGAGTTAAACATAAAACTATCCCAATTTACAAAGGTTGGTCAAATATTTTATCTAGGAATATTTTATAATATTGATGAAAATATTATGATGTTTTTTATGGTTTGAGAAATAATTGATTAAAATAATATATAAACACTATTTTTATTTAAAATTAATTAAAATAAATATATAAATTTATTTATATTTTTTCCAATTTAGATTTTTTTTATCTAGTATTATAATTCACAGTATAACCAAAGGAACCTATTGATTCAATGATGGTGTTATTTTTATACTATATTAAATAATCATATGCTTTTGGATTTACTTTATTCTAAGACTTTTTGTTTTAGTATTTGATTTCTCGTATTAGAATTGGTACTCAATTTTTTGGTTTGTTTAATTCATCTATTTGAAAAATTCCCTTTATCTTTCTACGTTAGGGGTGACCTTTTTTGTCAAATTTTTTCATAACAATAAGGGTTTGAACAACACATGGTTTTATTTTTTTTCTTTTATATTTGATTAATTTAAATTTATTTCACTCTTAGAATAAAATAAATTGTACTTTTCTAAAAAAGAAAACTATTTTATGTTTTATTTATAAAATGATTTCTTTTTTAGTTTAAAAGATAATTTTATATATAATTGAAATAAAAAACATATATTTTGTGTATTTTCTTGATTTATTAATTTTTTATAATTTTTTTACGTTATATATAATGTACATACTTTTACAAAACTGTTCATACAATTTGACATTTATGTTTTTTAAAAAATGTTTCTATTATTTAAAATTATATTAATTAGTTATATATATTCAACGTTATTTTTTTGAAAAAATCTCATGTTTTGGGTTTATCATATAGTTTATCGAATTTATAAATAATTAATTTTTTTTAATGGCATATAAAATTTATTTTATGAATTTTATATATGTTATAAATAGTTTTTTTATTTTGATAATTTTAACAATTAAAATAATTTTTTAAAAAATAAAAAACACATATTTTTTGTAGTGTTTTATTATATTTTTAAGTTTATTTGGTATAAATTAATGATTATGTGGATGTAAAAATTCCCAATAAATTGGGATCTTTAGTTACTAATTCCACACATTCATTTAGGAAATTAATTATTTTACATTGTATCATCTTCTTTTAATTTGGAGATATTTATGATTATTAGATTTGATAATCAATATGAGGATTAATTGTGATAATTTATTAAAATCAAAAAAATATAATATATATATATGATCTTCCAGCACTTTAATAAATCATTTGGCATGTATACACTTATTTCATCCCCAATATACTTACTTTTTTTGTAATTTCATCTTATTTTCATTCATCATCATTTTTCTACATTATAGATTATGTTTCATCGTCAATTTATGATTTGATCAATTTGAAATGGATAATGAGATATACATTTTATTAATAATATGAAATTTTAGTTAATTTAATGATCTCATTTAATAAAATATTATCAACAAAATCATCTTCTATTAAATTTGCATCATGAAAATTTATCCTCCATCATTGTAATTAGAGTAATGTTATTTTTTCACGGAAATGGTATTTCATGTGCTCTGTCAACATTATTTTATAATTCTAGATTGTGTGGACATCATCTATACTCATTTGAATATCCATTTAAACAATTTTTTCACATTATATATTTCATCTATTTTATATTTAATTTTCATTCCTTAGGAATCTTTAACAAATAATATCAATTATTTTACTATTCTATAGTTATGAAAAATCATGATCTTCCAAAGATTTTTATTGATTGAAAATATAAACATTTTACACTATATAAGTGATCATTTATGATCATCACATTAAACATGATAATGGAATAATAAAATTGCACATATCTTAATTAATAAAATAATAATAATTATTTTAGAATTATTATTACGTATAAGTTCCCATTGCAAAGATGATATTCATTGTACATTTAAAATAAAAAATTATTTCATTTATTACATTTAATATTTGTTTTATTTATTACTTAAAAAATCAATGAAACTATTATTCAAAGTGAGTAACTCAATAATGGGTTGCATTGAGTTCCCAATAAAATTTTTATTTAAAAATAATTTTTAAACTAAATACGCAATTTAATATCAAATCCATATTAATCAAAATAGTATACATATAAAAAATATATATTCAAAATAGTTTCATAGAATTTCTATTAAATAATGGTTAAAATATATTTTAGATACCTTAAATATTTAAATAATTTTACTTGATCAAAACATTTATTTAAACAGAAAATAAGAGTAATTATCACCGTAATTTTTTTTATAATTTACAAATAAATTTATTTATAGACTAAAAAAATAAAACTATCAAAAACCATAGTTGAATTTATAAAATGGGATCATTCTCAAGTTGAGACTTAATCCCACCAACATTTAGATCATATAAATAAATTTAGTTTATTAATGAATACACTGATTCACAATGATAATTTGGTTTTGAAAAATATAATACACAAGACTATCCTGGAAGAGAGCATCTTCTATAGTTTTTTGGATGAAAGAGATACAAAGCGACACATGATATCTTCCCATGTTATTTTTATGAATAAAAGTAAATGGTTTTGGAGAATATTTAGTGTTCTCTAATATTGAATAAGACAGTGTGTTTTTATAAATAAATTGAGTAATATAAAACAAAACACAAAAAAATATTAGTAAAGGAAACAGGAAGATATTAGGAATAAGAAAGTGTGAAGTAGTTTTATTTGGATATCATATCATTTCCATATTCAAAGAATTTTATATTTGAAAGATCGTTGAAATGTTTCTGAAAATGTTCAGAAAAAAAGATCATCTTAAAATTCTTAACTCTATCACATGCACATGGGTAAATATTATTATTTTTTTCTTTATTATATGGACAAATGTTTTTAGTAGTCCTCCAAATCTCAAGACTGTTTAATATTCCTCTTATAGAAATCATCAATTCATGTATCCATTATATAATAATGAGTCATCAATAACATGACTAAAATTTCATTTAATGCATCAAATATAGACATTGGATATTTTAATTGCTCCACTACTACATCAAACATAGTAATATATATTCACATAAGGCACTGTTGGTTATGATCATGGAATCATGGAATTTCTAGTTGATTCAAAATGTTTACACATTCAGTTTATCTCTTTATGTGGTCAGCTCATTTTCACTTGTGGTACGTTCATGAATTCATGTGGTATGAGTTTTATACATTTATTCACTATGTTAGAATGAATGGTTAGTATATTTATTTATGAAAAAAATACATACCATGTAATGATAACATGATTTATCATGTAGTAGGTAATTACATTTATGGGGTATACTGAATCTCATTTCACTGAAAGTTGAATCTCCAATCTGTGTCCAGTCTATGACTGACACAAATATGTTTGTCTGAATCATGGAATATTGTTTTTTCTGATGGTAAGGTACAATATAATGTGCATTACGGTTACATGGTAACATGACCTTCACAAGGTAGGGTGGAATGGTAATATCTAGACTCAATTATTTCTTCAAATGTCACTAATTAAACATCTTTTAATAGAATACATCTAATTCATTAACTAGAATACACAAATTATATAGGATTGTTAAAATAAGTTAGTTTTAAAAGTGACCAATAATATCAGCTTATTGATAATAATATAAAAGAATTTTAAATTCTAATGATTTCATATATCAAAAGATTATTTGAAAAGGATTGAAATAACTATGAAAAAAATTGTGAAATTTTTTCTACTAAATTTAATTAATTTTAATTTTTCATGCCCTTTAATTGTTACACCCCCTTTTGAGATTATAAAAAATTGAAAATAAGGAATCAGATAAATGATAGATGATAGTCAATGGTAGTATAGAATTAATAATTATATTTAAAAAAAATTAGAATGAAATGAATATAAATCCCTATTATAAATCCGAATATGAATTTGAATGAGGGATATCAATGATTTTGGAAGGATGCATAGGATCCAGTCCTTTATATGTAAAGCCTAGTGTATAATTATTCACAATAAAATATGTGAAGGAAGGGTCTCCAATAAATACACAAATGAAAACATTTCTAAGATATTGAAATGCTTGGGTAGGAGTTATGAAAAAAGAATTGATGATATAAGAGGTAGTAGGATGATACAAATGAATAACTAAGGAAGATAACCTAGATTTTTAAGAGGTATAATGATGTTGTTCCATCAGTCGGCTAAAATCCTAGATAACACATGAACTCTACATTTTAATTTGAATAAAATCATAATGATTCTCCATGATATCATCAAATATATTATTCATATCCCTAATATCCTCAACTTGTGACCTAAAATTGTAATTTTGAGGTGGTGCAGATCTTCAAATCTAAATAAATGGGTATTAATATTCCTTTCAAAACATATTTTTTAAATATCTTATTCAGAAAAAAAATTACCCTCTTGATTATTTATCATGGTTGATTGGACTGGTTGACATACTCCCAATCAAAATCCGGGGTATTGGAATCATGGGGTTTGAACCCATCATACACAGCTTCCCAAGTCTTTATGAACTCTTCAAACAAAACATTCAACTCATCCTAAAAGAATAGTTTGATTTTTTTCATGAGTATAAAATTGTGATCCTAAGTAATAATGGATATATGACCAGGAAAAAACATGACATTCATTAACCTATAGACTAACTAAATTATAATATCAAAATTATCATCTTTAAGAGAACCAACCCGATCTATAAAATTTACAATATCAGTATGAATCATATCTATTCAAAAATTTAATATAGGATGATATTTATTGATTAAAAATGTAACACATTTATAAATATTAGCATGTCTCACTTACTACAAATATTTGATAATGTTAAAAAATTGATATTTAAATATATCTAGTTTCTATAATTTTATCATATCTAATTCATCACTATTAACATATTAATAAGATACAATAGAGGGTGTAGGAGAAGACTAATATAGATTTCTAGACAGATGAATACCATCAAATTCACTGGAATCCTCCATAGATTTACCACTCATTGTATAATCCCTGTCATTATTAAACGGTTCAACATCCTCTTAATAAGAATCTCAATCAATGTCCTCATGAATAACAACAGGGGAATCCTCAATTATCTTTTGAATTAGAACTGCATTAATCAAATATGGATACAATGTTCATTGAACATATGGAATGAAAACCCCACCATGTCAAGGTAGGCTATCTCAATGATAGTCATCATTAGTATTAGGATATTTATTCCAAATAAACGATATCCAATGGAATTTTCCCACATAGAAAGTGAATCTTGTATGGGATGTCTATGGTTACACCAAATTATATGATATCCTTTTGAAATATTCATATCATCAGCCTATCCAACTGATTGATTCCATTTGGATCACCAGTATGCGCTTATAAAGATTGTTCAATAAGAAATATAGCTTATGTTTCTTCTTCATAATCCACATTTTAAACAACTACATCCAATTATTCTTATTTGGAAGGAGAATAATTTTCATCTAAATACATGAAAACCTCATCATGTTCAAGAATTGGATATAATATATCTTTATGTATAAAAGGATATAATATATTGTTAAATAGTTCATACTATTTCTATGTTTTGGCCACCTAGTCTGGTGTCATAGGATATTTGTTGAATTAAATTTTCTTACAATTTATTTTTTTAATAAAAAATAATTTAGATGAAGATAAATATTACTCACCCTAAAGAACTATTCCATTTTACTCTATAAATGATGAAATTATCATAAGATATGGTATGAAATTTATCCTTTAAGATATCCTTCACTACACAATCATATGTCTCATAAAATATACACAAAATCTAATATGAAAATATTTTATCCTAAAAAAATATTAATAAAGGTCCACATTCCCCAAGATGTTGAAGTCTATATTTCCTAGATAAATTAAATACTGAATAAATTAAACATGGAGCTTATATTCACTACTTAATTCAATATAAGAGGGCCTTCTGGGAATCCCACTCCCATTGATCTCATCTAAAATATTTTCAAATTAAAAGTGTAAATGATTAATAATATATGAATTTTCATAATCATAATATTCATAACTATATAACATTCCCAATCAGTATTCCAATCACTTTTATAGTAATTCAAAACATTTTCTATTTATAAATTATTTTACTATATCCATATTTTCACTAGTAAATAACTAAAGGTATTAATAAAAAAGCTACACCTAGTTATGATTTAGTAGAATGTCAATTTCATTGAACTATTAGTCTATCCATGATCCCGAATCTTATTCCAAACCAGTGATTGGTCATACTTATATCATTGAGAATCATCCTTCTTTTCCTTTGAAACTATATAATAAAAGAGATGTGGATTATTTGGATTAACTAATGTACATGATTTTTATTTTGACATCTACTTTGGAATATAATTAATAGGTAATTTGGTTTCCAATGTTTTCTACATCCTCAAAATTATGATTCAATTTTAGATCTTGGATGTTTTATAAAAATGATGGTAATGGAGAGAGGATTGATTTTAAGTGAGCGAGAGGTTCAAGTTGAGATAAAATGACCCTCTTAAAATAATATAAAATTATAGAGGTGATCTAATGGAGAATATGGATGGTGATTCATATTTTGATTTGAATTTTAATTAAATAATTTATGGATTAAAATAATAACAAACATAAAATAAATCCTTCCAAATGACATTCACAAAAAAATCAATTTAAGGATCCATGGTATATATGATGATCATGGATCTATAAATAAAATAATAATGGATAGAGTGATATCGATAGTCTTTTTGTTGGATTTTTAACCACCCAGCCATGATGTTCATGATAACTACATACTTATCAAACACAAAATTTTCTACTCTAACCATTGTGACAACGTTAGTACAAAATAATGTCAATTGAGATCAACACATGATTATTTTTTCATTATATTTAGGATAAGCGCTTGAAAAAAATATTGTTTATTCTACTAATTTATTGAATCATACTTCAGGATTAGTTCAAAAAATACATAGAGATCAGAAGTTGATTAAATATTAACATTTTAATTTATAACTAAAACTATATTATTATTTTTATATATAACTTATCATGCCTAATTATTATTTTATATAAATAAATATCACAATATTTAAAGTAGTTTTAAATATATCAAAAATATAACATTAATACCAATGAATTCTATAGGTATATAATCATTCAGTAAATTATCCCTCATAAAGTGATATCTTATATAAATATGTTTTATTCTAGAATATGATATTGGATTATTCAAAAAATTTATTGCACATTTATAATAAAACAATTCAGGGACATTTTTGGATTTATATCCATAGTCTATTAATGTATGTTTTATCTATATAATCCATTCACAATATCTACTGTAGCCATGTATTCATCTTCATTCATGGATAATACGATAGGGTTATGCTTCATATAACACCACGATTCTAGAAACATTCCCAAATAGTGACATGTTTAATAATTTATTTTTATATCTAATTTTCTACCAAAAAATCTTCATCTGGATAACTAGACAAATAAAATTATAGTCATACCATGTGAAAAATAATAAGTTTTTTGTATTTTGATTTATTTAAAAATTATTTTCAGAGCTCATATATATGAAACTTTGGGGTCTTCTTATAATAATGAATACATGTACTCACACTGAATTTTATAATAGGAATAATATTTTTTATGTGTAGTAATCATCCCATAATACCTCTATGGATGGATGAATCATCTAATTTCCTAGTTTAAACAAAATCCATCTTACAACTAGTACTCAAGGGTGTGTCTCTAACATTAGTAATATCAATTCAAATACATTTTATATGTTCTTAGGTGTAAATTAATTGATTTATAATATTGATTTACTATTAAAAAAAATTTACAATCTTTGAATGAATTGATTTTCACCCATAAAACTCATATCAAATTCACCTTGCATCATAATTATAATTCATTAGAGAAATATTTTCTTGGTCATCCACAAATAAAATTATCAACATTAATTTTTATCGTTAATACATATTTTGATATTATTTTCATAAATAATATATAGTTATATGTACCTTAAGAAAAATATTTTGGAATTTTAAATGATATGTTACCATCATATAATGCCCTAGGAGCTTGTTTTAAATCATATAAATATTTTTTTAAATTGAAAAAATTGATTTGAAAAATGGGTGTTATTAAATCTTAGGGGTTATTCCACAAAACATCCCCAGCAATATAACCATTTAAGAAATCATTTCTGAAATACATTTCATATAATTCCAAATCCAAATGTATTTAGTTGGAAATAAAAATCCAGATGGCTTTTTTTTATACCGGTGTAATGGTTTCCTCATTATCAATTAAATCTTATTGATGATAAATTTGTGCAACCAATCTATATTTTTTCTGACTATTATTCCTGAATCATTAACCGTAATCTAAAACACCCATTTTGTGCTAAAAGATAAGTAGTATTTCAGGGTTTTAACTTCTTCCCGGAATCTATTTCCTTAAAAAAATTACATCGTCTTTCATATAAATTTTCCAATATTAATTATTTATTTAATCACTGATATTCCTAGGTTGAATATGTGACATGAATTCTTTTTTTTAACTTGATTTCTTAGAGAAGCACTATTTTATGTTCCTTCTTCTAGGTCACCTAAATCACCATCTACATGATTTTATCTATGAGCCTTAATAGACATTGGAATATAAGTTCTTGAAAAAAAATTCTCATATATTGATTTAGGTTTATGTAGTCCATCATATGTGGGTGAGTTCATTATAGGAGGTCTAGAAGAATATTCACCTTGTTTAATATTTACTTTTAAACTAGAAAGGTATTCCTCAAAATTCACTAAAGTGGTCTTCAAATGAACCAGGTATATTTCATAATATTTTAATTAGGAATATTTTTTCATAATCATAGTCCTTTGATTAATCACCATATATTATTTACTTGTTGTATAATATCAATGGAAATTTCCTTCGACACTCAGGGAAGAATTTTTTTCTAAATTCCCATTTGTAGTGATTATAAAGACATCACAAAAAAACAGTATAGTAACTATCCTTTTTTTCTAGAACTACATAATTCATAAAGGTCCCTCTTTATGGCCAATCTAAATAAAATAATTTTAATTATATTGTATTGTAAATTTTCAGCTTCTTCCAAAAATTAAATAGTTAAATCATACTCAATGAGGATGATCTAAGAACTTTCTTGAATTGTTATATTTGTTCACTCTAAAATAATTTTATGATGTGGGATCCTATGTAAAGACCCGGAAATTTCAAGGAATTTTTTTTTGTTAATTTTCTTTGGAATTTTATGAGTCCGCAGTTTCTGACGGCACCTGATTCTGAGGCCCGGAGTGCCCGAAATTAATTTCCGAAGTTTGGCTCGGGTACGTTCAGTGAACGAACGAGCGGGAATTCCTAACTTTTGATCCGGTGCTCGGAATTGAAATCCGAGGGCACCGATGAACTCGCAGCGCCGATATTCGCTTAAAGAGACCTTTTCGGGAGTTGCGTTTGTTGCGGGTTGAAAGATAAGTTTTGGGGTTTTCAGTTGAGTTAAATAAAATTTGTGTAAGACAAATTTTATTTTTAGTTTGTTAAAACCTACCAAAGGGGGTTGAAAGTGGGACCCACACCCACTTAACCTCCCTTGGGAGGATTAAGTGTGGTGGGGCCCACACGAAACCCTAGACTTTTCAAGTTCCCTTAACCCCCTCTTTATTGGCTTAAGTTACTTAATTAATTATGGGAGTTAAACCCTTTTTGAATTTCAAACTTTTGAAATTCTTATGTGTTTTGTAATAATAAAATAAGATGTTATCTTATTTTATGTTGGGTTGTTTGTTTGTCTCCTTGAGAGCTTTTGGAGAGCTTCCTCTTCATCTTCAAGCTCTGACGAAGAACGAAGAACGCTCAAACACCGACGAAGAACGACGCCTCTCTTCTTCGTCCTCGGTGTCAACAAGAGGGAACGCCGCTTCCTCCTCGGACCTTTTTCGTCAGCAAACGAAGATCCGCCAACGACGTGTCTCTTCGAGCATATCTCTTCGTCAACGGATTTGACGAACGACGACCGCGATGCCGACGATGTCTTCTTCCGTGACGACCGACCTCCGTGATGTCCGATCTCCGCGACGCTCGTCCTTCGCGGATCGTTGACGAGCTCCGCGAACTTCCTTCGAGGAAGGGGTTGTTGATTCATTACTTATTTATTCCATTTCTTGAACGAGGATCTCGCATGTCTAACTTGAAGCTTGAATGTTTAAGTTGAGTTATTTATTTTAACGTGAGGGGGGCTGGACCGCATGAACACGGCCGAACCCCCCTCCATCGTTCATGTTTATTCATGCGGGTGGAAGCAAGTGGCGTGGTGCCGTCGCACCACGCGGATGATCGTACAAATAATTTACGAGGCGCCGTCGCGCTACGTCAAGGAAAAATCCTCAAGAACGCGACGCCGTCGCGCCGCGTTGAAAAGAATCATGGCACAGCGAAAGGGGCGCGGTTCCGTCGCACCGCGCCGGACGACGAACACCGCGGCCGGTTCCGGGCCGCGGCGGGACGAGAAGACCGCGGCCGGTTCCGGGCCGCGGCGGAAGAGGAGACCGGCGGCCGGGCCGCTGGCGTCGGAAGTCGAAGGCGGGACCGGAATTTCCTGTCCCGTTGGTAAAAACCGGCCGGCCAGCTGGCCGGCCGGATGACATAAAACCGGGGGAATAAATCCCCCGGCCGGTTCAACAAAACCCCCCTCTTAAAGAGGGGGCGGTTCTTTAAAGGAGGGGGGGGGGGGCAGCAGCCCCCCGGTTCGTTTCCAGCCGGCCCCCACATGTGGGGGCCGTTTCCTTCAAATGGCGCGGCACAAGGCCGCGCCGCTTAATCAATCCGCGGGGGTTTGATCCCCCCGCACGGCCTCCCTGCGGCGCCGGCCGCCACGCCACCGCGGCCCGCCGCGCCGCCGCGCCGCCGCCGTCCGCCGCCGCCGGCTGCCGCTGCCGGCCACCGCGCCGCCCAGGGGGGGGGGGGGGTCGGGCCGGGTCGGCCCGGACCCGGATCCCCCTGTTTCGAACTAGAATTGGTTTTTGGCCCATAACTTGAGCCTCAGACCTCCGAATGACGAACCGTCTGCGGAAACGCGATCCTTGGATCGAGACGGTCGTTTCGGTATATCGCACACAAGGTTTCGTTTTAACTTGTGTTCGTCCGGGTTGGTTCGTTCACGAAACCAACCGGGCCTTCGGAGCGGAAACGCTCATATCTTGAGCAACGAACGTCCGATTGACGCGCCGTCAGTCGCGTTGTGTTCCTCTTAGTGAGACGGATCTTTTGGGATACACCTCCCGAGGTTTGGACGCAGGTGGAGTACGGCCGGGTTGGTTCGTTCACGAAACCAACCGGGCCCTCGGAGCGGAAACGCTCATATCTTGAGTTCCGGACGTCCGATTGACGTGCCATCGACTTTGATGGAATCCTCTAAGTGAGACAGAACTTTTGGCATACTCCGCCCGAGGTTTGGATGCAGGTGGAGTACGGTCGGGTTGGTTTTGCCTTAAAAACCAACCGGGCCCCGGGAACGAAAATGCCAATATCTCTCAGACCGGGCGTCCGATCGACGCGCCGTCTGTTGCGTTAAGTTCCTGTTGACGATACAGAACTTTTGGATACATCAACTCTGGACTTTGAGTCAGTTGATGTATCAGCCTCTCGGCTCGTGGAGCGGATCCTCCGAATGAGCTTGCTGTGTGCGGAGACCCTAGTGCTGGCTGCGACTGTTACTGTGACTTCTACTACTACTACTGCTACTGTGACTGCGACGACGACAGTACAGAGATCCTGTGTGGATTCGACGACGACGACTACAGCACTCAGCGATCCTACGTGGAACAGTGCTACCGAACCTGTGTGAGCTGAATCTTCTGTTTACCTTGGGCGGTGTAGCGCTTGGGTGTAGCGGCGGACCCGTGGTACTTGACAGTGGTGGTGCGCTTGGATGCAGCAGCAGACCCTTGGCGGTGGAGCGCTTGGTTGTAGCGGCGGACCCGCGATACTCTACGGAGTGTGTGTGCTTGGTTGTAGCGACAGACCCGCGACGGTGGAGACGTGCGTGCGGAGTACGGAGACCGTGTAGATGACTGAGACCTGACGACTGCTTGACCAACTCGACTTGGAGTGAGTCGACTAGCCCAGTGGACGGAGCGCCCGGTATTTGGCGGCAGACCCATGGCGGACGGAGCGCCTGGTAGTTGGCAGCAAACCCGCGGTACTCGACAGGAGGAGTACCTCAGTAGGCTATTTGGGTGAGCGCCCGGTATTTGGCAGCAGACCCTCAGCGGACGGAGCGCCCAGTAGTTGGCAGCAGACCCACGGTACTTGACAGGAGGAGTACTTCAGCAGTCTTAGGTTAGTGAGCAGTACCTCGGAGTCGTGACAGGACTACTGCACACTTCAGAGATGGGGTTCTTCAGCAGCTACGGTTTCGATAATAAAAATCCTGGTTTGAGCTGAGTCAATGATCTTTGTGTTTCCTCATGATTGAGATGGGTCGCATGATAACTTAGGTATATGTATGGGCATATACCTGGGTTATAGTTATCCGTTGATTTCATAAACTTGTTATAAACTGTGTCAACTTGTACTGTTATCCTGTGTGGATTTACTGTTTACTCTTCTTGTGGATTGGGTTGTTCTTGGACTCGGTGTTGGAGCCGAACAGAAATTGGTGACATAGGTATATGTATGGGCATATACCTAATCAATTCTGGATGTTACTTTGTGATTGTATCTTCTTGTGTTTTATCCTTTGTGGATTTCAGGAGACCTTCGGGGGGTCTCGGGGTCCCTACTGAGTAGCTTTTACTCACCCCTGCACGGGCTTTGCCCGCACTTCGTTGTGTTGGTTGCAGACGACAGACAGCGCTGACTGCGGTTGAGGCTTTCGGAGTAGGTCGGTACCCAGAGGAGGACCACTGAGCGGGACGTGCTCGGAGCGGACAGTTGGACCCGAGGAGTTGTGGAGCTATTTGTACCTACCCTTCAGGTAGGATCCGTGGTGGACGATCCAGGAGCTGAGCCATCTGTACCTACCCTTCAGGTAGGAATCGAGGAGGACGTCCCAGGAGCCGCTTGTACTTTCAGTTGCTGTTTTCCCTTTCGAGTTGTACTTTACTTTACAGTTGGGCTTGTATTTCGGGCCCCCTATACTTTTCTGCACTTTGTAGTTACTTTCCGCTTGCTGACTCTGTGGTGGTTGATTCTCATAAAGGCAATGCCTTCCCTGTTTACCGGGATTTTACGCCTTGGTGCTAGTCGCCAGCCCCTGGCCTATGGAAGGCGGGCTTGGGGTAGTCACGGCACGGGCCCCGAGGGCGGGTCGTGACAAATTGGTATCAGAGGAGTTCGGTTCTACCGCGAACTCTGATCTTTTCTATGTGAAGCAATAGTGTTTAGTGTATTGAGTGTGGTTATCAGTCCAGGGAGTCCAGTGTTGGTGCGGCGGCCGACGTATCCGTACACCAGGACCCTGACTTCTGATTTCCGACTTAATGCATGAAAACACTGATTGCGTGTGTGTTTCTCAAAAGGTTTAAAGTCAGCTCAAACCAGGTCAGCACACCAGGTATAAATCGTTGACCGTAACACAACTGTTCAGGATGTCACCATGCAGATAGTTAGCTGGAGTTCCGAGAGAATTCTCGATGATGGCCCACCGAGCAGCGAGATTCCGGTGCAGGGCCCCTTTTTCAGTGTTGGCACCTTCGGGTGGTGTACCAGCAGCACCACCACCCATTAGGCAACAGATGCCACTAGCTGACGGTGCACGCTAGCAGAGCGCGATGAACGAGTTCCAGCAGTAGAGGCCTCTGAGGATACGAGGCGAGACAGTTTTCCCAGGCAGCAGTGGACTGGATGGTGGCGGTTTCTAGAGTTCTACGCCTAGCTTGTATACTAGTAGAGCAGATGATGATCTTAGCTCCTATTGTTTCCAGTGAGTGACCATGAGGTTGGTCCTTATAGTAATGAGGCTTCGGTACGCGAACCGATACCTGGGATAGTACCTACGGGTAGTGTGCCAGCTATGTCACTACCTGTTGGTCAGCATACACTATCGGTGGTACCGGTAGCAGAGACTCACAGGCTTAGTGCCTTACATATGTTTTAGCACCAGATATCCCTCAAGTTTCGAAGTGAGCCTGTCTCGTAGGCGGCTGAGGACTGGCTTGAGGAGGTGGTTGTGAGTTTTCTGGAACTAATACAGCTTCGACAGTACGACATGTCGGAAGCAGAGCACTCAACGTGTCTTACCAATCAATCTTGGTACTCGTTGGTTACGTTGTGATCAGTTCTTTAGACTCGAACTTCTGAGCGAAGTGTGTCTAAAGGACATCCGAACCATTACTTTTCCTCTATGCATTCCTACCTATGCTAGGATGCTAGAGAGAACCTTTGTGGTTGTGAACGTTAGCAGTGAAAGGAAGGAAACTAGCGCCAGTCTCAGAGACTCGGGCATGTAAAATGTTTCAGGAGGAGGAAGTGCTAAGGACAGATGAATCTGCAGGGTAGCAGACGTGGAAGCGGAGCTTGGAGAGCAGCATGTGGTGGTGTACATTTCGACATGTTACGACCACCCGACTTAGTAGTCCCCGCCAGGCTCAGGGAGCAGGAGGGCTGGGGAGGAGAGTAGCTGCATTGCGGTCAAGGAGTGTGACCCAGGAGCTCTAAGAATGATTCGGGGTACGAATTATGTCTACTACGAGCTGCCATATCTATAGACATAAGAACCAATCATTCTACCCTTCCACGAATCATGTCCCAGACCTAGAGGTTCCGGGTAAGCCGTAGACTTGACCCTCACGTCTGGAGATACCTTTGGGAGGAGACTCGATAATCACGCTTATGCCGACGGTGTGATTTGACCTCGAGGCGAGAGTTTCGGTTGGAATCTCTTGGTGGCAGCGTAGAGGCCTTACGACGTTGATCTGGGTATGGTTTTGATTCACAAATCATACCCCGGTTGACTGTTTTAGGCAAACGTCGGAATGGGTTTTCCTTGGTCGGCGAAAAGGAAACCCTGGGCAGCACATGTTAAACTCAGGCATAAGAGGGTGTGGCCGATCACTCTTGAGTTGGTCAACCCTACCCTTGTGGCAGCAGGAGTTTTGAGTTTCAGTTCTAACCTAAAAAGGGAAACCTCTTGAGTTCGAGGGTGACGAACACGTTCTTATACGGTCTCACCCCGATGAGGTATCGGAGATGTGGCCGAGGCGGCATGTTATCTCCGAAGTTCGATGGACCCTTTTGATCTTCAGCAGCGTAGGCGAAGAGGTTTACCACTTGACCCTACCACCTCAGTCGCACCGGGTGCATAATGTCCACCACGTGTCTCAGCTGTGGATATACGTGTATGTTTCTTCACACGTCATCGACCCCGGGGAGTTGGACGTCGATGACAGGGCGACAAGCACAGAGGTTCTAGTAGAGATCGAGGATCGACATGAGCAGGATCTACGTGAACGGTTGCTTCCTCTGGGGTGCTTCTCGGGTAGCACGAGATCTTCAGGTGAGCATATGGGAGCGTAAAGCTCAGTTGCGTGCTCAGTACTGCTTGTTTCCCTTAAGTGTGAGTTGAAGCTTTACGGGGATGTAAATCCCTGAGGTGGGAGTAATGTAAATACCCGGAAATTTCAAGGAATTTTTTTTTGTTAATTTTCTTTGGAATTTTATGAGTCCGCAGTTTCTGACGGCACCTGATTCCGAGGCCCGGAGTGCCCGGAATTAATTTCCGAAGTTTGGCTCGGGTACGTTCAGTGAACGAACGAGTGGGAATTCTTAACATTTGATCTGGTGCTCGGAATTGAAATCCGAGGGCACCGATGAACTCGCAGCGCCGATATTCGCTTAAAGAGACCTTTTCGGGAGTTGCGTTTGTTGCGGGTTGAAAGATAAGTTTTGGGGTTTTCAGTTGAGTTAAATAAAATTTGTGTAAGACAAATTTTATATTTAGTTTGTTAAAACCTACCAAAGGGGGTTGAAAGTGGGACCCACACCCACTTAACCTCCCTTGGGAGGATTAAGTGTGGTGGGGCCCACACGAAACCCTAGACTTTTCAAGTTCCCTTAATCCCCTCTTTATTGGCTTAAGTTACTTAATTAATTATGGGAGTTAAACCCTTTTTGAATTTCAAACTTTTGAAATTCTTATGTGTTTTGTAATAATAAAATAAGATGTTATCTTATTTTATGTTGGGTTGTTTGTTTGTCTCCTTGAGAGCTTTTGGAGAGCTTCCTCTTCATCTTCAAGCTCTGACGAAGAACGAAGAACGCTCAAACACCGACGAAGAACGACGCCTCTCTTCTTCGTCCTCGGTGTCAACAAGAGGGAACACCGCTTCCACCTCGGACCTTCTTCGTCGGCAAACGAAGATCCGCCAACGACGTGTCTCTTCGGGCATATCTCTTCGTCAACGGATTTGACGAACGACGACCGCGATGCCGACGAGGTCTTCTTCCGTGATGACCGACCTCCGTGATGTCTGATCTCCGCGACGCTCGTCCTTCGCGGATCGTTGACGAGCTCCGCGAACTTCCTTCGAGGTAGGGGTTGTTGATTCATTACTTATTTATTCCATTTCTTGAACGTGGATCTCGCATGTCTAACTTGAAGCTTGAATGTTTATGTTGAGTTATTTATTTTAACGTGAGGGGGGCCGGACCGCATGAACACGGCCGAACCCCCCTCCATCGTTCATGTTTATTCATGCGGGTGGAAGCAAGTGGCGTGGTGTCGTCGCACCACGCGGATGACCGTACAAATAATTTACGCGGCGCCGTCGCGCTACGTCAAGGAAAAATCCTCAAGAACGCGACGCCGTCGCGCCGCGTTCAAAAGAATCATGGCACGGCGAAAGGGGCGCGGTGTCGTCGCACCGCGCCGGACGACGAACACCGCGGCCGGTTCCGGGCCGCGGCGGGACGAGAAGACCGCGGCCGGTTCCGGGCCGCGGCGGAAGAGGAGACCGGCGGCCGGGCCGCCGGCGTCGGAAGTCGAAGGCGGGACCAGAATTTCCGGTCCCGTTGGTAAAAACCGGCCGGCCAGCTGGCCGGCCGAATGACATAAAACCGGGGGAATAAATCCCCCGGCCGGTTCAACAAAACCCCCCTCTTAAAGAGGGGGGCAGTTCTTTAAAGGAGGGGGGGGGGGGCAGCAGCCCCCCGGTTCGTTTCCAGCCGGCCCCCACATGCGGGGGCCGTTTCCTTCAAATGGCGCGGCACAAGGCCGCGCCGCCTAATCAATCCGCGGGGGTTTGATCCCCCCCGCACGGCCTCCATGCGGCGCCAGCCGCCTACCCACCGCGGCCCGCCGCGCCGCCGCGCCGCCGGGCCGCCGCGCCGCCGCCGGCCGCTGCGCCGCCCAGGGGGGGGGGGGGGGGTCGGGCCGGGTCGGCTCGGACCCGGATCCCCCCGTTTCGAACCAGAATTGGTTTTTGGCCCATAACATGAGCCTCGGACCTCCGAATGACGAACCGTCTGCGGAAACGCGATCCTTGGATCGAGACGGTCGTTTCGGTATATCGCACTCAAGGTTTCGATTTACTTTGAGTTCGGCCGGGTTGGTTCGTTCACGAAACCAACCGGGCCTTCGGAGCGGAAACGCTCATATCTTGAGCTACGAACGTCCGATTGACGCGCCGTCAGTCGCGTTGTGTTCCTCTTAGTGAGACGGATCTTTTGGTATACTCCGCCCGAGGTTTGGACGCAGGTGGAGTACGGCCGGGTTGGTTCGTTCACGAAACCAATCGGGCCCTCGGAGCGGAAACACTCATATCTTGAGTTCCGGACGTCCGATTGACGTGCCGTCGACTTTGATGGAATCCTCTAAGTGAGATAGATCTTTTGGCATACTCCGCCCGAGGTTTGGACGCAGGTGGAGTACGGTCGGGTTGGTTTTTCCTTAAAAACCAACCGGGCCCTGGGAACGAAAATGCCAATATCTCTCAGAACGGGCGTCCGATCGACGCGCCGTCTGTTGCGTTAAGTTCCTGTTGACGATACGGAACTTTTGGATACATCAACTCTGGACTTTGAGTCAGTTGATGTATCAGCCTCTCGGCTCGTGGAGCGGATCCTCCGAACGAGCTTGCTGTGTGCGGAGACCCTAGTGCTGGCTGCGACTGTTACTGTGACTTCTACTACTACTAATGCTACTGTGATTGCGACGACGACAGTACAGAGATCCTGTGTGGATTCGACGACGACGACTACAGCACTCAGCGATCCTACGTGGAACAGTGCTACCGAACCTGTGTGAGCTGAATCTTCTGTTTACCTTGGGCGGTGTAGCGCTTGGGTGTAGCGGCGGACCCGTGGTACTTGACAGTGGTGGTGCGCTTGGATGCAGCAGCAGACCCTTGGCGGTGGAGCTCTTGGTTGTAGAGGCGGACCCGCGATACTCTACGGAGTGTGTGCGCTTGGTTGTAGCGACAGACCCGCGACGGTGGAGACATGCGTGCGGAGTACGGAGACCGTGTAGATGACTGAGACCTGACGACTGCTTGACCAACTCGACTTGGAGTGAGTCGACTAGCCCAGTGGACGGAGCGCCCGATATTTGGCGGCAGACCCACGGCGGACGGAGCGCCTGGTAGTTGGCAGCAAACCCGCGGTACTCGACAGGAGGAGTACCTCAGTAGGCTATTTGGGTGAGCGCCCGGTATTTGGCAGCAGACCCTCAGCGGACGGAGCGCCCGGTAGTTGGCAGCAGACCCGCGGTACTCGACAGGAGGAGTACTTCAGCAGTCTTAGGTTAGTGAGCAGTACCTCGGAGTCGTGACAGGAATACTGCACACTTCAGAGACGGGGCTCTTCAGCAGCTACGGTTTCGATAATAAAAATCCCGGTTTGAGCTGAGTCAATGATCTTTGTGTTTCCTCATGATTGAGATGGGTCACATGATAACTTAGGTATATGTATGGGCATATACCTGGGTTATAGTTATCCGTTGATTTCATAAACTTGTTATAAACTGTGTGAACTTGTACTGTTATCCTGTGTGGATTTACTGTTTACTCTTCTTGTGGATTGGGTTGTTCTTGGACTCGGTGTTGGAGCCGAACAGAAATTGGTGACATAGGTATATGTATGGGCATATACCTAATCAATTCTGGATGTTACTTTGTGATTGTATCTTCTTGTGGTTTATCCTTTGTGGATTTCAGAGACCTTCGGGGGGTCTCGGGGTCCCTACTGAGTAGCTTTTACTCACCCCTGCACGGGCTTTGCCCGCACTTCGTTGTGTTGGTTGCAGACGACAGACAGCGCTGACTGCGGTTGAGGCTTTCGGAGTAGGTCGGTACCCGGAGGAGGACCACTGAGCGGGACGAGCTCGGAGCGGACAGTTGGACCCGAGGAGTTGTGGAGCTATCTGTACCTACCCTTCAGGTAGGATCCGTGGTGGACGATCCAGGAGCTGAGCCATCTGTACCTACCCTTCAGGTAGGAATCGAGGAGGACGTCCCAGGAGCCGCTTGTACTTTCAGTTGCTGTTTTCCCTTTCGAGTTGTACTTTACTTTACAGTTGGGCTTGTATTTCAGGCCCCCTATACTTTTCTGCACATTGTAGTTACTTTCCGCTTGCTGACTCTGTGGTGGTTGTTTCTCATAAAGGCAATTCCTTCCCTGTTTACCGGGATTTTACGCCTTTGTGCTAGTCGCCAGCCCCTGGCCTATGGAAGGCGGGCTTGGGGTAGTCACGGCACGGGCCCCGAGGGCGGGTCGTGACATCCTAGGTGTACAAAAGTTATTATTATATGAAATATTTTATAATAATTATTCAAGTTCTTGATTTTGAATAGATTCCTCAGGTCTAATATCAGCCTAATGTATTTTCCAAACAAGAATGTCAAATATTTCCCCAATACTATGACTACCCAAGAACTAGCTCCACAAGACACACATCAAGTTTTTATTAATACAATTGAGTTAATGTTGGGTCAAATGGAAGCCATGGAATTCTGGTGCACACCAATATAGCTGGAATGGTACCCTTACCAAGATTGGGTGAGTAACAATATACTGCCTTCAAATTTCGGGTGCCCTGTGTTCCCAATATTCAATGGATTGGGTGACCTGGAACAAAATCTAACTCACTATGCATATTATTATTATCCCATGAAGGGAAACTATAAGAAACAAGAAGCAATGATACTCAAATTCTTTGTGTGAACTCTACAATGGTAACTATTTTTATGGTACACCAATTTTCTATCTCAATTGATAATAGTATGGGAGGATCTAAATCATAAATTCATTTTCTTGTTCATCTCAACATTTCCAAATACAATATTCTACAGCCTCTCAATTAACAAATAGTTGGGAAATGATAGTGTCTCATACATTATTTCCAAATGGAATGGTCTGACATACTCATTGAACTGGACTCTACCACCATCCCCCCTCATGACAATATGATTTATATGTTCATTAATACCCTCTACGATGTGATATGAACACCACTCATCTAAGTGTAATAAACATTTTGTTTTCGTTATTTTCTTCCATTTATAAAATAATTGAAGAAAATATACCACCAACTATGATCAAGCCTCAGGTAGCCCCACTGGTTCTAAAAAAATGAAGGGGAAAAACTAAAGTGGACTCCATCATGTTTATGCCATCCCCCATGCCAAATCCAGTTCCAAGGCCTACATCTTATCATACAGTGACCCTTGGTCATCAAAAATAACCCCCACCATGACAAGAATATAAGATATGAACCATGGAAATCAAATTCAAGGATCTAAGTTATAATGTTTGATCATTCCAATATTATATGATCTATAGTGATTCTATAGCCTTTATGATATATAATTCACTCTAGCTACCAAATCTAGAATCAGATGATGAGGGTAGTATCTTTGACCTTCCATATTATTGTCCCATACACCAGATAATGGGACACAGTATCCAATAATTTTTCATACTAAATGGCATCCTGTAGATAATTATAGATTAAAGGAAAGTCAAAATGGGACCATTGCTAGCACAGGTGGCATAGGTTTCCACCACCAACCCGGACGAAGGAGATGATTGACTAGAGGTTGTTAGCAAGAGAGTAAAAAAATTATAGTTGGATGAATTAAAATACAATAATCTAAACTCATATTATTCATTGATCATGGTTTAAATAGTCAACTATGCCACCGATTTCTTCTAGTGCATCACAACCAACATCCTCGGCCCCACAACCCACTAGAATCAGACTGTGAAAAAATCATCATGAACAAAAAGAAAAGGAGAATGTGTAAGGAGTTAAACTTGTGTCATGGGAAAAGGAAACATTGACCCTGTTATATTTATTCCATTATATCTAAATGTATGGGGACTGACCCAAAAAATAACACCACCCTATGTAGTCAGTTTGATAGAGTCATCATTAGATGATTAGTTGATATTTGGCCCCATTAATTTCATTACCTTAATGGATCCCTTCTCTGAATATGAGTATGGATATGAACTCGAGTATGCCACCCACAATCAAGTAATATGGTGAAGAGGCTACAGAAGCCCTGGGTACCAAGTAAGGTGCAACCAATGCAGAAGTCAAATATTTTTGTATACTCCTTAAATTGTCAATGTTACAAAAACCCACGAAAAATACCTTTAGTGGACCCAACTGGAAAAAGTAAATACACATAAATCTATCTAAATAATCTCTGATCCGATCAAGCTGGAATATCAATCAAGGGATCATGAATCCAATTTCCATCAGTGTGTGGGAGGATTTTCCCAACCCTACCCACAATGAACAGAATCATCTACAGATGATGTCTCAGGATCCAAACCATTTATGCCCAATACTATACCACTAAGGTGCATATAAAAAAGAGTCCCTCCATTGGGAATAATCAACCATTAAGATAGAAGAATGATATTCTGAAACAAATTCCACTGGTACCATCCAAACTATCGATCCTAAATTCCTATAGTTTGTCGACCAATATTATGGAGGGACTCATAGAGGCTCTTTTGATTCCCAAGGAGTTTGAATCCATAGTGTCTTCAAACAATGTCTATAAAATAGAGACTTATCTTGTATTATTTCATATGGTTATTTCCTTTAAAAAATAAATATTAACACTCCATTATATAGGGATAGATCTGGCAATTGAATGTGTCTGATAAGATAAATGGTGTTGATGTCCAAACTAGTTTTCATTTAAAATGGATCCATATTTAATCATAGTCAAGTGAGAACACTTCACTAGATAATATACAATAAGGATTATATAGAACCTTCCTCAAAAACTATTCAAGGATGTAAACGAACCGATCTGAATCCATTGGTCAAAATCATGATCAAAACTCAGTTCAGACACTATGTGGATGAATAGGAATTTGTGGGTTTATGGAAAAAACACAGCCTTCAATGTCTTACTAGGAAGGCCATGGTTGATTCCACACAAGGTGATTCCTTCATCATACCATCAATTCATCAGATAAAGGCTTAATGGACAAAACCAAACAGTATTCTCTGATAAGGACCTATTATAATCTTATGTGTCACATTATATTGAAATAAAAATATATGATTGGAAATTGAAGAGACCCTCAGAAAATGGTATTGATTGGGTCACAACCCCAAAAAAATTTAAAATAATTTCATATAGCACCTTTAAACTACTTGGTGAAGAATAATTATTTACCATTAATCATGTTGGGTGTATGATTTGATTTTCATATGCATGTTTTATGGTCCATATCATTTCATTCATGACCACATAGTCTAACGGAACTGATGAATCTATTGAACCCCAAGATAGTGGTGAATGATCAAATAAAAATTCCCTTAATCCATCTTCAGATCACCAAGAAAGCCCTACCCCACCCACTATGGTAGTATAGGAAGAACCCAATCGTCCATCCCTCACTCTATTCTCTATATAAAATCACCTTATGTCATACTGGTTAGAAGAATTAGGTTCATCCTCTGAATACAATGATCTCGACTCTTCTATCATCTCTGAAGTGGTTATCTCATGAATTATTTTACCATCATAATAAGATGAAGAATTTTAAGAGGTGTAAAGGGAATATGAAGAAACACATAGGTATTCCCCTATAGTTTTTAGGATGGAATCTCTACCACCATCGGTAAACTCATGTAAATAAATTTGGGTGTGGAATAAGATCCATAACCCAACTTGAATACTGCAGCCATTTATTCTTAATAGAAAGAGATATAGACCACCTTCATAGGAAGGAATCGATATTTTTTTATCTTGGAACAACATAAAAATGACATTCCTTGACCTCGAGGTTTCTACTCACCACTTGGGCCTACCAAAAGTTCATTAGGTCAATAAATAATAACCCTGAAGGAAACACCCAATGCGTTCTAACAAAATAGACGTTGAAGCTAACAAGATCATCAGAGCCAACATAATCTAGGAGTTACAATATCCAAAGATGATAGAAAATATAGTCCCTCTAAAAATTATGATCATAAAAATTAGGGTCTACATAAATTTTATAAATTTAAATCATGATGAACCAAAAGATGATTTCTTGGTCTTGATCACAGAATTACAAGACGATGTAGTTGTTTGATATCAGTATCTCTCATTCATGGATGACTATTGAGGATACAACCAAATTTTAATGGCCCATGAAGATAAAGAATCCAATGCCTTCCGGTCCCCCATGGAGTATTTTTATTTCAATTAATTCCCATTGGATTTTATAATGATGGCACCAAATGTCATTTTTTCATACATCGCATCTTCAAAACTGTCATGGTAATGTTTGTTGAATGATATAATGATGACTGGGTTATCAAATCATGACAATGCTCATACAACATTTTAGATCTTGAAATTGTCTTCAGAAATCTGTGACACCACATCTTGAATATGAACCCCTTAAAATGTACTTTAGGTATTAGATCTTGGATGTTTCTCAGATTCATTGTATTCCATTATGGCATCAAAGTATACCTATAGGAGAAATCTAATATTGTTGGAATGAAACTTCCTAGAAACCTCACTATGTTAAGAGTATATCAAGGTAACATGCCCTACATTCATTTCTTCATATCCAAACTTGGTGGTAAATGTTTTCTCTTTACAAAATTGATGAAAAAAGGGGTTTCATATCAATATACTAAGGATTTTCAAGAAGAATATTCAAGTGTCAAGAAATATATATTTATCCTGCTAGTGCTAATGTCCCCTAATGATGTAAGACCACACATTTTTTATGTGACTATCCTGGAGAATTAAATAGGTTCCTTCCATGCACAAAAAACAATAATATTGAAAAAATACTTTATTATCTCATCCCAACCATGATGAATTTTGATACATATTTCTCATATGTTATGAAAAGACGTTTGGTGGTAATATTTGATGTTCAAAAATTGAGTCACTACCTACCACATCATGAGGTCAACATTTCATCTCAAAGCAACCCAATCAAATAAATTCTCATCCATACAATGTCAAATGGACACCTATCAAGGGTATTGATCATCCTGTAGCAGTTTCACATACTGTTTGTGCTTGTGCAAGCTGTCAATGTCATGGAAATTATAGATTCTGTCATAGAGAAACACTCACATGAAATGACATAATAAGTCACCGAACTATAGGATGAAGAGATTTTATTTGTTTAAGAGGGCCCCATGATCAAAGAGAATGATTTTGATGTTGAATCTAGAATCCAAACATGAAAATGGATGGAAGAACCTAAGATCAATAAATTGGTTCTGGGAGTTGTAATCATATATCTGTCTATGGTATTACTTCCTTACTCATCCCTTATATCATAGGTGTTCATGGAAAATGAATTAGAAAATCTCACACTTATTGCAGAGAAAGAGTTGTAACATTAACATGTAAAATAGTTGAAGATAAATATCGATCTGAAACTAGTCATCAAGAAGGTTAACGACGATTACATTATCAAAAATGAAGTAATAATCCCCTTATTAGAACATGTATAATGTCTAATGGTAGAATTTAATTTGAACAAAATAGTGACTCATTTCCCCTAATCACAAAATTCCTATTCAAATACATTGGAAAATATAGCCACAACCCTGGATGATCGTGAAGGTGATGAAACTGTCATCAACATTGCACACTGTCAGATAGTTACATTATTCCTTCAGGCCAATATGGAATAAATAAATTTGAATACCCTTGTCCCTAAGCCATATGGTCTTACCACTATCTTCATGACACCCATTTTGGACAAACATAAAAATGTAGATATCCCACCTGATAAGGATGGAAGGGCTAAAATATAGATTGGAGAAATTAACATTGTTTTGTATGATTGAACAAGTCAAAAAAAATTCATCTACAAATGGTGAATTTATGGTGTCATTATTAGGTGAATTGATGGGGAAGAGATCACTATTTTCATGAAATAAGTGCACACTGGTTCATGTGGTTCCCACTAATTAGGAACTTAGAGTTCCCAAGAAAAATTCAAGACTTGGATACAGCTTTCCCACTATAATGCAGGATTGCACTAAATTCCCCAAGAAGTTTCATTCCATCTAGGTTTATGCTAATTTCATCAAGAGACCCTGGGAGTTACATCATAGTGCTAGCTACTCTTTCCCATTTTCTATATGGTGAAAGGCTATTGTTAGACAATATCCTCCCACTACGGCCAATAAATTCATGTATATTATCACAGAAATTGAATTATTTTCTAAATTAAAACAATCCAATCCCCTTAAATAGGTTGAAGTAAGAAAAATTGGCTACATCATTAAAGACATCATCATCACTATTTTTGGTGTCCATCATACAATACGGATGGGAAATGACACCAATTTTCATTCTACTGAAATTGGGAAACTATATTAGGAGTATGCCCTCAAGACCAACCATTCTTCTTGCTACTATACACCAGCTAAAAAGAATATAGAAGCCTTAAACAAGATTGTATCCACTATAATACCTAATATGGTATTTAAATATTACATTTCTTGTCTAGAAACTTCTTCCATGATTTGTGGTCCAACCGACCCATGACCCACACTACCACTCATCCAACCCCATACTCATTAGTATGTGGGATAGATGCAGTTCTACCCATGAGGGTGAAATTGAACTCACTATACATTTCCATCTGTGATCAAATATACATTGATGAGGAATCACATAAATGTGTAGAGGAGATAGAGGGACACAATGAAAAGGGATTGAATACCTTGATCTATTATGATGTTCACGAAATCTCAATAACATGAGCCTTTAGAAAAAGGTTCTCCTTTGGACATTCTTTGATGGAGAGGTGGTGTTGGTCATTAGGACTCTGATGATACTTAGAAATTAGCCTCCATATATGACACAAAATGGGATGGACTATATCTCATACATAAGGTCTATTCTAATGAAGGTATTCCATAATTTCAAGGGATGGGAAGCTCACCACAGCTCCTACTAATGCAAGCTTGGTGATGAAATTTTTCCAAACATTACACGTCATTCATCCTGGTTTCATGATATTAAAATGAAATATTCAATTTCCTTTCGACATGATGTTAAAATTCATGAAACCCGACGTCCCAACCATATGATTTGAAACTCTATGGAGTTTTTCCTTATCTCATGACATTATATTGCAAGATGCAACATCATTACCCCAAGATAATGAATTGTACACATGATCCGAACACTATAACATTAAACTAGACACCCAATTTCATCAATATATACTTAAAACTATATTCCATCCTCCTCAAAAGTGCATACGTAGTTTATAGATTTCCATGGTCCTCAATCACGTTGGGTTTTTTATGTTACAAAATAACTCATCCCACCCCCTTCTTGGAAGGCTAACTACCCTAGTTTAGACTCTATGATCATCAAATTTGAATTATCATACACTATATATGATGTTAAACATCATGGGGGTCATTGTTTCATCCAACAATTCACTACACATGATCCAAATATTTGTAGGAGAAAGATGAAAATGACTCTATTACATAATAATATCTAGATCCATGTAGGATGTCTCATTCCCTAAAACTATGTGTGGATTCATTCTTACACAGGATAGATAAATAGTGACACCCATGTTTATATTTCTAGGCCAACCATGATCAAAATGATAAATCCACTCATCTATGTATGGTTTAGAAATTCATGGAGAATTTCCATCTAGAACTATGTGTGGGTTTATTCTTTTCCTCACATGACACATAGTGATTCCTAGAATCTGTTTATGGGGCCCATATAAAAATTTCCATCCATCCATTGGATGATATTCATACTATATTTTGTCAAATTTATCTTTCACATCAGTATTAAGTCTCTTACCAGTCAATAAAATTATCATTATCATAGTTTTACCATCTATGTCCTCATTGTACACCATTAAACTACATGGTGCAACGGTTTATTCACCTGAGAGGACAACACCAATGGAATCAATCACCTACCATAAAACATTCAATAACTATGTATGGATTAATTACTACTATTGTAAGAAACATAATAATGCCCAAATTTCATAAATTATGTCAAGCCTACACTACAAAAATTCCCCCTCACAATGTGTTTTCCAAACACATAAAGGGTATTTTCTTTTAAAAAACTATGTGTGGATTGATTCCCATTTACATGGGATATGTAGAGATACCCAATCATACTTTCTTTAGTAATATCCTCAAATCTATTCATCCTTATTGCCTCATAGCATGATTTCCATACAATACTATGTGTTTTTTTATATGGCCTCTTATGTACTCATTTTTTTCACGTCATAATGGTTGCACGTTGAACCTCCCATTGGAATAATTATTGTCCCTTCATCATTAAAACATGATGTTAAATTAACATACTATTTTCCTCATTGCATTTTGATAAAATACATGGTGGAATGATTCTTCCCTCAATATTAAGGATATCACCACTAACATCGCTCATTCAACACATCATGTTCAAAAAATCCTGCATCTTTATGTATGAGACAAATCTATATGGAGATCCACCTTTATCAGGAACAATTAATGGCTTGATTACTTTTATTCCATGATACATAGTGATTCCTAGAAACTATGTCTTTGGACTAGCAGCATGATCTAGGAAAAATTCTAGCCATTATTACATATCAGAACCGTATAAAAAAAAATTTTGGGAACCACATATGGCTTCATTCAAACATGTGAAAGATATGAATCAATGATAATATTTATATTCCTAGTCAAATCTACCACAACTGTTAAAGGCCCATGTCTAATTTTCCATAACCTTTATGTGGATGAATAATTCCTTTTCAACCCTTGTTTCCCACACACAACACATCTTATGTGGTATTAGTAGGTTCAACATGTGATTCCCCACATGACCGATGTATATCAATCCATATCCGTATTTCTATGGTCGTTATATCAAGAACATAAAAGGCAGACAAATTTCCTTGAATCGTATAATTAAACTCTAGGGTTCCTCAAGAACTATGCATGTCTTGAATATCATTCCAATGAGATACATATTGACTCCAAGAACCTATGTCCGAGGTCCAACTTCTATATTTGGATAAAATTCCACCACTATATACGAATCATACCCGCATAGAAAATTCCATTTCATAACTATGTATGAATTGATTCCAACATGTGTGGGATATGTACTGATTCCCATATTTATATTCCTAGGCTCATCCACCAAAAAAATTAAAGGCCTATATATTTTTTTCCATCAAATCTATATGGTTGAATGAATCCTTGTTTCCTCGTGATTCCCACACCAATAACTGCTTACATGGGATTGGGAGGTTAGGCATGGGATTCCACAAATGACCAAGGTATATCAATCCATATCAAGGTTTTCATATACTAATTAGAAAGACCATAAAGGCACCAAATATTCCATACCACAGGAAACTAAACTATAGTGTGACTCAAGAACAAAGTATGGCTTCATTTTCATTCCAATGAGATGTGTAGTGATGTCTATACCTTGTTCCATAGTCCCATACATAGAGAAATGAAGTGATAATTTTCCATGTATCCTACATGAAAATTTGATTAGGATATTTTAATTTCATGTACCTCATTCATTGATCCATTATTGTAACAAAAATCCCCCCCTACATATTAGTTATATCTATGCTGTGAGTTTCCAACTCCATGAAGAATCATGGTCTGAATGTTTCTTACATGACTAGACACATCCTTTCTATTCATAAAACACTATGTCCCATACGATTTTAGATCTTCATAAACCTCCCCATCGATCACAAGTAAAGAGACTTTATCTGGAGGAAACCTCTTCTTGGAAATGCATAAAATTCCCTGTTTTTCTATACACTAGTTTCCCACAAAATTGGAATATCATATAGTGAAAAATTCTACCTCATGATAGTTTTTCCTACCTCTATATGACTTAACATATTCAATTCCCTATATAATTTCTACGTATCCATGAAAACCAAGAATTTGTTTTTACACATTCATTCCCCCTCACAATCAAGGAATTTTAGAACATCCTAACCCAATTGATCACTTTTTAATCATTGTATTTATAACATTTGGTCCATACTATATCAACTTAAACTACAAGACCCCAAATTTTCCCAATCACATGATGTTAAATTTCATGGCCCATGTCCTTGTCACATGACACTGCACTAAATGATAATAATAACTATGTATGGATTGATTAATATTAGTGAGGGATAAGTAGTGATAACAGAACCTCATACTTTTAGTCTATCCCTAAAATAAAAAATGTTCCTACATTTCATGTTTATAGGTTAGACCTAAACACAAAACATCATGACACGACAATCAATTTTTTCTGACATGTTTATATTCCTGAAATAGATCTACGTATTTGAGTTGAATATGAGCCATTCCCCACTGGTGAGAACAAAAAAAATCCTGACCAAAATGATTAACCCAGACCGAATTAGAATATTTCTTTACCATAAGACATTAAACTGCATGGGTTCCCAAGAAATATGTATAGATTGATTCCATCCATAACTAGATACATATTGACATTTATCTCATCAATATAATGTCCAAATTCAACCAAAATAAATATACCTTCAATGTGTAGGGGTTAGACCTACATAGGAAACCTCATTATACAAGCATAAGGGGAAAATATTTAACTATTCCTAGTACATTTTGGCTTCAAATTCACCATTCATGTTTAGGAACCCTCATTTGACAAACCAAAATCTATTTTTGTAATGTTCTAAATCCCCATAACCTTCCCCGACCATCGATATTAATAGGCTAATTTCCTAGGACATGTCTATTTGACTATTCAGAATATGCCTCAGTTTGTTCTAAAAATGATCCTCACAAAAAGCCTTTCATCCATAGGAAATTTTTTTATGGATAAGATTTTCCTACAACTATATTACATATGAAATTTATATCCAATATCAATTATTTGATTTGGAGACTCCCCGTATTATAGTTTACAACCTTGTTCCCTTTACTGCCTCAAGATGATAGAACATTCTTGGTCAGACTACTCTGAAAATGGTGAATCATTTTCCCCTTAGTCAGAGTAAAGTTATCATAGATTTTATAATCTCTAATTTCAATGAATTAGGAAACTAAACTGCACCACCTATTTTTGATTTTCAAGATGATAAATTGTATTATGCTTCAATCCCCCATTACACAATCCAAATTTATGTGGAAGATTATTACAATCCAAATCCATTATAAATTCCTTCATGGTTTTAAAACATCAATCCCTTGATAGGAGACTGACTATGGTCTTAAAAAAAATCCAAATTTCAATATAATTTCCTTGAAATCGGATGTGGAGGGATAGTTCCCTGAGGAATTTTTTTTAACAATGAAAAATATTCCCTAGTCATGTCTACAAATGTTTCACATAAAAAAATCCCTATCAACCAATGGAAAATTCATTCTCAAGGGATAATTTTAATACATCCATATGACCTAGAAAAATCTTGTTGGAAACTATTCTTATAGTTACACCTCATATACTTTCCTTATATCAGTTTTGAATTACAAAATCATAAAACTGGAGTAAAAAATATCCCTCAATCATGACTAAATAAATTTAGGACATTCGTGGCCAATAAACAGTATTGGGTCCCCCACCCCACAATTAATGGTCAATGTTTTTCAACCTAAAAACCTCAATAATTTTAAATGAGATTTCAATACATTAATATTACAATTGATATAGTCAGGACCCTCTTCAAGACGAAAATCCACAAGTTTCACCTTGGGTAAAATTCATATATCAGCTCGCAAGACCTATAATTTGTATGGTTTAGGGAATATATTGAAAATCAATAATTAAATAAGTATAAATCCTATTTGGTTGAAAACCTAAAAAATGAATACTATGTAAAATTCAAGTTATTCCTAGTAACATTCACCATTATGGACATAGAAAAAATTAGGGTTATAACATAAAAGACACAATGTGTGTACATTTCTCCATGTAACTTGAGAAATAGTAAAAATATTATTGTTTAATGTCTTAGAATAGGAAAAAATAGAGATTTACATGGTCTTGAAACCATATCAAATTAGGAATACATATTTATTAGAATATCCTCCTCAACATCGTCAATATAACCCATTCTAATGGTGTGATTTGATAAGGACTAAAAATTATGCGTAGAAGAAGAAGAAGTTTTAATAAATTTGGAAAAGTAATGAAACAGTTATGAAGGATAAATTGTTAGATTTTTTCAATGTGGTGTGACCATGAATAAAGAAACCCTTCTAGGATCACCGCTCTATATGGAATTCTGATACTTTGTGAATCACCCACAAATAGAAACAATTCACAGGATGGGTGGAATCAACGACACTGAAAAGCAAAGAAAATAAATTTATGTGATGAGGGGTTATTTCCACTCCAACAAATGAATGATCCCTATGATATAAATATTTCAAGGGAAGATGTAGTATGATCAGCTCCTATAAATAAAATTAAGTCATTTTTGTGGCTTGGAGGGAATTTCATTGCCTGAAAATGAATACACATGCTAAATACTTCCTTGTTGGGCTCCCTCAAATGATTATATGTGGCCCATTGAGAACGGCTAATGATGCTGTTATCTTGTCCCTCTAAACATATATAAACAATTACATAAGTATAACTAATAAATGGGAGGAGAATAATAGATGAAGAGAACAAGGAACCGAGTGGAGAAAATAAAGGAATCGTGAAATATGTATCCCTCTAACAATTCCCCATTGATAAATCATGCTGAAAAGAATTATGTAGGAAATAATAATAATCTGGTATTCTAGGATCCCAAGGTCCTCTATAGACACAATTTGTGTGTTGTAAGAAACTGATGCACACATTTCACATATGAATCCAACAAATAAAATGGTTATTCGGGTGGAATTCTTCCCCACATAGAAAACACTTTGTAGGAGGGACCCGGTCCTACGCAGCCAAATTCGACATTGGTAGAAATGATACCTATGAAGAATGATTCTACAAAATCCAAAAGCAATTCCTTGTACCACAATATTACACAGGTGATCACCTTACCTTGCTAGAAATTTTATTTTATTTTGGGAACCCCATCCTGCATAAGATCTTGCTACAAAGAATATAGAATCCTAGGGAGTTCTACACTCCTACTCCCACCATTTTCTTCAATCATATAATTAGTCTTCATGTCATCTCCACCATGAACCAATGTAAATCTATTAGAATAAGGCCCCTCCCAGAGCCACATAAAATGGTTCATAAGATCATCAATCACATATGAGTTCCCTTTTGAGTTTACAGACCAATGGTAAGTGGTGTCACGTGGGTATTCTCTGAATAATGGTAGACTCTCAAAAGATCCTTGAGTTTGTATTCCCATGGTAATGTGGCTTCCATCCTAGAGATTCTCTTGTGAACCTACTAATTCTTGAAGTTTAAAGGAATCACTGTAATTTTCCTCCAATGATATACAGTTTTGAAAATTCATCCATTTCCCAAAAACAATCTCAAGACACTCTTCCTGATGTATTACCCTTGACATTCATAAAGTAGGAGGTACTTTTCCTCTTATTAAACTCCACACAAGACATAACTGAATGGATCACCAAATGTGACTATCCATTATATGATAACAACATAGGTAAAATGCACAATAAACTCCCTTTTTTCTTTCCCTCTGCTCTAGAACCATCCATCAGTAAAAAGGGTGAGATGATATGATAATCACATATACAACTTCCTCTTATTCCTCACATTGAGCATGACCCATGTGGTCTTATAGGTTTTAGGTTATTAAAAAGTATCCACAATCAAAAACTAAAAATGGGAATATCCCATTCATAATCCACCAACCCTCCCAAATCCCATATCGACACCGCCCATGCATATTCCCCAACCACATCTGTCAAATTTTCTACCCCCTTACGTAAGACCTAATCATGCCCCCTTTAATGGGGATCCTCTAATGTGTAAGCCCCAATAAAAATAAACAACATGGTCTTTGATTATAAATGAACTTGGATATATAGGATTTCTCCCTGCGGTCCAAACCCAACACCAAGTCCACCCTAATGTTTTATGGGATGCATTACTAGTAGTGTCATATCAACCCAAGAGACTGCATCCCTACTGTGCCCCTCAAGCCACCATGGCATAAGTCCCATAAAATCCTTATATAGGTACTATTTTCCAAGATATCCTTACCATATTATGCTAAAATATATTGTTGGATCCTTCTCACATGACCTTAATAGGTGATGTTTCTAGTTATGTGACACTAAACTATGTGGGTTCTAATTTCTCTTCCGGGGATACGTTGGAAACCCGTTTTATTGGTTCGATCCAAAAATAAAAATAAATCCCATTCCTTAGAGAATTATAAACTCTAGAGTTCCCAATCAGATATCTTAATACGAGCATCTCCATAATAAATTACCAAGGAATCCCTGATTCATTCAAAAATGGGTATCATTGATGGAGAACCTTATATACATATAGATATCTTCATTGATGGAGAACCTAAAATACATAAAGATGATACTTAACCCATGTGTATTAATGATCAATAGTTACCAAGGTTTAATCCATAAATACATAATAGGGAATAAACCAATGATTTATTGACATATCTTAAATCAATAAGCTAGTCCCGGAATAGGCAATAGTTCCCCCAAAATGGCGTGATGATCCAAAATTCAAATCCTCTCGAATAATGGAAGTTATTAAGTATTGTTGTCCAAGTTACCCATTGATCACATTCCAATGTAATGAATGGAAATGAATCATGGATATGAGATCCATTGGGTGTTTTTGTCTCTACTATCAAAACCTGTTGGGGACCTTTTGAGGATATTGTACCCAACATTAGTGATTGAACAAAATGTAACCTCCTTGCAATCAACTGATAATGAAACAAACATGTCTAATAGGGAAATGTAATGGTGAACCTGTTGTGAATGACTATATTTTTCACCAACTTTAAAATATAAAAGGATACATAGTTAGTCCCTGGCATACCCTTTTATTCATTACACATTCCAACTCTTTGGTGGAAACTATTACAATCCACATTCAAATCTTATTTTAAAATAATATAATTCAAAAAATTAAAAAAATATAATTTTGAAAATTAAAAACAAATAATATATTGTTAAAAATACATAAATTTTATCCAAATAAATGTGTGGGGAAGATAAAACATATTATTTTAAAATAATAGAAGAATATTTTTTCTATTTTGAAATAAACTTTCATGAAAACCCACAACATGAAAAGATTATCATATTATCATATGAAAGTGATTTAATGAAAATTATGTGTATCATATAAAATTATACATATAAATATATATGTTCCAAAAATGGGGTGGATAACATTGATGAGAAGAAAAATATGGATATGGAAGAACTGATTTATCGGAATGAATGAGATATATTATTTACGATGTAAATCTTTTACATGAGATGGTATTTACTTAAGGGATGTTATTTCAATGGAAATATTTAATTTCCTCCATGAAAATTTGAAATAAAAAGTGAAATTGGGTTTTAAGGATTAAAGGAGAATAGATGATCACTATTATCTAGGGAATTTGTAACATCGGAAATTGAAATTGAGTTGAAAAAATCTTTGTGTCTTCAGTAATATATAATTAAAAACACATGAAGAATATGGTTAAAAATGGGAAATTAAATATAATTGAAACTAAGAAAATTTTGACAAAAACATTCAATTTGTATTTGGTAAAATATCCCAAATAAAACATTGTTTAAAATTAAAAATAAGTCAGAGGTTATTAATATTAAGAGAAGAAACCATTATGACCTTAGAAGCCATCAAATCAAATCATCATTAAAGGATTTAATTTCATATGAAAAATTAATTATAATAAATATTGACAGAATCATTACACAAAATATTAAAAGGGTTATAGAGATCCTAATCCAATGAAAACAATGTTTATAATATCAAATTTTTCTTAATAGGTTAAAATTACGACAAAAAGACCTCATGACATAAGATGAATTCAAAGAATACCCCCCTTAATAGATAAATTTTCAAATTAATCACTAAATTTTACTAATAATGATACAATAATGATAATAAATATTAATAGGGTAGTAGATAATCCTTTAAAAATCATGGTGAATAATAAGAAATATTTCCCAAGGTGTTAAAATAGTGATGTAAAACCCATCCAAAATATATTCTTTCACATCAAAATGAACGTGAATGAAATAATTTCAAATTTAAATTAAAATTTAATAAGTAATTATTCAATATTTATAAAAAATAATATTTTATTCATATTAACACCATTCTAAAAAAACCTAGTGTATATTATGATATGTATCATAAAGGGTGACATTTTGAGATAAGAAGCTTCAACATTGATCCATATTTATTCTTTAGATACACCTATAATCTATAATAATAATGTAAAGATTATTAGATACCTTATTAAGAACATTATTTATCTTTATTTCATCTAATATAGAAATTTTATTATAATATATGGTTTAGTATCACGTTATTCTTTCATATATTTTCATGAGAACAGTAATGGTGTCATCTTATTTCAGCAATTTTAGTTATCAATGATTGTATTTTTATAACAAGGTAAATATGTAATATATTAATTATAGAAGAAAAAACAAATCATTAATTTAATATCAATAAATAATATAATTTTTATTTGTGTTCATATAATCATAAATGATAAACCATTTAACATTTTTCACTAGGTGGTTAAACCAAACCAAACATGATTATTCCAAAATTCAGTGGGAAAGTATAGTTATGAAATTGTTTATTTTGACATAAAATCTTTATAGATGAATTATAATTATATTATTTATTTTTAAGTTTTCGGTTACATATTTAATAGGATTTTGTGACTTATTTAAAGAATTATGATAAATGAAGAAAACATTATTTCATGTAGGCAGTAGTTTGTTCAATAGATAGTCAACATTATTTTGTTTTTATTATTTGAAGGGATGGAAAAAAAAATTAGGATCCCATTAATATAATAAAAAATTGGTATAATATTGATACTTAGATAAATATACTACTATGTTTTTCATATTATTGGTAGAGAAAGATTAAAGAATAAAGTAAAGGAGTAAGTTATATCACTTTTGTAGCAAAAAAATTTTCTTCAAATTCTCCCTAAAAATTTTCATATTAAGTCAAATATTTTAAACCAGGGGAATATTAATTTTATATAGTCTTTTGGGAGGATATTAATTGATTTTTTTGGAATAAATTAGTGTAACATGAGGTTATGGAAGTCTCCCATTTTATAATTTAACAAATTTAAAATTTTTTGAAAAACATTTATTTTTCAAGAATGAAAGCATATAGTAAAAGGGTCTCACAATCCAAAAAATATAAATAATATATTGTGAGGTGATATTTGTCTAATAAATCATCAATTATGTATTTCTAAACATTTTTTGAACATGTTAGATTTATCTTGATCCTTTATTTTCTCCTATTTTTCTTTTTATATTTTACTGGGGTAATTATATTTTAACGGTGTAACATATGTATTGAAAACATATAAAATAACACATATTTCCAAATATGATTATCCTAAATATATATTTAATATCTATTTATTCTAATTTAATTTATACTAAAGTGAAAATTATCTTTTAGATTGAATAATTTTCTATATTTTAAAACAGTTGTGTAATATTTTATTGTTATCATCATTAAGTGTCCTTAATCGTAATTATTATTGAATACCAATTAAATATTTGATATATTTTTTAATTATAGATCTGAAATTTTATTATTTTCACATTTTAGAATATATAAATTTATATTAATGGATAAAAATTATGCATTGTTAATGAAAAAATTATTTGAATATAATTATTTTACAATTATCATGGTCACTAACATTAATTTTAGTAATCATAGATATGTGAAAAAAAATTACAATTATATTACATCAGAAAATGAAAATTTTGATAAAAATATGATATACATTTTTATATTTAATTTATATTATAAATTAAAAATAATAATTTAATAAATCAAATTTTAGAATAAAATATTACACATATTGCAAAAATGATATTGATGGTTTTTAGCACATAAATATTTCTTACAATTTAGTTACTTATAAATATATATTTTTTATGGAAAAATGTTTCAAAAATATTAATTCATTACCGTATAATGATTGTTTCATAAATGTTATAATTTTTTCAATCTCATTACTTCTTCAATAAACAACTAAAAACTAACTACTTCATAAAAATTCTAAAAATTCATCTTAACTGAATATTATAATTATAATTAAAAAGGAAAATATTTTTGTCAATATGAGATACCGAATTTTATAATTTAATATTTAAATAAAAATAGAAAAATATAATTAAAAATGTTTTTATAAGAATATAACTTATATTAAAATTAAAAATAACAAGTTGTGATTTTTTATCAATTACAAATCAAATTGGTGTTAGTATATTATTCATATCAACAACATAATTTTTACATGATAGATTATATTTCTTAAAATAAAACCTATATTTATATGGAAAAGGTGTCATTTTAAATCCTAAAATAATCTTATTAGTTATTTATCTATAGTAATTCAATTTTCCTAAATTCCATAGTATTAATAATATCCTCTATTTTAATTTATACATATATTTTATAATTCATTTACTTTAAATTTTAGCCACCAATTCAATGTTAATGTTTTAATCATTATATAATATTCTATTGTTAATTGTGGTTTGGGGTTTCATTTCTCATACAGTAAAATACATATTAAGTCTATCGAAATATTTCATGACCCCATCCCTCCAATGATACTACAATTAGGTGAGCGATATAGTTACTACTAAGACATGGATCCAATTGGCCACAGGTTGGTGACTTGCATAGAAGGTATAAAAATCTCATGTACATGAGGCATTACCCTCAACAATATAAATATGATCATGAAATAAGACTAATCACATGAAAGTAACTCATTGATATAAAATAAAATAAATCCAAAAACCATAGTTCTAGGCATTTACAAATTAAACAAATAAGAAAAATTCATAAATGTAAATTCCTCAAAGTAAATATAAATTATTGACAAAGAAACTATCCAAATATTTATGCTATTATTATATTGAATGGTCTATATAGTCCTCTTGGAAACCTTAAAATTTTTTCATAAACAAGGGTAGAAAATACAATTATAATTAATATGAAAAAAGTATCTCATGAACATGTTAAATTATAATACTAATGAATCCATGAGAAAATAGGAGAACAGATATGACCTAAACAGTTCTACTAAGAACACCAAACCTCACAAAGGAATTCTCAAAAATTAACTCTAGCCATGTGGGATAATATAATATGAATTTTATTGAATACGGGTACCCTGTTCCAATTTCTCAATGATTTTCAGCTCTCACACCCCAACATAGAATGATCTAGTGCATCCAAATCTTTTGAATAATATATACCACTCCCCAAAAACATAGTCACATAAAATCACAACCACACACACATGGGCCGCTATCCCATAGCATGACCACATATCAGCTTGTCCACAGGAACCTTGGTCATCACATCATAACCATAACTATAGTATTAGGGTGTCATTAACAGTAAGAACATCAACCTCCCTCCAACTACCATGCCTGACCCCCACCAAAAATCATCTCATCATCTATCCCAAAAATGTTTTTTCTAGTATATATTACCTTTCATGAACAAACATGGTACATCTCATCACACCTCAATAGTGGTACTTTTAACTCCTAGCCATCACACCCAATTTATGAAATTATAACATATAAGTGGTAGTAGGTATGATCGAGTAGATAACCATACATAATCACCACAGATATGTCGGGGGAAAATACCCTAAAAATTTGTTTATTAGTTCTAGGAAATGGAAATGGGTGGGGAATATATAGAAAATCAAAAGAATATACAAGTTATATAATACAGTAACACATAATCAAAACTTGTGGTTTTATAAAAAGTGTATCAACCAACTCATGACATTACCTTACTTTACTGCCACCTCAAAATGAATAAAAACAAAAAAATTACATAATCCATAAACCATTATCCTTATCATCATCATTATTAAATTTTATTCCGAAGGACCAAGTACAAAGAAAGGGCAAGGGGGCGAGGAGGAAAGGGACCCCTCCCTATGGGGGCCTAAAATAGTGAAGGCCAAGAGCATCACAGTGGATCAAATTGATACCTTCTGGTTTAAGGGTAGTAATGTTAGGGAGACATCTGATGCTGGAGTCATGATCTGCCAACATAGCCAAGTGATCTATGAACATGTTACCCTCTCGCCATGTATGAGTAACCTGGATGTTATGGTTTAGAAAAGCTTTGCATCTTCTGACGGTGTACTCTATCGACCAAGGGAAAGATCTGGTTCCATGCAAGGAGTCATGTAGAATCATCGAGTCTGTTTCCACCTGCGTGAGTACCAGATTTCTCTATTTACACAGGGTTAGACCTGTAAGAACTGCATTTTCCTCTGCTTGTATAGGGGTGCTGCTACCAAAGTATGCAGTGAAAGCCAGGAAGACACTTCCCCCTGTGTCTCGAACCAGTCCTCCTCCTCGCGTGTCACCCAAGATACAGGACCCATCTGTGTTCAACATGAGGCCATTGGCGGGGGGACGCCAACTTATCCATCTCCCTCAATCCTGCAGTTCCGAAGCTCCAGAATAGAGAAATCTCAGGGACGGGGCTTCCCACCAGTTTCTTAAGACCGTATCCAAGTACACTAGTAGGCTCTTCATCCTCATAACGATGGTATTGTCAGTGGATGAAATACCCTCATACCTAGCCTGGTTCCTGGCCTTCCATAAGCACCAACATCCAGCATTGAGGATCACCGCCCGAGCTGACCGCTCCAGTCCCGGGTTCATCACCCCCTAGAACCAGTTGTCCAAGAATGAATCCGCACTCGTGCCTGGGACAGGGATGGAAGTAAGGGAGCCAAAGATCTTCCACATGCTCTGAGCCCATTCCCCTTAAAAAAATGTGTTCTGCCCTCTCTTCATGTTTTTCTTTGTAGTAATGACAGTAGCAGGCCAGGTTGATCCCCACTTTCTTGATATTCTCGTCATTGGGAAGTGCTCTGTTTTGGAGCAACCAAATGAGGAAACCATACTTCCCTGGGATCCCGTTGACCCAAGTAATCATGTTCCATTTGTCATTGGACTCCGGACTGGGGGAGAGTATTCGAAATACCTTCAGCGTGAAGTTCCCCGATCTCGACGGGGTGAACACCCATCTGTCAGGCTCTGCGTTCAGGGTGATCGTCTTGAAGATAGAAAGTAGGTCCTTATCCAGCACTGCCTTAACAAAAGTTTTATGCATACTCGCCTCATGAAAGGAGATAAGAGGGGCTGGGAACCCCAGATATCCAATCACCTAGCCAGCCCAGTTATGGGACCAAAACAAAATATTCCCCTCCCCCACCATCCACCGAGCATGCCGATGAAGCATCTGGATGAGAGGGAATATTCAAGCCCAAAAGGGAGATCTCTGAGTGACAGTTACATCCAAATTATCGATGTAGTTTCGAGCCATAGTTCTACCCCACAAGGTACGTTCCTCAATGACTTCCCATGCGAGTTTCGCATTCATGCAGGTGACCATGCCACCCATGCTTCGCACACTGATCCCTCCATCATGGAAAGGATGGGCCATCCTCTCCCAAGAGACCCAATGCCTCTTGCTTTCAGACTGGGCATCCCAAATGAAACCAGCCAGCACCTTTTCAATATTCTTGATCACTCCTTTCGGCACGGAGGTGGCAGCCAGGGCGTGCACCGGGACAGCCAAGAGGACACTGTTTACCAAGGCGATACGTCCCCCAAAGGGAAGGAGGTAATTCTTCCAGTTGAGAAATCGACCCGTGACCTTGCTCACCACAAGGTCAAATTCCCATATATGCAAGCAGTCCGGAGAGATGGGGGTTCCGAGATAGACCATGGAAAATGTACCTTGTTTCATGTCCATTTTGATGCAGACTTGGTTGGCCCGGGCAGAAGCACACTTGTTGGAGATGTAAAGGTTACTCTTGGAGTTGTTGATAAGCTGCCCACTCCAAAAATAGTACTCCTCAAGGATCTTCTTGATTCCCCATGTTGTCCTCTTGCCTGCATTGGAGAAGATAATGGTGTCGTCTGCAAACATCAAATGGGATATGGGTTTCATACTCTGTTTTCTCCTAAACGGCATGATCCTACCACTAGTGATCCCTCTATTGAGTAGCCGGCTTAAAGTATCTTGCATAATGATGAAGAGGCTCAGTGAGATCGGATCTCCCTGACGGAGGCCACGAACCAACATAAAGAACCCGTGTGATTTCCCCAAGAAGGTGACATTCATCCATGCAGAGCTGAAGCACCTAAACAGGATGTCCACAGCCCTCGGAGACATGCCCATGCTGGCCAGTACCCTATTAATGAACCCCCATTCGACCCTCTCGTATGCCTTTCTCATGTCAAGCTTCACCACCATTTTTGAACCATGGGTTTTATAGTTGAGGTCATTCAAAATTTCTTGAAGAATCACCATTGCACCATGGATAGACCATCCCCTCACAAATATATGTTTTTCGATGGAGATCCATCATGTCAGCCTCGTAGACAGCCTCAAATTGATAGTGCCTTCAGAATGAGCATGAGGGTCATGGAACTCTCCACCCTTGGAAAGTAGCCCCCTCGGAAGAAGTCCTGAATGGCAGTGACAATATCACCTTTGATCATCCCCCATGCCCCTCTGGAGAAAGAGCCTGGGAAGCAATTCGGACCTGGCGCGCTATCTGCATTCAGCCTGAGCATTGCGGCATGGACTTCCTCCTTGTCGGGAATCATCTCCAGCACCCCATTATCCTCCCGAGATACACAGGCGGGAATCATCTCCCACAACTCTACAATACCACTAGGGTACCCATCATTCATCCTCCCATTCGGGCCCACAAGTAATTCCTTGAAGAAGGATTGAGCCATACCTCCCACCTCCTCTCTATCATCAGTGTAGGAGCTATCCTCATGCAAGAAGTTAGAAGCGATAGGACGTCTTTTATTCTTGATACATGCGTGAAAATACACGGTATTCCTATCCCCCTCCTTCAACCATTTGATCCTTGCACACTCCCGAGCCCTTCGTTCCTGACCCAGGATCATCTCTGCTAGCCTACTCTTTTTATCTGCAAGGTCAGTGAACACCGACTCATCCCACAGGTCCTCTAGGCTACGTTGCATGTTATCGATATCCTCCTTGAGCTCGTTGAGGTCGTGATCAGCTGGGGGTGGTCACCAGCCCATGCCTGGAGTTTCTACTCAAGTCTTCTGAGCTTGTTATGAATCTCCACCCATGAGTGCCCTTTAATCGGTTCCATCCAAGATGAGCGGATCAGGTTGGGAAAGTCGAGGTTGTTGAACCAATGGGCGCGGAAATTGAACCTTTCATGCGTCCTCTTCCTGGACGCCAGTTGCACCAGTAGTGGAGAGTGGTCTGAGATGCCTCGCACCATGTTTTTAACCTACGCAGTAGGAAACGTTGAGGTAGACTTAAGATTCTCCAAGCACCGGTCGAGGTGGCTCCAGCATCTGCGGTTCCCTTTCAGATTATTACACCATGTGAAGCAGTCCCCGGTGGAACCCAAATCCTGTAGGCCATTTCTAGCCATGAACTGGGAGAAATCCATGCTAGCTCTGCTAGGGAAGGCTCCTCTTCCTTTTTTCTCTTCCGGTTCCTCCATAACGTTAAAGTCCCCACCGATGATCCAAGGTACCCCCCACCCCTGGGTCAAACTCACTGAGATCCTGCCACAAAGCTTCCCTCCTTTGGTTATCACAGCTACCATAAACAAAGTCCACGATGACAGAAGACATTCCAAACGTCACCCTCGTGGTCATGTATTGGTCACTCGTCTGGAGAAGGACCACCGAGACATCCCTCTTCCAGAAAATCAAGATGTGTTGGTTGGCTGGGTCTGCATGCATGCCGATTTTATGGGTAAATTGGGTGAGTCTGGATGACGCTTGTTTGTGTTCGAGAACTGCAGTGATCAAGACCATGTTCTTATTTATTTCTGACGCTAGGAAGTCTGTTCTAAGGCCGGATATGAGACCCCGAGCGTTCCATATGATCAAGGGATACATTAAGCAAAGAGGGACCCGTAATTGACCCCAGGTCCCTTGGTCATCAACTGGCTGGTGGCAGAATACTCCTTGGTTCTAAAGATGTCAAGTTTCGACTGCGAATGACTTCGCACCCCCTGGATCGAATCTAGGGAGGGGGGATGAGGTCCTCCGGGGAATCACCGGAATATTTTTCCCTCGAATGCCGCTAGGGGGAGAGAAAACCTGGGATTGAAGTGGACTCCGAGCTTCAGGAGAAAGAGTTTCCCCACACTGGGTATCCACCCCATCATCCATAACAACCACCATCGCCTAGAATGGAAGAGGGAGAGCCCCCAGACCACCCCCTCACACATCACCACATATCCACCACCCATGTATTGCAATATCAAGAACACACCACAACACATACCCACTTCAAAAAACACATCACAACACTTTCCTTATCATTTAAAAAAACAAAACACTTTTCTAAACTTAATAGTTTTTGTATTTTGTCACATCACACCTTATTTTAGAGGAATTTGGAAACTAGCCATATATCCAAGAGAAACCATTTCCTTATCTGAATAAATATGATTAAACAATTACTTTTAGTGAAATATCAAACAATAAAAAAATAGGGGTTCTGTAATTTCAATACTATAACACAAATAGTCCACCAACGATCATGATTTTCATCAAGGAATAATGCCTACACTATCAAAATATGAATAATTATAATAAAGATTGTAAAAAAAACTATTATTCACATTACCCTATCCCTTAATAAGTTAATTTAACTAATTAATGTATTTTTTTTAATTTGGATGAATCCATATTCACATAGATAAACTAAATAAATCCTCCCCACATGATATGCATAAAAGAAATGTGATGTAATTCCCTAACTAGATTAATATAGATTTACAATTAATTTTTTTCACCAGAAAAAAGGGTGTGCACACATATAAGGAAACCACCATTAGGGAAATCAAAAAAAATTACAAAAAGTTCATGGTCTTAATGGTAATATGGATTGGGAACCTTCCATCAAAAGATAATGTAACCCCGAATGAATGAATGAAGGGTATTCCCTTTAGAATGATCATATCCAAAACCGTCATGAGATAATATGGATTTAGTTCACCCTTAAATGAAGATCTCATCAAATAGATGAGGTATTATGATTGAAAATGTCTTTAGACTATTAATAAATAGTGTATATAATTATCCTCATGTAAAATTTCATTAAAATCCATTATTTAATGAATTAAAAAAACATTGAAAACCCATCAAAAGGGAAAACATATAAATTTCTAAAAAACTAGATTCATTGTACATCCATGACTTGGATAATCATCCTATAAGAGATACTTCCAGGATGTTATACCATTAGGATATACTTCCTTGATGATCTATTAATGGGACCTATTTCCAGGAAGATTCAAAATTTAGATATACCACTAGAATGATTTAACCTGGAGATCTCCTACCACGATGATCTACCATCTAGATTATCTACAGTTGGGATCCACCATGAGAATAATCTGTCATTTGGATCTAACAACAAAATGATATATTGTTGAGATCTACCACCAGTATGATCCACTAACAGAGATCTACCCCTACTGATCTACAACTAGATATCTAACACAAATGATCTACCACCAATGATATATACCTGAAGATCTAAATCGAGAAATCTACAGACAGAGATCAACTTCTAGATATCTTCCACCATAGATCTACCATTGGGATCTATCACTAGAATAATATATATTTGCAGCCTACCAATGGGATCTACTATCATTTTCTAAAAAAACCATTTTCCATCAAAAAACACTTCAAAACTCCACCCTTTTACACCAAAGACATCTAGAAATACCACATAGGACTCAATCAAGAGATTTATCACAAAGTAATGGATTTATAGGTCTGGTCCATTAAATAATATTCCTCATAAACTATTCTCAACATCGAGAATTAAAAACCACCCATGATGGACACAAAAATAATTTCCCAACAACCATCCATATAGGTACCCCTCAAGGATCATGTTACACTTCAAACACCACTAGAAACTAATATATTGTGCCAACCTGAATACATGAATCAGATAATTCCATCTTCCTTATCAAGATACTATCCATTTTTTGTGGTACAGATATGTCTCTTTGGGTTTAATCACATCATAATATATTGTTTCTTGATTAGGAATCTAGTCCCCACTTTTTATAAATCAAGACATTATCATACATCATATTGGCGAGGACGAATCATATCTCTTATAAAATAGTAAGGTCTAAAAATCATGTCAAAGAAGAATTAAAATTAAAAATAATCACATAGCTCAAAAAAAATCTAAATATTGGGAACACATCGGGGTCCCATTTTCTAATGTACTCTCCATATGTTAGCCATGCGCCCACAGTACAGAAACCAATAATATGGTCAATAATTTAAGAACCATATCTCGATGAGATTATATTCCCACTGGATGCTCCATGAATCTTCAATCATCCCTAATATCAAAATCTCCAAAACAAATGAAATGGGAGTCATCGTGAAGATAATTATAGAGATGAGATATGTTGAAGATGTCATGGATCTAGTCTATTCAATAAGGTAGTGCCAACTGCTATGCCACCTAAACAATATACCCCAATTCCTCAAAGGCCTTAATTAACTAGGGAGAGAGCTTTCTCACCTTATTGAACCACTACTACCTATTTCAAGGGAAACCATCCAAAGCATATGGTCTCCAACTTCAAACTCCAAGGGAATCCCCTTGATATCAAATAATCAGTTTTTAAGATCGTGTGATTCTTTAATACTTCGTCAAACCAACTAAACCTTCTCTATTGTGTTTTCCATAAAATTGGGACCATGGAAAACTCACTCCCCAACCTTAGACATCCACAACAGATAGCGATATAAACTCCTATAAAACCCACAAGCGAATCCTACATAATGGATGGGTGATGGTTTATAATATATGAAAACTCATCCAAGGTATGTTATAGTGCCCATTGTCATAAAAATTATAAGGAACACACCCACATTATGTCCTGTATCATCGGGATAGTCAACTCTTTCTACCCATTCTTTTTAGCATAGAATGAAAAGAAAAGGAATAACTAATTTCTTAAAGCGTGATGTAATCCTCTCTTGATTCATGAGTTAAAACATAAATCCTGACTGGAAAAAATAGATCTTGGGACTCGTTGTAGCAATACAAACACGTCAAAATACCTCTAGTCCAATCATCCAGAGAATTTGACTCCTTAATTGATATGAAGTGGGAAAATTTCATCAACTCTTCATTGATTATCCATATAGAATTACAGCCTCCTAATGATCAGGGCATCATTGTAACAGAATCCATCATCACTTCATCCTATATTGACTTAGTAATATCTAATGCATGCATGAAACCATAATAAACATGGTTTTTAGCTTTTACCTTTTAGAAAATAGACCCCAATACATAAAATCTATCACTCCTTTTTTTGTATTATACAACTGAAATTATTCCCTCAAACCACGATACATTATGAATAGTCCTGGTTGTACTACTAATGGTGGGATATGAAAATGATCAAGGTCTCCCTCGTGTATCACTATCAGAACAAAAAACCTCCCTTGAAGAATTGTCTAGAACCATCCATCCTCTAACCGTCCCTCCAAAGAATTAGAATGGACAATATGATCATGCTTTACCATTAATTATAATACTTCCCACTAAGACTCCTCCTCCCACTACATCATATAATATGATATTATAATCATGAAAAAGTTATAATATTATATCTTCAACCTTTGCATCAATGTTCATTGATTCCATATCCTCCATCAATATCCATGAATCCTAAAACAACCAAACAACATTGTTCAATAACATTTGGATCAAATCATCAAGCCCAACATTCCCATCGTTATGGTGTAAGATATCCTAAAATAATAATCATAAGGAATCTCAATACACCTCTATTTCTATAGGTTCAATTCATATAGATAAATGATATACCAAAATATCTTATGATCATGGTAGACTAAAAATAACTCCCTAAAGAGGTAATTCCACCAAAACATTAGAAGAGAAACAACTACTCATTTATCTAAATCATGATTGGAATAGTTATGATCTAGGGGATGTAACTTCCTAGACCAATAAAACATCACAAACTTCTAATTCATCAACCTACATCCTAAGACCAGTTGGGAGGGTAAAAAAAGTCCCTCAAACATCACACCCTCCTCAAGAAACTGAAGCATTGGGGCACTAAACAAGTTCCCCTTTAGGTAACCAAACACTAACCAACACATATTAGTCCACATAAAATCATGGTCCATCTAGGTTAATATTATAAAATAGGATATATATATAAAAGGATAAATTGGGAAAAATCCTCTGATAATAGCTTAAAAGACCAAGAAAAGATTGAACCTCTTACATGTTATTGGGTTCTACCCAAGAATAATCTGCCATAAATTTTGACTGGTCTACTACTACACACTACTATTAAACAAAATGATCAATAAAATGAACTAATAGTGTAAAAAACATACACTTATAAAAAATCCTTAGGGATCATAACATCAATGAACCTATAATACATATCTTAGATGGACAATATAATCCCCCTATAACATCAAGTATCTCAATATTTCATTGATGAACATGACTATGAACTGGACTAAGAATTCATATAATACAGAGTTCATGAACCCCATTAACATAGATAATGAGTTCATGACACCAAAAAACATGACCAAGAACATGAAATTCCCACACATACATCTAAGGTAAGTCTCTAACATATAAAACTCCTATATAATCAATTTCTGATGTCCAGATCTTATATCGATTTTATAAAACTAAATCATCCCTCTTAGTTTTTCAAAAAAGGATAATATATTATTAGATATGGGTAATTTTTCCTAAATATTACCTAATTCAACCTTTAATAGTTTATACATAACCTCATACAACTATCCTCCATTTTGGTGAACAACATTCGAGAACCCCATTATGACACATTGGGCCACATAAAACCCTCCTACATCAGTTCATATATCTTAATTTACAACTCATGCAACTCCGAAGATGTCATCTAATAAGGAGCCTTTGATATATGATAATCACTGGGCTATAAGTATATCATGAACACAACATTTTATGGAGGGTTAATCATTATAAACTCCTCAGGGGAAACATCAAAAAACACCCCAAGTTCCTCATGATCCCCACTATCCATGCATCCAATGATTCTACTCATAACATAGCTATCAATGAAAGAGGGAACTCTACATTTCGATAGTTCACCTGAAAATCCCACTCACCAACAAAAATTACTTGCTAGATATCAAAATCCAAGATCCCAAATCTCATGAAAAATAAGTTGATAATTATACATAATACAACCACTCGATGCCATACATGAAATCATACGGATACATCTTACGAAAGAAGAGTTACCCATGTGATTGACGTTTCCCCATCATTAATTTTCAACCTAATCACACCTCCAACAATATGGAATATCCTCTAACTAGTATAGTAAAAACCATGGGAACAAGGATCCACTCAATGTATAGTCCAAAATAATAGTCTATAGTTGTAAAAATAGAGGAGTTGGAGGTTGCAAATTTAAAAAAGGACAAATCATGGGTGTCTGATTAGCTGAGTGTACCTCATATTATATTTTGACCCTCTAGAGGTGTGGACTCTACATCCTAATACTGACCATGCCTATCTCCTCTACCTCTCTACTCATATCCACCTCTATGAACATACTCGTGTCAGGGTCAATGAGTTACATGAATATCTTGTGATCAACATATTCGTGATACATCTTCTCTCAATGGATTATCATCATGCTTAAACTACTTCTAGAATGACCTCAAAAGTATATTATTCTAAGGATGAGACTTTACCTTTCTGTCTCCAAATAATTGAACCTGATGAACTATTGGAAACTAATTCTGATGATGTCCATGGACCACAAAAATTAACCAAACTTGATTGACACCTCTATGAAAAGCATGGAAGCTATTACCATAAGATGAAGGGAAGGGAATACGTTGATGTTGACTCCCTTCTAGTCAAAAAAAAATTATGCCTATGGTGCATGATACCTACCACTAACAACACTTCTCATCAAGAAACCATCCTAGTTCACCAATCAAGGTAAAACCCCTCATGAGTACATCCTCTGGATCACCTCCACCTTATTCTAGACATACTGATATATTGGAAATATAAAAGGAGTAGCTATGTTCTGTATCAAAGGATAGAGTGCCTCCTCAAGATGTCTTTCTTTAGACTCGTCATTTAAAAGAACATCTAAAGAAAAAATTTATATGAAAATTAAATATGATATGAAGATCCAACATAGACATACTCTTTTTTGAAAAGAGAGTCTATCATGACTCTTCATAACCATTGTGTTTGATGAAAGGAAATATTCATAGAAATCAATATAGATGTCAACCCATGAAACATGTTTCACCATCCAATCACCAATGTATAGCGTACAATACTAATTCACAACTTCTCAAATATGATAATTTCTATGGAGATCCATTAATAAATTGTGGACTAGAATAAACTGAATGTGATCTCTGACTCCTCTAGAATGATCTCTATATACATATCATAAATTCTACCCTTGTACATTCATATGTACTACTGCTAAAAATAATGCAACAACCTCTATGAATGAATATAATAATTAACCAGATCAACCCTTTGGTGTTACACTACATCAAACTTTAAAATCTACCACTGGAAAATCCACATGAGAATAACCACCATCCAAGGATGAAAGGGGGAAAAGTCATTCCAAATCCTTTTGGTATGAAATTTTATTATTATTTTTTAAGTTATTTAAAATTTTACAAAACCAAAACTACCAAATTCAATTAAAAATTATTGTCATTATGATTCATTTACCTCTCCTAGGTCTCTTACCTAAAAACAGGTGCACCTTACTTGCACATTTTGTAAACATAGAGGACATGAATAGGATCCCTCTCGGACCTAAAATCAGGTTACCTAGCCCGATTTCCTATACTACATCATGTAACAAGTTCATATAGCATTATTTCTACACCATCACATGAAATCATCACTATATCTAACTGAATATTCTGATATATCACTCAACGATCACCACTAATACCACTATTTCATAACCACTCCATCCAAAAAATAACACAATGAGGGGATAGATATAATGAAACCATAGTCCCACCTCCAGTAGGCCTTGGGTTGGTGACTAGTACCAAATAAATAAAAATATAAATTATAGGAGGAATTACCCTATAAAATAAAAATATGATTTTATAAATAATATGAATTAACGTCATTAATATCCATCACACAATAGAAATGAAATAAAAAAATCATTCTGAAATTCGTGTATAAATAAAAATGATATAGGAAAAGGTGTTAAAAATAAATACACTAAAGAATAGCTAATGCAATTATAAAAAACTATCCACATATGCAAGAAAATAATGTTTATAATGGTCCACATAATCCTATTGGAAACTAAAATATAATGTTATATACATCGGGGTAGAATAAAAGTATAATAATTAAAAAAATTCTCTCATGCACATGTTATTGGAGAACACTAATGCAGCCATATGAAAACTATAGAACCAATGCCACCTACATAGGTCAATTGTCATTCCCAATCCTCACTTATTCATGATCATAAAATATGAAAGGCAATTATAATATAATAATATAAATAATATCAACTAAGGGTATCTCACACCTCTTTACCATTGTTTTTCCACTCTCACACACCAACATCATGTGTCATGGTGCTACCATATCTTTGAAATAACATATACCATCATGACACAAAAAAATCACTAAAACATTATGCCAGAAGACACCAAGGCCACTTACCGATAGCACAGTCACATTTCATTATTCATGCAGACACTTAGTCTATTACGTCATAAACATAACCAGAGTAGTTGGGTATCATGGACATGAAGGACACCAAACTCATTCCCTCCCCATACCCTTCACGACACCAAACATAAATCACCTAATAATATAACATGAAAACATAGGGGCCAACACATATAACCACACATAAAGACACCTGGACCATCTCATCACTGCATTGCAAATTCATTTTTGACATCAGGAAATCACATCCCATGCATGTCTTGTACCACCACATGTTTTTTTGAAACATTGTTTTTCAAATAACATAAATTTTTTGATGGATTATATGGAAGACTCTAAAAAAATAGAATTTCATTATATGAACCACCATTTCAATCATGGATTGCACACAACCCTTGGATTTCATTCACAACACATAGTACTTGGTTAGCTTGTTTGGCACACAACACCACATTTCAAAAAACCACAATATATTATTAATATTATTTAAACTCGACCATTATAACAGCCAATATAAACATAGTGTAATAAATTCTAATAAGTAAATTTTAAATATTAATTATAATGTTTTTCATAATGTAAACATATTTAAAATATAAATAATAATTTTCAATAAAGTCTCTATATGTTTGAAAATATAGTTTCCTTAATGACATGATTTTTACTTAATTTTTTGAAACACAGAAAATCTAATTTCGATAAATTTTATAAAATAATCTACAATTATAAATCAAAATTCCAAAATTAGGTTAGATTGAATTTTTAGGATCATTTTGAAATATATCATTTTTTAGGTGAATAATGAAAAATAAGGAATTTCAATTGATTAATGTTTTCATTCAAATAACGTTTAAGGATTAATTATATATCATTTTTCAACATATATTTAGTTAAAATTACATAAATAAATCCAATTTTTTCCATTTTAATAAATTTTACATTGTAATTGGATATAAATCATTTAAAAAAATAAAAAAATTTATTTCAAGAACTTGTTGTCTGATCCCATCTACGAGATTAATTTTAAATAAATTTATTCCACATATATGACTTTAATATAAAAAATGGATTCAGTATTTGGAATAAAAATATTAAAAAATTTATAATATTTTCAACTAAATGTTTTACAAAACTAGTGAATGAAAATTCTTAAAAGTTTTCGTGACAGTGAAGAGAAAAAATAGTTTTCTAAGGGACTAAAATTTAAGATAAGGAACAAAATGAAATTTAATATTACATAATATAAATAGTCTATCCATATTTAGAGATTAAATGTTTATATAAATAATTTTTTTATTATTTATTCCTTTATTCAATAAATATGTATGTACACCTAATATTTCAAAATTTCCAACTTTGTCCTCTACCCTACATGTGAACATCCACAAACTCCCACCTCTCCTCACACCATGAAAATGAATTTAATCCACTATGAACTTCACAAATAAAATATACACTTCAATACACTCATCTTGGAATCCATATCTTGGGTATAAATCCCAAGGAGGAAGGTCTTTAGTGAAAACCAAAACATGATACTTGAAGAAGAGGTAACGTTTATCCAGGGAAAATTTTATTTTATTTCTTCCTAAAACCCATTAAATTCAGGTTATATCATTATCATGTAAAAAATAAATATATTAAATATTAATAGGTGTTGTTATAAAAATATTACAACCTAGAAAACCATACACATCCATCCAATGAGGCACAAAATCAGCATTCGTCCGTACAGTAGACTACCACCTCATAAACTGATGTCATTCATTATTCCCTTACCACCTTTAAAATAAGGTAATAATTATATTAATACATTTTATATATGATATATTTTATATTTATGATTTTTTTATGATTCTGGTATTATTATATAACACATACCTTCAAGATTTCCATTTTGTGGGAATACAACAGTGGCCACCCTCTTTACGGCGGACTATCCCCTCGTAAAGAAATGTGATTCTTTAACACATCATAAAAATGTATTAAAGAGGTAATTAATGATAATATATGATATATATTAGATATTAATAATTCTATAATGATACTATATCATTTACTTTTCATTCATTCAAACCAATTGGGAAATGAAAAAGAACATTAATGCATATATACGGGATATCTATCCATGAACGGTGCATAATAATTCTTATCACTAAATTTAATGGATAAATATAAATAAATATATAATGAATATAAATTATATTAATTTCAGGTGAATTATTATTGATATGATTAAATTATGAACAAAATAATCGAACAAAAAATATAACAAATCCAAATAAAATTGAAAAGTCAGGAGGTTATAACCCAAAGACAATGTTAACATGAGATTCTAAAGAAATGGTTAATATAATGTCATAATAAAGAAAATATGGCTGAAAATATGTGAAAATTATTCTATATTATATTTAAAATAAAATTATAATTATTATGAAGGTTGTTTTAATGTGGGTGATAGAAGATAAGACATAATGTATGGGGATCTCTAGTATCACTTTTATTTCTAACTGACTTATTCCATATTCACCACTCGTTTCCTTTGTGGGGTGCATATATTCCCTTTGATATATCGTATCATTAATAAACTTTATTTCATTATTATTAATTTTTCCATTTATTTAATTTTTCCTGGGGATTCTGATTAAAATATTACTCATGTAATATTGTGTTTTATCTCAATTTTCTATCTTTGAGATGTCTATTATTTTATAAATCTATATTATTTCATGATGAGTATATAAATTCCATTGTAATGGGATATATTGAATTAATTATTCCACAATATGTTTTAAGATTCAATTTTATGTTATTCCTTCTTGTGTAATATAATTTAATGATACAAAATTATTAAAGGATTCATGTTACAATATCATAATTTAATGAGATTGTTTTCGATTAAGACTCATAGATTGTAATATTATGATCCATCTATCAATAATTACACTTAATTTTATTCAAGTAGGTTTTTTCATGAAATCATCATGTAATCTAATAATGTTTCTACTAATTTTTACATATGATAATTCAGAAATTGTTTTTATGAAAATTCATCTTTATTTATATCCTCGGTCTGAAATCTAATTTCATTCAAAAAAATGAAAATTTCATATTGTTTTTAACATTTAAAAATTATTTATTAAAAAAAATTAACCATGTTTTCATTTTTTGTATATTTTTCAATTGAATGTTATTTTGATTCTTGAGCAACGAACATTTCTTATGTTTTTATAGTGTAAAAATAATGTTCATTTGACATGTACATCATGCCCATATTTACCAGACTTCATGAACATAAATTAATTAAAGAATACATATAATTTAAACAATGTAATAATTAAATAAAAAATTCCTAAAATTCAAGGAATTTTTTTAAGTGGCTTCAAAATAAAATAGTTTTAAAAAATATTTTATTTTTTAAAATCTGTTTTTCAAAGAGGAAATTATATTTTCCACAAAAAATTCTTTAAATTATTGATAAAAATTATTTTCCATATTTGATTACTTATTTTCATGATACTAATGGATCACTAGATATATGATCCAAGAATACCATTAATAATATTTCTCTAAATGGTTTATATTTTTAAAGAATGGTTTTTCTAAAACCCATATCTATTTAAAAGGTTAGAAAATGATAAAATTATTATTAAATATCTTATGTTTTTGTCTTGTTTTATGAATAACTTACTATCAAAAAATTCTTTTTTTCCAAACTATATGGAATGATTATGTTTTTATGATACCTATTTAATTTCATGGGTTATTATATGATGAATGTTTATGATTTAGTGGAAAAGAAAAAAATATTTATCATTATAAGATGGGTGGCACCTATATATCCCCCTAAAGCATTGGGTATAGATTTATATATCCATGAGATATATGTGTTTAGAATGGGGAGTTAAAATAGTATAGTAATATAGGGCCGGAAGGAAGAGTTAACTTGTTAAATTAATACATGGTTTGAACTAGAATGAACCCGATACAGTAACGGAATTTCTCCACTATGATGTCCTTGGAAGTGAGCCTCATCCAACATGGATGTGAATTTATATGATTTTTTTATTCCAAAAATTTCATGTATTTTTCAAATTTTATTCCCTCATGTCTCATTTTCTTTGATTATCATATGATTTGTGTATTATAAACTTCTAATTTCTATTTCATGATTAAATATTGATATCTTTTGTATACAAGAAAATCTTTTGAAATGTTATGATCATGCTTCAATACCATTATGATCATGTTATGATTTTTTGTATCCCTTTTTAACCCTTACTAAGCATCTGAGAACACCAAATATTTTGTTTCTTTTTAGCATATTTTTATGATATGTGTTATTTATGACATACCTATGAATGGTTAAAATTGTGAATAATATCAATGGAGATCTCATTACTCACTTATGGACCCTTGAGAAGGATTGAAAACAAATTGACATTGAATGGCCAAGGATAAACCAAATTTTTCATATATTAATGAAGAATGTTTCATAATTAGACATCCTATAAGTTATTTTTAATAATTATGTGGTTCCATATAATGATTAGTGTTTTATAAACTATGATTGATGGTTTCAATCAATTGCCAAAATCCAATATAACTACAGTAATTTAGAGTATGAGGGAAAATAAAATGATTTTCATAACGAGAATCCAATAATTATGGGAGATGGAATGAGAAATATCATTGTTAGGATCACAAAACTTTCTAACATTATGAATCATGTTGATCATAAAAAAATTATAGAACTGAATTCTATATATTCCATCATGAGGAAAATTCCAACTTCTATTTGATATTATTCTGATCAACAAGTTTATGAATAATATATCAATACAACTGAAAAGATATTTTTCAATATTTAATGTAAATATAGTGTAAAAATAATTTTTTGTGTCTACCATTTGAATGGTGAAGTTTCTGAATTGTTGAATCATATCAAGAATATAAGGAAAGAAGAAAATATTTACTACATGGGTTTGGATGAGTTCTAGAACTCATTATTCAATAACTATTTACAATGTATTCTTTGTATGATGATGGAGAATGAGTTCCTTTGGTTAATGAAAAAGAAGGGCTAATCTATTGGTATATAAGAGGATAATTTAAAAATATATGAAATTTAAGATTCTAGTATTATCATCAAAACTAAAAGTATGTTTTATTTATTCTTTAGTGTCTTAAAAATTGCCTCATTGGAGTTAGACATAAGATACATTATTAGAAATAAATATATTATTTGATGTGTGATAAAGGTAGAAATTGTGGTTGGAGTTTGGTATCAATATCATGGTTTTGAAAAAAATTACTGATGGATTTCAAATAAAAATTAAAAATACATTGGGAGAATATGATGAGATCCCTTTTATTATCATAGTGTGGGAAGAATCATAAAAGAAATTATCTTAAGGGGACTACTATATGTTTTATGTGTGGAAGGTAATTTCCTTGGGAAAAGAATATCTAATGTTATTGGAAAAAGATGGATAATGATTAAAATCGAGAGAATGGTATTTAGAATACAATGCTTCAGTGCTTCAATTTTAAAAATAATGGGCATTATTCTATTTAATTCCCAATCCTGGGGGATAATGAAGATTATCATGATAAAAAATATATTAATTTGTGTGAAAAGGTAAAATATCATGTGATCACTACATTTAAAAAGGATTTAGGTAATGTTTTGGTTAAAGGTACACATACAATCCTCTAAAAATTCTAATGTCATATTTGACTCTATATTTACCAAATATATTAAATCATAATAATTTTCTTAGGGTATATAGGTGCCACCCAAGCTATTATAATTACAATTATAATTTCATCCGCCTAATGGTATGATGATCACATATCAATTCTATGATTCCTCTCTTGATCAATTTCATGAGAATGTTTTTCCTACACATATTGTCATTCTTCTTATGGTTGAATTTGATGTCATATAAGGAATGTATTTTAATTTTCTACATAAATTCGACATCAATTTTCTAGGAAGGGAAGTCACATTTGATATTCATATCCATAATATGATTTTCTATCAATGTGTTGGTATTTATTAACTTTTGATGGATATCCCATTGAATGTAAGGTTCTTAATTCACATTCAGAAAGGGGTGTTATCTAAAATGGTTGGGGAGAAACACATAATCAATTATTTCCCAATTGGGCAAGAATTTGAGGATTTCATTATAGAAGAATATGCTAGTATTCCACCAGAACGTAATGTGGAGTATTCAATTGAAATCATTCCTCATTCAAAACCAATTCTGATGACTCCCAATGAAATATATAGAATTCTATTGTATGAATTGATAAGTAAAATCTATGAGAATATTGAAAAGGGATTCATTCATCCTAGTGTTTCACCTTGGGGTTCACCTTTTCTGTTTTCTCTGGCTAATGATTGATAAATGTTAATTTTTATTGAATATCAGGAATAGAAAACTATCACAAGAAAGAACAAGTATCATCTTCCCAATATTGATGACTAGTTTGATCAACTTCACTGAACTTAATACATTTCCATGAATTACCTTCATTCTGGATATCATCTATTGGGGATTAAAAAGGATGATATAAACAAGACATAATGTTGTAAATTTTATGGAAATAATTAAATGTTGTGATTCCATTTGGTCTAACTAAATCACCTTCTTTCATCATGGATTTAACGTACATTGTATTTATAGGTCATCTTGGTAAGATTGTTGTTGTCTTTATAGATAATATTATTATTTAGTCAATGATAGAAGATTATCATGAAGATAAAATCATAATTTTCTAAATTCCCTAAGGAATGATAGATTATAAAAAAAAATTATAATAAGTGAGTTTTGGCATCAAAAGGATTTATTTTTATGTCATATAATTTATATAAAGGGTATATTATTAGTTACATCAATGATAGATGATATTGGATGTTTTCCCAAAAAAACAACAGTGACTAAGATTAGTAGTTTTACTAATTTTTGTAATTATAGACTATTTTTGGAGAACTCACCATGCATATCTAATCCTCTAACTATGTTATCTTAGATGGGTTCCATGTTACTCTATATAGATGAATGTGTGGAAAATTTCATCGAATTAGAGAGAATGGTAGTCGGTGAACCTATTCATATATATAATATAGTGTATATGGGTTCTTAATCTTTAGTGATTCATCTGAGAAGGGATTAGTATGTTTTGTTATATAGAATTACATTATCATATTTTATGCCTCATCAAAATTGAGTATTCATGAGAAAATTTACCAAACCCAGAGTACAAAATATTCGGTGATTATAGGGGGTTTTCACATTAGGGGGGGTTATACTCCTTTAAATACATTAGAATTGTTAACCCATAACAACCCATAAATATTCTACCAACATTTATTGGGGGCTGTTTTGTTTATGAGATGGTAAAATGGAGTTAAATTTATCAGTAGTAATATTAGTACGAGATTATACCACATCTATTTTCTCCAAAAATTCACCAATAATAATAGGATGAGGGGTGGTTTGAACCATACATTATTTTATCATCAATTTAGGGATAGTTCAAACAATACCTATTTAAAATTTGAATACCATGTTGTCGGTGGTTTCTAACTACCCCTACACATTACGTTTTTTAATTTTTTTAACCCCATGAATCCAAAACCCTATACAACAACCAAAGAACCCCATAGAAAACCAAAACAAACTGTTTGATAACACCCCATGACATAATAGTTGTCCTATAGACAACTTTAACCATATCCACTGGACCCCCTAACACAGATATTGTCCTCTAGGTAACCCAACATGTCCCATGACTGCCACCTAAATCCACTATTTCCACGTGAAAACCCCAGGGAAAACCAAGTTTCTATACAGAAACCCCACATGAAACCTAGTTATCTAGGCCAGACCCCCGACATTAGGACCCATGGTTGTCCACGACACACATCCCCATACATACACAACCACCCATGTGCACCACCACCCCAATCTTCCATGGAAGGAAAAATCTCTATGACTAGTATCGAAATCATGCCCTCCAGAATTCTACCAAGAACCTTAAAAATATACTGATGCAGTTTTATAATATATTATCCCATACTTATCATATATATATATATATATATATATATTTATGATAATACATATTTTTTATATAATTATATGTTATATAATATATTCTGATATATATATATATCAATGTATATATATTATATATAACTAATTATATTTTCAAATATAAATATATATTTATTAATAAATTTATGTATATTTTTATATACCTAAATATATATTTGTGTGAAAAAACTATATTATAAATTGTTATTATTATTTTTACATGTATTTCTTAAATGATTACAATATATATAATCTATTTATATAATTTTTATTTATACATTTTTATCTGTATGATATATTTCTATACCTAAAGTAACATAAATTTATTTATGCATAAATATACAATAAAAATGTTTTTAATATAACTTATGTAGAATATAAATCATAAAATAATTTTATAGTTTTTATAAAACCATATATATCTTTGAATAAAAAACATTATAATTTCATTTATATGATATATACCAATAGTCATTTATGAATACATTTTTTATTATATATATAAGTATTTATTTAACGTATTTATATAATTAATATATATATATTTTTAATTATAAATAATTCAAATAATTTTATATTGGCTTTTTATGGTTTATATATATTTTTAGAGACATTATCCCACACAAATATGAATTATAATATTTAAATTTATATGATATTTTTTAAAAAAATTAAAAAATATATATATTGGGGGTTAAAACCCCTAAAATCTAATGTATTATAGGTACTTCATGAAACCCTCTAATCTCATGAATTATAGGGGGATCAAACTCGATATAATCAAATGGATTAGTAATTATTTTTTATCGCCCATTAATTTGTTGAAATATAGGTGGTTGAAATCCCTCTCTAATATAAGAGATTAGCGGTGGTTCATGAACTCCCTACAATTACTAAAACTAGAGGGGGTTCAAAACTCCCCCTAATTTTGACAATTAGCGGGGGTTGTGAACTACCATTATTTTATTTTTGAAAAAATAAATTATATTTACATATATACTCTATACTCCAAACATAAATTATATATATTTATATAGCACGCCTAAAACCCATCCGATCAAAATTTTCCACTAATTAAAAATTTATATACTATTTTTACCTAATCACATCTAAAAAAATTAGTATCATAATGATAATAAATTTATAGGGGGTTTTGAATCCCCTAAAATTTTATGAGTAGCTGGTATTGTGCATAACTCCATCTAATGTATACCAAAAATGAATTTATATGGAGTTATGAATAACCATCCCTAAAGACCATCACTAAGATATAGGTTTTTTATTGAATCATTAGTTGGATTTAAATGTGGTAATTTTGTAATCAAGGATATGTTGAAAATAAATTTATGGAGAAAAGTGTGATATATATATTGATTATAAATGATTGAATTATAAACTCACAAAAAATAAGTTGAATATGAACTATATAATATTGTTATATGTCATTAATGATTATAAATTCTCAACCCATTACCACCCTAGGAAATCCAACAAGGTGGGTGATGAATTGAGTATAGAAGATCATTATTGATTATCTGTTATGTGGATCACAAAATATCCATTATTTATGGATTTATAAAGGATAGATCTTGAAATATTTTAGGAATGTGAGAAATATAATCTTTTTAAAATAATTGGTCCACCATAAATCTTAGTGGTCATTAAAGTGGCATCGAATGAAGGCATAGATCTTCAAAATAATATGGTAATTTTCCTAATATTAACCTTGATCGTGATGGAAGGATATGATCTAGGAACCATGTATGTGTTCCATACATAATTGATTTGAGGAAGGAACAACAGGAGTAGGTTGGTAGATCTTCATTCTCAAGTTATCAAAGGAGTACAAAGATGAATAAATATTTGAAAGAATGCATTTTGTGATATAGTGTAAAGAGATATATCTTAGAGAATTTATCATGTTACTTGGTATGCATAGAGCTTAAGGATGAATGAAAAAATAACAAGGGTCTGTTTCATCCATTACCCATACCAAAATTGGAATGGTAGGATATAACCGTTGATTTTTCTCACTGGACTCACTAACAAATAAAAATAGAATAATACTATATTGATAGTTGGTGATCAACCTACTAACTCATCAAACTTCATCATTGTAAGAGAAAACATATCTTTGAATCATCTCACTGGGATGTACACTAATATTGTGGTATGTTTTAATAGAGTACCACATTCTAATGTATCTAATCAAGATCTATGGTTTAGCTCAATGTTCTAGAGAAATATTATGAAATCACATGATATGTAGTTGAGTTTCATCATTTCATATCTTCCTAAATTAGATGGTTATTTCAATAAAAATATTCAAACCATATAAAATATATATAGATCTAGTTTATTGAATATCAAAGTTGGGTGGGGTCAACACATTCCTCTACTTGATTTTTCTTATAAAAATGTCTTCAGTAAAGAGTTAATATTTGTCCTTATGAATCCATCTATGTAATGAAATTTAGAGCTCCAACATGTTGTGATGAAGTTAGAGAAATAAATACATTGGGAACTAAGATAACTAATGAATTTGTAGACAATTTTACATCTATTAACTATAATATAAGGGCATATTTGATTTGTTAGAAAAGTTGCACTAACAAAAAATGATGTGACCCATAATTCTATGTTTGTGATAAGGTGTTTCTATGAAATTATCTACGGATGAATATTTTGATATTTAGTAAGAAATGGAAATAAAGACCAACGTATATAATTTCTTTTTGAAATTCTTGATCCTGTTGGGATTATAGCTTATCGCTTGGTGTATCCACCAATACTATCTTAACTCCATGATGTGTTCCATTTATCTCTCCTAAGGAAGTACATACATGAATATTTTCCTATAATTAACTCGTATGTCATAAAATGGGAGAAATATTTTTTACATGAGCAATAACCGGTATTGATCATATATCAAATAGTTAAATTTCAACAAATCAAGACCACTCACCTAGTCAATGTTTTTTTTTGAAAAACCATTAGTTTAAAGGAGAAACATGGGATCATGATGGTATGAAGAGGAATAAGTATCCTCATTTTTTTAAATCGAAGTGAAATCTTTTTATTGAAAAATCATTTTAATTTGAGTGGAATGGAAAAACAAGAGTTTTTATTAGCCTTTTTTTAAATAAATGAAATTACTTTTATGGATTATGCTCCACACTACACTGCATTAAAATTAATTTTTATAAAACAATAAGTAATTCATCTATTACTAGAAACTCGGTCCATTCATGTAGTAAATAAAATGCTCGAATGTCATTTATGACACACAAGATTGAGTTGTAACAAAACAACAACATATTATTAATCTTATTTAAATTCAACCATTATAACCTAGATGATAAACATAGTGAAATTAATTGTAAATACTATGTTTTAATTAATAATAATAATCAATTTACATAACAAGAAACATATTGACAATAAAATATATATTTTCTGGTATAGTATATACATGTTTCAAAATACTATTTTCTCAAGGAAATAATTTTTTATTATTTTAAGGAAAAATGATGATATTAATACTTGAAAATTGTTAAAAAATTATAAAATAAACATACATTTTGAAATTAAAATTCCAAAATTATCATAGGTGAACATTTCGGATTTTTATAAAATATTTCATTTTTGAATGAATGGTGAAATATGTGAAATTTTACTTGAAAACTGTATTTTCATTATAATTATTTATAAATATAAATTTTATTTTAAATTCATATTAAAGATAAATTAGTTTAATAATAAATAAATAAATCCAATTTAGGTCATTGTAATCATTTTCAAACTGAAATTAGATATCAAATAATTTAACCCTTTTTCATATTTTCATTTTCAGAAAATATTTTCTCCTCATTTCTGCAAGTTTAATTTTAAATTAATTTTTTCTAGGTATTTGTATCAAATTTAACAAAATTGAGTCCGAAATTTTAATAAAGATAATTTATGTTTTCTTATAAGCCTAATATAATATTTTTACAACAATAATTAGAGATAAATGATCAATTTTATCACTAAAGAATAAAATTAAAATGAGTTTACCAAGAGAATTAACTATAATCATATGGGGGAATGACTAAGAAACTTCTCTAATAAAAATTTGATGTCTATAGATCAACCATAAACATTAATATATATAATTTTTTTCATCATTTACTATTTTTTAGGTTAAAATGTATGTATATATAACTTTATTTTAAAAAATAGAAAGTGTGTCCACTCCCTCGCTAATAAAAAGTCACCCTCTATCCCCATCTCATCACACTGTAAAAATTAAGATCATCCAATCCGTACCCAAAAAACTTATCCAATTTCCTTCCCTATTCTTAGAATCCTTACCTTTGAATCAAATCCAACCCAGGAATGCTTTTGGTTCAAACTAAAAGAAGATACCCAAAGAAGAGGTAACATTCATCAATGTCTTTACTCAAAAACCATTATTTATTTATATATCATTATTATATAATAAAATAACATTATTTCTTATAATTAGTTGTTTTTATGTTATAGATACAACCTAAAATGACACAAACTAACCACAAATAGCTTACTAAATTAATGTTCATCTGTAGAATAGACAACCTCATCACAAACTAATGTTGTTCATATTTCCATTACAACCTTTCATGGTTGGTAAGAATGTTTGACATAATATTTATATATGATATATATTTTATTTATGATATCTGTCTGATTATGTAATTATTATATAGTATGTAATTATTTCTTTTTATAACATAATATTACATTACATTGTACAAATATTTAAACTTTTGTAGTTTTGTTCCTTATCAATGAGGTTTAAAATAAATGAAAACATAAAATATTTTTATTACATGCATTAAAGGATATCTAATTTTTTAATCATGAGTATATATACTATATTGTATAAATAAGGGATAAATTAATATAATTGGGGAATATAAGCCCTAGTAAGTGAAGCAGTTAAATGTGATCTTGATGACCATCAATAAGAACTATAGGAATAACGTTATGGAAAAAATAGGACATGAAACATATCATAACAAAAAAAACATGAATCATAGAATGAAAATTTTTATAGAACATTTAATTTAGAAATTATTAAATATATCACCACATTTATCCACTAAGGTTTCGTAAATGAAAATTACCAGGGTCATTCACTAAGGTATAGTAATTCATATCATCGATAGAGATTGAATGATTTACCCAATTAATTAGTAAACTATCAGGATGAAACCATCATATTTCATAATTTATTTGACTTAAATAAATAAAAATAAATTACTTCATTATTAACCGATGTATAATAAATAATGAGTTTTGTATCGAAATCTTTATGTTTCAAAAGTTCTTAAAATATAATCATTATGAATTTTTTGTCTCGCTGAAAAGGAATGTGGGTTTCAAGAATATTAATACAAGAATAATATAATTATTTTTTTTAAATCTAGGTTAATACCATTAGAAATAAACTAATATTTTCTATTCAATAAAATAAAATAAAATATAGTTTCTTGATGAGAGGTGAAAAATAATGAGAATTATATTCGGCAGCATAACAGGTATAAAATATTTTTTTTTGAAAATGGTCAAATGAGAGGGGAAAAGGGTATCACATTGAAAAAATATAATTTTTATGTGAGGGTATGATCAAATTAGAATTAAAAAATATATATCATAACAATTATAAGAGACAAATAATATGTGGTTCTTAAATTGAAGTGAATTTAATGTTAGTTATCTTACCTTGAAATGTTACTCCTAACACTTGATAATTGTGACCTTGGGGTTTAAAGACACCTTTGGAGGACTCCGTGGGAGGAAAAAACTATATATTGGGATATTATTTATTTTTAGAAAATGTAAATGGATGAATGTGTTTGTATTTATAGAAAAAATTGACGATTAGTTAAATAATTTCCAAACATAGGCCTTGAAAACTGAGGTTGTGAAAAATGAAAAACCATTTCCTCACTTGAGGTTATTGCCCATAGTTATGGAAAATTGTTACATATCATGTGTTATTTTAACCCACATGAATTTCTAATCACATTATATTAATTATTTTGGCATAAAAAATAAATTTTTCAAAACAATAATGTTAAAGGTTACATTTTTGGACTTTGGAAAGTAACTTGTCGGTCTAGAAATTTATTAAAAAAATTAAATTACTAGATATTAAAAAATGAAAAATTGTAGTTGTTAGATTAAAGTTAATTATGAAATATGTACCTGCTATATAATTATAATGTCATTAAACAAACTTGAAACCTGAAAGTGTATTTTTACTATTAAAAAAATAAATTATTTTTTAAAATTATCATAAACTATCCCTAACCTTTTCCCAAAATAATAATTTAAAAAAATTATTTTATCATAATAATTATCTATATATGATAATATTAACTTTTAAATATAATAATATTATTAATAATTAAATAATAGCTGGTTGATAATACATAGTGAAATTTTTAACACGTAAAATTTTTCTAGGACATAATAAAATTATTTCATCATTTATTTTCAAATCAGAGTGTTTTTAAAATGAAATTAAATTAAATTAAATATTATTCATAATACCATTGTTTCTAATAAATCATCATATCTTTTCTAGAAAGAACTATTTTTTCTAAAAAATCAATTTTTCTAATTTATCTTATATTTTATTTAGAAAATTTATTATTAAAACATAATTGGAGGAATAATGATTTTATTTATAAAATGGATTTATGCTTTAGGTAACTAAGACATCAACACATAACCCCTTGTAACACCCACGTATAGATGAATATTAAGGTGTTTGATAGTGATAGACTAATGGGGTGGCTTGGATAACATTGAACGAGTGGTAATTTCAACTCAAATGAACTTCTCTATTATGATATTTTATTCTAGAATCAATTGTTTATAATCGACATGGGATTGGTAAAGGGTTAACCAAAGGGACACTACATCCATCCTATATTCTGAGGAAGGGAATTCGTACAACATGAATCTACTGGTTGAGGCCATTGAGTCTCCTTTGAAAATTAACTATCTATTGTCATTTCTACTTATAAACAGTAATTATAACATTAATATTATTACCAATAGAAGAAATTCCAACATTCATATTGACCAATGGTCATATTTTTCTGAAAATCATCTAACAGGTGAATCCTAATGGTCACATTTTCATATTATTCTCTATCAATTCCACTTCATTATTAAATGGATATAGTTTTATTTTGTAGAAAATTATATAACACACAATTAATCTATAAAAAATATAATTTAAAAAATCTACTTCTTTATATGCTATCATCTTATGAAATTTCATCCTTGAAATTTTCAGCTAGATCTCTTAGTAGATAAAAAGTCCGGGTTATTAAAACGCATTATATCCTGTGGTTCTTAGGTTTTTTCTTCATATTTATAGCCCCAAAATAACACTTTGACAATGTGGTTACTCTAGTTGCATAAAACCTTGTATCTATGTTCAAACATGTCCACAAGCATCTCCTCATAAGAGATTCAATGTTCTATAATTTCCTTCTTCATAGTTAGTACAAGTGATGTATTAGAGATGCACTTATTTTATTGGTATAGATGGAATACATCCTGAACATGAAGAAGATTTTGTGGAAGCTATAGCTAATAGGCCACTTATCTAATGAGATAAGGGATTTTATAGTGTCTACTATTCCTAGTCCTAAGACTCCCTTTCATCGCAAACATTTTGAGTCCCTTCCATGGTGATATTTTAAGTAAAAAAATTTCTCCAACATCAAAATCCAAGTCCCTTTGAATAATTTCAACATAGATCATCTGCTAAATATAAGAAGCAATTATGTTTTTTTGTGTAACATGAATCTTTTCTCCCATTCATTTAATGAGATGAGTCCCAAGTAACATTCTATAACCAAATTAATCTAAACTTGTTGGAGTTATACATCACTTCTCATATAGTACTTCATAGGGTTCCATTTTAATACATGAGTGGAAGATTTCATTGTATGAGAACATAACTAATCGTAGGTGTTGTTCACATCCACCATTAAATTCCATTGAACATGTTATCAACTTTTCCTCGACTATTTTAATAGTCATCCCAAATTGGCCATAAATTTGTAGTTTATATAGAATATGAAATTCAGTACAGTATTAGACGGATGTTGAAGACTATTATAGAGTTTAGATATTATACTTAAACAATGAAATAAATTGATAGAATGTGGAACCACGTGAAACCTCCCTACTTTCTTATTGTATAACATGGAATATTTGTCATGGGAAAACTCATATGAGGTGAAATGAGATGGGCAGTCTTGGCCAATCAACCCACTATAACCCATATTGCATTTTATTCTTTTGATGTTCTTGGGAGACTAGTATTGAGGACCATAGAGATATTGTCCCACTTCATGTTAGTATGGGTAGTGGTTTCAATACACCATTAAGATTTTTTCTCTATGCCTTCACCTGTTGACATATTATGCAACATTAAATGTAATCGGTAATATCCATTTTCATTATATCAAACAAATTATGATCAGGATGGACTCAATACATATTTGTGCATCTATTATGTATAGATAATTTAGATCAATGAGATTCATCCACCATCTTCTTAGTTATTTCTAGAAGCAATGGGACACATAACCTTGAATAAAATTTCATTTCATCTTTTTAATCAGTCTTAATCTTAGGAAGCATACTATTTTCCAGAGCCTCTATCTTCTTTTGCAACAAAGGATCTTCTCTTTGAGCTTCCTTGATCTTCTCTAGTAATTATGGTTGAGAAATAATTTGTTATAGGATCGATGATGTCGCTTCCCTCATGATTCCCTTGTTCTACATTACAATTTCCTTTATCAAAGGATCTCATTGACTCCTCATCATTTAAAAAAACAATGTCTTTCCTACACAATGCATCATCAACAATATTGACTATTATGGGGTCATAATTAATTGAAGAGTCATGGCCTTTAATAAGTTAAAAATATTTCTATATCTCATGTTAAATTCATTTTCGTTGAAAATATATCTCCATAATTATTGCTATGCATACTTATCACATTTCATCCCATAATGACAGTACCTCCATACCTTCAGATAAAAAATAACCACATCCATCCCCAGGTAATGCGTATGATAATTCTAATCATGATTCTTTAACTACCGAGATAAATATGTGACCTTATCATTCTAGATGTGTAAAAACACAATCCCTTTCAGAGATGAATCACTAAAAATATTGAAGCCTTCTCTAATAGAGTGTAGATCTCCTCTGCATCCTTTTTCATGGTAGGTTCATCTAAAATTCCTTCATTCATTAAAATATACCCCATAAAAGAAACTTTTTTTGGCCAAAATTATCATTTTATGCATTTTCTAAATACCATATCCTACAATTTTGTATCCAATATAACCCTAATATGATACTAATACACCTCAAGAATTTTTGTTTATATAAAAATTTCATAAAAACTACCACAAATTTAACAATATACTCATTGATGAATCTCTTACTAAAATCCATAAATATAGAGGGATAATTAGAAAAGGTGAATGGAATAACAAAAAACTTATAATGAATGTATGTTAATCATAAGTTGGTTATTTGAATATCTTATTTATTCACCCAAAATTGATGATAACCATATCAGAGATCAATCTTAGAGACGAATTGAGTACCATGAAGCTGGCTAAATAAATCAACAATCCATGGGAGGGGTAATTTTTCTTCACTATGGTCTCATTGTGTTATCTATAATATATGAAAAGCTACATTGATTAATCTTTATTATTCACAAAGAGAAAATTTTATCCTCAAGAAGAGACACATGGTTGGATAAACTCCTTCACTAAATAATCTTGAAGTTGTTTAATTATTTCCTCCAGCTCCATATTTTCTATTCTACATAGGAAAATTGATATTGGATTGGATCCATGTATGAGTTCAATGGATAACTATAAATATCATTCTCGGGGAAGAAAATATAACACTTAAGGAAATAAATTGAGGAATTCCAAAATTATGGTGACATTTTCTGTTATTATACATTCATTTTATTCTTCCTCTATATTAATAATCTCCATATAAAATGCTATTGGAGGTTCTTCTAGACAAAGATCAGGTTCATATATCTCTCATTTAAAAATAACATTATGTTTTCCATTCTTGACTAGTGATATTTTCTTTTATCTCTAGTTAACCATATAAATATACTTTTATCACCAGTTTATTAGTAGTATAGTGTAGAATTCTACATTTGGAATGAATACTAGATATTCGGTGAGATTTTTCTCTCCGAAGTCAATACTAGAGTACTTATACACTATTGATTCTTGGAAAATCCCTACATGAGTCTTAATTGATAAATTTACCTCTTTAATTTCTGGGATTTGTTCTATATTATTTGAAAACATTAATGAAATATAAGAATTTGTAATACTTTTATAAAAAATTACTTTCTCAATTTGGGAGAACAATGAGAGTAATTTTCACCACATCATTTAGAGATTCAACTTAAGCCATCATGATATAAAATTTCCTACCTTACTCCCTTGGCCTTTTCTGTTGTTTATGGTGATTTTGATCTAATGAATTTTGATTTGTACATAAATTGGAATAGTTTCCAAGCATCCCACACATGAAGCATTGTACTTTAGGCTAGGCCTACACCATATTCCCATTATCATCAGTGTTGCGAAGTGAAGGATTAACCTCACTATGAATTTTTTGAGATTTATGGATATCTCTTCCACACATGTAGCATTTTCCACTTACAAGAATTTAGTTCCCCGAAAGCTTCTTCCAATATTTTTAATGTTTTGGATGTTTCACTAGTTTTTATCATTTTCTATCACCACTATTCCTCCCTATGTTTAATCCCAAATATATCTTTTGTTCCTTCAATTTATGTGACCAATACATCTCACAAAACTCTAATTTTACTTTATTGAAATCCTTACTATCTTTTCATAGATATAATAGTCTCAATTAGATATATTCCTACATATATGCAGTTGTATTTCATAGAATAATCTATTGAACATTCCATTATGTCACGAATAATGATAGAGGCGTGTTGGGAAAGCCTTGTAAATTTCATCGCATAGCATCCTACTAATTTACATTCCTTCTTCTTTAGATATAATAATTACTTCCCCATTTTTTATTAAATTGAATTGGGGAAATAATTATTGAAATAGGATACCCTGAAATCTTCCCACTTTATAAAATCAATCCTATCTTGGCTTCGTCTTTTAAACCAGTTTCCACCATTGATCAACTTCTACCTTTATATAGTACATATCCAGGGTGAATTTCTCTTACTCCAAACTATAAAGTACATAAAATATCTCTTATACATATTTAATACATTGTTCAAAAATCAATAGGTCGAAAGATCCACTAAATTAAGTTGTTCTTTAACACATAATGGAATTAACAAAATTTTGTTCCCTTCATGGTGAATCTATTGAATCAAATTGATTCAGTTTATTTTTAATAACTTGAGTTAGTTGAACCATTATTCCCATGATGTTTTCTGTTCCACCATCTGTCAAAGGGTATTTAGTACATGTTCCCATGCACTAATCATTTACATGGTTCCTCCTAATTCCCACCAATTTCTAAAATCAGAAAACCATTATGAGAAATTTATTTCTTTAAATAATATTATAATTTTAAAAAAATATTATATCATAAAAAATCACACTTAATTTTGTTATTCATTAAAAAGAAATAAATTTTCTGTTAATCCTTCCTAATGGATAATAAAAACTTATGATTGATAAAAAATATGCCTTCTGAGTGAAAAACTAGTCTTCTAGCTAGTCCTTTTGTTCTTAACAAGATCCCATTCAATTCTATCTCAACACATTTTTTCGAGTGTTACTCCTAGATATATGAATGAGATATCCACATTAGATTTTTCATAACAAGATAATGATTTATTTTTCCAAAAACCAATTACATTATACTTCACCAAAATATAAGGATGGTTCACTATATTTAAACTTTTACATAATTTTCTTATTAATGTTTTAAAATACTAATTTCCAAAAATAAAAAAATAGTGATTTGATACCAACTATGGATTCTCGTATTTTTAGTACATAACATTTTATTCCATTTTGAAAACATATGATCAATTAATGTGTAGTTTCTTGGAATTAAGGTGCATAATACCAAAAAACATAAAACACTCTTATAATACACTTGAAATTATTCTTTATTGATTCATCCGATGTATATTTACTATATCTCATAACCTAGGAACATACATCAATGAAATTATGAGCATAAGGCCAATTAAGGTAATGATATTACACATGATCTCGAGGAATATCAATAAGAACAGGAGAAATATCAACATGGGATATGAAATACAATATCAAATATATCATAATAAAAAGAACATGAATCATAACATTGAAGTGTGGCCAAAAATTTTAACTTATGAATTCGTAAGAATGTCACAATGGTTTTACACCAAGGCATTATAAGTGAAAATTACCAAGTTTATTCACCAAGGTATCATGATACATGTCATATATAGATATTAAATTATATAGAAAATCCATTGGCGCAATATCCAGGTGAAACCTTGAAATATCTTAATTAATGTGAGGAACATATATCATAATTAATTATTTCATAATTAACCCATGGTGAATAATGAATGGGTTTCATATCAAAATCATGGAATATCAAAAGATCTTTAAAATATGATCATTAGGCCATTTTGATCCCACATAAAGGGAATATGGGTTTTAGGTATGTTAATCCCAAAAATAGATAAATATTTTTTATATATATGTGAATACCCTTGGAAAATAATGATTCTTCTATAATAATAAAAGATGATTTCCTTAGTATAAGAGAGAAATTTAGTGAAATAAATTTGAAAGTATAATAGTTATAAACTATGTTTATGTTAAAAGGTAAAATGAGACAGGATAAAGGTCTGCCATTGATAAAAAATAATTTTTTAATAACTATTTGATCAGAAGGATAATAAAAATGAAATTCATAACAATTAGAAGACAAATGCAAAAATAGGTTATTGAATTGATGTGAAATGAAGGATAATTCATTTACCATGAAAATATTATTATAAACCATGAATATTGGGACCTTAGGGTCTAAGGAAATATTGGGAGGACTCAATGGGAGTAAAAACTTCAAGATATTTTTGGTTTCTAGAATTTTTGTGAAAGTAAATGGATAAATGTGTTGGTATTTATAACAAAAGTTGAGGATTCGTTTAATAATTTCCAAACATATACATTGGAAGAAGATGTTTTGGAAAAATAAAAACAAATTGAATACCCACGGTTTTCCTATGACTATGGACATTTGGGAAATATTTTATGTTTTGTAAACTGATAGGAATTGAAATTAATATTATATTACTTATTTTAGAAAGCAAAGTTATGATTCTACATAATAATGTTTTTTAGGTTAATGTTTCCATTTTATATTTTGGAAAGTAACTTATACATCTTAAAATTGATTAAAATCTATAAAATTAATGATATTAATAAAATATCATATTTTAGGTATCGTAATTTTTTTTAATTAGTTATTAAAACCTTATGAAAAAATGTTGATGTCATTAAACATACCAAAAACCACAAACTATATTTTTAATATTCATGAAGAAATAATGTATTTTAGAAATATCTAACAAATTCACTATAACCTAATTTCTATGTTATGATCTCAAAAATTATGATTATTTTATCGTAATAAATTTCAATATATGATATAATTAACTTATAAATATTAAAATTCTTATTCATTAAAAAATAGAGGGTTGATAATCCATTGTGAAATTGCTAACAAATAAAACTTTTCAGGGACATTATAAACAAATTTCATCATTTATATTAATATTATATTGGTTTCAATATACTATTTCATTAAAATTAATACTATTCATAATACCATTGTTTATAATAAATATTTATATTTTATTTGAAAAGTACAATTTGTGTCAGAAAAATAAATTTATCAAATTGGTCATATATTTTATTAAGATAAAATATTCTTAAAATAGAAGTCATTGAATAATAATTTTATTTTTATAATTTAATCTAACTTATTGTAACCAAGTGCTCAACAAATGAAATCGTATAAAACCCATGTAAAAATGAAGGGTTAGGTGTGTGATTGTGTTAGATTCATTGGGTGAATCAGCTAATATAGACTGAGTGGTAATTTCCAGAAACATGAACTTATCTAATAGGAAATTATGTTCTAATATAAATTTTTTAATCTTATCGTGGTCTTGGTCAAGGGATAACCATTCTGATTCTACCTCCCTCCCATGTTCTGACAGATGTAAATCATACAACATGACTCTACTGATTAAGAAAATAACTTCTCCATTTTGAATTAATTATTATTTTTAATTTATAAACATAAACACTTATTATAACATTAAAATAATTTCTAATAGTATATATTACAATATTCATATTCACCAATAGTCATATTTGGCCAGTGGTAACATAATAGTCTATTATCGATGGTCACATTACCATTTATTCACTATCTAAACCACACCATTATTAAAGAGATATGGTTATATTGTGTATAAATTTACACAAAACACATTTTATTTGGAAAAAATATCATTTAAATATTTTTGGTTGTTACATATATCATATACCTTCATTCATTCTATTTCATGGGAATAAGAGAATGTCGATCATGTCTACTGTAGACAACCGCATCGTGATGCGATGCGATTGTTCCATAATTTATATGTAATATATTATGAATTTCTTAAATTAAAATATGTGATATATATGAGATAAATATTAATATATAATGATAATATATGATTTAATATTATACTTTCAAACTGAAAAGAAAATGTGAAACAATGTTCATGTGTATGTATGACCTACCGTCTCCACAAACTATGCATTTTGTTTCCAGAAATAAATTTTATTGATTTCAATTAATACACATATACTGAATATATATGATATTTATTGAATGGATATCATTATATAGATGATTAAATCATTACCAAATTAAGACAACAAAATATACAAAAAATTAAAACATGTATGAAAAACGAGGCAGTTATTACCCAAAACACCACAATAACATAGGATAGTAAATATATTGGTAATATAAAGATATATAAAATTCATATATTGTAAAATTTAAATATCAATATGGATCTCCATGACAATTATTATAAAAATAAATTTAGTATATTGGAGGTTTTAATCTGTGTGACAAATTTCTACACTTAATGTAATGGTATTTCTACTCTCGCTTTTATTTCTAAGAGGCTTGTTCTATATTCAAAACACATTTCTTTTTTGTAGTGTATATAATTATATTTGAAATTATATATGATTATTATAAATAATTTAATTATTATTATAGTTTCCAAAAAATTTATTCTTTCATGGTGACTATGATTCAAAATCTTACTCGAAGCGATATGGGATATTTATCTCAATTTTCTTTCTTTGAGAATTCTATTTTGTTCTACCCCTATATTAATTAACAAGGTTTATATAAATACTATTGAAAAGTAAAATATTAAATTTTATTCATATTCATAATATTTTATTTGTAATTTTAGATTATTCCTTCATAGACATTATGATTCAATGTTATTAATGTTGTAAATTATACATGTTACAATCTTATATTTTATTGATATAGTTTATAATTATGACTCCAATATTGAAATCTTATGATCCATATCCTTGTAATTATAATCAATCTAATAATAATTTAGTTATTAATTATATTTTCTAGTGATGGTACTAGGTTTCTAATATATGGAACAAAGGATAATTTTGAATTTTCTTATAAAATATGACTATTTTTTCACATCGATCAAAAAGATATTTTTCATTCAAAACCATGTTTATTAAAATATTTTCAGAAGTTTTTTTATCGTTTTATATTTTTTAATAAAAAAAATGTTACCCAATTTTTCATTGAAAAAATGTTTCTAATATATTTTTTTCATTTTATGATCAATAAATGTTTCTAATTTTTGTACACTGTAAAATGATTGTTCGTTTAACATGTATGGAATGTATGGTTTTACCCACCACCATTACCATAATTTCAATGAATACTTATATAATGTTTAAAATGTTTTATGTAAATAAAATTTATTACGTATTTTTTTAATATTAGTTTTCAAATAAAATTTTCTTTTAGAATGTTTTGTTATTTAAACAATGTTTTGAAAAGTGGAATGGATATTTTTGTAAAGAAATGTTTTAAATGATCGTTTGAAATTACTTTCCATATAACATTATATCTATTGATGACACCAATTATTTAATAAGGAAACGATCTAATAATAAAATTCATATTATTTATCTAAATGGTTTATGTTGTGAAGGAATGATGATTATGAATCTTATCTCTCTTCTATATGTTATATGATGATAAATTTCATATGAAACATGTTTGTTTTCATGGGGTATCATCTGATTTAATAAATATGAAGAATTATTTTTTCACAAGGATTATGATATGATTAAATGTTTATGATTCCAATATCATCTCAATGGTTATGATATAATGAATGTTAATGGTCATGGGGAACACATAAATATGGTTCTCATTATGATATAATTTGGACATTTATCTCCCTCCAATTCATTGAGTAATGATTTAGATATCTCTAATGATATGTGAATGGATAGAATCCGTAGTGAATATGACATATTAATATTGGGATATATTATGGTGTGAACTCAGTATAGTAATACACTTCTAGAATACAGAGTAAACACAGTATAATAATAGACTTTTTCCACAATGATGGCCTTGGAAATCAGCCTTCACATATATGGAAAGGTTTTCCAAAGATTATGTGTATGGTGAAATTTCCATGACTTATGTCAATGTAATACTCTCATAGATAATTTAATTTTATTATCTTATGATTCATGTCTAATTAACTACCAATTTATATGGAATAGTTCAATATTTTTAAATTTTATATGAAAGGTATGATTTTTAAATGTTATGATCATGTTCTCATAACCTTAATCTTGTGTCATTTTTTGTTTCTCCCTTGTTTACACTAAAGATCATATGATATCTCTCAAAAATATTTTTCCTTTCCACATGTTATAAAGATATTTATTATTTATTATATGTCTAAGAAGGGTTCTAGTAATAAAGAACAAAATGGAAGATAGAGTATATCACTTATGGACCACTGTTTAGGTTTATATGTTTCTGATGACAATAAACTAGTATGGTACATATGATTTTTGTTTATATGATGTAATAAATATTAAAAAATTGATTTGTAATATTTTTAGGTTGTGTTATTGTGCATAAATTCCATTTATTATAATAGGATGGAGTGGTGAAGAGTGGGTAGCCATCCATCCATCCTCGCTACATGGATGTTGGAAAAAATAGCCAAAACAATATAGCTATCGGCACTAAGTTATCAACAAGGGAAGGTATCATATTAAAAATCACTAGAATATACATGATATATAATATCATTAAAAACTAACCCATCCTATAATTTTTCAATAAGAGTATCGAAGAAGTTTTGGAATTCCATCACATTACCACTACCTCTAAATGCATAAATCCAAACAATAATCCATGATGAAAAAACCATCTTACTTATAAATTGAATCCAATTAAATGAATGGTCATTATCAAACAATTTAAATTTTAAACAACCATTTCATTAAACAAATTTCATCCAATTAATTTATATTTTACAACCCAGCATTTAAAAAACACATCCGGTTATAGTTTATTATTTTGTTAGGAATACAATGTTGATTTAAATCCTAATTATGAAACTATTGAAATACATCACATGGTAGGATTCAAAAATAAATATCACAATAGAAACATCCACTTCCACCTTAAAACATATTTCATCTTCTTTCAAATCCCTGTAGCATAACCCCACCACACATAACAGCACAACCCCACTGCATAAGCACATGACATCTATTATCCCTACAAGCATCACAACATAGCTACTTTCCATGAATTACATCTAAAAAACCAATACAAAACACACCAAAACATCCAAAAAATCATCATAACCCATAACATAGTATTATAAACAAAAAACACATTATCAAATATAGAAAAATGGTGGGGAATCTTTTATCAAATTACACATTATTTTTAGGTTAATTCTAGAATAAGGAATATATCTAGGGAAAACAATTTCATTAGACGAACATAAGTGATTACTTAATTTCATATAGTGGGATAAAAAATAATCACAAGAATGGGAGTTCCATAAAATCACCACAAAAGTGAAAAAAAGAAACAAAAAATAGTTATTTTCAGCAAGTAATTAGGCCTATACAATCATAATATCAATAAGTAAAATTATAATAATAATCCTAGTAAAAACATCCAATTCACATTCCCTTTCACATTTTTAAATACATATAATGAACTACTTTACCATTATTGATTTTTACGAAACTACATCCACATAGTTATAAAAAATAGTACCTCCCCTCATGATACACATAAATTATAAATGATAGAATTCCCTACCTAGAAGAATAAACCTTTACACAAATTTGATGCACCTGAAATAGGGGGTTCATACATAAGAGGAAACCAACTATGTGGAACACGAAATAAATATACAGAAAAGGAATCAATATGAGGAATTACCTATAGCACGATCTAATTTGAAACCTATAGGATTTCATGTAGTTTTAATTGACCATTAAATAAAAATTACATCATGATAACATGATATAAGCTTTTAAAAAGTATATATACATTTATGAAATATAGGATATAATTATACTCCATTGAAGGAGAATGGAAATTTATTAATTAAGGAATTAATACCATTTTCTTTAAAAAACATCAAAATGGAAAAACTAGAAACTTCTTGAAAACAGTATTTACTATAGCTCTATCTTCATAATGATTTAAAAATAGGATATACCACTATGAGGATATAGCATTGTGATCTACCACTAGGATGATATAATATTTGAATCTACCACTATAATGATCTACCGTTGAGATATACTCTCAACAATGACTTTTCGTTGAGAATTTCCACCATGAGAAACAACTGTTGGGATCTACTACTAGAAATATCTACCATTGTGACCTATAACATTAATGATCTAAAATTGGTATGTAATAATAGAATGATAAATTTATGAGATCTGCTATATGGTTGATCTACCGCCATTGATCTACCACCATTGATTTACAGCAAGTGATTTACCACCAGGGATCTACCCCAAGAGACCTACCACCGAAGATCTTCTACCAGTGATCTACCACCAATGATCTATCTCGGGAGATATAACACAATATTTATACCTCTATAGATCTACAACTAAATATATATAGCCACAGAACAACCACTAGAGATATAACATTGGGTTCTACAACTAGAATGATCTACCGTTGGGATCTACCATTATGATTTACCATAATCCTATAAAATATACATTTTTCAACCAAAACAACTCAAAACCCACCCTTCCTCCACTAAACACCTCTGGATTCTCCCTAGACACCACACTCACCATATTTCTTATAATGTAGTGGATTTCGTGGTTTGAGATACTATTGAATATACAATATCAAATACCTAGGCACAAAAAAATGACCTAATTTTTTAATACTACGTATTTGTATTCTAAAACCTATAAATATTTATTTAAGTACCAAACAAATATTTTTTACATTTTTGGATATATTATATTAATAAAATTTTTAATTTTATTAGTTGTTTCAATTTTACAAAAATATAATACTTATTTACTGGTATATCTATTTTCTTTTTATAATTTTTAAATGTTTTTATTTTATAAATGATTATTTAAAAAATTTAATATCATCATATTCAGTAAATATTATATATTATTGGTTTTAAGAATATTTTATTATTTTTATGAATCAATTTTTAGTATTTAAAATTTGAAAATAGTTTTTTATGAAATATATTGAATATTTTTTTCATTTTTTTATAAATGTATATATTTTTTTATTTATCAAAAATTATTTATTTTTAATGAAAAGAATATATGTTGTATACTTTTAATAAATAATTTTTAATTTATAATTTATTTACTGTTTCTTTAACATAACTAAACAGAAGCTTCGTTCATTTTTTTCTCTATTAATACTTAAAAGATTTATTGAATTTTTTTAAAACAAAAAACTAATATTCTATGATTTTCTTATTTTATAATTTTTTGTATATTTTATGTAATTATAAAAATTTATTTTTTAAGGATTCTGTACCAATATTATTTTAAAAATTTAAAATAAATAAATTATTTATAGTTTTCAATATTTTTTATAGATTTTATAACATATGTTTAGTAATTTTTTCACTCATTAAAAATTTTAAGATATTATTATAAATTTTTTAGATGAATGTTTTTAATGGAAATTTTTGTAAAATATTTTTAAAACCATTAATTGAGTATTAAAATTAAAAATAAATATTATGTGAAGAATCAATAGAAATATTTGACATTTTGAGCTCTGTAATTGTAAAAATAGAACCTTTATGTGATATAATTGATTTTAATATACCTCATATTATTCTTCAATTGATTATTCATAATTTTTATTGGTCCTATGGGTTTTAAGATAGAGGAGATTGAGAGGTGTAAAAAATAGATGTCTAAAATTCTCCAAAAACTCCCAACAATGGGAGGAGTTTATAGTACATAAGGATATATATCATCCTACTCAAAAACAATCATATACTGAGAAATTCCTATAATAAACATCTTGGGTTTTCCTTATCACTAAATGAAAAGTTATCATATAAAATAAATATGTGTAATAAATCAATAGTCAATTTTTGTAAAAGAGTTATATTGAATTTTTAATCAAAGCCCTCACATGTGTGGGATTATTCAAAGGAAACAGGGACTATGATTGTAAATCATGTTGATGATAGAAATTAATTGTTCCTAGAATTTATTAAGATGGAATAATGAAAGTACAAGAAAATAAATCTCATCAGATAAAGGATTATTCTTCAACTCATATATATTTTTCATTGGGGAATCCAAATTAGGATTATACAAATTTAAAAATTGATATTCATTGTGAGAATAATCTAGAGTTTATCATTGAGGGTGAGATTATTTTTTAAATTAAATACATTCATCAGTATTTGTTAATATTTTGTATGTTTCAACTTAAAATATGGGAACATGTATAGTATATTTAAATAATTGAAAATAATAACATATTATTGTAACAAGATTTATGTTTTATGATAGTATAAAAGAGAAATTTGAGGTTTCAATTATCATCCATGGAAATAAATAGAAGAAAAAAATGTGTTATATCTCTAGGAAACAATCAGTGATGATGTGTTATGCCCATAATATTTTAGTTTATATGACTAAAAAGGATTCTAATTATATTTTTCTTATATTATGGCATTCATTTCATTCATTTACACTATAAATTTAAAATTTTATTTGAATTGTTTTGGAATTTTATTATTAAAACATTAAATTTGTTCCTAAATGAGATATAGATTAGGTTTTATTATAATTATATTGGAAATTGAAAATATATCATATAATTATTGATGAAGTGGGGTAATTTTTATAAAATTGTTTTGTTATGATAGTTATATTTTTGGATTTCATGACATTAACATTAAGATGATGTTTTTGTTTTTGGATTATTATATGAAAGGAGTTGGATGCCATAAATTATTCTACTTTTTTAAGATATTTTTATAGGCCTTTTATTGGTCATCTTTGATATGATTCTTTTCTTTCATACTAGCTTTGATAATGTCAATTTTTATCATTGATAGATTCTTTAACATGGATTTCCACTACGATTTGTAATTTTTTAATCATTATAACCTTTTAGTCATAAATATTTCATTATGATTTATTTTTATTACAAATTATTTTTATTATTTCGTAATATATTTTATTTCATTGTTTATTATATTTATATATATTAAATATTAAAATTTGTTGCATGAAAAAAATTCATTCAAATTAAATGAATAATAATCTTATGAATTAAATATAACAATGGAAAGACATTTTTGAACTACTATTTTTTGATGTTTTGGAATTTTATGTGTTAGATAGATCATGAATGAGGAGATTTGTGGTTGGAGATGAGATTTCAATATGGAGTATGTTGTTGTAACATGATCCTTCGAGTCGTGGTGTTATTGGTTTTGATTCAGTATATGAATGGTTCCTCTAGTGGCATGGTTGTCGTATGAAATGTTATGTAGCAATGTGGCATGTTCCTCTTGAAGAAAAATAGGCTCCCATGTCAATGTTTTAATATCATTTATTTTGATACTAATGATAAAAGTGACGTAGTAAACATTTAATGTAGGTTTTATATAAAACAATCAATAATAGTTTTTTATAATAAAGTTTAACACCATTTTGATAGAATAATGATGATACATGTTTTAAAAAACAACTTAATTTTAGTTTTAATGTCATCATGAGTTAATAGGGTTCAAAAAAACATAGTCATCTTGAAACCTGCAACTTACTGAATAAAAATTCTCAAAACCATCATTCTCTTGATCCATTAAGGAACACAATGTAGCTAGATCGTCATATTAATGCATTTATCATCAAAATTTCACATTGATTTTCCTTAATATTCCATTATTTAACTCACATTCATTATCATTGACATTATTTAGTCCAAAAAATCACTATTCTAGTTGACCAAAAATTAGGTTTCAAGGATTCTGTTCATTATTTTTTATACATTGTTTTGGTAAATGATTCCCTTAAATAATTGGGAGCTCACCCTATTTCCACTACCATTGAGTGACTTCTTCAAAATTCAAGATCTATTATTCATTATCAACACCCAAATTTTATATTTTATTTCTTATTTTTAAAGATAAATTTATTATTTATTAGTTATATTTTGGACTGATCCTTTAATTTTATCGTATGCATTTTATTTCCAATTAATTATTTTTGAATATGATCAATGATATAAAAAATTAGACAAGAATTTTTCATGAATATAATTTTTTTGTGGTTGTATTTTTCTGTAAAAATAATTTTTTTTTTATAAATTTTTTATCTTTATAATTATTTTGTTTTTGGAAAATAAATTATACAATATTTTTTAATTTAAAAACATTTTTTTCATGTTATTATTTTTTAATTTTTTTCAAAAAATTATTCTATTGTAAAACATTTGATAAAATATAAATAATTATCTTAAAAAATACTACATTGATAAATTATTTGATTTAATATATTCATATATGTTTTAATTATATATATATATATATATATATATATATATATTTATTTATATCTGTGTTAAAAATTTTAAATGTATTTATATATTCATCTATTATATTGTGATTTTTAGGTAATTAATGGATAATAATTTTAAAAATTAATGATGAACTTCTAGTGAACAAGAGAAAGGGGTCGTGAGTTTATTAAAAGTTTATAAATATAAACTTCAAAAAAGAGATATGATTTTTTATTCAGGATTAAAATTTTTTTATTAGTAAATTAAGGTACACAGAAACCAAAGACAATCAGATGTGTTGTGATTTTAGTCATGATTATACTCATTGGATAAAAAATAATGAAATAACTAACTAGTCAATATATAATAATGGTGAAAATGTTCCATATCTGACACATGATTTTCTTCAAGAATTAATTCCTGATGTAGGTGTTAAAATAATTGAAAAAAGTGTTGAAAACTATATGAATATACTAAGAAATATCAATTCTCATGTTTTAGTAAAATTATAGTTTTATTAAGAATTATGAGATTAATTAAATTTAAATAAATACCTTATTATTGTGATAAAGGTGTAACTGAATTTATTGAAAACATTATAGAGACACCTATAGAAGTAAATGGGATTCCATATTTTTGTTATGAGAAAATAATGATAGTCAGTCCAAATTGATTTATTTATAAAAAGATAGATGATTTCCCTAATTATTGTTTGATGTATAGGAAGGAATATGATTTATTATTATAATTTAATAAATGTGGGATATCATGATATATAATGGATGAAAAATACATTTGTTATTCAATATAATAAACATGAAACAAAACTCAAACAAAAACAATGTCGTATAATACATTAATTCCAAATTTAAAGCATATATTTGAATAATAAAATGATGGAATATGGCTTTGAAATCATATACATGGGGAGGCTTAGTCTATTATACCGATTCACTATAATGTGAAATATATGGTCATAAATTTTATAATTAAATAAATGTTATTGGAAATTGTAAAATGGATTTATACATATATGGAATGAATCCATGTGGATTTTCAGTATCCAATATAGTTCATAGAATGTTTTTTTGGTTGTCAACATGTTTTCCACATAGATATTTATGATCAGGAAATATGTGATGATGTACATGCTGATTTCTAGGCTGAAACATCTAGGAAATGATAACGATGTTTTTAGATCATGTTGATTGGTGATTTGAAATTTTTGTGTGTGATAGGGGATAAAATTTTTGATTATTGCAAGAATTAGTATTTTATTTTTCATTCTATGATAATTTTAATAGTAAATTACTTTCATGCATATGTAAAAATATCAACATACATTGTTAAAGGATATAATGATTATACAATTTCTAGACTGTGGATTTTTTTAATCAATTGAAAAATGGAAGGAAAATATTGTATATTGGATATTTGTTATTATTTAAATTTTTTCATCCTTATCATAGATATCGAAAATAATTTAAGAGATCACTAGTTTCTAATTCTTCCCCACAACCATTTTCAATTGAATAATATTACAAAAAGGTCAAAATTTTCAATGTTACATTGGGAAATAGAAGACGCTCTGTTCATAAACCAAACAAAAGGAAGGAACAATATAGTTTATTTAGGATAAATTAATTGAATTTTTTTCTGTTAAACCTAACATTTATGTAATGCGTATTAAGGAAAACATTTTTGATAGTCTAATATGAACAATTTTAAAAATAAAAGGATAGAAAAAAAATTGGATTACATGAATGATTTGAGTTAATTACCAAGAGAATATATTTCGAGTTAGCTCCCATTGTCAACAAAAATATAATATATTTATCTACAACTTAACAAAAATTAATCGAGGATCATTAGATAAATATTGGTAAATTTTTACATAGTGTTAAAGTGCCTAGTAGATTTTTTTCAAATGATAAAAAAATAGTTTCTTTGAAGGAATATATTTAAATAGGTATAAAACATCACTTCATTTAAGTAATTATGAAAATTATTCCACTATAATCCCTATATGTCATATTGTTAATACCTATCATAAATTATATAATTTGGTTATGTTACTTTTTAAATCCAACTTTCAGCAAATTCATTGATCAATAATTGATATATGTGTTGAATAATGAACATATACATATATTATATCAATAATGAATGTATATTAAACCATCTATGTTAATATAATGTTTTATCTATTGATTCATTTATTTTGAGAGATAAGAATATGTTTCCTTAAAATTGGATGTATGCATTTAAAATATATAGGAATATTTTGAAGCACTTTTTTAAGATTGTTCTTTAACCATAGGCATAATTAATATAAAAATATATCATAGAGGACATAATTGAGTTCTATATCGATTAGATATCATAATTGGAGGATTATAACCTCCACGATTCTTGAAATTTGATATTTGTTATTTAATGTAAATGGATTCACATATTACAGTTAAATTTAATTACACGTGATGAATTTATTGTTGTGAATTTAAGTATTTTGAACATCAGAGGTGATGTTAAACCATATATATTATTTTATATTTCTTTATTTAATTTTAAATATTAGATAATAAATGAAAATTAGTTGTTTAATGAACATGAAATGAAATTTTATTGATAATTTAAAGATAAATAAACCCTAATTTATCTATATTAGAAACATTTAAATAGTTAGTAGGGGGACCAAGATTTCATTTAATCCCATGGTCATATTTTTAAATTATTTATTACACACATTACAAAAAATATCAGTTAAAAATAAAATCATTAATTGTAGTAGTGTAATGGTTGAAACTAATGTACCTTGTTTTTTGGTGATAAAGATAAAAACCCAATTTCTGAATCAACATCATATTGTATAGTTGTTTAGGATATATGGGATATTGGTTATAAAAAATTTTAGGTGTAAACATTAATGTTCATGTTGATTGAAAGTTACAGTTGTGTGAAACCTGATGAGTATGGATCTATAAATGATGATTTGGATAGATTTAGCTGCAAGGAGGAATGATTTTTTATGGTGATGCATGAAAAAAATAGTTTATGTTTTAAACCATAAAATGACTAGTGGTCCATTTTTTTAGTCCAAAAAAATATGATTTGGGTGATGTGAATATGGAAAAATTTTAATACTTATCATAAATTTTTCCATCTATAATATGACTACCTGATGATAAAAATGAATTTTCTGTGAAAAACATCCATGAAAATTACATGATCATGTATATCGGATATATAAAAAAACACCATTACTCTTTTTATTAATCATGTAATGTTTTTTTGAATTATATAGGGTTAAAAAATTATTTTTAACATTGATATTTTAATATAATGATTCTTATAGTTCCTTCATTTTTTAATTTTTTTTATTTTAATTAGATTCAAATATCCAAATTGTTTGAACAATTTTCTCTCATCATTTTGTTATTACTATTCACTTTAACTAATTCAATTTTAGGTATACTCTTTTATTAAGTAAAATAATTATAGTTTTCTTCCTATTATGAAAATTTTAATTATTAATATTAATAAATAATTTTTTATAGAAAAATATATATATAAAAAATAACACATTTTATGATGATAATCATTTTTGTCATTATGTTTTTGTTAATTTTAAAATACACTAGTTTTTGTTACACATTTTTTTGTGGAAAAATATAACATTAATTGTTTATTATCTATTATGAAAAATTAATACGTTAATAATAAAAAACTTTTATTTTAAAAAAATATTGATACAAAACATTTTTTAATGTTTAATATATATTTCTAAATGATAGACACTAATGTAGGGAAAGTGAGGTATGCATGAATTGTATATAAATATATATCCATAGTAATTATAATATTTCATTAACTAATATATATATTTATTAAGGTTTTGTGCTATACTTAATCTTATCTGGATATGATGGTGTGTAAATTTTTTATGAGTGATACTACACATTTACCAAAATTGTTCCGCACATATGGAGAGAAGTGGGTGCTTATTATCATTGATGTTAATGCATAATGAACTCATCCATGATATGTTATTTTATAACACAGCAAGCTATATAGATTCTAAATATGATAAGTATTTTTTAACCAAATTTTAGGATCCCTGACAAGTCGATTAAATATATGTAATGGGTGTCCATGGCAGTAATATTTCTAATCTGTTTTATTTATTTTTCTAATAGTTTAATTTTTAAAAAGTTATTAATATTTTATATATTCAATTAAAATTGAATTTAAACATTCAAGAGAAAAAATAAATTATTATATATTATATAACTTTTTCAGAAAAATGATGGAGATATTTTAAAAATAAATATACATCATGGAATATTTTTTAGAGTAGTGAATATAAATATTCATGTTGTATATATGTGTTTATATATATTGGTACATGGTAGAAGTTTGTCTCTAGTAAATGGGAGTATTACTTATTGGCTTGTTTTTTCTTTTCAGATAAATAATTAATATTTTAAATTTATTTTATTTATATTATTTATTATTTATTTATTATTATGTAATAGGACTAAACGAATTATCACTACATTATACAGTCTCACAATATACATCCTTATACATTGTCAAAAATATGGTATCATTTATTAGAGTATAAAATGATATTTACACATTTTATTAATTTAAGTGCCATGAAATGTAGTAGAACCAAATATGTTTAACTTCACCCCCATATCTGCTCCCTCTCCATGATAAATATACAAGTCAATGATTAAGAATAGGATATCTATTTTTCTAATCCAATAATGGAAGTTGCTGATAATATTTTATGTAATCAATTGTTACATTACATCAAAATTACTATTTTTAAAATTTATCTCAAAAATAGTAAATTTGAATATATTATTTCAGGATTCTCTTCATAGATGAAACAAAGTAATTTTATCCCTCAATGTAGAATGTATATTATTTTCCCTTGTTTATGAAATATGGAACACATGGGCTACATTATGAGGTATATATAGGGTTTCAATTTTAATAATGCATTTGTTCATGAACTATGTTTAAAAATGAATGTCAGAGCATTTAAAAAATGAAATATATTCCTTCAATGATGATATATGAAAGATTAATTAGTCTTTAAATGAAATTATTAAATCATATGTATTAGTTATACTTGAAAAGGTGATTAAATAGATATAGTATGCACATCTTGCCTTCTCAAATCCACCACCTCCTCATTCAGACCTCACTATGTACTATCATTTTTGTGTTAAGGATCCACATTTAGATATTTTATATTATAAAGCTATACATCATCTGTGGGATTATGTAAATCTCCAAATTATGAAATTAGGTCAGGAAAGAGTAGTAGTGCATGATTTTATTGATCAAACAACTGCAGTTCAACCTACAATTGAGTAAGTGTCCCCAGATAGACCATCTATTGGTCAGTTTTTACATTATCCGAATAATCAATATTGTGTGGTGACATATAAGGAATTGATTTATTTTTTATCATTATTTATCATTAAATTCAAAATAACTAATAATATTCTTATACACAAAACATATATAGGAGTATTTAAAATCAATGGAATCCCTACAATGGATAGAAAAATTTGACATTCTAGTACCATATGATACCCCTCAGGAAGGTTATTGGGTGAATAATTAATCAAAATAAATTCAATATTAGATAATTATTATAATTTTATCAGGAATTTGTAATGTCTCTGAAATTCCATGTAATTTTTTTATGTATTTATATGGAATTATTCTAAGACTGGGCCCTCAGATAATATGTGATTCTGAGTCCCGAAGAGCCAGAAACGAAATTTTGAACTTTTTTAAGGTACGTTTAGTAAACGTAAAGACAATTTTTTTGACATTGAATTGGTGCTTGGATAATAAATATGAGGACACCGTGAATTTAGGATGTCGAGATTCACCTAGAATAGGCCTAACATAAGCCGACAAGGGCCGAACTAAAAATTTCTTTTCATACATTTTGAGGAAAATAATATGAAAACTTTAGAATGTATTTTATATTATTCTTCATCTATTGAGAGGTGGAAAACAATGTTATGGTTCAGTGATGAGATGAAAACAGGGCACATAAATGATGCACATTAATGGCCCATATCACACAGCATAACGATGTAATAAAGGAAGCATAACAGCAATGTTGTTTCATAAATGAAATAGTGTAACGACGTGACATCGTAGCGTAACTAAAACTCTACGATGTGCTTTCAGTTTTATTGTATAATGCGTTGGTGGACAGAGAATTAAAAATGGAGGATTCTCTGATGAACCACTGATGAACCTTCTCCCTAATGAAGAATATAGAACCTCAATGAGACTTCACATACATCAATGAAACTTGAATAACGAAGCTAGATGTGACGACGTTGACCCCTTGAGATCTCAGGGACGAACGCAGCAACATTGAACGTCATCTAGGTAAGGGTTTGATTTTTATTTCAAAATACTTCCCTGCCCTTCTTTTTATAGAAATGACGAACACTGATCAACCAACAAACAAGATGACCAATGATTCGTTTGTTTATGTGGGAGAGTGATTTTTCTTGGGGATTTATTATTTGGGATTCACACCAAGAATGAAATGATTGAAATTCAATCCCCGAAACTCCCTTTTTATTTAAACATCTAACATGTAGGGCTTAGTCTGACATGAAGAAGGTCTGATCACTTTCGCTCATGCGTTCTTAGTGGCTGCATTCTCGAAGTGGAGGAAATTTGATTCTGGGGCCTGAGTAGTTATCGAGGTGAAATGAGGGACTATTTGGCATAGAAGAGTCAGAGAATGCTCTACTGGTATGCCGGTTCCAGCATCGGATGTGGGAAGAGTACGGTGACATGCCTGTCGGCGCACCGCGACAGTAGGAAGCTGCTTTCAGTTGGTCGCAGCATGAATGGGGTGATAGGACACCTTCCTGGAACTACGTGAAGGGGGTGTCCCACATCTGGGCCACCCAGATCATCTGGATAAGCCACGGATTGTCGACCATGGCTAGAGGAGTAGGCCTTGCAGTGTCCCATGGGGCAGAAGAGACTGGATACGGCCGATTGCATCATCCCGGATAGACACTCCCAAAGGCTGCACTACATATCTGGTCAATGGGCTAGTGGGCCACACCGCCACTCCAGCATGTCAGACCCACACCATCATACTAAACAAACACCCTTTAGGTTGGGCTGCAGTAGACCATGTTGTTGGGAAACCTTGCAGGCTGGACCCTCAGCCAAACCGGGCTAGGTCCAACGAGGCCTTTTGGGCATGGCCCACTGACAAGGCCATACCAGACCAACCCTGAACCAAACCAAGTTAGTATGAGTCTGTTAAATTATACAAGGGTATGTGGGACACCCAGGCCATGTTGGTCAAGTGGACCGACCGAGTTGGTCTGGGCGTTGTCGCAACATGTCTCGTGGTTACTAAAATGTGTGTATCTTGCATACTACACATTTGATTAACGAGCCGTTTACGGTGTTGTGGAAATATTTAAGAGGAAGATATTTTGGAATGTTGTTTAGTGACTTTCATGGATTTAAATATGTTCCTAATGGCTTTCGGGGAGGTTCTCTCAATTGTGTCACATATGAAACCCTACGGTTTCCTGAGACCTGAAGACTTCATGACGAAAACCCAGTGGGAAGTATCTCTGTTTGACTTGACAGGACCATGGTGGGGAGAGACTCTATTCAACCTGATCGACCCATGACACTTGATAGGAGGAGCACCTTAGTCCAGACATGGTGGGAAGCGTCTCTGTGTGACCCGGCATGCCCAAGGTGTGGAACGGCTCAGTGTAACCCATCATACCCACAATACTAATCAAGGATGTGTGCCACAACCATCCATGGTTAGTGGGAAGAAGCTTCTATGTGACCAAAAAATGGCACTATACTTGATAGGGGAGGAGTTCCCCAGCATCTGAGGAATTAAATGATGTGGCTGATGATTCTTCAATCACTACCCAAAATATATACCTGGTGTGATCTATCTTGGGATTTATACTTTAAATTGAGGATTTTTGTGTGGTCTCTCGTTTTTGATTTTGGGTCCCTACTGTTTTTCGTGTTACTAACCACTACACGGGGGGGCCCATGCTTTTCGTGTCCTATACAAATGATTGGTGCTTTGATATAGACATTGGTAGACCAAAACCCAGTGGAGCCCTGTGAGAAAGGACTAATTGATGCATCAACGGTGGACTTGGTGGACTATGACCAGGTGGGGGCCATTAGGACTAGGCAAAAAGGACATACTACTTCGACTTCTAATAGCTTCACTACTCTTATGATCAAGTGGGTTTTTCCATCGATGTCCCTTAGAAATTTTTTTTGTACTTTTCTATTTCCGTTATTTTTGTTGGGTTAGTATTCTAGGCCACATGATTTCAGCAGTACTTTCTACATAGTCTTGTTTTAGTATAATTGTTTTCCCCCTTTCAGTGTATTGGGATGTGTTTGGGCGTGTGTGTGTACATGTACTCATGAAAATGACTCCCACATGCAATCGGATGCCTTTAGAACTAGTCTCTAGCCCCTGGACATTGGGAGTTTGGCTTAGGGTAGTCATGCAATGGGACCTAGGGGAAGGGTTGTGACAAATTACTATCAAAGGGTGGTCTATGATACAAAAAATAACGAGAGTCTATGTTTTTTCAGGGCAACGGTGTTAAGTGTTGTGATTCAAACTTTCAGATTCTGGGATTCTAGTGTTGGAGAGGCACCCAATGTATCCATACACAAGGAACTTGAATACTTCTTTATTTCTCTATACATCAAAAAAATTGTTGCATAAGTGTATACTTTTGTCATTTTTAATAATAGTCAGATCACAAGGTATAAACTTATGATCGTGGTGCCTCTTGATCTATTTCAGGATCCCTCCACATGGATGACAAGTCAAAATCCCGATACCGTGTTATTAGGAGAGATTTCCCAGTGACATGGAGTCCGTTTAGGGACCAGTTCTAGAGATGTCCCCACTGGGTGGTGCAATAGTGCTACTACCACCTGATGGTCATCTTCTATTACTGGTGGTTCCCTCAGTGGACATGAGTAGACTCAATTCCATGTATGAGTTTCAGAGATAGATACCTCAATGGTTCTGGGGAATGATGGATCCTTGGGTCAATGAGGACAGGCTGGAGGTTGTGAAGTGGGTCTTCAAATTAGTGAGGACACCACAGGACCAAATGGTGATCATGGAATCAAAATTTCTACAGGGATCAGTAGGAAGATGGAAGAGTTTGACCACCAAGACACATGATGAGGATACCCATGCTTGGTTAGACTTCAATAAACTTTTCTAGGATGAGTTTTTTTCCCACAACCTTGCACTCTCTGCACATTCTTGTGCTGCATCACCATCAGCAGGGCAACATGACGGTAGTTGTCAAAATAGTGAGGTTCACCAAGCTTACTCTCTAATCCACATACATGGTTTGAGACATTTTCTTCGGGGCTTGAGCCTTTGAAAAGGGTCTCAAGTGGGAGGATTGGGAATGAATGTTTCTCTTAACATATGTAACTAGGTCGGGTGCTAGATAGATTCATTATTATGGAGAGATTCTTGGAGGAGTAGGCACCAACAGCTAGAGTGGCCAGTAAACCCCAAGCGACGGAGTCTTCAGCAGGGAGAAGACAGCAGACACATGTAGAAAAGAGGTATAGTTCTTTCAAAGGCTAACCCCAAGACTCAATATTAGTAGTGTGGGGATCCCCATCCATGGGGAGCAAGAAGGGAGCCAGGTAGTGCTTTGCCTGCGGTGCGTAGGGAAACCTGGCACATGACTGCCCAATCAACCGTATGGATTAATAGAATACAGTCAAGAAATCTTGAGGCATAGGGAGCAGTTTGAGCAAGGAGGATAGTAGGTTGGTAGACATGGTAGGGGATATGTTCAAGTGGTAGGCAGTGGGTGAAAGTTTGAGGTGGTACCGCCACCACCCCTAGGTGGTCCACCCCGACCTCAGGGAGCAGGTGGGCATGGGTGAGCTCAGCACCAGGAATCATAGGATTATGACCACGGTTCTCTAGAGATGATTTTAGGTATGATCAATGCCTTCTCCACCCTAGATTTTATTTTTAGATACATAGGTTCTAGTCACTCTTTCCTTTCCATGACTCTCTTTTGGTGCTTGGAGATTTCAGTGCACCCGTTGGCTCGACCCTTACTTCTAGAGACACCAACAAGAGATAATTCGATGATTATACTCTAGTGACGATAGTGTGAGCTTACTCTAGCAGGCAAGAGCTTCATCTAGGATCTCCTAGTAGGATCATCGAGTCCTTAATATGTCATCTTGGGTATGTACTAGTTATCCATAGTCCACGATTAGATCACCTATTTTAGGCGTACAATACGGTGTGTCTGTGGTGATGGGACCATCTTTTCCTCCAATGGTGAGAAGGAAACCCTTTTTGCACATGACAGACTCTCTCAGGGGATGGTTCTGTAGATCAATCACCAGTTGGCTAGCATGTCCCTCAGGGTAGTGAATGGGAGGATTCTGAGATTCCTTGTAGTGGTGTATGAGTATGAGGTTGTTTTGCCAGAAGATGTTCCGGGACTACCTCCTCACAGAGAGGTAGACTTTTGCATCGATCTGTACCACATGAAAACACTGATATCCACACTAGAATATCGGAGGGCTCTCGCGGAGCTTTTCGAGTTGAGGGTAGAACTAGAGGGATTTTAGTAGTAGGGGTTCATAAGTGCCAACTTTTCACCCTGGGTAGCCACTGTTATTTTTCCAAGAAGGAAGATGAGGTTTTGAGGGTTTGTGTTGACTTCCAGTGCCTGAACCATGTGAACGTGAAGGAAAAGTATCCGCTGTTGAGAATTTATGACCTCTTTGACCATCTTATGGGAGAGAAGTGGCTCTCAATGATATATCATATGTCAGGATATCACCAGCTTCGGGTATGGGATTAGGATGTACTGATGATAGCCTTCAGTTGATGATACAACCACTATGAGTTACCGGTGATGCCTTTCAATGTTACCAAAGACCAAAAAAAATTATAGCCCTAATTAATAGGATCCTCAAACCTTGCCATGATTGGTTCGTCATGGTATTCATTTATGATATCCTGGTGTACTTAGCATCAGAGGAGGAGCATGCTACACACCTATAGATAGTTATGGACACACTCTGAGAGAACCATCTTTATGGAAATCCCTTTAATTGTCTATTTTGGATTCAAGAATTCCACATTCTCGGAAACATCATCTTAGAGGCTAGTGTTGCAGAAGATTCAGAAATGATTGAGGTTGTTCTTGCTTTGGAGTTTCCTAGTAGTGTGATCAAGGTGAGGATATTCATGGGGTTGGCTGGTAACTATCGAAGGTTTTTCTTGACTTCTCCAAAGTAGAATCACCCTTATTGGCCTTGACACGGGAGGGATAATCCTTCCTGTGGATGGGAAAATATCCTCAATGTTTCTAGGAGATGAAGTGGAGACTGACTAGTTACGCTATCTTGATACTACCAGAGGAGGGTTTGGGGTATGTAGTTTACTGTGATGAATCAGTGACAGTACTAGGTTGTGTCATGATGCAAGAGTAATAAGTGATCGCCTACGGCTCACACCAGTTCAAGAAGTATGAGAATAACTATATGACCCATGACCTAGAGTTATTGGCAGTGGTCTTTTCCTTAAAGATGGGGTAGAAATACTTGATGGGTTAGAGTATTATAGTTTACTTTGACCACAGGAGTCTTAGGTATATCTTCTCCCATAAGACATCCACCCAAGGCAAAAATGATGGCTATAGTTCTTCCCAAACTATGACTTTGAGATAGTCTATACTCCTGGGAAGGGGACTGTGGTAGTGGACATGCTTAGCAGTAGTTCCAGTTTGAAACTTCTGAATGAGGCAACAAAGTAGTTAGTAATGATGAAGATATCCTTCATGGATGATGGTAGAGCAGCTTACCTTTGGTTGATAACTATTACTCCTGCACTCTTATAGAAATTTATGGAGGCATAGATGGTGTATATTGACTGCATGGATGAACATACTCAGTTATCCTCTAGAAGGGCTCCTGATGGATTTTCAATAGGTGGGAATCATTCCATATTTTTCACTAGGTGCACCATAATACATGTGACCTTATGGGAGGAGGTGTTGATATAGTTACATAAATCCCCCTTGGTGGTACATCATGGAGTATAAAAATTTACCAGGACCTCCGATATCAGTACTGATGGATGGGGATTAAGAAAGTAGTGGTTGATTCTGTTTCAAAATTCCTCACTTGTCAGCATTTGAAGGCTGAGCATTAGATTTCCATAGGCTTGGCCCAGCCACTTTAGATATCTTAGTGAAAATTGGATGGTATCTCGATGGAATTCATGATTGGGTTCCCATGTACATCCAGAGGCCCTGATTCTATTTCGGTGATCATTGACCGAATCACAATGTTGGATCGCTTCCGACCCATTTGAGATAAGGGACCGGTATAGGTATTAGGATGCCTCAATGTTTAGGAGATATTGCAGCTTCATGAAGTGCCTTCAAAGATCATCTCAGATTGTGCCTCATTATTTACCTCTCTTTTGTGGAGGGGATTACAGGAGGTCTTCTGGATGAAGCTGCGTTTCAGCATAGCATTTCATCCCCAGACGGATGGTCTGATGGAGCGAAACATACAGACCCAAGAGGACATGCTTTGTTCATGTGTACTTGACTTTGGTCATCGTTGGGAGGACCACCTAACCCTGGTGGAGTTATCAGACAACAACAACTACCACTCCAGCATTTGAATGGCACCGTTCGAGGCCTTGTATGGGTGGTTGTGTAGATCACCCATATGCTAGACAGACTCAAGGGAGTCGGCACTCATGGGTCCAAAGTTGGTACGGGTTACCATCGGGAAGGTGCAAATCATCCACGAGCAGATGAGGACTTCACATAGTAGGTTTAAGTCTTATTCCAACAAGATACGGGGAACCTTGAGTTTTAGGAGGGAGAACATGTGTTCATTCGAGTCTCACCCCGATCAGGGATAAAGAGATTTGGCTGAGGAGGCTAGCTATCCTTAAGGGTCATCGGACCCTTTCAGATCCTGAGTAGAGTTGGCAAGGTGGCTTACCACCTTTCCCTTCACCCATATATACACTAGGTGAATTATGTTTTCCACGTGTCCAACTAAGGAGGTACGTGCATGACCCATCACACACCAACGACTTGGGCAAGCTGGATATTAACGATGGGGAAACATTTGTGGAGTTCATGGTTGAGATAGACGATGGATAGAAGTGGTTCCTACACGGGCGGTCGATTCCTCTGGTGACAGTTCAATGGTAGCACATGAATCTCCAATAAATCACATGAGAGATGGAGGCTCAGAATCATTCTCAATACCCCCATATTATTGATTTGTTTTTTATTTGGATTTTGGGGACGTAAAGCCCTAAGGTGGAGAGAATGTAATCTCTTGGAAATTACATGTAAATTTTTTTCATTTATATGGAATTATTCTAAGACCACGTACTCCGACGATATATGATTCTGAGGCCCGAAGATCCAAAAACAAAATTCCAATCTTTTTTTAAGGTACTTTCAGTAAACAGGTGAATAGGTTTTTATAGCCTTTGAACTGGTGCTTGGATACAAAATTCATGGACACCATTGAATTCAGGATGCCGGTATTTTACTACAATGGGCTAAACTTTTCCTGTCAAGGAACAACCAAAAAATATAATTTTCAGACATTTTAAAAAAAATAATAAAATAACATAAAAATTTATTTTATATTCATTCTTATTTATTGAGCAGTGGACAATGATGTTTCGGTGTGGTGATGAGGTAGAAAAGGGGCACATCAATGAGGCACATTATTGGCCCTTATCACAGAGCATAACGATGCAATAAAGGAATCATAACAGTGGGGCTGTTTCATAAATAAAAAAACATAACGACATGACGTCGCAGCATAACTGAAATGTTCCGACATGATTCTCTTTTTGTTTTCTAATGTGTTCATCGAAATAGAATTTAACTTGGAGAATTATCCGATGAACCTATTATGAACTTCCTCCCCAACAAATAATTAAAAACAGCGAAGAGGCTTCACCAACTTTGACAAATCATGAGAATGGAACTGGAAGGGAAAATGTCGACACCTTGAACTCTCAGGAACGAATGCTACTGCATAAAATTTCGGCAAGCTAGGGGTTTGATTTTAATTTAAATGTTCTCCCCTGCTCTTCTATTTCTAGAAAAGATGAACAATGATAAACCCATGAACAAGTGGATCCTTCATTCTTGCGTTTATGAGAGAGGGTGACTTTTCATAGGGATTTATTATTCAGGATTCAAACCATGCCTAAAATGAATGAACTTCAATCCCAAAACATGCCCCATGATTTAAACCCATAATGAGGAGCGTCCAGGATGGCACGAACAAGGCCCGAGCACCTCCACTCGTGTGTTCTTGGTGGATGCATTCTTGAATTGGAAGAAATTCAATTTCGAGGCCTACACAGGGATGGAGGCAACCTGAGGGACCCTTCGGTGTAGATGGGATGGAGAGTAGACCACCAGAGAACTTCGGTTTCCCTATACGGTAGCCACGGGCAGTTGATGGTGGCATACCACAAAATCCATAGGGTTATGTTGTGCTAGGTGTGAACCGCGTAAGGAGGGTGCCCTGTATCCGAGCCACCCAGATCGTCTAGATGAGCTGCATTACGTCGACTGTGTCAGTTGGATGAGGCCCTACAGCATCCCGCATGTTAGAGGAGACCAGACGCTACTGGATTCCATGTGCTGGATAGGATCTTCCACCGGCTGCACCACACAGCTGGTCAACAAGATGGCAGGCTGGGATAGACCCACACTAGTTGGATGGGCTGGACCCACACCCAATAGGTTGGACCCATGTCCTTCAAGACGGGCTAGACTAGACCAAGTTGTTGGGGGACCCGGTGGGTTGGGGCCTTGGCCAAACTGGGTTGGGTCTAGCAAGGCCAATTGGGCCTCCCCCACTGGCCGACCAGACCAAACTGACCCCAACCCGAACCAGGTTAGGTATAGTCCATTAAATTAAACTAGGGTATGTGAGACCCTTGGTCAAGGTTAGTCAGGTTGGTTTGACCATGTCAGACCGAGCTCCCACGCAACCTATCCCATGGTTACTAAAACACTCGTATCTTTCAATCTTCAAATCCGATTGACAATATGTTTTCTATTTTGGGATACTATTGATGAGGATGATATTTTGGAATGCTTTTTGGTTACATTAATGGACATATAGGTGCAACAAATTAATTGATGAGTGGTTCTACCAAGAGTTCAATGTATAGAACACTCTTGTTGGCTAAGACTTGAAGACTGATAAATGATGGACCAATGGGAAGAGGCTCTGTGTGACCCGACATGCCCATGGTGGGGAGCAGCTCTATGTGACCCGAAATATCCATGGTACTCAATGGGAGGATTAAATCAGTTTTTCCAAGGTGAGAAGTAGCTCTGTGTGGCCCAGTAGGCCCACGGTAGGAGGTGGCTCAATGTGACCTACAATACCGATGGTACTCATTAGGGATGAGTACCAAAGAAGTTCACGGTTAGTGGGAAACAACTTTTCTGTGACTCATAATGCCCACTATACTGGATAGAGGATGATCTATCTAACATCCAATCAATTTGATGATGTGACTAATGATTCTCCTATCACTACCCTAAATGTATATCTGGTGTGAGTTGTCTTGTGCTTCATGCTTTACATTGAGGATTGTTGTGTTGTCTTTCTTTTTTGGGGGGTACCTACTGAGATTCGTGGTACTCACCCCCTGTAATGGCCTTTCCCATGCATTTCATGTCCTGTGCTAACGATCGATGCTTTGATAGAGACTTTGGTGGACTATGACCCAGTAGAGCCCAGTGAGACAGAACCAATCGATGCTCCGACGGTGGACTTGGGGGCCTAGGACCAGGAGAGAAAAAGTATGAATATATGGACATGACATACTAATTCAGCTTCAAGTAGCTTAACCATTATTACTATCAGGTGGGGTTTTCCGCAGATGGCCATCATATCTCCTTTTTGTACTTTTATGTTTCAGGTTTTTTTTGTTCTGTTCGTATTCTATCCCACTTGCTTCCAACTGTACTTCATTCTCATTGTTTTTTTTAGTATAATTTTTTCCTCTTTTATTGTGTTAGGATGTGTTTGGGGGTGTGCATGTGTGTACAGGTACTTAGTAAAATGCTTTATACTTACAGGTTGACGCCTTCAGTGCTAGTCATTAGCCCATTGACATCAGGAGGTGGGCTTGGGGTAGTCATGGAATACGCCATGAGGTATGGATCATAACTTATTTCTTATATATGTAGAAGAACATAAATATTAATTTTTTTAAAAAAAATAAATAACATCGTGGATATTATAATTGGTGATCATTTATGTGTAACTATGTTGCAATTGTTTTCTATGTATTTAAATTTAAATTTTCAATATATTTTTATAAAGTAAACATATGTTATTTTGACATCATTAGTCTATTTTCAAATCATATATCTCTAATATTTTTTAATAAATTAAGATTTCAAATTTTATTATGGTTTTATAGACTGAAAATACATTTCAACTTATTTGAAATAATCAAACTGAGAGTAAAAAAATTAATATATTTCTAAAATATTAAAAAACATGAAATTTACATATTTTTTATTTTCCTTTACTTGATGGGTAGAGAAAAATATATAAATTTGAATAACTATTAATTTTACTATCATTAATTGATAATTTTTTATATGTTAGTTTAAATTTTATTTAATGTGTATTTATCACAACAGAATGTAAATAATGTTGTTTATTGTCGTTATTGGGTGGTGTTCAAAAAATATTTATCTTTTTTTCAAACTGTTAAGTTTTACTCAATTCTTTTGCTTCCTAAATATTCACTTTTTAAATTTACATTAGTTTAGTTAATTAAAATTTTAAATTATAATAGGTCATGGATTATGTTCAGCAGGGAAGGCTATTCAATGGCAGAGATAGAAAAAAATTATATATAAATGTTTAGGTATCAAAAAATTACATCAGTGAATACTTATATTTTCTTACAAATATAATGTTTCAATTTTTTAAATATTTTCTCATAATAATTAATGAATTTTTGAATATATATATTATGTTCTATGAATCATTTTTTAGATAATCATGACAAGAACACAAATGGAAATTAAAAAGGCTTTTTATCATTATAAAACTTTTAATTTAAACAAATATGTGATTTTGAAATTCATAATGGATCAATTTGTAGGCATTTTATGTCATTTAATTGTTTACATCAAAAAAAATTGAAACACCATTAAAATTTATTTGAATAATATTCAATTACATTGACTAATTTGGAGTTTTAGATTCATTTCTGTATTATATGTACAAAATCTAGTAATAGTTCTCAATTAGTTTGGTTTCCCTTATTTTGTTTTTTTGTTACTTTTGGTTTTTCAATTTGAGTTTGTACGTGTAGGATAATTTTATTGTTTCATATTTTTAGTAAAATATATGAACATTCCACTTCACTTTTGTAAAAAACTGATGATGAATGGTATTTTATATGGATTTCGAAATAATTCTTAGAAAATATTGATGTCCAATTCCATCAATGAGGACTTTTGAGGACAGTTTTATATTAAAAAGTAATTGAAATTACTCTTCAGGTAAATCCATCAACATTGAGTTTTCCTCAAACCAATTTTGATATCCTTCTATGATTAAATTCCATAAAAATTTTATAAAAACTTTATGTGGAATGTTTATATTATTCCATTCAATTTCTATTTCTGAAAAAACTATTTTTAAATATTTATATATTTATCCTTTTAGATATGTCATCAATGAAGTTATATAAATAAATTTGGAATGATCCACATCTAACATCACATGTATTAACATTAATTTATAATTAAAATAAAAATATAAAAAAACTGATGTTAATGGTGTTTTTCCCAAGAGTTTTCTAATGGTATTATTGAATGTGAGGAACTATTATATTCATACAGTAAATATTTTGATGTTTTATTTTACCCTTATGATATCTTAGTCATAGTTCACCTATATATGTTGTGGAATAAATTAATCACCCAAGTATCCATATTTTTTACTATCATATCATGTATATTTGGTTCATTACATAACTATGTTTCTATATTTTTTGTATGTTTATGTGAAATAGTACTCATGGAACATACATGTCCATTTTTGGCATGAATATTGAGAGGATTTACATGAGGTTTCTATAATTGGTGGTTTCTCATTGTAAATAATTGGTTAGGAAATAAAAATAGCTTTTTGTAACTATTATACTGTAATGTTTAATTAAATCATAAATGAGGGATTATTTAAGAATACAAGATTTTATTTCTAGAGGTTTGTTGGACTCAACTTATTAGAATAAGATGATTGCTTATTGTAATGTGACACCCTATTTTTTCAACAAGTTATAAATTGGTATCCCTATCATTTCCCCTTATTTGCATTGAATTATTTTGGGTTGGGGGAGAATAGTGGTGAATATATATATATATATATATATATATGATTCTTTAATCCCCCATTTTCTTTTTTAACCTAAGCTTCATGATATCATACCGTAGGGATCTGTGGTGAGTTCTCCTTAATTTTCAATTTTGTTTATTCAAATTCACAATCTACGTCGAATATGATAACATGATTATTTTTTATATTTAATGATTATAGGTATAAATTTATATTTTTATTATTATGTTCTAGATTATTGGGTATTCTAATGTGTATTTCTATCCTACTAAGTTATTTTCTGAGGATAGTTTTTGTAAAAAAAATATCAAATCATTGGTTGAGGCAGGGAATTCAAGACTTAGCTATCATTATATAAGTGATTAATATGAAAATTTCTTACTCGTTCTTGGATTTTTTTGGAATTCACTAGTTTTAAGAAACAATGATAGTGAACTGAATTAAATGACACTAAAAGGGATGTGGATCATTATACACCATTTTTAATTTAATGTTATTTCTTCTGTGATATTTTTTTAATATGGATATTGAAATTATTATTTATAATGTGCTACATATTTCATTGATGATATTTAAATAATGGTATTTTGATTCATAAGAGGTTATACATGTAAATATGTTAATGAACCTCTTTTGTTTAAAAAAGGAGTCAACATGAAAAAATTTCCAAAAAAGGGAAGTAATAACTTTTGTAAGATAAAAAAAATTCATGTGTTGTTGACATACATATTGTTATGGTTACAATTTTGTTTTTATAATGAGTATATTTATGGAAGATGTTAATTTTGGTGGGGGTTGTTCCCATATATTATGCATTGGGATTGTGGATTTTGTTCCATGTTCAAAAATAAGGAAGTTGTAAATTAGCTTAGGATAATGATGTACTTATTTTGAAGATTTAGTTGATGGGTTGTAGCTTCAATGGTTGTATTTGGCATGTGGTATGAGGTGGTATTTTTAGAGGATTTCTGGTTAGATGTGGGATGGTTTTGGAGTATCTTAGTACCATTATAATATGATTGTAATGATTAATGATAAAATAAATGATGGTTTTTATTTATGAAATTTTTGGTATTAAGTGAATGAAAATGATTGAAATAGAAGAGTAATAACCAAAAAATGGATATTGCCTAGGGAAAAGATTGTAATTAAATAATGAAATGAATGATATAAATTATTTTTAAAAATTATAAATAATGAATGGTATTAGTAACATGAATTAATGATAAACTAATGATTCTTATTAAGTTAATTTTCTGTCTGAATTTTTAATAAAAAATTATATCAATGTCGAGAAATGTATCCATAAAACCTTGAGATAGTGTGGTGGTTTATTTCTGATGATATATTGTTTTCTTATAGTAAACCCTATATGTTGGGTTTCAAGTGATACTATTATACCATAATTTTATTGTGATTTTATTTACCACCCCAGCTGAGTTAGATAACCATATTGGGTAATAAATGTTTTGGGATCCATGTTTTTTACCGTATATCTAGATTAAGGATAGAATAGATAGATGAATACTCCATCTTTGCCAATCTAATGTCTTTATGTATTATAATTTATGACAGCTAAAAGTTGTAAAATGAATATAATATTTATGATTATGATATACTAGTATACCAAAGAAGGTTGAGGAGATAATGGTGTATGGTGATGGTCATGCATGGTAAATGAAGGAAAAATGGTTATTTCCTCTATGACAACGATACCTAATGGTATTTGAATTTTTTTATCTTATAGTTGATATTAGATAATTTAGATGATTTGGTCCTAGTTTGAGGAATGGTATTAATATGTGATATGTCGTATTGCGGTGTAACTATAAAATGTGATTGGGATAACATGAAAATTGAAATTTGGGAGTGAGAGTGAAAAAATAGTAGGAATGTGGTTATGTGGATACTCGATAATATAGTCTTATATAAGGTCATAATATCTACCACAACAGAGCATAGAAAAAGGAAATGGATTTTTTTGAACATGCAGTCTTTGGGACTTGACATAGTGACCTAGCCCTCACCACATGAAACCCTTACCACCACAACACCAATAGTGGCACTGATGATATATTCTTGTTTTATTATGTTATGAAATATTAACATGAAATTTTGTGTGTTATCCTTTGAATGATAGGGTGGTAGGTGACATGAAAGGGGTATTTGATTTTTCTATTTACTCATTGAAGCATTAGAAGGAATATTCTGTATTTTCATAAGAGGTATTTTAAATGAAACTACTGAATATATATCTTATTCATACACACATAGAGATATAGATAAATTTTATTTTATTTTTATAGAAGGTATTTCATGTCTATTTTTGGTAGTACTATCTAGAATCCTGGTATTGGTTATTAAGTTGTTTCTTATGATTTTTATTTAGTTTTTTTCTTGGTATTTTTATTTGTTTTACATATCATGAATTTTATATTATTATTAAAATTATTTTTTATACTATTTTCTAAATTGTATGATTTATCATCATATTCCTAGTATATAATACTGTAATGACTCTTATATTCATGTTTCGTATTATTAGATCTATTTGAAAATTTGGGGTCTATTATAGGTATTCCTCAAGGTTCATCATCATCTTCATTATTGTCCAAAAAGTGGTTTATAGTGGGTTTTAGTCTTGAAAAAAATTTACTAGAATTTTTCTTGAGAGTTGTCAAATGGATTGTAGTTATACATTTGAGTTGGTAATGAATAAATATTTCACTATATATTATCCACAAATAAATAATATCGAAAATAAAATGATTCATAAAATATGATAAAATTAATCCTTGATATATTTTTGTTATCGAAGATGATCATTAAAATGTATACATTAAATTAGATAGTATTAATTTATGAAACCATAAATCTAGAAGGAATAAATGGAATATTAATGTTAGTGTGTTTTGTATGAATCTCATTTGTCAGTGCTTTAAAGGGGGGTAGACACACTAGGTTTTTTCATGGACTAATAAAAAACATAACATTATAAATTATACTTTGAAAAGAATAATATACACAACATCTATAAGCTTGTGGAATGTTTCACAAGATATATGCTAATTGGACTACATTCCAAAACTACCAGAAGAGTTTATCGAAGTATATTTTATTAAGTTCAAATATTATTGTATTATATGCATATACATTATTAGTATATCAACTTGTAATAATATATCTATATGAATAGATATATCATTATTTTTATACATTTCTAAAGGTTATAATTTCTCAATTCAGATTATGTTAAAAAAAATATTTTCTATAAATTTTCTTTTTATTTCAAAGAATTATGTTTCTTGTAATAGAATAATAAAATGATATATTTTCTTTATTATTAATATGTTAAAATTGATTAAGTACTACTTTAAATATAAATTATTAGAAAATATAGTAATATTTTCCAATATAAAAACATTTTACTATATTTTATGATTTTAATTGAACATAAATTCATTAAATTTAATTATGTGAATTTGAAAAACAAATAACAAATTTTTTTGGATTTTTATGGAAATAACAGATTCTGATTAAAATTTTTGATATTTTTCTATAATATTAATCTATTGGTCAGTCACGAAATATATATTTTTTCAAATATTTTTCCATCAATATGAAAAAATTATTTAATAAGTGTTATTTCTAAATTTATGAATCAATTTTAGAGAAAAAAATATAAATTTAAAGTTTATATGAGTTTTGTAAATATAATGACTAATGTTTAAATAAAAAAATATAACTTTTAATAAGTTATGTAATATTTTTATAAATTATTATATTTTATACAATACATAGTTCTTATATTAATATTAATATTAGTACATTTATAAATTTGATCAAATTAAAAAAATTAAATTTTGGAATTAGTAGGTCCAATGTTAATAATAAGGACAATTTTATTTTTGATCAAAATATATATGTAACATTTGTAAAAACTAGCTACAATAATAATATATATAAAGTAAAAGGTAAAAATAGTATGTGTAAGTTAATTCAATCATGTTTAATATTAGTATGAGATTGCGTGATTTTGTTCTTGGTCATCCATATCACATCTATTCTTCATTAAATCAAAATTTTAGAGACACATTCCTTGAGGGTTACTTAGATTTATTAAAAAATTGTATATCTTTAAAAAATAATTCCTATTCACATATTAAATTTTTTATCCTCTTCTCATGTCACCGTCCACAAAAACGCGAAACTTTTTTAAACAAATATTCAAAAAACTATCCTCAATAATTATGTCCCAAAAATTTATGTTTAAATTTCCAATCGTTCCTTCTACATTTTTATGTCATTGTGTTCACTTATTATTCATCAAATTTTATTACAGAAAGTTCAAATTATATCATCATCCCTACTAGGATACTATTATGTTAGTTTAATTAATTTACAATTAGTAACAACCATTACCTTTTCCATTAATTATAGTGAAAAGATTAAATATGTGTATACTGAGATCACCACCACCATAATGTAAATTGTTTGTTTTCCATCACTTTAGATCATGAATAACTAATCAAGGAGTTCTATTTATAGTTATGATATTAATTATTTATTTATTATTTTTAAATGAGAAAAATAATTACTCCCACTCCAAATTTATGAAAACGAAATCAATATCCCAGTGTTGGTCCATACTACAACCTCTGTGGATGGGTGCATTTAATTTTTCACTACCACCATTCTCGGATGGTAATAATAATTTTTAAAAGGATTAAATAGATAATTCCGATCTAAATTTTTTTATTCGTAACACAAATTGGAAAAATTATTAACGACATAAATGATAAATAGTCATTATAATATTAAATGCATTAAACAAGATAATTGGAAACAAAAAACAATTAGTTATTACTATATAATCCTTCACATTATCTTCTACAAGTTTCTAATTATGATATATCACACATATAGACACTAAATGATATCATTATTCTATTGGTATAAAGTTATTTTAGTAAAATCAACTCATAATCATGAATTAGTGATTTTATATTGTTGTTTGGGTCGGTTTGACCACCTACATGAATGATTCTATAAAATTATATCATAGATGACTATGAAAACATAATTTATTTTATAATAATATATAAATACTTAAATAATTATTAATATTTTAAAAAATATACATTTATATTTAACAAAATAATAAACAAATAACCTTTCTTTTGTTATAAAAAAAACTTCATATTCAACTTATTATCAATTTCCTCTTCCTGGATAAATAATAAAACATTCATCAATGGAAACAGAAACACCAATAAACATTATATGTCCCTAATTATATTACCATTAATTATCATACAATTTTTAACATTTTAAGAAGATTGAAAACTGAAAATGACCCTAAAATATGTTATTAATGGTGAGAACTCTAAAAATGAGATGTGAGAAAATAGTTTAAATCTAACAAGTATGCATATAGATAATGATTATATTGAAAATATTTATATATTTTTAGCTATTATTATGGTTTATAAATAATTTATTATCATTGTTATGTTTATTATATAGGTTGTTATGGAACATTAATGAAACATAAGATCAAAGTTATGGGTTTCTTATCACAACTTTTATCCATTAAGATATATTTATTATAAAAAACATTGTTTTATTTTCAGTTGTGCATATACATACCTTTTAATATTTTTTATCATGATTCCCTTATATTCCATGATATTCATTATTCTATTCTATGTCATTTGTCATATGGTAAACATGAATCAATAATTACAAAAAATTTAACAGTTAATTGTCTCTATTTTCAGTTCCAAGAGACATTTTGATGTAATGAACAATAATTTCTTTTATATGGTGTATTCAATAACCTATTTCATTCATTAGGGGTAATTATACTCTATTTAATTAGATTGAACATATAATTTTAGCACCCCTAATACTCTACTAAATATATAATTCCATTATCTCTCATGGACTTTGGTAACATACATCTATATCATTAGGTCATGTAGCTTCTTTTGATCATCACCTTTATTTTTCTCTATTATAAATGATATCATTTTAAATATGTTATCATATTTCACATTTGTACAGAAAATGAGTTCTTAATTAAAATTCATTTGATGAATTGCCTTCTTTAGAATAGAATTATCATATTTTTTGATTGATTCACATCCTCTCAAGTGTTCATTTCTCTTAAATAGATCCTTATTTAATGTATATTTATTCACATACATATATTTTTCTAAATTATTAATATTAAATCTAACTATGTATCAATACACGTGATCTTCATATATTCAATTCAAATTTTAATGGAAACCCTTGTTTCTCTTCTGTTCAATTTTGAATCTATTTTCCTTTTAAAAAATTTGATTCGATTTACTATGATGTTATGTTTTAGAAATAAAACTCTAAATTATTTTATATGTTCACCATTGTTATTTAAATTTATATGGATTGATCTATTTTTTTCCATTATTTATGTGACAAAAATTAAAATGTAATTTGAAATCAATTCTTATTCTTTTAATTTAATGATATATTGATTACATATATTTTTCTTTGAAAAAAATTCTATTTTTTTAATCCATAAGTGATGGTTCAGAAATATATTACTTTTATTGCATTGGGAAAAGATTTACGTCTCTTGAGATAATGGTGAAACATGAATCAATGCCCGATCAATGTAATAAAATAGTTTGTGTTTCCTAAATCACTAAGGAAAACATGTTATGTTTCTTGATCCACTAAGGGAAACATTTAATTGTTCCTAATCAACACTTTTCTTGTTCTATGCTTCTGTTAGTTCCACAATTTTATGATATATTAGTATTCTACTATAATTGGCTCAGGATTTAATTCCCAAATTTTCCTAGTATTTTCACCATTTTATATGTTTAATAATAAGGGCTTTAATGGTCATGTATCATTCCATATAAAATGTTTCATTTATTTCATTTTTTAATCATAAATGTATATTCTTATTATGTTTTCAAAATTGCATCTAGTCTCAACTAGGGTAACTTTTTTATATGTTTAATTTTTCCTTATATGATGTCAGATCTCAACCCTTTCTTATGTATCTATTTCCTAATTCATGAAGATGAGTTTTAATTTAAAGATGTTCATAAGAATATCAAGTATGAAGAAATTACGGGGAAATGATCACAAGAAAAATAAAATATGTTGCTTATATAACTGATCTCCAAATATGATAAACCCCTCTACTATCTGTATGATGAATTTATTATGTAATGCAATGTATTAGATACAGAAATGATGTAGAACAAATTATTTTATCGATTGGTTTGATTTAGTTGGCATAAGAGGGGAGGATTAGACGTTTTTTGGATATTATATTAGTTACCTTTAGTATTTGGGTAAAATAAATTTAGTGATATCCATAGAGATTATTATATGCATAGGATGATATATTTATGTATTAAAAATGTCTTGGGTATTTTATTTTTATAGAAACAAATCCATTAATATATATATTTTAATGTCTATATGGATATGTAACATATACACAGATGGGTAATCTGTCTTAAACGTATTGGTTGATAGTTGAATCAGTCACCAATTTGATTCATGATGAGTGGTACTAAGCCTAGACACTATGATCAACACCCCTAGGGGAAATTCATTATTTGATCATATGATCTCTACAAACAATTTTAAATGATTAATTTTCTAGGTACATGAAGGTATACGGTTTAGAATAATTAGAGAGTCGATCTTATGGTAACCTTGGATAATCTATGATTGAGGTTGGATGAACAAATGGTATCATAAGGAAACATTAAAATGTAAATTAAAAAGATCATTTAATGTTGAATTAAATTTGTGATTATGATAATTCTCCTATCTTTTACGTTTCATAACTCATGTTAACAATTTTTGTTTTAGTGATTTCATGAACCAGAATGTACTGAGTTACAAATTGGTGTGAGGGACAAAATAGTTATTTTCTCAGGGATCAAACAATCATGTTGGGAGATGAACTTATAAATATGGTGATTATGCAAAATTAATTTTGAAAAATAGGACTAACAATGTAATCATTGTTGAGATCCATATTAAACCGAATAAGGGAAGGATAGAGACCCCTAAACATTCAAGTAATAAGGATTATGAACTATTGAATATTCAGCCACATATATGTCAAAAATTTTGAATGAAGCAACATGGGAATTTCCTTAAAGGGAATTAAATAAGTAATAATTTTTGAGGATTGTATCATCAAGAATAAAATTAACATAGGAAAATTATGGTAATTGATAGAATTATTGGAGTGGAACCCATGAATCCAAATGAATGAGTAACTATATAATTCCATAAGTATGTAAAATAATTACATTATCCAAGTTAGTTTTATAATTCAAGGATAGTAATGATGATATGCATAAACAACCATAACAACCATGGTAACCGAAATAATTATGTTCAATGAGTATGATGAGATGTATTATGTTAGATAAATCCGTTAATTAAGAATAATGAATAAGGTATATCTATTCTAGAGACTCTATGTTACCAATATTTTTTATGTGTACCAAAGATTTTTTTAAAAATATTGTTGTATGATAGTATAATTTTTTATTTTTTGTTTATGGGGATACCAATAATATTATGGATTATTTTGATTGATTTTACATGGTTTTGGTAAGGGATAAACTACTACAATATAGGAATCTTGTTAACTTACCATGGTTATATTACCCAAAACATCATCATTATTGTAAATGAATGGTGGGGGAAAGTAAAAACATAGTAGTTTTCACATAGAGATCATAACTTCACTAAAATTGTATATTTGAACATAAGATATTCTTTTTCAACGTCTATTAGTTCACCACCTCCTTTTTTGGACCCTAATATTTTTAGAGATATCAAATAAACCATGCTAATGGTGTATATAGAATAACCCCCCCCCCCCCCCCTCACTTATCCCACTAGGAAGACATGAAAAAATGGTTGAGTCCGCCCAATGACCAAAGGGATAATATTATATCAAGATTCATGTTTAATTAGCTAGAGAATTAGTTCTCATATAATATTTGGGAGAAACTTTTCAGTTCTATAAAGGATTTTTTTTGGCACAATATGAGCCACATGAACTTGATGTGGTAGTGGGTCCATCCCCTACAAACCTATTAGGAGGGATTCATCAGGTGTGATGAAAATATATTGGTGAAACAATTTACTAGGAGATAGAGGGTTATATATTGAGGTTGGAACTCTATGAAACACCATAAGGATTCCTTTGCCTGTATGTACAAGTTGAAAATATTAAAATAGGCCCTTAAAGGATGGTGTAAAACTACAAATTCTCAAATAGACCTAGATATTTCCTCTCTTTAAAATGAACTTAGCTGCATCCAAACACAAAGCACTAATTCAAATTTTAATATGGATCCTCAATTGGAAGAAAATATATCCCTTAAACTTAATTCCTTTCTCACATTTAAGGATAATATTCGTAGGAAAATGTTTAGAACTAAATGGCTTATATAAGGTGATTCTAATACTAAATATTATATTTCCCTTAAAAGAATCAGAAAGGACAATCTTCCTCTTTCTAAACTTATTCATTATGATTGGATCATTGATTCTGAAGAGGCCATAACAGATCATGTTATCTCATACTTTTTCAATATCTTTAATGGTCTGGAGATAAATATTGATCTCAGATCTGATATTATTATCTTAATGGTGGATTAAAGAGACAATGAGTCTCTTTTAAGCACTCCACTTGATCATGAAATTAAAGATACAGTTTTTGGCCTTAATCCAGATAGTGCGCCTGGTCCGAATGGGTTCAATAATGGTTTCTACCAAAAGCATTGGGATATAATCCACAATGATGTTTGTAACCTTGTTAAGACCTTTTTCATTCATGGATCTCTTCCTCATTATATCAATGCTCAATTTCTAACTTTAATACATTAGGGTGAAAATGCTTCAGAGATCCATCAATTCAGGCCTATTTCTCTGATTAACAGACTTTATAAGATCATTATCAAAATTATTGCGAATAGACTTGAACCTATTTTCAATAAAATAGTCTCATGGAATCGGTTTGGTTTTATTGAAGGAAGGTCCTTCCTAGACTGTATTTGTCTTGCCTTTGAATGTACCAATACTTTAAATAGAAACACTAGAGGGGGGTGTGGCCATCAAACATGATATCAGAAAGGCTTTTGACACCATATACTGGAATTTTATTTTCAAATTCTTAAAAAAACTTTGGATTTCATGATTCATTCATTGGAAGACTTAAAACATTATTTCGCTCAGCTTTTACTTCTATTCTGATTAATGGCACCCCTAGAGGTTTTTTCAAATTCTCTAAAGGTGTCAGGCAGGGCGACCCTCTTTCTGCCATCCTCTTTGTTATTGCTGAGGATTACGTAAGTAGACTTCTCAATAATCTGGTTTATCAATGTAAGCATAAGCCTATACAAGTTTCCAAAAACCTAAATACCCCTACCCACCTTTTTTATGCAGATGATATCATCCTGTTTCTCAAAAGGGATCAAAAAAATATTCATTCCCTCAAGAAATCTCTTAATCACTATGAGGAAGTCTCAGGACAAGAAATTTCTTAGAGTAAATCATATATATTTTTTGGAAAGAGATTTCCTGTCAGAAGGAAATATAGCATTACCACTAATCTTAGAATTAAAGAAGGCCTCTTACCTTTCACTTATTTGGGTGTCCCAATATTTTTGGTTCATCCTAAAGCAATCTACTTTATTAATATCATTGATCAAATCATAAACCAACTCTCTACATGGAAAGGGAAATCTCTCTCCATGGCTGGAAGAATATGATTGGTCAAATTGACCATTGTCTCTAAAATGGTCTACTCTCTTATGATTTATAAAAGGCATGTTGGAATCTTTAGGAAAATTAATACTTATATTAAAAACTTCATTTGGATGGGAAGTATTTTTGAAAAGAAACTTGTCACTATCCCTTGGAAATCCTATTGTAAACCCCTTGATAAAGGTGGCATTGGTATAAAAAATTTAAATCTGTTCAACAATGTTCTTCATGCCCGTCTTAATTGGCATATTATTAATTGTAATTATAATGATTTTGAATTCTAGAACCATATATTCCTCTTTAAACTCTTAAATGGGAATTTTAATTTCATCAACTCTTCGATCTGGCCTTCTATTAGGGAATCATACCACAAGATCATAGAAAATTCTAGATGGATGGTTAGTGCTGATTCTTCTATTAATTTTTGGTGTGACAAATGGTGTGGTAACCCCCTGATATCATTGTCACCTCCTAATATTATTCCTAAAGATACTATTCATTCAATAATGGATATCTTACTATTTCATAGACATGACCTCCCTGAAAATATTGCACAGATAATTGATAATCACCCTTTTTCTTCTAATGGTGACTTCCTGGTTTGGGAACCTGCATCAAATGGCATCCTAGACTCTAAAAACTACTATAAGCATAACTTTTCTGGAAATGAATCTAATTATCAATGGGTGATTCAATTTAACAAGCCTTGGATCAAACCTTCTAGGCTCACCCTTTTTTGGCACATTGCCCATAATAGATTGCCTACTAAAGCCGGTCTGCAAACTTTAATCATACAACTCTACTCTAAAAGTCACCTGGGTAATCAGCGTAGGGAGGATGTTGATCATCTTTTTTTGTCTTGTGCGGTGGTCTCTTCTTTATGGAATTATTTTCTTAATTTATTTAATTTCAGGTGGCCCTTATCTGACTCTATTTGTTTGTTTTTTTAAAAAATACATTATATATAAAACCTCTCTACAGGATAAAGAAATTTTCTTCCGGTAGTGGAGGAACTCCTACATGAGATCTGGTACATTAGAAATGATATTATTCACAATAAACACTCATTTAGTCTCAATGCAAGAAAATATCGGATTTTTATTACGATTCATGAAGCTGCATTAATTCAGAAATACTGTTGCAACAACTCGGTTGGTGACGTTGAGACCCTTTGTCATCTCCGTGTGCCTGGCATATACTCAAAGCCCAAATGTTCCTTTGAATTATTATGGAAATCACCGATGCCAGGATGGATCAAAGTAAACGTTGATGGTGCTTCTAAAGGAAATCCAGGCCCTGCTAGTTGTGGTGCCATCTTCAGAGACTCAGCTGGCCAGTGTTAGGGTTGCTTCTATGTTGGATGTGTACATTCATCATCTCTGGAGGCTGAAATGCTGGGGGTCATCCCTGCAGTTGATTTTGCGCATCCAAGAGGTTGGAGAAAGATTTGGTTTAAACGTTATTCTACCACTATCGTTCAGGACATCTGGAATGGAAACATTCATCTTGCCTGGCCGCTTACCACACATTGGATAAATTGTCTGGACTCGCTCAATGGGATTGATTACATAGAGACTCAAGCCTATCATGAAGCGATTTTTTTGCAGATGCTCTTGCTAACAAAGGAGTACATCAGAGCATGACTTGGCTGGACACTCTTCCAGCTAACATATTATATCTGTTTGATAGAGATTTTAAAAAAATCACATCGTTCCAAATTTTTTAATCTTTTTTCTTATCAATAAATTGTGCTTTGGTCTTTGACAAAAGCATTACATTTAAAAAAGTAGATATGAATACTCTATAAAGGGATGGTATATGTCTGAACTTGTATAAGAATGTACAATATGGGTATCATAATAATTCCTTCTCGACTTCAACATTAGACCTTAACATTCCAGTAACACCACCATGTTTAAGATTCATATGGGAAAATAGATAGGTGTGTGGTGTTTATCAATTATTAAAATAGGTAATCATATTTCATACCTCAAAATAGTAAATGATAATTTATAATTGTAAGTCTGATGATGAACAGAAGAAAAATAAAATTGTCCTTGACAACAAACTATTTATTCCATTTAAATAACATAGTTATGAAAAAAACATTTTTTTATTATACATATTATAAGTGACTAGATGTGATCTATTACACATTATAAAATTAAAAAACAGTCATATAATAGATACACATATCTTACTTTGTTAATAATTAATAACTAGAATTATAAGGACATATTTTATTTAAGGGGATAGAATGTAACAACCCCATAATTCACTATATATTTTCATTACATAAATAACATGTTAAATAGTGTGTGTCACAAACTATATCAAAATAATATAAAAACCAATAATATATTTTTAATATTAATTATGATAAATAAAAAATATCAATTAAATTAGATTGTATTTATCGAATTAACCATAATGAATGTTGGGAAAAAAATAAACCAAAATTGGATGTATTCTGTATGAATCTCATTTGTTAGAGATAAAAAGAGAGTTATGTTGTCTAGGGTTTTCCCTTGATAAATCCCAAGAAGAACATGAGTAATTAATGTTTGAGAAATAATCATATATGATAGATGTTCATGCTTATGAATATTTCCATATGATCCACATTGGGTGAACTGTTAGTCAAAATAATATCAAATGTTTATCTAATTTTTAGGTCCTTCTCTTGGATCATAAAGGGTTATATTATTATGAAATATGATTTTCCAAAGTTGTGAGGGGGATTTTTTATGTATATCTTCTCTCTCCTACCTTATTTATTTTAATTCAAGACTCCTTATGCAGGCTCATCAACCAAATTCTCTCGATTAGAACTATAAAACCGTATCGATGAGTTCATTCCTCAGGTTCTCTATATCATCTTATGTATGATGATGACATGGTAATTTTTATGAACTGATGTAGGCTCTTCCTTTATGGATTCAACAACACAATTAATGAGTATTTCACATTCAGTGGGTAAATTTTTAACAGCAAGAGGAGTATCTTCTGTCTCTAAATGCAGTGTACTGATAGGAGAGATTTTTCCATAGGTGGGCTCCTCAGATTTTGTATATTCTCATTCCCAATGTATTACCATTGCGATCCTCTATCCCCAAACAAGGTTCGTATCCAACACATTAATACGATAGTGGAAAAGCCCATCAGTAATGCTTACAACTGTAAGAATAGGTTTCATTCTTTTGGAGGTCACATCACCTTAGTTAACAGTGTCTTAATCTCAATTCCCATACATATATTAAAAGTTCTCAAGGTACTAAAATATGTGATTAAAAATATTTATATGATTATTGTATCGTTCATATTGGATTATCACTCCACTGGGATACATCATTGGGTTTGTTGGTCAAATGTGATGTAGACGATGGATGAAGGATGCATCAACCATATAAATTTCAAGGGAGAATTGGATGGGATTCATGCCAAACATGAATGGTATTTTTTATCGTAGTTCCTTGTGGGGCCAATTCATGAACAAGAAATACATTAGCATTCTTGATCAACCACAAAGGAACTCTTCACCCTTATACTTCCTCATTCGTTGGTGTTTCTTATCTCTTAACTCTCATCATAGGTGGATCATTGGTAGGGGTGATATCAACTTAAGAAATTAAAACTGGGTGGGAAGTAAAAATTTTCCACTATATTCTCTATTTAGAACTCAAAATTCAGTAGAGTGAAGGATTTTCCAATCATCTCCTTTGTAGTATTTTATGTGGAACAATGTATGCTTCTTGATCTCATGGACCTACCTTGGGATCCTAATAAATTTGTGTTCTCCAGTACGTCGTTCGGAGTATTGTCAGGAAAGGACTAATTCAATCCACTCACTCTTGCATATGATTTGGATAGCTGGGGTAACACTCTATGGTATAATAAAATTCCTAAAAAATAATTTTCTCGACTATAATATTAATAATAAGGCTATCCCCGCTAATTAGATCCTCCAGCACACATGCATTCACTCACCTCCAGATTCTCTTACATGCATTCCCCTCAAGAGGATTTCATTGATCATTTATTCTATGAAGTTAAATTAGTGTGGTAGATATGGAATATGTTTGGAAGATTCACCTATATACTCCTTCAAGAGCTGCGAGGAACACAGATTTTAACCAACTGGTTTCAAGGCATGAACTACAACATGCTTGATATATATGTGAGAAACTGAATTCTTGCTATGGGATGTGGGTGTATCTGGTTGTCCAGGAACAAAGATAGGTTTTATAGAACCCCCTGTATGATATTTTCTCTTGTCTACAGGACCCACAATATGCTTATTAATTTTTACTAGATCATCAACAATAGAAAACAGTCCCCATAATTCAGTCAACTTCTGCAACCCAACTACCATCCAATTCTTCACAGCCCCAAGGACAATGGATCTAGTGGTACCCCAGCTTGAGCTATCTCAAGATGAATATTGACAGTTCCTTTCTTATGGTAAACATGAGGGAAATAGGACTGGTCTATGACTCGTGGGTCTCTATCAACTTATCTTTCACTACTTCCATCAGACAGGGTGATTCCCTCTATGAGTATGTCTTGGTTATGCTCATAGGCCTACAATATTGCATCTAAAGACAAATTGATCTATCCATGATGGAAACTGACTCCATTATTCTACATAACTCCTAGAATTACAATGGAAAATCCCTATGTAAAATTTCATATTGTATCAACAATTGATCAAAATATATCACTAGTAACATTAAGATCCATCACACATAGCATGATTGAATAAATTTCCAAACTTCTTGGAATATATTAATTATCATTCTTGGATAGTTATATACTAAGAATGTATGGGATCTCATCCTAATTACACCGTTGATATAGTTCTTGGGGATGTGATGGACCTCCATTACATTCATCCCCCATAGTCCCCTCCTCCAACATTTCATTATGTTGTCATTATGGTTTTTGTGTGGACTTTTTTACCTTCTGTTTAGGCCAGTGGAAAAACTTTTATTATAAAAATAATCAATTATGATTATTATTATAAGAATAAATATCATTAAAAATGCTTGAATGTATTTTCCTTTCCATTTTTCACTCTCAAACAATTCTCTTGGATGGTTTTCTTCTAAAAAATATGTGTGCCTCCCCCATAAAAAAATGTTATCTATAAGGACCCAGCCTTAAACCTTACTTAATCTTGAGTTATTACAAGATTACAGATTGAGGATCTTTTCAGGTTTAGAGTTTTAGAGAATTAGATCGTGAAACTTGCATTACATTCCACATTTAATCAAAGTGTTTACATAAAAGACAGTATTCATTCTTCCCATCAACGGAAACATATTTAAAATATAACACAGATTCTTTCTTGACACATCCTTGACATTATCATCACATCATGTACCTTTCCCTTGACCTATGAAAAACATTTCAAAAACTTGGGATGAGCATAAAAAGCTCAGTAAGGGTTATAAAAATATGGAAAGGAAACATGAGTTCATATATACATAAGAACGAAATCATACTTTACCCATAAAACATAGGCATATCAAATCATGAATAAATCATAGAAGACATAATACATAAAGGTAACTTGATGCATTCATAACATTCTTACTTAGGGAGTAACGCTCTTGGTTACGTTTGGAATACCCATCACAGTATTTTCCCTAAATCTCTTCGGAGAAACCTTAACGTTTCACTCCTTCGCATTACCCAATGCATTGGAGAGCTATATCGGGCTCACCCGCCCTTAGTTTATCACAGAACCACCCGTTCTTCATAACAATACCCAAGAACCATAACATAATCATATCACATAAACATGAATAAAGGAAACATGACATTTCCACATTTCAATCACAATATAACATTTTAGGATATTGAAATAATGAATCCATTCAAAAAGAAACCATTTCCAAAACCATTTAAAATATTTAATAAAGAGATTTTTGAATCAAAGTGTCTCATACCACCTTGAAGCTTTTAAAATTTTAAACCATTAATATCCATATAAATAAATCCTTAAAACCATTTTGAAAACATGAATATTAATAAGAACAAATAATTAAAACATTTAAAACGATATTTTGGTTAAAGGGGTTTTACCAAAATTAGAGACAATTGAATACAATAATTGAGGAATAACATTTAGTCAGAACTTTATAATATCATGAGAATAATAGGATTCATGAAATAATACTCCAAAGGACAGTATATACACCATAGAATAGTGAATTGGTGCATAACAACAATGAACCCTCAATAAAAACGTCAAATGTGATGAAATCCCTTATAAAGAAGGTATCCTTAAATTAAGGACAAATAAATCTCAAAAAATATGTGTGACAAATATATTTACACCCAATATATGTGGATATTAAGTGTAAAACAATAAAAGGTCATTCACACATATTCAATGGATGACATGTTCAATGACAACAAGTTGAACCCAAAGAAATCGAAATTGGGTTAAAAAGTTCCCTTGACAGCCTAACGGCATCACATCAAAATGAGATGATGAGAGATAAAAAGTGTATCTCATCACTTGGACATAAAATTTACATCAATAAGGATATAGTAGAACATATCCCAACATAATAGTATGTGAATTAAAAGACATAACAAACGAAGTCTTTTAAAATGAGGAGGGTGAAAGGTTCCCTTACCGACATGGGTATCTTTCAAAACATACACCTCGTGAAAGAAGAACAATACAACATTGATGTAAATACTCATAAAAGGAAGTATTTTACACAATGAGTAAAATAATGGGCAGTATATACACCACTCAAAGGAAATTGTGGCAAATGTAGCATAAATCTCACGGGAATAAAAGTGAGATGAAAAATCCCTTACGAAAACTCGGAAGCCTAACGGCGCCACATAAAACTTCCGAATATGGATTGATGAGATCAAATAGGGTATCTCATCATATTAAAATAAAATTTATAGCAAGAGGAATATAAAATAGCATCCCCCAACATTATAAAGAGGAGCTTAAAAGAAGTGACATAAAGGAGAGTACTTAGAAAGAAATAGAGAGGTTAGATCTCTTACGAAAGTTCGGCAGCATAACGGCGCCACTCAAAACTTCCAAAATGGATTGATGAGAGAGAATAGGGTCTCTCATCACATGAACATAAAAATTACAGTAAATGTAATGTAAAAGAACTTCCCAATCATAAGAAATATGAGCTTAAAATAAATGACATAAAAGAGTGTACTTAAAAAGAAAGAGAGTTGTAGGATCCCTTACCTCGGGTCCGACTTGACTCGATCGTTCTTTAACGTCCTGTATAATAAACTTGAGTTAATTTATACTTCCTTAAGAACCTTTTTCAAGTTCATTATTCCTTTTATATCACTTATCACTATGTAATCATTAAGTTAATAATGATTGTTTTGTTGATATTTGGTTCTTAAGTCGAAAGTGGACTTCATAAAATTACATGTTGTTCGTGTGGCCAAATGTTTATTATATCCAGAATTTTATTCATTAGGTAGATATAATATATGTCATATATATCTAGTACATTCATGAATTTATAACATTACATAATCATTTAGAGGTACGAAATGAAATGCACCGTTCATGGAGACGGTAAGCCGTACGTACGCATGAACGCTACTTTCATTTCTATTTCGTATTTTATAGAATGGAATAATAATGATATAAAGGTATATTATAATTCCAGTATAATGCCATTTATAATATCATATTTTCATCCTTTATACATCCCACATATGGTATTTAACGAATCAAATCACTTTGAGGGGGCGGTAGTCCGCACTTCCTTAAATGAAGATATCGCGTATACCCATAATGGAAGCCATAAAGGTAAGACAAAAATGAAAAATACAGAAGCATAAATAAAACATAAACATATTATATATCATATTTAAAAATAGTGACATCATAATGGCCACCTTTGAAGGTGTTAAATGAGTATTGAACAATCATCGTTTCGGGAGGCAGAATTTCACCATCCACAGAAACCGTATGTTCTTTAACCATTTGATGTAGTTGTGTGAGAGTGTAGCTCGAATAAATCTAATAACAACATCCGAGTATATTGAATATACTGGTGTTGTTACAAAAGATGTAAATAAAAAGAGTTTAGGGGGTTGGAGAAGCAAAATAAAACAAATGAACATGAGAGAATGAATTACCTTTAAAAGTGTAACTCCTTTTGATTTGAGCCTAAAGGCTTCCTTTGAAAGGATTCCGCCCAAAGGGAATCCTCAAGGATGAGGAGAGGGATTTGGAAAGAGTAAATTGGCAGGTGTTTGGCCGAGCCAAAGGCTTGAGGAGTGTGTTAAATGAGGTAGAGGTGGGGGCCTTTTATAAGAGGAGAGGAGGGGCACTTTTGGAAAGTAAAGAAATATTACTTTATTTGAAAATGTGTTTCGGTTTCAAAAGGTCCCACATTGATATAACTCGTGGATAAGGTGATAAGGCTTCGAAATCCACTCATCCAATAAGTTTTGGACATGTGTAGTTCATATATTTTACATTATCTTTCCATTTTATTTAAATCATCAAATAATGATGTCATCGCTGCATCATTATTATGTCATAAATAATTTAATTTATTTAATGTCTAAAAATTATAAAACAAATACTATGATGTAGGATATATTTTTATCTTTCCAATGAATATTTATAATAAAAAAGATGACTTGTATAACCCCACTTAAAAATTTTTTTAGTAAAACATATCATGTTTGTGTCAATTTTACTTTTACATTAAATAAAATGTTATTTATGTCATTTCCCAACCAAAGTGGATCCATGGGGTCCCCAAGTTGACCCATGGATTTTCTTGGTCGGCCATGACTCAACCAATTAGGTTAGGACATGTGTCAAGCTCATCTTATTCCATTAATGAATTATTTTTACCTTAAACTACACTAATTACCACTAATCGCGATTAAAAACTTAATAAGTTACTATTCACCAAAAAATTATTTTAATCTCATTAAACCACATTTTACTTATTAATGACAACCATGTATGTCGGATTTTTGAAAATCAAAACACAATGATGGCGAATTTTCATTTAAACGGAAAATCAGTTTTTATAAGTACCACTTAGTGGTTTCACTATTCATCAAAAATTGAAGTTTTTCAGAAAAATCCCAAAAATTAACCCTAAGCTATATTTGATATTATGAATTCAAAAATGAAGTCAGTTTTACAAAATTCAAAACATATAGGTCACATAAATTAATTTAATAATTAATTCCCGCTGTCATGACAAATAGAGTGTTTTATGAAACAATAAGTATCAAAAGATTGACACTAGTTTAAGTCTGATTTCAAAGTGAAATTGATTCCAAAGACCACTATTGGATTTAGTGGTAAAAATATTTTCTAATTTCACATTAAAACCAATTCAAAATATAATCTAATCATATAAATAAATTAGATTAAAACGTGGTTTTGAATTAAAATACAACATTTTACACTGTTCATTAAAAAAAATGAACTTTATCGGAAAGATACCAAAAATTTACACAAAGTAAATTTTGATGTCCTGATTCTTAATAAGAGTTTTATTTGGTCCAAAAGAATGTTTAATAGTGACCAAAACTATATTTAATGATGGTTCTCCATCAAAAGGTGATAAGTGAACCTTTAGTGAAAACTAGGGAATATACGCCTAAAATTGAATTCTTTCCGTATTTTAAGCTTTTATCTTTTATTGTATAAATGTAAAAATATTTAAGAACATATATAATCATATTTTAGTTATTTCAATCCATTCCCACCATTACAGCGGCTACATGTTAACTACCATTTAAAATAATATTATTTTATTATTAGAGTGCAACGTAAGATTCCCAAGAAACTCGTTGTTGCGTGTTGGGTACGCCATCAAGCATAGCGTCCCCTTTAAAGTCATATTAATATTTTATTCACAAATATGGATAAATATGAAAATGTTATATTCCTTATTTACCTGGGGTGTTACATCCTTCCCCCCTGTTGGGAATTGCGTCCTCGCAATTTTAAAATTGCGCTTGGAATCATCCTTGAACGTCCCACATCGGAACAAGAGTCGGTAAAACCATCACATTAAAATAAAGAAACATAAGCACAGAGGTCACCCGAGTTAACCCATACCAGGATTCTAAGTATGAAAATATGGACATGGAGGAGAAAACATAGGGTCATGTTCCGATGGAGAGTGATAGAAAACATTTTTAGGAGAAAGTTAAGAATAAGAAAATCACAAACTTGTGATGGGTTAAACGGTGTTGGGTTCCCCAGTAGGAAAAGTTAATAGACAACATTTTTGTTTTAAGTTACTTTTTATTGAGGAATTTATTCATAAGGAAGCATAATCACTTATCATGTTGACTTTCAACTTTTACTAGATTCCTTAGTCAAACTCATATTTTTTCCAAAAGACGAGTATTTAGGGAGACTTGTTCGCATTAAGAGTACTATAATCAACTTCTAGAGAATCACCTAATCCCCAAAAGAGAACTATATACATCCCATGTATTTAGGCTTTAACCAAAACCAAAACCAAAACCAAAAAGGTTAGTACAAGATCAGATAATCCAGAAAAGGATAACCCCTTATAAAAAGAAAATCTATTCTTAATCTCCAAAATTTGTCCAACTAAACCCAAAGTTCAACGAGGACCATCCGATAAAAAAATTTGTCCATAAAATTCTTCAAAGTAAAAAAAACTAAGATTGAAACCCAAATATTTGAAGTATTTAGTCACACAGTCTTCCAAGTTAAATCGTAACATTTATCTCCAAACAACATCAGTTTCTCCTAAAGTCTCGTAATGGAAAGTAATTAACCTAATCACATATCCTCTATGATAGGTTAATCATTTTCATAAATAACCCAAAATCAACTTACTCTTAATTCATAAAATCATATAACTAAAAAGAATCAGTCAAACTAACCAGGGACTTCACGTAGTCTAGTGGTAGGCGATAAATACCAGTCGCACTTTGGTTGTGGGTTCGATTCCCGCAGCATTGTCCGACGCGACAGGTTGTCACACGGTCTCCGTGTTGTACTTTTTCCAAAACTATATAATTCTCAAATCATTACCCAAAAAGGGATAAAATCATCAAAAATAACCATAACATAATTTAACCTCAATTTTATCTCATGCCTTTCACTTCAATCATAACATATGGTAACCCATAATTACCTCAAAAGTAAGGATCATAGAAACCCAAATGGTTCGTTATAACTATGTCCACAAAAGAAAAGATAACTATTACTTGAATAAAGTTTTCCTATATTAAACATCAGGGTTCCACATAATATAAAAAGTCTTCTAATGTAACCCCATCATCAAAAGAGACTTAATACTCTTAAAAATTTCACCCTAACTCTTGAAGCCCTTATATGTTGACATCTTACTCATTCAACATTCTTCATGACCCATTATCCATTCCTTTCCAACTTATTCCGAAATACCTCTTTCCTACAAACAAAATCATGAATCATATCGTAAGATTCCAAAATAAGAAAACAATAGTCATGAAATAGTACATACCTTTGATTGGTCATTGTCAGTTTCTTCATCCTCAATCGGAATGGCATTAGGTATTGGTAAACTAATATTGGTACGCTCTTGGTGACCCCATTCACGAAACTTCTTCATAGGACATGTGTTTGCATAATGACCATGCACACCACATTTAAAACATTCATTTGATCACTCAGATAGAACTTCTTTCCCTTTCCTCGAGTCAACTGGATGCTTCCTTTTTCCATGGAAGGTTCTTGCTTTATGACCTTCATTTCCACATCTATAGCATATTTCTGTCCCTTTGAAACATTTTCCTAGGTGTTTCTTTCCACATCTTTGACACATAGGTTTTTGAACACACTTACCTTTATGATTATTACCTGTACTTCCGTAGGGATTTGTTTCTTGCATATATGATGCCTTATAGAAATCCACAAGGTTTAGGTGGTCAATCATGACTCTAGATAGTTGGTTGAGGATAATCAAAAGAGTTCTCATTGAATCTCCCATATCATTCAGTTGCTTGCTCAAAAAACTGTCACAGTTTCCTTCACATCCACTGTTACTTTGGTGCCTGCTAGATCCAGCCATTTACTAAAACCAAAAAAAGGTCAGTGTGAGTATATCAACAAAACCATCATGTACTAATGAGAAAGATAGACAATAAGATATACTTACTCATTCACTTTATCTAAAACTAAGACTCTTTCTGAAATCCTAACTGTTATGGTAATTGTCACTTATGCTTAAAGAATACCCTAACCTCTAATGTTATCTAAACCGACCTTTGATACCAACTATAAGGCCCCAGCCTTAAACCTTACTTAATCTTGAGTTATTACAAGATTACACATTGAAGATCTTTTCAGGTTTAGAGTTTTAGAGAATTAGATCATGAAACATGCAATACATTCCACATTTAAACAAAGTGGTTACATAAAAGACAGTATTCATTCTTCCCATCAACGGAAACATATTTAAAATATAACACGGATTATTTTTTGACACATCCTTGACATTATCATCACATCATGTACCATTCCCTTGACCTGTGAAAAACATTTCAAAAACTTGGGATGAGCATAAAAAGCTCAGTAAGGGTTATAAAAATATGGAAAGGAAACATGAGTTCATATATACATAAAAACTAAATCATACTTTACGCATAAAACATAGGCATATCAAATGATGAATAAATCATAGAAGATATAAGAAATAAAGGTAACTTGAGGCATTCATAACATTCTTACGTAGGGAGTAACCCTCTTGGTTACGTTTGAAATACCCATTACAGTATATTCCCTAAATCTCTATGGAGAAACCTTAACGTTTCACTCCTTCGCGTTACCCAATGCATCAGAGAGCTATATCGGGCTCACCCGCCCTTAGTTTATCACGGAACCACCCGTTTTTCATAACAATGCCCAAGAACCATAACATAATCGTATCACATAAACATGAATAAAGGAAACATGACATTTCCACATTTCAATCACAATATAACATTTTAGGATATTGAAATAATGAATCCATTCAAAAAGAAACCATTTCCAAAACCATTTAAAAAATTTAATAAAGAGATTTTTTAATCAAAGTGCCCCATACCACCTTGAAGCTTTTAACATTTTAAACCATTAATATCCATATAAATAAATCCTTAAAACCATTTTGAAAACATGGATATTAATAAGAACAAATAATTAAAACATTTAAAACAATATTTTGGTTAAAGGGGTTTTACCAAAATTAGAGACACTTGAATACAATAATCGAGGAATAACATTTAGTCAGAACTATATAATATCATGAGAATAATAAGATTCATGATATAATACTCCAAAGTACAGTATATACACTATATAAGAGTGAATTGGTGCATAACAACAATGAACCGTCAATAAAAACGTCAAATGTGATGAAATCCCTTATAAAGAAGGTATCCTTAAATTAAGGACAAATAAATCACAAAATATATGTGTGACAAATATATATACACCCAATATAAGTGGATATTAAGTGTAAAACAATAAAAGTTCATTCACACATATTCAATGGATGACATATTCAATGACTACAAGTTGAACCCAAAGAAATCGAAATTGGGTTAAAAATTTCCCTTGACAGCCTAACGGCATCACATCAAAATGAGATGATGAGAGATAAAAAGTGTATCTCATCACTTGGACATAAAATTTACATCAATCAGGATATAGGAGAACATATCCCAACATAATAGTATGTGAATTAAAAGACATAACAAACGAAGTATTTTAAAATGAGGAGGGTGAAAGGTTCCCTTACCGACATGGGTATCTTTCAAAACATACACCTCGTGAAAGAAGGACAATACAACATTGATGTAAATACTCATAAAAGAAAGTATTTTACACAATGAGTAAAATAATGGGCAGTATATACACCACTCAAAGTAAATTGTGGAAAATGTAGCATAAATCTCACGGGAATAAAAGTGAGATGAAAAATCCCTTACGAAAACTCGGCAGCCTAACGGCGCCACATAAAACGTTCGAATATGGATTGATGAGATCAAATAGGGTATCTCATCATATTAAAATAAAATTTAAAGCAAGTGGAATATAAAATAACATCCCCCAACATTACGAAAAATAGCTTAAAAGAAGTGACATAAAGGTGAGTACTTAGAAAGAAAGTGAGAGGTTAGATCTCTTACGAAAGTTCGGCAGCCTAACGGCGCCTCTCAAAACTTCCAAAATGGATTGATGAGAGAGAATAGGGTCTCTCATCACATGAACATAAATATTACAGTAAATTTAATGTAAAATAACTTCCCAATCATAAGAAATATGAGCCTAAAATAAATGACATAAAAGAGTGTACTTAAAAAGAAAGAGAGTTGTAGGATCCCTTACCTCGGGTCCGACTTGACTCGATCGTTCTTTAACGACCTGAATTATAAACTTGAGTTAATTTCTACTTCCTTAAGAACCTTTTTCAAGTTCATTATTCCTTTTATATCACTTATTATCATGTTATAAACACTATGTAATCATTAAGTTAATAATGATTGTTTTGTTGATATTTGGTTCTTAAGTCGAAAGTGGACTTCTTAAAATTACATGTTGTTCGTGTGGCCAAATGTTTATTATATCCAGAATTGTATTCATTATGTAGATATCATATATGTCATATATATCCAGTACATGCATGAATTTATAACATTACATAATCATTTAGAGGCAGGAAATGAAATGCACCGTTCATGGAGACGGTAAGCCGTACGTACGCATGAACGCTACTTTCATTTCTGTTTCGTATTTTATAGAATGGAATAATAATGATATAAAGGAATATTATAAATCCAGTATAATGTTATTTATAATATAATATTTCCATCCTTTATACATCCCACATATGGTATTTAACGAATCAAATCACTTTGAGGGGGCGGTAGTCCGCACTTCCTTAAATGAAGATATCGCGTATACCCATAATGGAAGCCATAAAGGTAAGACAAAAATGAAAAATACAGAAGCATAAATATAACATAAACATATTATATATCATATTTAAAAATAGTGACATCATAATGGCCACCTTTGAAGGCGTTAAATGTGTATTGAACAATCATCGTTTCGGGAGGCAGAATTTCACCATCCACGAAAACCGTATGTTCTTTAACCATTTGATGTAGTTGTGTGAGAGTGTAGCTCGAATAAATCTTATAACAACATCCAAGTATATTGGATATACTGGTGTTGTTAAAAAATAAGTAAATAAAAAGAGTTTAGGGGGTTGGAGAAGCAAAATAAAACAAATGAACATGAGAGAATGAATTACCTTTAAAAGTGTAACTCCTTTTGATTTGAGCCTAAAGGCTTCCTTTGAAAGGATTCTGCCCAAAGGGAATCCTCTAGGATGAGGAGAGGGATGTGGAGAGAGTAAATGGGCAGGGGTTGGCCGAGCCAAAGGCTTGAGGAGTGTGTTAAATGAGGTAGAGGTGGGGGCCTTTTATAAGAGGAGAGGAGGGGCACTTTTGGAAAGTAATGAAATATTACTTTATTTGAAAATGTGTTTCGGTTTCAAAATGTCCCACATTCATATAATTCGTGGATAAGGTGATAAGTCTTCGAAATCCACTCATTCAATAAGTTTTTGACATGTGTAGTTCATATATTTTACATTATCTTTCCATTTTGTTTAAATCGTCAAATAATGATGTCATCGATGCATCATTATTATGTCATAAATAATTTAATATATTTAAAGTCTAAAAATTATAAAAAAATACTATGATGTAGTAAATATTTTTAGCTTTCCAATGAATATTTATAATCCAAATGATGATTTGTATAACCCTACTTAAAAATTGTTTTAGTAAAACATATCATGTTTGTGTCAATTTTACTTTTACATTAAATAAAATGTTATTTATGTCATTTCCCAACCAAAGTGGATCCATGGGGTCTCCAAGATGACCCATGGCTTGTATTGGTCGTCCATGACACAACCAATTAGGTTAGGACATGTGTCAAGCTCATCTTATTCCATTAAAGCATTATTTTTACCTTAAACTACACTAATTACCACTAATCGCGATTAAAAACTTAATAAGTTACTATTCACCAAAAAATTATTTTAATCTCATTGAACCACATTTTACTTCTTAATGACAACCATGTATGTCGGATTTTTGAAAATCAAAACACAATGATGGCAAAATTTCATTTAAACGGAAAATCAGTTTTTATATGTACCACTTAGTGGTTTCACTATTCATCAAAAATTGAATTTTTTCAGAAAAATCCCAAAAATTCACCCTAAGCTATATTTGATATTATGAATTCAAAAATGAAGTCCGTTTTAAAAAATTCAAAACATATAACTCACACTAATTAATTTAATAACTAATTCCCGCTGTCATGACAAATAGTGTGTTTTATGAAACAATAAGTATTAAAAGATTGACACTAGTTTAAGTCTGATTTCAAAGTGAAATTGATTTCAACGACCACAATTGGAATTAATGGTAAAAATATTTTCTAATTTCACTTAAAAACCAATTAAAAATATAATCTAATCATATAAATAAATTAGATTAAAAAGTGGTTTTGAATTAAAATACAACATTTTACACTATTCATTAAAAAAAATGAACTTTATCGGAATGATACCAAAAATTTACACAAAGTAAATTTTGATGTCCCGATTCTTAATAAGAGTTTTATTTGGTCCAAAAGAATGTTTAATAGTGAACAAAACTATATTTAATGACGGTTCTCCATCAAAAGGTGATAAGTGAACCTTTAGTGAAAACTAGGGCATATACGCCTAAAATTGAATTCTTTCCGTATTTTAAGCCTTTATCTTTTATTGTATAAATGTAAAAATATTTAAGAACATATATAATCATATTTTAGTTATTTCTATCCATTCCCGCCATTACAACGGCTACATGTTAACTTCCATTTAAAATAATATTATTTTATTATTAGAGTGCAACGTAAGATTCCCAAGAAACTCGTTGTTGCGTGTTGGGTACGCCATCAAGCATAGAATCCCCTTTAAAGTCATATTAATATTTTATTCACAAATATGGATAAATATGAAAATGTCATATTCCTTATTTACCTGGGGTGTTAAATTATCGATAACCAGTGAGGGTTAGATGAGGTGACAGTCGGGATACTATAACCTCATGTGATTATAATTACAATGTCCTGCATGTAAATAACACTATAGAAGAAGGACCATACAAAATAGAAGAAGAAAATGAAACTCAATAGAAGCATAAAATCTATAATAGTAATTAATAATACCAAAGGAATAATACTATTTTTACATAATAAACATTGAAATTCATTTAAAATATTAGAAAATCAGGGTCACCCATGTATAACCAATTGAGTAATAATATATATAGTATGAAAATTTTCAATAAGAAACTCCAACTTATTTAATGAACCACCATGGTCCCATTCCATCCATCCCATGCAATAGGTACAACTACATTAACTATGTTCTATCTCTCGTGCATGATCCCTTACCTGATATTAAAGACATAATGTCTAGACACGTCCCAAATAGACCATGTAGGGTGTGAGAATGAACTCAGAAGGACACCACCAATATTTCCATATCATAAATCCATAATTATAACGGTTATAAAAATATAAAAAAATATAAATGGACACATATATAAATATTTATAAACTTCCCATACTCTCAACAACTATGGGGAATCATTCACCAACCTCATCCAATGACGATATATATCTAAATACATTCCCAAAATTAAATATATGAAATATATTATATGCCAAAACATATATATATATATATATATATATTCTATGCATATGACCCATGGCTTAGTGTCCCAAGGTGTCCCCAAATGACAATCATACTGGGAGGACCCTCAGTTTCAACCCATTAATGTGTCATCAAAACCTCATTCCATCATTCATTTTTTCAAGGTCCTAATGATATTCACTAAAAATAAGCCCTATGTCCATCAGGACTCCACATAAAAAGTTCATGTTGTCTCAACGACTTGACATCCTGAGGAATGGTAATATAAGTCATCTAATAAATAATCAATGTCATCTTAGTATCTTGATGCCCATTGAAATGGTGATATCCATCCTCCCATAATCTTGTCCCAATAGTCTCAATGTAAGAGTGAGTCTCATCACCAACTTATGGTCTTAAAACTATCACCTGATGGTCCATCACAATCAATGATGATTTCTATGGTGATAACCTCTAACATCTTAATAGTCAATACCACCCCCTAAACTATAAAATATAAAGTCAATTCAACCCCTAATGACGGGTTATCACCACCTCAACTAATTCTTCTCTATGTTATAAGGAATATAAAGGCACCTTAACCAACAACAGTGAGTAGAAATCACTAACAATACCTAATCCTCATCCTCTAGCACCTCATTCCCTTACAAGCATGTCATTATGTCTCAATAGTCAACATCACCAAAATTCCAGAGAGTCATTCCATCATCCTGATGACTAATTCATCTCAAACATGAAAGCCACATATCCTCATCCTGACGATCAACATCTCCCAATGTATCTTAGGGAATTCCATAATCCTAAAAAATCATGTCAATACAGTCAAGTTGATCAACATCTATTAAATCCAAAAGGCAGACATGTTAGGTTCCCACGGAACTAATAATAACATATAACACATTTAAATTGATTAAATTACACATCCATACAATACTACCCACATGATTAAAATCCACTTACCTATATTAAAAATTATAAATAAGTTATGGAATAACCAAAAACATCCAACGATATTGTTTAATCAATTTAAAATAATAAATTTAATTATTCGGGTTCCTACTCAGTCAACCTAGTAATGTTAATTAGTAAAAAACCCAAAATATTCATAAAATTAAGGTGGAAGTGATTAACCACCTACCTTATACTGTTATGTACTCGATCATTTGATATTGACCTTTAACTCAAGCACAAATGAGAGAAACAATTGTTCTAGATAAAATCCATGAAAATATTGAAAACGATAGCACACAGATTTAGAATACCATAAGATGAGATAAAAAACAAGTGAATAAAGCAGAATGAGGGACATACTCATACACTTCCAGTGAGATTAACAATTCTAGAATTGTTGTTGAGTTAATGATGGTTGGAAAAATCCTAATTGGAAATGAAATAGAGAGCTCCCCCTATGCTGCACAAGAAATGGTAGAGAAATACTGACGATGATAGGAAATGGGAGGGAGAGGGAAATGTAATTTCCATCTCCTTAATGACCTTCATGATTTGGAATCATGGTTTGGATAACCATTCTCTAATCGTTTTGTTCTCACTATCCAAGAACCAGCCTCAAAAATCTTAGGTGCTGATTTTCTATACCGCGCATAGACAATGTGATTCAGATTTTATAAAAACTACTAAGGTATCTCAGGGCTATGTGTCCCCACCCATATGGTTTGAAAAACTATTTCAAGATTAGAATTGAGCTACATAGTTTCCCCTTATATTCCACACAGTTAAATCTATTTGTGTGCCTCTATCTGTACATCCCTATAATTGAGAGTGTGGGGTTCAATACAATTGGAAGTCATCTAAATCCATGAGTCACATACTGATCCATAAAAAATCTAAAAAAATTAACTTTTATCAATGAAACTCTATGGATTAGGTTCTGAATCCAAAAAATAATGTTTGGTCTGACCACTAAACACACAAAAAAACGATGTGAATTAAAATATGCTCAAAAACGTAGTATGTTATAATCTCCCATCATATAATAGCTTGTCCATGATATTTCAAGATTTATTTGAAGATGGTACTAAACATTCCTATATCTATTACATCATCTTGGTCTACCTCGTTTATCATGTCAGGCCAAATTTCTATTGTGGAAATCCCCACTAGGTCACCTCTTGGCACAAAATCATCATTTTTTACGATTCCATTGTCCATACCAAGAGATACATGTCCTCCAATGACATGCTCTTCATTCTTTCACCTCATCGGGTTCTTAATTCATTCACATTTCATACATGACTCCCATAAAGTCTTGTATCTCTTCATATGTGCATGACATACCCCTACCATACATGATACTGAACAAAACCAACATATCATGATATACAAATATATGATGTATCTCAAAATATTCTAACCAATAATCTCACATCATATATACATACGCATTCCCATTAATGTCTTCATGTCTACACACCTCATACCAAACCCTGCATTGCATAGATTTCATTATGCCCACACACGACATAAGAAAACCTCTATCACACTGATTCATATAAGATTATGCATCTATCATGCACCTTTTGAACAAAAATAATTCAAAGGCCAAAACAAAATAAAAATCCATTACACCCATAGTGTAACTCATATAATATTTTCTTGTTAACCTTTTCTATAGCATATAGGTCAACAATATACACTAGGCTAAAAGGTCAACTACATGAGGTCTGGAATCTTAATATATTTTCACATGTTATAAGCCACTGACCCAACTATTGTTTATTGGTGTCCTAGACACATATTCCATATGTGTATGAATCTTGGTACCATCTTCTGGTACCACTTCTGGTCATGCCTCAGATACCTATATCTAACCCCATCCCTTTCTCCCAACTATCCATGAAGGCTTCCTGCATAACCACTATGAGTTCCACAATATTCCTCATGAATGGAACTCCTTTGGATCATTCACACACATAGTCTAAACATGATCCAACTACCCTCACCTGACGTTAACCACTGATGAACCACTACTTAGTGGCCTACCCAAGTCAGTGTACAGTCATGCTTATGTAAACTAGAATCATCATAGCTAAGCTCACCTAATTCCACCACCTGGATCAAGTAGGACCCTTTCATCATGTTTCCCTTGGTTATTAGTGTCAGATTCATTGAATATGAGAACGAGGTTATACTAAAGTTGTTGAAATGAATTAGAATAGCATTTCATAAACGATCATCAGAACACCACACGGTCATGATATCATCACCCACCATAGTTTGTGAAAATTGTGATAGGTCTCTAAAAGTATCCACATAATCCATAATAGACATGTCTCTATAATAGATGTTTAGGAATTCATGGAGTATATCCACCCTTATCATCTCAAGAATGAATTCCTCAAAGAACATGGAAAATAAATCCATCCAAGCCTTTACCTTATGTATTTATTCCTGAACATGTACACCCCCACCAATACTTTTTGTATCCTCTGAGTATATATATAGGAATCCTTACCCTCTGACCAGGGGGGTTCTCTCAAGATAATAAAATATAGTATTCACCACATTGATATAGTTATTATTTTCCTTTTTTCCACCTTTTCCTTGAAATAATGGTGGGTCTGCAGAGTGGAACTCATGAGTTATGAAATCTATAGATGTAATAGCTCCTTGGGCACCCCTATCGATGCCATTTATAACTCATTCAATGATATCCCTAATTATATCTTCTAAACATGGACCAAAATCATTTAAAAATTGCAACTGCCCACCTATACCAGGTCATATTACAAAATATCATGATCAACATGAACCTCCATGCCCTCACCCCGACCCTTTGGGGATCATCCGGTGCACAGTCATGTGGTACTGTATCACTGCCCTCCTGACGCTCCACTAGAATCCATCTAGGTGGACAAACTGTGAGACCAAACACCATGGTAAAACAACCATAAAAATCATATATATATATAACATAAATAAGGAAAAGGGTAATAAAAACTGATCATCCTTTTGTGTGGTGGTTTGTTTACTTCCTCTAGCATGGATCATATTTAGAATTTTTATTTTTGGTCCCAATATATTGCTAGCTACAATGGAGAAGTATAGTAGTAGTGAGGGGTAGAGTCCAAAAGGAGACTACCATTTATTTTCTTGAGGGAATCCAATTTTAATAATAGTAAGGGAGTCATTTCTAGATACTTGTGTTTGTGAATTATAAGTTAAGTTCTAATTTGGGATGTGTTACTTAAAAAATGAGGTGTCGGGATTGAGTGAGTTTCTCATTTAATGATGTATTTTAAGTCTAAACATTTCATGATCCTTTGTCTTAGTCTATGAAAAAAATAGGTTTCACTAGTTCACTTCGGTCTTAGTCTCTTAGCTTTATATAGGAAGTAGATATTTCATGGTTAGGAGATAGCATCAACCTAAGTGCATAAATTTTGGATTCTTAAGAAGAAAGATTCGTGATATATTGGTTGTAGTTAATTTGAATTCCATTAGTATAGGGTCATTTGATTGATTTTCTTATAGTAAAATGCATTCACACAAATGAGTTAGGTCTTGAATTTATATCCTAATTACAATTTCAGTTTGACATTCCATGTTTAGATTTAACAGTGTCTGTTAATTTTAGAAACACATCAGTCAATACCCACCCATGAAATATTTAGCAACTCATAGCAGGGTAGAATGTCGGTTAATAACTAAGAGATAGCATAACTGATGGACTAATAAACATTGATCAAATCAGGATCGTGCAATAGATGTGGAAATTATAATTGAAAAAACATTGAAGAAGCAATTCACAATTTTAACTGTAACTTACTTGGAAAAAGGAAGGAAATTTGAATCTAAGAAGAACATGAATGCATTGAAGAATAGAAGCTCCATGGATCTTGGGTTATTGAAAGTACACAAAAATGTGAAGAAATTGAGAGTTGGGGTGAAAAAGGGATAGAGAGTTTATAAGTAATAGAAAGGGATAAAATAAATTATTCAGGGAAGTGTATCCAATGCATTACTTCTGCTTCACTTATATAGGTGATTTTTGTCACAACGTGTACCTAAGGTACATGATGTGTACCCCTGATCCATGTCAACATCCTATGGATCTCTAATGTGACACACAGTTTCTAGCCATTAAGAGGTTTGACAAGGTACACAATGTGTAACTGTTATTTTCGACGTGTACCCCACATTTATTCTTCATGTGTGCGGATTCTCTGTGGATTTCATGTCTGGTGATTTAACTGGGAATCACATCATGGATGATGATTTCCCTATGCATAGCGGCTTTTCCCTGTTGGCCTCATGGTTTGGTCACGACATCCGTCATAACATGAAGATAGGTAGTTAGATTTGGGTACACGATGAGTATAAGGCAATCACATCGTGTAATCTTTCAGGTTTTCACCTTTTTGTGTTGCATTATCTTGAAAACTAATAATTATTTTTTCCTATAAAATCTAACATATACCACATGCATTGTCTCATTTTCTAATGAAAATAGGTTAATGAAGGACTGGAAAATATATATATATATGATTTATTCTTATCAAATATCCCCATACATAAACTATCTCTTGTCCTCAAGAAATATTGACTTAATAAATATTAGATATAGGATAAGATATTTGTAAAGTGAGAAATATCCATTATGTCAATATAGTCAAATTAGGTGTATGAAGAAAAAGGTTCATGTTCTAGAATTAATCCTATAGAGAAAGTCAGTCATGCCTCCTAGTTCGAACTTCTAAAAAAATTCTCTTCTTTTAATTACAATATTTTAACAATTTCATATGCTATATTCATAATTGTAATTTACCTCAATATTTCTCTCATCACTCAGGGAATAATTAAAAATAGATTTTTACATCTACCTAGAGTAAATGTTCCTATCCATATTCTTGCACCGGTTCTACCATTTCAACTGTGTAAAGAAAAGTAAAAAATATATCATGAGATCTTAAGCAATTGGGTTTTCATGACGCTGTGGCTATGGGTAGGTAGAAAAGATATGAAAAATCTGGCTCAAAAAGGAGGGTAAGTTGTATAGTACAATGAAAAAAGTGTCAGAACAAGTGTGATATTGCTCCTTCTTCTGGTCTATCAAATTGGTACTCCATCAGCTCAGTTTGGATACATATGTATAGGAAGAATGTAAATGAAAAATAATTTTGTTTCCTTCATGTTTCATTTTCATTTGTATCTCACTTTTCGAAAGATGTTCCTAGGATTTATCTCACATCCATCATCAAACCACATATAATCCTTCATGGGAATCATCGATCTTGAAAATGGTATTTTTTGAACATCCTAGTATGCAACCAATGAATTTTTTTTTTTTTTTTTGGTATTTTTCAATGGAATAAAATTCAAATGGAGTGTCAAATGTTATACGGATCACAACCTCGCTGTCAGGAGAGCACCTCATACGTCTATAGATGTGACATCATCTCATGCTATCTGAATGCCTCATGAAACTTGTTCAAGGTGGTCTTTAAGAATATTGTTGGTCGGAGTTGATACTCAAGAGGGGGGTGAATTGAGTTCCAATTAATATATCTGTTAAAATGTTTTAGGATTAAAAACCACTTAATTAAAATAGCATAGTTAATTAAGGAAGTAGAGATATAAATGATTTATTGTTTAACAGGTTTCTCAAAGGTTAATTAATCCTTAGTTGAATCAGTGTGAGTACTAATTCAACTTTTGAAACAAGTTTAATAAAACACTCACATATACACACTAACCAAAACTATCAAAGTAAATGAAAAAAATATTTCTGTCTTTGAAAATATACACAGTGGATAAATGTAAAATAGAGTACTTGAAAATTTAACACAACAATTTAAACAAGAGGTTCAGTCTTAAGCTAAGACCTAATCCTCTCCACTTGGTGATCACCTACCACCAAGAAGTTTTATTAAAAATGATACATAGCATGTATCGGGCTTTACAATAGTTTACACAAACTGTCCATGTTTGGAAACCTCTACCACATTTCTTCGTGGGATAATAAACTACAAAGACACACTAGGCTTCTTCCACAGTTATGCGTGAGAATACAAATGTAAAGTGATTTTGGTATAGAGATTTTCAGTATATTAGGAAAAATTTTAGAATGCTCAATGTGTTGGAATATCAGCTCTGGACTCCTTGAAATGAAGGAAATGAAGTTTTGGTCCTTCTCTGCAAGTTGCCTCTAAAACAGAGTATCACAACTTCCATGTTCTAACTTCCTGATGTATATATCATCAGCTTCTTGGGTCACTGACCCTTTTTAGCACACCACCACAGCTTAAAAGGAATGTTCTTCCAACAGATCTTTGTGAAGCTTCTGGATATCCAGGAAGAATGAGTGCTTGGGTGTTCTTCTTCTTAACACATGAAAAAAAAATGTCGGGTACTAGGTGTATCTCTTGCGTTTCTCTTATTTATGTCTCTGTATATATATATATTAATTCCAACTCATCTTTTCCTTATTTTTAATTCAGTAGGGGCCGACAAGAGGAATTATCTACCCATGTTTGGACTTCCTCGTACCTCGTACGGTTTCCTGATATGCTTGCAAACATCATTAAATAATGTCAGGTGCATTAAATTTTCCATACATAACCATTGTGACAATACAAATAAAATTAGTAAAGTAAATAATTGCTTTTAATTTGTCTGGTAGCAGATGTGTGTAACACGGTAGACTTAAACTGTAGGCTCTTCAACATTAAGCTTCAGTTAGTAAGCTTGATCAGTGGTATACTTTAATTAGTTGGCTCAACATTATACCTTTAACAGTAGGCTTCATCAGTTGGCTCAACAGTAGACCTTTAACAGCATACTACTCCAACAGTGACCCTTTCTAGCGGTAGACTGTCTCAACAATTAACTTTATTACCGGTGGAGTTTTTCTATCAGTATACTTCTACTAACGGTAGACTTGAACAAAAATGGACTACATCGACAGTAGGAGTTTTTTGGTAGTAGCATTTAACTAACGGTGGACATTTCCAATGGTAGACTTGAACTGTAAAGCTCTTAATAGAAGACTGGAGAAGGAGTCTTAAAGTGGACTTCTACCAGAAGCATTTTCATAACAGTGACCTATAACGGTGACTCTTTGTCTGTAGGCTTTGATAAGAATATCAATAGTAGAAATTCGACAGTGACCTTGTGTCGGTAGCTTCCAACAGTGACTTAGAGTAACAGTGAGCTCTAACAGTGACCTTGAGAGGCATGCTCTTAGTAGTAGCCTTTAATAGTGTTCTTTTACTTAGGAAAAATGTAAACTGTAAGTTGATGATACAAAGTCACGAGACTAAAAATATTAATTTTTTAGGATAAATAATATAAATACATATTCAAAAGGATTAGAAAATGACTTAATACATTATAATCATAGAATTAAACTTGATTTGGGATTATAAAAACATGTGAGTCTGACAATCTCCCCATTTTTGATAATCACAAATTATGCCAGTATGTATTAAATATGGGTAGCACAGATTTGCATATAGTACATTTATTAAGCTGAGAAAAGCAGAGTGATGAAATCACAGGATCATATTAGCTGTTTTATCCCCATTTTGGGGATTAGAAAAAATAATTATAAACATAGAATACTTGTAGTAATGGAATGACATTACATGAACCAAAAAGAATACATAGTCCCTATCAAAAGACACAAACAAACTCAATCCATATCAGCCTTAGGCAAGTGTTCTTTCTCTTTGTAAGAAGAAGAGGGAGAATGAGCTGGTGGATCAGCAGGTTTGGGAATTGCTGCTGGAATGACTAGAGGAGCAGCAACAGAAGCACATGTGGGTCTCTAGTGGGTATCTCTCTGAGGTGTTAGTGGAGTAAGGCTTCTGATTGCCTAAGCACGAGACATCATGAAAGAAATACTGGGTTGAGATGCAGGTAAGGTAGGAGGTATTATGATAGGGGTACCGTCCACATGAAGAATATGTAGAAGGAGGTTTATGAAGTCCATAATAATGCTACATCCTCTTTCCATAGCCAAGATTATATCATCCTTATTCTCCATAAAATTATCTGAGGCTGGAGTCAACTGTCCCAACCGAGTGACTTGATCCTTGAAGGCTCTGGTAATTGGTGGAATCATGAGGTTTTCCAACAAAAGGTTGAAGTGACCATCCATCTGATGCTTGGAGTAAATCTTTTTATAATAATAATCAATTTGTTTTTATATACTATTCTGGTCTTGGGCAGCCTCTCTCATGAAGTCACTGACTATCTTCTGAACATCTCTGGTTGTGGTGAGAATCTGAGTCACAGATTGAGAATCAGTTGCACTGACACTAGATAGCTTTGCTAACTCTTCACTGACCACTACCCTGAATGCTGACAAGTCTATAGGAGGGGAAGTGGAGGTTGAGGCAGATGTAGAGGCAATCAAAGGAGTAATAGTGGAGGCAATAGTCTCCTTAAAAGACTTGGTCAACCCACTAATTGGCTTCTTCACATCAACATCCTGGCCTTTCACATGAGCTTCCATGGATTCCTTAAAACTTTCAAACACTTCACCATTTGTTACACCACATTTCTGATAAATTGAATGTCTTTTTCTGACTGAGACTTAGAGCTCATACAAGACTCTAGAGAGACATGTAAATTCTGTAAAGATTAAACATTCTCTACCAAGATTGAAATATGATTTTGGCAAGCCTTGACTCCAAGAATCATCTATTACATAGCACAACCATGAGAAAATTCAACTGACATTTCCAATGTTCCTAGCTATTCAATATAATGGTTTTTTAAATCTTCAACTGATACAGCCCATGACTCCTTCAACTCAGTCTTTATGGAATCAAGATCAGCCCTTGTAATTATATTTTCAGACACAACTACAGGAGCTCATTTAGATACAATTTTGGCCACAGAGTCATTCATAACAGACTGAATAGATGATATCAATGATCTTTCCATACTCCTGACCTCTTTCACAAAACTAGTCTTAAGATCAAACTTCAAATGATCCCGATCACATTTCCTGACTACATCCTCAGGTTATAGCTTAGAGAGGATATCATAATTGACATGAGGTCTGCTAACATGTGTCTCATCCTCAGATTCAGGGTAATCCAATCCAAGGACGACAAAACCTGGGTCTTCTACCCAGTCTTCAATTTCATTAGCTACTGAGACATTACCAAGTCTATTTTGATTCTCCCCCTCACTTGGAGATTGCTCTTGAATAATCTCCTCTACTAGTTCTATTCTAGGAAATTCCACAACCTCCTCTATAGCTCTAGAAGATTCTACTTCTGTCCTATCCATTTTCTCATCGATGGGGTGAGTCATAGCCTCTACAGAGTCGTCAATGATCTTCATTTCATTGGAAGTAGATGCCACATCTGCTTCTTGGCCAGACACTAACTTGTCTGTATTACCTATCAGAGGACTTAAACTGATCTCCTCTTATTAACTGGTCTTATCATCAACTTCAGTAACAATAACCTCCTTCCCTTCATCTTTATCACTAACCTCCTTTGCCTCATCATTAGAAGGATCTAATTCAATAGCCTCAACCTCTTCAAGGGTGTCCCTGGCAGTAGTCTGAGATACTTCTTCTTCTTCAGTGGTCTCAGTATCATTGTCCCTTAGAACAATATCTTTTCTTGGTAATTCTTTTGGTGGGATAGGTGCTCTGAATGGTATTTTCCTTATAGGTATGGCAGGTAAATCAGGATCACTCCCATCATCAATGGGAGTGTCTTTCCTTTCAGATTCCTCAACTTCTTCAATTTCCTCCTCATCATCTGAATAAGCTAGTTCTAGATAATCTGGCTTCAGTCCTGGATCTCTATTGTCTTTTGGAATAGATGGGTGAGTAGTAGGATCAATCATTTCATACACCATTCCTTCATCACTGACCCATGCTTTCTTCCACGGATTCCAGCTAATTATCATGAATTTGCATATAACTTTGGAGATACAATCACTGTTCTTAGCCACTATCATTTCTTCTTTATTTCCAGCCACACCATTTACCTTTAGCATTACTGAGATTAGATAATCATAGAATAAGGCATTAGACTTTGAACTAGCCTTATTCATATCCTCCAAATGAGCCATCAGTAACCTAAATAGGTTGATTTTTCCCCATGATTCAGCAAATACATCAGTAATATATCCTGATACTACAATACAGAAAAGTACCCTCTCCTAGGACTAATCACATTCTGAATGAACTTAAATAAAAGTCAGTCTTCTCCATTAATCTCAGCTATAATGATCTTCCTAGATTTCCATTCCCTATCAGCTCTTCCAGAGCCTTTTCATACACAAAAATCTCACTATCTGGAGGGGCCTCACCAGAATAGTATTCAAAAACTCCTTCATGAGGGGCTCTCAAACATGTATCCCACTCAATAGAAGAGAAGATAACTTCATTTCCATGGACTCTAGATACAAGTCTATCCACATCATCTTCTTTTTTGAACTTCAGGTATTCATTGACTTCCTTCACGAGCTTCGGGTAGTATGGCCCATTGTTGTGGGAAAAGCATTCGATCCATCCTTGGGCTTCTAATGCTTCCAGCACTAATGACTTGCTCGACAGCAGCCATTCTTCACTCAACTCCTTCTCAGCCACAACATCTCTCTTTGTCAAATGCAGGTTCACAGGTCCTGTCAGGGTACTAATGGTGCCACTGGACTTAGCTGTAGTCCTCTTTGGCCTTGGCTCATCCTCATTGACAGTAGGAGGTCGCTTGGTTCATGCCATGGTGGTTTGAGGTGATTTGCAGGTTCAAACAGAGAGTTAGGTTTTAGGAATTTCGAGGGCTAAGGTTTGAGATTGAGGAAGAGAGTGTATTGAGATATGTTCGTGACATTAGTTTTATCATTTAGGGATTAAACATAAAATAAAATAGGAATAAAGAATAAGAATAAAATTTTTTGGATTCCTGCATAAAATGAACGGTAAAGTTAAATAGAAAGGTATCCAACAGAGAGGTTTAACGGTGAGGTACACTAGTGAGGTCCAACGGTGTGGTACACAAGTGAGGTCCAATGGTGAGGTACACTAGTGAGGTCCAACGGTGAGGTAAACCAGTGAGGTGACAACAGTGAGGTTCGACTGTGAGGTTTCCTATACTAATGTTAATCATACCTAACTCATGTTTGATGTAATTTAACCTCTCAAAATTCAAAGGCATTGTGAATATGTCATCCAATTGATGTTCAGATCCAACGAATTCAAGATTAATATCACCTTTTTGATAATGGTCCCACAAAAAGTGATGTCTCAAATAAATATGCTTTGTCCTAGCATGAGATACAGGATTTTTGGAAATGTTAATAGCACTTGTTTTATCACACTTTATAGAGACATGTTTGAATTGATATCTATAGTCTAGTAAAGTGTATTTCATCCACAGAATTTGATCACAACAACTACCAGCAGCAATGTATTCAGCTTTGGCAGTAGACAATGCAACAAAATTCGATTTCTTACTACACCATGATACTAGTGACTTGCATAAAATGTGACATGTCCCAGAGGTGCTTCTTATATCTAATTTACAACCGGAAAATCAGCATCAGAATAACTCAACAAATCAAATGATTTTCCTTTTGGATAAAATAGTCCTAAGTTGGGAGTATATTTGAGATATTTAAAGATCCTTTTAACAGCAGTTAAATGAGACTCTTTTGGATTGGCTTGGAAGTGAGCACACATACATACACTGAACATAATGTCAGTTCTGCTAGCTGTAAGATAGAGTAGACTCCCTATCATACCTCTGTAGTTGGTTTGATCCACTAGTTCTCCACCTTCATCAGCATCCAACTTACAAGTGGTACTCATAGGTGTTTCACTACCTTTACTACCATCCAAGGCCAAACGTTTTAAAAGGTCCTTAATATATTTACTTTGATTCAAAAAAATTCCATTTTTATTTTGAAAGATCTGAAATCCAAGGAAAAATTTGAGTTCTCCCATTAAACTCATTTCAAACTCATTTAGAAACATTTTTGAAAAATCAATACATAAAGAATTTTTTGATGATAAAAAAATAATATCATCCACATAAATTTGTACTATCAAAACTTCTTTGGAAATACTTTTAATAAAAAGAGTAGGATCAGCTATTCTGTTGGTAAAACCTTTTGAAATAAGAAAAGAGCTGAGCCTATCATACCATGTTCATGAAGCTTGTTTTAAACCATATAAAGCTTTAGAAATCATAAAAACATGATTTGAAAAATGGGGATTTGTAAAAACTGGGGGTTGTTCAAAAAAAAAATCATTAACTATATACCCATTTAGAAAATCACGTTTAACATCCATTTGATAAAGATTAAAATACAGATGAGCTTCATATGCAAGTAGTATCCTAATATCTTCTAATCTAGCTACAGGTGCAATGGTCTCCTTATAGTCTATTCCTTCTTCTTGACTATACCCTTGTGAAACTAACCTAGCCTTATTTCTAACAATATTTCCAGACTCATCAACTTTGTTCCGAAACACCCAATTAGTGCCTATTGTCAAGGTTTCCTTAGGTCTTTCCACTATTCCTATACTTTGTTCCTTTCAAACTGATTTAACTCTTCTTGCATGTCCATTACCTAAAATTCATCATTGATAGCATCATTAATATTTTTGTGTTCAAGCTGTGAAAGAAAAGCTTGATGTTCAACCTGGTTTCTTAGAGAGGCTCTTGTTTGTGTTCCTCTATTTAGATCACCTACAACAGCATCTAGAGTATGATTCTCAAGAGTCTTAATGCCTCTTGGAAGGGTTAAACTTTATTCCTCATTGTTGTCTGTTGGTTCAAAATCAGAAGATGTAGATTCTAGAAAATTCAAAAAACATGATACTTTTACAGGGGAATCGTTGTCTTTATCATCACGCTTCACAATTGAAACATCTTCCTCAAGATATTCAAGAGAGTTTTTTGGTTCATGTGGATCAATCTCATCAAATTTGACATGAAATGATTCTTCTACACATTTGGTTTCCTTATTTAACACTTTAAAGGCTTTAATTGAGATATAATAACCCAAGAAAATTCCTTCATCACTTTTGGGAGAAAATTTCTCAAGATTATATTTAGTATTAAGAATAAATACTTTACAACCAAAAACTCTATAGTAATTAATCTTAGGCTTCCTATTTTTTCAAAGATGATAAGGGGTTTTCTTAAGAACATGTCTGATAAAGGCTCTATTGATGATATAACAAGTTGTATTTACAACTTCAGCCCAGAAATAGATTGGTAAATGATACTCATTGAGAATTGTTCTAGCAATTTCTTGAATGGTCCTATTTCTTCTCTCTACCACTCTATTTCGTTGAGGTGTCCTTGGGGTAGAAAATTTGTGACTATTGCCATTATGTGAGCAGTAAGATTCAAACTCATGATTTTCAAACTCATAACCATGATCAATTCTCAGGGTATTGATTCTAAGTCCAATATGATTTTCTACAGACATAGAATATCTGATTAAATATGAACAAAATTCACTTTTTGAGTTAGAAAGTACACCCAAGTATACCTAGAAAATTTATCTACAAGAAAATAAACATAGTTCTTCCCATTTAAACATGAAACTCTTGATGGTCCAAACATATCCATTTGAACCAACTCAAGTGGTTGAGAAGTTGAGACTTCTTTCATTGGTTTGAAAGAAACATTGTGTTGCTTTCCCTTTTGACAGGGATTACACACTTTGTCAAGTGGGAATTATAGTTTAGGTAGGTATCTAAATAAACTTTTCTCAGATATCTTCCTAAGAGAGTGCACATTGCAGTGTCCTAACCTTCTGTGCCATAACCATGATTCCCTGTGAAAGGAATTTAAGCAGGAATAATTTTGTTTGGCTAATGAATTTAGATCAACAGCATATACATTCTCATTTCTACATGTTGTGAAAACTAAATCATTTTTTGTATTAAAAACATTGCATGCATCATTCAAAAATTTAACATTAAAACCATTATCACATAACTAAGATATACTAAGTAAATTGAACTTTAATCCATTAATAAAAAAAACTTTAGAAATTAATATTGTATCAGGGTTACCAATCTAGCCTAAGACGACAATTTTCCCTTTTCCATTATCACCAAAGGTGACATGCCCACCATCAACATTAATTAGAATCTTGAAGAATGAATAGTCTCCTATCATATGTCTTGAACATCCACTATCCATGTAACATAAGTTCTTATAGGAACTCTTTAAAAAATTTCCCTACAAAACATATTAAACAAGGGTTAATTTGGGTACCCAGAACTTCTTGGATCCAAAGAGGTTAGCAAGTATATCTTTGGGAACCCATATTTTCTATATATGTTTTCTAGAATCAAAAAACACATTTTGAGACATAAATAATTTATTTGGTCCTTTAGAAAATTGTTTCTCAAAAGATGGTCCAGAACTAGAACTAGCAGTGAACTATCCAGATTTTGGAACAAATTTAGTTTTGCTGATTTTTCTCTATCCGGGATAATATCCTATACCAGTTGTATACTTTAGAGAAGCATATTTTCCTAGAAACTGTGTCAAGGTATCCCTACCAGCATTGAACTTCTCAATATACTTTATTAATTGTTCATTAGATAATTCTATCTCTGTATTTTCCTTTAGCAGCTTAGCGAATTTCTCTTTTTCTATGTCTAGATTTGTCTTGTAATTTTCATTTAAAGCATGTTGTCTTTTTAATGACTTATATTTTTCATTATGTTCATTAAAAGTATCCTCAGGCATTTCTCAATATTCAAATAATTCTTCTTTATTCATATCTTCATAATTATGAGAGTCACTTTTATAATGAGTATTATGCATAGGGTAATTAACTGTTACCTCAGATGTCTTTGTTATAAAGCATGGATTGGCATGTTTATTCTATTATGAGTCTGAAGCATCAGATCCACTCAAACTGTCTTTTGAATCACTCCAAGTTGCTTTCATAGCCTTTCCATAACTTTTTCCCTTATCCTCATATTTTCTTTTGAATTTCAACTTGGGGCAGTCTGCTTTCACATGACCTTTTCATTTAAATTCATAGCACACTATTTCACTTTTATTCTCACTCCACTTCATGTCTTTCTTCCATTTTCCTTTATGATCATACTTTCCTTTGAATTTTGAATTCCTAGAGAATTTCTTCTTTCGGTAGAATTTTTTGAATATTCTAGAAAGTTGTGCCATCTCCTCATCACTGTTTGAATTTGACTCTTCACTTGTAGAACTGTCTACAGGTACTTGAACTTTTTCATTGTCTTTATTTTTTGAGATAGATGTCTTGAATTCTATTGACTTCTTTCTTGGTTCTTCCTCTATTTCTTGATTTACCTTAAGCTCTTCTTCATACATCATTAGCTTGACAATTAGCTCCTTCACTGGTATCTTGGTGATGTCACATGATTCTCGGATTGATACATAAGTGCCTCTCCATCTATTAGATAGGAAACTAAGCAGCCTCATGATTTGTTCTTTGTTGTCCACTGGTTTTCCATGTAGATTCATTGGGTTTACTATCTCATTAAACCTCTGATAAATTTCAGAGATAGGTTCATCAGGAATCATTTTAAAATTATCATATTTAATAGTATGGGTATTTAATCTCATTTCTTTAACATTGGTTGTTCCTTCATGAGAAACAACCAAAGTATCCCAAATGTCATAAGCAGTCTTACAGGCAGATATTCTATTGAATTCTTCATCACTCAAAAAACAATATAAGCCATTAATTTCTTTATAGTTATTATTATAAACAGTTTTAGTTACCTGAGACCATGTATCCCTAGAAGTAGCAGGTAATGCATGTTGTTCTTCAATTGTGTCCCATATTTCATGTTCTAAGCTTTCAAGATACATTTTCATTTTCAATTTTCTCTGACGATAATTATTATCATTAAAGAAAGGTGGTCTGTTAGTATAAACACCCTTAACTCGGTTTTCCATAGAAAATTAAATGTTTAAATAATGGAAAATTTAGATATAATAAAAATTTTGAGATATTTAAGATACAACTAAAATCACATTTGAACTGAAATTGAAAAGATTGAAATATAGGTTTGATGGTAAGAATAAAGAATACTTTGATACCAAATGTTGGTCGGAGTGGATACTCAATAGGGTGGTGAATTGAGTTCCAATTAAAATTTCTGTTAAAAACTTTTAGGTTTAAAAAACCCTTAATTAAAATAGACTAGTTAATTAAGGAAGTAGAGATATAAATGATTTATTTTTCAACAGATTTCTCAAAGGTTTATTAATCCTTAGTTGAATCAGTGTGAGTACTAATTCAACTTTTGAAACAAGTTTACTACAATACTCACATATACAAACTAGCCAAAACTAACAATCAAAGTAAATGAAAAAAAGATTTCTGTCTTTGAAAATATACGCAGCGGATAAATGTAAAACAGGGTACTTGAAAATTGAACATAGCAATTTAAACAAGAGGTTCAGTATTAAGCTAAGACCTAATCCTCTCCACTTTGTGATCATCTTCCACCAAGTAGTTATATTAAAAATGATACACAACCTATATCGGGCTTTACAACAGTTTACAAAAACTGTCCAGGTTTTGCAACCTCTACTACAGTTCTTCGTGGGAAAATAAACTCTAAAGCCATACTAGGCTTCTTCCACAGTTATGCATGGGATAAAAATGTAAAGAGAGTTTGGAATGGGGATTTTAAGTATCCCTTTTTTTAAGCACAACATTCAGTGTGTGTAAGATAGATAGACACACTACTCACAAATGTAAATTACTAAACACAGTAGTGATAAAGATATTATGAAGAAGTTTATAATGATCTATGTGTTTGTAGATTAGCTCTGGAATCCTTGAAATGAAGTAAATGAAGTTTTCGTCCTTCTCTGCAAGTAGCCTCTAAAACAGAGTGTGGCAACTTCCAGGTTCTGACTTCCAGATGTATATATCATTAGCTTCTTGGGTCACTGGCTCTTTGTAGCACACCACCACAGCTTAAAAGGATTGTTCTTCCAACATATCTTTGTGAATCTTCTAGATATCCAAGAAGAATGAGAGCTTGAGAGTTCTTCTTCTTGATACTTAAAAAAAATTGGGTACTAGGTGTATCTCTCGCATTTCTATTCTTTATGTACCTGTATATATATATTAATTCCAACTCAGTTTTTATTTATTTTTAATTCAGCAGGGGCTAACAAGAGGAATGATCTACCCATGTGTGGTCTTCCCCGTACCTCGCACGATTTCTTGATATGCCTGCAAACATCATTAAATAATGGCAGGTGCATTAAATTGTCAAGACATGACCGTTATGACAATAAAAATAAAATTAGTAAAGTAAAGAATAGGTTGTAATTTGTCTGGTAGCAGATGTGTGTCACACGGTAGACTTCAAATATAGGCTCTTCAACAGTAAGCTTCAGTTAGTAAGCTTGATCAGCGGTAGACTTCAATCAGTTGGCTCAACAGTAGACCTTTAACAGTAGGCTTCATCAGTTGGATCAACAGTAGACCTTTAACTGCATACTACTCTAACATTGACCTTTTCCAGTGGTAGACTATATCACCAGTTAACTTTATTACCGGTGGAGTTTGTCTATCAGTATACTTCTACTAACGGTAGACTTGAACAATAGTGGAATGCATCAACAGTAGGAGTTTTCTGGCAGTAGCCTTCAATTAACGGTAGACATTTCCAACGGTAGACTTGAACTGTGAGTCTCTTAACAGATGACTGGAGAAGGATTCTGATTCTGGACTTCTACCAGAAGCCTTGTCACAACAGTGACCTATAACGTTGACTCTTTGTCTGTAGGATTTGATAAGAATATCAACAATATACTTTTGATAGTGACCTAGTACCGGTAGCTTCCAACAGCGACTGTAGATCTTCAACGGTGACTTAGAGTAACAGTGAGCTCTAACAGTGACCATGAGAGGCATGATCTTAGCAGTAGCCTTTAATAGTGAACTTTTACTTAGGAAAAATGTAAACTGTAAGTTGATGCTACAAAGTCATTAGACTAAAAATATAATTTTTTTTTGGATAAATAATATATATACATATTCAAAAGGATTAGAAAATGACTTAATAAATTCTAATCATATAATTAAACATGATTTGAAATTATCAAAATAGGTGAGTCCAATACATTTTACAAGATTCAGGGTAGGAAGGATAATAGGTTTGGATCAACATCATTCTAATAGGTCATTCATGGAAACTATGGAATGAATGAAGGATAAATGTCAAGTGGGTCTCATGCTAGTGGCTATCAAAGGGTGCCTTGGTAATTTTAATTTTATACTTTTTTAGTCATTACTTTGATAATATCTCAGTGAATGTTCATGTAAGTCTACAAACCCTATGTATCTGTCAAGAAATATGCTCACCTAAGAAAAAGAAATCATAGGCTAAGAGTCCTCATGGGTGAAGGAAGTCCAAACCAAACCAGAAAGTATAGAGGGAATAAATCTCATGTATTTAGTTAATTAATCAATATTTTAATGATTTGAATTTGAAGTAATCCTTTGAACTCAACAATTTTGCTACATAAGGCTAGGAAAAAATGAAACATAGTCCTTAACATTTGTTACATTACATTTTCATTAATTCCAAGGGAAAAAATATTTTTAGGTTTAACGAATGCTTTTATTATTAAAAAATGTATCCTAGACTAGGGAGAACAACCATAATTTGATGGGTATCATAAGTGAAACATGAGAATCCTACCCACACTTAGAATGAGGCAGTGTCCCCACTATCAACGAAGTACACATGGGAGTGGTTTCTGTTGAATATGAAAGAAGTAGAAATGCAATTTTTTTGAAAAATTTTAAATAAAATGGAATCAACAGCTCCCTTGAGTATGTGGTATTCAATGGGGATGATTGAAGCTATCTGAGAATGAAAATGTACATGAAAATTGTTAGGAAAAGAAATTCCTGCACTATATTGCAAACATTAGATCACAGGTAAAGGTAGTTTGAATAGAAGAATAAAAATGACAAGTGAGGAGACTAATTTTATTCAATATGAGGAAGATATACATACCAGTTCCAAGAAAGGCATGAAATAAAAAAAAATAAAATGGAGCGGTAATGATGACTTGATAAAACAGAAGATTAGAAAAGGTGGAAATTGACTAGTCTTGTGGGCTCCACTGACTCAGTAACCCAATTTCCGCTTACAGCTACTAGAGGTTGTTTCCTCTAGTGCACATTGTCATTTAGGATATTTGATCACCTCTGGTTCCGTTACATGAGCATGGAGGATATGTGGTAAGAATGAAATAATGGGACGCGGTGACTTCTGGTGAGTTATGAGGGTGCCTGAGAACCCTGCATTCTAATACATATGGAGGAATGGGACCGTAGAGGATGATTGACGATTCAATGGAGTTCAACATGCTACATTGAGGAAATGAAGACAAAAAAACTGAACATGAAATGAATTGAAAATGAAATTCCATGTATATAAGATGGTCTATAGAGCATAAAAAAAGTGAAAACATCCTGAAGAAGTCAAAAACTAGCCAAAAACAAGAACACAGACTCAATATGAACATCAAAAAGATAATTAATAGAATCATCAAGGTTACTTTGTAAAGATCTCATCTAGTGTTAGTTCATTGTTGGGCGTCTCGACCATATGGCGTGTCGGAGCAGTGGTAGCAGCAGTAAGTGTTGGGGTGGTAGGTGTGGTGGAGGGTGTGTTAATAGAGGCATGGAGATGTTCTAGGATGGGTGGTGGGGATGTACCGATCCGTAAGGTGGATGTGGATCTAGAAACTAGATCAATGAAAGGTAACTCCGTTGTAGTAGGCTTCAACAGTGACCCCCTTGACCTTCCGGGTCTGCTCGGCTTGAAACTGCTACTGGGTAGCAGGATATGTGAGATCAGAGGTGAGGTCTGACTAGGTGGATGGGGGTGGAGGATTGTTGATGAAGAATGGCTGGTCATGGTGGGTGAGGTTTATGGGGTAAAAAGGGTGGATCAATTAATATGAGATGCAGATGGGTATTGATTTGGTGAAGATTCTCTTGAAAACTCCGAAGATGTCCTTATAAATCTTTGGGAGTAGTATAGGTGGTCGGAGAGGGTGTAGCTCAGATGGATGATAATCTTGGTGGAGATGGTGTGGTGGTGATAGGAGGCTACAGAGGTGGGGTTTCTACTACTACTCAATATGCCTGCAGAGGGGGTGTGGCTGCGTGTACACCTGGTGCCCAGAAGTAGTGATCATCCTCATTTACTAGCATCATCATCTTGTGAAAGAGCACAAGGTCGATCGGTTCATCTCTTCCAATGAAGGTGAGGGGTAGATAGGGCCTTGATTCCACCAATAGAAAAGGCCAATCGAGTGATAAAAGCGCCTCCCATGAGCGTGTTTCAATTTCTATGAGTTATTTCTCTAAAGTAGGAAGTGAACTGGGTGGCCATATTGATTGGAGGACCACCCACAACATCTTGAAAAATCATGACTTCCATCTAGATGATGTTGTCATGTTTTTTGCCTCATGAAACCAACCATGTGCCATAGTACGATGTAAAATGTATAAAACAAATCCTTGGTGATGATTCAACTTTTTTGAGTTTAGGATAATGATATGACTGGGGGTCACGCGATATTAATGGCCACAACTGCAAAGAGATATCATGATGTGGCTAGAGATGAAGCATTGGGTAAATGTTGAAAGCAGCATATTCATCTATACAAATGTTAGGAATGACTTCAAACTCATAAAGATATTGCTCATTTGGGTGTCCAGTGGGGGAAAAAAACATAGAGTGCCAATACTCATCTCGAAGGCGGCCGAAAATTCCAAAAACAACTCTCTAAACACCACCTTGTGGGCGTCAATAATTGTTCCATTGTGTAGAGTGTCAAGGATTTCATCCATGGATTTAGTGATTTTTAGTTGGGGCAGTGGTCTACAAGGTTAAATAATTGTTGATCCACATGGGTTTCACATGCATCTTCAGAAGATTATCCATGTGCACTAGATTGGAGAAGCATAGGCTGAGGTGCAGGTGCAATTCATCATCGTTGGACGTTGTCATGGTGTCAGATCACACCTGAGGAACATGTGATTCACGTGTTGTGGCTTGTGTAGGTGGTTCATCATCGATATTCTGTGGGCACTTGTAAGTGGGCCGGCCCTCATCAGGTGATGATGATGAGGTGTATGTGGAAGAGAATGTGGAGGGTTTGGGGTGTTTCATCCCTACCATGGCAGTAGGTGGGTGTGCGGCGGGGAGAAAGAGGAGAGGGGGGGTGCGTGTTTGGGTAAAAGGGTAGGGAAGAGGGTTCATTGAGGGTTTTTTGAGAGAAGAAGGGGAGAATAATGGGGGGTCCATGGGGTGCAGACATGTGCAACATAAAGGATGAGGGGAGGAAGATGATGTGTCGGGTTTTTAGTGGCACGGGTCGTGACTATTCGAGTCGCGACCTATGGTTTATTATTTTTTCAGGAAAACCACCCATTTACACATAATGTAAAGAGTGTTCACATTTTGAATGGGGAAGAAATCAAAAAATTTAAGGGTGAAAACAAGTCATTTTAGGTACATGTGTTACATGATGTGTACTGTTCTATGTTTGGACCATTGTAATAATCAACATTTATTTGGGAGATTTTTGGATGATGATCTGAATGTAACCTAACTAGAACATTCCTAACCTAGGTTTCCTCCTAGTCAGTTCCTCCTTTTACATCAGTATATTGACTCTATTGATGTTTTAGTGGAACTTGATGCTAAGGATACAGGCTATATGGAATAGTTCCTGAAATATTTTTAATCTGTGACTATTGACTTTGAATGGTTTTTCTCCATCACGTTGAATTTCATTTGTTATGTATAGAAAAACATGGATGACTATAAAAGGACCATACCATCATGACTTCAATTTTCCTTGGAATAGTCTCACTAGAGAAATGAATAGGAAAAACTTATTTCCTGGAATGAAAGTATGTCGTGCAATTCATTGGTCATTGCCCCTTTTCATTTTTTTCCTTGAAAAACCATTTATTTTTATATGCATATCTCCTAATTTCCACAAATTCGGTCAATTGAAATAACCATTCTTCTCTAGCCATTTCTAGATCGAGATTCATTTTTTTAATGGCCCAGAATGAATGATGTTCCAATTCCACCGGAAGATGACATGTTTTTCCATAAACCGTTCTAATTAGAGTGGTTCCCACGGGTGTTTTATATGATGTTCGATATGCCCATAATACATCATCCCATTTGAGAATCCAATCACATCTTCTTATGTTGATATTATTTTCTAAAAATTTCTTCACCACCCTATTTGACAATTCAACTTGACCACTTGGTTGTGGGTGGTAGGGAGTTTCAGTGGTGTACCAAATGCCATATCTTTCAAGCATTATTTTCACTAGCTAGTTTATGAAATGTGTTTTGTGATCACTAATGAGTAACCGTGGAAATCCAAATCATGTGAATATAATCTTTTGAAGAATATTCTTGACTAACTTTGTTGTGTCATGTGTTGTGGTATCAGATTCAACCCACATGGAATCATAATTGATTGTAACAAAAATGTATCTCTTACCATGTTATGAAGGAAATGGTCCCATGAAGACAATACCCCAAATGTAAAAAACATCAACTTCCATAATAGGTTTTTTTAACATCTCATCTCTTTTACTGATATTCCTATTTCTTTATATCTGTTTTACTCATTTCAGAATCTCCTAGCGTTGTTGTTCAATAATGGCTAGAAAAAACCATTTTTACGATTTTTTTCACTCTGTGATTTGGTCTATGATGGCCTCTTGTTGGTGATGTGTAGATAATTTTGATCACATGTTTTATCTCGTTCTTCTGGATATAGCATCATAATAGGCCATCAACACAATTCTTAAATATCAACAGTTCTTCCCAAATGTAGTGTTCGGTATCGACAAGAAACTTCTAATGTTTCTGGTATGAAAGGTCATGATGAAGGCATCCTATGACAATATAGATGGAAATTTCAGAAAACTAGGGCTTGGTTATGACACTAAACAATGTCTCGTTAGGAAAGTCTAATCCAATACCATTCTCATTGTATTCTTTAAGGATTGTCTAGGGTAACCATGAAATATGGTCGGTAATGACATTTTATGTTCCCTTGGGGTCTTTGATCATGATGAAAAATTCTTACAACAAGAGAACACATCAGATCTATGTTGGTTTTGTGTCCTTCTTGATCATCAGGTATCCAAGAGTGGCATTATCTTTATGTATGATTTCATTGGATAAAACGAGGTATGAACCGAACGTTTTGAAGCATAAACTATAGCTTGGAGCTCATTCTACGTAGTCATATAATTGATATGGGATTCATTCAATGTGTGGCTTGCATAATAGATTTTGAAGAAGATAGTGCCTACAAGTTTTCCAAGTACTGTTCCTATATAAAGGTTTCTGGAATTGCACATAATCTCAAATTCATTTTCCCAATTTGGTGCAATGATAACTGGAGAAGCAATGAGACCATTATTTAGTCCATCAAATGGTTTTCGATATTAATCAGTAAATTGAAAGGAGGCGTCCTTTGACAACAAGTGCATCAATGGACATGTGACTTTATAAAAATATTTTACAAAGCATCTATAGAATCCAGTATTCCCAAGGAAACTTCTGATCCCTTTTATAGTTGATGGTTCTGACAGATCATTGATGACCTTGATTTTAGAGGGATCAACTTCAATGCATTACTTGAAGATGTTGTGTCCTATAACAATTCCTCCTTGTACCACAAAATAAAATTTTTTCCTATTCATCACTAAACATTTATCCTCATAATGTTGGAGAACCAGTTCTAGATTACTTAGAATGACATCAAATGATATCCCATAATCATAGAAATTTTCCATGAATATTTAGAGAAATTATTCTACCATATCATGAAAGAAGTGTTTCATGCATCTTTAAAATGTTTATTGTACGTTGAAAATATCGAATGACATGCATCTATATATGAAAGTACATAAGGGGCATGTGAAAGTAGATTTGGTCCAGTCAAGAGGGTCTACAACAATTTGATTGTATCATGAATATCCTTCTAAGAAACAGTATAAATCTTATCCCGCTAGCCTATCAAGCATTTGATCATCAAAGGGTAAAGAAATATGATCTTTCCTTATTTCTGTATTCAAATGCCTATAATCAAGAAAAACACTCCATCCTGTGATGGTACATAGTGAAATGAGTTCATTGTTCACTGTTCTTGTAACAGTGAGTCCTCATTTTGAGGAATGACTTGGTGGGGGATCACCCATTCACTATATGAAATTGGGAATATTATTCCATAATCCATAATTTATAACACTTCCTCCTTCACAACATCTTTCATTGGTGACATGATTCACCTATGGGGTTGTCTTTTGTTGTTTTACATTCTCCTCGAGAAAATTTGGTGGGTGCATTCTGAAGGATTGATTCCATTAATATCTGTCACTCCCCCAAAAATTGATTTATTTTGTCTCTTTAGGACATCAACCAATTTTTTTTCTTGTTCCTCAGATAGCTCGACATTGATAATGATAGGTAAATAGAATGACTTCCCTATGTATGAGTATTTCAATGTACTGGGTAAGGGTTTCAAGTAAAACTTGGGTGGTTGAATGACGGATGGGATAAATGGTGGCATGGTGTCTATGGAAAGTGGTTCAGTAAATTTTAATTCCTCGATGAAATAGTATTCATCCTTTTATGATCCTAAAAATCAATATCTTCATCAATTGTCATGTACTTCCCTTCTTACTGTGCGAGAGAGATGGTGTGATAGTCAACTAGGTCATCTGGTTTTTGTGAAGCTTTTATCAGATTAATGAACACTTGTTCTTCACCATCTCTAAAGATTAGATATCCTAGATTAAGATCAATCACGGCCTTCCATATTTCTAAGAAGGGTCTTATGAGAATGATCCGGACATATCCTTCCCCTTCCATGTCTAAAACTATAATGCCTCCTGGGAAAATTAATTTTCTGACTTTAACCAGAAAATCTTCAAGAATTCAATGTGGGTATTTGACTGAATGATAGGCCAATTGTAAAGATAATCTTGTTTCCTTGATCTCTTGGAGTCCGATTTTGTGGAAGACACTCATTGGAATTAGAATTATTCTAGCACCAATATCATAAAGTGATTTTCCAAATTTACACTCTCCAATGGCACAAGGGATTGAAAAACTTCCATCTCCCATCATAGGTGGGATCTTCTATTGTAAAACTGCAGAAAATTATTCATTTTATGAGATGATTTTGAGGTCTCATATATGTTTTTATATAAAATCATTTATAATTTTTACATAAACCAGCATTGGAGTGATATCCTCAGCAAAAGGAATGTTTATATGCAACTGCCCAAACAATTTGAGGAACTTTTTGTATTGGTCCTCCATCTTAGCTTGCCTTTAGCTTTCCAGAAATAATAGTGGTGACTTGTATGGAGGTGGGGATACATAAATGTGTTCCTTATGTTTTTCAAGGGCTTTCTCCTTCTTAGATAGAACTATTTTTGGTGATGATATAGGGATGACTTCTTCTTCCTTTTCTAACATTTCCTTGGGTTCTTCCTATGTCTATACTTCCTTTGGATGTTGGAAGTCCAACAATTTTCAACTCTTCATCACAATAACCTTATCCTTTTCTCGTGGATATGTATCAGTGTTACCTGGTAGGGCACCTGGTAGTCTCACGGATATGTTTTTTGAGATTTCAACCATTTTAATCTCTAAATTTCAAAAAGTTGCTCATTTATTTTGAATCTAAGTCTCTTGAATATTCATCAATTGGTCGGATTTCTGAATGAAAGTGCTTAGGAGATTATCCATGTTGATTTGGGGTAGTGGAGGTTCAAATTGAGATCTTGGCTAAGTGGGTGGAAACTATCGTTGAGGTCTTAAAAAGGGTTGTTGTTGATATGTATGTTGTTGTGGTCATGGGATAGGGTTTATTGGTGGATACCCTGGTGGTCCCTGATTATGAAACTAGGCTTGAATTCTACACTGCTGAAAATTCCATTGATTGGTAGGATTCTACTACTTGGTAGGCCTCTACTGATTAAATGGTAGTTTTTGTAAAAATGGTTTATTCTGTTGTTTGAAATTGATGTAATTTCAGTCTTGTGGTTCTTCATATCCTGCTTTGAAGTCTTGGAATAAGTGTGGTCCACCACACATCTCACATGAATAGATCTCCAGGACTGTGGTAGGGGAAGGTTGTGTGGTAGGTGCTTGAAATGATTCATATTTTTTAGTTATCACGTCAACATGCATTGCTCACCTCGTGGTTTCATCGACATGGAGGATTCCACGTCATAGTGGTCCATGGTCACTTTGCTAAAGACTGGCATTGTGGAAAACTTCATCCAAATTTCTCTTCCAGCTACAAGCATTTTAAAGATCAGACCTTTATATATGGTAGCATCAACCACTATTCGCACTACTGGATGAAGTCCTTCATAAAATGTTTTCATTTGAATCCAGGTGTCAAGTCTGTGATGTGGACATTTTTACATGAGTTATTTGAATCGATCTCATGCCTCCCATGTAGATTGTCCATCTTCTTGGGAAAAATTTTGAATGTCATTCTGAGGTTTCCAACTTCAGATTGGTGGAAAGTATTTATACGGAATATTCTTTGTGAGTTCATCCCAAGTTGTAATGGACTTAGTGGCTTGTCTCCTGAGCAAATCACTTAGCCGGTCTCTGAGTGAAAATTGGAAGACACGGGGTCTTATTGCATCGGATTAGACTCCCTATTTGCCAAAGGTATCACATACCTCCAAGATGTTATATATATGTTCATGGAAATCTTCTCTTTGAAGACCACTGAATTGCCCCATGTTTTCGATCATATGGATGGATCAATGATTGATTTCAAATGTGTGGTCTTGAATTGGAGGTCAAACGATCCTTGGTGTAGTCCCATGGATTGATGTTAAACCTTAATCAATAATGGCCCTTTCTGGTTGTATCGGGTTCTTAATAACTTAATAGTTTGGCGGGTTGGGTCTTGTGTTGTGATTTTGGTTGTCCATTGTTGATTGTCAATGTGACAGCAAATGCATTTTGATCTCAAGATCGAAGGACAATGGTTTTTGTGCATTGAGGATCCTTGATCGAGTGAAGGGACCTTATTACAGGAACTTAACAAAATAAAGGATAATAATTAAAAAAGGGAATCTAGAAAGGAAAAGGAGGATGTGGGAAAGGTAAAACTAGGTAAAAAAACCCGAGTTCTTCATGAAAAGGTTGTTTCCTCCCCAGCAATGTCACCAAATTTTGTTGTTCCTTTAGTGTAGTGGTGTAGTTACTTCCTCCAGAATGGATCAAATATAGAATTTTGTTCTTTCTCCGAAAAAATTTCTCATAAGAAGGTTCAGTATAGTAGTAGTGTGTGCTCAAGTACACAAGGAGACTCGTATTATTTGTCTACGAGGGAATCTAGTTTTCATAATGGTAAATGAGACCTTTCTAAAGTCTTATGTTTGGGAATTCTGATCTTTGTTCAAATTTGGGATGACTTCCGTACGAAAATGAGGTATCTGGATCGAGTGAGTGTCTGGTTGAATGACATATTTTAAGTCTAACATTCGAAATATCCTTTGTCTTAGCCTGTATAGAAAATAGGGTTTACTAGTTGACTTTGGTCTTAGTCTCCTAACTTCTCATATGAAGTAGATATTCCTTGGTCTGGAGATAGCAACAGCCTATGTTCATTATGTTTGGATTCTTAAGCAGAATAATTCTTATTCTATTGGTCATAGTTCATTCGAGTTCAATTAGGATAGGGTCATTTTCTTGATTGTCTCATGGTAGACTCGTTCACACAAATGAGTTACGACATGAATTTACATCCTAATAGATATTTCAGTTTGACCTTCCAAGTTCATATATAATAGTGTATGATAATTTTATAGTCACATCGCTCAATCCTTAACCCTGAAAGATTTATCTACTCATAGTGGGGTAGAATACAGTTGAATAACTATGAGATAACGTAGCTGATGGATTGATAAACATTGATGAAATCCGCAGCATTCAATAGATGTGGAAATTTTAATTGAAATAACATGTAAGAGGAAATTCACAGTTATAACTAGATCATACATGGATAAAAGAATGAAAATTGAATCTAAGCGGAACTTGAATGCGTTGCAGAATGGAAGCTCCATTGATCTTGGATTATTGAAAGTACAATAAATGTGATGAAATAGTGAGTTGGAGAAAAAAAAGGTAAGGGTATTCGTTTGGAATCGAAAGAGAGAAAAAAAATTAGTCCAGAAAGTGTCTCCAAAGCTCTACCTCAGCTCTGCTTATATAGGCAATTTTAGTCATCACATGAACCTGCGGTACACGATGTGTAACCTTAATCCATGTCATCTTCCTATGGATCTCCAGCATGGCACATAGTTCTCATGCATTAATAGGTTTTACCATGTACATGGCGTGTAATGGTTATTCAAGATGTATGCCCTACATTTATTTTGCATGTGTGTGGAATCTCTATGGATTTCCAATCCAGCACATTGACTAGGAATCATGTCATGTACAAGGAGTTCCCGACGTGTAGTGGTTTTTCCCTGTTGGCCCCGTGGTTTTGTCACGACTTCCTTCAATACATGTACTTAGGCTGTGATCCTTGGGTACACGACATGTATGATTCAATCGCATCGTGTAATCCTCCGGGTTTGCACCTTTTTTCATTTCTTTCTCTTGAAAAATAGTAAATCTTTTATTCCTATAAAATCATATATATACCACATGCATTATCGCACATTTTAATAAAAATCAATGAATGAGGGACATAAAAATCTATATATGAATTACTCTTATCAATAAGTGCAACTCACCACTCTTACACTCCCCTACCACTCCATGTCGAATGACATCCGACCTCATGGCTCCTACCCAACATATATTATAGTCAGGTATCACATATCATATATCAATATGAGGTATCTGAGTATAATTAAACCAAAAGCTAATTCATCCTAACCTCGTTTTCAGAAAAAATAGTGCTCCAGTAAAGTTGGATACTAGGAATTTGGCTTATCACCCCATATGAAAAAGAATTCCAAATCGCTGCAATGGTCTCACAAGGTGAGAGTGGGGACCCAAAACCCTTAGGTGATTATAATAATTTTGGTCCATATGTATATAACACAACTGAATAATGACCGTACATAGTATAATAATAAAATGAAACGCAGATGAAGCATAATAAGTAGTAGCAGAAACATATTAGACCTAATGAACACTACCATTTCTATATTATAGACATGTCAAGTCATACAAAACATTAGACTAGAAGGGTATCACATTTTCAAGAATCTCAGTACATATATATATAGAATAAAAAATATCTAAATGAAATTCAATCATGGTAAGAGAACCACCATAGAACATTATCATCCATCCCGTGAAAGTGGTACAACTACAATCACTATGGTCGATCTACTAATCATAATCCCTACCTAATATTAAAGACATAATATCTACACACATCTCGAAGGGCCTATGTAGTATGTGATAATGAACTCAATTGGACATCATTAATGTGATCCTATCATAAATCCATAATTATGTTGGTATATGAAAAATATAAATTATTGTCAATGAATGCACGTATAGTAATTTACCCACTCCCCTTATACTCAACAACCATAAGTGTTCACCTACTTCAGTTAGTGTTAGAATATCTCTGAATACATTCCCCAATATATATATATATATTTATTTATATACAATAAAGTACATATATTAATTTTTATATATAGTGGTGAGGACCCATGTCTTAATTTCGAATGTGTCCCCTGATGAAATTCATACTTGGTGCACCCTCCTCTTCCACCCCACAATGTCACCAGAAACTTGTTTCATCAGTCATTTATCTGAAATCCTAAAAGAATGCTAAAATATTAGTCATAGGCCCCCAGAAATCCATAAAAATCATCCCCATCTTCTCAACAGGTTGACATCCCGTGGCATATTGACACCCCCTCTAAAAAATAATCACAATTGGCTCAGCAACCCGATGTCAAGGGGCATGATGATATCTGTCGTCCCATTATCCCTTCCAAATAGCCTAAATGTGATGGTGAGATTCAACCGCAACTGATGGTCTCAAAACCATACCTCAAAGGTCCATAACCATCAAAAAAAATGTATTACCAGAACCTCGAGCATTAGAAATGGGCAACACCATCCCAAGAGTTATAAAATGTATGGAGGAATCCACCCACAAAGAGTGGTCAACACCACCTCAACTGAATCCTATCGGTGTGAAAATTATTCCAATGGAGAGTTGGCCAACACCGGCTACAAGAACACACCAAAAAACCTAAGAATCATCATCCTACACCTCGTTCCCCCAAGGCCTCCTCGCTATGTCCCAATGTTCAACGTCCTAACATCCATTCCCTCATCTTAATGACCTCATCACATTAAACGCGAATATAATGTCATGTCATCATTGTGATCAACATCACCCAGAGAATCTTAATCCATGACATCAACCTGATGGCAATGTAAAATTAGTCCACGTTATCAACATAACCTCAATCCTCAGTCCAAGCCTGTCACATTCCCATGGACCTAATTATATCATATAACACATTTTAATTAATTAAAATATCCATACTTCCTAAACATCCCATGCTCTATAATCCACCTTACCCATCTTTAAACTTAAAAATAATATATGGAGTACTCTATAGCATCAAATTTCATTGATTAATCAATTTAAAAGCATAAATAAAATTATTTGGGGTCTCACTCCTTCAACCCAATCTGAATAATTAAGAACTCACTCTAAACACCCATAAAATTACAATGAGACCCTTGAACCGTGTATATTATACTCATAGGCTCTTGATCAAATGATATCGAACTCTAAATCAATCTAAAATGAGAGAGATCGGCATTTTATACGAACTCTATAAGAATATGGAAAAAAATATATCATAGATTTATCATAACATAGAGAAATATAAATAATGTAGATATGTAATAGGATTGAATTACATATCGATACGTTTTCAATGAGACACATGGATCTTGCATCTTGGCTCAGATGATGTAGGTAGGATAAAGCTAAAGTGGAGAAAAAAAAAGAAGACAACCCCCTATGATAGACGAAAAATGATGGAGAAACAAGGTGGAGTATATGAAATAGGAATGATGGAAAAATAGAATTTCCTAATTTTTAATGACCTGCACGGTTTAGCCGCATGGTTTGGGTAACCGTGCATCAACTGTGGGGTTCTCACTATCCAAGATCCACCCTCACATAGCTTATGTAAACTATTTTGTAAAACCAAATGCAAACCATGTGATACCCCTCAATTAAAAATTAAAGTGGTATGTCATGACCATGCACCCCCACATGCATTGTTTAAAAAACAATGTCCCTTGGAAATGTGGGTTGCACTATTTCCCCTTGCTTGTCGGCTAATTAAATTACACAGTGGTCCTCTATCTATACATTATCATCACTATGTTTCTAGGGCTTGATGTTCCTGAAACACATCTGAAACCATCAAGAATGTTCCAATCCTTAAAACTCACTCAAAAACATGTGTGTAGGTCAATCAAACTCTCTGAAATTGGTTACCAAGATCAAATGAATCATTGTCTAACCACCAAACCCCAAAATTAAAGAATGATTAGAATTTCAGCCTGCCCAAAATCTCAAGATGTTAAATTCAGAATATTTGTTTGAGGACTTTGTAAAACCTATCTATTATTCATTCCATTTTTTCTCAATTATGAATACAATTTAATTGAAATTTTTATCTCATTATTATAAATTTATGGTTATTTACATAAAAAATCTCAGTTTCAATTTATAATAGTGGATAATCTATTCCCACTTCCCCTCACACCAAAACCCCCATAGTTTGTCACAAAGTATTCCAAGACACTATTATAAATTCATAATTATCTTGAACTAGTTTGGGTTTTCTCAATATACCTCCCCTCACCGTACTAACTCCCATCACAATGGTTAAATCCATGAAATGTTATATAAATCTATTATCTTTTATCTATACTAAACTAGGCTTCTCCATGCTTACGTGTCACCTTCCCATGCCTCCACGTCACCATAATTTCTCTATTCCTCCCTCCAAATTCTGAAAATTCACCAGCTTTCCATTCCCCAATCGGGATTTTCCTCCGTCTCGCGCTCCCCTCCCTGAAACCCCACCCTAAATCCCCTCTCCCCTCTCCCCACTCTCATGTTCCCATTCCCCACCCCAAATCCCTTGGGTTCCTACTCCCCTCCCTGATTCCCGTCTCCTACCCCCTTCCCAATTATCCCTTCCAGTCCGCACCGCTCCCCTCCCCGATTCCCCTCTTATTCTACCTCCAATCCTAAATGCATCTCTCCACGCTACCTTGAATCATCGCTCCATGTTAGGGTTTTGTTTCCTCTGTCTCTTCCATCCCATTCGCAGTCATCTCACCGCGCTGCCTCGATCGTGAATTACCTCTGATTTTCTAGGTATCTCCTCCTTGAGTCCCCTATCCCGCTCCCTTCTCAAATCTCTTTTCAATTCGCCTACTCCGCCACTACGTAATACGACTCCGCTTGCTCCGCCATCAGTTCCTCTGTCTTCAGCTCCCCCATCTTCATCTCATCCATCTTAATCTCCTCCATCTTTGACTCCTCCATTTTAGGCCCCTCCACCTTTATCTCCTCCACAACTGGCAACTACACCTTCCGTTCTACCACGTCTGGGTCCTCCACTCCAGCTAGGGTTCATGTGTGCTCGAGCGCATAATGAGCAACCCATTACAAGGATTTAATATCCTTTGCGGAAATTGTTGTCGAGACAATACATCGCTGGCATTATTGGTGCATTGAGCCAAGGAAGTATCCACAGAGAGGTATCACTACAAAGAGGTTCATTATATTCTCTCTGATCTGTGCTCTCTGCTTCTTGGTGTATTTATCAAGCTTTGACCCTCGATTTATTTTCTGAGGAAAACCCCGGAATCGCATGGATTTGAAAATTTTAATCCGGGACATTTGAATTATTCACAAGTGATATTTTTTTATTGTAGGGAATTCAATATTATGTGATAATATTTCATTGGTCACTAGATAATTTACTCAGATAAGGTATTTGTTTATCTTTAGTGTTGATATTCATTTTAAGTGATCTGATTTGACTCATGCTAGATCTAGCTGAGTAGTATTTTCATAAGAATAATGTTGGAATAATTTTGATTTTTATGTTATTACTCCTTCAAGGTTTATTTTTCAGTCTGCTTTACATGTCTTGACACTGGTTTCTCCTTGAGCCTGTTATTGGTCTTCCTCTTCAAAGTTTTACTGTGATGCATGGTTTTATGGTTTTTTGGTCATGTGTAATGGAAATGAATCATTTTTTGTTGAAGCATTTCATAGAGGTGCGGGTTGATATGGAACAATAGACTTTGTTTTATGGGTTTTGCGACTACTTCAATGTGACAACACAAGGTTTTTAGATGAAAAAATCTATTTGGGCTTTGTGGTTCTTCATGTTGTCCTCTCGGTGGTTCTTGCATTTGATGGAAATCATTTTTTTATTTTATTCTTCATGATTGTCTCTTTTTTGAAATCATTGTGTTTTTAAGGAGGTGTGACCTCAACAATGAGTAAATATTGTGGCTAAAGGATTTGAAATCTTCTCAAATGTGTGACTGAATCCTTCTAAAATACTTGATTGGAAAACATTCATTATGTTTTCATTTCCTTGATAGACTGATTTTAAAATGATATGGATGCTCGTGTTTTCAAGCATTTTTTAAAACCCGTTTAGAGAGATGTAAATTTTTACATGATATTGTCCATTATTGATATTTTCGGAAGCAATTCATTATTTATATCTTTGTTTTCAAATCTGCTAATTGATTACTGATTATGTCCATTGAACTCGAAAATAATAAATGGTGATATGTGATTCTTAATTATCTATCTCCTTGACCTGTTATTTATATTTTGGATTCCATGAAGCTAGATACTTGAAAGTCATTCTTTCTGATCAACAACAATGGACTAACTAGAACAATACACTCTTGAGTTTCATGTAATCAAGTTGGTGTACACCTCCATTTCCATAAGACATATATCACTCTATTAGACTATGCTTTAATTCAATAGGTATTGTGGAAATCATATCTATCAACCATTATTATATCATTAATTCTAACTGTGGTCTGACAATTTTTCCATGCCAATACCCAGGAAGAAGATAAAATAGAAAAATGTGGGAGAGGATATTTTGAGCACGATCCCTGCCACTTGAAGTAGCTAGACAAATGCCTTCACAGCAGATTGAGCGATTTGATTGAGAATAAGGTAGACACTTCAGTCGCTATCTATCCATTTCTATTTATTTATTTATTTTAACATTCCATCGGGTTATGAAACTTTGATTTATTTGTTTATTCAATTATTGTTCTGAATCATATGAGAGTCTATTATGTAATGTCCCCTAACATTAACACTATACGTAGGCATTCATCACAGTCCCCCATAGGATAGGTATGTTGTTAACAATAAACAACTGAATCAGTTTAATGTTTTATATGGTTTATCTTGTGTGTTTGGTTTTAAGATCCCATCAGCTGCGGATGTCTTCGACAGTGCTCTCTCTGGCTTCAGCCCTGCCCTCTTCTTCGTTCCAAATGCCTCATTCATCCATGGTAAGTGCACTGCAGTTTTTTTCTCTTTCATGAAGCTTCCACTGTTAGTGGGGAACTTCTGGTTTAAAATTTTCATTTGATTTCATGTTCATAATCGACGAGTTGATTATTACCTTTTATATTTTCTTTTAATGATTTTTTTGTAGTCTGTTTCTACTGCAAGAGAAAAAAAATCTATTGACATATCCTAACTCTTTTCTTAATTTGGATTCAAATTTATTCCAACTTTATTTATTGAAAAAAATAGTCAAACTCTCATCTTCCCTTCATTCAGTTTATATATCATTGCATTTGCTTAGGGTTTCTATTTATAATAATTTTCATTATTGATCTATCCCATTCTAGGAATATCCACTTAAATGATTATTATTTTAAACACCATAAGTTGATTTGTTTCCTTTGAACAGAAGTAGATGGAGGTTGGAAGCTCCTTTTTAGGTTCTATTATGAAGAATAAAACATTTCCATTTACCTTGAAGCAGGTATAAATTGTTATGTTTTATTATGCTGCAATTTTATTATAGTTGTGTCATCCATGGTTCATGATTACTCAGTTTAATACAACTTATTTACATGTATTCGTTGATCATCCAATTCTACATTTCATTCCTAGAGAGATTTTCAAATTAATGTCATTAATTTTGTATTATTTCTCAAGTGTATTGGTGGTTATGATGAAAATGAAAACTATATGTGGCCTAAATTAAAAAAGTGAAACCACTGTATGTGGCTTAAATTATTCGAGAAGTGGATATTTATATTACATCAAATAAATATGAATTGAAATTTTTTTGAGTAGTGGATTATTTTATTATATTATTTTTCAATTAGTTTCTTTTGGAGAACTAGATCATGTATTACATATTGATGTAATATTAGATTAAATGGTGTCACATATGTTTTTGTCTTGACATATTTTTATTACATGGCATGACATGGTATGGAACTTGATACCATGACATGGTATGAAATTAAAATCACCACGACATTGTATGGAATTAAAATCACCGTAACACTTTCTATCATAGACAACATTAATAACAAACGAACATATGATATTTTATTCTGTTTTGGAAACATGCTAAATGAATGTAATCCATGTGAAAAAATCATGTTAATAAAATATATTGAACATATGGTAATTAGAAGTAATTTTACTCTCTTAAACTTTTATGTAACAATGGCAGGAAATTAAAGATTTTTTAAATGTAATATCACAAAAATTTTAATACTTCCAGTCACGTTTTTTTTTCATGCCATCATTTTACAATTTTCATTTTATAACATATTGTTTGCTGTATTTTTAGGAAATTTTGGATCGTTGGTTCATGCCTCATAATCAGTATGTTTGATGTTTTCTTCTACTATCATCATGATTTAAATAAATTCGTAATTTAGAGGGGATTAAAGTTATTGTTTCAGGTTATTGTGGCCCATGAAATAGCTGAAATGGTTATTGGATGCTATGTGTTATATACATCTAATTATCAATAGGTCATCATAATAAATGCCTTGCAGGTTAATTTTATATATGTATCCCTATTGTAATATTTTATTATGCATTTTATATTTGGATTTATTTTAATAGACCCGATTCCCAAGTACTAAATGCTCTAAAACTGTAATTAGTAATATTTTCTTTTCTCTTCAAATTTGATCAATCATTAAGGGATCGAATAGTTTTTTGTGGAGAGAGTTACATAACAGGTTTTGATTGAATGAATTGTTTCCAATTGACTTTCCTTGGGAGTAAGATCATGGGATTTATTTTTTTCACCCACAAATCCTTTGTTGATTTTATTATTGTTTGGACAGCATTGGACTTATCTTCGGGAGGGGACTCACAATTCTTGATCGGGTCTATGGTTGGATCATCCACATGCACCATGAAAGAGAAGTTCTATACTCAAGAAATACTACCACGAATCCCAGAAATAAGGTCTCTTCCAAAGGTACCTACTTGAATCATTGATTAGAAGATTGCTTCACAAAAATATGTAAGAGATGAAGGAGATGTGCTATACTTTGAAATTGATCCTAAACAATTCAAATGAATGATAGTTCCTTCTAGGTTGCGTTGATGGAGAAATTTAGGATTCTGTTAGAGGAAGAGATGTGTGGAAATGATCCCGGGAAGCCAGTCTTTTTGTAATGTTAACAGAGATTCTGGTTTTGGGTTCTAGCACAACCTATTACAGCTAAGACTTCTAATTTGTTTCCTCCTCTATACGGAATTTACTGTAAGGATCAGAATTTATATTTTTGATTGTTCTAATTGTTCAATTTCTTAATGACTCTTTCATAAAGATATCATTATTCTACCATGCTTCTTTATGGATTTATTTCCCACTCCCATCAATTTTGTAACTTCTATTTCATTACCGTTCTTCTTTATGGATTTATTGCCCACTTCGATCAATTATTGAACTTCTATTTCTTTATATTGTACCACTCATTTGTGTTTTAAATATTACCAATATTAATATAAATTATTATGTTTGAAAAATGGTATGCAATTATTGAATGTAAGAATTGTTTTATTGTACTGTGCGAATACACGGGCAGAGTAATATTTCATAACTACTCTTGTCTTGTTTCTATTTTATTGTATGTACTTATTCTTCAAAAAATTCCATGAATCCCTCCTAAAATCAAAACACAGGTTTCCCTATTATTATTATATGTTATTATAATGATACTAGAATTATTAATAACTCTACCATTTTCCATTAAAAAATGAAAGCATAAAAAATGATTGTGTGTGGACTACCACCTCCATGAATTAACATGTTCTTTTTCTCTAATCACCAATCATGGATCGTTATAATGGAAATTTAATCTTTAATTATTATATTTATACAAGATTTATGGTTATTTAATTAGAATCCATATTAATCCTCTTTGTAAATCATTGAAATGAATACCATCGTCCATTCTTATGTGAAGCCTACCACCTTAGTGGAATGATGCTTTCTATTATTTGGATCCATAATTCTTGGTTGGAAATAATAATGTTTTTAAAGTTTTTTTATGTGAAAAAGGACAGGGAAATAAATAATTAGTAACCTATTTATGATATGAATGGTTAAAATTAATTATAAAATTAGTTTTCTTATAAAATAAATCTAGGAAAGAGAAATAACTTATTCATTCGATGTAGTTATTTCATATCCATCACTCCATGTCCTAATTATTTATAATACTAATATTTTAGGACAATATGTTAAAATTAATTTCATTACTATTTTTTAATAATGATATTGAAACTAAATCACCTCCTAACCATCCATTAATGATGATATATTCCAGTTTGGTCGGTTTAACCACCAACTTGAATAATGAATTTATTTTATGTCATATATGAATATTATAACATAATTAAATATTTTAAATAATATAAATAATTATATTGATTTTTTTTTGGAATAGATTAATAAATATGTAACATAATAATAAATAAAAAACCTTCATTCTGATATGAAAATAACTAAAGTGTGCTTATTTTGGATTTCATGTTCAGGGATAGTGAATTAAAAACTAATAAATGGAAACTGAAACATCATAAACCATTACAAGTCATCCCTTATAGTAAATTTAATTATTTTTTTAGTTTTAATCATATGAACAAGAATTAATACTCAATCAGCTTATATGAAACTAGTAAAACCTATCAAAACTATCATCACATTTTGTGGGAGAATATGTGAAAAATAATAAATAAAAATATATATATAATTATTATAAATTTAAATTATAAATACGTTTAGTTATGAATATATTTCTAAAATAATTAATTATGAATAATATTCTTGTTTTTTAAGAGTTTGAATTCTATTTTTTTATGAAAATATCATAGTGATGAGTTTCTTCTATAAATTTTCACCAGTTGAAACAAATTTCTTTCTATACATGGTGTTTTTTTGGAATGGTGTATCAATGTCCCAATCAAAATTTTCAATCATGATTCAATTATATATTTTTATTACCAATTTTTTATTTTACCTGAACACTACTGGACTTGTTATTTTTTATTGATTTTTCCCTTTTTAACTAGGTTAAGGGGTAATCTTCACATAGCTCGAAATCCTAGTAGAACTCTGGCCAAATAATTGAACTTGAAGGACCAAATACACAGCGAAGACCCCACCCATGGTAGATTCTTGATTTTACAAAATCACTTATCTAATCAGGTTGGCCTGCTAGAAAATTTTCCATAGGGAACTATAAGGCACCTAATACCAATTTTGAAGTTGTATCCTCTAATTCATAATCAAACTGGCAGTATCACTAGTAGCATATCCTTACACTAAACAACATCTTGGTTCAAAAATGTTATTGCTTCATTCCATCATATAAATATCTACTGAATCATCTGTCCCACTTTCCATCACATTAAACTTTTATGTTAAATAATCGTGCTCAAAAAACTGCATCATCATCACCATTCCTGCCTCATGATGCCACCTGACATCATTATCCACGATAAGCCACCACCAACGTGCATCCATGGTATCCCAATGAATCCTCATTTCCTAATCCCACCTTGATAAATTTGACAGACCCCTTGAGCCAGATTAAGTCCACTACCAATTTCTGATGCCTCACACCCTATCAATGCCACTATTTAAGCTTCCTAGATTGTTCAACACAATACAACATTCACCACACCACTAGAACATTAAGACACTAAACCATCACTGAGAATCCTTTTAAGAGCCCCACAAAAATTTACTATAGTTAGCACTATAACTTGGGGATTTCTTATAGTATTATGGGGTCTTTTACTACTACTCTACAACCCTTAATTATATTACCAACATCATGTAATATTTTTGTTCTCTCATGTGTTTCAGAATGAAAAATTAGAATATATTTAATAGTTATTTCACTTTATTTTGCATTCAACAAGATTTGTTTAATGTTCTGCACCATATTTTCTATTATATGATGTATTATTTGAATTATTATTTTTTCAATATTGGATTACTATATTATTTTTAATGATATTTTAATTATTATTTTTGGAAACCTCTTTCATATTTTTTAGATTCAATCATTCATTTAGTATTAAGGGACATTAGAAAATCAAATTTATTTCATTGTGTTATAGAGAAGCTTTTAAACATAGACATAAAATATTACCAATATCCAATTTTATCATTTTACATATGATATCACATTTCATATCTCTATGGGGAATGCTTTTTTGATTTAAATTCAACCAATGAATAATTTTATTTTCCATATTATTATAATATGATTATAATTATTCCCATCCATTTATTTGATTATTTCACATGAATGGATCATTCATTAAAGAATATTTTTTAATGTAATGATAGTTTCCTAATTCCAATATTAAAATCCAAAACATTATAAATATAATCTATCCAAATAATTTCCATTACACATGTTTATGATAATATTTATTACTCTACATTAAAATTTTTCTTTTTTATTTAACATTATCTCAATAGGTTTATATTTTTCCAAACATTATGTTTTATAAATCACTGTATATATGTTTTGATAATTTTTCCCAATTGGTTAATTTAATGTAGAATTTATTGATCTAGTTTAGGTCGTTATATATGTGATAAATTATGTAAAGTAATTTGAAACTCATTATAATTTTTTATTATTATTTATGTGATGACTAGATTATTTCACATAGCACTAATGGGTGTGATTAATCCTTAAGTGGTGGGTAGAAACAATATATATGTCAATTTACCTAGGTAAATATTTTTCATATCCTGAGATATTTGTGATGTGAGTAGTTATTCTTTATTAAAGATGAGAAAAAAGTTGTGATGCTTGATCCACTATGGGAAAAAAGTCATGATTCCTAATCCCCTATATAAAATAGTTGGTGAGCCACAATCCACAATATTTTTATTGTTGACATATAATGTTTTCTCATTCCAATTATTTTAATCTATTCAATTCTCCCCAAATTAAGATGTAAGATTCATTTTTTCGCAATCTATGGAGCATGTTATATGTTCTTATATAGGGGATTAAAAATTCTACATTCATGCCATATGAAATGTTTTTATGATTTCATGTTCCTTTATTTATATATTTTTCATACATATAATTTATATCATATTTATCTAATCTCACACATGGTTACATTTTTATATGTTTATTTCCCCCTTATTGGGAATTTTATTTCAACACTAATTAATGTTTCAATTTCCATAGGCATGAGGATGAGTTTAACATGGGAGATGTTTAGAAGAAGATTACAATAATGAAATTATGTGAAAATTTCATAAATAATTTAAAAAAAAAGTTTCATAATTATCTAGTCTCAGATTATACTATACCTCTAAATTCATTGGATTTTTAGTTTTAAATTAATGTGTATTTTTCAATATGGAAATTGTGTTTGATAAAAGATTTTATAGATTTAGTGGCCTCACAAATTTATGGTCGAGTTGAGAATTTTTTTTAATAAATATTATAACATGACAGAAACAGAGGAGGTTTTACAGGAAATGATATTTTATTTCCCTCAATGATTGAATGAATGAACCTTATTCTTTATTTTCATCACACGAATATGAAAACCTGTCCAATAGGTTCCAAACCGGAATATGGAAAGACCTGAAGGGAATTCCCGATCTACAATGGTAGGAGGGAATCACCTAATAAAACATGAAAAACCTCCATGGATTATTTTAACAACATGAAACTAGTTAAATGGCAAGAATTTTGTAAATTTAATAAAGAATAAATTTGGAACAATTATTATAGTTGTAACATAAGTAACATAACCCAAAAAATTAAGATAAAAACCCTACACACATGTCTAAAAGTAACCATAAAGAAAACCAAAATAGTTAACCACTACACTGAGTGTTCCTTGGAAAAACATATAGTCTTATCACCACTATCTACCCATAAGAAGATGTTATAATCCATCCTTTCTCATTTTGGAGTCGTTTCCCATCATGGAGAATTAATAACATGGTATACACACTCCCAAGGTAACATGGAGGTTGTGAGGTTTGAAGGATCTATAGGAAACCGCCCATGTGTTCCATAACATGTAACTATCAAATAACCCTAATATAATCATTTAAAATTTTAAATTCTAAGGATAAATAGTTTTCAAAATAATATCAATGTGGTGGTATATAGTTCCCCTTTTACATCTCTTAATCAAATCCAACTATAATTATTTCAATAGACATTTTAAATGAATCAATTTATATTTATCAAATCATGAATTATATGTCATATTGAAGAAAAAATAATAATTAACACAATGAATAATGGGAATCAAAAATAGGATAAAATGATCAAGATATCCAGGTCACATTCATCTCAATAACAATCAATGACTAGAAGAAACTCAATTGTAAAAACGAAATTCATCTATGATCTTATGACTTAGGAACTCCCTAGAATGTGGGCCCATTATACTGTCATGATCATGTTCCTAGAGAAAATGGATTTATGATGTAGTAATAGGGGAAAAACATAGAAAGAGACCCCTATGGTTTCAATGGAAAATGGGAAATACTAAACCGTCTACTTACATACCAAAGCCTCTCACATGCAATCTAAGTTAAATATAGTCAATGTGCTTAACAATTTATCAATAAAATTTCCAAAAATACATTTTAAAATAAATTATTCTCTGATTATCCATTTGAAACTCATTTGAAAATTCATTGAAAAATATCATTCATTTTCCCAATTGTTTGGAGAACCCATCATTTATGAAAAAACCCATTTATGCACACATATCAAGAAAATTAATGATTATGCTAAATATCACATAGAAACCCGTTTATAACAAAATGGAAATATATTGTTCATCAATATAACAACCCAGTCTTTTTATAGATAAATATAATATCTACATAGATGAATATTCAATACTTTTCACAAATTAGCCTTTGGAACATAAATTTTTAGGGTATTTGATGACTAAATACATAATCATCTTATTCCATGTAATATCTTCATCATCTACCAAAAATATCATCCCATTTAGTTTTACATGTAGATAAAACCTACCTAAAAACATTATTTATAACCTAGGTAGAGGAAACAAAAGAAAGTGTGATCACAGACTCTCAGTATGTGTAAATTTGTGACCTATCAATTGATGAACATTTACAAAAAATATTTTCATAAGGGTATGAGATCATCACCATAACATGGTTGGTTTATAACCAAACTACCAAATATCATAAACATGATTAGTTTGATTAATGATTTATAAATTTAAAATACATGAATAATAAGAGTAAAAAATAATCATATATTAATCTTGACCCATAATCCCATGAAATAAAAGTGTAACACCATCAGAAGTATAGAAACCATTTCATATGTCAGGGTTTCCAACTGAGACCATGAAATAATTAATGTTAAGGGATCAATACTTATTAATAGTATCAGAACAAATTAGGTATAACAGCCCAAAACCCACACATCTGGATCTTGTGCCTAAATCCATAACATTACATTCTAGATTTTAAGCTGATAATTTATACCCAACTTTTTTTGTCAAAATATTATAAAATAAAAAGTGCAACATGCATCAAATACATACTTATGGACCTTTTAGGATTATATTTTTAGATAATTAGGTGTAGTGACTGGGTTTTAGCATCAAACAATATTGGAATATTTCTACATATATTTCCATTTCTAGGATCTAAGATTCCATGGAATTCTGAGTCATGGTGCTCCTAGAATAAATTATTAAAAAATATTAAGTATATTGTATACTATTCACAAGGAAGAAATGATATATCTCTGAAATGGTAGCTCGAATCATAAATCCAAGTTTACAGTTGTGTTTGGATCTTTTTTTTACCCTAGAAATGACATAACTTTTGTCAGTGTGGGAATTGAGTATAAAAAGCTATATATGGTGTTTTCATAAATAAATTAATTAAAATTTAATTATATTATATTGAACGTTGATCCAAATAACATTTGAACAGGGAATCAGATAGGGAATATGAGACCATCATTGAACTTGTAATGGGGAGTTTTACCTATGTGCATCCTAACATGAGAGGGAGTGGGAGGATCAGATTCCACAACTGCTGGCAGTTTCCTATAAATATTTGATTAAGCGAAATGAACAAAGGTTGGCTCATTTATCCTATAGACACCGGTAGTGATTCTCTCTCATCCTGAGTAGCAGATCAACATCAAATTCTTTACCAGATCATGATGAATATGTACGAAATAGTAGATTAAAGAATAGCAGACACAACCAGCATATCTAAATTTATGGTAGGATTTCTATTTTAGATTCTGTAATTGCTCATTGAATCCTTTGTTGTCGTGTTCGATTTCTGTTTAAATTTGATGTTTGAGAATCCTTTGTTGATGGTCAAACTAACAATGACCATTGTCATTTTTTAATCAAGATCACCAGTTCTTTACAAGATTTTGGTTCATCATAATTTTCTACAATAATCTTTTCTTCACGATCAAAAGACCGATGATCTTGGAGACAGACCCACATTTAGGGTGTTCATGAACTGTGGTGTCCCGATCTATGCTCATATTTGAATTTTGGGTTCTGGAGGACCCGCATCAGTTAGCTGAAGATATGAAAACTTTTATTCACATCAAAACATCAACTAATTTTTGATAATAGGCCACTGTAGTGTATATTGGGATCTGAGAATCCCATATCTAGTCATAGATCTATTTTTCTATCACCAGAGTGACCGTGGTGGTTCACGAAAATTGGAGGAGTGTAGGTTCGGGTAAGGGTGGCTCTGATAAGCATCTGTATGGTGGTTGGGAATGGATTATTCTGGTAGGATGATGGAGACACAGTGCTCTAGGTGGTGGTGGTCCAGATGAACAAGCTGGACCAAGCTGTCCAGTTGGTTCAGACCAGGTTTTTTATTAAAAACATTATATCTCTCAAACCAAGGGTTCATTTCATGTGTCATCTATGGCCATGAGACACGAGCTTCAAGGATTATTTGGAAACTTTTTTTAGGGGCTCAATGTTTAGTGGTACGAAAAATATGTTTATAATAATAATAATATATTTATTATTTTTTGGGAAACTTGTATCTGACTGTACATCTTCATACAATGTCTGATTGACACGCCATTAGAGGTAAAGTGACCTTAGATTTGAGGTAGGAGATTCAAGAATAATTTCATCCTCTTAAACCATATTTCGAAGTGTGGTCCCCATGAGTCCTATTTTTGGCATTGGTGGTGAATTGGAGCTTCTTCATTAGGTTACCATTTAGGAAAAATGAATAGTTGATCTCATGTTATTTTATGAGAGGATAAAAAAGGTGTGATCTGTTTGATGTGTTTCTAGATTGTGGTGTGGGTACCATGTAGCGATACTCATGTGTGGTAAGGTGAAATTGAACTTCTTCACCGGGTGTTTGTTTGGGATGAATTAAAAGTCTTTTCCATGTTTTTTTTCTAAGAGGATCTCAATGGTGTAATAGAATTTCCTTATTATGGGAACAAGGCATGGGCCCCATGAAGCACCATTAATTTGAAATGATGGGAGATACAACTTTTATGCTGAATGTCTGATTCAAGAAAATGAATAGTGAATCCTTTGTGCTTTTTTTCACAAGGATCACAATGGAATGATTCATTTGGTTATCCAATTCCATTTGAAAAGTTCTATCAGTAAAATTTACATATTTTACCATCGGACCAATAGCGAGTGTTGAGCGCTCATCTACCCTTTTGGGATAGAGATTCCATGTACATCAGTAGTGAATGAGAATGCCTTGGGGTAATTGTGCTACAGTTTAGTACATGATAATGGCTAGGTTTACGAACAGGATATGAGGTGGGTCCACACTTCTTGTGGGACCCACACATTCCATGTAATACTTTAGGAATCTTTTATCTCTTTCATCTCTTTCTTTTGGACATAGATTCTGGCATCCGTGTAGCCTATCCTGAATATTCTACTTAATTGAACACAATAGTTCCCTCTATAGTGTATTTTGAGATATGATGTGAGATGTTCTAGGTGTGACACTGATCTGGTGTGATGCTTGATGACTTTAGTTTAGTCACTCGTTGTTTTCTGAGAAGTAACATCCAACAATGATGGCTAGACCACTTTCAGGATTACCCTCTAGTAGGGATGGGTAGTGTATTTTTCCTGTGACACTTTCAGCTTACCCTCTAGTGGGGATAGGTAGTGGAATTTATCATTTTCTCTCTTTTGGAATTATCCTCTAGTGGGGTTAGGATGTGAGGTCTTCCGATGAATCTGTAAGGCTTACCCACTAGTGAGGTTGGGTAGTGAGGTTCGTTATTTACTTCTTTGGACTTATTGTCTAGTGTATTTTCCTTCAGCGGGGCTGCACAGTGGCATTCTCCGACAATAGTATCGAGTATACTCTTTATAAGGGATGGGATGTGGGTCCCTGACATTGAGACAAGATCACTCAACTATATAGATTAGTGATTAGATATGTTTTAATGTACATTTCTATTCACGAGAACGTGGGATGTTTTCCCCAAAAAGATTCATCCTTATGATTCAATCGAAAACCTTAAGGGCAAGACAATTTCACACAAAGTGGATAGTATCAATGTGTAGTGATTGAGTACCATTGATTTTTAGTTTAGGGAAGACATGGGGGGATGCTGTGTATCGATGGGGGTTACTTCTGGAACTATTGGAGAATCTTTTCCTGATATGAGCTATGAGATGGAGATCCCCATACTCTCTTGTTTTGGTTTCTTTTACTAGGTAAATATATGTATCCTATTTTTAGTACCCACCCCGTGTTCATTGGTTACTCTCCTTCCAGGGCAGGTAAATACATGTGGGGTATTCCATGTGCTTTCCGTTTATGGATTCTCGGGGTTGGAAAATTCTACACTTCTACTATTGGAAGATATGGTTTTACAAGAATTAATCATCTCACTGTTTCTATCTCCATGTGTTTTGGATGAGTTTACATCACCATGTTGTTTGGTTGAGCTTTATTCATTTAAAGTACCTTGCTCTATCTATTTTTTCCCACTTCACTACATCTTTTTTCTCCATTATGCCTTTATGGCATTATACTAATTATTTTTTATACTCACCCTCCATGGGATTTTCACAAACTTGTGGTGCCCTTGAAGTGACAAACGGGTTGACCATGACATCAGAGGATCTTAGGGTTATTGGGTTCATGGAATGTGTTTGATGGTCATGAGTAGGGATTCACGAGTGGAGCTCTCCTAGCAGTTATAATTTTACACATGTTTCTCGGTTGTGGAACATTTCGGTGTGGGTGTGTATCTTTACCCCTTTTCCATTCAATTTACTTCTCTGTTCATGTACAGTTTTGATGTCGTTGCATTTTTTTCCCTTCTTATAGTAGTTTTGTATCTGGTTTTCCTTTCCCTTTTCACTTCTTCATTGAGTGGGTTGTGTGGGATCAGGTTCTTGGGCATTGTCCTCCCTATGTTTTTTGTGCCTTCATAAATTGTCTCCACCCCTAGCCTATGGATGCGGTCTTGGGGGTAGTTACGGCTCTAGCCATGGCGTTGGTCTGGTCATGAGAAAGTTTTATCATAGGAGGTTCATTCCTTGGGACATTATTCAGACGTTCCCTAAAAAGGAAATGGATTGGTTTTAGGGAAATGGTGTCAACGTGTCTTGAGAGTAGTTATTAGGCCCGAAAATCTAGTAATGGTTTGGCGACTGACATATCCATTCACCAGGAAAGTGATTACCCACTTATAAACTATTCATGCTGAGACATCTATTGCAAGAACAACGATACATGAATCATATAGGATTTAGTATTCAAATTTCTTTCATGAGTCAGATCCACATAATTTTCAATATATATATATATATATATTCTCTTTGATTGTGGTACTCCTTGATAGATTTGGGATGCCTCCATGAGGATATCCAGCCAGGATACTAGCTCTGGTAAGTGATGATGATACCATGAGAGACGAGGCCTCAGTTCAGGATCGATCATATAACCCCCCTTCCATTAGGTGGGTAGGTAGAACCACCTCTACATATTGACCAGTAGTTAGTCCCAATAGAGTAGGTAGAGGAATTTCACAGGTTGAGCGCACTTTGAAAATTACAGCATCAGAGACCTTTGAGTTTCCATGGTGATTCATACCCTCAGGTAGTGGAGGATTGGATAGAGTTGGTGGTTTGTCTCTTTAGTCTTGTACAAACACTGACAGAAAAGATGGTGAATTTGATAGTCAATACAAACCATAGATCAACTGGGCATTGGTGGAGTCTAATTACATGGATTCATAATGAGTCGGTAATCTAATTGGTTTAATTCTAGTAGTTGTTCCATGAGGAGTACTCCCCCTCCTTCTTGTGTTCCTTTTTTCTTCAAGAGCTCCTCCATTTGAAGCTGGGAGGGATAATGGTGACTGAGTATGCGAATATATTCAAAGAACATACATACTACTCCCTAGATATGATCTATGAAAACTACTTCCGAGTGTAGATGATCGAGAAGGGTCTCCATCGATATATTCGTATTGAATAAGTGAATTTTTTCACCCCCACATACCTCAGGGAGCTAGATAAGGCACTAGTGACACTGGTATTTTATTTACTGGAATCCCACTTAGCTAGTTTTGGAAGTGGACATGTCGGAGCTGAGACATCTTCCATAGCCAGAAGGCCTCAGTTGGTAGGGCCTCGAACTAGGAGGCTTCCCCATGATAATAATTAGGCACATGGCACGAGATAACATAGAACATAAAGTATGCCTAGCGATTGATTGTGTTTTGCATGTGATGGGTGAGGTCACATGGAATGGGAATGGCCAACCAGACATGCTAAGCTTCCCCATCAGATGGTTGATGCACCGCCACATCAAATATAGTTTTGTGATCAGGGATCTCATAGGCAAGAATAGGTTGGTACAGTAAGGAGTCAGTTTTGGAAGAAGAGATGGAGAAATTGTGGTTGATTGAAGATGTTATGAGGTCCTTCCACCACCACCGAGTGACCCATGTTATGCTCAAGGAGCTGGCGACCAGGGCCACAACCAGCTTCATGTTCTGGGTGTCTATGATCTTATAGTGTGCTAGATGATTAGAGGTATGCTCTGTTTATTTTATACATTATCACAGTAGAACTTGTAAGACAATATTTGAGGTATTCATTCCTCCTGGTTTCTTGATTGATGTTTTACCAAGTTGACACGAAGCATTGGTGTAACCATGTGTCGGTGCTGATCAACGTAGCTTGAATTCGTGAGGAAGAGGGGTTCATCCCCCACCGAGATGATATTCTATGATGCATGAAAAACTTTGACGGCAAGTTAGTGCCTCCCAAAGAAGATAGTATTGAGGTTTTGTGGATGAGTCCCTCCAACTTGTGTGTTCAAGGGAGGAGTTCTGTGGTGGAGTGTGAGAGTAGGTCCAGGATTTTCTAGTGGTGTTCTTCTGCATTAACTCCCTTTCCATGATGTGCCACTAGTAAGGGTATTACTCTCATTCCCCAAGGGGAAAATATATTTGGGGTATGCCTTGTGCTTCTATGTCTAGCCTCTTCTGGTCAGATGAGATTACTAACCTTCCCTATTTGAAGGTACCTCATGTGCTCAACGTCGTGTCTTGATACTACAGTTATCAAGTACATGTCGAGTTGTTTAAGACCCCATGAACAGAACTACGTGACTCAATGATTAGTGATGGCTGTAGTAGTTCTCACCTTAAGGATGTGGAGACAGAACCTTATGGGAGGATGCTTTGTGGGTTTCACAGTCCACTAGAGTCTTCAGTCTGTCTTCTCTCTAAGAGAACAAAACCTAAGTTAGCGATGCTAGTTGAACTTCCTACACGAATACGACTTTGAGTTAGTATATACTCTTTGAATGAGAAACATTGTATAATATTCACTTAATATAATGTACCAGACTCTCCTAATTCTGGATGTTTATGAGTAGTTCACTTCCCTATAGTTAACCCTAGATGAGCATGAGTGTACTATTTTCGTCAATTGATGGTTTGAACTTCTTCGATTCCTAAGCGTGTCAGAGAGTCATGGCTATGAGACATAGACTGTGAAATATTTCAAGACCATGTATCCTTAGGTTTTTCACTATATGGATATTTTGAAGGAGGTATAAATGAGACCATATTCAAGATACAAATAGTGATTTCAGTCATAATTTGGGATGTATGTTTTCAACCTGGAAGGAAACATTTTCTCGAGTACATCGGGCCGTTTGAAAATGTGCAATGAGATCACAGGATTCCATACCATTTTCCCAATCCCCTCAGTTGATGTGGGAACATGACATGTTAGTTGTTTCATAGATGAGGAGATAAGTGTGTGATCCTACGCACATAATCAATAGGAGAGGACCTTATGTGGATGGACAATCACACTGCTCTGTGTGATCTGGTAGCACTAAAACATGGATGAGAGTTTTTGGGAGTGCAAGAAAAAGTCTGATCTCAGTATCCTGATTTTTTCACCCAGTTTTTTATTTTTGAGGATGAAAGTCATGAAGGATGGAATTATTTACAGACTCAGTTTTCACCTCGTAGGATATTGGAATATTTTTACATATATTTCCAGAGCCAGGAATAGAGATGGAATGAAATTATATGTTCCAGTGAGCCAAGGATAAATTAGAAAAACATATTAAGAATATTATATACTATTCAAATAGAGGAAATGAAATATCTTTCAAATTTAAGGTTGAATCAGAAATTTGAGGTCACGGTTGGGTCCGAAGCATAGCATTTACCCTTGACGAGACAAAAATTTTGTCGGTGCAGCCCTTTTGAAAAAAATACCATGGAGGGAATTTTCGTAAATAATATAATTAAAATTTAATTATTTTATCTTGAATTACGAGCTGAATAAATTTTGAACAGTGACCAAGATGGCAAATCTGAGACTTTTGTTGACTTTAGAATGTAGTTTTTAACTTAACATCAACCTAATGTGAGAGGGCTCTAGTGGTTTAGATTCTATGACCACAGGAGATTACTAATAAATATGTGAATAAGACAAATGAGAAATGGTTTGATCATTTCTCCCACATATTCTAGTGGAGATTCACTCTCTTTCTGAGAAGCTGATTGTTGTTGATTTCTTTATCAGATCATGACAAAAAAGGGGGTGATAGAAAATCAGAACACATCAGACACAACAATGGATCTAAATTCGAGGTAGGATTTATATTTCCTATTCTAAATCCTCCGATTGAATCATTTTTTGTTGTTTTTGATTTATATTGAAATTATCTATTTTAGAATCCTTTTTTGATGGGAAAACTGACAATGGTCATCATCTATTTTGATTTGGGATCTCTCATTCTTCACAGTCTTCATGTTCTTCCTACTTCTTCGAAGATAAAATTTTCTACAAGCTCAAACAACAACTAATAATATAGAAAGAATGATATATGTGATGATCTTGACCTAAGGAGTCTCTATGTATGCTCATATTATTTTTGGGATCTACAAGACCTATGGCGGAGAACGAATGATCCGCCAACTTTTCATCATGTCAAAACGTCGACAATTCTTCGAGCGAAAGCCACCACTGTGTAGATCGGGATCTAAGGATCCCAGATCTATTATTGGACCTATTTTTTAATCAGCAGTAAGACTATGGGGGCCCGATGAATGTGGTGGTGCATGGGTTCCAGTGAGGTGGCTTAGGAAGGTGGCGACACAATGGTAGGGTTCAGCAGCAGGCGGCGACATAGGAGATGGAGGAGTGGGGGAACTGGGAGGCATGGTGGCACAACGACCGGACACAGTGGAGCTCAGTGGGATGAAGGTAGCGTGTTGTGTTAGGCGACATCATGTCCAGGAGCCGGTGGTAGTCCAATAGAGTGAGCCAGATCGGCCGGTCCGTACCTATCCAGGTTGTTTGGTCTATGGTTTTTATTAAAAACCTTGTATCTCTTGAATCAAGGTTCTGTTTTACGTGTCAAATATGGCCACACAACTAATTTTTCAATGTATATATTTTGATATCACTTTGGGATTTTTGTTGGAATCAAAGATCAGTGGTACGAAATGTCTGGTTATAATAATAATAAAATATTTATTATTATTCGGGAAAATTATATTGGTTCATACGTCTATATATGATGTCCGATTGATGAGCCTTTAGAGGCAATGAGACCATTGAGTTTAGGTAGACATTTCAAGAATAATTTTGGGTGCTTAAACCAAATTTGGAGGTGTGGGAACCACAAGTCCATTTATGGGATTTTACGGTGAATGGGATGTTCTTCACCGGGTTTCCATTTTGAAAAACTGAATAGTCGATATCTTGTGCTTTTATATAATGACTACTATGATGAGATCCATTTGATATGTTTTAGGATCCTTATATTGGTCCCACATATCACTTGTCATGTGCAGTACGGGGAAATGCAGCTTCTTCCCCGTATGCCCATTTGGGATGAATGAGTAGTCATTTCTGTTTGTTTTTTAAGAAGATTACAACGGTTCGATCCATTTGTATTGTTTTGGATAGAGGTGTGGGACCCATGAATCACTATTTATGTAAAATGTTTGGAGTTTCATCTTTTCCTTCAAATTTATTATTTGAGAGAATGAATAGTCGATCATATAGTGGCCCAGACCTCCCTGGTTCATTCCTTTGTGAAATTATGGTGTTTGAGGTGTTCCGGGAGGTCAAGGTGACTTGTCACCAATACTTTACCAAATTTCTATTTAATTGAATAGTTCCAATGGTAGACAGTTGTGAACAGTGCATTGGTAACCTTCTGTGAACAATGATATTGGTGACCCTTGGTGAACAGTTCCAACGGTAGACAATTGTGAATAGTGAAACGGTGACCTTTTCTTTCCTTTTCCAAATTTTGAGTTCTATGAACAGTTTTTCTAGAACGATGAGGTTCCAATGGTGAGGTTCATGAACAGTGTTTCTAGAACGGTGAGGTTCCAAAGGTGAGGTTCATGAACAGTGCTTCCAGAACAGTGAGGTTTCAACGGTGAGGTTCATGAACAGTGTTTATAGAATGGTGAGATTCCAACGGTGAGGTTCATGAATAATGTTTCCAGAACGGTGAGGTTACAACGGTGAGGATCATGAACAGTGTTTCTAGAATGGTGAGGTTCGAATGCTGAGGTTTATGAATAGTGTTTTCAGAATGGTGATTTTCCAACCGTGAGGTTTCAACGGTGAGGTTCATGAACAATGTTTTTCCTTTTCTGAATTTCAAGTTTGTGAACAGTGTTTCGAGCTTCATAAAGTTTCACCCCATTAACGTTTCCATTGACGTAAAATGCATTTAAAGCCTTGTTTTAAGGACACTATGGCCAATTCAAAGTCCATAACTCGTATATTAATTATTCTTAAGGCACATTCAGTCTTTACTTTGTCAAACCATGTGGTTTAATGCAATCCTCTTTTAATGGGAAATCAAGTGTATCTTAACATGTCACTCCATTAAATATTCAAAAAGGGAAAGATGTCTTCCTAACTTGTTATTCCTCCTTGTTCTCTGGTGCGAGACACTCGAACCTTTCCTTCCTTCCCATCAAAATAGGGAGATCAAACATTTCCCCATCTATTGGTTTCCTCGACGTTTTTCTTGCTACAAGTGCACCCCTGTTTTGGTGCAACCAAGCTGTATCCATCAATATTCGATATGAGGTATCATTTATCTTTGTTCTTTTGGGGTAAACTTCTCCAGTTTATCCTTTTCATATTATTGCATGTGATCACCATGATTCTAATGGAGTTTTCTTGGGTTTTGGATGGTGTGTTCATACTGTGGCATCCTCTGGTAGATGTAGTTGTCACAAGAGGAGGAGATCTAGATCCGTTGTGTGGAGTGTTCTCATATAAAGAACCTCAAGAATTGTTTGAGGTCGGGGATTCATTTCTTCTCTCTTCATTTACATGAAATTGTATTGTTAGCATGTTTTATCCCACTGTTTCACAATGGAGTTGACCTAATAAATATTTTAACTGGATAAACAAATTGATATCGATCGTATATATTGCCTCTTGTTTTGGTAGATAGTGTTATATCTATGCTTGATGTGTTTATCATTTCTTTAATGATGGAACTTGGTATAGAATGTAAAGCCAGAAGTAATCGATAATTGTTTGGATAAATATAAAGAGGCATGTAAATGAATATGGTTCTTCTTGTTGAAATTTGATGTTAATCAAATTGGTGCAGTAAGCATTTTTAATTAATTTTGATAGCTTAATGATTTGGTTTCACGAATTTGAAACCTATTAATAATAAATTGGTTAATCAAAGATGGATTAATGAACTGGTGGTTTGAAAAAAGATATTTTTTTGTATGGTTCTGAGTTACCCTCTTGATAGTTTAAGGTCCAAGTGCCCAATTGATATGATGTTTGTTTTCCTTCTGCTTGTGTTGTGATGTGAGACTGGGTGGCTGTAGTGACTTGTGTGGGAATGGAGGCCTATTGGTTATGGTAGCAGTTGACTCCTAGAGAGGCGAGATGCATCAGTTTATGCATGTGGGTGTTGGGGAGGACACCAGGGATGATGGAACAGGATGTATGTGATTGTTGAATGCTTGCTGATTGTTATTGGTTGATTATCTGCTTTACTATTCCCCACTGCTCGAGGCAACTAGTCTTTCTTACCCTTCTTCCGAAAGAGGCGAAGACGCACAGGGTATGCCACATGCTTTCCGTGTTCAACTTCTCAAGGGAGGATGGGTCTACGCTCTTGATATAGGTGGAAAATACATGACAGGTAGTACATTTACTTATCGTGTTGAACCCCCTTGTGTTTCATAGCATATAATGTATTTATAGAATTTCTGGGAATATGGGAATGTAATTATGTAATGAATAATTTAATAAATGATTTTAAACCATGGGTTCGGAGTTTCTGGAACATAATGATGAGGTTGTAATTATTTTAAAGGAACATTGGACTTTGGGTGGATGCAAATGAAATGTAATATGACATTGTTGATCGTTAATTAATGTTTAAAGAATTAATTAACATAAAGTGAAATGAATAAAATTGTAATTATGTAATGTATTAATTCTCTTAAAATGGTTGTGTGCTTATAGGATACATAGTCTTAGAAGTGGCAGTCGGGAGTTCGAGATACGTTAGCTGCAGGTGAGTCTAATACTAGGTTATTCCCAAAGTGTGGTTTTGAGATATAGTATATTCTGTAATTTTTGTGTTTCTATATGATAATCTACTATGTCACTAAGGGAAACTAACACCCTGGGGATTCTGAGACTTGGGGGGTGTTTTCCACAACATTCTGGTTGGAGGATGGATGGCTGACTACCCCCTTTAGACCTGCTCTCTTCTCTGGGTAGATACTTGTGCTGGTAGGCACAGTAGATAGTTTTCTCCATATATGTGTGTAGAGGGTTGTAATGGATTGTGGTTATTCACATACATATATTCCGGATATAGTATCTTATGGACTACTATAGGGGTAATGTGTATAGGTTGTGATGTATTGAGGATCTTTACTCGGTGTATGGGATGTAATGGATTGAGGTATAATGCCTGATGTATGATACATGTTATGTGAGCTATTGGTGGCTCCCAAAAACTACCCAATTACTTTGGTGTGTTGATGTGGTGGTTTTGTTGCATGATGTGCATATTGTGGTGCTTTTCCTAGTTTTTTGTGGGAAACCCTTCTTAGATAGAGATTCTTAGGACATGAAACGCTAGGGAAAAGAGTCAAACTAGTGGGGAAGTAGTAGAGGGGTACCCTTGAAATTCTTTATTATATTATATAAACATGTATTTGTGAATTGGTGATAGTAGCCATGGTGAGGCAGGGAACTTAGTATACCAGTTTAGGTGACGTGTCAGTTTTACTTGTTGTTCACTATGCTTTATCAAGATTTAATTACTTTTGCAAGAGTTACTTGGGGGAGGATCCTATTGAGTATACTGTTATACTCACCCTATGTATATATAAACTAATTTTCAGGTCACTTTGATCAGGTTGGTGATCAAGCTGGTTTCTACTAGCTTGGGGTTGTAGGAGCTGTTTGGGCTTGTGGTTGCTATTATTTTACTTTCGTTTGGGTAATTTCAGTTTTTCCCTTCTAGTTATAGTAGTTTTGCATGACATTACATAAGTGAACTTGGTTTTTGTTTTATATTTTAGTTCTGATTTGGAGTTGGTTTGTGTCTATCTTATCTCTCTCTTCTGTATGTGTTCTCTTAGAGGATAATGCCTCCCATTTGTGCGTTAATATATCGTCGGTGGTAGTTGCCAACTTGAGGCCTACTGGAGGCGGGACTCGGGGGGTCATTATCTCCATTAATACATTTCTAGCCTAAGAGGGGTACACTTTATCGAGAGGGGGTTGACCAAAGTGGTATTAAAGGTCTAGTTGAGGGATAAGATGGAGTAGGGAGTTAGGAATATGTGAGGATGAATTGGTTGGTAGGGAAACTGTGTCATTCATGATTAGAATGTGATGTAAACACTAGAGACCGGCTGAGACATAGGCCTTTAGGGCCCCATATGATCTGATGTATGAACCTTTAAGTTTACAATGGCTACTAAATGAGGTGATTCTTGTTGCAGGGTAGAGACCTAGGAAAGGATCAGGCAACATTATTCTTTGTTCTTGTGTTTCAATGGGTAGAACTTGGATAGGTTAACATAAAATGAATAAAATGAAAAAAATTAAATAAATAATTCATATTGAGTCCTCCATATTTCAGTTTTAGGAGCTCTATGTGCTTGTTATTTTATAGGTATGGCCCCAGGTCGATGTCCTCATGAAGATCACATAGAAGATGTCTAGAAATCAGTGCTAGCAGATCGACACCAGGTATAGGTTGATGAAAATGACACTTGGAGGAGGACACTTTGAGAGTTTCATCCCCCAAGTCTGTAGAAGTATGAGGTATCCGTTTCAGATGCAGTCATGGAAGACTGGTTATAGGAGGCCGAGATCAGTATCAGTTCGATCCATGATCGGAAGGGGCACTAGGTGTCCTTGGTTGTGACAATGCTTCGTGGAGAAGCGATGAAATGGTGGTTCTTGTTCATCAAGGATCACGAGGAGTTGGTGATCTCGTGGGAGGAGTTTCGAGATAATTTTAGAGACGAGTTTATTTCTTCGGCTGTGAAGGCATCTAGTCTCTAGGAGCTTCTTACCCTTCAACAAGGGAGCTACAGTGTGAAAGAGTTTGTAATATATTTAAGGAACCTTTTACGATATGATTCATACCTATTTCCAGATGAGGAGGCCAGGGCGAGGCATTTCATGGAGGCTTTGTGTCAAGATATCCAGCACCAGGTCACCCCATTTATGCTGAAGACATATCTTGAGTTGCTGGCGAGGGCAGAGGTTGTCAAGAGGTCTTTCGCAAGAACCAAATCATGATGAGAGGGTAGTCATCGTGATTCCTCATGATGTAGAGATGTGGTTTGGGGATCCCAGTTTTCAGGGAAGTAGAGTTTCCATTCAGCCGTTGGTAGGTCACAACCCTTCACATCTCATTTCTCTGGAGGAACCAACTCTCATGTAATGTCCTGGACCCTCCTAGTCCAGTACCTTGTCAAAACACGGATCCACCGGTTACAATGGCACCATGACGGTCGCACACTGATAACTGTGGCACTGGTGACGGTGGCACCGTGACAGTGGCACCATGAGGGTGGCACCGTGACGGTGGCACCGTGAGGGTGGCACCATGAGGGTGGCACCGTGAGGGTGGCACCGTGAGGGTGGCAACGTGATGGTGGAACCGTGTCCCCGTTCTGTTCCAGTTCCCAACCTTTTTCCACTCCCACAACATATCTTTTAACGTAAAAGTGTACTAATTCCCCACTTCAAAGGCATTTAATGCCCATATTTAATACCCAAAAATCCCGAGAAACCTCCCCAAAAGAGGATATTAAATAAAAACTTAATATCATCGTGTGTAACTTCCCAACCACGTGGGAAAACACGATTCAACTTCTAGGGAATTCAAAAATCCATATCCCGTAACAATAGGATATCATCTTTATATCTCCCGCTAGATCTTCTTCCTTCCCCTCTTCAGCTGGATTTCTTTCTTCTCCCTGGTGCACCTACACTAGAGTCTTTCTACTCATCCTTGGAGTTCCTGACATCCCTCCCCTGCAAGTCGTGATTACCCCTGTTCTTGGAACGTGGAGAAGAACTTCGATATTTGATCAATCAAGTAGGGATTTTCCTTCATCTATCCCTACTGTGTATCATGCGGGGTGGGTATGCTTTTGTTTTGTGGGGATTGATGAAACAAAACTCAATAAATATAATGAATGTACCATTAAAGAATTAAGGGTGGGTGTGATCGATTTTCTATTGCATTTCCTTACCCAAGGATTTTTCTTTTATGTTTTGAATTGTGTGGGCCTATTCCCACTAAAAATCACGACCGTTGGTGGTCTTTCTCTGTGCACTAATGAACCTCTATGCTCCTGTGATGATTAAATAACTGTAACATTGAATTAATGTATCACATAAGCTCATTTGGTTTAAATGGATGTTCAGTATAACAAGAATACCAGTGTGATCACCCCAGTTAACAAACAGAAAAAAGTAACTAATGAATTACATGCTTGAACCTAGATGTTTCCCTTTTCTGTTTTGGTAGTGAGCGTGTTTTCCTGATAGATGCTATGAGGGAATGTGGGTTAGGATGGGATCCTCCATTGTGGTACGGTTGTTGGTTGTAAATCTGAAGCTGTGTGGTCGCTCTGCTATGAAACGAACTTGGGTGAGATCTTCTATTATTGAGAAATCGTTGGTTCCTGGTTTTGGGGACATGGGGCTGTGTCTCAAGGGTATCTTGTTTTCAGAACTTCGAGGGATCTCACTTTGATGGATCTCACTGATCCCTTTGTGGATGTGACCTTGCAAGAGAACCAGGTGCGAATGCTTAAATTTATGTTTGGATTTTCCTTTCCCAAACTTGCGGTTATTCATGTTAGTTGCCCAGTAGTATAGAATTCACCCAAATGGGATCTCTTGAACATTAAAATAAGAATGGTTTAAATGTGGAATGGTATTGGGGGGGAGTTGTAACTTGGTCGGGAGTGCTGTGATTTTATTTTATGAATGAATATTAATGAGGGTGTTTGTGTTAGGTTTTGGAGCCCTTAGGTTGGGATGAGTGCCTGTTACCTATACATATATTGTATTTCTTATGTTTCTTATTCAGGCCCCACCCAAGTTGAGTACTTAGTGCCGAAAACCCCCATTCCATGGGGGATGGTGTTTTCCCCAACACTTCCATGAGTGGATGGTTATTAGCTCCATTTCTACTCCCTTTCTTGAATAGATTAAGACTCTTCAGGTAGGTTGTGATGGCATGAAGTCCATTATTATCCCAAGAATCTCTGGGCATGGTAGTTGTGGTGGTTGGCCCAGGTGTTTGTGGGAAGGAGGTTTCCCAAGAATCATTGGGATGAGGCCTAGGCATCTTCGGGCGTGGCAGTGGTTGTTGAGGCCCAAGTGTCTTCCGGCGTGGCAGTGATAGTTCTATCCCTGGTGACTTCGGTCGTGGAAGTGGTTGTGGTGGACCATGTAACGACCCAAAATTTTTAATAAATCTTGTTTCCTAATTTTGTGTGTTATTTTATTTCATACTCAACAATTTTTTTTCATTTAATAAAATGAGTATAATTAAAATGAGACTATTGGGTTTTTTATATTATATGACCGTTAGTTAGTATGACCATTGGAAACTGAATGTTTCGACTATTGTCTCTAAATACAAGTGATCTTGGTTAATTAATATAGAAATAAGATTCGATGGCCTCATCCCGTAGTCTTGGTCCGATCGAAGCCCATCTAGCAGAACGTGGGAAGGAGGTAGCACCACTGGGATTTGCTCTGGACCAAACCCAAGCCGAACATCATCATGTGAAGCTAGAACGGAATCGCCTTCGCGAGATGTTCAAACTGATAAAAATTACTACGTGTGAGATGTTGGCCGAGCCACCCTCGGATTCTCTCACCTTATCACACCTTACACAAAGGTCCTATGCTGGTGTGATAAGGGGATATGTAACGAGACCATATCTGCTTTGTGTAATCCTTTGTTATAAATAAAATTGTGTTTTCTTTTTATGGTGATGTTTGTGAGTTTTCAAATGTTCGAATGAATATAGGATGTATTTTATTGATGAATTTTAAAAAAAGGATATTTTAAAAAATTTATGTAAACCTTAAATAATTAAGGATGTGTAATGATTTTTAAAAAAAATGGTCTTCTACAAATGTGTTCAGTAAGAAATTTAGAGTCTAATAAGATCAACATGATTTTTGATGAATAGTAAATTATGAATTTTGATTTTACGCTTAGGATTAGTAATGTGACCAAATGGATTAGTAATCTCACTTAAGAAAAGTATTAATATAATCTGGGCACCTTGATTAAGTAATGTGATTCAATAAAATAGGTAAATAACTGCTTCAGAAATTATTAATCAACTATCCGTTTTTTCGGGTGAATTGTGTTTTTTAATTAAAAATTAAATAAAAATTATTTTGAAAAATATTTTTATAAAATGGAGTAAATTTTTGAACTTAGAGTATCGATATTATGTTATGGTAATTTTTGAGGATTTTTCTTAAAAAATGAATTTTCGGTGAATAGTGTTTTTTTAAAAATTTAATTAAAAATATTTAGAAAAATATTTTTATAAAATGGAGTTCATTTTTGAAATCAGATCATTCATATTTGGTTAAGGTGAAATTTTGGGATTTTTCTGGGAAAGTTGAATTTTCAGTGAATAGTGAAAATACAGTCTTTAAGTTACGAGTGTCTAATGACATCATTAAATGATTTATTAAGTATGTAATCGATATGGTCGACTTATGAATATTAATATAAGTTGTGATGTGTCCCAAGTGGCCAATACCATGGGAAAATACCATGGACAAGCCCATGGTTTTGCCAATACCACCAATGAGGTGTCCCTTGGCCATTAATGACTTGTCCCCCCACTTTCCCTCTAAATACCAAGCAATTATCTAATCCTTTCAACTCCAAAATCATCCTCAATGAAGTTATGGTCTCCTTACCTCCCAAGGAGTCCTCTCAAGGTTCCCCCAAGCCCTCAAGGTCCCAACATTCTAATTTTAAGAGTTACATTTTAAGGTATGGCATCCTACATCTCCCTTTCTTTCCAAGTACTCTCTTTTATGTCATTTCTTTTATGCTCCATGTTCTTATGTTGGGGATGTTATTTTATATTCATAATAATGTCATTTATATTTTCATATGATGAGAGACCCCCTCTTTCTCTCATCATTTCATTCTATGAATCTTTAAATGGCGCCGTTAGGTTGCCGAAGTTTTAAGGGATTCTTTTACCCTTCTCAATTTTCAAAGTCCTGCTTTCATGTAATGTCTTTAAAGTTCCTTTTTATTATATTGGGGGTATGATATCTATATCTATAATATTTATCTTTTATTTTCATATGATGAGAGACCCTATTTTGATCTCGTCAATTCATTTTATGAATGTTTATGTGGCGCCGATAGGCTGCCAAATTTTTAAGGGATTCTTTCACCCTTCTCATTTTCAAGTTCTATTTTCATGTCAAATATTTCAAGTTCCTTTTTATTATGTTGGGGGATGATCTCTATATCTATAATACTGATAATTTATTTTCATAGGACGAGAGACCCTATTTGATCTCGTCAATTCATTTTTGATGTTTTAAGTGATGCCGTTAGCCTACCGAATTTTCATAAGAGAAATCTTATGTTTTTCTTCCTTTCAAGCTATTCGTTTCATATGGTATATCATTAAAATTTCATTACCATGTTTTTAAATCCTTTAAATTCTGTTCCCCTACTGTTTTATGGATCATTTATGAGTGGGTGACCCATGTCCCCTCTCTTTTCAATGTTTTCTAAAACCTTGTACATAGCCGTTATGCTGCAGAATTTTCATCTCAAAATGTCTTTCTATTTTTCTCAAATTATTTTATTTTATTAAGTGAATACTCAAATATATTTCTTCTACAGGGTTATTCACATATATATCAAAATTTTCTATTTTAATTCGGGTATTTACATACATGAGACCCGCTTTCCTTTTTCTGTGGGTTTAAGGTGACATAAAGATCACGTCTCTAAAGCAGTTTTTAAAATGTTATGATTATGAAATGAAACCCATTTCTTTTATGCTACATGGGTTATTTATGAAATTTTTTATGATGATATATGTGGATCACCGGATAATAAAGGAAAATTTAAGGGTTCTCTCTGATAGCGCTCCAATGCATTGGGTAATGATGTAATCTCTAACGATTACAATTTTAACGATACCTTGGGGTTTACCTTGATAATTTTTAATGACACCTTGGGGTTTACCTTGGTGATATGTTTTTTATTGTCTATGTTAAATGTTGTAGCCACATCATCAAGTTATGAAACACGTTATTTTTATTACGATATGCTTCATGAACTCTTTCTCATGCCTTAAAGTTCATTTTCATGACTTTTTGATATATCTCAAGTTCACATATAAATTGTTTCCCTTGTTTCCCTTATTGGGCCTTCTGCTCAACCTTTCCTTTTATGTATGCTCCCAGGTCATGAGATGTTGTAATGAACATAGGATGAACAATGAATAAGAATTTCAAGTGTTTAAGAAGAATGTTTTATGTTGTAATGTATTAAGTTCTTGGTTTCCAAGACACTAAACCTTAAAGATCGTCGGTTTTGTTTAATGTAATGAAATTGTATGTGATAAAAAGGTGGGATGTTATAGCCCATGTGTTTTTGGGTAGGATGTGTGGTTGTTTCCAAGGTGTGTGAGGGTGGGGTGTGGTAGTGGGACTGTGGAGAGAATGGTTGGAAGTGTTCGATGTGTAGGATGTATTCAATAACTAGTGGGAAAGTGGCGTGGGGTACCCAAATATCGATGTGCTATTACTATACTTTACTTGACTTGCATTATTTGGGGAGTGTGCCTTGGTGGGGTTTGGGTGGATAGCTTTTCCATGTTGGGTGTTTGGTTATCTTCTTTTTCCATGAGGCATTAGAATGCTTTCCACTTGTGAACGTGATCTTTTGGTTTTCCCTACTGAGTATACTTGTATGCTCACCCTACATATGTAAAATTGCTTTCACATTTCTAGGAGGACTTCAGGGATCGTGCAAGACCGTACTGATTTGGACATTGGGGGCAGTGGCTATTGTTGTTTTCTTTTCTTGGTACTTTACCTTTGAAGTTTTTTTGGATTGTATCTTTTACTTTTGTACTTGCATATGTGAATGGTTTACTTTTGGATTTACTTTTACCTTCAGTTTTGGGGGTTGTTGGGTTTTGCTATCTTATCTCATGATCCTATAAAATAAAAAGGGTAATGACTTCCATTTTCATGTGTGATTTTATACCCTTGGTGCTATTCGCGACTCTGGGACCTATTGAAGGAGGGTCTTGGGGGTCATTATCTCTGCTTCAACTTAAAGAAGGAAGAGTCCAATAATCTGATGTCCCTTCCCTCCTTTTGGTGAAGGTGGGTCATGATAGAATGGTATCAGAGGTGATGATTGAGAGATAGGATTTAGTCTAGAGTTAGGCATAGTGAGGAATTCATGGGATGGTAGGGAAATAGTTTCAGGTGAACTTGGTGTGTGAATTAGGCTTGGGAAGACCTGCTAGGACATGGGATTTTAGGGGCCCCCGTGATCTGATGCAAGGAATCTGTACCTACCGAACGACCATGTAAGGCTACACTGATTACCGGTTAGAGACCCTAGGAAAGGTAAATGAATCATTATGACTTGTGTTCTTATGTTTCATGGGTGTCTTGAGGATTCAATATAAATAAAGAAGTCTAAGAAAGTTTAATAACAATATTCTACACTACTCAGGATTAGGCATTACTTGTTTACCTTACAGCTGTGGCACCTTGGAGGTGACCATGAGTAGTACACGCGATCAAGGCCCAGGAGGTTGACTTGGATGATCGGAAGAGGACCGACCATGAGGAGGAGGATGATCAGTTCCAGAAGACGCTTCAAACCTTTCAACGAAAGACCCTCGGGAAGTACGAGGGAAGCATCTCAGATGTGGAGACGGAGAGTTGGCTAGAGGATCTGGTGATAGATTTCAGCTTTATCTGGGCTCTGACGGAGTACTGAGTTTCTATGGATGTAAACCAGATGCATGGAGCTACATGTCAGTGGTGGATTCATTATCATGGGAAGAAGAGGGAGACCGAGGTGTCGTGGTCAGACTTCGAGAATGAGTTCCGAGCGGAATTACTCTCTTCCACGATGATGGATGATAAGAGGCATGAACTAATCTCCCTACAACAGGGGAGTATGTCAGTGAGAGAGTTGGGGATCAAGTTCAAGGATCTCCTTTGCTTCACTTTGGACTGCTTTCTAGATGAGGAGTCTCGGGTGAGACATTTAGAGGAGGGAATCCGACCTTCTCTTCAGTACGTTGTTACTACCTTCACCCTAACAACATACTTAGAGGTGCAGAAGAAGGATGAAGTGGGTGGAGAGGATGAAAATGCTGGGAGGTTTGTCATAAGAGGGGATCCAATTGGGCTTGTCGAAGGGGAAGTCCGTCACAACATGCCTCTAGCATCAGGAACCTTTAGGTATCGACCAGTAGGGAGTAGGCCTCAATAGTTCAAGTTCCAACCTTCCATCCCTCACCCTTTTCCTTCAGGTCTAGGCCTGAGATGCTTCATCTGTGGAAGCCATTGGCACCTTCGGAATCAGTGCCCGGATAGAGTATAGTACGACGGGGGTGGGCAGGTCCAGCACCCACCTCAGCAGCAGTAGTTGTCACCTAGGCCCTCTCTGCAGTAGTAGCAGGGGCAGCGGGCTCCTGCTCCGCCAAGGGAAGACGTTGCAGGAGGAGGCTGACCACAGGGTGCTTCTCAAGGACCTACACTAGGGCATGGTCAGGGAGGCGGCTGACAACAGAGAGGAAGAGGAGCTAGGCATGGGAATTTACACACCGCATAGGCAGTAGTTCCAGTAGGTCTAGAGGTCGTTCGAGGTACGATCAGCTTGTTTAGCACTCTTGCCTATTCCTTATTCGATATAAGAGATTCGCACTCATTTGTCGCACCCAGTCTAGCCCATGCTCTGGGTTTAGATATTGAGAGACTTTTAGTGCCTTTGTTGCTGAGCACGCCCATCAGAGGTTAGACTGAATTGTCTTATGTTTTCCAAGGGTGTAGACTGATGATAGGGCCACATCAGTCTATGAGGGATCTTCTTCTATTGCAGATACAACCATAAGATGTCATCCTAGGAATTGATTGGTTGTTCTCTATGTGTTCCATCATGGAATGCTTCCGAGGAAGGTTTGTGTTATTAGATCTAGGTAGCCAACGTGTTACATTCGTCAGTGAGCGGGGTTTATAGAAAAGAAGTAGGCGAGAGGATCCCCTCCATTCCTTGTTTTCTAAACTATCTGTGGAGTCAGTGGATGCAGAGATGGTGGAAGTCCCAGGGATCGTCGGTGAGTTTATGGACGTCTTCACTAAAGAGGTGGCAACTCTACCCCCTCGACGTAATGTTGAGTTTGGGATAAACTAGAAACCTGGTGCCCGTCTGATTTTGGGATCCCTACCGGATGGCACCTTCTGAGCTTTAGGAGTTGCAGATCTAGATTGATGATTTGATGAAGAATGGTTTTGTTCGGCCAAGTGCGTCACCATTGGGTGCCCCTGTCTTGTTTTCAAAGAAGGCGGATGGTGGTCTAAGGCTGTGCATAGAGTACAGGAGACTGAATCAGGTGAAGACCAAGAACCATTACCCGCACCTGAGGATAGACGATCTCTTCAACCAGCTGAAGGGAGAAGGTTGGTTCTATAAGATTTACCTGCGGCTAGGATACCACCAACTAAGGGTGGGGGAGGGAGACATCTCGAAGACTGCCTTCAGGTGCAGATATGGACACTTCAAGTTTGTGGTCATGCTGTTAGGCGTTACAAACGCGCCAGATGTTTTCATGGGGCTCATGAACTCCGTCTTTCGGGAATATCTGGACTGGTTCATGGTCATGTTTATTGACGACATCTTGATCTACTCAAGATCATAGGAGGATCGCACTGAGCACTTGAGAACGGTTTTAGAGGTCCTCTGATGACAACAACTCTATGGGAAGTTGTCCAAGTGAAATTTCTAGATGTGAGAGGTGCACTTACTTGTGCATGAGGGTACGAGAAAGGAATAGCGGAGGAACCATCGAAGGTCAAGGTGGTTATTTCTTGGGCAGCACCCAAGAACGTGGCAGAGGTTCGAGTTTCCTTGGACTGGAAGGTTACTACCAGAGGTCTGTGCCCAACTTCTCTTGAGTTTCAACACCTTTGAAAGCATTGATGAAGAAGGATCGAGATTTCTTATGGTATGGGCAGTGCGAGGCATACTTCAGCTTTCTGAAGGAGAAGTTGCTTAGTGCCCCAGTGCTGAGGTTGCCAGAGGAAGGGGAAATGTATGAGGTGTTCTGTGATGCTTCAGGGCAAGGACTCAGATGTGTGTTGATGCAGCGACAAGGGGTGATCTCTTATGGGTCTAGGCAGTTACGTCCCATTGAGCGTAACTATGCCACCTATGACCTGGAGCTTGCGGCAGTCGCGTTTTCACTAAATTTGTGTTGGAACTACCTCATCGGGTAGCGCGTTGTGGTCTTCATGGATCACAAAATCTTGAAGTATGTCTTCTCCAAGCAGGGTCTGAACTTACGGTAGTGAAGGTGGATGGAATTGCTTAAAGAATATGACTTTGAGATTTCTTACATCTCAGGAAAGGTAAATGTGGTGGCTGATTCCATGAGCAAGATGTCGCAAAAGGATGTAGTTCGAGATTCGACTGATGCTTGGAATGCGATGGAGGAGTTAGTTGCCTTGTACTTGGGTGTGATGGAGGATGGTGGTAGAGGTTGTCTATTCCAGATGACAGTGCAATCCTCTATCCTATGGAAATTTGAGGAGTCTCAGTGGGGAGACTCAGAGAGTGAAGTGATGCGTGACCAGGTTAACCAAGGTAATGCTCCAGAAGGGTGGACAGAGGACGGTAAAAATCAGATGCTTTTCCAAGGAAAGCTGCTTGTTCCCAAGATGATGCACAAGAGAGTTCAGGGTGAGTTCCACATCTCACCCCTAGTAGTAAACCAAGGAGTTTCCATGATGTACCAGTGCCTGAGGAGATAGGTTTGGTGGCTCGGGGTAAAACGGGCAGTAGCAGAGTTCGTAGAAAAGTGCCTAGTGTGTTAGCAGGTGAGGGATGAACACCATGTTCCAGGTATCTTATTGAAACCTTTAGACATTCCTGAGTGGAAGGTGGAAGAAATATTGATGAATTTCGTCATGGACCCAAGGTTCAAAGAGGTTGTGACGCTATCTGGGTAGTGGTGGACCGGTTGAAGAAATAAGCTCTCTTTCTGGAGATCAGGGAGTCGAGTGTTGTGGATACCTTAGCATGAAGGTATTTGGATGAGGTGGTGCGGTTACATGGAGTTATGAGATCCATAGTCTCAGATAGTGATGCACAGTTTACATCGTGAATCTAGAGAGGATTGCATCATGCTTTTGTCACCTAGCTACGTCTTAACACTGCTTTCCATCCCCAGACAGATGGGCAGACAGAGCGCACCATCCAGAACATTGAGGATATTCCACGGGCATGTATCCAGGATTTTGGGGGATCATGGGTGCGACACTTTCCTATGGTAGAGTTTTCCTACAATAATAGCTATCACTCTACCATTGGCATGGATATATTTGAATCCCTATATGGAAGGTTGTGTCGCTCACCTGTGTGCTGGACTGAGGTTGGGGAAGAAAGTGTTCTTGGCCCGGAAGAGGTGCAGAGCAGGACAGAGAAGTTTCAACTTATACGGGAGAGGATGAGGGCGGCACAAGACCGACAGAAGTTGTATGCCGATAGTAGGATAAGTCCCTTGGAGTTTGAGGTTGGGGAACACATGTTCTTAAAGTTCTCCCCACGGCGTGGACACCAGAGGATCGGCAGGGGGAGTAAGCTTTCTCCCAGATTCGTCGGGTCAATCGAAGTGTTGCAGTAGGTCGGCGAAGTGGCTTATCAGCTGGCGCTACCACTACCGCTGCTGAGTCTTCATGATGTCTTCCATGTGTCTCAGCTTCAATGATATCTACATGATGATTCACACATCCTCGATTGGGCGAAGTTGGATATCGAGGTCGACGTGACGTTTGTAGAGAGCCCAGTGAGGATCGAGGATCGTAAGGAGAAAGTGCTTCGTGGATGAACCATTCCTTTGGTTCGTGTGTTGTGGAGTCATGGAGGGCTCTAGGAGAGTACTTGGGAATAGGAGATGCAGATGCACATCTAGTACCCAGAGCTGTTTTGAGTTTTGTTCTGTTTTTTTTTTATTATTTTTTATGTAACGCTTTACCTTGTTAAATGTGGAACGTGCGGTTTTCCTTATTCTATGGATGTGTGTGAAGAGTCCTGAATATGGTGAGGAGAGGACTCGATCCCTAATCGAGACACATTAAGGTGGATACGATTAAACCCATGCGGGTGAGTCAGTGCTGCCCAAAGAGGATAATATCTTGACATGGGGGAAGAAAATCCCTAATCCATATGACTGGAAACTTTTACCGTTGAATGTTGACTGGTTACATGAAGGAGAGGTGATCCTAGATGTCCATGAGGTTCACTCCTAAGAGGTATCTTTTTAGGAGGTTGTTCGGACCCCCCCCCCCCCTTTTCTTCTGGTTTGGTTTTGATTCTCAAGGGCGAGAATAGTTTGAGAGGAATCTGATGTAATGGCCTAGACCATCCTGGTCCAGTACCCTGTCAAAACATGGATCCACCAGTTATGGTGGCACCATGACGGTCGCACACTGGTGATGTTGGCATAGTGACGGTGGCACCGGTGACTGTGGCACTGTGAGGGTGGCACCGTGACGGTGATATCGTGAGGGTGGCACCGTGATGGTGGCGCTGTGAGGGTTGCATCGTGATAGTGGCACCGTGTCCCCGTTCTTTTCCAGTTCCAGACTTTTTTTTTGCTCCGACAACGTATCTTTTGATGTAAAAGCATTTTAATACCCCCCCCCCCCCCCCTTCAAAGCCATCTAAATCCCATAATTAATACCCAAAAATCCCCAGAAACCTCCCCAATGGGGGATATTAAATAACAACTTAATATCATCATGTGTAACTTCCCAACCACGTGGGAAACCATGATCTGACTTCTAGGGCATTCAAAATTCCATATCCTGTAACAATAAGATCTCATCTTTATATCTCCCATTAGAGATTCTTCCTTCTCCTCGTCAGCTGGATTTCTTTCTTCTCCCTCGTGCGCCTGTACTGGAGTCTTTCTGCTTGTCCTTGGAGTTCTAGACGTCCCTCCCCTGCAAGTTGCAATGACCCCTGTTCTTGGCGCATGGAGAAGAACTTCGATCATTGATCAATCAAGTAGGGATTTTCCTTCGTCTCTCCTTACTGTGTATCATGCTGGGTGGGTATGCTTTTTTTCTATAGGGATTGAAGAAACCAAACATAATAAAGATAATGAATGGACCTTTAAATAATGAAGGGGGGTTGTGATCGATGTTCTGTTGTATTTCCTTACCCAAGGAGTTTTCTTTTATGTTGTGAATTGTGAGGGCCTATGACCACTAAGAATCATGGTCGTTGGTGGTTTTTCTCTATGAACTAATGAACCTCCATGATCCTATGCTGATTAAATAACTGTAACATGGAATTAAGGTATCACATAAACTTGTTTGGTTTAAATGGATGTTCAATAAAACAAGAATCCCTGTGTGATCATCCCGGTTAACAAACAGAAAGAAGTAACTAATGAATTGTGTGCTTGAACCTTGAAGTTTCCCTTTTCTTTTTTGGTAGTGAGTGTGTTTTCCTACTAGACGCTATGAGGGAACGTGGGTGAGGAAGGGATCCTCTATTGTGGTACGATTGTTGGTTGTGATTCTGAAGCTCTGTGGTCGCTCTACTGTGACATGAACTCGGGTGGGATCCTCTTTTGTTGAGAAATAGTTGGTTCCTAGTTTTGGGGACATGGGGCTGTGTCTCGAGGGATTCTTGATTCCATTACTTCGAGGGATCTCACTTTGAGGGATCTCACTGATCCCTTTGTTGTTGTGACCTTGCAAGAGAACCGGGTATGAATACTTAAATTGCTATTGGGATGTTCCTTTCCCTAGCTTGCAGTTATGCCTGTTAGTTTCCCAGTAGTGTAGAATTCACCCAAATGGGATCACATGAACATGAAAAGAAGAATGGTTTAAATGGGGAATGGTTGTGGGGGTGATTTGTGACATGGCCGTGAGTTTTGAGCTTTTCTTTTATGAATGAATAGTAACGAGGGTGTTTGTTTTAGGTTTTGGAGCCCCTAGGTTGGGATGAGTTCCTGTTACATATACATATATTGTATTTCTTATGTTTCTTATTAGTGCCCCTCTCAAGTTGAGAACTCAGTGCTGAACACCCCATTTCCATGGGGGAGGGTGTTTTTACCAACACTCCTATGAGTGGCTGGTTATCAACTCTTTTTCTGGTCCCTTTCCTGGATATCCCAAGACTCTTCGGGCAGGCTATGATGGCCTAAAATCCATTATTAGCCCAAGAATCTTCAGGCATGGTATTTGTGGTGGTTGGCCTAGGTTTTTACAGGTAGGAGGTTTCCCAAGAATATTTGGGATGAGGCCCAGGTTTCATTAGGCGTGGTAGTGGTTATTGAGGCCCAGGTGTCTTTGGGAATGGCAGTGAAAGTTCTGGCCCAGGTGTCTTTGGGCGTGGCAGTGGTTGTGGTGGCCTAGGTGTTTGCGGGTAGGATGTGTGGATGTGGCCCAGGTGTGTGTGGGCAGGGTGTGGCAGTGGGACTGCGGTGAGAAAGGTGAGATTGGTTAAATGCGTAGGATGTCTTCAATAACCGGTGGGAAAGTGGAACGGGGTACCCAAATATCGATGTTCTATTACTATACATTACTTGACTTGTGTTATTTGGGGAGTGTGCCTTGGTGAGGTTTGGGTTGATAGCTTTTCCTTGTTTGGTGTTTAGTTATCTTCTTTTTCCACGGGGCATTAGAATGCCTCCCCACTTGTGCACGAGAGCTTTTGGTTTTCCCTACTGAGCATACTTGTATACTCACGCTACGTATATAAAACTGCTTTCAGGTTTCTAGGAGGACTTTAGGGATCGTGCGTGACCATACTAGCTTGGACCGTGGGGGCAGTGGCTGTTGTCGTATTCTTTTCTCTGTACATTAACTTTGGAGTTTTTGTGGCTTGTATCTTTTACTTTTGAACATGCATATGGGAATGGTTTACTTTTGTAAATAGTTTTACCTTCAGTTTTGGGTGTTGTGGGTTTTTATATCTTATCTCCCAATCTTATAAAATAAAAAGGGTAATGCCTTCCATTTTCATGTGTGATTTTATACCCTTGGTGCTAGTCGCCACTCTAGGACCTATTGAAGACGTGTCTCGGGGGTCATTATCTCTCCTTCAACTTAAATAAGGAATGGTCTAGAAATATGATGTCCCTCCCCTCCTTTTGGTGAATGTGGTTCGTGACATCTCAACCCTGTGACAAGGGATCCGATTCTTTTTTTTTCTTGTGGTGGTCAAGGCCATCAATAGTGGGATTGCCCAACATTTCAAATCAGTCATCGTGCACCAAGTGCTCCACTCCGGGTTCCTCCATAGATGAAGTTCTAGCTGAGGCAATAATAACAGGTTGCAACAGCTTTTGATTAGTAAAGAGTAGATGGGGAATGCAGAGGACAACCCCGTGACGCTCCCCATCCTTAAAGAGCTGAGTGCAGCCATGGTGTTGGTTGGCAGCAGGGTCATAGAGGTCGTGGAGGAGTTCGTGGTCAGGTTCATGCTCTATCATTGACAGCTTTAGACATGCCTGACATCTTTTGAGATACCATTTTCTTCTTTTATACCTTGGTGTATGCCTTTTTTGATTTAAGAGAAACACAATCCTTCATATCAGCTACCCTTTTCCTTGCTTTTGGACTTAAGGTAGAGAGGCTTCTAGTGCCCTTGGTGTTGACTATGCCAGTTGGAGGTCGAGTTGACTTGTTTGAATTATGTAGAAACTGTGAGCTAGTGTTGGGGTAGCACCGCTCTTGGAAAATTTCCTATTTTTAAAAATACAACCATATGATGTCATCCTCGGCATGGGTTGGTTGTATTGGGTGCAGGCTATCATGGATTTCTTCAAGAAGAAGGTCATTTTCTTTGGTGCGGATGGAGAGACAGTGGAGTTTTTTTGCGAGCGAGATCCTCAGATGGGTCATAGGCGTGTTCCATTCTAATCATCCATGATGGCTGAGATGATGATGAGTTCTTTAACAGTTCACTAGTTGGCGTTTCCTAGGGCTTTAGAATAGTACCCTGATGTCTTTCCAGAAGAGGTTGTAGCATTAACCTCTCAACGAGAGATCAAGTTTGGTATCGAGCTACAATCAGGAGAGTCTACTATCTATCTTTCTACATATAGGATGGCCCCTTTTGAGTTATGAGAGCTACAGATATAGCTTGATGGTCTGTTATAGTGTGGTTTTGTTTGGCCGATTGTGTCACCATGGGGTGCACAAATTTTGTTCGTGAAGAAAGCTGAAGGCAGTTTTCAGTTGTGTGACGATTATCATCACTTGAACAAAGTGACAATAAAAAATAACCACCCTCTTCCATGGATTGATGATTTATTCGATCAACTGAAGGGTGCATGTTTGTTCTTAAAGATCAACAAGCGGTCAGGATATTATCAGATGCGTTTGAAGGATGAGGATATCCTAAAGAATACTTTTTGTTGTCTTCATGGGCATTATGAGTCTGTTATAATGTCGTTAAGCATGACAAATGCTCTAGCTGTGTTCATGGTATTTATGAACATTGTGTTTTGTGAGTTCTTAGAATAGTTTTTTGTAGTTTTCATCGAAAACATCCTTGTGTACTCCACGTCTGAAGAAGATCATGCATATCATCTACACACCGTTTTGGGAGTTCTTTGATAACATTAGCTGTTTCGAAAGTTGTTGAAGTGTGAGTTTTGGGATCGAGAAGTCTTTTTCATAGGTCATGTTGTGTCCCAACATGGAGTATCTATGGATCCATTGAATATAGAATCAGTTGTGTCTTGGGAATCCCTCAAAACAGTGTCATAGGAGAGAAGTTTCCTTGGTCTCGTAGGCTACTATAGGAGGTTCGTAGCCAACCTATCACGAGTTGCGACTCCTATGACAGCTTTGACCAGGAAGGATCAGACATTTATATGTACTGATTAGTGTTAGGAATCTTTTGAGTATCTAAAGGAGATGTTAGTAAGTGCTCCAGTTCTTTTTCTTCCAGTAGAGGGAGTTCAGTTTGATGATTTCTGAAATGATTCACATCTGGGGTTAGGTTGTGTTCTGATGTAGCAAATATCAGATATTTCTTATGGGTCTCGTTATTTTCATCCCCATGAATGTAACTATGCCACCCATGATCTTGAGTTAACATCCGTGGTATTTTCATTAATGTCGTGGAGACATTGCCACATTGATGAGGGCTTTGTGGTTTTCACCTATCATAAGAGTTTGATGTATGTTTCTCCCAGTGTGACTTGAACTTACGAAAACGTCGGTTTATGAAGTTCTTACAGGAATACGACTTTGAAATATCATATACACTTGGTAAGGGGAATGTTGTAGCTGATGCGCTGAGTTGGAAGTCACGTAGTGATGTAGTGTGTGAATCTGGTGACATATAGGGAGTGATGGAAGAACTATCAGCATTACATCTTGATATGGGAGAAGTTGGGTGCAGAGGTTGTATTTTTCAAATAATGGTGCAGTCATATCTCGTGAAGAAAGTGGAAGATTCCCTGTTGGGAGATCCTAAGGTGGAGGTGTGGAGAGACCTAGCTGTTTGTGGTGAGGCCCCTAATGGTTGGTCAGAGGATGAACAACACCGATTGTTGTATCGCAAAAGGATTTTTGTTCCTTTGACGATGTGTGGGATGGTTCTCAGAGAGTTTAGCCCTTTGAATTTAGCGGTACATCATGGCGTGACATGATGTACCTAGGCTTGAGGAGCCAGTTTTGGTAGCCTCGGCTGAATCGTGCGGTTACGGATTTTGTGTCTAGGTGTTTGGCCTTCCATATGTTGAAGGCAGAACACTATGTTCCCGATGGTCTACTCCAACCATTAGATAATCCTTAGTTGAAGTGGGAGGACATCTCAATGGACATTGTTACTAGTTTATCTTGATCTCTAGGAGGACATGATGCTATCTGGGTGGTATTGGATCACTTAACAAAATCGGCCCACATTATATCAATCAAGGAGTCGAGCTCAGAGGAATTTTTGTCAAGGCAGTATCTAAAGGAGGTGGTGAGACTTCATGGAGTCCCAAGGAGAATCAGTTCTGATTGAGATCCTCACTTTACTTTTAGGGTGATGAGAGGTCTCTATCATGCTTTAGGTTCTCAGCTATGCTATAGCACTGATTTTCATCCTCAAACAGATGGTCAGATAGAACGAACCATACAGACACTTGAAGACATGTTACACTCTTGGGTTCTTGATTTTTGAGGCTCGGGGATGTGGCACATACCCTTGGTGGAGTTCTCTTACAATAATAGTTTTCACTCCACCATCATTATTTCGCCATTTGAATCCTTGTATGGATGACCTTTCCTTTCTCCATTGTGCTGGACTGGGGTCAGAGATTCAACAATTCTCGGTCTGGAACTAGTGCAGAATACAAAAGAGTTGGTTTAGGTGATTCGTGAGAAGTTAAAGATAGTACAAGATCGTCATAAATCATATGTTGATCAATGAAATAGACCCTTAGAGTTTAATTTTTGGGATCACATGTTTCTCAAGGTGACTAACCATTGTGGGAAGTGATGATTTGGTCATGGGAGTAAGCTTTTTCCCTGGTTTTTTGGGCCTTTCAAGGTATTATCTCGTGTTGGAGCTATGGAATATCGAGTAACACTTCCTCAACAGATGAGTCAGATACATGATGTTTTCCATGTATCAAATATCCTTCATTATCATTGTGATGAATCTCACATCATTGATTTGGGAGATATCGATGTTGATAATGATGCAACCTTTGAGGAGCAACCTATGGAGATCCAAGACTGCAAGCAGAAGGTGTTTCGTGAGCGTTCTATCTCCTTGGTTCGTGTCTTGTGGCAACACGGTTGCATGAAGGAGAGTACTTGGGAATGTGAGTCACAGTTACGCACTCAGTAACCATAGTTGATTGATGTTTAACTCCTTCAATGTAACGATGTCCCCTTGTGGTTAAACCTTTTGTGTTTATAATATGGTTTTCTTTTGTTGCTTCTTGTGGATTTCTCTCTTTTGAGAGGTATCTCGACTGGTGGCTATTAGGACCCGTTTATTTTTTCCCCTTTAGGTGGGTTTCGTATTCTCGAGGATGAGAATGTTTTGAAAGGCATCTGATTTAATGGCCCAAACCTCCCTGGTCTATTCCTTTGTGAAAATATGGTATTTGAGGTATTCTGGGAGTCAAGGTGACTTATCCCCAATACTTTTCCAAATTTACATTTTCGTTGAACAGTTCCAATGGTAGATAGTTGTGAACAATGCATCAGTAAACTTCTTTATATAGTGACATCGGTGACCATCGGTGAATAGTTATAACGGTAGACAGTTATGAATAGTGCAACTCTGACCTTTTCTTTCCTTTGACAAATTTTGAGTTCTATGAAGAGAGTTTCCAGAATGGTGAGGTTCCAATGGTGAGGATCATGAACAGTGTTTCCAGAATGGTGAGGCTTCAATGGTGAGGATCAAATAGAGATGTTTATAAGTAGTGTTTCCAGAATGGTGAGGTTCCAACCGTGAGGTTCATGAATAGTGCTTCCAGAACAGTGATGTTCCAACAGTGAGGTTCATGAACAGTGTTTCCAGAACTGTGAGGTTCATGAACAGTGTTTCCAAAATGGTGAGGTTCCAACAGTGAGGTTCATGAACAGTGTTTCCAAAATGGTATCGTTTCAACAGTGAGGTTCATGAACAGTATTTCTAGAATGGTGAGTTTCCAATGGTGAGGATTCAATGGTGAGGTTTATGAACAGTGTTTTTCCTTTTCCAAATATTATGTTCGTGAACAGTGTTTCCAGCTTCCTATAATTTCTCCCCTTTAACGTTTCCTTTGATGTAAAATGCATTTAAATCCTTGTTTTAAATACTCTATATCTGATTCAAAGGCCATAACTTCTCTATTAAATATTCCTAAGGCTTGGGATGTTTTTACATGGTCAAACCGAGTGGTTTAATGTAATCCCTTTTTAATGGGAAATCAAGCATATCAAAAATCGTCACTCTGTTAAAACATCAAAAGGGATAAGATATCATACTCCCGTGTTATTCCTCCTTGTTCTCTGATGTGCGATGCTCATACATTTCCTTCCTTCCTGTAGGAATCTAGAGGTCAAACTTTTCCTCGTGGATTGGTTTCCTCGATGTTGTTCTTCCTGCAAGTGAACCCCCTGTTTTGGTGCAACCAAGCAGTATCCATCAATCTTCAATGTAATGTATGATTTATCATCATTTTTTGGGATCATCTTCTAATGTTTCTCCTTTCCATATTATAGCATGTGATCACCATGCTTCTAATGGAGTTTTCTTGGGTTTTGGTTGGTGAGGTTGTACAGTGGCATCCTCAGGTGGATGCAGTTGTCGTGAGAGGAGGTGATCATGATCTGTTGTGTAGACTGTTCTCATATAAAGAACATCACAAACCATTTGAGGTAGGGGATTTGTTGCTTGTCACTTATTTTATGTGCAACTGTATTATTAGAATGTTTTATCTTACTATATCACAATGGAATTAACCTAAAAAATATTTGAACCAGATAAACAAATTGATATCGATCGTATTTTATTTCCTCTTGTTTTTCTAGATATTGTGATATCTATGCTTGTTTTTTTAGCATATCATTACTGATGGAAATTGTTATAGAACGTAAATCCAAAAGTAATCGATAATTGTTTGGATAAAGATAAAGAGTAATGTAAATCGATCTAGTTCTTGTTTTTGACATTTGATGTTAATCAAATTTGTGCAGTAAGCATGATTAATTTTTTGTGATAGCTTACTAATTAGGTTTCCCAAATTTGGAAGCTACGAATAGTAAATCGGTTAATCAAAGATGGATTAAAGAACTGGTGTTCTGATAAAAGATATTTTCTTGTAGGGTTATGAGTTACCATCTTGATTGTTTAAGGTCCAAGTTCCCAATTGATCTGATGTTTGTTTTCCTTCTGCTTGTTTTTTGATATGAGCCTAGATGGATGTGGTGACATGTGGGGCAAGTAGGATAATTAGTTGTGGCATCAGTTGACACATATAGAGGCGAGATGCATCCGTTTATGCATGTAGGTGTTGGGAAGGACACAAGGGATGATGGAATGGGATGGATGAGATTGTTGGATGCTTGTTGATTCTTATTGGTTGATTATCTTCTTTACTTTTCCCCACATCTCAAGGCAGACGGTCTTGGTTACCCTTCTTCTGAAATAGGTGATGATACGTGGGGTATGCCATGTGCTTTTCATGTTCAGCTTCTCAAGGGAGGATGGGACTACGCTCTGGCTATTGGCGGCAAAGACTCGACTCGTAGGTCATCTACTCACTCCATTGACCCCCCTTATGTTTAGTAGCATAGAATGTTTTTCTAGAATTCCTGGGAATATGGGAAAGTAATTCTATAATTAATAATTGAATAAATGATGTCAACCCATGGGGTCAGAGTTGCGGGAACAAAATGATGAGGATGTAATTTTTTTAAAGGAATAGTGGACTTTGGGTGTGATGCTAATGAAATGTAATATGATATTGTTGATCATTAATTACTTGTTTAATGAATTAATTAACATAAGGTGAAACTAATAAAATGGGAATAAAGTAATGTATTAATTCTATTAAAATGTTTCTGTGCTTATAGGATACCTAGTCTTAGAAGTGGCAGCCGGGAGTCCGAGAGATGTTAGCTGTAGTTGAATCTAAGACTAGGTTATGCCCATAGTGTGGTTGTGAGATATAGTGTATTCTATACATGTTGTGTTTCTATACTCTACTCCACCCTATCATTAAGGGAAACTGACACCTTGGGGATTCTGAGCCCTGGGGGGTGTTTTCCCCCAACATTCTAGTGGGAGGATGGATGTCTAACTACCCCCTTCGGCCCCGCTATCTTCTCTTGGTAGATACTTGTGATGGTAGTCACATTGGTTAGTTTTCACCATATATGTGTGCAGAGGGCTGTAATGGATTTTGGTTATTCACACTCATATATTTTGGATATAGTATATTATGGACTACTATATGTGTAATGTGTATAGGCACTAATGGCTTGAGGATCCTTACACGGTGTTTGGGCTGTAATGGAATGAGATATAATTCCCGATGTATGATACACATTATGCGAGTTTTGGTGGCTCCAAGAAACTTCCTGGTTACTTTGGTGTGTGGACATGGTGGTTTTGTTGCATGAGGTGCATATTTTAGTGCTTCTCCTAGGTTTCTATGGGCAAGGCATTTTGGAGAGAGATTCTTAGGATGTGCGATGTTAAGGAAAAGCGACAAAGCACTGGGGAAGTAGTAGAAGGGTACCATTGATATTATTTATTATATTATATACTCTTGTATGCATGGATTGTGAGGGTAGCCATGGTGAGGCTGGGAACATAGTATACCTTTTTAGGTGATGAGTCAGTTTCACTTGTTTTTCACTGTGCTTTAGAATATATTCTTTACTTTAGAACGATGGGATCTGGGAAGGATCATACTGAGTATACTATTATACTCACCCTACGTATATATAAAATATTTTTCAAGTCACTTGGAGTAGGTTAAAGATGAACCTAGTTTCTACTTGATTGGGGTTACAGGAGCTGTTTGGGCTTGTTGTTACTGTTGTCTTCCTTTCCTTTGGGTACTAGTAGTTTTTACCTTCAAGTTGTAGTTGTTTTTCATGACATTACATATATGAAAGTGGGGTTTTTTATATTTCAATTTTGATTTGGAGTTGGTTTGTTTCTATCTTATATCTCTATTATGCATGTGTTCTCTTAGAGGTTAATGCCTCCCATTTGTGTGTTATTATAACCTCTATGCTAGTCGCCAACCTGGGGCCTACTGGAGGCGGGACTTGTGGGGTCATTATATCCCTTCTTACATTCTCGGCCTAGGAGGGGTACAGTTTTTGGGGATTGGGTCATGAAAAATCAGTTGTGCTTTTTCACAAGGATCACAACAATGTGATTTTTTTGCATACTCAGTACCATTTAGGGAGGCTTGTTAGTGGAAATGACATTTTTACCCATCAGACCAGTAGTGATCATCGAACAAACATCTCCAATTTTTTTGGCAAGAGACTACATGTACTTATGGAGCATATGGGCATGACTTGTGGTACTTTTGTAGTAGTTTAGTACCGAATCATGGATGGGTACATAGGTAGGTGATGAATTGGGGTCACACATTGTATGTTCCCCACACACATTGTGTACTATTTTAAGAATCTTCTGCATCATGGTTCTTTTGGACATGGATTTTGGCTTGTGAGTAGCCTATGGTGACTGTTCTTCCATGTAGAATCTTATGGTTCCCTTCATACTGGATTTCAAGATACGATGCGACATGTTCTTGGTGTGATTACTATCTGGATAGATACCCGATGACTGTATTTTTCTTCCTCGATGCTTTCCATGAAGTACCATCTACTAGGGATTTCCAAAGCACTTTTGAGCTTCCCATCTAGATGGGATGGGCAGTGGTGTTTTCTTATGACACTTTCGGTTTAACCTCCATTGGCGAAGGGTGATGGCATTCACTATTCTCTATCTTCTTATCATACCCTCCGATGGGGATGGGTAGCGAGGTTGACTGATGAATCTTAAAGACATTCTATCCAATGGGGGTGGGATTTGAGGTTTTTCGTTTACTCTTCCAATTATACTGTCAAGTGTATTACCCTTCGACAGGGCTGATTAGTGGAGTTTGATGATAAAAGTACCGAGCATACCCTTTAGTGGGGCTGAGAAGTGGGTCATCAACTTCCAGACAAAATATCTCGTCTATACAGATCAGTGATAACACATGTTTTAAAATACCATTGATTTCACTTGAAAGAGGGATGCTTTACCCACCAAGACAGATCCTTGTGAAGTGACATAAAACAATGATGGTGAAACAGTGTTCCCAAAGAGGATAGTATCATGTTTAGGTGATTTTGTCCCTTTGACTTGCAGTTTAGAGAAGACATGTGAAATGTTTGGCCTTGATGGTGGATATTTATAAAACATTTTCTTGACTCTTTTCCTAGGCAATATTGTGACATCGATATCCCTTTACTCTATCATTTGGTTTTCGTTGACTAATCATATATATGTATCTTATTTTCTGTACCAACTCCTTCGATTTTTTTACTCTCCTTCAAGGGGAGTCGATTATGTGCGGGGAATTCCACATGCTTTCCATGTCTATATTCTCATGGTTAGATGCATCTACTATCTTACTATAGTTAGAGACGACTCAATGAGATGTTCATATTCCCACTGTTTCATGATTCTTTTGTTTTGGATGAGTTTACTTCACTATCTTGTTAGGTTCAGTTGCATTCTTTTATTGTACCTTACTATGCCTACTGCTTCCCTCTTGAGTACATCTTTTGCAACTCCCTGGAGCCTTTGGGGAATTCAACTGGTTATTTTTATTATACCCCAATCTTGATCATTGATCGCACTTTGTGTTCCCTTGCAGATGATGAACAAGTTGATCATGACATCAGAGGAGCTTAGGGTTATGAGGTTCTTGGACTACGTGTACTGGTCGTGACATGTGATTTAGGAGAGAATTCCTAAAAATTCATTTACTTTTCCACATGTTGCTGGGCTGTGGAACTTTTCTAGTTTGGCATTTATTTTTACCATTTTTCCTTTTAGTTTAGTTCTTAGTGCTTGTTCTATTTATAGGTCAATGAATGTTTGGTTTGCTTTTTATAGTAGTTTTGTATCATTTTTTTCTTTCACCAATACACTTTTTCATTGAGTGGTTTGTCTGTGTATATGTTCTTAGGCGAAGGCCTCAACAGGTTTTTTGAGCCTTCTGTGCTCGTCCCCACCCCTACCCTATAGAGCCTTGCTTGGGATAGTTGTAGTTCAAGCCTTAGTAAGGGTCAGGTCATGTCATTAGAAAAAACTCATACATAAAAAACTCATATCAACATCGAATCATAATTCATATAAGTAAATTTTTAACATTTAACAAATATTTTCTTATATAACAATAGGTCATCAACATCATATTTGTGATATCCTTTATAGAGATAAATCATTCAAAATCATACATTAAAACAAAAAAAAATAAATCCAAATAAGGGTGAGATCAAATTATTAGTAATGGTAAACATAATAATTAATAATAAAATTTCATCAATGAGAATAATAGTATATAAGGGAAAGAAGGATTAATAAAAGTGTATGAGGGAATAATTAAATTATTGATACAAATCACCAACTAGACTATAAAATATAAAAACAATGTAAATGCAAGATTAATCAGAATCAATAATCATGAGTCACGTGTTATTAATCTCAATCATTAGAAACATTATTAACATATACAAAGCACAAATAAATACATAAAGGGACCTTATTACATTATTATAATTTTCTAACTTATATATAGAATAACCAGATGTCCTTCTTCCATACATGTCAATATTATAAATGTAATATTCATATGGATGACTTCCATACTCAATTCATTGGAGGGATATCATGGAACCACCCATTGTTGGTCTATCATGGAACCCCTTGTAATTGGCTTATAACATTACCACCCATCAAATGTCCATGTACCGTTAATAAATATTATTACATGATTAAACTAAGGAGATGAAATTGTTTACATAACAATCACTTCAAAACAAGATTGACCCATGGAAAAGAAACGTGTTAAATAACAATACCATTGAAAGAATATTAACCAATGGAATGAAATGGGAAAAATAAAATAAAAATGAAATAAACACAATCGATCAATAGAATGAAATATGTTAGTATCAATAAAAAAATAGTGGAGTATAAGTAACAAAAAATGGATTTTGATGTTGAGGAATAGAAATACCATTAAAATATCATTAAAACATTCTTGAGTAAAATATACTTTAAATATTGAAAAACATTTTAAAATCATATTCCTTAAAAATAATATTTTAATGAAAATTTCATTATAAAATAATCTTTTAAACATGTAAAGGAATCGTTTATGAAATGAAGATGGCTAAATTAGTACATGTCCTATGAGGTAAAAATAAAATTCCTTTTTTCATGGTAAAAAGGTTAGAAAATTCCATGTTTGAAAAAACGAAATAATCTTCCATTGAAATAATTGGTAAAAGAAATAAAGGGTACAATTTTTATTTAATTATTCATTTTGGAATGGTTTAAAAATATGTTTTTAAAACTATGATAGAAAATATATTTTTTCAAGAAATTAGGTTCTCTAACTAAAGAGATAATTATATAGGGTATTTCTAAAAACGTTTTATAAAATAGTTTAAGTACCAAAGACTGTTAAAATATTTCTAATACTTGGAAAAGTTCAATAATAACTAGAGTAGTGGAAAATTAAAGGCTTTGATGAAAATGTTAATAAAATTCCCTCCAATGTAATTAAAATATCATAGTAATTTTTCTTGAGGAAAATAATCAATAGACTTTCCAAACTGTACCATACCACTTTGAGACATTTGAAACATTTACCCGATGAATGAAATTAAAATAAATGAAACATATAATATCATTACTGTAATGAAATACATTATATAAGAATTCAATATATAAGTATATACACCTCATAAAATAAGATAGGTGTATAACATATCAAATGTCTCGTGGAATGAAAATTGTGAAAAAATTCCATTACCACTTCGGAAACATCATAACTATAAACCCCTGGAAAGAATAATAAGATAATTATACATTAAGATAAATTAATTCATAAATTATATTTAAAAAATTGTAGTAGATTCACCAATCAAAATATGTAAGTGGTAAATGTAACATTTATTACATAGATGTAAAAAGTGAGTTCAATATCCCTTATCTCTACTCTAATTTATCCTTATTGTTCTCTATATTCATGAATGATAAACTTATTTTAATTATCTACATTCTTCATAAACTTTTACAATAATATTATAAATTTTATATTTCTTATAAAATATTTATATATAATTACTTAATCAATTGTTTTTAAGTCGTCTGTTTTGACTATATTCATCTTATGTATCAAAAATGACTTCAATAGGTTGACTATGGTCAATGATGTATTTACATAAAAATATCCAAATTGATAATGATGAAATTATTATCATATTTATAAATTTATAATAAAAATAAATATAATCATGAATGATGGTTATGAAAAATTTTCCAATGTTACAATCATGGAGATGGTAGGTCTTATGTACACTTGAGTTGTGTTTCCATTTTTCAATTATCACTATTGAAAGAGGGTAAGTGAAGTTTTATATTTAAATAATGATTATTAAATCATAATTAAATTTTAATTTACTCATGTATTCTTCTATATATAATTCGGGTGATGTAAAATGAATCACATCATGTTAAGTAGGTGATAGTACACACATCCACAAATGATGTTCTCACTTTTTCTATGTTGATAGGGTAATAAACAAAATGTTATATTATATATACATAAATGAAATTATGTAATTAGTATCATATAAATTTAATGTATTGAACTTATTTTTTTTAAACCAATCCTCAATACATTCTATGTAATGTGTAAAAATATCACATCACATTGAGTGAGAGGTCATCCATACTTGGACAAATGATGTTATCATATTTACAGAAAAGGAATAGTATAACGTTAAATGTTATAAATTAGTTTAAGAATCATAAAGGGATAATAATTATCATATATATCACATATAAATGTTTTTTTCATCATAGTTACCACCATGAAGGTTTGTAATGGAAGAACGGACAATCATTGTTTTGTGTGGCGGTAGTTCACCGTACACATAAACGATATGTTCATTACCCATCATATGGATGTCTGTGTAAGTAAAGGTTAAAAAATTGATAAAAAAATATAAGTATATATTGGATAATAATTATATTATTAAATATTGGAATAATAAGATATTAAGGTTTGGAGAAATAAATAAAACATACATTGATGTTAAATAATGTTACCTTTTTTTGGTAACTCCTTTTAGATTTCACCAAAGGACATATGGGTTAAATTTATTAAAATTGTAAGGATTTTTTGGTTGTGGGAAATATGTTTTCAGACTATTATAGAAGAGTTGGGAGAATATGAAGTGGATAGAGATGTGTGTGGTAGGGGAAGAGTGAATTCTTTTTTATAGTTGAGTGGGAGTGGATTTATTATAATTACCAGAAGGTAAAAATATTTGGAGTTCTCCCATACCACATGAGATTAAAAAATGAAAAATAATGAATTTATTGAAATTATCGTTGAGCTAAATATCCACCATAGAAAAAGCCATGAATTTTTATTGTAACATCCCAGTTAAAGAAATAATATTACTTTCTAAGGTTTATCAATATTTGTGAATAAATGTTAATATTACTTTAAAGGGAATGCTATGCTCGATGGCGTACCCAATACACAACAACAAGTTTCTTTGAAATCTTACGCCTAGCCATTGTAATGGAGGGAATGAACAAAAATAACTACAAAATGATTACATAGGTTTGTTAAATATTTTTACATTTATCCAATAAATGTTATAGGCTTAAAATCTAAATGAATCCAATTTTAAGAATAAATACTCTAATATTTTTAAAAGATTGTTTTACCACCTTTTGATGGTGAACCTTTTTTTAAATCCATATTTTGAAAATTTAATAAGCTCTATTTGTCAAAATAAACATATTCTTTATTATTGGGGCATTTAAATTTAAAATAGATAAATTTTTGGTATTTTTCTGATAATGTTCATTTTTTTAATGAATAGTGAAAAATATTGCATTTTACATCAAAATTGCTTTTTCATCTAATTTAATTATATGGTTAGATTATATTTTTAATTGGTTGTAAAGTGTAATTTTAATATATTTTTGTCATTTAATCTGATGGTGGTCATTAGGATTAATTTTACTTTGGAATTGGGCATAAACTAATGCCAAATTTTTCATAGATATTGTTTAAAAAAACCCTCTATTTGTTTTGACAACGGGAATTATTTTTAAATTAATTATTTCAATTTCTGTGTTTGGAATATTGTACAATATATTAAATATTTGGAATCAGAAGGTCCAAATTATGTAATTAAGACTCTTTTGTTTTTGGAAATTATGAATAGTAACGACGGTAATTATCTTTAATTAACTTGATTAATTAGTAATCGGGTAGTTAAGGATAATAAAATAATATCATAATAATAAAAAATTAACCCAACATGTGTCCTAATAAAACTATTTGTGTCATGGACTACCATGGGATGCCTTGTTCCAAACTTGGGGACCCCATGGAATAACTTTTGTGTGATAATGACTTTTTATCTTTTTATTTTTTTATTTTTTTCATGAATGTTAAATATAACAAAGAATGTATCACCTGAGTAAATCTTTTTTAATTTTGTCTACATAAATGATATATTGGACTATAAATATTCATTTAAAATATAAAAATGTTTCCTACATCATATTATTTGTTTTTTAATTTTTAGACATTAAATAAATAATATTATTTATGACATCATGATGATGCAACGATTACCTCATTAATATAGAATTTAAATAAAATGAAAATATAATGATAAAACTATAACTTACACTTGTTAAAGACATATAGGATGAGTTTATTTCGAACCATTACTACCTTATCCTCTAAATATATCAATGTGGGACCTTTAAAATCCAAAACTCATTTGAAAATAAAGTAACATTTTATACCTTTCCAAGAGTGCCCCTCCTCTCCTCTTATAAAAGGCCCCCACCTCTACCACCTTACCCACACCTCTAAAGCCTTTGGCTCGGCCAAAACCTGCTCATTTTGTCTCTCCACATCCATATATTACTCTTGGAAGCCTCACTTTGGGATGAATTCTTCCCAAGTAAGACTTTGATCTCAAATCAAAGAGAGTTACCCGATTTTTAGGTAATGTCTTCACTTGTGTTCTTTTGTTTTATTTTGCTTCTCCAACCCCCTAAACTCTTTTTATTAATTTATTTTGTTACAAATACAGTATCTTCAATATACTAGGATGTTGTTATAAGAAGGATTTGATCTAAACTTACACACACCTACATATAATGGTTAAAGAACATACTGTTTCTGTGGATGGTGAATTTCTGCCTCACGAAACGATGATTGTTCAATATTCTTTTAACACATTCAAAGATGGGCATTAGAATGTCACGATATTTATATATGATATATTATATGTTTATGTTTTACTTAATCTTCTGTATTTGTCATTTATGGAATACCTTTATGGTTTCCATTATTGTTAAACGCGATATCTTCATTTTAGGAAGTGCGGACTACCGCCCCCTCAAAGTGATTTGACTGATTAATACCATATGTGGTACATATAAAGGATATATTTAATGATATTATATATGATACCATACTGGAATTATAATACTATTATGTATCATTATGTTTTAATTCCATTAAATAAGAAATAGATATGGAAGTAGCGTTCATGCGTATGTACGGCTTACCGTCTCCATGAACGGTGCATTTCATTTCATACCACTAAATGTTATGTAATATTATAAATGCATGTATATAATGGATATATATGATATATATGATATATACATATTGAATATAATTCTGGATATAATATATTTTTTTCCACATGATCAACTTGTAATTATAAAGAGTTTATTTTTGACTCAAGTAGAAATGATCTACAAAACAACCATTATTAACATAAATAGTAACATAGTGTTCATAGCATGGTAATTAGTGATATAAAAGGAATAATTAACTTGAAAAAGGTTCTTAATCAAGTAGAAATTAACTCATGTTTATTATCCAGGAGGTTAAAGAACGATCGAGTCAAGTCGGTCCCAAGGTAAGGGGTCCTACCTCTCTATTTTTTTAAGTACTCTCTTTTATGTCATTTCTTTTATGCTCATATTTATTATGTTTGGGGATGTTATTTTATATTCCTCATTCGGTAATTTTTATGTTTATATTATGAGTTACCCTATTTGATCTCATAAATCCATTTTTGGATGTTTTAATTGGCACTGTTAGGCTGCCGAAATTTCATAAGGGGTTTTAATATCACTTTGTGTTTTCATGAGATTCATGCTACATTTGGAAATATTTACTTTTGAGTGGTGTATTTAATGTCCATTATTCTAAAATTTGTGTAACATACTTTTTTTATGAGTATTTAAATCAATTTGGTATAGTCCTTCTTTCATGGGGTGTACGTTGTGAATGTTACCCAAATCTGTAAGGGAACCTTTCACCCTCCTCTTTTTAAAAGACTTCTTTTGTTATGTCTTATAATTTTAATCTTATTATGTGGGGATATGTTCTTATATATCCTTATTGCCGTAAATTTTATGTCCAAGTGATGATATACCCTTTACCTCTCTCATCAACTCTTTTTCTAAAATTTGATGTGACGCCGTTAGGCTGTCAATGGAACTTCATAACCCAATTTCGATTTCTTTGGGTTCAATATGTAGTTATTGAATATGTTATCCTTTGAATATATGTTAATGAACATTGATTAATTTACACTTAATATTAACTTATATCGGGTGTATTTATATTTTCCACACATAATTTTGAGATTGATTTAACCTTAATTTAAGTATACCTTCTTTATAATGGATTTCATCTCATTTTACATTTCTACTGAGACTTCATTGTTGTTATGCACCAGTTCAATCTTATATGGTGTATATATTGTCCTTTGTAATATTATATCATGAATCCCTTTATTCTCATGATATTATAATGTTTTGATTAAATGTTATTCCTCAATTGTTGTATTCAAGTGTCTCTCATTTTGTTAAAAACCCTTTAACTAAAATATCATTTTAAATGTTTTAATGATTTATTCTTATAAATATTTCTCATTAATATCCATGTTTTCAAAATGGTTTTAAGGATTTATTTATATGGATATTAATGGTTTAAAATGTTAAAAGATTCAATGTGTTATGGGACACTTTGATTTAAAAATATCTTTATTAAATGTTTTAAATGGTTTTGAAAATGGTTTTTTGAATGGATTTATTATTTCAATATCTTAAAATGTTATATTCTTTTTCAAATGTGGGAATGTTATCTTTCCTTTATGCTTTATTTATGTGCTATGATTATGTTATGGTTCTTGGGCATTTCTATGAAGACGGGTGGTTTCGTGATAAACAATGGGCGGGTGAGCCCGATATAGCTCTAAAATGCATTGGGTAATGTGAAGGAGTTAAACGTTAAGGTTTTTCCGAAGAGATTTAAGGAATATACTGTGATGGGTATTACAAACGTAACCAAGAGGGTTACTCCCTATGTAATAATGTTATGAATGCCTCAATTTACCTTTATGTCTTATGATTTCTATGATCTTATGAGGTATGCTAAAGTGCTTATGTTTTATGGGTAAAGTATGATTTCAGTCTTATGTATATATGTACTCATGTTTCCTTTCCATACTTTTTATAACCCTTACTGAGCTTTTTATACCCATCCCAAGTTTTTTGAAATGTTTTTCACAGGTCAAGGGAATGGTACATGATATAATGATAATGTCAAGGTAGTGTCAAGAAAGAATCCATGTTTTATTTTAAATACTTTTCCGTTGATGGGAAAAATCAATACTATCTTTTATTTAAACACTTTGTTTAAATATGGAATGTAATGCATGTTTTAGGATATAATTCTCTAAAACTCTAAACCTGAAAGGATCCTCAATGTGTAATCTTGTAATAACTCAAGATTATGTAAGGTTTAAGGCTGGGGCCTTATAGTTGGTATCAGAGATCAGTTTAGCTAACTTCAGAGGTTAGAGTGTTGTTTAAGAAAAATTGACAAGTTGTGTATAACCACAATGGTCAGTATATTAGATGAAGTCATTGTTTTTTTTTTGAAAGTTATAATGAGTTTGAGATAAATTGGATAAGTATATCTTGGTGTTTATCTTCTTCTTTATTATTTGATCATTTTACTGATATACTCACACTGACCTTTTTGGTTTTAGTAAATGGATGAATCTAGGAGGTACCAAAGTAACAATGGATTTGAAGAAAACTGTGAAAGTTTTATGAAAGAACAACTGAATGATATGGGAGATGAAATGAGAACTCTTGTGGTTATCCTCAACCAACTATCTGGAGTCATGATTGACCACCTAAACCTTAGTGATTTTTATAAGGCATCGTAAATGCAAGAAACAAATCCCTATGAATGTTCAGGTAATAATCATAAAGGTAAGTATGTTCAAAAACCTATGTGTCAAATATGTGGAAAGAAACACATAGAATTTTTTTAAAAGAACAGAAAGATGCTATAGATGTGGAAATGAAGGTCATAAAGCAAGAACCTGCCATGGAAAAAGGAAGCATCTAGTTGACTTTAGGAAAGGGAATGAAGTTCATTATGAAGGATCAATTGAATTTTTTAAATGTGGTGTGCATGGTTATTATGCAAACACATTTCCTACGATGATGTTTTGAGAATGGGGTCACCATGATCGTACAAATATTCATTTACCAATACTTAATGCCATTCTGATTGAGGATGAAGAAACTGACAATGAAGAATGAAAGGTCTGGATTATTTCTTAACATATGTTTTCCTATTATTGGAATCTTAGGATATGATTCATGATTTTGTTTGTAGGAAAGAAGTATTTCAGAATAAGTTGAAAAGGATGGCTAATGGATCATGAAGAATGTTTAATGAGTAAGAAGTCATCATATAAAGGATTAAAGAGTTATGGTAGATTTTAGGATGGTGAAATTATTAGATGTATTAAGTATCTTTTGATGATGGGGTTACATTAGAATAATTTTATTAGTAACCCTGATGTTTGATATATGAAAATTTTATTCAAGGAAAAATTATCCTTTCTTTTGTGGATATAGTTATAAAGAACCATTTTGGTTTATATGATCCTTGAATTTGAGGCAATTACTAGTTAATACATTTTGGGCTGCAAAATGGAAGTTATTAGATAAGATTTGTGGTTAAAATATGTTATGGTAATTTTTTGGATTATGTTATCTCTTTTTGGGGGGATGTTTTAAGAATTATATAGTTTTGGAAAAAAACAACACGCAGACCATGTGACAACCCGTCGCGTCGGACGAAGCTACGAGAATCGAACCCACAACCAAAGAACAAATGGTATTTATCGCCTACCACTGGACTACATGAAGTCGCTGGTTAGTTTGAATGATTCTTTTTAGTTAGATGATTTTATGAATTAAGAGTAAGTTTATTTTTGGTTATCAATGGAAATGATTATCCAATCATAGAGGATATGTGATTAGGTTAATTACTTTTTAGTACGAGACTGTAAGAGTAACCGATGTTATTTTGGAGAAAAATGTTAAAATTTATCTTAGGAGACTATGTGATTAAATCCTTTAGAGATTTGGGTTTCAATCATAGTTTGGTTTACTTTGTAGAATTTTATGGATAGATGTTTATTGAATGGTCTTTGTTGAACTTTGGGGTTTTGTTTGAAAATTTTTGGATTTTGGGAGTAGCTTTTATTTTTTTAAAAAAAATATTCTTTTTGGGTATTATCTGATCTCGTACTAAACTTTTTGGTTTAGTTTTGGTTGAGATCTAAAGACATGGGAAATATATAGTTCTATTTTGTGGATTAAATGATTCTCAAGAATTTTATTATATTACTCATAATGCGAACAAGTCTTCTTAAATACTCGTCTTTTGGAGAAAATATTAGTTCGTGTAAGAAATCTAGTAAAATATGAAAGTAAACATGACAAGTAAGTATGTTTCCTTATGATTTAGTTAAGCTCAAAAATAAATTCCTCAAGGAAATTTAACTTAAAACAAAAATGTAATCTGTTAACTTTTCATTCTGTGGAATCGAATACCGTTTAACCCATCACAAGTTTGTGATTTTCTTGTGGTTAACATTTCCTAGACATGTTTACTATCACTCTCCATCAGAACATGACCCTTTTTTTTCTCCTACATGTCCATATTTTCTTTCTTGGAATCCTAGTATGTGTTAAATAAGGTGACCTTTGTACTTCTCTCCCTTTCTTTTAAAGTGATAGTTTTACTAACTCTTGTTCTGATGTTGGACTTTCAATGAAGATTCCAAGCCCAATTTTGAAATTGTGAGGACACAATTCCAAAAAGGGGGAAAGGATGTAACATCCCAGGTAAATAAATAATATTACATTCTAAGGTTTATCAATATTTGTGAATAAATGTTAATATTACTTTAAAGGGAATGCTATGCTCGATGGCATACGCAATACGCAACAACGTGTTTCTTTGAAATCTTACGCCTAGTCGTTGTAATGGAGGGAATGAACAGAAATAACTACAAAATGATTACATATTTTTGTTAAATATTTTTACTTTTATCCAATAAATGTTAGAGGCTTAAAATCCAAATGAATCCAATTTTAAGAATAAATACTCTAATATTTTTAAAAGATTGGTTTACCGCCTTTTGATGGCGATTTTTTTTAATATAACATTTGACAATTTTATAATCTCTATTTGTCAAAATAAACATATTATTTATTATTGGGACATTTAAATTTACATAAGATAAATTTTTGGTATTTTTCTGACAATGTTCATTTTTAATGAATAGTGAAAAATACTGCATTTTACATCAAAACTGCTTTTTCATCTAATTTAATTATATGGTTTGATTAACTTTTTAATTGGTATTAAAGTGTAATTTGAATATATTTTTATCATTTAATATGATGGTGGTCATTAGGATTAATTTCACTTTGTAATTGGGCATAAACTAATGCCAAACTTTTCATAGATATTGTTTCAAAAAAAATCCCGCTATTTGTTTTGACAAAGAGAATTATTTTTAAATTAATTATTGCAATTTATGTGTTAGGAATTTGGTAAAATGGATTACATATTTGGAATCAGAAGGTCCAAATTATGTAATCAAGACTCTTGTTTTTGGAGATTATGAATAGTAATGACGATAATTATCTTTAATTAACTTGATTAATTAGTAATCTGGTAGTTAAGGATAATAAAATAATATCATAATAATATCAAATGACCCCAAAATGTGTCCTAATACTAATGGTTGTGTAATGGATGACAATTGGATGCCTTTTTCCAAACATGGGGACCCCATGGAATCACTTTTATGTGATAATGACTTTTTATCTTTTTATTTTTTTTATTTTTCTAAAGAAAGTTAAATATAACAAAGCATGTATAACCTGAGTAATTTTTTTTTAATTTTATATAAATAAATTATCTATTGGACTATAAATAGTAATTGTAAAGATAAAATGATATCCTAAATCATAGTATTTTTTTGTAATTTTTAGACATTAAATATATTAAATTATTTATGACATCATGATGATGCAGCGATTAGCTCATTAATAAAGGATTTAAATAAAAATAAAAAGATAATGTTAAAACTATAACTTATACTTGTCAAATACCTATTGGATGAGTATATTTCGAACCCTTACCACCTTATCCTTGATATAAATCAATGTGGGACCTTTAAAATCTTAAAATCATTTGAAAATAAAGTAACATTTTATAACTTTCCAAGAGTGCCCCTCCTCTCCTCTTATAAAAGGCCCCAACCTCTACAACCTTAACCACTACTCTCAAGCCTTCTGCTCAGCCAAACCCTTCTCAATTTTTCTCTACACATTTCTCTCTTACTTCTATAAGCCTCCCTTTGGGCAGAAGTCTTCCCAAGGAAGACTTTGAGCTCAAATCAAAGAGAGTTACCCGATTTTAAGGTAATGTCTTCACTTGTGTTCTTTTGTTTTATTTTGCTTCTCCAACCCCCTAAAATATTTTTTTTCATGTATTTTTTAACCACTAGAGTATATTAAATATACTAGGATGTTTTTATAAGATGGATTCGAGCTACACTTACAGACACCTACATCTAATGGTTAAAGAACATACTCTTTCTGTGGATGGTGAATTTCTGCCTCACGAAACGATGATTGTTCAATATTCTTTTAACACCTTCAAAGGTGGCCATTAAGATGTAACTATATTTATATATGATATATAATATGTTTATGTTTTATTTAAGCTTATGTATTTTTCATTTATGGCATACCTTTATGGTTTCCATTATGGATAAATATGATATCTTCATTTTAAGAAGTGCGGACTACCACCCCCCTCAAAGTGATTTGATTCGTTAATAACATATGTGGTATGTATAAAGTATATATTTAATGATATTATATATGATAACATACTGGAATTATAATACTATTATGTATCATTATGATTTAATTCCATTAAATAAGAAATAGAAATGGAAGTAGCGTTCATGCGTACGTACAGCTTACCGTCTCCATGAACGGTGCATTTCATTTCTTACCTCTAAATGTTATGTAATATTATAAATTCATATATATAATGGATATATATGATATATATGATATCTAAATAATGAATATAATTCTGGATACAATATATATTTTACCTCATGAACAACTTGTAATTATAAAGAGTTTATTTTTGACTCAAGTAGCAATGATCTACAAAATGACCATTATTAACAGAAATAATTACATAGTGTTAATAGCATGGTAATAAGTGATATAAAAGAAATAATGAACTTGAAAAATGTTCTTAAGAAAGTAGAAATTAACTCAAGTTTATTATTCATGAGGTTAAATAATGATCGAGTCAAGTCAGACCTGAGGTAAGGGATCCTACGTCTCTCTTCCTTTTTAAGTACTCTCTTTTATGTCATTTCTTTTAAGCTAGTGTTTCTTATGTTTGGGTATGTTATTTTATATTCTTCATTCTGTAAATATTATGTTAATATTATGAGAGACCCTATTTTATCTCATAAATCCATTTTTGGAAGTTTTAATTGGTGCCGTTAGGCTGCCGAAATTTCGTAAGGGGCTTTTTATCTCACTTTGTGTTTTCATGAGATTCATGCTACATTTGCCAATATTTCCTTTTGATTGGTGTATGTATTTTCCATTATTCTACAATTTGTGTAACATAATTTCATTTATGAGTATTTATATCAATGTTGTATAGTCCTTCTTTCACGGGGTGTACGTTTCAAAAGTTACCCAAACCGGTAAGGGAACCTTTCACCCTCCTCTTTTTAAAAGACTTCTTTTGTTATGTATTTTAATTTTCATCTTGTTATGTGAGGATATGTTCTTATATATCCTCATTTCCGTAAATTTTATGTCCAAGTGATAAGATACCCTTTATCTCTCCCATCAACTCTTTTTCTAATATTTGATGTGACACCGTTAGGCTCTCAAGGGAACTTCTTAACCCAATTTCGATTTCTTTGGGTTCAAAATGTAGTTATTGGATATGTCATCCTTTGAATATGTGTGAATGACCTTTGATTATTTTACAATTAATACCCACTTATATTGTGTGTATTTATATTTGCCACACATAATTATGAGATTGATTTATCCTTAATTTAAGGATACCTTCTTTATAATGGATTTCATCTCATTTTACATTTCTACTGAGGCTTCATTGTTGTTATGCACCAGTTCATTCTTATATGGTGTATATATTGTCCTTTGGAATATTATATCATGAATCCATTTATTCTCATGATATTATAAAGTTTTTATTAAATGTTATTCCTCAATTATTGTATTCAAGTGTCTCTCATTTTGTTAAAAACACTTTAACTAAAATATCTTTTTAATTGTTTTAATGATTTATTCTTATAAATATTTCTCATTAATATCCATGTTTTCAAAATGGTTATAAGGATATTTATATGGATATTAATGGTTTAAAATGTTAAAATCTTCAATGTGGTATGGGACACTTTGATTTAAAAATCCCTTTATTAAATGTTTTAAATGGTTTTGAAAATGTTTTTTAGAATGGATTCATTATTTCTATATCTTAAAATGTTATATTGTTATTGAAATGTAGGAATGTCATCTTTCCTTTATGCTTAAGTTATGTGCTGTGATTATGTTTTGGTTCTTGAGCATTGTTATGAATACGGGTGGTTTCGTGATAAACTAAGGGCGGGTGAGCCCGATATAGCTCTCCAATGCATTGGGTAATGCGAAGGAGTTAAACATTAAGGTTTCTCCGAAGAGATTTAGGGAATATACTATGAAGGGTATTCCAAACATAACCAAGAGGGTTGCTCCCTACATAATAATGTTATGAATGCCTCAAGTTACCTTTATGTATTATGATTTCTATGATTTTATGAGGTATATTAAAGTGCTTATGTTTTATGGGTAAATTATGATTTCATTCTTATGTATATATGTACTCATGTTTCCTTTCCATACTTTTTATAACCCTTAATGTGATTTTTATGCTCATCCCAAGTTTTTGAAATGTTTTTCACAGGTCAAGGGAATGGTACATGATATGATGATAGTGTCAAAGAAGTGTCAAGAAAGAATCCATGTTTTATTTTAAATATGTTTCTGTTGATGGGAAAAATGAATACTATCTTTTATGTATACACTTTATTTAAATGTGGAATGTAATGCAAGTTTTATGATCTAATTATCTAAAACTCTAAACCTGAAAAGATCCTAAATGTTTAATCTTTTAATAACTCAAGATTATGTAAGGTTTAAGGCTGGGGCCTTATATTGATAATTTCTTTTCTTAACTACTACGCTTCCAAAATGTTATCATTTTGGTTTTTATTTAAGTAATTATATTTTTAACCAGAATAATTTAACCATTAAGACTAAATTAAAATTATATCCACTAAAATTTAAATATTATTTATGGTTTAAAATATTTTATCTCATGGGTTTTAGAAATTATTTTTAATACAAATGCATGTAACGCTCCAAAACACGACTTTAACTCAGACCGTACGAACGATGTGTTTACGATCTATGGGTAAATTTATAAATTATAAGGGATATATTGGTATAATAATAGGCCATATATGATATCTATTGACACTTAAAAATCACTTGGAAGAATCTATTATTTTTATGATTTTAATTAATTTAATAAAATATCATTTATTATAAAATAAAATTAATGTGAATTGATACATTATTTATTTAATTTCAATATAAAAAAATTATTTAATTCATATTAATTGATTTAAAATATAATTATCATGATATATTAATCAATAATTATAATTAAGGACAATAATTCAATCAATTTACATTGCGATTAATATTTATAGTATCAATTATTTTTATTAACTAAACAATCATTATTTTGGCGTTTTTGATGTAATTAATGTTACTAATTCATCTCAAAATAATAATAATATATCATTATGTAAAAAATTACTCATATATTTTTTAAAAGAATATATTTAACCAAAGATATATTATTATTCAATATCTTAATGCTTTATAAAAGTTAATGTCAAGGATGGTTCCTTTGTTGACATTTTATTTACTTAACTTATAATATAGGGAACTTTATGGAACATGTGTCCCAATAAAATTTAAAATTATAAAAAATAGGTTATATTGTTGAACTATTTCTAGATAAAGGCCTTTGTACAAGTGTTTTAGTAATTTTTGACCTTTATTTAATGGTTTAGTCCATTGTAAAGATTAATGTTAAATTAATACCTCTAATTAATTTCAATAACATTAATTAATAATTTTGGGCATAAATTATTTTTATCTTTTAGAACCAAAGATAACATACCAATTTCAACCGTGTATGTCTATTTTTAAAAATTTAATTCCTATATGTGATAATTTTTTTTAATTCTTATCACGTAGATGTGGATAGAAAGTGTGGTTATAATGTAAAAATGCACAAACGTTAATTTGGTATTTGTTAATAAATTCAATAGAAAATTTATTAGAATCACCTAAATTGAATATATATATATATATATATATATATTATCTATTCATACTTGAAATCAAATTTAAAATATAATTTAACATTTATAATTATTTAAATGAAAATGAAGATTTCATCTAAAATGTAGTGTTTTTCACTATTAATCAAAAAAAATCTCAAAGAAGTACCAAAAATCACCTAAAGTGATTTCCTATTTTACAATTTAAAAAATGAAATTAATTTTTTATATAAAAACTATAAAATAAACAAAAATTATATTTAACATAGGTTTTCCATTAAAATGTTCTAAAACATATATATTAAATAATATTGTAAATAGTATTGTATTGTTTAGTAAGACTTAGCCTTTCATTTAAAATACATTTTCAAAGGGATATGAAGTTTCTTGTAATTGAAGATAAACATGGTGTTTCATGTGATACAAGATAGCCCGTTTATTTAATTTAACATATTCTACTAAATAATTTCAATTAAATAGAAAGCATATATTTTATAAAATCTCAAGATGTTACACCCAAGCCCAATGAAAATAAATTTCACAGTAAAATTTGTTTTTGGTTATCAAATGATTAACATATCTAGTATTCCTTAGTTGAAACCCACATCAAAAAAGTGTAAACAACATATCAATGAAAAAAGGGAAAGTGGAAAACATAAAGGTCCCCAATGTTATGCATTTCTAGGATTCTATAGAGGGTGAACATAGGTGGTTATAGAGGAAAGGTGTAAATAATTATATATGGCGATTGATGTTTGTATTCTGAAATTAGTGATAAGTACATGGAATGTTAAGGACCTAAAAAAATATTTGATAATCAAGAAACTCATCTGTTCATCATAATTAAATGTATTAGGATTTTTTTATTTTTTCTTTAAGATAGTTCTCCTAGAGGTGATGAAGTCTCATAATATCTATTAAAATAATATATATACTTAATTTATTTGTTTAATTTTATACCATAATCAATTTTTTCCAAATTATCAATATTTTATCTATTTTATGAGTAATTTATGTGATGTTTTAATTCTTGAAATCATAAAACCAACATTTAATTACTATGTATCCATAAAAGGGACAGTCAAGATAATCAACCAACCTATAAATAGTAACTGAAACCAGAATTATTTGAAATAAGGTAAAATAATTCCCGAAATGAATAAAATAACAAATGAACCATTAATTATCAAAATTAAATAGAATTACCCATATTGAAAACTGAATTATTCCTAAAATAACTATGGATATGGTTCTTCAATCATTCTTGGACTATGTTTGAAGAACAATCATTAAAAGTATTTAATCGTATATTCTTCTAAGATAAATAATCCATTAATACTCAGAAAAAATAATATATGTTTTTAAAATAAGTAGAATCATTATCTAAAAATATTTCATACAAACATGGACATCACGTAGGCCAATGGTAGACGCTACACCCTTATTTCCATTTAGTTGTGGGTTTAACCCCGCATCCTTTTCAGATGTGATAATTTTTCACCCATCATTTCCATGATCCTTTTTTAAATAATCCTGATAAATAAAACTTCCATAAAAACACTTCCTTTTAATCAAAAGGGTTGAAAAACTGTATCCAAAAAAACACCTCCACAAATCTCATTAATATCTTATCGCTTAGAACCTCAAGTCAGTTTCTAAAACATTGAACATTTCATCTTCAATAATCTTATTGAACTACAATGGTTTTTCTAACTATTATAATAACCTCACATTATAACATACTAATTTCCAAAGTTTCCTAATTTGACTTCTGATAACAATTATAATAGCCCAAAACCCGCACTCCTAGATCATCTGCTGAAATCCCCAACATTGAATTATAACCAAACATTTTCCATCAAAACCATACAATATAAAAAGGATAACATGGATAACATACATACTTGGGGACATTTTAGGTTTATAATTTTAGAGAATTAGGAAAAACTCCAATATAAAAAACTTATAATAACATGCATTCATAAGAAGACAAAAGTACATTTCTACAATGTAACCCATCATTTATTATTTCACAATAGGTCATTAACATCATCCATGTGTTACCCTTTAAAAACATAAATCATTTAATATTTTTATTTAAAACTTAGGGAAGAGTAAACATAATATGGGTGACCTATAATGTGTAGTAAGTGTAAAAATCATTAATATTTGAATTTTATCAATACGAATAAGAGTACACAAAGGAATGATGAAAAAGTAAATGTGTATGAGAGAATAATAAAATGACTCATACCCATAAATACATGGACATCTAAATATGAAATCATGGTAAAGCCGATATTCATCAAAATCAATAACCATGAGCCATGTGATATCAATATCAGTCATTAGAATCATTATAAACGAATAGAAAGCAAAAAGAAAAACATAAAGGTACATTGGGACATAATTTTTCTTTTCACAATTATAAATGTAATATCCAAGTGGTTAACATCCATAAAAGTCACTCTTAAAATGGTAAAATCCATATGGTCATCTTCCATACCCAATTCATTGAGGGATATCACAGACTCATACATTGTTGGTCTATCATGGAACCTCCCATCGTTGGTTTATAACATAACCAAAAATCAAAAGTAAAAGTACTATTTAAAAGATCTAATACATAATTAAAGCATGTAAAATAAATAGGTTCTATTATAATCACTTTGATACATGATTAACCCATAAAAATTAAATGGGTTAAATTACAATATATTTGAACCAAGACTAACCCATGGAATGAAATGTGTTAAATAACATTATTAATAAAATTATTTAATCCATATAAATAATGAATTAGGATGGAATCAATAAAAAATATCCCAATTTGAGAATATGTAACAAAAAGAGTTGTTTAAGATGATGAATGAAAATACTATTAAAAGATCGGTAAATTATTCTAGTGGAAAATAACCTTTATATATTTATTTTTTGAAAATCCATTTCAATGAAAATCAATTTTTAAAGTAAAAAAATAAAAATTAACATTTTAAACATTCAAATGAAGCTTCTATGAAATGAAAGCGGGTAAATATGTATATGCCACATGAAGTAAGAAGACCATTTCATTATCATGGTAACAAGGTTAGAAAAATGACACAATAAGAAAGTGAAATGAATATTCCTTTGAAAACATTGGTGAAGGATACAAGGGTTAAAAATTTCAATAATAAAACATTTTTAAGGATTAAAAAAATGTTTTGATGACATTTTATGAAAATTGAATTTTAGAGGGAAATAGGTTCTCTGACTAGAGATATAATGAATTTGGGTCTCCTTAAATATATTTTCTAAAACAATTTGAATATAATAGCGTTATAAAATGATAATAATAATTGATAAATGAATATAGAGCCCATATTAGTTGATAATGAAAGGTTTTATTGAAAATGTTTTATATAATTTCCTTGAATGGAAATGAAATATCATATGAATAATTCCTGAGGAAAATACTCATTAAACATTACGAAGAATCCCATACCAATTTGAAATGATTGAACCATTAATTAGATGAATGGAATAAAAATAAATGAAACATATAATATCATTAGAATAATTAAATTCATTATATAATATTTAAAATGACAATTATAAACATATCACAAAATAATATAGGTTTGTAACATATCAAATGACTCCAGGATGAAAAAATGTGAAAAAAGGCCATTACCGCTTCGGTAACATCAAAATAATGATCCCCATGAAATAATAATCATCAAATAAATATTTAACACAAATTTATTCGTGATATAATATATAAAATTTTTCCATATCTACACCACATAAAAAGGTATGTGGTGAAAAGGATATTTATCTCCCAGATGTAACATAGTTAGATGAAAACTCTTACCTCGAGTCTGATTTGTAATTCTTTTTCTCAATATTCATTAATAATAAACCTATGATAGTTTTATGATTTAATAAGAAACTTTTCCACGTTTATTATTACTTTTATTTCACTTATAAATTAGCAATATACAATTAATTAATCAACATTATTCTGGGTGGTTGTTTTGATAATATTCTTCTTATGTCTCAAAACTGACTTTGAAAGGTTGACTATGGTCAATGATTTCAATACATAAATATCTCTAGAATAATAATCATGAAATTATTATCATATATATATATATATTAAACTTTTAAAACCAATCTTGAAATATGGCAATGAATAATGAACCAACATTACAATCATGGAGACGGTAGGTCATATATATGCAAGAGTAACATTCCCATTTATCAATGATCAGTATATAAAGAGAGTAATTAGAATTATATCCTTCAATAATTATAATTATATCATAATTAACAATTTACTGAATCATATATACATATATAAATAATTTTCTTCATCTAATATGAATCACATCATGTTGAGGAGGCGGTAGTCCATATGTCCAAGAATGATGTTATACATTTTCAGGCGTGCGAAAGGGTAATAAAGAAAATGATAATATATATATATATATATTTTATTATGTCACTAATATAATATTTATTTAATGTATAAAACATATTTTTAGTCAAACATATGCTTAAGAAGTTTCATGTTATTTGTGATTTTATCACATCACTTTGAGGGGGGGGGTAGTGCATACTTCCACAAACAATGTTACCATAATAAAAAAAATAAAAAATAAAAAATATTGTGTTATAAAATAATTATAGAACAATAATTTTATACTCATTAACACATATATCATATATAAACATATTTTCCATCATAATTCCTAACATGAGGGGAAGTAAAGGATGAACAAACAATCATCATCTTGTATTGTGGTAGATCGTTATACACATAAACCATAAGTTTGATTCCCACTAAATGTTATTGTGTTTAAGTGAAGGTATAAACAATAATATAAAAATCTATATGTATATTTATGATACTTATGATATTATGTAATCATGGAATAATAATAAGCGATGGGGTGGAGAAAAATTAAAATAGGAGTGGATGTTGAAGAATGTTACCCCATTATTTTGGGTAAATCCTTTTGGTTTGCACAAAAGGACATATTGGTTTTATTTATTCAGAGAATTATTATTATATATTGAGTTTAGAGATTTTTTGAGACTATTTTAGTAGAGTTTGTATGATCCAATGTGGCTTGAGAGGTTTGAGTAAGGTGGAATAGTGAATGCCTTTTTACAATTGAGGGTGATTGGCAGTCTTGTAATTATCCAAAGGGAACACTATTTGGTGTTATAAATTACATAATAGAATAAAAAAAGTCAATTTTTTTATTAATTTTAAATTAAGGTCAAACAAAATCTACATCACACAAAAATAAGTTCATTTTTATAATATTGTTCTTTAACATCTAAGTTTCACCAATTTTATCATTTTGATTTTTATTAAAGTGACTATATTTATATCATAGATAGTATAAATATTAAGAATAAATTAATGTTTGATTTATGAGAGAATATATAAATAAATAAATACAAATACTTTATCTAATATAAAAATGAAATCTTATGTGGTTTGGAAATTAATTTTAAAACAAGCTTACATAACGTGCTAAAACACTTCTTTAACCTGGATCGTGAAAACAATATTTTAACTATCTATGGGTAAATATGTCTGATATTAAAGAGAAATTGGTACATTAATATAAAATATTCTATATTTATTGGATGTTAAAAATTATTTTTCAGAATATTTTATTTTTATTAATTTTAGTTTATTTAGTAAAATAACATTTATTATAAAATAATATTAATGTAAATTTCGACATTATTTATTTAATTTTAATTTAAAATTATCGAAAATAATTTTGGAATTAATATTTTTTACATTAAATGATTTTTAAAATGATATATTCATCTATTAAGATAATTAATTATAATAATTTAATCAATTTACATCACATTTAATATTTATAGTATCATTTATTTTAGTTAATTACTAACTAAACCATCACTATTTTCATGTTTCAATTGAATTTAATGTAACTAATTCATTATTGAAACTAATAATAAATCACTATGAAAAATATAAATCATTTATATTTCAAAATTATATTTTTAAATGAATATATGTTTTTTTCAAAAGTTCAATTTTTAATAAATTTTAATCATAATGAGGGATCTATTTTTGTCTTTTTCGTTATATAACTTATCATATAGAGAAATTTCATGAAAATATGTCCCACCAAATTATAAAATTAGAACAAATCCGGTATATGGTGGATCAAGTTTCATCCAATGGGATTTGGACATGTTTCTAGGTTATTTTGGCCCTTAAGGATATAGTTTTGTCCCATGATAAGATTAATTTTACATTAATCATTGTAATTATTTTTAATCACTTTCCATAATGATTTTTTTTCAAAAATAATGTTTATATTATTAGAAAACTAATTTCACACTGATTATAACATTGTACATTTCTTTTCATAAATTTAATTTATAGTAGTTGGAAAATTATGTTTAATGTGAATCCTGCAGACGTGGAGAGAATGCAGGGTTTTAAAGTGAAAATGGTCAAAATTTTATCTGGTCTTTATATCAAAATATAAATTAAAAATATTTCCAATGAACTAATTTATATATATATATATATATAATTGATCTATTGTGACTTTATAACAAATTTAAAATTTAAATTAACATTAATAATAATTTAATCTAAAAGAAATTTTCAACAAAATGATGTATTTTTCACTATTCATCAAACATGAACCATCTCAGAAAAATAAAAAAAATTCACCAGATTTAGAATATGATATTATGATTTAAAAAATTAAGTTTATGTTTTCTTATAAAAACTATAAAAGTGTAAATTAATTATATTTAAAATAGTGTCTCTATTAAAACGTGATAAAATTTCAATATGAAATAATAATAATAATATTAATAATAAGATATTATTATTGTTCAGTATTACTCGACATTGTGTGTAACACAAGTTATCAACGGGTCTTGATGATCCATACAGTGAAAGATAAACTTATTGTTATGTGTGACGAAATATAAACTAATTATTTCATTTAATATAATATATCAATGAATCTAAATTAAATTTAATATTTATATTTCATAAAATATTAGGATGTTACATCAAGCATCACAAACTACATCCCATAGTGGATTAACCACATAGACATGTTTACCATAGTAGATCAATAAAATTTACATGCCTCCATTTCTTATATCATGAGATATAATAATTTAGCTAATTCATTATTGGGATATATAATAATAGTCCCACCAGTCACATAATTAAAATAATACCTACGTGTTCCAAAAGATCATAGAACATTCATCATATCATAATGTTTCCCATAGGAGAAAAACAAGATTCATAATCATTTCATCAATATATTGTAGTATCAACCACGTAAAATAAATGTGTTCCACACAACTCTCAAATTAAATAATCATTAACCATTCATAGAAAGTGGAAGGATGGTAATGTTGGATGATATCCCAAGTATACCATTATAAGAACCAAAATTTGTTGTCATTGTTGAGTATAAATACCAATAATGTAACCTTAAAACTTGTCATGAAAAAAAATATTCCACTTACCAAATAACCATTTTGAAAATAAAAATTACACAATTTTTTTGAATATCCCTTATTCTTTGAAAATCACCAGGAACACTTATAAAGTAATCTTAAATGCACTGATCGGGCATGAATGAAAAATAGTAGTGGTCATTCCATATAAGTTAAAAAAAATTATCCATTCTTGTTATTGTCAAATTCATAAAGTAAAATGTTCAAAAAAAATTGAGAAGATTATTTTTAAAATAACTATAAAAATTAAAAATATATAAAAATTTATTTAATCATCCATTTTAGATTATTATAAACAATCATGAATACATATTTGGAAAAAATTTACATTTATGAGATTAGATTTTATAATTAAGTGAGAGATGATTTTTATATTAATTAAAAAAATTAATTTAGTCAGTTGAGTACATAAGACAAGCAAAAATATACCAAAAAATGCAATCATTATTAAAAAATAGAGGGGAAGAAAATTCTTTAATTTGTTGAGAAATGAATATTATGATTTCATTATCGAAATCATAGTTATAAACAGTACTGATAAATAATGATATAGTAACATAAAACCCTTAACACATTGGTAACTATTAATTCATAGTACCTTTGAAATAAAGAATATTATATGTATATGAATAAAATATAATTTTTATGAAAGAATTGAATTGTCATTCATGTAATGTATATAGATGACATAAGAGAAACAATTTGTGAATATGGAAAGTCTCCTGTGAATATAGTTCCCATTTTTTCAACGGATAGGACTAAAGTAGTGTAAAAAATAACTCACCTTTTTTTAATTATTTTTTTTAGTGATTTCATTTGTATTCAATATATATATCCTCATAACCATCCATATAAAAATAAAAAAAATTAGTTCTTCCCATCGATTCGTGGATGCGGTAGTCCACACATACGCATGAGTGATGTTACAATTTCCCAACATATTGTGTGATTTGAATTTATATGAGATATTATAATTAAAAAGGTATAATAATTTCATTAATATCATGTATAAAATTTATATACACCATTATATCCACCTATTAGTAGTGGTGATGGAAGATGATTTACATCAATACATGAGGCGGGAGTCTGTCATATACACAATTGACTATTTCATTTCTGATTTGATATATATGGATATGAATATATTTTATGAAATTATAAAAAAAATATTAATATATGTAATAAATTATTGTTATTAATTTTTAATATTATGATAATATTTTATGGTTTTGGAAATAAAAATAAAATAAAAATTCTTAGTTAAGAATGATACCTCTTATTTGACAAACAACATTATATTTTCATTATAAGAATTTATGGGAGGGGTTAATAAATAAAAAATTTCTACAAGGTTGGAGTGAGGTAAATATGTAATGGATTTTTGAAGTTATTTTCTAAACTAAATTTATCTTTAATTATGGAGAAATATGGATAGGCTTTGTCCTTTTACATGTTGGGAGAAGAGACACTATTAATTTTTGAAAATAAAAAATTATACCCATGTCTTACACACACAAATGTTTTCCAAAATTTACCCTTTACAAACATTTTATAACTTAATTCCTAAGTAAATATATTAAATAGAATATAGAAATTAATTTAATAAACTTTAATCCCAGTATCTTTAGTTCAACCACTAATAGATCTATTTTATCCTTAAACGATATACATAATGTCTAAAGTTTTTACGATGAATTATGAAAAAGCATTATGTTAAAGATTTAATATAATATTAATTATTTTTAATCAAAAATTGAATATATTTTAAAAAAATTAACTCATAGAAGCATTAAAATCTAATTTAAAATAAAATTATCAATTACAAAAAGAAAACAGTTTTCAGAAGAAAATGATTTCATAAGTAAAACAATTTTTATATAAAAATTTAACAATAAATTGATTCCAATTACCAAAATTTTATTTATTATATTATAAATAAAAAATTATTACATTTATTACTATTTTAAAATTTATTTTATCATTCAATAAACTTTAAACAAAATATTAGTTTCTAATAAAAATCAGTATTTTCATTATTTATTAAAAATATAATAAATTTAGAAAATACTCCAAAATTCATTCTAAGATAATATGTACCTGATGCTTTTAAAAATGGATTAATTTATATAAAATAAATATAATAAATGTTTCCTAAATTAAATTTATTATTTTCTCACAATAATGAATTAAAAGTATTTTGGAAGAAAAATGTTTGTTTGAAGAATATAAGGACATAACTAGAAAATATATTATCCTTTTATAAAACCTTTTTTCATATTTTTAAAATATTTATATACCTATTAAAAACAATAATTTAATTTTCTATGTTATAATGGTCTCTATATATTATTTTAATTTTTATAGGTTTCTTTAAACACTGGTTAGCATTTATCAGATTCTATCAATGTGTTAAAATTAATTTGAAAAAAAATATTCAACAAAAAATATTGATGACATTCTGTTACCCCTTCAATATAATTTCATCCTCAATTTATTCACATTGATGAAAACAATGTATTCTTCTATTTTGTCTTCTCCTCTAGTTTCAACATAGCTTCACGAAATTGATGGTTTCTCTACAAATCATTCACCATTTGAGCGGTTTTTTATATCTATTTCTCTCTGTGATCAATAACATATACTATTTTTTCATCATAGTAGAGATCATGGTAAAATGGTATAACAAATTAATTCAACAAAAGTGATTTATTAGGTATTTATTTTCTCACACGTTATACATGGAATAAATTTATAATATGAGAGAGGTTCAATGGAAGCACCCGAAAATAAGTTATAGTTTATAATTGGTCAAGAATATCGAAAGGTCCAATATACTTTGGGCTCAGATTTATATTATTTTCAAAAATAATAAAACTATTCCATGAATATACTTATATAATCCCCTTCCCAACAACTTCAACTTCTAAATCACACTATTTATTTTGTGTAATATTTTTTTGTCGACTTTATGGTGTCGTAATTTGATACTCAATGGTTCTGTATTTCTCTGTTATTTCCTCATTTATCCCAATTCCCAATATCCTTCTTTATCTAACATTATACCATTATTTTGGGGTTCTATACATCATTATAAATAGGTATTCATAAGGATCCATCTTGAATTAGTGCATGAAATATATGGTTATAAGAGGAATATACTAGATTATTGTGTTTTTCCAAACCTCCATTGAAATCATTTAAAAAGTTCTCAATATATCCATAATGGATTGAATTGTTCTCTAAAACTGACCATCTACTGGAGTATAATCTACAGTGCTAAAACCCAATTATTTATCATGAGATTACAGAACAAATCACCATAACATTAAGGTAATCATTATATCCTCATCTGATATAATGAAATGTGGTACTTCATGAAACATTTCCAACTCCATAACAAATATGATTGCAGGATTATCAAGATATAAATATTCTATAATATAAAATTAAGTGTTAGAAATTTTTCTGTTGGTCTACTACCATAAAAATATCATTATGCCATTTATTAAATTTTTGGAGTGAAATTAAAAAATCCATGGTGATATTTTCCCATTTAAATTATAGTATTTGTAATCATTATTTAAACATATTAAACTTTTTCCTCTCATCTATAACTTGATGCATATCACGATCCAAGAGAAACAATATTCCATATAACTCTTCATTCCATCGAACCATAAATACTCTATAACATCTCTATATATCTTTGTACATCCAAGATGAATCATGAATGGAGAACTATGATCCTCATCTGACTAATACCTATTTAAAATATGAATTGAGGGAATCTAAATATAGTTTATGAACTGTATAATTAAATAATAATCAATTTTAAAAAATTGAACAATTTTCATCTTCTTTTCCATCTCCAGGTCATCCTTTTTGACTCATTTATCCTCACATGGATAAATGGTTTAATATTTATATGAGAATGATAATATATATCTAATTCCTTCATGATCTCTACATAAATTATTTTCAAATATATAAATATTGAATATTTTATGATCCTCATCATAGATAAATTATAGTTATCATTTTGAATCAATGAATTATCCACCAAATTTACCATCGTATGGTGGTGTTGTATTTAGTATCCATAATCATTATTTAGTTCTGATCATCTTCTTTAATATATGTTCATCACCTTTAGTGTGAATTTATACATTAAAATTTTCCACCAGTATATGTATATATAAAATTAATCTGTAATGATAATGCCTCTATATAATTAATTTATTAAAATACTACTTCTATCTCTAAATAATGATTTGGGAAATTTTTCTCAAGAACCACCAATTATTGTAAGTCATAATCTATCATAACAACATTTTTCATGAGGAACCATCCTAGAAACTTCATCGATTCACCACAATAGATTTCAATCCATTATTGAATATTGGAAAATGGAATCATAGTTAACCACATAATATTTTTTATGTTCCATGAGATTTCACTCACATTTAGATTTCAAAATAAATATTTCTACCTTCTATGTTATCGATGTGATCATATTGGAAATATATGAGAATATTTACAAAAAGGTGTTGATAATATAATTCAAAACCATGAAAAAAACATATCTATGTATCCATATTTATATTGGGATAATCTTCAATAGAATTTTTATTTTATTGATCTACTCATATATCCTATTATGATAATATATTTCCCAAAATGATACAATCTATATCTAAAAAAAACCTTCAAAAAATTTCAGACCACTTATCTATCCTGATTGACATGCATATAACACCCTTGCAGTATACATGCTCTCCCTCTATCTTTATAAAAATAATAATATCTTCAAAAAATACTATCAGAAACTAATTAGAGTAATATATAAATAATATATTCTTTTAATCCATGAATATTATAAGAAAATTAATACGACCAAATGTAGTCATTTTATATTCATATTGTCCATACCATGTATGGAATTATATCATTCTTATATCATTATTCGTTGCCATAAATTCATGATATATAGAATAAAGGTGAATCATAGAAAAAGTATTAATCTCTTTGAAATTAATCCAACCAGAAATTAATATTCAACAGTGGATACTTTTGATTATTAATGATCATGATAAATTATCAATAATAACTACAAATTTGATTTGATCCATCATTATTCTAAACAAAAAATAATTGGTTCACATTATAGTGATAAAATTTGATGAATGAATACATTTTCATGACTCTCCAAATGTTTGTTTTATAATTATAGGAACTCAAATGATTACATTCTTTATAGAGTCTTCTAAATAGTTATAACACTAGGTCTGAGTTAAATTGAGAACTCAACTTCACACTTTGAACTAAGACAAGGAATTTCTTCTCAAAATATATCAACTAACTACCAAAAAATTGGATTATCATTGATTATGTGAATCTACCAAACTATCTCTAATAAATACCCTTCATGGAGAGGATTTTAGATCTACATGATAGAAGTAATTTCAATTGGATGTTTATTTTTATCCATAGACTAAAAAATTATAATGTAATAATTTGGAAGAAAAAGTGCGACTTTCTATCAATAGAAATTGATATAGGATCCCTAAAAAGAAATCCAATCCATTCTAAGAATAAAATTAACAAATGTTAAAGGTAAAATCACATTCTTTCAATGAATCACATTTCCAGGAATATCAATTATAGAAGAATGTTAAACATCATATGAAATCATTGTAGAATTTTGGGTATTCATTACTATTTAAATATATAATCATTGTGGAAATTAATTAAAAATTATTGATGTTATTCCTAAGATAAAATTGGTTATAACATTTTTTTATAATAACTCTCATAACCTCAAAATCATCATTTTATGCCCAATATTTTATTAAAACAAACAAGTCAGAAAGAACGTCAAGAATCATTCAACATGGTGATCAATCATAAAATATCATTCATAGGAGGGTTAAATCATGAGACCTTCTTTTCCATATATGAAGCCATATTTTTTTTTCAAGAAATTTTGTAATCAATTTCTATTCTAATCCATAATAATGGTTTGTAATCATTATTTGAATTTTGAAAACATTTACCTCATGAGTTCCTAACCCATTACATAAAAATAAACATTCTCATAAACTAGGTGATGAACAAATAAAATAAAAATGCATCGTTTTGGAGTTATTAAATCTTGGTATGATGATTCTTGAGCTACATAAATATTTATTATCTAGAAATAGAGGCAATTTCTTTGAACCTACTCTCTCTATCATTCAATGAAATGCTATGATAGTTTCATATACATTGACTAAACCATAGGGTTTTCAATATTGTTTCCTAATACTTTTTCTTAATAATTAACTAATACTTTTCTATTATAAAATCAATAACAACCAATTATTTTTTAGATAAATATTTAATATATTTAGATTAATATTCATTAATTTTCAAAAATATACAAAAACTACCCTAAAACCACATTGAATATATATACCTGATACATAATATTATTATTTAATGAAATATAACAAATATCCTCAATAAATATATTCCCATTTATAACTATTCATGGAGTGGCTATATTTAAAACCCTTCTTCAAAACCATTGGAATGTAAACATAATAAATAGTGATCTTGGATTTGAATAAAGGGTAAACATGAGAGATATCATCTAAAGATCATATGAATACATAATATAATAATAAGGGTATGATATCATCACAATATATTACAAGGATCATAAACAAATATCGATGATCATAAAAAGGAATGCTGACATATATCAATGTCATTTTAAAATACATGAATCATAAGAGAGAGGAATCATCAAAAATCAATCATGAACCATAATTGCATGTAGTAAAATATTATAACATCATATGTTTTAAAAATACTTCATTAGGAAACATTTACTTCCAAGGAAATCAGATCATAATGGATCAGGAACCATCACATGTTTCCCATTTTATAATAGATGAAGGATCACCACCTATATCCCATATTAGATCAAGGAAATTGACTTTCATCCCATAGTGTATCAATCACATAAACATTAATCCCATAATTATATAATGAGAGACAATACATTACCCAATTCATTACTGGAATATATAATGTTGGTCCCTTGAAACACATAATAAAACCCATATATCTGAGTTACACAATATCATAACACATTCACCTTGTCATAACATAACTCATTGGAACAAAATTGTTGTTTATAATCATCTAATTAATATTTCATAGCATAACCCATGGAAAATAAATCAGTTATATAAAATTATCATCATCAATATCATAATTGATATCATGAAACAAAAATAATGGTTCCATTGTTTCATATATCTAATAAAACATAAGAAAAACTAATGGTTATTTTATTGTTGAATAGAAATATCATTAAAAATTTATTAATGAATATAGCCTTCCGACATTGGAAATTACCTTTATAGAACTAGAATCTCAAATAATCAATTAGAAAATTAATTTATATATATAAATATCCTTAGAATCATATAGGAGAATATTCAACTCATTGATAGGACACGATGGTATAAAATTATATTCATGAAATACAAGTTGAATGAAAATTATTACCATCAAATCATTGTAAAATTCATAATTTATATTGATCATTAAATGAATAAAATAATCACATTAAACTATTTACAGTAATTTATACAAGGTAAACAATTTATTTGTTCATTCATATGATAGTTGTAAAAATATTTTTGAAATAATTTTTAGAAAATGTTGACATGGAAGAGAATGGATTTATGGCCAAAGAGATATATAAAGACGATTTTTCATTAAAATAACTATTTACATAAATTGAATATAGAAAGAGATGAAATTAAAAGGAAAACATTTAATGTAGATAAATAACCACAGGTGAAAAAATATTCAGTTTTTAGAGATATAATTTATAATATTTCATAATAAGATTCACAATTATAAAAAAATACTGATAAATAATGATAATGTGCCATTAATTTTTTACCACTATGATAACATTTAAATTGTAATAACCTTGATATAAATAACCTTACCTGTCTATGTATATCAAATAAATTTCAAAAAAAAATAATTAAAAAATAATTAATATATTTTAAAAATGACCTAAAAGAAATAAGTGGTGAATATGGAAAGCATCAAATAGAAATAAAAGTGAGAAGAAAAACCCTTACATATGTTCTAATTTAAATCATTCACATTATAACCTCATATCTGATAAATTTTGGTTAATAACACATGTATTAGAGAACCATGATCATATATATCAAACCATAAATGATTTTCATATAACCTTTTATCACTTGTTTATTAACAATCATAGTTAAAACCTATTATCTTGTAATAACTTCTTTGTTTTTCATGTATGTATTGGTTTATAATTTTTTGACTTTTGAGATCAATAAAAGATAAATCATATCAATAATAAAATCATAGATGTATATATCCTATATATTCAACATATATTTATTTTGACTCATCCTAGAAAATTAGTGATAGAAAAAAAATGACACCGTTTCTTAAGATGGTAAGCCATACATATGAATGAATGTTTTTTTAATTTATTAAATAGATTATAATGTTAAGTTTAAATATTATTTCCCAATTATAAAAAACATTTAGGTAGTATATATCACATATATTCATTAAATTTTTATTCACTACCATCAGTAACAGAAAAAAATGGAAAAATTATAACATCGCTTTGAAGAAGTAGTAGTCCACATGTATGAAAAGGAAACTTTATCATTTTACAATGTATTAGAAGGTAATATGTAAGATGTTATATCATATTTAAATAAATATAATAATGTTAAAAATATATTTATATACTTTTAATACAGCATTATACACATCTATGGGGTGTGGTCATGGAAAACAAATTATATCGGTTCATGAGGTGGTAGTCCTCCATACACACGGTCGATGTTTTTATATTTCATTTTATACATGACGATAGAGATATAAGTAATGAAATATAAATAATAGAATCCAAATATTTGTATGATAGTGTTTTTAATATTTCAAAATATTTTTATAATATTTTAATTAGGTGGAAGAAGAATTAAAATAAAAAACATTTGGTTTAGAATAATACTTATTCTTTGGGAAACCAATTTTGTTTAGAACCAAAACCCTTCCAATAAGGATATACTAATCAATAAAAGGACTGAAAAATATGTAAATGGATGAAAATAATGGATTTGGTTAGTTAATGGGTGATTCAATGGTCTCTTTAAGTGTGGGATGAAGAGGATAGGGGGTGTCCTTTGTAATTGGAGGAGAGGTCACACTTAGATGTTTTGAAAATAATAAATTGTAACCACATTTCACACACACCAAATGTCTCCAAATTACAAAATTCACAACCATATTATGATATAATGAATAAATATGTCTATAAAATATAATGTGGAAATGTTTTATTTTATTTTATCTCGTTTCTATTTAGTATAACTTATTAGAAACATATTTTAACCATAACTATAGTAATAATTTTTTACTAGGTTTATGATTCATTAAGATCAAAAATTATGTTGATCATTTTATATAATATTAATCATTCTAGATAAAAATATTGAATGAATTTTATTAAACTCAACTAAATGAAGTTGAATAATATAAATAAAAATAAAACCCACTAATAAAATCAAAAAACGTTTTATGAATGAAAATCCTTTCAAAAGGATAATTTTTTTATGAAAGTTGAAAATAATATTAATTAATGTAATGTAAATTTGATTAATCATAATATCATTAAATAAATTTTAATTTTAATTCTACTTGGATATATAGTTTACCCATATAAATACTTCAAATGGAATGACATTTTTCAAATGTAAACTGTAATTTCATTATCTATTAAAATTTAAACATTTTCCAAAAATTATTAAAAACTACATCTATGGTAATTTTGAAAAAATAATTTTAAAAATAATTTTAATTTTTAGGAATAAATTTTATAAATGTGCAAGAATATACATATATTAAAATCTCAATAGAAATCAATTAAAACTATTTTTGTAGAAAAAATGTATTTCTCAAGCATAAAAGATATTTTCTAAAAAAAATATATTTTTTATATAAAACCAGAACAAATAATTCCAATATATTTTTATTTATATTCCTACATCAAATTATAATTTTTATATTATAATTTTCATGTTTAATTAATATTATATATATCATGGTTCTTTTAATATATTTTTTTCCTCTAACACGAGTTATCAAAAATATTAAATTTATTGGAAAATTATTATCCCATAAAATATGGCCATTTTACAATCAATAATAGGCTAGTGGAAGAATCACCTACATAAAACATGATTTTTATACCTCACAATGTTGGATTGAAACACAATTGGAGAAGGGACCACATGAAAAAAATAATACTTTTACCAAATCATTGTTTCCCACAACATAAAATCTTCATTATGAAATAAGATGATTAAAAGATAGGGTAGATCAACATGTACCTCAAGGATCAGATGTGATAAAACAAAACCAACATGAGATATAGTATCCACGTGATGAAAATGTGATGTATCTATATGAAAAATAAAATTAACCATCAAATGATCATATAATCCATCAAATTCCACATTAATTTTCTTCCAATTATAATGAGAATGGATGAACTGAGCATGAATTCAAGAGATTTTATATAATAGTATAATTAATTGAAAACTAATGAAACTCATGTATAAATTCAAAGAAGTGAAAATGATGAGATATAAAACTGACTATTTATATCCCCTCTGGTAATATATAACATATTTGGGTTGACATGAAAGATTAAGGGTGTTAAATCAGTTTTCCAAGGGATAAAGTTTTTAATTTTACATCATTAAATCACTCCAAATCAAATCCATCAGTTAAATGGGGGTTACCACTAGCTAACTAATAGAATAATGTAGTTTTAAATTCTATATATTATCCATTTTTCTTCTTATATGATTCCCATTGTTATAGGATTCCATTAACTATCCAGTATCCCGCTATGACCACAAAATAACCCAAACTCTGTTCCCCCACCTCTAAAGTCTAAACACCACTTTTTAAAACCCTTTAACTTGATTAAAAAATATATATAATAATTATTAAAATGTATAGTATTTTAGGTTCTGTATGATGTTACATTTTTTGGAAAAAATAAATAGGTGTTGTTGTATTTGGGGTAGAGACCTTTGTGATGTGTATCCATCATTCAAAAATGCACATTTAAAAAAATTAGAGTATTTTATGAGATATTTAAAATTAAATTAGTTCACTAAATATTTAATGAATTATATATTAAATGAAATAAGAAATTTCCCATATTTGTTAAGTTTATACTAGTCGTATTTTTTGCATGGTTCAGGTTTCTGAGATTTAGAAGGATTATATATTTGATTGTACGTGGGTCCACCTGGATAAGGAGAACATGGCTCTGAATGTGTCATTATATCAGTTTCAGCATTTGGGATTATCATATTATAAGGGAAGTGTCTCTAATTTATTTATGGAGAATTAATTTGAGGAGAATGTGATTTTATTTGGTTTGATATAATATAATAGAATTTATGAAGTTATCATGGTAGTTATCTAGATACATTGACTAACACATTAGTGGTCAATATTTTATCATGCGGTGGGAGGATAATGTTTTTTCATGCAATGATTATCAAAAAAAGATATCTTTAAAGATATTATCTTTGATGATGTGGGTTTTGAATAGGTAAGAGTTTATCTTTTTTCTTATTAGGGATCCTTACATTGTGGAAGATCATTATTAGGGTCATGTAACTTCCCCAAAATTACCATAATCCTTTCTCATAGAAGGAATGTTAAGTCCTATGTTTATAGAACGATTTTAATTCAGTTATTAAATACAATTGACTCTATATACATTTGATATGTATATGGATGTCCAAACTAATTTTTAGAAATTAAGGGGATTCAAGCTAATCTTATGTCATCTCAATAAGTGGGAAATCAATTTTTTAATAGAAAATATATTAATCAAGCATATCACTTATTAATATTATTGAGGTTTTTAATATAATAACATCATCCATAATTTTTCCCCACTCATTTATCTATGGAAATCATTACCTGAATGTCCAACAGGAGATCTACGATTATGTTATTCACATCTCAGTGGTATTTTCATTTGTTATTTTAGTTCAAAAAAATTAATGGGGACAATAATTATGTAGGTGGGATGTTTTTTATTTAGACATAAAAGTCAATTCATTAGTGGCTATATCACTAGAAAGGTTATTATTACTTTTTCCAACTTAGAGGAGATAGAGATTTTAGAGTAAATGTAACACCACGATCCTAGAAGCCTAAAGCCAATGCATTATTAGAAAGAATAAAATCCTAAAGGAATGATCATTTTAAATGTTCTGGAAAGCCAGATTATAGACATGATACCCATAATATTTTTATAAATATAAAATACAAAATATAACATATAAAATGTAAGAAATCAGATCATATTTTCAGGTATGTTTTTCCTTTTTCTGGAGTTTTTGAGAAAAGTGGAGTTTCTGGAAATTTTTGAAGTACACGCCCTGTACTTCGATGTCGCACAAGGCCGTGTCCTGGCCATGTTTGGTCCCCACACACAATCGTGTTGGGGTGATGTGGAGGCCACTTAAAGCATAGTACGGAAAGGGCGAGGACACTCTATGTACTCCAAAAGTACACACCATGTAATTTTCTTTTTATTTTGTTAAATGGACCAGGGTCACGTCTAATCCCATTTTTATCTTCTTCTTCACCTAATTCCATACAGAGCATCCAAGTATGAAGAATATTCTCTGAACCACCTATCCGTCACCGGTTATCCGAATCGAACACCTTTGGTTGCAATAGAATTGTAGCGGTGAGTTCTTGGTTCTTCTTTGGTCACATTTCCTGATTCTTTCTCTTATAACAGTTATCGTAGGTTGAAAATTTTAGACTCTTCTATAGATCTACTCTATTATATTCTGATTCACGGGACGAGGTTCAAGTATATCGTTCTCCTAGGATCGATGTAGGTGTTTGTTTTTCCTTATGTTGAATGTCTTTGAGTTTTTGTGAAAAAGTGCTGAATTCCCATGTTTCGGGTATCCTAGGTTAGGGATTTTGGTCCTATTGTTTAATTTCCATTGATTTCTTGTTAGTTTAATGTTAATTGATAATAATATAAACTTGTTTTCATGTTTTAGGATCACCCCATGGGTGTCATCCCTGTTTATCTGTTTATCACCATTTGGAACAGTTTTCTTGCAAGGCAAACTCAATTGCAATTGCTAGTTTGCTTGTTATAACTGATTTCATGTGTTTCCTACTATTTAAATATTTTTTTATTCATTGTATCTTTTATCCTAGTAGTTTCTAAACATACATAGGGATGATGATATTATATTGAACAGGACCGGACTGCTCAGGGCTGTGAGGACCTGGTGCGGGAGACCAAAGAGAGAATAAATGATTAATTGATTCCCTTGGGGGTATGTAGGAATTAGTTTCATACGCAGTACTTATAGTAATTGGACTTTGTGCTTCCTAAGAGTTTCCGTAGTTTTTGCATGTATCAAGACCACATGATGAATTAGACGTAAGAGCTTCCTCATAGAGTCTTTAGCTATCATTGCAAGACCACATAGGAATTAACGTGAGTGCTTCCCAGAGTGTATGTCCATTTGTATGTTACTTGACTATAGGGGTCTACTAGTTTGAGCCACCTAGAGAGTCAGTGTGAATGTGGATTGTTGGTTGGTTTAAATGAGTTTACCATGCCAAATCATAATCTTGGATCTTTTGGCCTGCTTGTTTGTTTAGGTAGTCTTTTGAGATTCCCGATATTTTACCTGTTTACCATGGAATAGGGAGATTTTCTAGATTCCTTGGATATTTAATTAAATGAATGAATCAATTGTTAAATGAATGTGGATGGTAATTTGTAGGATTTCTTACTTTTGTACTCCTAGTTCATTACTGCATTTAATTTCATTACTTTTTTTGTATTACTCACTAACAGTAGGGAAAAGATCTTGTGGTGGTTTCCTTATGATATTAGTCTCACACCATATTTGGGTCCTGATTTTCAGCTCAAACAGGTTATATGGTTACTGGTGTGGATATGGATTGTGGTCCTTCTACTTCAGGTACATTATTGATGGTTGTAGCTGGAGAAAACATGACCAGGCCTAGGCTTGCAATGCTGCTGGAGTTGTTGTTTACCTTTTGTACTTTGTTTCTCAGTTGTATTTCAACATGTTGTTGTGTTTTCTATTTTCCTTAGATACTTGTACCTATGGAATAATTATAATCATTACTATATATTCATTGCTTCCACTATTTAGTTTCAGTTACTGTATGCTGTTTAGTGCTTTTTCTAAGGCCCTCGCTGCTAGTCAGCAGCCTTTGGCATTTGGGGAAATGCACTTGAGGTCATGTGGTGAACCAGGTACGGGGCACCGGTTGAGTGGCTCCGGATTTTGGTCATTACAAAGTGTTATCAGAGGCGGTTTCTTTTCATTTCTATTGAATTACTGTTTGGCGACATTAGAAAGTGATAGGTTGTAATAGTTAAATGGTAAATAGCTATTCCTGGGAGTTCTAGAACCCGTGTACAGGGAAAAATCCAGGTTACCTCGAATATAGCAATTTTCGAGTTTTGAAAGTGTTATAGTTTATTTGACTTCACCGTTGGGTGGTGCACTTGTGTTGTGCTGTTATTGTGTATATGATGGTGGTTATATTTTTTTGAAACCCGATAAGATGAGGGTATGCCATCTCATGCATCATATATGAAATTTTTAGAAAATCACATGTCATTTATTTTTCCATTCCATCTAAATTGCATTAGAAATTTCATGTTGTTGTGATATAATTTTTTATAGATTATGCATTCTGTTGTTATAGATGCTGTGATAGAATACCTGATGTGTCACGACCCGACCCTACCTGGGCTCGAGCCGTGACTACCCCATGCCCGCCTCCATACGACAAGGGTTGGCGACCAGCGCCGAAGGCACAATAAATCGGGGAGGCCTTTTCCTAAACACCTGTACACACACACGCATCGAACTCAATGCAAAAGTGTAGAGTAAAAAGAAAAGTAAAAGGGAAACTGCTATAAATAAATAACAAGAGTGCATCGACCTCTAAATAGTACAGGGTACAAGCTGAAAAGAAAAGGTGCAAAACACGCGCCCAACCAAAAAGTGCCACAACCCGGCAACATGTAAACGAAAAGAAACAGCTGACGGGTATTCCACCTGGAACCCAACCATGACCACCGCACGCGGTCCAAGCTACCAAACTCCTACACTCCACTGTAGTCACGCTCCACCTGTCCGTCATCTGCAAGGGCACACCGAGTGCGGGCAAAGCCCAAGAAGGTGTGAGTATAAAAATACTTAGTAGGATACCTCGAAGGCTCGAGAGAGCAACAAAGGAGCTACCGAAGGGTGAGCAGTATAGAGAACAGGGAAAGTAAAAGAGTACAACAGAGAGTGCAGTAAAGAGTCCAGCTCAACCCAACAAGAGGAAGGAAGATAGACTCATCCAACAACGAGAAGCTAGACAGAGAAAGCACGTGGCATACCCCGCACGTCTTCACATTTCATGGAAGGAGAGTAGCCAGAACCCAAGGAGTGGGTACCAGAACAAGGTATATACATATCCTTATGCTCAGTGAGAATCTCGGACAATGTCGTAAGGGGATCTCCATCCCGTAGCTCAGCCCATGAAAAGAGTAGCCAACAGTCCCAGACATAACCCCATCATCGATGCCCAGCATCTCGCACGGCTGCCCTGAACCACAAGCCAAGGGGCTCAATCACCACACCTTGACACTATCCGCTTTGGGCGGAACTAACTCACCCACACGGTTTTAGATCGTGTCACAAGAACGCGTCTCGGTGGGAAAAGTGCCCCTCGTACTTGAGTGTTCTGAGGGAACATCAAACCACAACTCGCCACTGCCCCGCAGTCGAGAGGTCTCCTCAAAGTCAAGTTGTTCCATCACCGACCCATACAACCAAGGGTCCCACTCCGGTAATCATGGAGGAAATCCACAGACTAGCCTAGTACTAAGGACTGAGTCTGGAATGCTAAAAAATGACCCACTGCCCAGCCCTGCTGGAGGGTAATTCATAACCAAATATCGGGTGACCCACTGCCCAGCCCTGCTGGAGGGTAAACCCTAGTACATCGTCTGGCGACCAACTGCCTAGCCCCGCTGGAGGGTAAACCATAATCAGATATCGGGTGAGCCACTGCCCAACCCTGCTGGAGGGTAAACCAAATTACATCATCAGGCGACCCACTGCCCAGCCCTGCTGGAGGGTAAACCTAGAATAAGTTGACAGGCGACCCACTGCCCAGCCTTGCTGGAGGGTAGACCCGGAAATAGACAACAGGCGACCCACTGCCCAGCCCTGCTAGAGGGTAGACCCTAAGAGGTCGTCGGGTGACCCACTGCCCAGTCTCTGCTAGAGGGTATACCCTAAGTGCGTTGGATGACCCACTGCCCAGCCCCGCTGAAGGGTAAACCCTAAGAGAGTCAGGTGACCCACTACCCAGTCTCCGCTGGAGGGTAGACCCTAGAAGCTGATGAGTAACCCACTACCCAGCCCAGCTGGAGGGTAAAACTCAGAACTGATCTGGCCAAATCCACTGGAGGGTACAACATTGGCCAACCAAACACGGAGTGGGTATCGCGCTACCACCCAACTCCAGCACAACTCACCCCGAGGGTTTCAACGCCTGTTCTATCACGGGGTGCCACTAGCACCGCTACTGGCCGATCCACCGAGAACAAAACCAGGGGAGACCACTCAACCCTGCTGGTCAAACAAATGAGCACAAAGTCATGGGAAATACACTCCACCCTGCTAACCAAACAAACGAGCATAAAGGGACCCTATACGCCGCGAGAGGTCCAAGTACGCAAAGCAGAAGACAGCACGCACTTGGGGCCTACACAACGTGTGGCCCCAAGTCAACCCCAACCAAGCGCACGAACGTCTCAGGTACGAACCACACGTACCTTCAAGCACTCTCGTATACTGCTAGAGTATACCACGTCTCTAGCCCAAGGGCTATCGTGCACACGACACCCAACGTCAACGCGAAGGCATGACGTAACAACTCCACCTCAAAGGCCCAAGCACGACCAACCACATCTTGTGAACCATTTACATCACTCTCCCAAAACTGATCGGTCACACGCCAAGGGTCCGCTACAAACAAGGTAGGGCGAACCACCACTAAAGCACCTTCCATTCTTCTACATTTAACAAGATCGTGAAAGAGGCTCCGCACAACCAAATGGAGCGCACCGTTGTAATCCTCACAGAAAAACAAGCGAGATCGACTAAATACTCGCCTTCAACGGATACCCGGTGGAAAAGTCACCAACACCGCCTCACGCCTGAACGAAATCCCGTGATCCCGAGCCCCGGCCCCGAAAACAGTCGGGCACATCGCACCATTGCGATCCCCATGGGAAAACACATCAAAAGCACTAGTCACATGAGTGCAACGGATATCCGGAGAAAAAGATGCATTCCGGCACACCGCACACGAGCGGAGCCACATGGGACCAGCATCCCAGTCCCGAAACTCAATGAACGGATCGCACCATTGTGATCCTCTCAAAAAAGTACACAAAATGGACTACTCACTTGTCCAAAATGGTCGCCCGGTGATAAAGATGGAAATCACCATCAACTCCCGAAACGGCCCTCGCGGGGCCCGCACCATTGTGCAGAATTCTAGCAGACAGAATGCGCCAACACGATGCCCTCGGAAAAACACCCAACATCGACAACTCGCACGCCCCGAACGGACGACGGAGGAAAAAAGTCGCTAAAAGCTGCACACAGCTAAAAAAGACAGGCCATGGGGCCCACACCTCAACTTCAGCCTCAAAGCCTGAACCACCCTGGAAACCTCCGCCTTGACGCTAGGTTCCCAACGTAACTGATGGCACTCAAAGAGGACGTCTCATGCGTCCGCACCGTCCAAAACAAGAAACTCGGGGAAAATGCTTGCCCACTTAAAGATGTGTCGCGCCTCCGCGGCCCCTCGTTTCTGGAATTAAAAATTTCCAAAGCCATCTCAAAATGTCTCCCCCGACGCAAGGTTCATGCTGCCGCTGACGGCACGCAAAACGGATGCCCGTAACAAAAGTTACGGGCGTCGGAAATTCAAAGAGGGGGGGGGGGGCACTCCCTAGACCCGGACCGGCCCGGTCCGGCCGGTCTGCCCTCAGCCGGCCCGCGGCCCAGCCGCGGGCCTGGTTCAGTCCAAAACGGCCAGCTGGCCATGACTAGATCCCTCGAACGGACGTCAAGGATGGTCTGCTTTCCCCACAGCAGGGACCCGCGACATGCGGGTCGCGGTCGCGCGGCACGCGGGGTCGCGCACCCTGCGTCCTCCTCTGCCCTACGCCGGAGCCGCCCGACCGCCTGCCGCCTGCCACCTGCCGAAGCCGGCCCGCCGTCGACCTCGCACACCCAGCCGCCACAAGCCGCTTCCCTGCTCACCGCGGCGCCGCCTGGCATGGCCGGCCGCCGCGCCTACCCGCCGGAATGCCCCACATCTCCTCCGCAAACCCGCAATCTTCGGCGAATGATTGCGGGTTCCTTCAAACTACAAATCCAAATCCGAAAGAATTGTCAGAAAGAGAATAAAATACACTTCGCATTCATGGGCTTTGTTTGATTAATCGACAGATATTTGATACAAAAATTCGGGCTCGAAGTAGGTACGGGAATAGAAAATGCAAACGACAAAACCCTACCTCGTGGGGCTTCGCCCGAAGCTTCGCGGCGATCCGCCGGCACCACCGCACCTCGCCAGAGTCACCTCGCCAGACTGCCTCACCGGAGATGGAGGAGGAGAGGGAGAGGAGGGGCTGCCAGGGGGATGGGGAAGGAGAGGTGTGGGGTTTAAATAAATTAATTAATAAATTAATTAATTTAAAACCCCTGAAAAGACCCGCATCCGAAACTCCTGACGGGGTCGAGGTTAAGCCTCCCCTAGGGTAAAAACCACCTCTCGAGAACAACGGCGGTCTCAGAATTTTAATATGAGACACCGTTCAAAAGATATAAAATTTAACATCCGAAGACACTAAATTATGAAAACGCCCCTGGAGCCATTTTTCACAAACGGCCCGCACCCGCAAAACTTATACTCCTCCTTGGGTAAACGGCACGTTCCGAACTCAACGGTGCCCTCAGTTTTCCAATCTGAGCTACCAATTAAGAGATACCTACATTTCAACATTAAACTAATTAATTAATCAATTAATTATTCCATTTAACGTTCCAGAAACGGGTGAGGGGTCCAAACATCTCGCGCCGAAAAGTTTTATGTTGTTCCTAGGGTAAACACCCCATTTCGGACCAATCCGTACACTCAGATCTCTGATACAGAACTCCATTTGGGAGTTATCTCATTTATTTAGCATTTCCAGTGTGAACATATTGAAAATTTAATTCCGGCCACTCCGGGGCTCGGAATTGCACGCCATCTGAAGGCACTGCTCTGGAATATTATCAAGAATATTCCAAGTTCTTTCTCAGCAAAAACTGGGTTCTTACATCATTCCCTCTTTCAAGCTTTTCGTCCACGAAAAGAAAAAACTACGGAGTAACACAGTGTACTAAGCCCACACCTAGCTTTCCCATACCCAGAAGAACCCACGCACGGATCTGCGTCACCACACACAGACCAAAGGACTGATCTGTTCACGCTAGGTCGTCCCTTGCTGATGTCGTTCACCCACTCCAGACTTTGGGGCTAGGGAAAGGCGGTAGGGTACCTCACCTCCCTTTGCACGGTCTCAAACGGCCTGAAGGCCCTCAGGGGTATCTCACCTCCCCAGTCAAACCTCTACGTCGCACGCCGCGACTGGAATCACCGCCCGCACCTGAAACAAGGCCCAGTGATTCCCTCCTTCAGAATATCCATATGGTGAAACTCCCATGGATATCTGGTCACGCATGGTTCCATAGTCGATGCTCTCTTACACGCTCAACAGGCGAAGGAGCCAACACCATCGACTAAAGGAAAAAGGTCTCACGCCTTTTACCTTACCAACACAGGGTTACACCCGACGCCCTGCGTCACCCTGGTAACACCTCAAACAAGGATCATGGAGAAACGTCTTTCACAAGAAGAGCTTATCAATTCTACTGCAAGAAGTAGAAGAGTCGCAAGGGGTACCACTCACCATCCCGTGCTCTGCAGGATCATAGACATCCAAAGCTCGCGGCTACCTGCGGTCCCAAACGTCAGCTCCCGGAGCCTGACATGGACCACCTAGTGGTGATGGGGAGATCTCGCAACATCGTCCCACACCTCCTGCTCCTCCCGCTCCTCTGCTAGGACCACCTTTCTGGCCACTACTCCGATCATGGTGCTACCTCTGCCATGGTGGTGCGCTTGCTGCCTGCCCGAGGCTCTTAGTAACTCGAGTCAGGCAGTCTCGTGCCAAGTGACCTCTCCCGTATCAAGCATAGCACCGAATCTCTCTGGGCTGCACTAGTGCCCTCCGGCGCCACTGTGGTGTACGAACACGCCCCTGAGTCCGGTTGTCAGTAGGCCACCTGCGTTGAGGTTCTGCTTGCCGATGCCCACTAGCTACGACAGACGTCTCGGCTCCAACGTGTCTTCTAACACCACCAACTCCAGAACACGACAAGAAACCCACTGTCACCAGCGCCTTCTCTGGAACCCCGAAATACGTGGAAATTCCCAAGGGTACTATGACAACACAAATATCCTAGCGGAGACCCTGCTCAAACATCAGTACTCGGAGGTCGTCATCATGGACCAAGTCCAGGTAAAAGCGTGCACGGTCTACAAAACTAGCTGTGTACTCAGCCACCGTCATCCCTCCCTGATGAAACTGCAGGAGCTTCTGAATCTGAACGGAGCACAAGCAAGAGGGGAAAAACTCCTCACGAAGCAACAACTGAAATTTGTCCCATGAAAACGATGACTTGTCAAGAAACTGAGTCTCCAGACTCCACCAACGTCAAGCTGATCAACGAAAAAGGCTGGCTGCCAAAACCACTCTCTGATCTTTCGACGTCTACACAAGCCTAAAAAGGAGAACCACTACCTCAGGCCAAACGTCTGCTACCCGAGGTTCTGGCTCACCACTGAACCTCAGTGGTCTCTGCCGCTGGAACTAATGGAGCACGCTCAACCTGTGCTCAAACTCAGCCTGCTCTGCTGAAACTGTCTGCTGCTCAACAGGTGGGGGGTGCTGCTACCGACCCACCCGGAGAAAGGGCTCGCATGATGGGTCCTGGACTGTGGCCTCGTAGCTCATTGGGTCGTCGTCATGAACCAAAGATGGTATCCTAGCTGGTTGTCCTCGTGGAGACATCCTGAATATTATCAAGGAGTGTCGCGGTCAGATGAGCATATATTTATATACCAATACAATAACAACGATGGGGAGCAGACTCAATAAGTACGGTCAAAGGCTCGATCCTATGTGATGCACAAACCAATTTTCCCTGCAATGAGTGTCTCAGCATTCCGAGTCGACAAGCAGGTTATCAAGGTCCTGGTGAATGGATACGTCGGCTACCGCACCATCACTGGACTCCCTAGCCTGAGAGCCACTCTTGAGACACATTAACACTGTTTCCCTAATTCCCAACTAATTCCATCCATTTTAGGGATGTCCGAACAGCATCCCAAGGAATGAACCACCTCTGATACCACTTTTTCACGGCCCGACCCTACCCGGGCTCGAGCCGCAACTACCCAAAGCCCGCCTCCATAGGCCAGTGGCTGGCGACCAGCGCCGAAGGCACAATAACTCGGGGAGGCCTTTGCCTAAGCACCTGTACACACACACGCAGCAAACTCAATGAAAAAGTGTAGAGTAAAAAGAAAAGTAAAAAGGAAACTGCTATAAATAAACCACAAGAGTGCATAGACCTCTAAACAGTACAGGGTACAAGCTGAAAAGAAAAGGGAAAAAACACGCGCCCAACCAAAAAGTGCTACAACCCAGCAACAGGTAAAAAAAAGAAACAGCTGAGGGGTCTGCCACATGGATCCCAGCCATGACCACCACATGCGGTCCAAGCTACCAAGCTCCTACGCTCCACTGTAGTCACGCTCCACCTTTCTGTCGTTTGCAAGGGAAAACCAAGTGCGAGCAAAGCCCAAGCAGGGGTGAGTATACAAATACTCAGTAGGATACCCCAAAGGCTTGAGGGAGAAACAAAGGAGGTACCGAAGGGTGAGTAATAGAGAGAACATGGAAAGTAAAAGAGTACAATAGAGAGTGCAGTAAAGAGTCCATCTCAACCCAACAAGAGGAAGGAAGGTAGACTCGTCCAACCACGAGAAGCTAGACACGGAAAGCACATGGCATACCCCACACGTCTTCGCCTGTCCTGGAAGGAGAGTAGCCAGAACCCAAAGAGTGGGTACCAGAACAAGGTATATACCTATCCTTATGCTCAATGAGAAGACCGAACAACGTCGTAAGGGGATCTCCGTCCCATAGCTCAGCACAAGAAAAGAGTATCCAACAGTCCCAGACATAACCCCATCATCGATGCCCAGCATCCCGCACGTCTGCCCTAAACAGCAAGCCAAGGGGCTCAATCACCGCACCTTGACACTATTCGCTTTGGGAGGCACTGACTCGCCCACACGGTTTTAGATCGCATCACAAGAACGCGTCTCGGTGGGGAAAGTGCCCTTTGTACTTGAGAGTTCTGGGGGAACGCCAAACCACAAATCGCCACTGCCCCGCAGTCGAGAGGTCTCCTCAAAGTAAAGATATTCTATCACCGACCTGTACAACAAAGGGTCCCACTCCGGTAATCAGAGAGGAAAGCCACAGACTAGCCTAGTACTAAGGACTGAGTCTGGTATGCCAACAAATAACCCACTGCCCAGCCCTGCTGGAGGGTAATTCATAACCAAATATCGAGTGACCCACTACCCAGCCCTGCTGGCGGGTAAACCCTAATACATCGTCAGGCGACCCACTTCCCAGCCCCGATGGAGGGTAAACCATAATCGGATATCAGGTTACCAACTGCCCCTCCCTACTGGAGGGTAAACCCTAATACATCATCAGGCGACTCACTGCCCAGCCCTGCTGGAGGGTAAACCAAATTACATCATCAGGCGACCCACTGCCCAGCCCTGCTAGAGGGTAAACCTAGAATAAGTCGATAGGTGACCCACTGCCCAGCCTTACTGGAGGGTAGACCCAGAACTAGACGATGGGTGACCCACTGCCCAGCCCTGCTGGAGGGTAGACCCTAAGAGGTCGTCGGGTGACCCATTGCCCAGTCTCTGCTGGAGGGTAGACCCTAAGTGCGTCGAGTGACCCACTGCCCAGCCCCGCTGGAGGGTATACCCTAAGAGCGTCGGGTGACCCACTGCCCAGTCTCCGTTGGAGGGTAGACGCTAGAAGCTGATGAGTAACCCACTGCCCAGCCCTGCTGTAGGGTAAAACTCAGAATTGCTCTGGACATATCCACTGGAGGGTACAACACTGGCCAATCAAACACAGAGTGGGTATTGCGCTACCAGCCAACTCCCGCATAACTCACCCCAAGGGGTTCAGCGTCTGTTCCATCACGGGGTGCCACTAGCACCGCTACTGGCCGATCCATCGAGAACGAAACCAGGGGAGACCACTCAACCCTGATGGTCAAACAAACGAGCACAAATCCAGGGGAAATACACTCCACCCTACTAACCAAAAAAACGAGCACAAAGGGACCCTCTATGCCGCGAGAGGTCCAAGTATTCAAAGCAGAACACATCACACACTTGGGGCCCACAAAAAGTGTGGCCCCAAGTCAACCCCAAAAAGCACACAAACGTCTTAGGTATGAACCACACATACCTCCAAGCACTCTTTTATACTCCCAGAGTATACCACGTCTCGAGCCTAAGGGCTATCGTGCACACGACACCCAACGTCAATGCGAAGGCGTGATGTAACAACTCCACCTCAAAGGCCCAAGCGTGGCCAACCACATCTCGTGGACCATTTACATCACTCTCCCAAGAGTGATCAGTCACACGCCAAGGGTCCGCTACAAACAAGGTAGGGCGAACCACCACTGAAGCACCTTCCATGCTTCCACATTTAACAAGATCGTCCAAGAGGCTTCGCACAACCAAACGGAGTGCACCGTTGTAATCATCAAGGAAAAACACGCAAGATCAACTACTTACATGCCTCCAACAGATACCCGACGAAAAAGTCACCAACACCGCCTCACGCCAGAACGACGTCCCGTGATCCCGATACTCCACCCCAAAAACAGTCGGGCGCATCACACCATTGCGATCCCCTCTGTAAAACACGTCAAAAGCACGACTCACATGAGTGCAATGGATATCCAGAGAAAAATATGCATTTCGGCACATCGCACACGAGCGGTGCCACATGGGACCTGCGTCCCAGTCCCGAAACTCAATGAAAGGATCGCTACGTTGCGATCGCCTCAAAAAAGTACATGAAATGTAATACTCACTTGTCCAAAACAGTCGCCCGGTGATAAAGCTGGAAATCACCGTCAACTCCGGAAACGACCCTCGCGGGGCCCGCACCATCATGCAGAATTTCAGCGGGCAGACTGCGCCAACGCGATGCCCTCGAAAAAACACCCAACATCGACTGCTTGCATGCCCTGAACGGACGACCGGGGAAAAAGTCGCTAAAAGCCGCACGCTTCTCAAAAGACGGGCCGTGGGGCCCGCGCCTCAACTTCAGCCTCAGAGCATAAAACAACCCTGGAAACCTCCGCCTCGACGCCAGGTTCCCAACGCAACTGACTGCACTCAATGTGGACGTCGCATGCGTCCGCGCCGTCCAACACAAGAAACTCGGGGAAAACGCTCGCCCACTTAAAGATGTGTCATGCCTCTGCGGCCCCACGTTCTGGGAATTAAAAATTCCTAAAACCATCTCAAAACGCCCCCCTCGACGCAAGGTCCGCGCTTCCGCTGACGGCGCGCAAAACGGACGCCCATAACAAAAGTTACGGGCGTCGGAAATTCAAAGAGGGGGGGGGGCACTCCCTAGGCACGGACCGGCCCGCGGCCCGGCCGCGGGCCCGGTTTAGTCCGTCGCGGCCAGATGGTCGCGGCCCACTCCCTCAACCAGCCATCAATGCAGGTCTTCTTTCCCCCAGTAGCGACCCGCGACATGCGGGTCGCGGTCGCGCTGTACGCGGGGTCGCGCAACCCGCGTCCTCCTCTGCCCTACGCTGGAGCCGTCCGGCCGCCTGCCGCCTGCCGCCTACCGAAGCCGGCCCGCCATCGACCTCGCACACCCAGCCGCCACAAGCCACCGCCCGGCTCACTGCGCCGCCGCCTGGCATGTTCGGCCGCCGCGCCTACCCGCCGGAATGCCCCACATCTCCTCTGCAAACCTGCAATCATCGGCGAATGATTGCGGGTTCCTCCGAACTCCAAATCCAAATCCGAAAAAAGAGTCGGAAAGAGAATAAAATACACTTCGAATTTATGGGCTTTGTTTGATAAATCAATAGAGATTTGATACAAAAATTCAGGCTCGAAGTAGGTACGAGAATAGAAAATGCAAACGACAAAACCCTACCTCGTTGGGCTTCTCCTGAAGCTTCGCGACGATCCGCCGACACCACTGCACCTCGCCGGAGTCGCCTCTCCGGACTGCCTCACCGGAGATGGAGGAGGAGAGGGAGAAGAGGGGCTGCCAGGGGGAAGGGTAAGGAGAGGGGTGGGGTTTAAATAAATAAATAAATTAATTAATTAATTTAAAACCCCCGAAAAGACCCGCATTCGAAACTCCTGACGAGGTCGAGGTTAAGCCTCCCCTAGGGTAAACACCACCTTCTGAGCACAATGGAGGTCTCAGAATTTTAATCAGAGACCCCGTTCAAAAGTTATACAATTTAACGTCTGAAGCCGCTAAATTACAAAAACGCCCCTGGAGCCATTTTTCACAAACGGCCCGCACCTGCAAAACTTATACTCCTCCTAGTGTAAACGGAACGGTCCGAACTCAACGGTGCCCTCAGTTTTCCAATCTGAGCCACCGTTTAAGAGATACCTACATTTCAACATTAAATGAATGAATGAATTAATTAATTAATCTGTTTAACGTTCCAGAAATGGGCGAGGTGTCCAAACACCCCGCGCCGAAAAGTTTTATGTCGGTCCTAGTGTAAAAACCCCATTACGGACCCATCTGTACACTCGGATCTCTGATCTGGAACTCAATTTGGGAGTTATCTCATTTATTTAGCATTTCCAGTGTGAACGCACTGAAAATTTAATCCCGGCCACTCCGGGGCTCGGAATCGCACACCGTCTGAAGGTACTGCTCTGGAATATTATCAAGAATATTCCAAAGTCTTTCTCAGAAAAAAATGGTTTCTTACATGCTATGTTTATAGAGTATCGTTTTTTATATCTTCTTTATCATGAATTCCAAACTTTGGTCTTTGAGGTGTTATGGGCCCTCGAGGATCAGAATTTGGTGTATCGTGAGTTTGTTATACTGTTTACCTGTTATATGCATTGTTATGATGCCATGATTTGATTCGCAGGGAGTATGGGCCCCCACGTATCAGAATTTGGCGCATAGGTGCTTGTTTTAGTGTCTGTTTTCAATGGTTTTGGGGGTTCTTTCATGTTTAGTGCACAGAAACCCAGACAACATTCTGTGTGGTCTTATGAACACACGCCATGTGTTCTTATATTTGGGAAGAACCACCTTTCATGGTTACACGCCGTGTACTTTCAGGTACACACCGTGTACTTGCCTTATGTGTGACCCATCCATGTAGTTGAATACATGGGTTGGGAAATCTGCAGGACAACATGCCATGTACCATGTTGACATGCCATGTATTAGAGGTCCGTGTACTAGTCCGTGTGACTAATGACACAGACAGGAGAAAAATCTTAAGGACACACAATGTAGTTTTTCTGAAGAGACAGTCCATGTTCCTAGCCATGTAGGAGTAACCGAGAAGGGAGAAAAAAGGATAGTACATTCCGTGTAGTCTGAGAACACGCTATGTAGACAGGTGGATTACATACCCATTTATGGCCAAGGTAGATTCCCATGGTAAAATTTCAGGAAACATGCCATGTAGTGGTACTAAACACAGTGTAGTCATGTTTTCCCCAAATTTTAGATTTTATATCTCCTGTTCCATTTTACTCTCTTAAGTTACATTTGTGTTCTTCTTTAATGATGGTGTCCTTTTGATATGTAGAGTCTTTCCTCCAAGAAGTCCTCCTGTTGCATGTCAGGAACTAGGCAGTGACCGTATGCCTGATATGACAGATTAGGAACTACTAGTAGTTCCGCCTATCGTTCCGGAAATGGAAACTGTAGTGATTCTAGAAATTGGTTTTGACACTCAGTTCAGAGAGGGTTTCATGAGATTCACGTAGACCTTCCAGGGAGTTCAGCATCCTGCCCCATCTATGGCAGAGCTGATGCAGGTTTTTCAGCAGCAACATCCTCCCACGTTCACAGAGGATGGAGGACCACAGGATGTGGAGTCATGGAAATAAGACATGTTATCCATCATCGAGCACATGGAGACTAATTCATATATGAGAGTTAATCTCTTGACTTAAATGCTCTGAGATTCCTCCAAGAGATGGTGGGATGTGGTTTCATAGGTAGGGCGCCAACGGGCTATGGCTTAGGACAAGTTTCAGCGTACGTTCTATGAATACTTCTACCCAGTGACACTAAGGGCTGACAGAGCCAGAGAGTTCCTGAACCTACAGTAGGGTACTCTCACAGTTATGGAGTATTCCACTCGATTCACAGATTTACAGTGTTTCACTCCTGTTCTGGGGATGACGAGATGTTTTTAGCAAGAAGTTTGAGGAATCCCTCATACCCAACATCAAATCACTGGTGGACGTCTTCTAGTCGAATTATATTACACCGATAGTCAACCAGGTGCTTATCATGGAGAGAAATCTGAGGGAGACTGGAGCTGTGGACCAGGGAAGTTCAGCATCTAGGGATGATTCATTTTTAGATACATAGCAGGAAGTGCCACCGAGAGTCTACACGAGGTGACTCGAGGAAGAAAGGTATTCCTTCTAGTGGATAGGATATTCCTTATGGAAACCAAGTGGTGTTCTATCAGTGTGGAAGGAGCGAGAATTATAATCCTCAGTTCCCGATAGACCTAGTGGAGTGCTGATCTTGTGGAAATATGGGTCATCTGTTGCGTTTCTGCAAGGTTATCCTTCCAACGGCTAGTGAAGGAGGATCTGTTTCGACTCCGCGTACATGAGTAGGATTACCAGTTCCACAGCAGACTAGGGGATGAAGTTCTTCATTTCTTTCAGGCTAGGTTAGAGGCTGTGGATGCAGTGGTCAGGCTCAGGTAGGATCAGCTCAGGGATCTCAGGATACTAAAGAGGGCCGCATTGCAGGCCAAACATTTTCAGTAGAGCAGATTCATCAGTAGCATGATCTTGGACCTTCTACTGTTTATGGTATGATTTTAGTAGCCTCAATTATATCCAATTCACTTTTCTATACAGTAGATTCTCATAGCTTTATTTCTGCTCATAATGTGGAAAGGCTTAGACTTACTATTTATGCTTTTGAGGATATGATGACGCTAGACACTCCCTTGGGAATTAGAACTTCTAGAGTGCGTTAGTACTTAGGATTCCCCCTTGAGGTTGGTGGGTGTCATTTTTTTGTGGAATATCTATGTTTTGGAGATGACAGGCTATGATGTCATTCTCAGGATAGACTGGTTAGTTCCCTTCCAGGCTTTTGTCGACTGCTATCACCGTAGGGTGAGTTTGACATCACTGAAGGGAAGATCATTTCTTCACAAGGGCGAATGGGATGTCCATGCGAGTAGATCTGGATCAGAGCATCATGGGTTGGGAGGTGTTACAGATCAGATTAATAGCTTATATCTAGATGACCAGGGGACTTCCCAGATAGATTTTCCTATAGTAGTTGATCACTTTCTAGATGTCTTTCCAGAAGACTTTTTAGGTTTCCCCCCAGATCTAGAGGTAGAATTCACTATTGATATTGTTCCAGGAGCAGCAATGGTATCTATACCTCCTTATATGATTGCTACACCTGATTTATAGAAGCTCAAGAATCATTTGGAGGAGTTGCATGCAAAAAGTTTTATCCGACCCAATACTTCTTCTTGGGGTTCACCCGTTCTTTTTTCAAAGAAGATGGATGGTACTTTATGGCTTTATGTAGATTATCAAAAGATAAAAAAATTGATGTTCAAGAACCGATATCTATTTCCATAGATAGATGACCACTTTGATCAGCTTGGAGGAGCCAAACTATTCTCAAAGATCGACATGAGATCCTTCTATCATCAGTTGCATGTCAGACCATCTGATATACCTCTTATAGCCTTATGGAGTATGTATGGTCTGTATGAGATTTGGTTATGCCGTTTGGTCTCACGAATGCAGCAGCATTTTTCATGGTGCTGATGAACAGAGTTTTCCATCCTTACTTGTATTCCTTCGTGGTGGTTTTCATGGACGATATCATGGTGTACTCTCACACTCGACACGACCATGCTACCCATCTTGAGATCATTTTAAGTACACTGAGGGAGAATCAGTTATATGCTAGGATCCCAAAGTTCCACTTTTGGATGAATGGGATTCACTTCATGGGTTATGTCATCTCAGAGATAGGAGTATCAGTAGACCCAGAGAGGGTGATAACAGTAGTTACCTAGGAGCACCCAAAGAATGTCTTCGAGGTACGAAGTTTCTTAGGGCTGGATGGTTACTACAAGAGGTTTATATAGGACTTCTCACACTTTTCAGTTCCGTTAATAGGTTTTCCTAAGGAGGGTGTGAAGTATGTTTGGCCAGAAGCCTATGATTTAGCCTTTCAGGAACTAAATGGGAGATTGAGTTCAGCACCGATTCTAGTTTTTCGGGAGCCGAGCAAGAGTTATAAAGTCTTCTGTGATGCATATGGCATCGGTCTTAGAGCAGTGATTATTCTGGAGGATCATGATGTTGCATATGGATCTTGACAGTTGAGGTCACATGAGAGGAACTATCCTACGCGTGACCTGGAGTTGGCTGCATTTGTTCATGCCTTGCATTGTTGGAGACATTATCTTATTGGAGATCATTTTGTGGTATATACTGACCATAAGAGCCTCAGTTATATCTTCACGCAGCGTGATTTGAATCATAAACAACAGAGGTGGGTTGAGTATCTCCAGTATTTTGACTTTGAGCTTTCTTATACGTCTGGGTAAGGCAATGCAGTGGCTGATGTACTGAGCATGAGGTCTTAGATAGAGGTAGTTCAGGAGGCCAGCAGTGAGTGGAGGCTTATGACTCTATTTTCTGAGATGCATTTGGAGGTGTATAATAGACAGGGGTAGAACATACTATCTTATGTATTTGTTACCTTTGCGCATCTTGAACGAGTTCGAATGAGGAAACTATCAGAATATGAAGGCTTTGTCCTATGGGAAAGCCAGTCAGGAGAGGACCCTCTTCCCGGATGGACCATAGGTGAGGATGAGATCTTGCGTTTCCAGGGACGCATTTGGGTGTTAGCAGATATACGCAAGGAGTTGAAGTGAGACATTCATTCCTCAATTTGGTCAGTTCATCCTAGCGTCACCAAGATGTGTTGTGATATACACCATTAGTATTGGTGGCCAACTATGAAGAAATATGTTGCTCGTTTTGTCATGAGGTGTTCCACCTATCAATAGGATAAGGTAGAGCATCAACGACTAGAAAAACATCTACAGTAGTTACCCATTCTCGAGTTGAAATGGAATGATATCACAATGGATTTTGTGACCAGGTTTCCAATGTTGCCTCGAGGGAATGAAGTAGTATGGGTTGTCACTAACAGACTCACAAAGGTTGCTCACTTCTTACCGATCAAGGAGACTTTCAGCGTTGATCAATTGGGATAGTTGTACATCTGAGAAATTGTACATCTACGTGGAGTTCCACAATCCATTGTATCAGATAGGGATGCTCATTTTACTTATTAGGTCTGGAAAGGGATTCAGAAGGCTTTGGGTATACATGTTCTTTTGAGTACAACATACCATCCCCAGACAGATGACCAGTCCGAGCATACGATCCACGTGCTAGAGGACATACTCTGAGAATGTATTCTATATTTTGGAGGTTCTTGGGAGAGACATATACCTCTAGTGGAGTTTTCCTACAATAATAATTTCCAAGAAACTATTTATATTGTGAATTATGAGGCTTTGTACGGTAGGCCATATAATGAACCATACTTTACATACATTGTTATTACTTCAAAATTGAAGCACACTTATTACAACATATACAAAAGCAAGAAAGGACCGTATAGGTATAGAGTGTTTAGAAACTAGGAAAAATAAACAACTGGTTCATAAAGCATCTAATTTTCCTCCCATTTATTTCATCATATCTAGAGTCCCTTTTTGGCATATCCTACTTAATAACCTTCTCCCAGACCAGGGGAAATAAAACATACAAAAGGGTGAGCTCAAATGCTCAGTAAGGGTAAACAAAAGAAATATCAATCACATCATTTACATAAGAACATAACTTTTGGAAATCTTAACCTGCAAAAGAAATCATAATTTCATAACATGGAATAAATCATAGTAGTGAAATGTAATCCAAATAATCATAACGTAAAGAATGAAACTTTTTATAATACACACATAATCATAGAGAATCATTTCTTGTTAGTCAAGACTCATTTCCAAGATTATCTTAGTGGACAAAGTCCATTTCTGAACCGAGTTCACTCCTCATTTCAGTCCTGTTTCACTGAACTGGTTTAACCTTCCGTTCCAGCCATGTCTATCTCATGAGATATAAAATCTTTAACCTATGAATTAGAGGGAGATATAGGTCCCACCCATCTCATAATGATACCATTCTTATGTGTGCCAAAAAATCAGAAAACCATACATCATAGCATAACCCATGTAATAAAAATGGGAATCTTAAACATCGTGACATCATAAAACAATTCATATAAGATAAAGGAATTCATAAAAATATAATTCCATCACTACATAATCAAATCAATGTAATAATAGGGATAAAAACATAACCCTTTTTTATCTTATATGGAAAATAATTTTGATAGAACACTTGAACTCTATTTTTGAGGAAAATTTCCTTTCTCCTTCAAAAACACTTTTCCTTTCTTTACATGTTGTAAAATTATAAACTAAAATAAGTTGATTAAAAATAAACTTGAAAACTTGTAAAGGAAGCTTCTTGGAAATAATGTTTTGAATATCCATTCCTGCCGTTTAAGTTAAAAAAAACATTCTTCGTACTTTTGTCGGAAAAGTCAAAAAGTACCTCGTACGAAAAATGACATAAGATTCCATTCATATCCTTTAATAAAAACTCACCGAAGGGTAAAATTGGATTTAAAAAATTGTAGGTGGATGGAAATAATATTACATATTGAGGAAACATGGATGTGGATGATAAAATACACCCCAGTAAATTCCAAAGTATAAACAATCTCAGATAAAAATGAGATTGTGATATTTCCCTTACCTTAGGTCTGATTTGCCTTGTAAGTGTCCGAACCTCCTGTATAATGATTTAAATAATGTTATTGACTTATTCCATAATGATAATTATTGTTATTATATCATATATGGTCATATTCTTAGCTTCTTATTAGTAATATTTCATTACAACTTGTTATTTGGGAGTTTATTACTTTTTGTTCTTATGCGTGTTTTGTCGAATAAATTCTTATTCTTATCTTTAGTTTATAGATACCTCATTTCTAGAATGTTATTAGTGTAATATATATCATATTCATTCATTAAATTCATTTATATAATCATTATGAAATGAAGTTCATGTTGAACGAGTCGCATCACATCGTGGAAACGGTATTCCGTACGTACGCACGAGCGATGATATCGTTCCCATGATCATGGAATTGTATTGGAGTGTATGTATACTATTTCATAATCAATATCACTTTAAAATAATCATATATAGTCATTATTTACACCATTATACCCACCCAAGTAAGGTGGTGGTGGAAAGTAGATTACACCACGGCATGGTGACGGTATTCCGTACGTATTCATTTTCCGTAGGATGGATAGATGGTGAAATAGGGTTGTTTCATACATATAATAACATATCAGTATTGAGTGATACTGATGTTATTACTTCATAATGAAACAACTAAATAAGGAGAAGTGGAAGAAGAAAGGAAGATGAAAGAATCGGTAACAGACATTACCTCTTCTTTGAAGTGCTTCGTTGAGACCTCATTTTAGGGCAATAAAATTGGACTTTGAAGAAGACCTGGACCTCTAGGATGTCTCTAGGTAAGTGGAGAGGAGAAATTGTTAGGGGTTGGATGAGCTTGAAGGCTCAAAGTGGTGTGAGGAAGATAGGGAGGAGGTGCCCTTTTTTAAGGGAGGAGAGGGGCACCTTTGGAATAACAAAAAATATTATTTTATTATAAAGCCAAATTCGGTTTTAAATAGCTAAAAATTGTTTTCTTTCGAAGCTAAGGTGGGGAGGGGTCGAAAGCCTCTCATATAATAGAATTTAGACAAGTTTAGGTCCCTATTTTGACCTTATCATTTAGATTTAACATTAAGTTAAATAATTTTACATTTACCGTGTCTTCTCGTGTTCTTATACTATAAGGTTAATAAACTTACTATAACAATCCAAAAGAACCCCAAGTTGTTTATTATTAATATATATAACCTTATATAAGTCATTTGGCCGATCCTTAGATTTTTAGGAATAAAATAACAATTAATAATATAATATTTGTTTTAAAAACAATTTTATGTCAATTTTGACACTATTTAGTAATTGATTTTTGTGAAACACATAACAGAACTATTAGTTCGAAAAAAGTTACTTAAATCAATAATAACATGTCATATTAACCTATAAAATTAGTATAATTCATAAAAAGTCTCAAATTACATTTATTTGGGTATTTATAACATCAACTATGTCAATATTTCATTAATGAGATAATTACTGCATCAACTTTGTGTCATAAATAAATTAAATTATTTAATGTCTAAAAAATACAAATAAAATACCATTATGTGGGAATTTTTTTTAGATTTATAATGAATAAATATAGTCTAATTTATATTATATATACCCTTATATTAAAAATTATTTACCTATTAAACATTGATTTTAACTATTTTAACCCTTCTTTAAAGAAATTAATAATAAATGTCCTAATCTAATCCAAGTGGGCCTAAATGGTCATATTTTATTCCTAAGTTTGTTTATGGTTGAATTAAACTTATCAAATAGAATTAATACATGTGTTAGGGTAATAATAATATCATTTTTACCCTTAATTACCCTATTTACTTTTAACCGTGGTAAATAAAAGTAAAAAGTTACTATTCACCAAAAATTATTTTCATCTCATTGAACCACATTTTACTTACTGACATCAACCGTGTCTCTCGAATTTTTTAAATTCCACTCTTAGAGGCGGTAAAATTAAGTTTTCTGAAAAATTCAGTTTTTTAACTACCATTTAGTGGTTTCACTATTCATCAAAAATTGAAAGTTTTCAGAAAAATACCAAAATTCCACCCTAGGATAATTTCGATATTCCGAATCCAAAAATGAATTCCATTTTGAAAAATAAAATTTAAAAAATTTCAAAAAGTGGTTATTACTATTCATAACGGCTAGTTTTAATAATATTTTATTAGCATATCATTGTTTAGTGAAACTCGGTATTGCGTACGACGCATGCTATCGAGGAAGGTCGCGATTTTGTGTAAAGCAAGCCAAGAAAGTGTTGTGTGTAGAAAAAGATTCCTTTGATGATTTATATAACATAAAATTCTCGGGTGTTACATTCTACCCCCATTAAAATGAATTTCTCCCTCGAAATTCGTCACTTTTTAACAAACATATGAGGATACCTCTCCCTCATCGTATCCTCAAGCTCCCATGTAGATTGTTCTAATTGGTGGTTCCTCCATAAAACTTTCACCAATCGAGTGGTCTTGTTTCATAGGACTCTTTCGCTATGATCCAGAATATCATTCGGCTGTTCTTCATAAGAATGATCCTTCTCCAGCGGTACAACTTCTGAGATGAGTACATGTGAAGGATCAGGTATGTACTTTCTCAGAAGAGATACATGGAACACATCGTGAACTTGAGAGAGATTCAGTGGAAGCGCCAATCGGTAAGCTACCTTCCCAACACGATCCAGTATTTTGAAAGGACCGATATATCTAGGGCTCAACTTCCCCTTCTTTCCAAATCTCACGACCCTCTTCCAGGGAGATATTCATAAGAATACTGTGTCACCTACTTCAAACTCTAGGTCTTTTCTTCGGTTGTCGACATAACTTTTCTGTCGACTCTGAGCTGATCTTATGTGTTGTTGAATAGATCTGACCTTTTCTGCTATTTCATCAACATTATCGGGTCCTAATAGCTATCTTTCCCCAACTTCATCCCAGCAAGTTGGAGTCCTGCATTTCTTTTCAAAGAGAGCTTCATAAAGAGCCATCTGAATACTGGAGTGAAAGCTATTTTTATAAAAAAATTCCACCAAAGGTAAGTGTTGATCCCAACCAAATTTAAAATCCATAGAGCAAGCTCTCAACATATCTTCTAGACTTTGAATTGTTCTCTCAGACTAACCGTCTGTCTGAGGATGATAAGTAGTGCTGAAACTCAACTCTGTATCCAGAGTATGCTGAAGACTTCGCCAGAACATCGAGGTAAATCTCAGATCCTGATCAGATATAATAGAAAGTGGTACTCCATGCAATCTTACCACTTCCTTTACATATATCCTGGCAAGCTGATCCAGAGAGAAATCCTCTCGAAAATCAATGAAGTGTGCAAACTTTTTAAGACGATCCACTATGACCCAGATAGCATTATTGACTTTGGACATTTTAGAAAGTCCTGTGACAATGTCCATAGTGATGTTTTCCCATTTCCATTCGGGTATGGGTAATGGTTGTAACATCCCCTTATACTTCTGTCTCTCAGCTTTATCTTGTTGACAAACCCAGCGTCGAGAGACATATTCAGCAACATCTCTTTTCATGCCATCCCACCAGAAGTACTCTTTCTGGTCCCTATACATCTTCGTGCTTCCAGGATGAATAGAGAATGAAGAAGTATGAGACTCATCCAGCAGCTCCTTCTTTAATTCGGGGATGGGAGGAACACAAACCCGATTTCTGAACTTTATTATCCCATCACAATCGAGGTTGAATTCAGGAACATTTCTCACTATCTTTTGTAACTCGACATCTTCTTTCTGAGCCTCTTTAATCTTCACATGTATAGATGGTTGAACACTCATTTGAGAAAGATACAATTTTTCCCCTGTAATTATCATTCCAAGATCCATCCTTTGTAAATCCATAAATATTGGATCTTTTGTGATCCTCATCATGGATAAACTAGCATGGTCTTGTCGAATTAATGCATCTGCCACCTTTTTTGCTTTCCCAGGGTGGTAATGAATTGAGCAGTCATAATCCTTAATCAGCTCCAACAATCTTCATTGGCGCATATTCAGCTACTTTTGTGTGAAAATATACTTTAAACTTTTATGATCAGTATAAATATCACACCTCTCACCATAAAGTTAATGCCTCCAAATCTTTAATGAAAAGATTACCGTAACTAACTCCAAATCATGAGTTGGGTAATTTTGCTCATGTATTTTCAACTGTCGTGAGGCATAAGCTATCACCATATCATTTTGCATAAGAACACACCCCAAACCCTTATTGGATGCATCACTGTAGATCACAAACCTTTCTCCACTACAAGGAAGTGTGAGCACAGGTGCACTGGATAAACTTCTTTTCAACTCCTTGAAATTCTCTTCACATTCCTCCGTCCAAACAAACTTAACTCCTTTCCAATTCAACTTGGTGAGTGGATTAGATAATCATGAAAAATCTTTCACAAAACATCGATAATATCCAGCCAAACCAAGAAAACTTCAGATCTCAGTTACTATTGTTGGTCTCGACCATATTTCAATAACCTCTGTTTTTTATGGATCCACAGATATCCCCTATATTGAGATTATGTGACCCAAAAATGAAACTTTTTGAAGCCAAAATTCACACTTGGTAAATTTGGCATAAAACATATCCTTTCTCAGGGTCTCCAATATAATTCTCAAGTGATCTTCATGTTCTTCCTTGCTCTTTGAATAGACAAGAATATCATCTATAAAGACTACCAAAAATTGATCAAGATAGTCTCTAAAGACTCTATTCATTAGATCCATGAAGATAGAAGGGGCATTAGTAAGTCCAAATGGCATCACTATAAATTCAGTGTCCATACCTTGTACGGAAAGCCGTCTTTGGTATTTCCTCCCTTTTGACCCTTAATTGATGATACACTGAATGAAGATCAATATTGGAAAATTATTGAGCTCCGCGTATTTTGTCAAATAGGTCATCAATGCGTGGTATAGGATATTTGTTCATGATAGTGATCTTGTTAAGTTCTTGATAATCAATGCAGAGTCTCATTGATCCATATTTCTTCATAACAAATAGAAAAGGTGCTCCCCAAGGTGATTCACTAGGGCGTATGAACCCATTATCAATATTCTCTTGGAGTTTCTTCTTCAATTCGTGCAACTCAATTGGAATTATTCTATAAGGTGCCTTTGAAATAGGCAAAGCATCCGGTTTGAGTTCTATTGAAAACTCAACATAACGATTCGGTGGAAGACCTAGTAATTCCTCCGTAAAGACATCATCAAACTCCCGTACAATGGGAATATTCTTAATTGTGAGTTTCTCACCAACCATTTGAGATAAATAACCTTCATTTAGTGGAATCAAGACCTATAAGATGGAAGAAATTTCAACTGGAATGTTATGTTCATCCTTGCATTGATAGACGATCATAGATTGATCTGGAATATGAAATGTGACTTCCCTTCTTTGGAAATTGATATGAGCTCCATGTAGAGAAAGCCAATCCATGCCAAGAATCACATCAAATTCCACTATAGGAAGGATCACAAGATTTTCAAGAAGCACTTTCCCAAAAACATCAATCAGAGAAGAATTATAAATTTTTGATGCGACTGTTGTGTCATTAGGGGTTGTCACATCTAACTTAACATCTAACTGTTGAGGTAATATGGTGATATCCTTAGAAAATTCTTCAGAAATAAAGGAGTGGGTGGATCCAGAATCAAATAAAACATTTGCTACTTTAGAGTGGATGGTAAGTGTACCTTTCACCACATCGTTATCGTACTCTACATCACTGATAGAAATTGCATGTGAATTTCCGTTGTCTTTTGCCTTAAGAGTTTGATGACTTCGACCATCATCATCAACCCTTGGATTTGGGCACTGATTGGAATAATGCCCCATCTCCTTGAAATTGAAACATTGAAGTGTATTAGGGTCATTCTGTGTATCCGTTCCTTTGTTTTCATCATTAGACATCTTATACCCATCATTGCGGCATTCAAATTCCCGATGACCTTCCTTTCCACATTTGAAACATTTACTTGTCCCTTTAATACAACTCCCTCCATGTTTCTTTCCACAATTTGAGAATAAGGGAAAGCTCATCTTCTTTTTAGTGTGCTCTTTAGATTTTCCTTTGAATTCCATTTTCCTCTTCTTATCAAACCCATATGACTGATGGGTTACTCCAATCTCCATCTCGACTTTGAGAGCACATCGAACAATTTCCTCGTAGCTATTGAAGTCCCTTATGGATAACTCCCTTCGAAGACTTGGTTTTAAGCAACTAAAGAATAAATCGATCTTACTCTCAGGTTGGATAATAATACTAGAAGTGTACCTTGCAAGTCTTTTAAAATTTTCTTCATAAGTACCCACAAATTCATCATCCTTTTGCTTCAGTTCAATAAAATCTTTCTCCATCTTTGTTTGGAGAATACGAGGGAAGTAATTATTGAAAAATAAGTTCTTGAACTCGTCCCATTCCATGGACTCAATTTCATCCCTTTGCCTCGTATTCTTAATAAGATTCCACCATTGATCAGCATCTCCTTCCTAATGATACACTGCAAGGATGACTTTATCATGTTCAAAACATTGAAGAACTGAAAATATCTTTTCAGTAGTACTAATCCATTATTCAGCAACTAATGGATCAGTAGACCCGCTGAAAGAAGGTGGACGCTACCTCATGAAGGATTCAACAGAATGTTGCTCCTTCCTTTTCTCTTTTGGAAGTCCTGCATGATTCATAGCTTGAGAAAGTTGTGTGATCATGGCTATAAGATTTTTCATTCTGGCTCCCATAATGTTTGGTTTCTCCGGGGGACAATCATTGCATTCTCGTCGCATTCCGCATTAACACGGTTCCTTCGGGTTCCATCCATTGACTAAAACCGAGAAAAATAGTGTAAGAAACACTAATTATAATAGTAAAACCACATAATAAAATTTCACAACTAAGGTCTTATCCTAGATTATTCATGGTCAATTCTAAAACACTAAGATTGTGTTCTATGCTTAGAATTATCCTTAGGGTTCTTACAAAGGCTTTCACGTCCTATTTTCCAAAGTTTGACTATACCTGTCCTATGATACCAACTATAACTATCTGTAATTACATCCAGTGGACTATAATTGATACCTATCAGGGCACTCCATGGGCAGCTACACCCCCTGGGTAGGACACACCACCATCCTTAGTGGCATCCATTTCCTCATGAAGCCCTTGGGCGGAGAGCCATGCTTCGTCCAACACTCACATGTGAGAGTTCCCAATGATTGGATACATTCCTAACTCCTTTGCCTCTGATACCAATTATAATGACCCATAATTTAAAAACATTTTTATTACTTCAAAATAGAATCACACTTATTACAGCATAAAATAAAACCAGGAAAGGACCGTATAGGATAGAGTCTTTAGAAACTGGGAAACATAAACAACTGGTTCATAAAGCATCTACTTTGCCTCCCATTTATTTCATCATATCTAGAGTCCCTTTTTGGAATTTCCTACTTAATAACCTTATCCCTAACCTGGGGAAATAAAACATACATAAGGGTGAGCTCAAATGCTCAGTAAGGGTAAACAAAAGAAATATCAATCACATCATATACATAAGAACATAACTTTTGGAAATCTTAACCTGCAAAAGAAATCACAATTTCATATCATGGGATAAATCATAGTAGTGAAATGTAATCACAATAATCATAACTTAAAGCATGAAACTTTGTGGAATACACACATAATCATAGAGAATAATTTCTTGTTAGTCAAGACTCATTGCCAAGACTATCTTAGTGGACAGAGTCCATTTTTGATCCGAGTTCACTCCTCGTTTCAGTCATGTTTCACTGAACCGGTTTAACCTGCCATTCCAGCCATGTCTATCTCATGAGATATAAAATCTTTACCCAATGCATTGGAGGGAGATATAGGTCCCACCCATTTCATAATGATACCATTCTTATGTGTGCCACAAAACCAGAAAACCATACATCATAACATAACCCATGTAATAAAAATGGGAATCTTAAACATCGTGACATCATAAAACAATTCATATAAGTTAAAGGAATTCATAAAAATATAATTCAATCACAACATAATCAAATAAATGTAATAATATGGATAAAAACAGAACCCTTTATTATCTGAGATGGAAATAAATTTGATAAAACACTTGAACTCTATTCTTCAGGAAAATATCCTTTCTACTTCAAAAACACTTTTCCTTTCTTAACATGTTGTACAATTATAAACTAAAATAATTTGATTAATAATAAACATGAAAACTTGTAAAGGAATATTCTTGGAAATAATGTTTTAAAAATCCATTCATGCCATATATGTTAAAAAAACATTCTTCGTACTTTTGTCAGAAAAGTCAAAATGTACCTCATACGAAAAACGACAAAATATTTCTTTCATATCCTTTACTAAAAACTCACTGAAGGGTAAAATTGGATTTAAACAATTGTAGGAGAATGGAAATAATATTACATATTGAGGAAACATGGATGTGGATGATAAAATACACCCCAGTAAATGCCAAAGTATAAACAATCTCAGATAAAAATGAGATTGTGATATTTCCCTTACCTTTGGTCCGATTTGCCTCGTAAGTGTCCGAACCTCCTGTATAATGATTTAAATAATGTTATTCTCTTATTCCAGAATGATAATTATTGTTATGATATCATATATGGTCATATTATTAGCTTCTTATTAGTAATATTTAATTACAACTTGTTATTCGGGTGTTTATTACTTTTTGTTCTTATGCGTGTTTTGTCGAATAAATTCTTATTCTTATATTTAGGTTATAGAAAACTCATTTCCAGAATTTTATTAGTGTAATATATTTCATATTAATTCATTCAATTCATTTATATAATCATTATGCAATGAAGATCATGTAGAACGAGTCGCATCACATCGTGGAGACGGTATTCCGTACATACGCACGAGCGATGATATCGTTCCCATGATCATGGAATTGAATTGGAGTGTATTTATACTATTTCAGAATCAATATCACTTTTCAATAATCATATATTGTCATTATTAACACAATTATACCCATCCAAGTAAGGTGGTGGTGGAAAGTAGATTACACCACGGCGTTGAGACGGTATTCCGTACGTACGCACGCGTGGTGATTTTATTTTCCATAGGATATATAGATGGTGAAATAGGGTTGTTTAATACTTATAATAACATATAAGTATATTAGTGATACTGATGTTATTACTTCAAAATGAAATAACTAGAGAATAATATGCGGAAGAATAAATAAAGATGAAAGAATCAGTAACGGACAATACCTCTTCTTTGAAGTTCTTCTTTGAGACCTCCTTGTATGGCACTAAAATTTGTCTTTGAAGAATACCAGGACCTCTATGATGTCTCTAGGGAAGTGTAGAGGAGATATTGGAAGGGGTTTGCCACGCTTGGAGGCTCAAAGTGGTGTGAGGAAGAGAGGGAGGAGATGCCCTTTTATAAGGGAGGAGAGGGGCACCTTTAGAATAACTAAAAATATTATTTTATTATAAATCCAAATTCGGTTTTAAATAGCTCAAAATTGATTTATTTCGAAGCTAAGGTGGGTATGGGTCGAAATCCTCTCATCAAATATTATTTAGACAAGTTTAGGTTCCTATTTTGACCTTATCATTTAGATTTAACATTAAGTTAAATAATTTTACTTTTACCGTGTCTTCTTGTGTTCTTACACTATAAAGTTAATAAACATACTATAACAATCCAAACGAACACCAAATTGTTTACTATTAATATATATAACCTTATCTAAGTCATGTGGCTGAACCTTAGATTTTTAGGAATAAAATAACAATTAATAATATAATATTTATTTTAAAAACTATTTTATGTCAATTTTAAATTTATTTAGTAATTGATTTTTGTGAAAATCATAACAGAATTATTAGTTCGAAAAAATTTAATTAAATCAATAATAACATGTCATATTAACCTATAAAATTAGTGTAATTCATAAAAAGTATCAAATTTCATTTATTTGGGTATTTATAACATCAATAATGTCAATATTTCATTAATAAGATAATTACTGCATCATCTTTGTGTCATAAATAAATCAAATTATTTAGTGTCTAAAAATAACAAATAAAATACCATAATGTAGTAAATTATTTTATCTTTTTAATGAATATTTATAGTCTAATTGATCGTATATATAACCTTATATTAAAAATTATTTACTTATTAAACTTTGATTTTAACTATTTTAACCCTTCTTTCAATAAATTAATAATAAATGTCCTAATCTAATCCAAGTGGGCCTAAATGGTCATATGATATTCCTATGTTTGTTTTTAGTCGAATTAAACTTATCCAATAGAATTAGGACATGTGTTATGGTAATAATAATATCATTTTTACCCTTAATTACCCTATTTACTTTTAACCGTGGTAAATAAAAGTTAAAAGTTACTATTCACAAAAATTATTTTCATCTCATTGAACCACATTTTACTTAATGACATCAACCTTGTCTCTAGGAGTTTTGAAATTCCACTCACAGAAGCGGTAAATTTATGTTTTATGAAAAATTCAGTTTTTTAACTACCACTTTGTGGTTTCACTATTCATCAAAAATTGAAAGTTTTCAGAAAAATACCAAAATTTCACCCTAGGATAATTTCGATATTCCGAATCCAAAAATGAAGTCCATTTTGAAAAATAAAATTTAAAAAATTTCAAAAAGTAGTTATTAATATTCATAACGGCTAGTTTAAATAATATTTTATTAGCATATCATTGTTTAGTGAAACTCGGTATTGCGTACGATGCAAGCTATCGAGGAAGGTCGCGATTTCGTGTAAAGAAAGCCAAGAAAGTGTTGTGTGTAGAAAAATATTCCTTTGATGATTTATATAACATAAAAGTCTCGGGAGTTACAGGCCATGACGATCACACTTATGTTTCATTGAGGTAGGAAAGGTAGCTATGCTAGGACCTCATCTTGTCCTGCAGACCTCAGTGTGGATTGAGTTGATTCGGAAGAGGATGGATACTACACAGTCTATTCAGAAATCTTATGCTGATCAGTGGAGACGGCCTCTAGAGTTTGAGGTCGGGGATCAGGTTTTCCTGCGTGTCACACCGAGGTTGGGACACAAGAGGATTAGGAGACAGGGTAAGCTTTCACCGAGATATGTCGGGCCGTTCAAGGTTTTGGAGAGAGTTGGGCTTGTTGACTTTCAATGGAATTTACCTCAAAGGTACTAGGCTATGCACGATGTATTCAACATTTCTCAGGTTCGACGTTACTTTTCAGACTCGTCTCATGTCTTTCAACCCAAGGATGTTGAGTTAGAGGTGGATGCATCTTTTGAGGAGCATCCTATCCTGATTGTCGACCGTAGTATGAAGGTTCTCTGTGGCTGGTCTTTTCCTCTGGTATGGGTGCTATGGCAGCACGGGCGAGTGCAGGATGAGACTTGGGAGAGGGAGGCCGATGCACGAGCTCAGTGGCCAGAGTTTTTTGGGGTTTCATCTTCTACGCCGCTCTAGGTAAATGCAGGGGTGGATTTCTTTAAGGGGGAATTTTTTAAGAACTCTGATATTCTTTTCATGTATGTTTTTCCTTTTTCTGGAGTTTTTGAGAAAAGAGGAGTTTCTGAAATATTTTTGAAGTACACGCCGTGTACTTCGATGCCGTGTGAGGCCATGTGTTGGCCATGTCCATGCCACACACACGGTCATGTTGGGGTGATTTGGAGGCCGCTTAAAGTAGAGTACAGAAAGGGAGAGTACATGCCATGTTCTCTAAAAGTACACGTCTAATCCCAGTTTTTATCTTCTTCATTGCCTAATTCCATCCAGAGCATCTGAGGAGGACTAATATTCTCCGAGCCACCAATCCATCACCGTTTATCCGATTCAAACACCGTTAGTTGCAATATAATCACAGTGATGAGTTCTTGGTTCTTCTTTGGCCACGTTTCCTGATTCATTCTCTTATAAGATTTATCATAGGTTGAATGTTTTAGACATTTTTTCATATATACTCTGGTCTAGGATAATTCACGGGCCGAGGTTCAAGTATATCTATATCCTAGGATCGAGGTAGGTGGTTTGTTTCCTTACGTTGATTGATTTTGAGTTTTTTTGCAAAAGTGTCGGATTCCCATGTTTCGGGTAACCAGAGTTAGGAATTTTGGTCCCATTGTGTAATCACCTTTGATTTCTTGTAATATTAAGAATAATTGATAATAATATATGCTTTTTTTAATGTTTTAGGATCACCCCATGGGTGTTATCCCTATTTCAATGTTTATCACCGTTTGGCACAGTTTGCCTGCAAGGCAAACCGTACTGTAATTGCTAGTATGATTGATATAACCGATTGCATGTGTTTACTATTGTTTAAATTATTTTTGATGAATTTTAGATTTTAGAAATGTAGTTTCTAAACTCACTAAGGGCGATAGTAGTCGATTATGCACGACTGGACTACTTAGGGCTGTGAGGACCTAGTGCGGGAGACCAAAGAGGGAATAAACGATTAAGTGATTCCCTAGGGAGTCTGTTGTAATTAGTTTGTACAAAGGACCTATGGGAATTGGACTTTGTGATTCCTAAGCGTGTCCTCAGATTACGTATGTATTGAGACCACATGAGAAATTTGAGGTAAGAGCTTCCTCAAAGAGTCTGTAGTTATCATTTCAAGACCATAGAGGAATTGACGTGAGTGATTCCCAGAGTGTCTATGACTTTGTATGTTACTTGACTATAGGGGACTTCTAGTTTGATCCACCCAGAGAGTCGGTGTGAATGTAAAATGTTGGTTGGTTTAGATGAGTCTAACAAGGCAAAGCACAAGCTTGGATGTTTTGGCCTGCTTGTTTGTTCAAGTAGTCTTTTGAGATGACTGTTGTGTTACCTGTTTACCTTGGAATAAATATCTTTTCTAGATTCCTTGGTTGTTTAATTAAATTAATGAATTAAATTTTAAATGAATAATAATGGTAATTTGTAGGAGTTTTTACTTTTGTACTCATAGTTTATTACTGCATTTACTTTCATTACTTCTGCTATATTACTCACTAATAGTAAGGTACATATCTTGTGGTGGATGCCTACTGGGATTAGTCTCACACCCTGTTTGGGTCCTGCTTTTTGGCCCAAACAGGTAATATGGTTGCAGGTGTGGATAGGGATTGTGGCCCTTATACTTTAGGTACATGAATACTAGTTGGAGCTGGAGAGCATATGACCGATATTAGGCTTGAGATGCTGCCGGAGTTGCTGTTTACTTTTCGTAATTTGTTTCTCAGTTGTATTTCATCACGTTGTTGTGTTTGCTATATTCCTTAAATACTTGTACCTGTGACATCATTATCATCTTTACTATATATTCATTTCTTTCACTATTTAGTTTAAGTTATTGTATGTTGTTTACTGCTTCCTCTATTGACTGATATATCCTTTCCCTTGTATACTTTACCAAATGAGGGCATAGTTTCCCCAATGACTCACCAAGGCCCTCACAGCTAGTTGACAGCCTCTAGCATTTGGGGAAATGTGCTTGCGGTTATGTGGAGAACTAGGTATGGGGCACCAGTTGAGTGGCCCCGAATTTGGGTTGTTATAGAAAATACTAATAAACTACAACCTTTAAACACATTCAAGTAATTATTCTTCATAACCTAGGGAGAATAAACATTATAAAGGTGAGAAAAAAATAATAAAAAATGGTATTTAAGGTAGAGTCAATAATGAATCACTATGAATAAATTAACATGGAATTGAAATTAGGTGACATCACGTGCCATAAAAAAACTAAATAATGCAATATTAATATGGAAAGGTAATAATCTATAACTCACTTCATCTAAATCAATAAAATCGGAATGAAATTTATCTATAGATTTCTCGATGAAAAATATCATAGATGTATAATAACTAAAAAATGATGGAAATGATTAATTAATAAACTTCAGGTTTCTTAGGTACATGGTCCCTTTATCATCGAGACCACTCACAAGATGGTTTACAGCTTATAGGGTAACAAATCAAGTTATTTTTTAAAAAGATTCATCTCATTAGAAAAATTATACATCGAGGGGATATCTATAATTGGCCCCCACCTGTGTTGTACTAGTGAAAACAATTCCTCATAATAATTAATAATGCACCTTATCAAAATAGATAAATTGAATAAAAGATATATATTTACCAATATCTCCCTATTAGAGGCTAAGTAACCACAATGGTTATTGATATTAATGAATGGAAATACCACTAAATGAGGATTAAAGAAATATTGATGGAAATGACATTGTAAACATTCCGAGGATTCTCATATCACCTTGAAACATTAAAATCATAATCCCCATAAAGGAATAATATTAAATGAATATTTGTACATCATAAGAGTATAGAGATTCATCATATAAGATGTTTAAGGTCATTAAATATAGAAAATAAAAGTTCTGTCATGACCCGTCCCCCGAGGCCCGTGTTGTAACTACCCCAAGCCCGCCATCTATAGGCCAGGGGCTGGAGACTAGCTCCAAAGGCATAAATCCCTAAAACTGGGAAGGAATTGCCTTTATAAACTAGAATCACACACAACAGAGTAAGATGGAAGCAAAACACTAAGTAAAACTATATACAAAAAGGAGTGATGAAAAGTAAAGGGGATGGAAATACAAGCCCTACTAGAAAGTACAAGTACAACTGGAATGGACGAACAACTATACGGTGAAAGTAGCTCATGGATCGTCCACCACGGGTCCTACCTGAAGGGTAGGTATAGATAGCCTCCTCAGCACTCCACATTCGTCAGACTCCTCTGTGTACCGACTCATCGAAGGGTCCAACTCTGGGTATCATCTAGTGTAGTCCACATAGCCTCAGTCAGCGTTGTCCGTTGTCTACAACAAACACAACGAGGTGCGGGCCAAGCCCATGCAGGGATGAGTGTATCGATACTCAATAGGGACCCCGAGACGCTCAAGGTCTAACAAAATCCAACAAGGATACATCAAAAAGTATGAAATCAATGGATAACCATTACCTAGGTATATGCCCATACATATACCTAAGTTATCATGTAATCCATCCCAATAATGACGAAAACACAAAAGTCATTGACTCAGCTCAAACCAAGATTTTCATTATCGAAACCACGACTACTGTAGAACTCGTCCTCTATCGAGTACAGTGGGCCAGGCACAACACCAAGGCACTTCCCACTAACCATGGACTACTGAGGTACTCCTCCTATCGAGTATTGTGGGTTTTCTATGTAACCGAGGTTCTCCCCACTGCAGGTCTGCCACCAACTACCAGGCGCTCCCCCTAATCAACTACAGAGGTCCTCCTCCTGTCGAGTACCATGGGTCTGCCGCCAACTACTAGCTGCTCATCCACCGTGGGTCTACCTTCTACTATCAGGAACTCTCCACTGGGCTAGTCGAATCACTCTGAGTCGAATCAGTCAAGAAGTCGTCAGGTCTCAGCCAGCCACTAGGTCTCCGTAATCCACTCGCTTGTCTTCGAGAGAGTCCTCTCCACGAGCTACATTTCGATACTCAAACTATCATGAAGTCCCACATAGAAGTATCTCAAAGGTCCGCTACGTCATCGGGGTCTCAACGCAACAGACAACACGTCAATCAGACGCTCGGTCTGTGAGTTATTAGCCTTTTAGTCATGGGGGCCCGGTTGGATTCGTGTACGATCCAACCTGACCGTAACTCAACTATACCCCAAACTCCATTAGGGTATACTCAAAGGGACCATCACTCATCGAGATTTATAGTGCTACTGATGGTTCTTCAAATGGATGTCTGGTGCCAAAAATATGGCCAACAAAAAGTAAAGGGCTGGTAGTGGGCCCTAGTCCAGTCTGACCTAGTCGGACCAACTCAGCCTAACCCAGTCTAGGCCAACCTGATCTGGGTCAAACCGGATAGACCCGTTGGGTATGACCTGACCCATTGGGTGGGTCATCCCTCTATGTTTGGCCTGGTCCACTGGGCTGGGCCCAACGAATTGTGGGGGATGTTGGGCCTAGGCTTGGGGCCATCTAAGCCCGGCGCAGCTCGGCACGGAGGGCGTGACCAGGCCAGTTGGGCTATGGCGTCGTGAGGGGGCCAGGACGATGGCTCGTCTGAAAATCCCCAAGGGGGATGGTTCTCTAGAGGTGCACATGGAGTGCGGGCATGCTACAGGGGGGGGGGGCGCACAACATGCGGGAAGGATGCGTGGGGTGCTGGGAAGGGCCCGTGCAGGTCGCACGAGGCGCGGGCGGGCAGCGCGGGCCGCGGGCAGGCCGTGCAAGGTGCCAGGATGGACGGGGGCATGCAACACGGGGCATGGGAAGCACATGGAATGGGGACCTCACGAGAGGATGGAAGGGTGCGCGGGCAGCACGTTAGCCAGTTGGCAGGGCACGTGCAGCACACTGGTAGGCCGCTGTAGGGCTCCGGGAAGGCCGGTGGGGCACGGGCAGCGTGCGGGGCATGTAGGGGTAGCACAGTGCACAAAGGCCACATGTAGTGCAACCTTTTTCGTTGCCACCTCTGTTGCCTCGTCTTTTTTACATCACCATGCCGAAGAAACATCACAAGAGATCGGCGGAGGGAGTCGGTCCATGTTAGTTGGCCTGCACCCTTCGTGTTTAGGGGTGATGAAAATTGGCTCATCAAGAGAAGAAGATGGTCAACGATTCACCCATAACAATTCCTTTCCAATCATTGAAGGATATAAGAAAAGAGAAATAACAACATGTAATAAACCCCTTACCTAGATTGTCGGGCAACGATGGTGAAGTCGCGGGAAGAAGACATAGTCATTGCTCATCGCGTCCATCACAAATTTCCACTTTCGATTTCGCACGATGGTTGTGGAAGTGGCTCCATATTGGTAGGTGTATGGGTAAGAAATCGAGGTAAGTCATTGTCAGCATTCTTCATTGGATGATTGTGTTCTTCTTTCTTCTTTGGAAGAGGAGGTTCTTCATTGGAGAACTTCTTTTCTCCCATGATCTACTCTCAAAAGCTCCCACCCAAAATGATTATATGTGCCAACCAAAAAATAATAATAATAGATCTATTATTTTAGGTGTTGTAACAAAATTCAAAAATGGAGAATCAATTACACAGCTCCCCTTAATTAATTCATGAGAGGTTGGCACAGTTAATTAAAAGTGTTGGCTCAACAAATAAGGAAGAGGATTTGGCACCATTAAAGTGGGGGGTGGTCAAGGAGTTTCTCCCCATTTAATGGGCAGTTGAGGAATCAAGAGTCCCCCCCTCATTAATGAGGGAAAGTTGAGAGGTTTTCCTCTCCTCCGATTAATAGGGGTGTTAAGCCCTGTGTGGTCCCCACCATATTAATCCTCTCATAGGAGGTTTAGTTCAGGTGGGCCCCACAACCGTAACATCTCATGAGAGGTTAAGGTGTGGTGGCCCCACCTACAACATTCTTGGGGAGGTTTTAACCACCAAACACCAAATAGAGGCCCGAATAAAAAAAGTGTAGCTACACTTTATTTTATTATTTTTTTAGAAAACCAAAATAAAACAATCTTTTCAATATCTATCATATGCCATCAAGGTGAAAGTCTCCTTAAGCGAATATTGGCGCTGCGAGTTCAACAGTGTCCACATATTTCAATTCCAAGCATCGGTTCAAATGTTATAAAATCCCACACATACATTTACTAAATATACCCAAACAAAACTTCAAAAATTGACTCTAGGAACAATGGGCCTCAGAATCATGCGCCGTACATTTTCGCGAACTCAAAAAATTCCCATATATTTATGAAACAAATTCCCACAGAAATTGCAGGTCATTACATTCTCCCCACCTCAGGGATTTACATCCCTATAATATACAACTCGAATTAAGGGAACAAATGGGGTTACTGAGAAAGTATCTGAGACTCCCGCTCCCATGGGCTATCCTGGAGGTTCCCATGTTGCAAATGAACATGCACTAGAGGTATCCACCATATATATAGGACCCACTCCTATCGATCTTCAATCTCTACTGGAACCTTCGTGAATGTCTCCCCATCGTCGACATCCAGCTCACCATTGTTGATGATGTGGGAGGGGCCGTGCATGTATCTCCTCAGCATGGATACGTGGAAGACGTCGTGCACCCGGTGAAAATGAGGTAGAAGAGATATGTGGTAAGCCACCTCGCCAACTCTGCTAAGGACTGGAAAAGGTCTAATGAATCTTGTAGATAACTCTCCGCCTTGGCCAAATATTCATAGAACTAGTCGAGATGAGACCCATAAAAAGACATTGTCGCCATCCTCAAACTCTGGAGGTCTCCATATCCTATCATCATACGACTTATTTCTGCTCTGTGCAGTCTTCATCCACTCTGTGATGATCTGCACCTTCTCCGTAGTAGCCCGTACAATCTCTGGTCCCACTAGTGCTAAATTCCCTGCGTCTGTCCAGCACAGTGGCGATCTGCAAGGTCAACCATACAAGGCCTCAAAAGGTGCCATCTATATGGTGGAGTGATAGCTGTTATTGTAAGCAAACTCCACCAAAGTTAAGTGATCCTTCAAGCTTTGATTGAAGTTGAAGACACATGCACGTAGCATGTCTTTGAGGGTCTGAATGGTCTGCTCGGTCAGACCATCTGTTTGAGGATGGAAGGAGGTGCTCAAATAAAGTTGTGTTCCGAAAGGCTCCTGCAACCCCTTCCATAGTCGGGAAGTAAATTGTGTGTCATGATCAGAGACAATCATCGAGGGTAAACCATGTAAACTCACAATCTCTTGCACATAGAGGTGTCCCATTCTCTCTACTGAACCCTGCTCTGGGATCAGTAGGAAGTGGGCCGGCTTGGTGGGTCGAGGATCGCCCATATCAAATCATGGCTATTAGATGTAGGTGGAAGCCCCGTCACAAAATCCATGGATATCCCATCCCAATAATGAACCAACTCTACCTTTTTCTGCAACTCCATCCCACTTACCATTTTGAACCAACTCTACCTTTTTCTGCAAACCATATCTAAAGTTTGAACCAAGCTTTCTGGTACATGGTGCTCTGCCTTCAATTCCTGACAAGTGAGGCATCGAGAGACAAACTATGAAACAACATTCTTCATACCTGGCCACCTGTGCTGTCATCTAAGGTCCTGATACATCTTAGCCACTTCTGGATGAACCGCTATAGGGGAAGTGTGGAACTCACTCAACACTTCCTCCTGAAGTGCCACTGGTACCATGGTATGTCCTCTCAGTAAGATGACGCGCTCCCCACCTTCAGAAAATCCATCAGGTGCCTACCTTATGGATACCTAAGCACGTCATGTCTCATAGTCAGCATCTCCATGTTGTGCTTCCCTGACTCACTGAAAGGATGGGGGAGTGACCATAATAGACTTTAGGAATGCCTCTCCATATCTATAAACAAAGGATATCTGTAAAGCACCCAGCTGCTCTGTCGCCTCTCCTAGCAATTATATACCAGTCCTCCTGCTGAGCGCATCCAAAACAACGTTCCCCTTTCATGGAGTATAGACTATCTCGATGTCATAATTCTGGAGGAACTCAAGCCATTGCCACTGTTTCATGTTCAGCTCCTTCTGGGAGAAGATATACCTGAGACTCTTTTGATTATAGTACACAATAAAACTTTCTCCCATTAGATATTAGCGCCACGTCTTCAAGGAAAAGACCACTGTAGACAACTCTATGTCATGGATAGTGTGGTTATTCTAGTGATGTCTCATCTATCAAGAACCATATGTGATCACTACTCGCTCCTGCATCAAGACACACTCAAGTCCGGTCCCAGATATGTCGCAGTAGACTACATACCCGATGACTTCTTTTGGAAGCCTCAAGATGGTGGCACTAGTTAGCCTCTACCTTAGCTTCTGAAAGCTCTTCTAGAATCTCTCCAACCACATGAAGGGTTTCCCCTTCTTCGTCAAGGCCAATAGTTGTGTTGCAACTCTGGAGAAGTCTGGTACGATCCTCCGGTAGTACCCAACCAAACCCAGGAACTCTGTACCTCCGTCACACTCCTTGGAGGATCCCAAGAAAGTACCGCCTCAATCGTCGCTAAATCCACTGCAAATACAGCCTCCATGATGACATGACCTAGAAAGTGAACATCTTGGATCCAGAACTGGAACTTCGAGAGCTTACCATAAAGCCGGTGCTCTCAGAGTGTGTCCAGTACTACCCGCAAGTGGTAGGCATGCTCCTCCTTAGTAATCGAGTATATCAGAATGTCGTCAATGAAGAATACAACAAAGTGATCGAGGTATCACTAGTGGATCCTATTCATGAGTCCCATGAAAACTGCTGGAGAATTGGTCACGCCAAATGGAATAACCAAGAACTCATAGTGGCTGTACCGACATCTAAAGGCCATCTTCTGCACATCCTCATCTCGAAATCCATGCTGGTGATAGCCTAATCTATGGTCTATCTTCGAGAACCATTGAGCACCCTTCAGCTGATAAAATAGGTTGTCAATCCTAAGGAGTGGGTACATATTCTTTACTATCACCTGGTTCAGGCGACGGTAGTTGACACAAAGCCTCAAGATTTCATCCACCTTCGTAGCGAACAGAATTGTGGCTTACCAGGGAGAAACACTAGGCCAGATGAATCCCTTCCCTTGTAAGTCCTCCAGCTGTACCTGTTGCTCACGAAGCTCCGCGGGAGCCATCCGATATGCTGGTGTAGATATTGGTGACATCCCGGGGTACAAGTCAATTTAAAAGTCCAACTATTTATGAGGAGGTAGTCCTGGGACATCATCAGGGAAAACATCCAGCTAATGGTCCACCACTATAGGATAAGTCAGACTCTCCACATCTACTGCTCCGAGGTTAAGGCAAGCCAAGTGATAAGCGATTGGTTGCACCCTCCTCTGAGTATGTATGTCATGTCCTAAAAAGGTACCCTTCTTGCTAGTGAAGGTAAACGTAGTCCCATCCATGCAGACACACCACACTTTTCGACAAATACATTCTATATGAGCATAGACTGTAGGTAACCAGTCCATACCAAAGATGAAGTTGTAAGGCCTCGATGCCACTACTAGGAGATCCCAGTCGAAGCTCTTTCCTCCAAGAGTAAGACCACACTACCGAAACTAGTGTGTAATCATCAAATCATCTCCTGTAGTTGTCTCTAGTCATAAGGATTGAACTAACGACTACTTCGGAATCTTCAAGATCTGAATGAGGGAAGTGGAAATAAAAGAGTGACTAGAACCTATGTCTATAAGAACGACATCTAAGGTGGAATTGATATATATCTTACCTTGTATCATATCTGTAGCACCGTGATCATCATCCTCAGCTACCTTAACCTGAGATCTCCCATGTTGACCCACTCCCTGTGGTTGGGGTGGACCTCCTAGTGGTGGTGGTGGTAACACCTTGAAACTTCATCCACCGTTAGTTGTACGACCAGCTCCTCTGCCACCTTTTCCTTCTCCATGAGGTCCACCTCAATAGAATCTATGTCTCTTCCTGGAAGGTCCTTCGACCTTCTGCTAATCATCAGTACGGAAGGTCGGACAGTCATGATCCATGTGACCCTACCCACAGTATGAGTGACATTGCCCACTCCTAGCATGTCTGGCTCTATCTCCACTCAGGGTACCCCGCACAACCGATTATGAGTCGTGCAGTTTTCCACATGTAGGTTGGGTCCTCTTGGACCCCTGTGACATCTGTCTACTTCCATCTACAGAAGACTCCGCTACACGTCGACTAGTGGTGGGTCTTGCTGCTGGAGACTTCTTAGGAATGAAACTCTCCACTAAGGGGCTCACTCCAACACCCCTTCCTGCGTCGAGATGCTGAGGGAGATCATCAAAGAACTGTTCTCTCACCTGAGTCCATGCTTGAAGGTTCGGTTCCTAAATAATGGGTCACGTACCATATCAGTGGAGTAGCGTGAGAGGTCAGTGAACCTCAATGTATACTGTGCTACTGTCATACTACCCTGTTGTAGATGAAGTTGCTCCTGTATCCACACAGTGAGGAGAGTCGTTGGAACAAACACGGCCCGAAACAGGCTCCCAAATTTTGCCCAAAGGAGTGTCACCCCATCATTCACCTGAACCATCAGGATCCACCATTTGCCTGTTACATCCAATAAAAGGCTGGAAACAAGAATCACCGTGAAGTATGCTTGTGTCCCTACCAGTCTGAAGACTCTCACCACAACCTCCATCCAATCCTCAGCAGCCTATGGTTCCACCTCTCCCCTAAACCTGGGTGGTCTCTAGAACTGGAACTCATGCAACATGCGTAAGCGGCGTACATCATCTGCTACTAGGGCTGGTGGCATCAGTGGCCCAATGGAGAGTGGTACCACTGGTGCCTCTACTGGAAGAGGGCCTTGCACTGAGGCCTCGTCACTCGGTGGTCTATCTGTGCGTACGAATCTTGGGGATCTAACTGGTCGTCCGTGGGGAGGCATCCCAAAATAAACAGATGCAACACAGTAAAAAGTTTATACCCAGTGAGTTGACATGGTTGAGTTGACTTAAAGAAAATTTTTTGAAAACACACACAAAATCAGTGTTTTCATGCACTGAGTCAGAAATCAGAAGTCAAAGTCCTCGTGTATGGATACGTAGGCCGCTGCAACAACACAGTACTCCCTAAACTAAAAACCACACTCAATACCCTTAATAATATTGATTCACAGAAAATAAATATCAGTGTCGTAAGTTCTTTGGTATAACTGACTCCTCTGATACCAATTTATCACGACCCATCCCCTGGGACCCATGTCGTAACTACCTGAAGCTCGCCTCCCATAGTCCAGGGTCTAGAAACTATAACCAAAGGTGTAAATCCCTAAAACTAGGAAGGAATTTCCTTTATAAACTAGAATCACACACAAAAAAGTATAATGGAAGTAAAACACTAAGTAAAATTGTATACAAAAAGGAGTGCTGAAAAGTAAAGGGGCCGGAAATACAAGACCAACTGGAAAGTAAAAGTATAATTGAAATGGACAAATAGCTAGAAGGTGAAAGCATCTCCTGGATCATACACCACGGATCCTACCTAAAGGGTAGGTCCATATAGCCTCCTCAGAAATCCACATCCATCAGACTCCTCTGTGTACCGACTCGTCGAAAGGTCCACCTCCGGGTACCTTCCATTCCTATCCACTCAGCCTCGGTTAGCGTTGTCCATCATCTGCAACCAAAACAACGAGGTGCGGGAAAATCTCATGCATGGGTGAGTATATCGATACTCAGAAGGGACCCTGAGACCCTCAAGGTCTCACAAACATCAATAAGGATAAATCAAAATGTTTGAAATCAATGGATAACCATTAAATAGGTATATACCAATAAATATACCTAAGTTATCAAGTAACCATCTCAATCATGAGGAAAACACAAAAGTCATTGACTCAACACAAACTGGATTTTTTATTATCGAAACTACTACTACTAGAGATCTCCTCCTCTGTCGAGTACAGTGGGCCTGCCGTGACACCAATGCGCTTCCCACTAACCTTGGACTACGAAGGTACACCTCATGTCGAGTACCGTGTGTCTGCTACATCACCATGGTGCTCCACACTGTGGGTATGCCTCCAACTACAAGGCGCTCCCCCTAATAGCCTACAAAGGTACTCCTCCTGTCGAGTACTGCGGGTCTGCTGCCATCTATTAGGCGCACCTCCATCATGGGTCTACTGCCAACAACCAGGCGCTCCTCCGCTGTGTGTCTACTGCCAACAACCAGGCGCTCCCTACTGGGCTAGTCGAATAACTCTGAGTTGAATCGGTCAAGAAGTCATCAGCTCTCATCAAGCTACTAGGTCTCCGTACTCCGCTCAATCATCACAAAGAGGGTCCGCTCCACGAGCTACAAGTCGATACTCCAACAGTCATGAAGTCCCACGTAGAAGTTTCACAAAGGTCCGACACATCATAAAGGTATCAATGCAATAGACGGTGCGTCAATCGGATGCCCGGTCTGTGAGTTATTAGCCAATTAGTCCTGGGGCCTAGTTGGATTTGCATATGATCCAACCTAACCGTAACACAACTATACCCTGAAATCTGTTGGGTTATACTCAAAGGGATCCTCTCTAATCAATATTACTAGAACTGTTGACAGTTCATTACACGAGCGCATGGTGCCAAATATATGGCTGATAGAATGTAAAGGGTTAGTAGTGGGCCATAGTCCGGTCCGACCTGGTCTGGGTCAACTGGGATAGACCCGTTGGGAAGGACCCGACACATTGGGCGGGTGAGCCCGGTAAGTTTGGCCCGGTCCATTGGGCCCAACCCAACGGACCGCGGGGTCGGTTCGGCCTGAGCTCGGGGCCAGCTCGGCCTGAAGCGTCGTGTGGGCGCGGCCTGTCGTGGCTCGGTCGAGAGGTCATGGACGAGCCGGTTTAGCTAGGGCGCCGTGAGGGAGATGGGACTCCGGCTCAGCCGGGATACCGCAAGGGCGGTGGGTTCGATGATGGTGTTCGGGGAGCGGGAAGGCCGCGAGGGGGGGGGGGGGGGGCGGCAGTCCGTGGACAGGCCTCGTGAGGCACCGAGTAGCACGCAGGTAGGTGGTGTGGGGCTCGGGTAGGCCACACGGGGCTCCGGGCAGGCATCGTGGGGTGCCGGCAGCGTGCGGGAGGCTGGTGGGGTGCACGGGAAATGTGCTGGCAGGCTGGCGGGGCGCAGATAGTGTGTGGTTAGGCCGCAGCGGGCCGCTGTGCAGGCCGCGGGGGTAGCGCAGTTCACAGAGGTCGTGGGTAGCGTGGTTTTTGTCATTTCCGCTTGCATCGCCTCATCATTGTTACATCACCTTTCCGAAGAAACATCACAAGAGAATGACGAAGGGAGTCGGGACATGTTAGTTGGCGCGCACCCTTCGCGTTTAGGGGTGATAACAATTGGCTCATCAAGAGAAGAAGATGGTCAACAATTCACCCGCAACAATTCCTTTCCAATCATTAAAGGATATAAGAATAAGGAATATCAACATGTAATAAACCCCCTACCTGGATTGTCACGCATCGATTGTGAAGTTGGGGGAAGAAGACATAGTCTTCGCTCATCGCATCCACTGCACACTTCCACTTCCATGTTCACATGACAGTTGTGGAAATGGCTCTACATTTGTATGTGTCCGAGGAAGTAGTCGAAGAAAGCCGTTTCCAGCGTTCTTCATTGGAACATCGCGTTCTCCGTTCTTCATTGGAAGAGGAGGTTCTTTGTTGGAGAACTTATTTTCTCCAATTCTTTCCTATCAAAAGCTCCCACAAAAAATGATTAGATATTCCAACCCAAAAAAAATTATAATAGATCTATTATTTTAGGTTTTGGAACAAAATTCAAAAATGGATAATCAATTACACGGCTCCCCTTAATTAATTCACGATAGGTTGGCACATTTAATTAAAAGTGTTGGATCAACAAATAAAGAGGAGGATTTGGCACCATTAAAGTGGGGGGTGTTCAAGGAGTTTCTCCCCATTTAATGGGGAGTTGAGGAATCAAGAGGCTCCCCATCATTAATGAGGGAGAGTTGAGAGATTTTCCACTCCTCCCATTAATAGGGTGTTAAGCCATGTGTGGTCCCTACCACATTAATCCTCTCATGGGAGGTTTAGTTTGGGTGGACCCCACAACCATAACCTCTAATGAGAGGTTAATGTGTGGTGGCCCCACCACCAACCTCCATGATGAGGTTTTTACCATGACACACCAGATAGCCGCTCAAATAAAATAAAGTGTATCTACACTTTATTTTATTATTATTTTAAGAAAACCCAAAAAAACTATCTTTAAATCTTGATCATATTCCATTGAGGTGAATGTCTCCTTAAGTGAATGCTGGAGCTACGAGTTGAACGGTGTCTTTGGATTTCAATTCTGAGCACCAATTAAAAAGTTATAAATACCCGCACGTACGTTTACTGAACGTACCTGAACAAAACATTATAAATTGATCCAGGCACACCAGGCCTCAGAATCATGCACCCTAAATTTTTGTGGACTCGTAAAATTCCCATATATTTAATAAAAAAAATTCAACATAAATTCCAGTACTTTAAAAGTTAATTGGATCATAATAATAAATAAGTCTCAATAAAATGTAAATTGGGGTAAGATCCCTTATATAAACCGTTATTTTTTTGGTAATTGTCCTCCTTTAAAGTTGTTTAAATATTATACTAACTTATACTATAACCATAATAACGTTCATAATGTCATATAACATCTTCTTATAAAATATTATCACCCATTTGATATCAATCATTCATTATTTTTTCTATTTTGGGTGTTAATTCCATACTTTTCTCAAGTGTGTTCTTAACTTGTCAAATATTGTTCATGATTTCATCATCCCAAGAATTTTTACAATGATTTTATTATCATATATTTTTAGTACATATGTATTTTTAATAATAAATAATGTTTGGTGATAAGAAATGAAATGCATCATTTATGGAGATGGTAGGTCACACATATACAGGATTGATACTTTCATTTAATTTTTTAAATAAAAGAATGAAGAGTAAATTTCACATATGTATATTATAATTATAGTATCATATAAATTTAATATATGTTTCATTGTTTTTTAATTATCCTTAATACATTCCATGTATAGAATGAACCAATTACATTGCTTGAGTTGGTTGATGTCCACATTTCCAGAAACGATGTTATCATTTTACATAAAAATGGAACATATAAGGATTAGTATTCTAAAAGAAATAAATAAAATTAAAGACATGATAAATAATATATGTATCATATATAAAAATATTTTACATCATAATATCCACCATGACATGTGGTAAATGAAAAAATTAACAATAATTATTTCGTGAGGCTGTAGTTCACCATAAAGGTAAATAGTATGTTAGTTACCCATTAGATGGATGTGTGTGGTAGTGAATGTCGAAAAAAAAAATTTAAAAACATCCTAGTATATATATTATACATTTTCCACTATATAATCTTGGTATAAGTATATATAAGAATGTGGATATTGGAAATAAAATTAAATAACTTTAAGAAAGATGTTAACTCTTAATGGGGTAACTCCTTTTGGTTTCCATAAAATATGAATTGATTGATTTATACCAAAAGGGGGAATACAAGGAAGAAGTAATGGATGTTTGGGAGATATTTTGGAAGAGTTTTTCTAAATAAAAGTGTCTTTATAGTGTTGGTCAATTGGGGGGAACATAGGCGTTATATAGTGGAGTGGGAGTGGCACCCATGTAATATTTTAAAAGAAAGAAACCCCACCAACAATTTTTAATGAATGTAGATCAATAATTTTCCAAATTATGTCCAAGGGAGGATATTTTAGAAATATTTACATCTAATGTATTTTTAACATTTGTATAGTTCATTTTTTAAAATAAGAGTATGTTTTAGTCCCCAATTAAGCTTAATTTAACTATAATCTTTCAATTAAGTTTAATTACATTCACTAATATTTTGGATCAAAAACTATGATTACGTTATTATAAATTATAAATTATTCATATTTACAATATGGTATTCATTTTTACAAATTATAATCATAGATTTGGAAGGAATTAAATTAAAATTAATCCTACAGATGGGATGGCAATGTGGGTTTTTATAGTAAACTTGTCAAAACGTTTGAAAAGTATTTATTAATAATTCCAAGGTGAAATTGATTCAAATTACATAAATTTTATTATATGATGAAAATATTATCTAATTAAATTTTAAAACAAATTAAAATAAAAAAATTATCCTTATTCATAAATTATATGGAAAACATTTATGGAAATAAAATTCATTATTTTTAGCTATTAATTTAAAAAATTAAACATTACATAAAAATAAAAATCCTCACACTAAGATAATTTTTAGGTACCCCTTCCATATATTATGTTTATTTTATCATATTAAATTTATAAAAGTGTAAAAATTATATTTAATAAGTGTTCTCCATCAATTAGAGGGAAAACATCATGGATAATTAATATAGTATTTTATGTGTTTTATTGTGGTTGATCTTATAATATTCCAGAAAAATAAATTAAATGAGTGAAAAACTATTTTATTTGATATATAATATATAAATTTATTATATAAACTCTCAAATAGTGTTATAATTTTATTGAATGAGAAGTACGTTTCTAATTATTGTTTTGTTTAATTAGGGTGGTCTGTGTATTACAAGACTATCAGAAAAATTAAATTTATTCTAACTAGAAAAATACGGTAAAGTGTTCTGGTGAATCGTTGATCCTTTATAAGAATGTTTATTCCTTTAAATTGTTGTGTTATTATATTAAAAAATATCAATGTATTTCTCCTTCATAGAATGAAATCGTTCCAATTTTGGTTTTTTCATTTTGTGATATTCTTGGATTACCATTAAGAGTTGATTAATATGATTTCCCAATAGTTTCTCTCTAGCATCAAGAATGTGGATGGGTTCTTCATAGTATGATTTTTTAGGTTCTAAATCAATCACATAAAATTGGGGTTCATGTGTTGGTTCAAGCATCATGTACCTTTGATAGATTTAGTGGAATTTCTAAACAATAAGCAACGATTCCCACTCATTCAAGATTTTCAATGTGTTCGATATACCTAGAACTCAATTTCCCTTTCTTACTGAATCTGAAAACACCCTTCCCTAGATATACCATCCAAAAAACATGATATCCCACGTCGAAATCTAAATCTATAAGGCCCCAGCCTTAAACCTTCCATAATCATGAAATAAGTTAATAACAATCATTTTGTCGATATTTGGTACTTGAATAGAAAATAAAATTATAATTAAAAGTTGTCCATGTGGTCAAAATTCCATTATCTAAAAAATTATATTCATTATTTAGATATCATATATATCATATATATCTAGTATATATATATATATATAATCAGACAAAGCATTTGGAGATAAGAAATAAATAGCACCGTTCAAGGAGACGGCAAGCCGTACGTACGCATGAACGCTACTTTCATTTTTATTTCATATTTAATGGAATGAAAATATAATGATACATAGTTATATTATAATTCTAGTATAATGTCAAATATAAGTTCAATAACTCCATCCTTTATATGTCCCATGTATGGCATTAACGAGTCATATCATTTTGAGGTGGCGGTATTCCGCATTTCCTCAAATGAAATTATCTTATTTACCCATTATGGAAACCATAAATGTATGATATAAATAAAAAATACAGAATTATAGAGACAATATAAATATAATATATATCAAATGTTAATACCGTTCTATCTTAATCTCCACTAAAAGAGGTGGTAGGAGAAGATTGAACAATCATCATTTCGTGAGGCTGTAGTTCGCCATCCAGAGAAACATTATGTACTTTACCTATTAGATGGAGGTGTGTGTAAGTGAATTTCAAATCCTTCACATAATAACAAACTATTATATTGATGATAGTGGTGTTTTATGTAAACAAATAATAAGAAGAGCATAGGGAGTGAAGAAGTAAAATAAAATAAGATAACTTGAGGGAAGACGTACCTTTATATCGGGTCACTCCCTTTGGTTTGAATCAAAAGACTTTCTTGAAGTTCCTTTTGCCTATTGTAAGACTTCAAGGTGGAATAGAGGGATGTTGGGAGCTTAATTGAACATATTTTGGATGAGCCAAGGGGCTTTAGAGGTGTGAGTAATGGGTTATAAATGGTGTCCTTTTATAAGAGGGAGGATGGGATCTTTAGGAACATTTGACAGTATTATTTTATTATAAAATGATTTTTGTTTTTAAAAGGTCCAAAACTTATTTAATTCAACGATAAGGTTAATATAAGTTGAAATAAAATCATCTAATAAAAATTGGATAGTTTTTGGATATTTTTTAAACCTTATATTTTTTATTTAACCCTTTGTTAACTTATTTATCTTTTACCAAATTCAAAAAATAGAAGTTGCATTAATAAATTTAATATTAATTCCCATTGTCAAAACAAAATAATTTTTTTATAAGAAATAACAACTACAAAATTATTTACATGTGTTTATGTCTAGTTCGAAAGTGAAATTACATCTAATGAACAACATTGGATTAAATGGTAAAAATATAACCCAATAACACTTTAAAACCATTTAAATATATAATCTATCCATTGAAATGAATTAGATGAAAAGAAGATTTTGACTTATAAATTGGTATTTTTCACTATTAATTAGAAAATGAACATTATCAGAAAAATACCCAAATTTCATTCAAATTAAATTTTGATGTCCTGATTTTAAATAAAAATTTTATTTTGTAAAATAGAACATATAAAAGTGACAAAAACTAGATTTAAAAAGATTACTCCATCAAAAGGTGGTAAATCAACCTTTTAAAGAATATTAGAGTATTTATTATTAAAATTAGATTCATTACCATTTTAAGACTATAAATTTTATTGGATAAATGTAAAAATATTTTAAAAACATATATAATCATATTGTAGTTAGTTCTGTTCATTCCCTCTAATAGGACGACTAGGCGTTAACTACGATTTAAAATAATATAATATTACTATTTTTTAGTATGACTCAACATTGTGTGCAACATAATATTTCAAAGAAACCCATTGTTGTATATCAGTTACTCCATCGAACATATAATCCCCTTTTAAGTAGAATTAATATTTATTTCACATATTTTAATAAATAAGAAAATATCATATCCTTTATTTACCTGGGATATTAAATCCTTCCCCCTTTTTGAAATTATGTCCTCATAATTTTATTCACATATAAAATAAATGGGGGTATTTATCCCTCATAGAATTCTCATATTCCCTTGATTCCTCTTTAACTATATGGTTTTTCCACAAAACCTTCACCTAATAAATTACATTATTCCAAAACAATTTCTCTCTTCAATCACGAATTTGGACTAATTGTTCCTCATAAGAGAGATTCTCTTCCAACAAAACTACCTCTGGAATCAAAACATGAGATGGATCCAGCATATACTTTCTGTATATTGAAACATGAAAAACATTGTGTACCTAGTTTATACTTGGAGGTAAAGCCACTCTGTAAGAAAATGATCCAACTTTCTCTAGGATTTCATAGGCTCAAATGAACCTCTGACTCAACTTTCACTTCTTACTAAAACGCATCACATGTTTCCATGGAGAAACTTTGAGAAAGACAAGATCACCTACCTTGAATGAAAGTTATTCCTCCTGTTATCCGCAAAATTTTTCTGCCTACTCTGAGTTGTTCTCATGTGCTTCTGAATCAACTAAACTTTAGCTGCCATCTCATCTACCAATTATGGTCCCATCAATTTCTATTCACCCACTTTATCCCTAAAATCCTGAGATCAACATCTCCTCCCATATAATTCCTCAAATGGAAAAATATGTATACTAGAATGAAAACTGTTATTATAAGAAAATTCAATAAAATAAAGATGTTAGTCCCAACTTACCTGTTAATCCATTAAGAAAGCATGTAACATATCATCCAATGTATAGATTGTTTGTTCTCACTACCCATATGATTGAAGATGAAAATCTGTACTAAAATTTAATTCTGTACCCAATGACGTCTGAAGGCATCTCCAAAAGTTACAACTCAACCTGGGATCACAATTCAATACAATGGAGTGCGGAAATCCATGCAACTTGACTATCTCATTAACATACAACTAAAAAAGTTCATCCAAAGACAAACTATCTTTAATAGGAATAAAATGAGTAGATTTAGTCAATCAGTCAACAATAACACAAATTTCATTATTCCCCCAATATTTCTTTGGTAATCCCACAATGAAGTCCATGGATATATTTTCCAATTTACAATATGGAACTAGTAAAGGTTAGAGCATCCATTTCGTTAACTTCCACTCAACTTTAAATTCTTTATAAGTCAAACTCTTCATAGTAAAGTCTGAAATATCTCTTTTCATTCCATCCAACCAGTAATACTACTGATGATCTATATACATCATATTACTACCCGGATGAACTGAAAATGGTGAACTATTAACTTTACATAATAACTCTTTCTTCAAATATGAATCACAAGTAACACATAATATATTTCCAATCCTAACAAAAATTTAAATATTAAAATAAAGAAACTTACCCTTATGAACCAACTCTACCTTTTTCTGCAACTCACTGTCTTCCTTATGTGTTTTCTTAATTATGTCTGATAGAGATGGTTTGACTTTGACCTAAAACAAAATAGTGGAATTTCCTGCACCAACAATTTCTCTGCTAAATTTCAACAAATCATTAATTAAAGGATATTTTTTCAAATGTAACATGGTTAATGTAGCATTAATTTATCGACTCAAAGCATTGACCACTTTATTTTACTTTCCTGGATGGAATAAATTTTGAAATTATAATCCTTTTTTAATTTCATCCATCTCCTCTATCACATGTTCAATTATTTTTAAGTGAATATATACTTAAAGCATTAGTGGTCTGTTTATATTTCAAATTTCACTCCATACCGATGATGCCTCCAAATTTTTTAAGCAAAAACAATAGAAGCTAATTAAAAATCATGTGTATGTTAATTTAACTCATGACGTTTTAAATGATCTAAAACATAATAAATTACCCGATCATTATAAATTAGGAAAAAACCATATCCATTCATCGATGCATCACTATAGAATTCAAATTCACCATCTCTGGAAGGTAGTTCCAAAATTAGAGCATTCAACAATCTTCTAATCAATTCTTGAAAACAATCATCAAATTATTTTATCCAAATGAACTTAACACCATTCAGAGTTAACATAGTTAGTGGGCTAGATAACAATGAATTTTTTTGAACAAACCTCTAGTAATAACCTGCTAAACTAAGAAAACTACAGATCTCGATTATATTATTGGGTCTTGTACATTATTCAACAACTTTTGTTTTAGAAAGATAAAAAACTATCCCATTTTTTTAAAAAATGTGGCCATGGAATGGAATTTTTTGTAACAAAACAGATACATTATGAATTTATCATATAGTATCTTTTTGTTTTATGGTTTTCTAGAACAACCTTAAATAATTTTTATGTTCCTTTTTACTTTTGTAATGTACCAAAATGTCATTGATAAACACAACCACCATTTATCACCTACGTAAACTGATCCATCACTGCAATAACAAAAATTGTTAAATCAGATCTTGAACTTCTCCAGATGATGATTTGGATGTTCATTTTCCTCTATATGTCTTCCCAGCATAGCTGCCCTATTTCCTCTATGAAAAACCATTCTGAACAATGAAATATCTTTGGAGAGGTAACCTGGTAATCTATGAATACCATATCATTTAAATCTTAACATAAATTAATTTATGGATATTAATATAACAATATAATTACTCCTAATGTTATATAAGCCGACCTTTGATAACAAATATAAGGCCCAAGCCTTTAACATTACATAATCTTAAAATAAGTTTATAACAGTCATTTTGTATATATTTGGCACTTGAGTAAAAAATGAGCTTCTTAAAATTACAAGTTGTCCATGTTTACAAAAGTTCATTATCTCCAAAATTATATTCATGGATTAGATATCGTATATATCATATATATCTAGTATATATATGTATTTATAACAGCATAATACATTTTGAGATAAGAAATGAAATGCACTGTTCATGGAGACGGTAAGTCGTACGTATGCATGAATGATACTTTCATTTCTATTTCATATTTAATGGAATTAAAACAAAATGATAGAAAGATATATTATAATTACAATATAATTTACTATATAATTTCATTAAATCCATCCTTTATATATCCCAAATATGGCATGAACGAGTCATATCACTTTTAGGGGGTGGTAGTCTGCACTTCCTCAAATGAAATTACCATATTTACCCATTATAGAAACCATAAATGTATGCTATAAATGAATAATACCGAAATATAGAGAAACTATTAATATAATATATATCACATATAAATACAGACCCATCTTAATGGCTTCCATAAGAGGTGGTAGGAGAATATTGAACAATCATCGTTTTGTGAGGCAATAGTTCGTTGTTCACAGAAACAATATGTTCTTTACCCATTAAACAGGGGTGTGTGTAAGTGTAGTTATAATATTTTTCATAACAAAAACATAGTATATTGAGGACACTGGTGTTGTTATTTAAACAAATAATAAGAAGAACATAGGTAGTGAAGAAGTAAAATAAAATAAGGGAACTTGAGGTAAGACGTTACCTTTAAATCGGGTAACTCTCTTCAGTTTGAACCAAAAGGCTTTCTTGAGGTTCTTTATACATAAGGTTATGCTTATAGGTGGAAGAGAGGGATGTTGGGAGCTTAATTGGGCTATGGTTGGATAATCCATGTGGCATGAGAGGTGTGATTAATGGGTTAGAAGTGGTGTCCTTTTATAAGAGGTAGGAGGTGCTCTTTTGGAATGATTGAAAGTATTATTTTATTATAAAATTATTTTCGGTTTAAAAAGGTCCAAGTCATATTTAATTCAATTATAAGGTTCATATAAGTCGAAATAAAATCATCCAATAAGAACTAGAATGGTTTTGGATATTTTTTAATCCTTATCTTTTTTAACCCTCATTTAACTTATTTAACATTTACAAAATTCAAAACATATAAGTTGCATTAATTAATTTAAAATTAAATTCCCAATGTAAAAAAAGTATGTTTTTAAGAAATAACATCTACAAAAAGATTAAAATGTGTTTATGTCCAATTTCAATGTGAAATTAAATCTGAAGACCTACATTGGATTAAATGGTAAAATATAATCTAATTACACTTTAAAAATATTTAAAAAGATAACCTATCTATTTAAATAAACCAGATGAAAAGACAGTACTAACTTAAAATGCGTTATTTTTCACTTTTCATTCAAAAAATGAACATTATCATAAAGATACCAAAATTCAATCCAAAGTAAATTTTGATGTCCCAATTCTAAATAGGAATTTAGTTTTTTCAAATAGAACATATAAAAGTGAAAAAATCTTGATTTAATAAGGGTTCTCCATCAAAAGGTGGTAAATCGACTTTTTAATGAATATTAGTTTAATTATGCATAAAAATGGATTCATTAACTTTTTATGCCTATAACATTTATTGGATAAATGTAAAAACATTTAACAAACATATATAATCATATTGTAGTTAGTTCAATTCATTCCTACCAATACAATGGCTAGGCATTGACTACCATTTAAAATTATATTCTATTAATATTTTTCAGTATGACTCAACATTGTGTACAACATAAGATTTCAAAGAAACATGTTGTTTACTATCAGTTAATACATCAAACATTTCATCACCTTAAAAGTAAAATAAATATTTAATTCAAAAATATTAACATATATGAAAATATTATATCGTTTATTTACCTGGGATGTTACAAAATATTTCCTTTGATTATCAACATAACTCATTTTCCTACTCTATGATGAGTTAATAAAAGATTTATTGGCCTTTACCTTTATCATTTTATATTCAATAAATTCTGGCCCTATGAGTTTCATTTCTCCAAATTCATCCCAACAAGTTCTAGTATGACATCTTGTACTATATACTACTTCATAATATTCTATTTGAATACTTGAATGGAAACTATTGTTTTAGGAAAATAGAAAAAAGGTAATAAATGACCCCTTATACCTTGAATGTTGTGTGAGCATGACCTCAACATATCTTCCATTTTTTGAATTTTTATTTAATACAACCCATTAGATTGAGGTTAATAGCCAGTATTCAAATGATGCTCAGTGTCGAGAGAATTTTTAAATATTTTTCATAATTTTGATGTAAAGAAGGGGTCTCAATCTGAAAAAAATTCTAGTGGTGTTCCATGATATCTTACAACTTCATTAATGTTGATCCTTGTGAGGCGATCGAGAGTAAGGTATTCTCTTATGGCAAGGAAATGGGTAGATGTTGTTAGGTGTTCGACAATTCCCAAATTGTGTCATTCCTTCTAGGTGTCTTTGGTAGTCCAATGACGAAATACATAGTAATCATATCCATTTACACTGAGTAATAGGAATAGGTTTTTTGGATCCTTTGGTATGCTACCTCACAACATTCACTTATTGACATACCATGCATCTTTAAAGATAACCAAAAAAATTTCGCTTCTTGTTTTCCTACCAAAAATGGTCCTTCAAGCCCCTATACATCATTGGGTGCCTGGGTGTATAGAGAAATTTCAGATATGGGTGTTATCTAACAATTCCCTTTATATAACATTTATATATGGAATGCCTAGACTCTTTACAAACATTATAACACTATCTTAATAAACACATTCTGCTAAATTTCCATCGTTCATAGCTTTTATTTTCATCTGAAACTACTCATCATCAGATTGAAAATTCATTATCCTCTCTAATATATAGGTTTTTGTAATGATTTTAAAAATTATTGATGTATCTCATTCCTTTGAAATTACTGGATAATTACTTACAAGATCTATTAACATATGATCCTCATCAATCCTCATCAACGTTAGAACTCCATGATCATTTCTACTCAGTGCATGTTCAACCTTATTTTCGTTTCATGGGTGGTATTGTTTAGAGAAATCATAATCCTTGAATATCTCGAGCCATCATCTATGTATCATATTGATCCCTTTCCATGAGAAGATGCATTTCATCTTTTCTATTCTATGTATATTTCAAATATTTCAATAGAGAGATAATGTCTCCATATTTTTAGGGATAAGATTGTAGCTTCCAACTCAAGATCATGGGTTGGATTGTTTTATTAATTAGTCTACGATATCCTTCATGCATATATAGTAACATTATCATTTTTCATTAAGACCCAACCAAGTACCTTCATTGATTCATAAATATATATAAAAAACCCATCACTACTAGATGGTAGAGTCAAAATTTCAGAATAAACTTATCTAATCTATAGATCTTCAAAGAACTCCTCACATTCGTTTGTCTAGAAAAAATTAACCCATTTATATGTACGTTTGATTAAGGGGTTACCCAATTTAGAAAAATTATGAATGAATCAATAATAGTAATCTACCAAACCAATAAAACTATATACCTTTGTTATGTTTGTTAGTATAGGCCAAACAGTGACTTCATTTTTATTTTAGGATCAACTAATATCCTATACTTTGAGAAAATATATCCATGAAAAGTATCTTTTTGAATTCAAAAAAATCACTTTATAAATTTCCCATATAACTACTCCCTTCTAAGAGTCTTATGAATGATCCTCAAGTGATTCTCATGGTCCTCATATCTTTTAGAATACATCATAATATCATCAATGAATACCAAAAAATCATCATGATATTCTGTGAATACACTATTCATTAGGTCAATAAAAGTATAGGGTGCATTATTCATCCCCAATGGAATTATTGTATACTCTTAATAACCATAACATTCTAAAAATTTGTCTTCAAAACATACCCATTATTTACTTGCAATGGGTGATACCTAGAATGAAGATAAATCGTAGAAACATATTTGGATATCTTACGTTGATCAAACAAATCATCAATGAGAGATATTGGACACTTTTCTTTATTTTAATTGCATTGATTTCCGTAAAATCATAACATAACCTCATGAATTCAGATTTCTTCTTAACAAATAGGATAGGGGATTCCCATGGTGAATCATTAGGGTGAATAAATACCTTAATACCCAAATCCTCAAGTTTTTTCATCAACTCTACTAATTCTATAGTGTCCATTCAATAGGGATTCTATGAAATTGTTCTTGTATCAACAATGAAATCAATCGATAATTATACATTACAATCTAGGGGATATCTATTTATTTTCTCAAAAAATATATCAATGTATTCACTCATAATAGGTACATCCTCAATTTGAAGATTACCCCTTCATCACTAGATATTTTTTTCTCTTATTCCCTAATAATATCATTCAATAGACCTATTATTGGTGGATCTTAATAATGAATCTTGATAGGAGTCTTATAATCTAAAGATGATGGATTCTACATATTCTTTACAAATTGTAATTTCATTCATCTTATAAAAAATATTTTCACCTTCTTTTGAGAGCCATTCCATATCGAGGATTATATCAAAATCATACGTAGGTGTGATGAAATGTTTACCACATAAAATGTGTTTATGAATCATAATGGGGAATAAATGACATATATTTGGTCTAATGATACTTCCATCATGAGATTTGACAGAAAATTATCTAATTAATTCAAAAGGGAAATGTTAAATTTTCTTGGAAAATTTGGTAGATATAAAATAGTCTTACAATCTAGAATCAAATAATTATTTGGGTAAATTTGAATGTAGGATTGATGTAGCTTCCAACACATTATTTGGTGCCTCTATACCTCATCAGTAGTGGCTGAATAGGATTTTCCATCTCCCCTTGGCCTATTATATGGGAGATTCCCTTGGTTGTTTGTGCATTATTTTACATAGTAATCCACCTCCTTGTAATTCAAACACTGAATATTAGTGTTTTCATTCTTCCCCTTGATATCATTTACAAGATGACATATTTCTCAACATTTATAAAAAACTGTCATTCCCTTCAAGCATTTCCAAGGGTGATTCTTTCCACAATTCACACATAATGGGATTTTTTTCATCTTTATATTCTTGTTTGATGTATTATCATTATTTTGGATCTCATTACACCTTTTACTCTCTAGGATTATCTTGTACATGTTTGATATACATAATTATTTTACTCTTTTGATATCAAAGAAAAATATCTTTTTATATGATGAAATATTCTATAAATACAGTGCTCCTTAGATATTTGGAATAAGGACTTAAAATAAGTGGTTTATCTTTCACTAAGTGTTTCATATATAATATTTAGCATACCTAGTTATCCTTGTAATGGTAGATTCATAATCTAGAACACCGTCTTCTCCCAATTTCATTAAGATAAGGATTATCCTCTTCATCTCAATTTGTTGGTCAAGAGTGAATTATTTATCGAAGAATGTCTCCTTAAAGGTTCTCCATTCCATGAGTTCTATTTCTTCATACACCGTTGTATTTATGATCAAGGTCCACCATTGATCTACATCACCTTGGAGATAATATTTTGTAAGTGTTATAATTTAATTTTCACTACATTCCATTATTGTAAATATCCTCTCTATAGTCTAAATATGTTTCTCACCAATAAATGTATTAGTATTCCCACTAATCAAAGGGGGATTCTATGTCATTATGTGATCTAATATAGGGGACCTCTTCGTGTAACAGGTTGATCCAATCAGGAAAGGTTAATTTTTATATCATTATTATGTTTTCCCAACATTACAATGAATTTATTAATTCAAATACCATCTCTATCAGATCACTCATCATGGAATTATCTATTTTTTCCATGATTATTAATACCATTAATTCTCCAAGGTTCCATTTCTAAAAAAATATTAGGTATTGGATTAGCTCAAAAAATCATGAATTTTAACATAAAATAAAAATTTATCCATCGTAAATCATAACTTTTGTTATATTGAGGACCTTTTTTTAAATCCTTCATAATTGTACGTAAAGATAATGTTAATTATTGTAATCATAACACCTAGGAGTGTCAACCCATGAGCATAGTAATGGTCATTTTTTTGTACTAGATTACGTCAATTCAGGCCTTGGAAACCTTATCGATGATTTTACCCTTACGTATATCTGTTCTAAAACCAAGTCAACTTATAGTACCTAGATAAGGATTTATTACTATGAATACCCATATAATATCTACCTTTCCAAAATTATTATTAGTTCTTATATGAATTCCAAAATTCCTAAAATAGGACTATCCTCTCTAATCAATGTTTTCTAAATCTAGCATCAAATTATTCTATTAAACATCCATTGATATGAGCTATAACACCCAGACCCCATAATCATGGAACTGGTGCATTATTTTTTTTACATTGGCATGATTGAAAAATATTTAAATAATAAAGGACCTATCATTTTAGATGTTTTAGAAACATAGATAATAAACATGATACCCACATAACATTGGGAAATATAAAAATAGAACATAAAACATAGTAAATAATAATAAACATTGTCCTTGAAATTCATTAAAAAGATTTCTCTTTATATCATGGTAAAAGAGACATAATAATGGTGGGTTAAATTCTCAATAACGGTATGCAGAGTGGAAGAAATAATTAATCAATAGAAATGATTAACATGGAAAAGTAATTAACTAATAAAAATGTCCATTAAAATAAACAGATAAGTTAATATCCATATGGAAATGTAAGAAACTAAAACTCATTCTATCCAAATAAATAATCTAAGATTGAAATATAACCATATATATTTTGACATAATATATCATGGATGAACAATAACTGAAACTAAATGAGGAAAATACATAATATTTGGACCCCTTGTTTCCCTGGTACATGGTAGCCTTACCATCAATACCATTCCCAAGATAGTTTACAACATATATGTAAAACCACCATGCGATTTGGAAAATTTATTTGTCTTATGAGACTACTGATTCATCGAGGTGCTATCTAAAACATGACTCTACTGATGTCATACCAGTCCAAAATATTCCTTAGAATCATGAATAATGTTTTTTATCAAAATATGTTTATTTTATAAAGGATATAAATTTATCAATAGTTCCCAAAAGGAGTATAATTAATAAAATATTATGTTTACATTAATAATTGTAAATACCAATGAATGATGCTTAAAACAATCTTGAGGGAAATTACATTTTATGGATACCAATGTATCCTAATCCATGGTAAAATAGTGAAATCATAATCACCATGAAAGAATAATATTAAATGAAACATATAATTCCATTATAGTAAGAATATTCACGATATAACATGTTAATGGTAATTAAATACACAAAATAAAAGTGAATTGGTTCATAATAACAAATAAGTCTCAATGAAATGTAAATTGAGAGGATATCCCATACCTAAACCATCTATTTGTTGTGTCATATTTAAAATACAATATAGTGGCTTAAAAAATGTTACTAAATTATACATGAAAAATAATAATTTTCATAATATCATATATCCTCTTCTTATAGTATCTTACTACCTTTTTGTTAACAACATTTCATTATTTTCACTATTTTGGGTGTTAATTACCATGTTTGATCAAGTATTTTTTTGACTAGTCAATTGTTTTGTTAACGATTCCAGTATATACAGAATTTAAATCATGTAATAATTATCATATATATTTAGTACATATGTATTTATAATAATTTATAATTTTTGTAGATAAGAACTGAAATGCATCATTCATGGAGATGGTATGTAGTATATACACATGAATGATGCTTCCATTTATTTTTCATATTAAAATAATGAAACTTAAATGATACATATGTATATTATAATTCTATTATCATATATATTTAATATCGTTTACAAATATTTCATAAAATTATCCCTAATACATTCCATGTATATCATGAATGCATCACACTGATTGAGGGGGCGGTAATCCACACTTCCAAAAACGTTGTTTTCATTTTTACACATAATGGAAAGTATAAGGATATAAGTTTTAAAATAATTACCAATTTCTTTAGATGTAAAAATAATATATATAACGTATATAAAAAATTTTCTTCTCATAATTACCACTATGATAGGTGGTAAATGAAACAAATTAACAATCATCATTTCGTGAGGTGGTAGTTTGTTGTGCACATAAACAATATGTTTGCTACTCATAAGATGGAAGTGTATGTAAATTCTGGTAGAACCATACCATAAAAAATCATAGTATGTTGATGATACATGTTATGATATATTACAATGTAATAAGGATAATTGATGGAGTGGAGAATGTAAATAAAATTAAAGAGATTTAGGAAATACATTACATCTAAATAGGGTAACTCTTTTTGGTTTTAAACAAAAGGCTTCTTTATATTACTTTCATACCGAAGAGATTTTTCAACGATGATGTTAGGGATATTGGGTAACTATTTTATCCGAGTTTTTCTAAAATATATGGCTTTAGAGGTGTGTGTAAGTGGATGGAAAAGAGACCTTTTATAGTGGAGGAGGAGAGGAACACTTTTAATATTTTAGAAAAAAGGAACACCACCTATGATTTTTTAAAAGTGGATCAATAATGTTCCAATGTATATAATATTTAGTATATGGTCTAAATATTTCCATCCATTTTATTTTTGGCAAGTGATTTTGTAGTTTTGGGCCATAAGGTTAGGGTTTAGTCCGTTATTAAGCTTAAATTATCCTTAATCATTGTAATTAATTGTAATTAAATTCAATAATATATTTGGGAAAAAACTAATTTGCCCTTATTATAAATTATTATTATTTCAAATATGGAATCCTTTTTGCAAAATACTAATCATAAAAGAGGAAAAAATTAAATTAAAATTAACTTGGCATATAGGATGAAAATGTTGGTTTTTAAAGTAAAAACATACTAAAGCTCGCTATGTTTTTATAGTAAATTTCAATGTGAAATTGATTCAAATGACCAAAAATAGATTGAATGATAAAAATATTATCTAATTTAAAATTAAAACAAATTAACAATATAATTTAACTTTATAAATAAATTAGATGAAAATTTTATTTTGAATTAAATATGAGTATTTTTCACTATTCATTAAAAACAAAATATTGGAGCAAAATACCAAAACATCATCCTATGATATTAATTTTATTTTTATTCAAAATATTATGCTTATTTTGACATAGTAATTTTATAAGAGGGTGAAAAAATGTATTTTAATTGGGCTCCCCATCATAAGGTGACAGAACTACATGTATAAAAATTATATTATTTTATGTGTTTTATTGGATATATTCTTATCTTATACCAATCAAATATATCATATCAGTGTAAAAATATATTATTGGATATATAATATATATAAATTTACTATATAAACACCTTAAAATTTTTACTATTTGATTGATTGTAAAAAATGAGATGAAATAGTGTTTTCTTAAAATAAGATGTATTGTGTATTGTAACACTACCAACAAAATTAAATTTATTATAAAATAAAAAATATGGTATAGTCTTGTGGTTATAATGGAAATAACCATGTTGTTACTATCCCTTTGGTATATAGGGTTGAGAGTTTTTATAGTATGTATTACTAAAAATTAGGGGGAGGATACACCAATCAAAACATCCATGCTATTGATTTTATAAAACAACATAGATTAATGATCATTCATGTAAACATATGTTTTTTCCACCTTCTATTATTATTATTTTTATTAGAAAAAAATTGCACTACTTTATTCCACCTTCCATGGTATTTACCTTAGTACTAAATATGAAAAATTTTATATTTCTCCTACTACTAACTATGCTACTTGGAGGATGATTATGTCTGTTTGATATGCGTCAATGTTATGAGGTGACGATGTTGAAGAATCTACAATATGTGGAGTTAATTTTACATTAGATAAAACTATAAGATGTCATAAATATTTCTGAATGTTTTTATTCAAAATAATTTTTTGAATAATTTTAGAGGATTGTGTACTTTTAAGATAAGGAAAACTCATATATTTTATTCATTGGAATGTGAGATCATAAGATGGAAAATATATTTTGATATTAGTTTCGGTGTCATCTAAAATCACTTTTATTGGATCTAGTGGTGGTTTTGTTAGTGTAATAATATATAGTTTTGTTAGTGTTTCAATATTCTTTTCCTATGAATGTTGTCACTCTACCCCAGGGAGTTATTTTGAGTTACAGATAATATTTTATCCCACTGACTAAATCAATTTTATGGATTTCTATACATTAAAATACTCTATTCTCTCAATGTTATATATTTAAATTAATAATTTTATGTTAAATAGTTTCATCTGATATAATGTATCATAATGGGGATCTCTAACTTTTTTCTCTGAGAAGGAATAAAGTAGTATGAGGTTGTATATATACTACCGACATATAAATCATGTAATGGTAAAGAAACATTACCATCACCCTAAGGATTTAGGATATATTTTTTTAATTGACTAGGGAAATTTGGTTTTTCATTATTGATCTTCAATCTAGGAAACTCTAGATGAAGGTAATGTAGAATAAAATCCTAAATATAGTGGTATAGTGTCTAAATGCGTGATTTGATCTTTTTTTATGATATTTTGTGTCCCAAATTCCATATTTGGTTTTATTATACTCTTCAAATTCCTGCTCTTTAAGTTCATGATTAGTTTTTTCTCATGTTCATAAATGAAATACTTATATATTAATATCAATAAAAGTATCAATATTTTTATCATAGGGATATTTTTTTGGTTCAATAGTATTAATAAATATATAAGAAATTTTCAATGACAACAGTTTAGATACATTATGTGTATTTCTGTTAAAATATGGTGTCTTATTGTGGATTCATTGAGGACCCATCAATATAATTAATTCATGGGATTCCACTAAAAATAATGTAGAGGTCTTTATAATCATTATTCTCAAGGTATAATATTTTGAGATATGTATATATCTTTTCATGGATTGGGAAACCTATTAAAACTATAAAAAATAGACATTTTTGATGGGGTGATAAATTTCAAGTAGAATTATTTTACATAATGGTGATGGTTATTTGTTCTCTTATCCAATTTCTTCCAAATGAAGGAGTGAGTTTTGATGTTTCTATGATGCCTTCCATATTAGTTTGTTTTTTTCTTGTCGAAACCTCTTGATGATGGTGTTTTATTTTTTTAATACATATTTCTTGTAATTATTGTATCAATTAATATTTTGTTTTAGGAAAAGTACATATGTGATGTGATTTTTTTCTACAATAGGGATACATGATAGATGTTTCAATCATTTGTGTATGATGAAAAAGTATTTCATGATTTATAATGTTATTTTTAAAGACATATGACATGACCATATATTAATGTATGTTCCTTTAGATAATGTATAAAATTTAATTCAGTTTTTGACAATCCTTTTATTTGAGTTTATGAGGATATGATTATGATTAAGTGAAATCAAGATTAGTGAAGAAATATTATCATTATGATTATTTCTTGTTTTTATTTTTAAATCAAGTTGTGTGTTATTAACAATCAATGTACATGTTTTTTAGATTCAGTTATTGTTTTATCTTACCATAAAATCAAGTGAACCACAATATATTTGATCAGTCATTTAAAGCCATTTTTGTGTTCTGGTTTCTCAGATGAGTGTAGATGTCATCAAACTAAGGGTAAGATTCATTTATATGAGATTATGTGTGATCTAACTACAATTGTACAAAAAATTAGTGTATGTATCATCATATTACAATTTAAAAGTGAGGTAACACATATAGAATTTCATTTATATATAAATACTGAATAATTATTCTGATTCATGTGGAAATATTTTAGGAAAACACATATTTATTATTCTAAATCAAAGAATAATTAATTTATATGATTCTTCTTATGATGATATTTGTTGATTAAAAATATCATGATCAATACTGTAATCCTGATCCTAGATAAAAGAAAAACAGAACAAGGTGAGGAAGTGTTAGTTGATGATATTACTTTTCCAAATAGAAATTAATGATTTTATCTCCTTGTACTGACTTGAAGGTATTCTAATAAATTCAATGATTTAGATATTATAGAGGATTTAAATTTATAGGAGGGTTATAATATTTCTAGCAGTATTAGGAATAATAAAACCTAGACTTCAATAATGAATACATAAAGATTTTGAATAAATCATTTATGTGATGGAGAATTAGTCATGAATTGGTTGATACATGTCACTATGATTTGACTATATATATATATATAAATATCTTACTATAAATTTGATTATATTCTCACAATAATCAATTAATATAAATAATAATTAATAAATAATTGGGAATAGTTCAATGTGTAAATGAAACCTACATTGAGTAGAAAATTGAAACACTATTGTATCGATCAATAAGAACTGAAAACAGCCACAAAAGATTTTTATTTATTGAAGAAGTAGAATATCAGTATCAATGGATTTGATAAAAAGTATTATACATTCATCATGAATTTTTATTTTTATGTACATGACTATTCTCTTTATATTACATTATTACTAGTTAGTGAGAGAAATTTTAGATGTTTGTGGTTGTACCCTTTCGAAAGATCCTTTTGATAATAAGTGGGGTGTTGAGTTCATGGGATAATAACCATGACAAGATGAAGAATAAAACATCTATAAAGGTGTAAATAATTTTTAAAAGATAATGGATCATTTATTTGGTAATCAATATAAATACCGAGATAGGTGTTCAAGAACCATGACATTAAAAGTTAAATTTAAATACCTATACATACATATTTCACCCCCACACACATAGCATGTATCAACCATCATGTGATTTAATAATTGGTTTCAGATCTAGTAAAAATCTCTAGTTTATCGTAACAAAATTTTTTGGATAAAAATAATTATATAAAAAATAACAGAATCATAATATTTTGATGGAAATGGGTTTCATTTATCAGATGAAAAGTATCACCATATATTCCTTTAGTCATTATAAATTTTCCTCATTAATTTCAACATGGATTCACAATCCCATCTAAAATATCAGTATAATGTCGAATTGAAAAAATAATATTTGAGAATGATGGGAAGAAACACTATTCCTTATTATTATCTCTTATCATATAATGATATTTAGATGGTCATGGGATTCAAAATTGTTAATTCTATGCAGATTAATGTTCATTTAAATTATAAAGTGAAACCATTATGCAAGAAAAGTTGAAAATTATTCAAAAATAGTTCAATGATGTTATAATTCAAGAGTATAAAACTATTTACTATTTTTCCCCATGGGAAACAAAATTCTTATCCCTATTAGGGGGTCTAGAGACACAATTGATGAGATTACTACAGTAAAAAAGGATGAGGTCATTCGGACCAAAACCAATTTCATGATTTTTTCCATATTTGAAACTGATCATGATGACATAACTATCAATAACTCTAAAAAAATCCCATTAACAAATAAATAATAAGAGTACCTTATAGTAAAATAATTATTAATAATGAATTTGGTATGGATATCAACACCTTTAACATCCCAATTTTGGTAAAGAAGAATTACTACCCATATAAAGAATAACACATGGATGATTATTCTCAAACCCTTTTTTCATATGAGAATAACATTCACAAGAGGAGGAAAAGGTAAATATAATGGAAAATATCCCTTAAAATGTTTTATTGATCTGAATTATGGATATATTATTTTATAATTCAAATATAAAATTTGTATGGGAATATACAAGTGAAGAAACATTCATGAAAACCTCTAATAAATAAGATATCTCATATACTCAATCAAATGGATAGAATAATATGCTTCATAATTCTATAAAAATGAATTTTATACAGTTTTGGATAGTCCATATAATAGTTAATAATGTGGTAATGATGGTGGGTTTGTTCATATAGGTTCCCATCAATGAGTCCCCATGGATTAAGAAGAAAAATGTATCACCATATTGGTTGATGTGTCATACAACAATAGTGATAATGTTATGGATTAAATATAAATTACTTTATATTATACTATGTTAATGAATATAACTTTTTTATGATTGAGGGAGGATGAGGGTAGATAACAACCCGCTAAAAGGAGGATTAGATAAACAAAAACCACTTCATATTGAAAAATATTTCATTATTAATGAAATTAAGGTGGTGATACATGATATTTTAAAAGGGGGAAATCATTAAGGAAAATAGGTATACCATTATTCATATGGAAAATAAATTAGTTATACTAAATATATATATATATATATTTGAATTGGTAATGAATGAAGAGAAATTTTAATGCAACATGAATAGTGGTGTTAAAATAAATGGTGATTTCTACTAGAAAGAAAGAACATGCAAATATTATAAAGAATATTAAAGACATGAAAAGGGAATAACATAAGATGTTTTATCAGAAAGAAATTTTAATTTTACTAATGAATCAAATTAAAAAATATATTTATGAAAAATGTAATGGTTTGAATTAAGTTAAGAATATGATCTGATCTTGAAATAAAAAAATTTAGTAAATAAATATTCATATGTCACAAAAATTAATGAATAAATTTTATTATATGTCCTTTTATTATTTATACAATTAGGGATAGAAATTTATAAAGATAAAAATATTTTCACAAGTACATGTTTTCAAATAATTTCTTATTTTTCTATACTTTTAGTGTTATGGTGTATTTTTTTACAATGCTAAAACCAACTAGTATAATATGTATCTCCTTAGTCTAATATAATATCATGAATATTTTATAAAATGACATAAGATGGTGTATTTTCTTAGGTCTAAACAGTATGGGATGAATTTTTATTAATAGAATGGATTTGGATTCCCTCAAAATGTTTGTTAAATATTTCACCATGTAGGAGACACCTCAAATTTATGTGTTTTTATCCCATCCTATTTGAGTTTATCTAATAGTATTAGAAAAATTAAAATTAATGAAATATGTGAAAAATAGAAAACATGTATGAAGTATAATTTTAAACATCTAAGTTAGTGAGGCATTATATTTTGGGATGTGGGTGTTCATCTCTCATGATAGGTGATATGTCAAACCTTTTAAATGATGATAAATATGATTGAAGAACTGGGAAATTTGGTAATGAACTAACATGGATGATTAAATGTATTAGAACAATAAATATATAAAAATTAAATATATTTGAATAGATTGATATTTCTTTATTAGAAAATGTAAAAATTTCGTAGTGTCTCCTAATTGTGAAATTTTATAAAATAGGATACCATTAAAAGCAGTTTATAGTCACAAAAATAAAATTGGGGTCTATTATAAAAGGGGAGTAAGAATCCAAGGTGATTTGTTTAATGTAAAATAGGTAGGTGTAGACTATCACTTAAGTAAACAAAAAGAAAAAAATTTATAGAAGAGAATACACTGTTTCTATAGAAAATGGAATGTAATAAAACCATAATAAATCTACTTACTTTGAATAAATACACCATCAATATTTGTAAACCTTGTTAAAAGAAAAAATTGGTGGAAAATATCATAAGTGAGTTGAGATTCAAACTTCAAACCCTGTAGCTCATATTCACAATGATAAACGGAGTCCTATGTATTTAAATTGAAAAAATAGAGACATGTATTGTACCATATTCATATATAATTTCATACGGATGTAATATATAATCTTTATTTCATTAAAATTACTGTATTTTAAAATATCAATAGATTTATAAGACTTATAGTGAAGAAAATTGGCTAGTATATGAAGACACATAGATAAGATAACTAGGGTTAATATACAAAAGAACTCACTAAATATCATAACAATTACGAAATCAAACCTTAATTTAGTACTCTATATATAACTCAAAAAAATGAGTTATCTAAGGGGGAAAAGAGTTTAGTTGATATGGGTAAAACTATCATTACAGATCATGATACCTCATGGTATTTTTCGATTCATCCTATCACAACAGTTGAATTATTTAATAATATATTTATTATTAGTGTTGGAATATACATGACTTCTTATAAGAAGTTGTTAAATTTAAATATAAATGTTAAACTACATAGTGTTTTTAAAACTCTTATCTGGTAAAAAAAAGGATCGAAGTAAAGAAAATGTTGATTAGAAAAACAATGTTGGGAATTTTCATCGATATAACCCAAATAGGATATCATGTGTATCAAATAATATAAAATCATAATTGATATTTTATATTTATAATGTTATATCCATTTATAATAAATAAGGAATAAAAATGACATTATATATAATGAGGTTGATATTTTATGTTCTAATGTAAAAAAATGAACAAAATAGAGAGACTCATTTTGATGATGTTGATTTTACACTTTACATTAATGAAGAAAAATAGTTGAAGCCTAACATGGAAAACACAAGGAAGAGAATTAATTAAAATATTGATATAATTATTAGAGACTAGAATCATGGTGTGTAGAAATTATTGATGATAATAACCATATACTATATAAGTCTATATTCAAAGTTTAATCCTTGAAATTTTTATTAACCATTTGAGTACATAGAGTTTATTTAACTCATGAATAAAGGCAATGTATCGATTTTAAAGAATGACACATTATAAATTTTTCCCAAAACCAATGTGAAGAATATGATTTTTGAAAATTGAGTCATTCAAAATAAGATAGATGATAAAATTTATATGGATAGATGAAATGTCTGGCTTATTCATAAACTGTACTTCTAATTTAAATAAGTGGAACGTGAGGAATTTTTCCCCAGCTTAAATACATTAATATATTAGGTTCATTAATGTTAATATAGCTCAATTAAGAATTAAAATATTTTCAATGAAAGTAAAATCATATTTTTTTAATTATGATCTCAAGAAGATGTGTACATGGAAGATCCAAATTGAGTTATACTATACTGAGATTGAAGAATTTTATATATAAAGATGATGTCCCCATACATGAATAAAAAAGATACAAGACCCTAGTACATTATTAATGATGAGTTCTTAAAAAGCATGGAATTTTAGAATGTCTATGTAAAAAGAATTCTTTATTTCAAAAAGACTAACACCTCATCCCTCAGTATGATTGTGAATTTTGATTCTGAAATTTTTTATTAATTAATAAATACTATGTGAGGATCTCTCAAGGAACAAAAAATAGTTTTAAATATAAATTCATTGATCTATCTGATTTTTCTTAGGACTACATATCTATCAAGAAGTATGATATGTTTTTTTCCTCATTAAAATCGAGATTTTAATGATGTTTTACATGCATTATGCCTAAATGGGTTAACCCCAATTCAAGTGGTAAAAAATGCGATGAAATAATGGTTAATATAAAACTAAAAATGATAATGTGATTTTATTTTTCATTGGAAGTCATCTATACTTGATAGAATTAGGGGAAGATATTGTATATACATTGACCCATTATGCTTAGTATCAATATAATCTGAAATAATCAAATATTTTAGATTCAAAAATGTTCTTAATATACATATCAAAGTATTTTAACTATAAATTAATGTATAATAATAAAATTGGAACACATCTAAGAGATATTACATATATTTATTGGGAAATAGATATAAATGATTGAAAATCCACATCTAGTGGATTAGTTTTCAATACAATATTTCTTTTTTCATGCCATCAAATAAAGAAAACATAATATAAAATTTTTCATTATAGTGGCTTCATATTCCTCTAAATTCAAATATATTATTCTAATGATATAGATGAATACATTTTAAGAATTCATGAATCTTGAAGATGTTAATTTTAAGATAATTGTTATTCATAATAAGTGTGCTATAAACGAATCCAAAAAACAAGTGCATCACTTTGGGAAAATATAAACATATACAATGTACAATTTTATAAATGAGAATATTGAATAGGGTATTAACATGATAGATTATTTTCACAATAAGAAACATATTCTTTATATTCATACAAATCCTCTAAATTACAATAGTTTGAGAAGGAATGGTTATAAATGAGAGTTAATCCCAACCCATATAACTAATGTATTTGTCTATTTGAGTTTCCCTCTTTTTTTTCCATTGTATAAATTATTGAGGAGTTGTTTTTTACAGATGGATAAACATCCACTTCTTTGATTCCAACTATTTTAATTTATCGTTTAATCATCAATTAGAAAAAATCTACCAAAAAAATTCTACTTGTTTTCATTTATTTGAGAAAAAATATGAGATAGTTAGAGATGATTTGATATGTAGAAGAAATTAGTGATTGATTAAATCAATATTTTTTGAACAAATTTCAATCTCATATGACATTTAAATGATTATTTCATGTTTTTTTAGAAGGTTGATTTTATCTCTTAATGTTATTGAGTTCTATCTTATTATCAAGATGTGGGATTGAAATTTATTATATTTAGAAAAATATAATTATGGAGATTATAGAACACTATTATGGATGGTGGTGTTTTTTTATAACAATATTTATGTAATTATTATTTTAGTTTATCTTGATAATAAAAATTGTGTTGATTGACTGTAGGTTTTTTATACAATAAGAAAGAGATGAGGGAATCTTCTAGCTTGTGTGGGTGTTGAAATTACATTATGTTCTCTATAAAGAGGTTATAAAAGAATAATTATGTTTATAGGCATAGGAAGAAACCTCGTATATTATATTTGTAGTGAATTTGAGTGGTTGAGAATCTTGAAATGTTACTTTGAAGAGTAGTTGATCATGATTAAGTACATTCTAGATTGGTTTTGAAACATTCAAAAGGGAATGGAAAAGTATGTTATTTTATCATAAATATATTTCCCATTTTATATCTATTATCTTATTTTTGAGAATCTACATATGTGACATATTATAATAGAATACGTGAGAATCATAGTAGAATTGAATAATCTGTAAATTTTATGTAAGTGTTTGTGTCCTTCATATCAGTTTATGTTTTATAAAACTGGGTGTAGGTAATATAAATTCTGGATATGTGTAATATAATATACCAATATATGTGTGACTAATAAATCATATGTTTCATCTACTACCAATGTATGTGTGATATGACAATTAGAAAATTGTAACTAAATCTAATGACTAAATAATAATTCAGAAATTAAGTGAAAATATGATGAAAACTAAGAATTAGTATTATGAAAAAATATAATATATATAAATGAATCATTTTATTATAATCTCCATGGATTTAAAATATCCAGATGAATCATATTATCATGATCCAAGATAACATCAATGATGAATTTTATGAGGTTGTTTTAGGTTTTGAGAAGAGTATTCCATGCTACAAATAAGGATAATATTTTTCTACACTAATACAAACATGTTTGAATATATCAAAAGATATTTATTTTATTGAGGATCTAAATTAATAACCTGATTGATATATTTGTAATATTTTTAGGAATTAACAATTTAAGTACATGGCCATGTTTAAAAGAATATTTTGAATAATTCTTAAACTAAATATTGAATTTATTTTTAATGAGTCAACTCATGCTATAATTATTTAAATAAATGTCCATAATTATTTTGAAAATATTATTCATAAAATAATTAAATAATATAAATAATATTATATTAATAAATGGGAAGAATTAATAAACTATGAGATAATAAATGAGATGTTACTATATTGAATAAAATGATATGAGAATATAAATAAGAGGTTGTTTATTCAAATGGTGGTACGTGTTCGTGAACATACACTTACTATAATTCATTTTGATATTAATAACTGAACCATGTGGGTTGGATAATAACCATGAAACACTAAGGTCTTAATCAACCATTAAAGAGGCGAGACTCATAAAAATATATGGTGTATCCATTTTTTTTAGAATATGTAATTATCTTTAGATATGTGTTTAATAATAGAAATATTAGAGGGAAAATTTAAATTTATATACAAACTAATTCCCCACAAAACCCTCTTAGTATGTACCACCCTTCTTGATATACATATGTGTATTGATGAAGTGGTGGGAAAAAATATTATATGTGTCTAGGTTGTCAGATACCCAACAAAAATACTTTTCTAAACATGATATTGAGATTTCTATATTTTTATTTTATCTAAATTGTTTGTGATATTATTTAATTTGTGAGTAGTTTGGTGTTATAAAAAATCAAAATATCCTGATGTATATTTTCCTATAGCGGGTTTTACATCCAAATAAAAGGTTGTTGATATAGTCATTATAGAAAATCATTATCAAGATCTCCTATAAACAATGGATAAATATTTTCATTTTAGATTATATGATTATGATTATTTATGGATATGTTTATCATGAGTCATTATATGTTTGAGTGTGAAAAAGGATTTAGAGGTGATTTACCTTCACGTGAAATTGCATAGCCATAATTGTTCCATTTTTTAGATGATAGAAAAATCTAACAATATACAAAACAATTAGGTGTATCATTGTTAAGATTCAAAGGTGTAGGTGAATCTAGATCATGTAATCCATGGTGACACTATAGGGGGTGGTGGGAGGATGGATGATTTCATATTTTATTACAACACTTATTTCTCATTCTATTGAAAATGTATGAGGAGAACCTCATTGATTTCAATAGATTAGTTTTGGTGGATCATACTTATGTATACAATATTTATTATATGATAGGTGGTATCCTATTGTTTACCATGATGAAATGGTCCATAGTAGAGTTTCATTATTTGTGTTTTGTCCTCTAATAGGTGAATGAAAATAATCATGATCCTAAAGGTTTATAATTTTTATTGGATGTTAATAAGAAGATATAAAAGAAAATAATGATGGAATTAATCACTATTTTACATCATCATAATGGGGGATGTTTTAAATTTGGGTGTTTATAGACCAATTGATGATGTTAGATAAATTCAGGCTGAATAGGGAGTTGAGTGTCATGGATACTCTAGTGTGACAGTATATATATGGGATACTGAGACTTCATGGGTTGTTGAGGATCATCATCAATGATTCAGACCCAACTATTACCTTATCATTCTAGATAGGGTTATAATGTACAATTTTCTATTATATATTCTTTAGCATATAATTCCACCCAGAGAAGAATGAGTATAATTAGAAAAATATTAATATAAAAGTCGATGATTTTTGTACCTATAAATGATATTTTATCATATCATAGTTGAATCATTTCCCCTTATATAAATTCATTTATATCAATATCTATCCTAATTAAATTAAAATCACTCCATTAGAGGCCCTATATAGTATAATTTTTCAATATATGTTATCCTATATTATTTTTTTAGAGTCATTTTTCCTGGGACCCAATTTGGGGAATCAAATGATTGGGAAGAACCATTTGGCGAGGAGTTAGATAAAAGTGGTATACAATATTCATAATTAATTTTCTAATATGAAGAGGATGTTATAGTTCATATTTTTAGACCATTTAATGTTATGGGATTTTCCTCATCAAGGGATGATGTCATTTATCATATATAGTAATCTATCATATATGTTGGTTGGATATATCATAGTATTCCACAAGGTAAAATAGTTGGATTATAGTTTATATATTATCTCATAGTTTGACCATATTTCGGAAATCATTCATGTATCAAATAATTTTAAATATATTCATATTGACTCCCATGTAATTGATTGGGTAGAGTCATGTGTCAATAATGATGATTCATTTGTAGAGAATTTTAATTATATTTTATTTTGTGAGAGAATGCAATTTTTAGAGATTTATCTCTTTAGATCAAATCCTATGTACAGATGTTTTTGTGGAGAGGAGTTTTTCCAAATGTGAGCCACAAATGTATTCTCATTATCCAAAGATATCTTTTTACCAAATTTTTCCATGATGGTGAAATGTTTTATTGATAATTCATGTATACTATTACCCTATAATATATGTGTTTTTTGAGTTTTAAGGTCTCTAATGTTGTAGTGATTAGTATATGTTTTTGTTTTCTTTGATATGAATCACTTTGGAGGATGTTTTTAGGTAATTATTTTGGTATTCACATCATTATAGTTTCCATTCTTGTTAATTATTTTTTAATATATTTAATGTAATGTATTAAAATATTATGGACAATTACTTTATATAGTCTAGGTGTAGAGGTGTCAAGAGGAGCTCATAGGGTGAGAGGTATTGTTCATGGTCGGATTTCAATAGTGAGTATTATGTCTCGAGGTGACATTTCAAGAAACAAAGTGATAGGTTTATCCATATTAGATGAATAGATCCACTAGTAGTAGGGTTGTGGTGTGAGGTGAAATTTAATTGATTGAGGGTATCATGTGTTTTTAAAAAATATAGGGACTCTTAAATTACATATATGACTCTTATAACATCTTATTTTACTGTAATTATTTTTTTTAAAGAAATAATAACTATGTTTAATTACGTGAATGAATCCTATGATGTACCATTTTTTAACTTTTATAGTGATAACAGGTATAAAGAATTTGTTGTATAGATACGTTTTTAGGACATTGGAATTTTGTTATGAATTATACATCATAGTGTGGTCATATCCTTTGAAAAACAAATATTTTGAGGCTCCATTTAGATGTTTAACCTTTTTTATAATCTCTCCCAGATGAATAGGTCAAGGAATAACCATTCCATGTTATTATAATAGATAGATGCTTAATGAGTTCTTAAATGGGGTAGACATGTAGGGATACAATATGTTATTCTCTGAAGGCTGGTGGAATCAATCCTTCATGTCATATTTATGGTAAGATGCACTATGACACCCTTATTTTCCATAAATATTTAAATAGGATGACCAGTGGATTTTTCCCTTTTTACAAAAAATTGGATAGAAACTAGGTTGAATAGAGTTTCTCATTGAGAGTCTCAAAGATACTATTTTTTAAATTTAACCCCATTAATCAATATAATCACTTGTATTGATATAATCCAAGTTCACCATTATTTTTTCTTGGGTTTCTCCTTGATCATTCAATTTGAGTGATATGGTAGTTGATTTAAGTATTTGATTTATTCAATTTGAATCATGATTTTGTGGGGGATTGTTATGTTATAAATTATTGGGGATTCCATTTACTAATTATAGATGGATGATTATCTTACCATAAATTTTGTACAGTTAAGTGTTAATAGATTCGTTGGTTGATGTATGACATTCAATACTTCTACAAATTTATTTATATGTTGATTATGGTAGATTCTTATCATAATTTATTTTGGTTGACATTTTTTGTTGTCTAATATAATGAAAATGAAGTTAATGAAATGATATTTAAAAGGAATGGTAGTTTAATGTAAGATTATATGTTTTCTGTTATTTATTATAGGATATGTCCAATTTAAATATAGATTCTATAATTATTGTTTCTAGTAGGAAATTTTTCCATTTATTTATTTTCATGATGGTTTCACCATTAATAATTTTTAAACAACATATTATTTGTGATGGAAAATTTGATTGTAATATATAGATATATAAGAACTCAAGTTTAAAATTGTTTATAAATAAATTAATTAAACTATATTTGTTGGTTTGGATTTTGTAATTGTATTTTTAGTTGATGTTATTTACTGTTTTTGGGGTAATTGCATAAAATTTTTAATGGGGATAAAAATTCATTTCCATGGTTGGAAAGAGGTAATTTGGATTTCATTTTGGGATGTGGGAATTATTGTTTTATATAAATAGGTGACTGGTTGGGGCTATTGTGATAGTGGGATTTATGTGTTATGAGATGGTTTATTTCATGGTTCGTTCATTAAAATTGGATGGTTTTGGATATTTTTAATAGAAAATTAAAATGAAGATAGTGATTAACAATGTAATATATATGTGTTGGAGTATAATCTATTTAGGGCAGTAAATTAATGAAAATTATTTAAAATAAAAAGAAATTATTGGAAATTTTGATGGTATTGGATATAGTATGTATTTGTATTATATTTGTAAATGAACTAAATAATATGTTTAATAAGGACATTAAATTATTAATCTAGAAAGGATTGGATACATGATTTATTAGAAATTTGTTAACAATTTTTTGATATGTTTTTCTTTGAAGTGGGGTTGTTAATGAAAAATTGCCACATTAGTTGTTTATAAATATTTTTGATATATTGGCGTAATTTTAGTAATAGGATATGATTATCTAGGTGGAAACAAACTAATTTGGGGCATGTGTAACACTATGTGGTAATACTTGGTAGTAATTTTGTTATAAATCACTACATGATCAAATAACCTTAAAACACCCAAAACATTTGGGTTCTATTAGTTTACCCAAACATTTAGGTAGGTGAGGGAATAAATGGATGGATTTTCCTTCTTCACTAGACTCTTTTCAATGATTATATAAGCTATTATATTTAGTATTATGTATAATTATATGATTAGTATTGTACATGATATACTCGAAGATCCTAAGGGGTAAATGGGATAGTGTTATATTGAGTGGTTCACGCATGGTTAGATGATGGTGTAAGGATGATATCCATAAAGTTGAAGATACACCAATATATCTGATATGAGATATGTGGAAATTTATATTTGATTATGTGGTTGTGCGATTTGGAATTATTGTTATATGACATCTATAATGTTACAATGCAACTATTGATGGAATTGGGAGTACATGACATTTTACACTAAGGAATGAGATAAACAACTAATGGGGATGCGATTATATGGTGGATTATTCATATGTTCTAATTTTATTATCTTTTACGCATAGATATTATTTTTTTGATAGATCCTTAGTGATATGGGATGATATCTAACTAGAAGGTGCTTATTAGTTTTTTTTTCCTAACTAATTTTTTTAAATATTTTTCATATATTCTTGAAATTCATAGGGAATGATCCAACTCAGTATTAAACTCACACTAACCATTATATGAAAATTTATTTTGAATTTTATAGGATGAAATTGTTGACCAATCTAAATATTACTAGATTTTTTATTCAAATTTGTTGTGGAGTGCCCCCCATGGATATTTATTTATTTATTTTTTCTTAGGTTTTTTATTTTTATTACATATCATAAAATGTTGGATATTTTTGAATATAGATTAATTGATCAATAAATATTAGTAGTTTTAATATATACAGAAAGTATATGGTAATAGACTATGAAAATTATTTGTTTTAGAACTTATCAAACCTCCTTCAATATTCATTTCCCATTAAATATATTCAATCATTTCTACCTCTTATGGAAAATATAAGTGATAATATCATTTTTTGGATCTACCAATATTTTTTAGGAGTCCCAATTATTTCGTATATCAATCAAATAACAAGAAATTTAAAATATAGTAATGATTCACTATAATTACCATCGAAAATACATTTCTGAAAAAAAATATGATTTATATTTTTTTTCTTTTTCATAGAATAATTTTCTAATTTTTTGAAAATTTTCAATAATATATAATTCTTCTCTTTTTTTATTCTAAATAAAATACTAAAATTATTAAATAAATTAATATATGCAGTAATAGTTTTATAATTCTTCATTCGATGAGTATACACATAGGCACGATAACTAGAAATAATACTTGAAATCACATCAAAAAACTAATAATAAAATTATATTCAAATATTTTCGACATGTATAATACAACTAGTTGATTTAACATGATGTTATATAACCCAATTATTGTTAAAATTATATGAAATAATGGTCATGAATTTCACAATAGTTTTACCCAAATATCATGAAAAATAAATCATTTGATGAACATAATTAATTATCTTCCAATCAACATTATCATTAAATTTTATCATCTCATTATAATATATACAATCCATTTATTTTTTAGAGAATATAATTTAACTATTTGAAAATTTTTGTGAGTAATGAAATATATATCAGTGAAGTGTTATTATATAATAAACACAATTAATTTCATCTTATATTTTAAGAAAAAATAACTCCATTAATCAATTAGAATAATATTAAAGTAGTTTTTATAAATAAAATAACAAACTCAAAGAGGTGGTTGATCTATAATATGAATATTTCTTCAAACATTCATAATTATTTCAATTAATTTCCCATTAAACTAATAATGTATTAAAAATAGTTTTAGAAAATTTTTATAAGCTATATCATATTTCATTTAAACCAATTCTAAATCCTATTAAAAAGATAAATAGGACTATCAAGACACTTTTCTTTCATAAGATGCATTATATGATATAATTTAATCAATTAATAAGTATAAATTTCAAATAACAAATTCATTCATAGAATCTTCCATACCCCCTAAAAAATATTTAAAACATAAAATGAAATAAAAATTATTTTTAGTTGTTTATTAATAGTCATAAAACAACACAAAACACTCATAAATCTATAAGGTTCCTCAACCCAAGTTCCATTATCTTTCCATAACATATAAATAAACTCCATTACTCTATGAGTATTCACTATTTTATATAATAAGCCTTTGATTTTATGACATCCATATATATGAGCTTATCTTATTCACAAATAGAAGGGTATTTCCTTCAAAAAAACAATTTGTATATTTCTTTAAATATTATTCTCTTTTAATATTGTTGTCATTATAGTATGGTTTATATATCCACTTATTATATTAATGAATACTATAAATATATTAATCCAAAATTAGAGGATTCCCATCACTCCACTATTTTATGGAATATGACATCATCTCCATAATATATTTAAAATTAGTAGCATATAATTCCCTTACTAATAAATCAAACAACACAAAATTGAGATGATCCAATTTCAATGATCAATGAATACTCACTTATCATTTTGGAAGATATACAAAATAAAAAATCCCAAAAACACCATGAATTGATGTTGATTCCATTTAGATATAAATATTTGAACATTATACCATTTACTATTTGATAACACACTTTTTAACATCATCATCATAACCACTTGAACCCTTATATATGTCTTTGGGGAATCTCGATCCATCCATGGAATCCGTGAGAACATTTCAAAAAATTAATGAAATTATACATGTTTAGAAACCATATGTAAAATTATTGTTGAGTGTGCAATAATTTATCCCATAAATTAATTAGATACACTATAGGAATCATCATACCTAGAAAGCTCATCCAGAGACAACGTCCCTGACCATTTATTAAAATAAAGGAAAATTACTCCAAGAAAGCAGCATATGCCAAAAATGAAACAAAATATCATAAAAATCATACCCGTCCCCATAACCATGATCCATTGGTTTGTCTGCATTAGCCAACTCCCAGTCTGAGCTTTTATACTGTGATTAGTCTTGAAATACGTCCTTCTAAGATTTAACCTTTTCAAATATAAGAACTCCTCAGAAGCTTGCATGCCTTTTATGTTGTTGATAGAGGAACCGATAGTCATTGGATTTGACATAGAAGAGTAATATTTCCAATGATTTCTTCTTGGCAGAGCAGTCATAGCTTTCTCATTCCATGACACATTCTTATTTCCACCTTAAACAATATCACTATAAGAGATTTGGATCCTACCACTAGCATTATCCACTTCACTATCAGATAGATCATCCCATTTTCTAGAGATATTCACCTCCTGGTAGCCATCATTTGATCGTCTTTCTTGATCAAATTGACTATTAGTATCAATCATTGCTAAACACTGCATGTGTTCCCCAAATTGAGAGTTACTATGATAAAAAAAGACTCCCCCGCCATGCCACCTTCACATATCCTCTTTTATTGGTGACTACAGCTTACGAGACAACACCTTCAAACTCATGGGGACCTTCCATTAGTAGTATCATCTCTTTAGACTACAGTGTATCAAATCGATTACAAGTCACAACTCCATCGGGGCCTTGAGTACCCATATTCAGACTCTCAAAGACCCCAACCGGGTTTTCCCAAGGCTCCTCAGAGAGAAAGACCAACTCTAGATGGCACACCCCCTCCACCGCAGACCAGGACTCAACTCCAAGATTAGATTCCAGCTTGTCAAAAACTTGCAACACTATTGGGTTCAAAGGCACCTTCACTACCTTCATACCACAAGGAAGACTCGGCGCAATAGTAATCAGACCCTACCTTATCTCCCTATCGATATTCCCTTCAGATTTATCTTTAACAAATACAATGGTAATGAAAGAAGACTCCAACCGGGCTCCATGCCTAGAAGAATCTCTAGCATTTAAACACACTACATATTCCACTAGATAACTCAAACCCCATTCAAATTTGTAGATTTTAATATAGCCTCCCCAAGGCCACACTTCACCACTGCCTAAGATGGACACCCTTCAACAAAAACATCGTGGTCACCTTTACACTCCCACTGCACCTCCCGCGGGGTAACACTCGCCCTGCTACTGCGGAAAATGACCTCTAGGTGCCCAAATCGTCTGCACCATACACAGAATTGCATACACGATTCAAAGACTACCTCTTGCATCCAGCAGAACTCCTTCCCATCAGTAATCCAAACACAATGCTCTGGCATCTTTGAAACGTCAACCTCAAAACAATCCTATGGGAAAATTGAGCATGACACAGACCCAGTTCTTTGATCTGAGAATAAATACCTCCCAATCATGTTACCAATGGCACGGAGAATGGAAGGATTTTGAAATAAAAGTGTAAGACCAGGGAGACGTACCCATGTCACAATCGACGAAGGATCGCACCACAATGTAATTCAATGATCCACCGGAATAAATAAAAGGAAGAGCCAACACACCTCCAAGGAGCCCTGGCCCATGCGGAAACCATATCTTCCTCCTAACCAAAACGAACCATTATGTGTGTTCAGTCAAGCAACCTGATGACCAGACACTCATGAAGAATCCAAGATTCAGAGGAAAACATGGTAAATACATCCACTGAGGGTTGATGAGGACAAAATTGAGCTACCAAAGTAAATTTTCACAGATCCTCTGCACTATTTTGCTCCACTGGAAGTAGAGATAATGGAGGTTCCACTCAGAAGAGATCTAAAACTTTTTGAGAAATAGATATCCTAGGGAAGGGCAGAGAAAGATCATGCAAAGAAAACAGTTTATCCTTCCCAGATGATGGTGAATGAAAGACTCCCCCCTCCGATCGAGAGGGGGGAGTAGGTTCTAACGGCATGGATCTAGGGAATCACTGCGACAGGGAACACATTCTTTGCTCTTTTACCATCATATGTAACATTAATTATCTTTTATATAATTACTTTTATGATTTATTAGTACATGAAAATTTAATTCTCTACTATATTTTTTTGTCAGTAAATTTGATACAAGCATTTCCCCACATTACAATATCATCATGTCATATTGCATAACATGGAAATTGGTGTAGTGACATTGTATTCATTATTATGTCCAATGATATTTCCTCAAGTTAAATAATATGCATTTTCTGACATATAAATAATATAATATGAAATCCCAATGTTACCATATACAATATATTAATGTTAAATTATATTAACATAAACATTAGAGATTATCTCCATAAATATACCAATTTCACTAAATCCATATATAATAATAGTTGGTTGTGTTATATTATATCACATACAATAACATCCAAAGTAAAATAAAAAATATTTATTCAGATATATTCCAAAAAAAATTGGGATGCTATTTTCAAATTCACTATGTATGATATCATATGAAATAATTTATTCATATTTATTTAAGAATCCTTTTAGATATATTCTAATTTTTTCAGAGAACCTATTTATTATTATTGAATCTCAATACCCATTAATTAAAACTCTATCTATGACCCACAAGCCACTATAAAATTGATGAAAAATATAAATACATGATTTATTATATGTAAAAAATGATACACTTCTAGGTATGTGTTGATGCTACATAAGCTACACTCAGATCCGATGTGATCTCCATGAAAAAAATATACTAATTTTTATTTAGACAAGATATATAATATTGAACAATATATAATCATATAATCTATTTTTATATAGAAACATTACCGTGGTACATATAGCATGTCAATCCATTGTAGTCTCTCACAGGTTCTTGATTCTCCGAGTATAGAATGACTTAGTCAACTAATAAATCATAATTCATTCATCCATGCGAATTAACAAATCACATGACCCTCACCCAAATATATAATAAAAATATATATATACTGTCTTAGTGTACAAAAAATCATCATCATTATATCCTAACTAAGGACCCAGATGTCATACTCATTATACTTGAAGACATATACTGATTGGTTATTCCCCAACTAATCATATGATCGATGAAATACACAACCACCCACTAATTGGATAACCCTAATGATTTAATTTTAATTATATTATGTTATAATGGATCTCAAGATATGTATATTTCCAATATCATGAATTCAAAAGGACACATACATCCCTATCATAACCAATACCCAGTGTATTAAAATCTATATGATGTAAATTATGGTACATCTTGTACAGAAACCCCCTTTTGTACCCCATGGTCATATTTCATATATCAATATGAAATTATATCCACTTTAAATTTAATAATTTACAATAAACCATAATAATCCATGATAGAAATTATTCATGTATAACTAAATTTCACACATTGAGATGTTATTTCTAATTTTAATTCATGAAAAATATGTATTCTGTGTAATGGATTGGTAGATTAGATGCACTATTTTATATAAAATTATATATTGTATATTATTAAACTCTATTAAAAATATTAAAAATCCATATATGAAGGTCATTCTAATCACATAAAATCATAATAAACACAAAAGATTACTTCTTTTTATTTTACATTTGATGTTTTGTTAGGTAATTAAATATTTACACAATTCCATCTATATCTCAATTGTTATCATCTTATAAAACCTCCAAATATAAAAATTAATTGGTTTCATTGAAATTGAAATATTTTTTGAGTTTTCATAATCCTTAGTAATAGTATATATACTCATAAACACATTGAAAAAGTATTAAAGCACATTTACTTGCCAACATAAAATGTTAAAATGAAATCAAATTATATTTTTTTCTTAGAATAATTTATTATGTTTATAATCATCATCTTAAATATAATGTCTCTGTGAATTTTTTTCTTTGAACCATATATCTCTCAAATTTATCTATTGGAATAATTTCATTACCAATTAAAACCATATCACCTTTAGGATATAATTTGAATTCAATTTCGTATTTTGACTGGTACGATCCTTTGTGTTATATAAATTAGACCATTCTAGGTCCAAAAATACTCCAAATAATCTCATAGATACTATATTATCTTCAAAATATAATTCAATGACAGGAAAAGAATTTTTGTGTGGAATCAAATGTTATTCTCTATAAGTGGTAATTTGTTAAAGGCTAACTATTATGACCATATAACATTCGGTAATCAATGAATGTAGAGTATTATTATGAATAAAATAATATATTATATTCATGTATAATAAAAAATACGATTATTCACAAAAATATTATTTAATAAAATCATCTCTTCTATTGAAAACAATAGATTGGATACACCATTACCTCATATCATATAACAATTAATTTTGATGATAATAAAAAACTCTTTATATTGATTAATTTAAATTTTATTTAACATACAATATCCCATATTACGATTTTTGAATCCCTTATTCCATCAATTAAATGCATACAATACACATTAATCATAAATTATTTGACAATTTTGAGAAAATGTATCTTTTTAACAATTTTTAGAAAACAAAAATAGATATCATATAAACATTTATATAAATTAATTATGTTTCATAACATAAATAAAATATATAGAAACTCCATGGAGTTTCATTAAACTATTAAATCATTCTAGATAATTCCTTCGCAATAGACCCATATTGCTTAAATGGAAATAATGTGGTTTCATCATCTTATGTTTTATAAGGTTTTGCGGACTCTCAAAACCTTAATTTTTATATCTAACCCTAACCATTAAAATTTTACTTGTTCACCATCATCATACGTCATGAACATTCACATCCCATTCCATAATAAGAAAAACCTAAATATATTGAGGATGTCAGGTTTACATTTGATAATGTCAATCATTTTGTAATTCATAATGAATTTCTATAAAATTTCTTATAGGTAATCACAATGAAATATGGATACATATCAAGCCTAACAGGTGACCCTATTTCCCCAAGTAATTGAATTTACAAATCATATTTTTTGAATGTCAATGAATGGATACACTTACTTAAATATTTCACCAAGAAAATACCTTCAAAAACATTTACTTCTCATTACCACCATGTTATTGATAAGTGATTTATATTTTTTTATTCATCATCTACAGAACCATTTTTTCATGTTGCTTCTAAATCTTAGCTTCCATAAACATAAACATGAGGGTAGATAATTCTTCTGATTATTTTACAAACATATCATAAACAATTGTGATTTGTTTTAATTGATTCGCTAATTGGTGGGTAAGAAAGGGTTTTCTATAACACATAGAAACTTCCTTATTAATAATGAAATATTCATATCTTTTATTAAATTTCCAGTAAACTACTTCAATCATGTTAATCCTTCTCAAATATTGAACACAATTTTATACTTTTTGATGACTATGATGATGTGGCTACTATATCAACAAGAAAATCATTTATCATATGTGTATCATTTTATACAATTAGATAATAATAAGTAAAATTAAATTTATCCAAAAAAATGGTGATCCATTTTAAACATAACATATCCATTAATGAGAAAAATTTCTTATTTCATCATGATATACACTGGTAGAACATTTCAATTTTCATGATGATATCTGTTATATTATCATTTCTGTCATATCATATCAGACTCTTAAATAGTGGTGTTTTTAGATATTTTCCTAATCTATCATATGGATTAACTAAACCTTATTTTACTAGAATCTTAATGGTTAGATTTTCCGAACTAGTTTTAACCAAAAGTAAACACCAAATACATGGAAACTAGTAATTAGAACATTCATATTAATTGTTTTCAAATATCAGATAATTGATGGGACCTAATGGTTTGGGTTTCCCATAATGAATGATAGATTTCTTGAAAAGTGTTTTCATATTATGAATTTAAAATTTCATAATTTTAATGGATATTTAATCTCATAATTATATATTATTTTATCCGATTTACTTATATGTGTGATTCTAATGATTTATATTTCAATTTACATTTTAACAACCGAATTAACTTGTTCAAACTATAGTAATTTTTAACTCCTTACTAAATTTATAGATTGGGATACTAAACCAAATTAAAAACTAACTATATCTATAAACATACAAATAAATAATGTCCATTAGTTATACAGTTCCATTTCATGTACTTTTTTAGAATCTTATTAATTAAAAATTCTCTATATGACTAATCTTGGAGAAACATATAGTTGACCCATACTTTTCCAGAAAATATATAATCCTATAATTCACTTATATGTAATATAAAAAGTCTCTCCAACCAAAGTAACTATAATAAATTGAGAGTGAAAGTACATCACAATAGTAGAACCTAATTTAAATTAATGATGAATATACCCTAAATTCATTCTCATTACCCAATAAAATCTAAATTCAAGGTTGAGGAAATTAAATAAATTATAAAACATAGCACATCATTGCTCAAATAAATGTATGATAACATATAAATGAATTTTGGCACATTTTTAAGAATACATGTTTAATAAATAACAATTATATCTATGAACAATACCGGGAATAATCTAAATAATTTAATAATTCATATATATATACATGAAATAAATTATGAAAAAATAAAAAATAAACAATTATAAATAATTTATCATTTAGTCATGCACTATGAATATTTCATAATTATGTTAATATAAATATTCCATATTTATTACCAGTATAAACTCGTTTATATTCCCATTCTATTTGATTTTCTATAAATAAATTAAATTATAAAAATTATAAGTATTTAATAATTATGAGATTAAATAATATGAGTACATTTTAAATAAAACTTATTCAATATATAAGAAGATATTAGAAACCCAAAACATGATGAACACATTGAATTGATAATAAAAATATAAATGTATGGGTTAACCTATATAACATTCAACATTAATACATAATACTATTATTATCAATTTTTTGTTGATAAATAGATTTGGAATAAAAAACTATTCACTATATATTGTATCCCATGATCGATCTGAACCACATGATTATTAGGAATGACCCTGTCCAAGAATATGATATGATAGTATGATGGGGGGGGATGGTTTATAGTTATAGAGCAACACAATGGATAATCATCTTGATGATCAAAATATTTATATCACTTCCCTCACGGAATTTTTCCTTTTATATGGGCCTTCAGGTAGTCTTGAACCATGAAAAGAATTTAATTAAATGATATGATTTTTTAGATTTATTCCATAACTTTAGATATTCATCAAAAAAAAACTTTGGTTGACTGTTCCTTCACTTAATATATAAATATATTTTTATCTATTAATGTTATATCATTTGAATCACTCAAAATCATAGATTTCATTATGATTATGATAGATCAAAATGTTATCATATCTCATTATACATTTTTTAATAATAATAATCTATTATTCATGTATATCAATTAATTATGACATAATATATAGACCAATCAGTAAAAATTACATATCCTAGTGTTTATGAACATGAATTCACATTTTGGGATATTTTCAATTTATATTTTTTTTTGATTCAAGATAAACATTTACAAACCAAACCAATATATTATACGTTTAAACTAATACATGGTATCCTTTTTTCAATAATATAAAAATATTTAAAATAAAACATGATTTCTATTTATGAATATATATACCATTTTCACCTTGATTTCATTATTGAATCTATTCCCCCACAGACCCTATGAATGAAATTTTATAAACATGGGATGATCACAATACAAAATAGCGGGATATAATAATAAAGGAACCCTTTAGTTTGGTAAAAACATAAAAAAATCAAATAATGTTTAACTTTACAATACATTTTATTTAATAATATGAAGCAAATAATTTTACCATGATAAATGAACAGACATTTTTCACAAATAAAATCAATAAAACCCATTAAAAAATTAAAACTCTTTTTGGTGATGTAGTGATTCATATAAATAAAACCCTTTAAAAAACCCTTCAGAATAATTTAAATTGGATTAACCATAGGAAAAATCCAATTATTTATTAAAAACATATCTCATGGAATCTAGACCACCCCATGTTAAGATATAATATGGTTACTTAGTTCTATATTGGGCACAACATGTTAAGTTGTAAAGAGATTCCCCAACCCTACATGTACTACCCTATATAAATCAATAGCAGGTTAACCTGATGATATCCAAGCCACCCAATGTATAATATATACCATCCTCACCTGTTTCCTATAATTATCTTGTAATATATCATGTAAAAACATTTTCAACATAAAAAACATTGAAAAACACTTTTAATTCCCTATTAAAAAAACATTCTTTTAAAAATAACCTTTTCTTAAAAAAGAAATTTTAATTCGAAAAATACCAAAATTAAGGGAATAGGGTTTTCATCCATGAATATATATATTATTTTAGTGTAATATATAAATAAAATAATATTCATGGAGGTGGGAAAGCCTTTTTCACCATGTATGATAATAATAGAACATTTCTTTTGTTGTTTTTCAAACAATTCTATATAAAAAGCATCCAAATATTTCTATAGAAAAACATTCATTGAAATTAAAAATAGACAAAAAGTTTCCAATATACACATTTTAGATCCATAAAAATAATCATGTAAAATAATAAAAATAATTTGTTCATGGAAAAAATAATTGAGAATTAAATCATTAAAATTCATAGTGTCCCACACCACATTGAACATTTAAAACAAAAAACCCTTGATAGATTTAAATTTCAAAATAATATTAATAAAAGGATAAAAAATAACTAAATAATATGGTTTGTCTATGGGGATTTATATACACCACATAAATAAGGTGGGTTTATGACACCAAAATACACATAAATGAAATGAAATTGAGACAAAATCCAATACCTTGAGTGCGAAAAATCACATATGTTATTTGTCTTCTAGAATAATATTTTTTGGTTAATTATTTACTATATTTATAACCATTTCCATGTTTATTAATAATTTTTTATAAATTATTATAAATTTATAATAATTACTTGATTATTTAACTTTATGTTGGATTTTTTATGGTATTCAGTAATTGAGTCAATAATGACCTTGATATGATGTCTATAATAAGATTGGTAATTATTACATAATCTTTAGAATAGTAAAAATGATATATTATAATTTTAAATCCATATACTAAATATGGATATTAAAAATAAATTATGTTACAATCATGGAGATGGTAAGTCGTATGTACGCATGAGTAACATTTCAATTTTTCAATGTTCATTATGGAAGATTGTAAGTGTCCTTTTTTCTTCTCAAAATGAACCCAATATAAATAATTAAAAATTAATAATTTAAATATAATATTATATATCATTATTGTGATGTGTTGATGAAAACTTTATCACATCACTTTGTGACTATGATAGTTCACACATACAGACAGACACCGTAATCATTTTTATATGCCTGGAAACATAAGAAAAAATATATATTAAATTTCATTAATAATAAATATATAATTTATATAATATATAAATATTATTTCCCTCATCATATCCATTCATGAATTATTTTTCTGAAAAATTAATTACATCGGTTTGTGAGGCATTAATCTGTCATACACACAGATGATAAATTATTTTCCCAATTTGATTAAAATGGATATAGATTTAGCTAATGATATTAGAATAATAAAATCTAATCATATTGAGGATACGATATTTATTATTTAATTATGGTTTAAAGATATTTTATTGAAGTGGAAGATGAAAAAAAAAACAAAATTCATGATTAAGAACAATATCTCTTCCTTGGACCACATCCTCTTCTTAAGACCATAAGAATACAATGAATGATGTTATTACTAAAGTAATAGCATTATAATAAGAGGAGGGATACTAGGATGGAATTTTTATAGATATGGGATAAAAAAGTACGTTTTTATGTTTTAGTAATAGAGAATAATATGTGACCTTTTATAAGAGAGGTGAGGAGAACTCTTTAAGTTTCTCAAAATATTAAAATAATATAAATTGATTTTATAAATAAAATCACTCCAAACTGATTTATTTAGAATACAGGATGATGATGTGTTTAAATAACTTCATAAAATTGATATTTAATACGTTTTTACTATTTTTTTAATCCTTATCATTTATCTTTAACTCTTATTCAACCTTTTTAACTCTTAATATGGTAACATATGTTTTTACACAGCAAGGGTTAATATAATTAATATAATACATCCATTAAACCATAAATTTATTATTAATGAAATTAATAATGATATCTCAATCATTTGGCCTAATTTTATTTTTTATGAATATTAAATAATTTAATGAAATATTAACTATTTTAAAATATCATTAATGTGAATTTTGATATTGTTTAATATTTTATATTTTAAAAATTACATAATAAAAAGGTAATGTCAAAAAAATTATTCTGAAAAATAACTAAAATGAAATTTTATAGAATAAAAATCTAGTGAGATATTAATTATTAAAAATTATATTTATTTTAATATTTTTAATATCTTTTACTTTATATTTTAATTAAATAAAAAATTATTAAATCATCATTGTGTAATCCTATAAGGTAATTATTTTATTCCTAAAAAATACCCAATGAAATAAAAATTTGAGGATTCCATATAATATTTATTTTTTATGATATGTAATTTCTCATAATTATTGTGTAATTTTTTTTATATGGAATTATTTCGAGACAGTGAAATCTGACAGTGTGCGATTCCGAGCCCTAGAGTGCCCTGAATTATACGTCGAAGTTTTCTTGAGCTTTAATTACCATGTGTAAGCGGTTTTATGGAAAAAGTAGAACAACTCTTACACAGTTCCTCGGATCAGAAATGTGAGGGCGCCGTTACATCCAGGATGGCATGTTCACCCTAGTCATGACTTAAGTTTTGTCGACGTAGGCCTCCTGTGAGAAAATTCAAAAATGGCATAGTTTAAATAAAATAATTAAATAGTGTTATTTTTTATTTATCAAATGCTTATAACTCAAGAAGGGTAACTCGAATTAAAAATCATAGACCACCGCTGAACTCGTGAGGGTATTCTTTTTTTAGGAAGATACTAACATTGGAAGGTTCATGCCAACAATGGAAGTTAGTTTTTGAATGTAAATAAAATAAATAAGTAACAATTATTTTATTGTTAAAATCCATAACATCGAAAGGATAACTCATATTCAATATATGAGAGTACCATTGTGTTTCTAGAGGCGTTTTCTATTTAGGCAAAGCCTAACCTTGACGAGCACACATCTAGGGTGAATGTAGATATTTTGTTGAACTTTTTTATGGTATGTTTAGTAAACATGAATGCAATATTTCCTGACTTTTGAATTGATGCTCAGATTAAAAATTTGAGGGCACCGTTGAATCCACAGCAACATGATTCTCTTAAGGGAGGATTCACTTTGACCGCAGTAGGTCTGGAGAAAAATATATATTTTGGAATTTTTAAAATAATAATAAAATAACTTTGTTATTTTATTTATCTAATTTTTTCATTTCCTCCAAGGGACAAGTGGTAGTGGCAGGACCAATGTTGTGTCAAGTCATTAAATGGATTGACACCTCAAATTCATTATAACAGCACCATTGGAATTAGTATGATAATTATTAAATAAACCCCCATTAATTCGACCAGCTTTACTAATCCTACCTCTCTCCTATATTAATAGATCTTGGGGGGAGGTATTCCTATTACTTCACCAAGTGACGAAGCTTTGGATAAGTGACGTGATTCCCAACACATTGAGGAGAGATTCGGTTACATCGGGCGGTGATGAGTGACATCAAATCACAAAATGAAGGATGAATTTTGAGTGGCAATGTTGGTGGCTTGTTGTGGGGATGACTAACATAGAATCTTCATCAATCATGGGAATTCTCCAAAGAACATAAGTATGGGTTTATTTCTTACTTAATTTCAGGATTTCATAAATCTTTTTACCACCCTATTATTATCATGCTAACAAGAATGGCACCGACCAAACGAACAAGTCATATACCCTTCGCCCTTTTTGTTGGATGTTGACATGTCATTCGCGTGCAATGTCTAGGTTGGAAAAAACATGTGACAGCGGGTGACGGCAGCGGCCATCAATGACCGGCCATGGAGGAGAGAGCGGCGTGCCTCTGGAAAAGAAGGCTCGGGTCGTAGCCATGGCAGGTGCAGACGGCAGTCGGCTCGGCCGACTGAAAAGGAGGTAGTGGCACACCGTTGCATGCCATTGAACAAGGGGGTCACAACATATAGTAGTAGCGGCCGACATCGGCTGGCCGCAAAGGAAGTTGGAGCAGTGCACCGTTGCACCCAGCTGGAGGAGGCCATAATAGGTGGAGAGCAGCGCGGTCCATGCGCCACACTAGGCTGACAGTTCCCCCAGTCAGTCCAAAAGGTCGACCCGTAATTGCGGTGGGGAAACACCCCACTGGCTGGCCGAAATGGCCCCGTACCTATGGGACCAGTAGGGAAGACCGTTCCACCTTCTGGCGGACTAGGCCAAACCTGCTCAGTAGACCAGAACCGGGGCCCAACGGGCCAAGCCAGACCCAAGTGGGGTCAGGTGGACCCCATGACCCATTGTGTCAAGAAATCCTGACAGTGTCTGACCCAGCCAAGACCCAACCGGTCCTCGAATAAAGAAATGCCTGAAACCAACAAATCGGGTGTCCAATCAACACACTGTCAATGGTATGGGGGTCGCTTTTGGGAAGTGGTCCTTTTGATGTATTCTGGCCGGCTTGACCAAGCCAGGCCAGACCGAGGTGCGATCACATTCGTTTCACAGAAAGGGGTGAAATTAATAGAATGAGAGATCGATTGGTGTCCCATATGTGGAGTAAGGACCCTTGTGGCAAGGGGGGCCTTATGAGTTACTATACTTGAGTTTTTTTAGAGAGTTAGAGTATGGACAAGTTGGATTTCACTCGAATCCAACTAGGCCCTCAACACTAAAATGCTTATTAATTGTAGATTGAAAATCCAGTTGATGCATCTTCTGTTGAGTTGGAACCCTTATGTTGTGATGGGTCTTCAAGTTACTTATTATTGGGACTTCATGTTGGTTGAAATACGATGGATTTCTTGAAAAGCTATTCTCCCAGAATCAAGCGTGCTATGAGCGGGAATGCAGTGGTAGGCAGTTAGACGGTGGTTGAAGGTAGATCACATGGAGGTTAGTACTGAGTGATCCTAAGTGGGTAAGAAATGATCTTGTGTGGGTCAGATCCCATGTGGGATAGCGTTCAGCGATCCTATGTGGGTCATCACATACCGATCCTATGTGGGTAAGATCTTGTGTGGGTCAGCGCTCAGCGATCCTGTGTGGTTCAATGCATACTGATCTGTTGTGTGTCAGATCCTATGTGGATCAGCGGGGGAGAGTACCTATCAACATCGAGTGGGTTGGATCCTATGTGGGTCATTATAGGGGTTAGTACCTATCAATCCTGTGTTGTTGAGACTCCGTATGGTCAGCAACAGTGCCTATTAATAGAATAAGATGATCTGGCTTCACGAATAATCACATGTACTTATATAATTCATTTAAAAACTAGTGTGATCTTAGTATTTAATTGTGTCATACTTTTAACTTCATGGTATTAACTATGTGGTACTCTTACCTTCGTGGTATTACCTATGTGGTAATCTAACATTCGTGGTATTACCTGTGTGGTACACTTACATTCATGGAATTACCTATGTGGTACACTTACCTTAATGATATAACATGTGTGGAACTTTTACATTCGTGGTATTACTTATATTGTACTCTTACCTTCGTGGTGTTACCCTTTTGGTATTCTTCCTTCGTGGAACAATCATGAAAATGGCTTAAAAGTTGGAGCCTTATGTTTCCAGATATACCAGACATGTATATTTAGATGACTTAGGTATATGTATGGGAATATACCTAAGTAGAGTTGATGGAAGCTTCATGATTTTTTATTGACATCTTTATTTGTGGTATTTCCTTTGTGGAACTCTAGGAGGCCTTCAAGAATCTCAAGGACCCTACTGAGTATTGTTATACTCACCCCTACACGGGCTTCTCCCACACCTTCTTGTGTCTTGTGCAGCCGATGGACATAGTTGATTGAGGATGAGGGAGCCAGGACTGGATGATTCTCAAAGGTGGACCATATTACGTGACGTGACATAGGACTACAGATCATGATATGTACCTACCCTTCAGGTAGGATCCCCAGTGGATGATCTAGGAGATGTTTTCTATTTTCCATTGTACTTGTACCTTTCAGTTGGGCTTGTATTCTATCCCCATTACTTCAATACACTTTTTACTACAACTTTTTTCTTTGTGGTTACTTCAAGTTGAGTTCTTGGATTTTGTGTATGTACATGATTAAAGCCAATTCCTTCCCATTATAGGGATACATCTTTACAGTTCTTGTTTCCATCCCCTGGACTATGGAAGGTGGTATTAGGGTAGTCACAGCACGGTCCCTGAGGGATGGGTCATGACTAAGTGGTATCAGAGTATTTGGTTCTACCGAATAACTAGGACTCAAATATTTTTAATTGATTAATAGTGTTATTTTTTTGAGTGTAGTTTTTGGTTTGGGATGACTAATGTTGGTGTAGCCACCAACGTATCCATACACCAGGACCCTGAATCCTGATTTCCGGCTCAGTGCATGAAATCTCTTATTGCATGTGTTTTTTAAAAGATTTTTATTATGATTTATTTGGAGTTATCTCACTAGGTATAACTTAATAAAAGTGGAACACCTGTTCCTTATCAGTAAGTCGCCGTGTTGACAACCATATAGGATTCCTGAGTGAGTAAACAATGAAATCCCATCGAGTGATGATGCTCTAATGCAGGGATATCTTACTATGTTGGCACCTTCGAGTGGTGTACCAACAACACCACCACCCGTTGGGCTGTAGTTACCACCAGCTGCACTGGAGGATGGTGCACACTGACTGAGCGCTTTGTACAAGTTCTGACAACAGAGGCCTCAGAGGTTTCGAGGCGAGACAGATCCCCAGGTAGCTGACGACTGGATGGAGGTTGTGTATACAATTTCCCACCTATTTAGGTAACCAATTGAATAGATGGTGATCCTAGATGATTGTCTTTCCCAGTGCATGACCATTAGGATGTTCTGTAGGGTGAATAAGCTTTGGTACATCGGCCATTGACCGTGATGGTACCTTCGGGTAGTGTGCCAGATATATCACTGCTTTTTGGTTAGTAGTTTCAATTGGGAGTATTGGTAGTGGAAACATGTAGTATTAGTACCTTACATGTGTTTCAACATTAGATACCCCTCAGGTTCTGAGGTGATCCCGACTCACAGGAAACTAAGGACTGGCTTGAGGAGGTGGTCAAGTTTCCATCTTGCAAGGGCACCATCCGATCAGATGGTGGTCCATGTAGTGACCATTATATGTGCATTAGTAGGAAAATGACATGGTTTAGATTACCCTAATCTTGAAAAGGGAGTTTGATAGGGACATATGAATCGGTACGGCTTTAGATGTAGAAGTGATGTTAGGAGAAAAGCATGAGGTGGTATACATTTCGACATGTTACAACCACACCCTGATGTTGTAACCACCAGGCTCAGGGATATGGATGACATGGGAAATAAGTAGCTACATGCAGTCAAGGATTGTAACCCAAGGGCTCTAGGAATGATTCGAGGTACGGTCTGTGTCTACTACTAGATACAATATTAGTAGACATAGGTACCAAACATTCCTTATTTCCACGAATATTTGTCAATACCTAGAGTTTTCGGTAAAACCATTAACCTGACCCTCACATCTAGAGATAACTTTGGGAAGATACTTGACAATCACACATACTTCAACGGTGTGATTTGACCCTTGAGGGGAGAGTTTCGGTTGGAAACTCTTTGTGGCATCATTGAGGACTTATGACATTAGAGTGGGTATGGACATGACATCCACAGTTCATAATCAGATTGATTGTATTAGGGAAAAGGTTTTAGTTTATCAACAACATTGGAATGGGGTTTTACATGGTCAACATAAAAGAAAACCTAGGCAGCATAGGATAAACTCATGCATAGGAGGGTGCAGCCGATCATTCTTGAGTCAACCAGACATAACCTCATGGCAGCAGGAGTTTTCAGTTTTCAGTTTCCAATTGATGTGGCAGAGTGTGGGGACTTCATTTCAAAATTTGTTTCTAGGATTTCCTCCCCAAAATAAGAGGGACTCCTACTTTGGCTAGGTACTACCGCATATTTGTACATGACTTCTCATGGGTAGAATCACCCTTGTGAGCATTGACAAAGAAGGGGGATACTTTCCTATGGATGGAGAAGTGTCAGCAGAGCTTTCAGGAGCTGAGACAGAGAATAAAAAGTTCCCCCATCTTGAGGCTACCAGAAGAGGGTATTGGGTATTTATTCTACTACGACACATAACATAACAGAATAGGTTTTTTACTAATGTATTAGTGGGTACTTATCGATAATGGATCACGAAAGTTGAGACAACACGATTAGAACTACGCTACCCCTGACTTGGAGTTACCAACAATGGTCTTTGCGCTGAATATTTCGTGGCACTACTTGACGGGTGAACAATTTACTATTTACTCAGATCACAAGAGACTTAGATATATCTTCTCATAGAAGGACCTGAACCTTAAACAATGACGATGGCTAGAGTTCCTTCAGAACCATGACTTTGAGATTGTTTATACTCCTAGGAAGGGGAACATGGTAACAGATACACACAGCTGGAGGTCTGTTCTACAATAGTTGAGTGAGGTGTCAAAGCAGCTATTCGCGCTATGGAGATCATTCATGGATAATAATGGAGCAGCTTACCTCTATTCTATGACATTAACTCCCACAATTCATCAGTTAATTTGGGAGGCATAGCTTCAGTCATTGAATGAGAGGCCCGACGTACTCAGATATTCTCAGGATAGTCTCCTAAAGTATTTTCTGAAGGTGGGGAGCACATCATCCTCTTCAGTGGACACACAATGGTACTAGTGAAGCTTTTGGAGGAGGTGTTGAGGGAGAACAATACACCCCTTTAGCGGTACATCATGGAGAGGTGAAGGTGTACCCGGACTTCTAGATTAAGTACTGGTGGCCTACGAGGAATAAAGTAGTGGCATAGTTTGTATCATTATGCCTCACTTGTCAGCACGTAAAGACTAAATATGGCTGGTAGAGGTCTTTTGCTAACAAGAGGCGGAGACCTTTGGAGTCCGGGGAGGGAGAACTTGTCTTCCTGTAGGTCTCACCATGATGAGGATTGTGGATATTTGGTCAGGGTGGAAAGCTATCATCAAGGTTCGTAAGACCTTTCTAGATTCTCACCATAGTGGGCAAGGTGGTGTACCATCTATCTATTTCCCCATAGATGAACTAGGTGCATAATGTTTTTTTAATGTTTCGCAACTAAGGAGATACATGCATGATCCATCTCACGTTCTCGACTAGGGAGGGTTAGACTTTGATTATGGGGAAACTTTTATGGAGTTCCTGGTGGAGATTGAGGATTGACATGACAGATAACTTTGTGGATTGTCAGTCACTCTAGTGAGAGTTTGGTGGCATCATGGTATCCTCTAGGAGAGTACATGGGATCTGGTGTCTCATATTTGTGTTAAGTACCCTCCTTTTTTTGTTTTGCCTTTGTTATGGAATTCAGGTATGTAAAGAGCTATTTTATGTGGCATGTAATGTCATTTAATTACTGTATAATTTTTTTAATTGTATGGAATTATTTTAATATTTTGAAATTTGATAGTGTGTGATTCTGAGTGCCGAAGTTCCCATAATGATATGTTTAAGTGTTTTTGAGATTTAATTAGCATAAATAAGCATGTTTTCTGAAAATTTTGAATTACTCTTAAGAGGTTCCTCAGATAAAAAATATGAGGGCACTGTTGCATTTCAGATGATGGGTTTATCCTTGGTGCAACTAATGTTTAGTCGATGCAGAACTCCTGTGAGAAAACCCTAAAATGGAATAACCATAAATAAATTAATAAAATAAAGTTATTTTATTTTTCAAAAGCTTATAACTCATGAAAAATAAATTGGATTAAAAATCTGATACCACCACTGATCTCGTGATGGTATGATTTCTTTAGGAAGATACTAACATTGGCTGGCGCAGGACAACAATGAATGTTTTTTTGGCCATAAATATAACAATTAGGTAACAATTATTTTATTTTAAAATTACATAACATCTAAAATTTATCATGGATTGAAAATATGATAGTGATATTGAGTTCATTGAGGCATGTTACCCTTAGTCGAAACCTAACCTCATCTATCGTGGTTCGAGGGAGAACGTTAATATTTAATTGAACTTATTTAAGGTACATTCAGTAAATGTGCGGGCAGCAGTTTTTAACATTTGAACTGATGGTTGGATTAAAAATCTAAGGGAACCATTGAATCCACAATTCCAGGCTTCGTTTAAGAGAGGATTCACTTCAACTGTAGTAGGTTTGGAGAAAAAGATATATTTTGGGCTTTTTAAAAGAATAATAAAATAAGTTAGTTACTTTATTTCTGTCATTTTTTATTTTCCTCCAACAGACAAAAGGCAGAGGCGGGACAGACGATGTGTCACAACATTAAATGGCTTGACTCCTCAAATTATTTTTAACATCGCCACAAGAATTAGGAAGGTTCTTATTAAATGAACCCCCATTAATTCCACAGGCGTTACTCATCCTCCCCCTCTCCTATATATATTGATCTTAGGGGGAGGTATTGGAACGACTAACCCAAGTAATGAAGTTCTGGTATTGTGACGTGATACCCAACACTTGGAGGATGGAACTGGTTCCAGCGAGCGGTGACAAGCGACACGAAATCACGAACCTAAGGACATCATTTGAGCAGCAGCATTGGCAGGTTGTTGTAAGGATGCCAGACACCGACTCTTCCTTAATCGCGGGAGTTCTCCAACGAACATGAGGTAGGGTTTATTTCATGTTTAATTTTAAGGGTCGATTAATCTTATTACCACCCTCTTGCTATAAAGCTAATGCAGAGGGAACAGACCAAATGAACTAAGAGAAGACCCTCCGCCATATTTTTGGAGGTTGACGTGTCATTCATGAGAAATGTTTGGGATGGATGAAACCCCGGACGACGGGGGATAGTGGAGGCCAACAACAACCGGCCTTGGAGGATATAGCGGCACGCATTTGTGTGCCACCAGCAAAGAAGACTGTGATCATAGCTGTAGAGGGTGGAGAGGGCGGCCAGCTAGGATGACCGCGAATGAGGTGGGGGCTCGCCGTCGCGCGCCGCAAAGAAGGGGGTTGCGGCATGCAGCCGCGGTGCCCAGGACCAGCCGACCGCCGAGGAAGGTGGAGCGGCGTGCCGTCTCATGCCACTAGAAGATGTTGTGGTAGGTGGAGAACGGTGTGTCCCTCACACCGCACCAGGATGGCAGACCCCCGGTCGGCCAAAACAACCGACCGATAATAGGAGTGGGGTAGGGCCCCACCACCAACCCAAAACACCCCCTCACCCACAGGGACAGCTCGGATGACCTATCCGACTTCTGTTAGATAGGGTCAAACATGGGCTAGCCGCACGGGCTAGTCCCTACTAGCGGGATAGGCTAAACCTATGACTCGATGGAAGGACACGAGGGGGCCGACCCCCACCCGACGGGTTGGGAAAACCACAGCCTGGGCCCGCGAACCAATCTAGGATTACCCCGATGGGCCGAAGCAAGTACACCAGGCTAGCCTTTGTGGGACAGACCCAAGTGGGGTTAGGTGAACCCTGGGAACTGTTGCGTTGGGCCGACCTGACCGAGTCGGACCTGACCCAGACCCAACCGGTCCCCAAATAAAGAAACGCCCGTAAATGAGAAAGAGAGTTTCCAATTGACAGGTCATCAGTGGTGTTGGGATCCCTTTTGGGATATTGTACCTTTGATGTATTTTGGTGGGCCTGACTGATCTGGTCTAGACAGAGGTGCGGTCAACCCCATTTTACGGAAAGGGGTGTAATTAACAAACCGGGCATCCGAATGATGCGCCGTATGTGGCGTAAGGACCCTTGTAATAAGGCGTACATTATGAGTTAGTCTAATTTAGTTTTGGAGAGGGTTGGAGTATGGCCAGGTTGGATAACACACAATTCTAACTGGGACCTCAACACTAACAAGCCTATAACATACAGACCAGACATCCGGTTGATGCGCCGTCTATTGCGTTTGAACCCTTATGACATGATGGATCATCAAGTTACTTATTTGTGGGAATTTGTGCTGGTTAAAATACAACCGATGGATTGAGATTCAGTTATCCCATAATCAAGTGTTCTATGAGCAGGAATCCAATGGATGACAGTGAGGCGGAGGTTAGAGACAGATCATACGGAGTTTAGTATCTTGCGATCCGGTGTGGTTCAACACCAGTCTTGTGTGTGTCCGTGCTCAGAGATCATGTGTGGTTCAGGTAATAACAATCCTATGTCTGTCAGATCCTGTGTTGGTCAGCGCTCAACGATCCTATTTGGTTCAACACATACTAATCCATTGCGGGTCAGATCATGTGTGGGTTAGTGGGGGTTAGTACCTATTGACTCCAATCGGTTCTGATCTAATGTAGGTCACTACAGGGGTTAGTACCTATCAATCATGTGTGGGTCATACTCTTTATGGTCAGAAGCAGTGCCACATGATAGTATTAGATGATCTAGCTTCATGACTAATCATTTGTACTTCTATACTTCACTTAAAACCTAGTGTTACCTGAGTCTTTACCTGTGTGGTAATTTTACCTTCTTTTTATTACTTGTGTTGTACTCTTAACTTCGTGGTATTACATGTATGGTACTCATACCTTCACAATATTACCTTTGTGGTACACATACCTTCGTGATATTACCTGTCACCTTTATGGTATTACCTATGTGGTACTTTTACCTTCATGGTATTACTTGTGTGGTAATCTTACATTCGTGTTTTTACCTTTGTGGTATTCTTACTTCGTCAATCAGTCATGAAAATGGCTTAAAAGTTGGAACCTTATGTTTCATTATAAACAAGACGTGTATATTTTGATGACTTAGGTATATGTATGGTCATATACCTAAGTACAATTGATGACTACTTCATTATTGGTGATTGAGGTCTTGCTTTGTGGTATTTACTTTGTGGAACTCTATGAGACCTTCAGGAGTCGTAGGGTCCCTAATGAATATTGTTATACTCAAACCTACACGAACTTCACCCGCACCTTGTTGTGTCTTGTGAAGACGAAGGATATCATTGTTTGAGGCTGAGGGAGCTATGACTGGACGATGCTTAGAGCTGGACCATTTGACATGAGGTGATACAAGACTACTGATCGTGAGCTGTAGCTATCCTTAAGGTATGATACCTGGTGGATGATCCATGAGTTATTTTATCTTTTTATTTTCACTTGTACATTTTATTTGGATTTGTATTCTAGCCCATTTACATCAGCACACTTTTTACTATAGCATTTTACTTCATGGTTTTTTTTTTGTGTTCCTGGATTGTATGTTTTTACTAGATTAATGGAAATGTGTTCCCGTTATAGGGATACACCATTTAGGTGATAGTCACCAGCCCCAAGCATATAGATGGCGGACTTGGGTAAGTCACGGCATGGGCCCTGGGGGATAGGTCATGACATGATATCTTAAAAATAACCCAGTATTAAAAAAAACTTATTACTAAAATATAAGTATGAAATAATTTTGTTTTTCTTAAAATAAAATACTATTAATTGAATACACTCATCCATATGGATCCAAGAGGTCATAAAAGTTTTCCAAGGATGATTTAGAATAAAAATCACACGTATAATAAAATTATTACATTTTTAATTGTAATGTTATAATATTTATAATTTTATTTTTACACTTAATTACTAGATTTACCAATGATAGTGGTAATAAAAAAATTACCAAAGTTAATTTTCATATTTAAAAAAAATCATTAACTATTCAATAAATTGGGGATATATTATTCAAAAAATGGAATCAAATTTTAAAAAATCAAAAAATAAAATTCGATAAAATTAATTTAAATTTATTCATATTGATGGGGTGTGAAAACATGTTATTAATTGAAAATGTACAAAATATAGATATATTATCATATTAAAATTCAATATTAATTCCAATATCCTAAATTTTATTAAATGATATAAAATATATATAATTATTATTTAAAATCAGTTATTAATATATTTAAAATCTAAAATTATTTTAATGAATATTTTGTTTTTAATTTAAATTCAATATTTTTCATTATTCATTAAAACTTTAAACTTATCAAAAAAATTACAACAATTCAAATAAAGTATATTTTTATACATAACTTAAAAATAATAAGATTACTTTTTTAATAAAATTTATAATTGTTCTAAATACTATATTTTAAAAAAGTTCACCATCAAAATGTGATAAAATATCCTTTTAATAATAATACATTGTTTATGTGTAACATTACATTTGTTTATATATCTTTAAAATAAAATAAATAAGATAAACATAAACTATTATATTTGATATATATTTCAACAATATATTCAAAAAATGTGATTTGTTTATTTATTTTAATAATACACACTTGTTTAATTTAAATATTTTTCGGAGGAAAGAAATCCAGATATTTTAAAAAATATTTTATTTTCATTAATAATTAATTGGTAAAGGATTAATTATATATAAACTTGTATACCATATTTTCCTAATTAATTTAATCAAATTCACACTTTCCATTCTATGGATATGTGATTACTACAATATTAAATAATATAATATAGTCCATTTAAGATTGATTTGGTTTATCATATATGCTACTAAACATAGTATTTCCTTTTAAATACTCACGTTTTACCTTCACAACCATTTATTAAATTTAATCCATGAAATTTTAACTGGGGATATAAAACTATGGGTTTAAATTTTAAAAATACCTTTTTTTGAAATCCAATATGAAAAAAAGTATTAGTGAAACATTCTTATTAAAATAAATAAAGAAAAGTGTGATGGTCAACTAAGATAATAAAATACCGGGTTTCCATGTAAAAAAACTTGATGATGGAATAGAAATATATCTATCATGTTCGGATGGAGAGTGCTAGGGAACATAGTCTAAACACATTAACAATAACAAAACCATAAATCTGTGATGGGGGAAAATTTCATTTATTTCTCATTGTGAAATGTAAATGGATAACATTTTTTTCAACATCTTTTCATATAGTTTTCGAATTATTTTACTATATGGAATAATAACAAAAGTAATCATACATACATTAAAATTCTTATCTCTTCCTTTAATTAATTTCCTCTAGAAAATATTCTTGATCTCCAAATTATGATTAATAACGAATGAATTTTCATTCCTGAAGTAACAGAAGGATCTTCTAGAGAATCACATAATCTACATAATATTAACAATCTATTTATCATAGCTTTAATAATTAACTAAAACCTAAAAATTTAGGAAAATATATAAAAATTCTACAAAAAAATTAACCTTTATATTATAAAATCCTATTTTAGTATCCAAAATTCAATAGTGGAACTAAAAGTTCAATATAGAGCATTGAATAAATAACTATCCTTAGAAATCCTAAAAAATAAATATAACATGTTTTATCCAAATGGATATATTATACATTTAGTTTTTTATCTCAAAAAAGTAATTACTCAAAATTACACATAAAATAAATGTTTCTAAAAATAATTTTAGTCACATTAAATTTTATTAACATAAGCCAAAAATGGGATTAGAAGACATTAAACCTATGATAAAACATAAAAATAAAAATCCTCGATGATATTCCTAGCTCTGAATAAGACAAACTAATATCAAAAGTTGTATAAAACAACTATTGATAACAAATTTAAGGACCTGAATTTAATCATTACATTTCCTAGCATTTTTGAATAAGATTTGACATCAAAGGAACATTTTATCTTACATTTCTATAGAATATATACAAACTATAAAAAAATTAACCCATTTATTACTCATGGAAACTTATATCGAATATTTGTTTTTCCCAAAATATTAAAATCTTTATAATATCTCATTATTTATATTTATAAATTTTTTTCATAATTTTCCACTTGATCTCATCCTTTTATAAATCCCCCCTTCGACCCTATGATTGAGATTTTAATGACATGGGATGAGCATAAAAGTACGGTAAGGGATATAATAAAAAAGAAAACAATTACTTGAATAAAAATATGAAAACCTATATAATGGTATATTTATCTTAAAAGTTAATTGAGAATATAAAATATGACATTTTCATATGAAAAATAAACACACATTATTTTCATTGAAAATCCTTATAACCCATAGAAAAAAAATTAAAACTCCATTAGCTGAATAAGGGAATAGTATATATAAAACCCTTTCATATAAAATTCAATATGAGTAAAAATATTTCTTATTTCCAATTTAGATATTAAGGTCTTAACCATTCTTATCTGTTTCACCACATGTTTATCTATAATGTTTCTACCTGACATTATCTGGGCCACCACATGTTAATCAGCAATGACTTCCCCATCACAATCTTGGCCACCCCTTGTTAATCTATACTGTGCTTACTCAGTGCTCTATGGGCCACCCTAGGTATAATTTAAATTATTATCACTAATTTTATTTAATTATCATGTACAATATCATTTATAAAACACTTTCATCATAAAATCCCTTGAAAATCACTTTTATTCCCATATTGTAGTTTTTTTTGAAAAATTACACATTATATTAAAGAAATATTTTAAATTAAAAAAATAACCCTAAGAAAAGAAGGAATTATTTAATTTAAGAAAATATTTCATCTTGAAAAGTAATATAGAAATTAATCAATAGTCATGGTGATGGAAAAGTCTTCATCTCCATGTATGTTTTTAATAGCGTATTCCTTTTTTCATTTGTCAAAATGTTTCGTATAAAATATATAAAGACAATACATTTTAAAAATGTTGAAAGAAATTAAAAATAGTCATAAAATGTCTATCATGATCTTTTTATATCTATTTAAATAAATATATAAAATAATATCAAGAATATTGACATGGAGAAAAATATTTGATAAATAAATATTTAAACATTTATGGTCTCTGATACAACTTCGAGCATTAAAATCATTATCCCCTTGAATGAATAACATTGAAAAAAATAAAGGAAATTAAAAAAACAAATAAATTAATATTATTATTTTTAAAAGGGTCTATATATATTGCTCATAAAATAAGGAGGGTTTATAACATTAAAATATACCTCAATTAAAGGAGATGGAGATAAAATTCTTTACATTGAGTCTGAATCATCACATATGTAATTTATCATCCTAACTAATATGATTTGGATAATTATTTAATATTTTTAGATCCTTTTTACTTTTTATTAGTCATTTTATATAACTTATAATCATTTTATAATATTTACTTAATTATTTATGTTCATGTTTGATGTTTTGACGATATTGGGTACTTGATTCCAAAATTACTTTCATTTGATGCCAGTAGTCAATGTGATCATTAGAAAATAATCACAAGAATAATAATAATTACATTATTATTATTTTTTTGAATTATACATTTAAATACATCTTTTACATATGGATATGAGAATTTTACTACGCCGCAATCATGGAGATGACATACTATATGTAAGAATAAGTAGCATTTCCATTTTTTAAATATCTTTACGAAAAGAAGGTAACCATAATTTTATCTTTAAATAATGATCCTAATATATTTAATATTATATTTAGTATTGAAATATACTTATATATATTTCATTCATGTTAAGTATGGATAAAAAATGAATCACATCGCTTTGTGAAGGTGAAGAATTCATACATTAAGAAGAAACAAATTCTCATTTTTTTGTTCATGGAATGTTAATAAATAAAATGATATATAAACTTTTAATAATGATAAATATTTCATTAATAACATATATAATCATTAATTCCATAATTATAACATTTCATGATAGACGGTGATGGAAAACAAATTACATCGGTTTGTGGGGTGGTTGTTTTTAGACACACAGATAATGATTTATTTTAATATTTGATGGATGTGGGGATGAGTTTAGGTAATTATATTAACATATTAATATATAATTATATTAATTATAATTAATTTATTATTTTATCTTGTTTTAATAATATTTTATGGAAGTGGAAGAGGAATTAGAATAAAAAAACATGATTAATAACGATACATCTACCTTGGGAAACCTCATTTGATTAACAACTTAAAACTACTTATGATGGTGTTATGCCAATAATATAATATCTATAAAGTGTGTAGGGACTCTAGTATGATCTTTTGGTTGACAATATATGGGAGAATTGGTTCTTGAGTGGGAGAAATAGAGATGTAGAGCCTCCCTTTTATAATAGATGGGAGGGGAACTCTTGTAATTTCTCAAAATATTATATTAATATGAATTTTTTATTTCAAAAATTACAAAAACTGATTTATTATTAATTTATGATTATTATTGGTGTAAATTCAGTGATAAAATGAAAATATATATATATATATATATATATATATATTAAACCTTATTTTTTTAATTTATCCCTTATTTAACCTCTTTAACTCTTAACGTGATAACATTTCTTTTCACTCTTTAAGGGATAATAAAATTACAGTAAAATATATAAGAAACCATATGTTTACCAGTAATGAAATTTTAAAAAGAATTACCTTAATTTTTATGAATAATAATGTATTTGAATTTTAGATCATTTAAGAATAGATGAATTATTTTAAAATATAATTAATGTAAATTTTGACAATAATAATTAGATTATTTTTTTAAAATTTCATAACATAATGGTAAATTATAAAAAATTACTCTAACACATCAATAATACTTAAAATTAATCTTCAAAATTATTTTATGACATTAGTTATTTCAAAATTATATTTTTTTTTTATTTATAATATCTTATATTTGATATTTTTATTAATTGAACAATTTTCAGCATCATCATTGTGTAAAATTTGAAGTTAATTATTTTTTTCCTAACCATTAAAACTAAACATCCATGATAAATATAAATATTTTGTATTTCTGAAGAATATTTTTGGGAAAATATATCTTCTATATTACACAATATTAAAAATTATATAGTTATTCAAAGATAAGTTTGAAATTTTTATTTTTCATTAACATAAAATATTTTCAATGTATTAATGTTATTTATGTTGCTCCAAAAGGTCATAAACTCAGCTCAAAGATGATTTTTGTAGAAAATAACTCATCTAATAATTTTAGCACAAGTTCTGGAGTAATTTAAAAAAATTTATATTATTATTTTTACACATAATTACCACATTTTATAATAACTGTGGTTAAAAAATCACTACAGTCACTATTCATATTATCCCAAAATAAAGGTGAAATATTAAATAAATTTGGATTTTAAGATGAAAAATATTAAATACATTTTTCCTAATTTAAAACATAGAATTGGATAAAATTATTAGAGAATTAATCTGGTTGATGTGGTGAGAAAACATGTGATTAAAGTGAAAATGTTCAAATTTGTTAATATTTTTATAGCCAAATTCAATTATAATTTGATTAAAATTACTAAATATATTGTAAATAATATAAGATTGATATAGTTATGTTGTAAAACCAATCAACATTACAAATTAACACTATAAATTATTTAGATGGAAATATGTTTTCAATTAAAGTTTAGTATTTTTTTTACAATACATCAAAACGTGAAACGTATAAGAAAAAAACAAAAAACAAAAATAAAAAGTAATTTTTTATATTACAATTTTAAATAATAAGATTGATTTTTTTCAAAAATAATTTTTTAAATTTTAAAAAATTAGATTTAAAACAAATAATTCATCAATAAGTGGAAATCAATATTTTATAAAAAAACATATTATATGTATAAATTAGAATTTGAGATTATATCATGTATATAAAATAAATAAGATAAATATTAAATATTATATGGAATATTTTTTTCACTTATTTAATCAAAAAGGTGATTTTTTTTGTTTATTGATATAAAACACACTTGTGCACCATAAAACAGTATTTAGACAAAAATTTCCTTTTATTTTAAAGTGTTTTATTTCCATTTATAATTATTTGGTCAAATAAGAAATTATATATAAATTTGTAAATCATACTTTCATAATTTTTTTAATCATATTCATAACTTCCATTATAATGTGTATAATAAAACCTCGATATTATATAATAATATTTAGCTTATTGTTTAATCATGTTGTGGTGTATCATATACTCTATTGAACAAAGTAATTCCTTTTAAAAACTCAGGATGCTACACATAAACACATTGAAATGAATCTTTTAGAAATGCAAGAATTATTATAACATCAAATAATATATCTAGAAAAATATTTTTAAGGAAACAAAAAAAAATGTTTTTGACATGTATATCATAAAATATGACACCCTTATAACAACTCATATTATATTACCAAAATGAATTATATTTTTATAATATTTAAGGCTTATCTCTATCATAGAATATTTACCTAGTTGGTTTAAAAATGGAAAATCATACATGTCCTACGATTTTATAAAATTAAAATAATGATAGGAAAATAGGTCAAATATTTAAGCACAAAAGGGGAATATATATAATTTGTTAATTTGGATAAACAAAATTATAGTTAGATTCTCATAGAAAACAATTTGTACATTAAATCATCTTCACTTCACTATTTCTTCGCTAAGACCATGTAAACAGTTCATCATCATCAAACAAATATATAATCCCAGTTTCATGAATAATCCCTAACATATGAAATCATATAATTATCATTCTTTAATGAAGTTTTATTCATCCTAATATCACAAAAATAATTTCTTACATGTAACATCCAATAAATATAGGACAGGAGAAATCCTCCCTTAACTATCTTAATAAAGTCCACAAAATTCCAAATCACACCACTTATAACTCATTCATATACATCATTAATGTAATGTTTAGAAATTCCTTTTAGATTAACCAATACAATTTCTATTTTAATGAGTATATTTTTAATTTTTTTAGCATTATCCTTCCTTAACAAATCCAAATGCTATAAATGACACATTTCACTAGTAATAATAAATTTAGAAAAATACACATATTTTTCATGAGGTCAATGTCCTTGAAATTTTAAATATTTTAAAAGAAAAAAATGATGTTTGGAAAATATTATTTATTCTAACTGCTGATTATTTGATGTATTCATGATTTCCAAACTCATGATGGGTTTATAATATAATGTTCACTTCTTAATGTTAGGTCTAGTCCTCTTAAACTATGTATTTTCATTATTAGGAAGAATTTTTTTTCCAAAAAAATCATTCTCATGCTTCTAGAACTAAAAACACACCCACAATCATCAATTCATATTCTTTTACATGGAAAAATATTAACTAATATTATTCTATTATATGGTTGTAAAACCTATAATGTGTTCATATTCATGATGACCATTTCTTCTATAATTTGTATTTTTTGATAAATATTTGTATTTATAAATCCATTATAGATGTGTAGAATCATTTGAAAAGGATCATTAGTAGAAATATGATTTTGATCGAATGTATGAGTAAAAAATAAAATAGTATCCATATATTAATATTAAATATTTATATTATATTGATAAATATCTAAATTATTTTATTATTAAAAATGAGATACAAAATATCATTTATAGTATAATGATATTTTCATTAAAATTGAAATATAGTTCATGAGTATAATAAGTATTATTACACAGTGCAATAGAATAGTCTCCGCCATTATTTTTCTATGCCTACTAGACTATATTCTAATTAATAGGTTATTATGGATTAATCTTTTATTGGGGATGAACCAGTATATATTTCGTACAAAATTTTTGTAAATGAAAAATTAAATTTATCATTTAAGAAAATATTTAAGAAATTTTACATTAATTACCTAAATTATATTTACTATTATATTTGAGTGTATGTCCATTATAAAAGAAAATTTAATAATTTTTTATCAAAAACACATGTTTAAAATTTTTTTACGATGAAAATATATTGGAATTGTTATAATATTTTTTAATTAATAATGATATTTAATATGTACTATGCACGTTTAATTTGAAACAAAATCTAGTTTCATAATATATTTTATCATTTATGGTTTGATAATATGTTTTCATTATTATTAAATTTAATATCAATTCCCTTATAATCTATATATTTACTTTAATTTTGTATCATTAAGGGAAACAATTCTTGTACATGAAGTGAATGATCAGTTGAAGAATCCAATCATAGTATCCATTAAATCATACCTGTCTTATATCTAGATTTCTATAAATTATTATATATATAAAAGTATTGGATTTATTGAAGATGTAACTTCATAATTACTTTGGTGGATATTCATATGGGTTGATAAATCAATATTTCTCGTACGTCGAACACTTATGAAGATTTTATCACAAATGATCTTTAAAATTTATGTGGCTCATACTCTTCAGTAACAAAATTGAAATAAGATTAGATATTGTATCATGGAACCTTTATAAAGATTGTGTTATTATCTCCACATCCTCTAAAATTTCTATTACATGATCTTACAAAATATTAAGTATTAAAACATGAATGCTAATTTATTTTTTAGGAAATTCATTATTGGACTATAATCTATGTAGTCCTCTAAAATTAAGTATTATATCTATAATTTTTATGAATCTAATGTAGATGTTTATATTTACACCCAACACTAAATCAATATCTTTTATAATATCTAAATTCATTATTAAAATTTATATATTAGAAATATCTAATTCTTAAAACATATCTTCTTGGACTATTAAATATCAATAGAAGAAAACAAGGGAAAATTATTTGTTATTAATATAATTTATTTTTATGTTTTCATCATTTATAAAATTTTATAAGGTTTGGATTTATGAATATTTTTTTAAGATGTATTTTTAATTTTAATTTATATCATTTATTTTTATGGAAAAATAAATTTTTCCTCATTTGTGGAAAAATGATCCACTAATTTTAGGTAATTATATAATATATTATTTTTTCTATAGGAATAGAGTTGAAAATTAAAGGAATCTTCCACTAGTCCAATGAATATTTTGAAGCACCCCTGTTTTGAAGAATGTAACCTTTTTTATGTGTTTTTGTGTGTTTGATGTTTTTTGGTAATGTTTGGGGGAGTTTAGAAATGTATTGGAAATGTTTGGTAGCTTATTAAAGAGTTTATAGATTGATCATGATTAATGGAAACCATGCAACAAACCCATTTAACTGTGTAGTTTCAGAAATAGATATTTATATGGTTAGAATATAGTTTGTCTAATTGTGTGGGGTTACTTTGCATGACACCCTATCTGGTAGTAGTAGGTTCATGATTTTCGCATGGGTTTTCTAACCGTTCAAGATATCCATGCGTGACAATTAAATTATGGTTTCAAAAAAATGATCGCTTGGTATTTTTACAAAAAAAATTAATTTCTTCCCCAATGTAAACCCTAATTTTTTTGTTATCAAGGGTTTAGGGGACCTCCCACTCATTTTGGGGGTGATTTGAATGGGTTTCATGGTGTAGTGAAGGCGATTCATTTTCAGTAAGTCTATTCTCTTTTTTCATTCTTGGTTTTTGTAAGACCTAGTTCTCTCTCTATAAATTTCCTAGTTCAACTTATATCATATATATCTCTTGGGATTTTGTTTCCTAAAATGATGAGATAAGGGGTTTTTGATGACATTTGAGAGATCTAAGGTGATTTTGGTAGAGATTTCACCCATATATTTTTGTGGTTATGAGTTGGTCAATTTCACTAAAATCCTGCAGTCCATTGCTACTCTATCTACTCTATTTTTCTAGAAATTGAATCATTTTATTCAATTAATTATTTTTTCATCAATTTTGTTGTTATTATGATATTCAATCATTTATGGGAATTCATTTTTTGATGTTTTTTGGATTTTATGAAAATTGGAATTGCAGTGAAATGTAATTGATGTTGTAATTTAAAATTTAGGTTTTAAAAATAGTTACATTGGTTGATTTATGAAAATGGTTTTTTAAAGCAGTTCTCAATAAAATATGTTGTTTTATTAGAAGGGAATTTGTAATGGAAAATGTCCATAGAGATTTTTTGGGTTGGAAATGGTTGTTTGCATAATGTCGTCGCCTTGGGGTGTTATATGCTCGTTTGTTGGTTAAGTAATTATGTGCGTTATTGGGATGTATGAAAAGTTAGTTTTAAGTACCACTATAAAGAGAGGATGAATAGTAGATGGATGGGCCACCATCAAGTACAAGTGGGTGGGATTTACCACTAGATTTGTAATGTAGTAAATGGTCTTGGATGGGATGTTCCACCATGATTGTTAAACCTGGTTGAGTATGTGAAACTTCATGTATAGGTTTTTATTATGAATGTTGCAAGGAAAGATAAAGTTTTTGTGATAATATGTAATGGTCAAATTTATAATGGGTTTTTTGGATTTCCCTTGGATTGTGTGGATTTGGGTGAAAAATATCTTGGTACGGGTGTGTTTTTCTTGTTGGAAATTGTTGTGCTATGTAATTTTTAAATAAAATACTCTTTATAAATGTTCTAATGGTAATATCATAGTATCATCTATTAGGAATTAATTTGGTGAAAACCGAACAATTATTATTACTCACCCCTACTTTGGTACATGTGTTATTTTTTAGATGTGGTATTCTAGGATACAAAAAAACATAAAAAATTTCATTTTTATCATTGTTCCTTGTGATTCTCTGTCAATATTGTGGTGCTTGGAACATGGATCTTGGTAAGGAGATGTGGAGTGTCTCATTGTTTCATTTGGGTATTATTAGTGAGTCTTCCTCTTGGTAATCTGTTTTTGGGATTTGTGTGAATTACTTGTAATGGTTTGTTTTAATTGTTATAGATGAGTTTAGTTGTTTTGTTGTCACTTGATAATGTGTTATGATTGATTACATTGTTGACATGAAACATTTAGTTGTGGTTTGTTATGCCTTGTTTTTTATGTTGTTTTTGTATAAGTGAAAATTGTTCCCATATTTTTTTTTGAATCTGTCGGCATTTATTTCCAACCTTTGGATCCTTGGGAACATCTTCTAAGGCTAGGAATTAATTCACCACCTTCTCAATCCCATGAATAAGGGGTGGTATCTTACAAGTGGTATCAGTTGTTTGGTCCATCTGAATTGGTTCTCAGTACTGGTTTTGGAGTTCGAATTCATTCTCATGTTATTCCTTGAGTCATGATAGTATAAAGTCATAGGATTATTGGAAAATGAAATGAATAACATAAAAATATATAGGTAACCCTTTAATTATAAACTTTTAGTTACCATGGATTTGGGTACATAAGTGTTTTGGAGACAAATATAATCATTGGAAATATCATTGTTGTGGGTTTAACCAATGAGATGAACAATTCATGGATGGTAGAAATGACATTCCACTTGGATGCATATTTCATTTGAATAAATATTTATATTATGGTATAAATATATGGACTTGTAAAAGTTATTTAAATTATTTTCAAAAATGAGGATTTCAAATGTGGATAGTTGTTTTATTTTGAAAATACGTCAATTTTTAATAAATGGATTATTTTTAACAAATGGTGCAACATGAAAAATGTGAACATGTGGAAATATTGGTTGTGATTGTTGTAATGTAACTGAATTTTATGTTATAATATTTTTTTATCATAAGGTATTGATATTTATTGTGGTTTTCTTATTGATTGTAATGTTATCTAGTACGCATCATATAGACCAACTAGAGGAGGCTGGTGAAAATGTGGTTGCACCAGAGCCCCAAGAGAAAAAAAAGTTAGTGTAGAGTATAGTGAATGTTTTCGAATCTATAGAAAGTGGGAATAAAGAGGTAGAGTCAAATAATTTTTGTCATTAATTTAAATTTTCAAATCATATACAACCCATCTTTAGGGATAATTAGAAACTGGAAAAGGAAGAGGAATGGTTGATGAGAATAAATAGGATATTATATTTCCTCATAACACTAGCAGAGCTAAATGTTATGTTAGAAACATACATGTCAGATGATATTTCCCATTAGTGGTGGAATTTGGTGGTCCAAGTTGGAACGGAACAAGGTATGACATGGGAGGGTTTTTAGGAGTTTTTTTTTAAAAAATTACAACCCTCATACATTCATAATTCAGCACACCATAGATTTATTTCATTTTAAGAAATGGAACCTCTTAGTAAAGGAATATTAAGACAAGTTTATGAATATAGTGTTGTCTTCACACGAGGTGGAAAGGAATGTATAAATGATTTAAAATAAATGGAGAATAGAGAAACAATGCATGATCAAGATATTTTGGGCACTATAGATGGGGGAAGCATGTTGGCACCCCAATGAAATGGTTGGAACTCTAATGTTAGGTTCAAGAGGAATATAGACACTTATATCGAGGGTGGGAGTATGGCACAAAATCCAATTGTAGGTTCAGTGAATATTCCTATGAATCCATAGAGTAATCCAGGATGTTATCAGTGTGGTTATATAGGCCACATTAGGAAATATTGTATGGAACAACCTTGATCACGTAATAATAGTAATAAGATGTGACATCATCAGTATTATTGATGTTATCCTCTAAGGTTCGATGTTCATCAAACTCCTCAGGGGACTTAGTTGTCATATGCATTGAAATGATGGGGGAAGCACCATACCCATCGTCAGTAGAGAAAAGTTATTCATGGTGATTCAAGGAAGACAATAACCTCTTAGAAGGGAAATAATGAGTAGATTGTGTCAAGAAAGAATCTATATGGAGCTGATCAGGTTGTGATTCATGATCACTCAAGACCATCTGTGGTGTGATGTATTGTTATTTTAAACTCAACATTGATGAAAACGTTGAATGATACAGGGGATTCAAATTATTTTCTATCATATCATGTTGTTATTATGATGGGTTTAATAGTGGAGATGATTCCTCCATCTTTAAAACATCAATCTATATTGGGTAAAAGAGAGGGTTAAGCCATCCTATATATATCATGTTGTATATTTGTGAATGGGTTTGAGTTGTTGTGTAATTTATCAATACATGACAAGGATGTTTATGATATAATCCTGGGAGTGGACATGTTGGAAATGTTTAATGACCACATCGACTATTGTGATTGAATGGTTAGTTTCACGATGGATGTTATCATTGAAAATATCTTTATAGGTGAGTATAATGAAATGGGGCATATAACAGGTTTGTTGGAACCAACTATTGGCATGATTTTATATTAGTTAGTGGTGTTGTCATTGGGATCTATAGAAGATTTTGGAGAGAGTGTTTTTTCAGCTATTGTGGTTCAATTTCTATAGGTCTTTCTTGAAAAATTCTCATGATTTCCCCCCATGACAGAAGTGGAATTTAGGATTGATCTCCTTCTGTGGATCATTCCTATCTCACATCTGTCTTTCTAGATGGCGTGAAATTAATTTAAGGAATGTAAAGTTTAGTTAAAGGAGAATGAAAACAAAGTAATAATTTATCCTAGCTTTTCTTTGTGGGTAGCACCTATTTTTTGTTAAAAAGGTAGATAAAAAATTGATGATATGTATTGATTATCATAGATATAACCATGTAATTGTAATGAAGAGATTTCCACTTCCACACATAGATTATTTGTTCAATCAGTTTATTGGGAACTCAGTGATTCTCCAGGATTGATGTCAGATCTTGATATCAACCATTGTAGGTAAAGAATGAGAAGATTCCAAAAACAACCATTAGATTATATATGGGGATTATTAATATGTATATATTTCTTTTGGTCTGATGAGTTTACCCATTCTATTTATAGAATTGATGAATTGGATAATTCAGAAATATCTAGATTCTTTTGTACTGGTATTTGTAGATGATATGTTGGTGTACTCCAAGACAAGGGTGGAGTAAGAGAAGAACATGGTTATAGTGTTGGGGATCTTATGTGATCATCGATTATATACAAAATTAACAATTTGTTTTTTGGATACAAGAGGTTCATTTTCATGTATTTTTTTATGAGAATGGTTTTCAGTTGATCCGGAAAATATAGAGGATGTCACCACATGAAAACTTCCAAATAATTTCATTGAAATACAAATCTTCCTTAGTCTAGACAAGTATTATCAATATTTTGTATATTAATTATCATGATTAGCCTTACTGATGACATCATTGACATGGAATATTTTTCCATTTCAATGGAATAAGCAGTGTTAGAAATATTTTGAAGATATAAAGGGTCTCTTTATATCAGTACCAATCATGGTTTTTCTAGAACTAGGGAAACAATACTATGTGTATTATGACATGTTGAGTTCATGGTTAGGTTGTTTTCTAATGAAACAAGATCATGTGGATGTATATATCTCATGGATGTTTAGTTTTCATGAGGCAAAATACCCAACACATGATTTGGAGTTTCCGACAATGGTTCATGCATTGAAAATTTTGTGTCATTATCTCTTCTGTGAGAAATTCATAGTGTTTACCATTCCGTTGAGTTTATAGAATATTTTCCAACAATGTGATTCGAACATGATGGAATGTATATGGATTTAGAAGATCATGTTATTTGACTTTGACTTAATGTACATAGTGGGTAGGGGGAATTTGGTTGTAAATGTAATAAGTAGGAAGGTGTATGCCTATGTGGTGAAACCAGAATCTGATCAGCGGAAGTTGATGTCAGTTATAGTTGACATGTGGTTGAAATGTGAGGACATAGGTGATAGAGTGGTTTTCATTCTCATATCATTGGTTTCTATCATGGTTGGATTGGTTATAGACATAAAATATCTTCTTTTGTGTGTATTGATATGAGGTAAAAAATCAATTCTGTGGAGACCATTGAGGGTTGGGATTGAATGGGTATTCAATATTTTTTTCATAATAAGATGGTTGAATTGGTGGATTTTCCAAATGAAATTATCAAGGATTATCATCAATCCAGATGGGTTCTCCATCCTAAAATTTAGAAAATTGATAAGGTTATTAAAGGACAATTTTGGTGGGGTGGAATGAAAAGGAATGTGGCAGAATTTATTTTTAGTTACTTAACATTTTAGTAATTCAAGGAAGAGAATCATAGGATGATAGGTATATTGCAATATTTAACTATTCTTATTTGAAATTGGGAATATATAGCAATGTATTTTCTTATAGGTCTCTCAAGAGTGGTCATAAATCATTATTCCATATGGGTGAAAGTGGATCAGCTCATAGTGTCTTCCCATTTCAATCCCTATTCATGAATCTACTAAGGTTGATGATCTATCAAAAATCTATATTCATGAGGTGGTAAAGTGAAATGGTGTTACAATTTGGATTTTATTAGATTGAGATTTGATGTTCAATTTTTTTTTGAAAATCTTGCTGCAAGCCCTTGGTACATAATTGACAATCAGAACGACATACCATTCTCAGACTGATGGGAAATATTAGAGGAAAAATGAAACTTCATACGATAGGTTATGGGCTTGTGGGATAGATTTTGGTGGCTCATGGGAGACCCACTTTCTATTGGTGGAGTTCTCGTATAATAATAGATATCAGGACTCAATAGATACGGCTCTGTTTGAATCACTGTATGGGATTCTATGTTGTTCTCCACTTTGTTTGGTGTAAATGGGTGAGACCTCAATAGTTTGACAAATCCATGTCCATGAGACTATATATATGATCAAATTCCTCAGAGAGATAATGGGTTTGGCTCAGAGTCATTCGAAATCATATGTAGACCATAATCAATGGTTGTTGATATTTGAGTTTGGTGATCATGTGTTCTTGAGAATCTCTCTTAGGCATGGGAATCATCATTTTGGAAAAAAGATTATGTTATCTCAAAGGTATATTGGACCTTTTGAGTTACTTAAGTGGGTTGGAGATGTGACATATCAGTTGGGGTTTCCACCATGGTTTAGTGAATGGAAAAATGTGTTTCATGTTTCACAATTGAAGAAGTATTAGCCAGATCCTAACTTTGTGATTCGATGAGGTCATGTAGAGCTAGAGCTAGGTGCTTTCTTGGTGCATGTGCCATTGTAGATTGTGGATGGAAAAGAGAAATAATTCCATGGTATGTTAATTGGTCTATTTATGGTTTGTTAGTGTCATATCCAGATTTAGGATGGGACTTTTGAATGGGAGAAAGAAATGGTTGAGGAATGGCCTGAGCTATTTCAGTAAAGTGAGGGTTCTTTACATTTTTGGGATAGAAATTCCAACGCTGGGGTAAATTAGAAAACCGAGTTTGGGGTATGTGACCTTTTTTTATACCTTTTTTTGTTTAAAGTTATTGGGAAATATTTGGGGGAGTATGGAATGGTTTTTTGAAATGTTTGGATGATTTTTAGATGGTTCATAGTTTGATAATGGTTAATAGAAACTATGCAACAAACCATGGTAACTATTCCATTTTAGGATATACAGATTCACATTGATAGTGAATGGTTTGTATAACTATGCGGGATAACCATGAAAGTCCACATTTTGGGTAGTAGCAGGTGCATGGTTAGCACAAGATTTGTCGAACTGTGCGAGCTAATTATGCACGACAATGAAATTAGGGTTTTAAAAAATGGGATCCCTTAAAATTTTCCCAAAACACATCATTTATTCCCCAACCAAACCACAATCATGGTTTTTTGTTCTCATGTGTTAGAGGGGATCTCCCCCTAATTTTATAGGAAATTCGAAAGGTTTTAATGGGGTGGTGAAGTTGATTCTTCTAAAGTATGTCTCCTCCCTTCATTATTTCATTTTTTCCCTCAGAGATTGTCCTCCATCTCTTTCAATTTTCACTGTCTACTTATATTTAATGTAGATATAAGTTTTTTTCGTAAAATTATGTGAGTAGGGATTTTTGAAGATAGTAAACATATCTAATGTGGTATTGGTGGAGATTTCACCCATATTTGTGATACAGTTGTGATTTGGCTGATTTCACTAAAACCCTATGTTAGGTGGATTCTCTCTCAAAACCATTTTTCTATATCTAGAAGTTGTTTTTTAAATTAGTTTTTTTTGCTTTATTTTGGTTTTGATTATGTTTTTTGAATCTTCATGAAAATTCATTTTGTGATGATTGTGGATTTTTTTGGAAAATGGGTTGTTGTAGGGAAATGTTCTTGATGTAGAATTTTAAAATATTAATTTTAAATTATATTTCATGGGTTTATTTATGAAAATGGTTTTTGAAAATGGTTTTCAATAAAAGGGGTTGTTTTATTTTTTTGTAATGTGGCATGTATAATGTCCTATGGGATTTTTTGGGTTGGAAATGGTTGTTTTCATAATGTAGTGAACTTCATCTATTTTATGATTGTTTGTTGGTTATGAATTTTTACATGTGATTGGAATGGATGTGAAATGAGTATGGAGTACCACTATAAAAAGGGTATGGATAGTGTATGGAATGTTCATAATCAAATATAAGATGGTGGGAAGTACCACTAGATTTTGAATGTAGTAAACAATATTGTATGGGAAGTTCCATAGTGATTTTTAGAACGGGTTTTGTGTGTGATGCTTTATGGCTATGTTCCTCCATTCATTCTTGTTGGATTTCCATTCGATTGTATGGATTTGGGTTAAAGAGGCTTGGTAAGGGTGTTCTGGAATTCTGTAAAAGGTTGGAATATTTATTGCTTTATATAAACTACTCCTTATAAAAGTTGTAATAGTTATAGCTTAGTGGTGTGTGTATGGAAATAATTTTGGGAAAACCTACTAAGTATTATTACTCACCCCATTCTATGAAACATGGTTGCTTTATCAGATTTGGTATTCCTAGATACATGACAAGGTAAAGAAGATCAATTTTCTAGTGGTTCCTAATGATGCTTGGGCAGTATTGTGGTGCTTCGAGCATTGGGGTTTTTGAGGAGATGTGGAGTTTTCCATGGTTTCCTTTGGGTCTTGATGATTATTATTCAACTTGGTACTTAGATTCAAGGATTTTTTTTATTTAGTTGTATTAGTTTTGGGATGTGTTTGGTTATTTGGTTTTCATGTGTAATATTTTTTCGTGGATTATTTTTTTCACATGCATCATGTAGTTGTGGTTGGTTATTTCTTGTTTAGTAACTTGGTTTATTTCTAAGGGGAAATCATTCCCCAACTGTTCTTGAAGCCCTCAGCATTTTTTCTAGCATTAAGTGCCTTGGTAAAATCACCTAAGGACAAGTAGAATCTCAATACCTTCTCAATATAATGAGGGAGGGGCGGGATATTAAATATTGAATGTATTAGTTTTATTTTCTATTATAATTATTAGTGCTAACATTATCAGAAAAGTTATCTATGAAATTTTTTATCATAATTCTGACATGAAAAAATTTATTGGAATTTTATATTTCCAAATTCATGCATTGCATTCTAGATAAGTAAAGTCGTTAACAAATTCCAATAGAAAAAATTAAATTCCAATAATTTATATGTTATTTTAATTACAAAATATATAATAATGAAGATTATTAACATCATTTTTTATAGATTTATATGGTGGGATTATTAAATGGAATTTTCAAATAGAAAAACCTAGTAAAAAATTATGGTTAGGTTTTTTAATTAGAAAATATCTTAATAAGAGTCATGTGTTCCAAAATTATTTAGTTAAAGTTTTTATTTTATTTTAATGTATATAGTCTAATAATAACAATTGTGAATATTATTCATATAAAAAATTATATAGTTGTTTTTTTGTGATATGTTTCAAGAATGATGAATAAATAAATTTTCTATGTAAATTTTATTATTTCTATGCACTAAATATTTAATTGGAACACATGGTTGTTAATGATTTTTAATCCGGATTATTAGAATAATACTCTATAAATGGGTCATAAAATTTCTAACCAAAAAATACAAGAAAATATTTTGGACTCAAAATTTAGTGTCTAGTCCAATACAAATTTTATGTAGACCATTTCCTTGGAAGAAGAAAATTCCTAATCTTGAAAGAACATAATCTATTAAATAAAAAATTTTATTATTAAAAAATGTTGAATAATAAAATTATATATATATAATATTTTTTTATTTATATTTTTACAGAATACATAAAATGTTATATGTTTTACCTAAAAATTAATTAATAAATTAAAATTTCATAAAATAAAAAATATTTATTATTGTCATATGAGTGGATATATATATAGTACATTTCCATCGTTGGAATGCATGATTGTTTTTAATTCATTTAAGATTATGGGAAATATAGAATATTTTATATTAGTTAAATTAAATCAATAAATTCACGATGGCCTAAATTTTCCATCAGGTTAAGACTAACTATGTACCTTAAAAATATAACATTCCATAAGAATAATCTAATAAAAAATACCATTAAAATTTTCACATTGAAAATTATATCCCATACTTCCACAAAAAAATTTAATTAAATTTTATTTCATGATAAAAAATATTTTAAAAAGATATTATTGAATTCAAAGGTAGTCTAATGAAAAAAAACTAATGAAAAAAATATTTTATATTAATCTTTATATTGTTTTTTTTTGTAAAATTTTCACCAATATTTTCTTCAAAAAATTTCTAATGAATACCTCTAATTAGAAATTATAGAAAAAAATTTCTATCAAAAATAAAATAAAATACTTTATTTTATATATAATATTATTATAAAATAATAACGGATTGATTTAAAATTTTATGTTCTAAATAAATAAAATTTTAGAAAAAATTGTTTTAATTGTATAATTAAAATTTTCATTATAGAAACATTATATTCGTTAATGTTTCTAATTTTTTAGCTTCATCCATTTTACATACCCACATTACTATGTCAGGTATAGAATAACATATGTTAGTGATGTTTAAAATAACATCCATTAATATTGAGATGATGGGAGGTCAACTCATATCATAGAAGTTCTTATCATTTAGTCTAGGAATCTATGAATGATTGAATATGTATCTATTAATTAATATCCAATAATATTACCATTTCCCTTTATCATTAAGGAAATTGATTAATACCATATATTCCTAAGAAATATAATATGTGATGGATGTCATATAACAGTATGGATGATATGTAATCTATCATCCAACTTAATAAATTTCCACACCATGGTTTAAATCCATACAGAAGGATCATATAAAGTTATTCCCATCCATTTAGGTGGATGTTTTTGTGGTTTTTATACTAAAATTAGGAAAAGGGGCTTCCATTAAATCCCAATGAAGGGAATCATGTCGTATTTTGACATGTAACATTTAACAATGCATGTTATACCATTAGAATTCATGGGATGATGATAATTATAGTTTCTTTTAGACATGCATCAATGAAATATGATTCCACCTTTAAAACATGTATACTAGTCCAATGATTTAACTTTAATGTATATGAAACTAGATTTATTTTTTCACTTTTATGATTATCCTTCTAGGATATATAATATTTCATTTATGATCATGCTACTAAGACCTATTATTTTTCTTTTATGTTCATGAAACCAAGACATAGATAATTCAACTTGTGTTTTTTCTATATAGGACATAATATGTTCCTTTTCTGTTCTGTTAAAAAATACCTATGATGTCTCTTTTATGGTAATGTATCCAAGTATATGGGGTCCAGTCAGGTAAATATAACTATTCCCTGTCCAAAAATATTTTATTAATATAAATTTAAATATGGGATTAAATTCATATTAATGGTATGATGTTGTAGTTACCATGAACATACCATTTTTAAAAATTATTATACATGACATGATCCGCATTTTAATTCATTGAATAATTGATTAGACTTTGGAGGCTAATAGAGTGGCCGATCTACTTCTTCGTGAACATATTTTAGTATTAGAAAAACTCTGTTTAGTGAGTTTGAATAGTTTTTTGTGAAATAGTATCAAATATTTTCTTATGGAATTGGATCCCCATTACCATCAATATACATTATCTAGTTTACTCTAAGGACCCAATTAGTTAAATAGTAAAATTAGTAGGTGATCAATTATAGGAAGATCGATTACCCTTATTGAATGAATACAAAATCTAAAGGAATAACATGACTATGCCAAAATCCTCATTCAGGGTTTTAGGAGGTATTTGAGGACTAATTTCATAATTAGGGTTTTCTATGTTTGGAAATTTGATAAAGGTGGAGAATTCAATTCTACATTTTAGGGTCAATGTTTTCATTTATCTACAGTAATAGTCCAGATAATATATTGAGAAAATTTATAGTAATTAAATCTTTGAATGGTTTCACAATAACAAAACTAGGGTTCCATGTGTGAAAATGTTGAGTATACTCTAAAACAATACACATAGTTAGTTCAACACCTCTATTATCTCATTCATGATGTAATTTAACCCAATACGGGAAACTAGGGATAAGAAATATGGAACAAAAGTGGAGAGCCTCATTAAATCAGAGTTTATGTGGATCCTATATATGTTTTTACATGAAATCAAATGTAATATAGATCCTAGGTAGGAATATAATTTAATTTGATGGTGATGTGGTTTCAAAGATGACACTAAAATGTAAATCATTGGTTATATGGATACGATGTGGGTAATTACTTCAAATCTAGGGATAATTATCCATTATAGGGGAACTTCTATTAAAGGCAAGGTCAAGTGAAAGAAATTTGGAGTGTTATTTAAAATCTTGGAAAAAGTGTCACAGAAATTTCTCACTTCATTTATATCATGGGTGAAGTTGAACTTATGTGGTATTTTCAATCAATGACATAATATATTTTTTACCATGTAGGGATCTCATTAAATTATTGGGATATGTGGAACCAATGTGGAACCAATATCAGAAGTTTTTACTCATGGATATTATGGTTCTCAAAACTATTAATGGTTTAAAAAACCATTATCTCCAATTAATTTTTTTATTACTTGAAATGTCAGCATATTGACATTTGGTGATTCTTTAGAATCAATTTGTTCCCTCTTGTTTATTTTATGGTTTCTAGACACTCTATGATTGTATTTTATTAGTATCTAGTCCCCCAATTAGTTTCATTAAGGGCCTATAAATTTTCAAATGAAGTATAGTATCTAATGATGGAATGGTAACTACACATTCCCATGCTTGGTTCCAAGGAGATAATTCAAGATAAAGGAAGTATATAGTTTATTATCAAGCTAAAAATTTGTTAAATAAGGAATATGGTTTTTATAGTGAATAAAGGTTAGGTGAGCAGGTGGGTTTTGTTCAGGGGGTGGGGATGCATTTAGGAAGGGTGTTGTGGGAGGGTGAAGGTTGTGCGCATAAACCCCTCGGATGGCTGTCATGTATTCCTTCTATTCAAAATCCTCAAACACCATATAATGTTACCTCTTAGAATATTGATCACCATAAATAAGAAAATAATGTTTTAGTATTAAAATATACAAATGTGAACATTTATTTTAAATAAAAAAATTAATATCATTATTATAATAGAATACATTTTATTTTTATTTTCATATTCAATAAAAATGTAAATTTTAAAATTTTCATAATTATTTTACATATAATTATTTTAATAATATTACAATAATTGTTTTGTAAAATTTTTCTTAATATAATTATCCATAAGATAATTCCTACGGATTTTCATTCGAATAGAAATTTAAATATGAAAATTAGGATTTAAATTTTCACTCAAAAAAACATAAGGAAAGAAAATAATGTCTTACAAAGATGTTGTTTTAGCATTATTATCTTTCATGATGATATATTTTCCTAAGAAACATTATATATGATATTATTTTTATAAAGGTTATATTATAATACATTAATTCATAGATTTCTTTTCAGGTGATCACATTTATTTCATAACTAATAAATTATTTAATAATATAATATTCAATCTATTTAGTAATATCATATCAAGATCTTCTAAAAAAATTATTTTATTTTAAATTTAGTTAGTGTTAAAAATTATCTGAAAAATGAAAAATAATACTAAATTTTTCTATAGAATATCAAATATAAATTTCAAGGAAAAAAATTCTATTTTAATATCAAAATTGTAATACTCTATTATATTTCATATTTTATTTACCTTATTATTTTTTATATTAAAATTTATATGATAATATATAATTTATAAAAATTATTAAATAATGATAATATTTTTTATCAAAGATATTTATTTAAATGACACAATATTTAATGATTTAGTTATTATGATGGTTTGGAACTTGAGTTGTATGAGTCACACATGATTACAAAATATTATTAATAAGAATAATATTAAATAGTTAAAATATGAGGTTCTATGAATTTATACTAGTACATGAGTTAAAAAATAACATTTTATGTCTCCGATAGGAAAAATAAACTCAAGGGATACAAGTAATGGACTCAGACAAAAAAATTATAGCATGATTATTTGAAAAAAAATCATAAAAAATAGTCCTTTGGAATAGTCTCCCATTCCAAAGGTGATTAATAACTTAGCCAAGTCTACACGTTCACATTAAAACAAATTTACATACAAGTGGAATGTGATCTATAGTTTCACTAACTATATAGTTTGATGGATCGTGGATCAAGCATGCAAGAATTATTCAAAACTTATGTATTCAGAATGAAAAAGGGAAAATATGATTTCCTGTATAGGTGAATCTCTCTTGTGAACATACAATGAATACAATATAGTATTATTGATGTTAAAAATAAAAATAAAATCTAGGAAGAATAAATAGAGTTCCAACAATTTCTTCTACATTTTCCTCTAGACTATGAAGTGTTTCAAGTACGAAAAATACTATAGATACACATCTGCATAATTGAAATATATATCATGCTTGTATTCATATTAGTAATATGTATGTATAAAAAAATTACTTATATTCACTTTTTCCTCTCAAATATATTCTTGAGAATATCAAATTATAGAAACATCAATAATATTTGTCATCCATAAAAAGAACATCATCGAGCTATCAAACCATTCCTAATGTAACCGTACCATCATATTATATTTTTGAATCAAAAATATAAAATGCATTTCAAAAAAAAATCTCAATGGTAATGAATTAGAGGAACAATAAAACATTACCTTTCATGAAATGATTCAAATATACTTAAAATCATTGTTTATGGAATAATTATCAAAAAAGAAAATGAATTAAACTCTACTAATTATTTTAATATTTCATATTTTATGGGGATCTCAAACATCGACTATATCTTCAAATCGAGTAAATTTCATGATGATTCTTAGTTCAAATCCTCTATTTCAAAAAAAAGCATCAATTTTGATTAGATCCAAAAAAAATTAAAATATTTATTCAAATGTTATTACATGATATTGAATAATATACATTTTGATAGAAATTTTTACTATACTATAAACACCCTTGTAATATTACCCAAAATATAATATAATCTAGATAACGCATATCCCTCAACATAGCTGATACATCCACCATTATAATCTATATGAAATTTAAAACTAATGTTTTTAATGAAATTGAGATCATATGTATTGAATGTATCTAAATTTAATGATAATATTATATTAAAACTCACATTCTATTATGGGGAACATAATTTCTTTGATATTAAGGTAATACTCCCAAGAAAAAACCCTCTCTTAATTAATATGGTACAAATTTATATATTTCCATAAATACAATAGTCTATGTAATATCCAATTTCATCCCTAATCTTATGATAATTATTTATAATGGGGTCAACATTTTCCTCATCATAGTTGGTAGTATCAATAGATGATTTTGACTCAAGTAATTACGGAGTAGTGGTAGTGAAAAAGAATGAAATTGGATTATCCTGATTATTTTTGGATTTAATGATATTTTAATCACGTAAAACCACATCTCCATGTTTCTATGTTCGCAAAAAAATACCAAATATGTTACAAACCATCCCTCATACCCTGGAAACACGATAATAGAGCTGGCACTAACATACTCAAATGTTGTTCTCCATCCCCATGGGTTGGAGGCTAACACCTGGAATCATAAAAAACTGATGGGGGAACAAATTTTCCACTAAAATTATGTAAGAAAGGCAAAAAATAAGTATTCATACAAAATAAAATCTACTTGGAGAGGTGTAAAATAATTTATACAGGTATAAACTACCCAAATCACTGTAGCAATGTACTAGTAAAATGGGACAGTTAATTAGCCTGATTCCCAACAGACAAAACTCTCTAAGTACATGAATGAGGAGATTAAACCACATACATGTGGTTCTTTTCCCTTTAGAAACTGGGAAATAAATAATATAAAAAAAATATAAATGCACAGTTATGGTGTGACATAAAATCCTTGTATGGTCTCACCAAGAATTCAATAATAATACTCTAATAATAAATTAACCAGATAAAGAGGTTTCAATTTACAAATAAAATGTTTTATCATTTAAAGAGAATATTTCAAAAAATCATTCCTTATAGTTAAAATTATGGAAATACATTTCAAAAGATTGAAATACTTTAAATAAAAGGAGATTTAAAAAATAGAACAAATAAACACTTTTATATAAAACACGTTATATAAATAATAAGGTTTGAAAAATAGTTTACAAACATTGTCAGACATTTATATCTCATAAAAAATCAGTATAGAAACATGGTCATCATCCAAGTGTTATAATAGTTTGGGGTTATGGTATCCTCACACACTCATGTGGTAAGCCGAAATGTGTACACACATCCCCTGGAATTGGAAAGAGTGTACTCATCCATGTTCTATTGGGGAAATATGACGTGCTAATTAATATTTTATTAGTGTTGTAAAGGTTCAATCCATTTCTATATAAATTCAACCCTTGCATGTTCTTTCCAAATAATTAACTAACTACCTAGTATTTCATGTGATCTAGTAAAATATGAATGACGAAAAAATTTATTTTAAGACTTATTAAATTGTACATTAATCCCATTCCCCCTTCCAAAAATTTTAATTTTTTTTTAAAAACTATAATGGGTTTTAATAAATACATTAATTTTCATATATAAACCCCTCAAGATTCTATCAACCCATTTAATTTCATTTTTTCAACAAATATTAATTTTAAATCAGTTCACAATTCAAGTATACAATTCACTTTCACAATTTTATTCAAGAATTTAAATTCATACAATTTCCATCAATTTCTCAATAATGCTCAATTTTATGGATTTAGGGGTTTCCCTATTTTTTCATCAAACCCATTCCACTATTTAAATTAAATTGATTAAATTTCACCAATTTCCATAAACATACCCCAATTCAACAAAATTGGGTGTTTCCCCAATTTTCGGCAATAATCCATTTTTAAAACCCCATTTCATTGGAATTGTGTTTTTCTAACAATCTAGTCAATAAAAAATAAAATAAATTCTAGAAAATTCATTTAAATGAAACCATTGAACTTAAAAAAATCATTTTAGGGTTAATAATAATTTGGGAATAATCATGTAACCACCTACCTTGGGATCACAAAATCTCAATTCACCAAACCCAAATCGAATTTTTTCAACAAAGAAAGACAATCATTGTATCTAGGAAGAAGGATCCATCATAAGTTTATGAACCCAAAATATAGGGTATTAGATCTAAAAAAATGGGTCCACGGAATCCTATAGAGGAAAAGGGATATTGTGGGAGATATAGAACAGGAAGAGGAAATATACATGGTGAATATCAAATGTTGTTCTCAAAGCATCGATCTATTTCTGGGAAGGTGTATAGGGCCAAAAGCACCTCTTTGGTGCTACTATGGAAGAAGAAATAATATGGGGTTATTCAAGGTCTGTCTAGAATTGAAAGTGAGGGTTTTGGTATTTAAATGATATATCTTGGGATTAATTAAAATCTTCACACGGTTAATTGGGTGATTCACATAGTTAGACCAAACCATGTGGCATAGTCATACACCACTTCAAATGGGTTTCAATGATTTTACTAAGATGTAGTACAATCTAAAAACCTATGAACTAACCATTAAATACACCACTACTTAGTTTTTTAAGGTTTCTATTGAGGTGGTGGATAGTTTGGGACAACTGTGAACCAACTGTGTAATATCCCCATATTTCCAAAACAATTAGAAATTTCAACACCTGAAAACAACAAAAAAACAGAAAAAAAATAATTATTATAAAGAGGGTTATTTGACTACCTAAAATAGTAATAGGATGTTACAAGCTATCCACCATTAAAACATTCTACCCCAATATATCCAACTCATAAGCTTCGATGCAAAATATATGAGGAAACTACTCTCTAATGAGGGAATCCCTATTCAAAATCTCATTAGTATCAGAATCATGTTTCCATATAAATAGAATCAATGTTATCATCCTCCTAGGATGTACCTTTGTTTTAGAATCAACTATTCACACTATGCATTCAGTCACAGATAAATAAGGTTCAACATTACAATAACACTATCTCAGAACATGAGATATATCAGATAGACACTTTCGTGTATGAGTTTTATAGAAAATGTTATGTATCAACATAAAATGAAGTGGATGTTCCAAATTATAAAAAATATTTACCACCATCTCAAATAACATGAATGGTGCCACAAATCAAAGATCATGTTTCCCCTACCTCTAAATCCATTGATGACGCAACTAGGATGTAACATTCATTAACACATGGTCACCAAATGAGAACTAAAATGTCTAGTGAAAACAATCAACATAAGACTTCAATCAACTCAATACTTTCAAAATCCTCTTAAAAATATATTAAATACATTTTTTCATCTATTGAACTAATCATGGTACATCTCTGGAACTCTCACCAATCTCAGACCAACATAATATAGATCTTTAGGGATAGCCAAAAAAGTCCTTAAAAGGAGGAATTATGATCATATACTATTAACTATTGTTATAAGAATACTCAACCAGACCCAAATGATCATCCCAATATCCAAGAAACATGAAAACAGAAGGTAATATCATATCCTAAAGAATCTTTATATCTATTTCTATATATCCATCCAACTATATATGATATGTCGTACCCAAATGGATGTTAGATCCCAGTGCCTCCTAATGTCTCCTCCAAAAAATTATAAGTGAACTACAGATCCCTATTAGAGATAAAACAGAAGTAACTCCATGAAAAATAATGATCACTTTCACATTGCGATTTCCCAACGCTTCAAATATGGTTGAATCACAAATTTGTATAAACTAGGACGATTTTGTTATTTGATCAATAAAAAGACATAACACATTATTATATCTATTTGTATATGGAAACCTTACAATACTATCTATTGACATGTCATACCACTTCTATGTAGGCACTGGAATTTACTGAAGTATCGCCGAATATTTCTGGAGCTCGATGATTACCTATTGGTATGTATGACAATGAGAGACAAAATCAACAATGTCTGATCTCATACATGGCCACTAGAATCTACACCACATTTCGTAGAACATATTTGTGGTTCCTGGGTGCACTTCCCACTAGAAATTATGGAAATCCCCAATCATATATTACCTAACATCGAACATCTCAACAATTTGATTTTGATAGGCTAGAATAGCCTGTATGGTGAACAACCACTCATAAACTATCTCCACCATGTAAATAGAGTTTCTAATGCTATGAATCTCATAATCATGTCATTGTTCTTACAGAATCAACTTGAGAAAAGAATATTTCATCTAAATACTAGAAAATGAAACCTCATCCCCTAATTTCTAGTGTCTAGTAAGAAATTAAATGTCACGACGCGTCCACGGGGTCCGTGTCGTGACTACCCCATGCCCGCCTTCCATAGGACAGGGGCTGGCGACTAGCACGAAGGCGTAAATCCCGATAAAGGGAAGGAATTTCCTTTGTAAAGTAAACAAGAACCACAGAGTAAGCAACTGGAAAAAGTAAACACTATGTAAAAACTGGTACAACAGTAAGTGCGGAAAAGTAAACGGGGCAAGAAATACAAGCCCAACTGTAAAGTACGACTGAAATGGGAAAAATAGCAACTGAAAGGAAAAGCCGCAGCGTCAAGCCATCCTCTGGAAGTCCCACCTGAAGGGTGAGTACAGATAGCCTCCACAGCTCCTCGGTCCAGCCGTCCGCTCCGAGTACACCCTGCCCAGTGGTCCACCTCCAGGTACCGTCCTACTCCGCAAGCCTCCAACGCGATCAGCGCTGTCCATCGTCTGCAACCAACACAATGTAGTGCAGGCATAGCCTGTGTAGGGGTGAGTATAAGATACTCAGTAGGGACCCCGAGACCCCCGAAGGTCTCCCAGAATCCACAAAGGATGACCACAATGGAAACATACAATCACGAAGTAACATCCGACACTGCATAGGTATATGCCCATACATATACCTAAGTCATCAATTCTAGATCGGCTCCAACATCTGAGCAAAATCACAACTCAGTCCACACAGGAAAGAAAAACATAAATCCACACAGGATAGCACAACACAATCCACAAAGGAAAGTAAAACGTAAATCCACACAGGATAGCACAACACAATCCACAAAGGAAAGTAAAATAGAGTTTCAGCTCACACAGGCATACTTCATTGAATTATGATAGAGATGATCACTGATCCATCTAAGTCGTCGGACCCACAAAGGAATGATAGGTAGTAACCCCCGCAATGACCCACAAAAGATTTGACCAACAATGAATTGATAGGTAACTAACCCCCGCAAAGACCCACACAGGATCGGGCCCACACAGGACCTGTAGGCACTGGCCCACACAAGACCGCTGAGCACTGACCCACACTAGATCGAACCCACACAGGATCGGTAGTACTAAACCACAAAGGATCGCTGAGTGTTGTAGTCGTCACCGTCGAATCCACTGAGGATCTATGCACAGTTGATGTCGCCACAGTAGCAGTTGCAGCCAACTCTAGGGTTCCCGCACACAGCAAGCTCGTTCGGGAGGGTCCGCTCCATGAGCCGAGAGGCTGATACATCAACTGAAACATAGCCCTGAGTTGATGTATCCAAAAGTTCCGTATCGTCAACATGAACTCAATGTTGCAGATGGCGCGTCAATCGGACGCCAGCTCTGAGAGTTATTGACTTTTTCGTCCCAGGGGCCCGATTGGTTTTTAAGGAAAAACCAACCCGACCGTACTCCACCTGCATCCAAACTTCGGGCGGAGTATTCCAAAAGATCCATCTCACTTAGAGGAATCCACCAAAGTCGACGGAACATCAATCATATGTCTGAAGCTCATGATATGAGCGTTTCCGCTCGGAGGGCCCGGTTTGTTTCGTGTACGAACCAACCTGGCCGAACCCAAAGTATTCCGAAACCTGGAGTGTGATATACCGAAATGACTGTCTCGAGCCAAGGATCTCATCTCCACTAATGGTGGGTCATTCGGAGGCCCGTAGCTGAAGATACGGTCAAAAGACTGAAAACGGTCCGAAGACGGGGAGTCTGGGCCTGGACCGACCCGGCCCGACCCGGTTAGGTGCGACCCAGTCCGGCCAGGGAACGACCCGGCTCAGCTCAGCCGAGCGGTCGAGCGAGCGAGTCCGGGGGCGGGGGAGTGCTACCCTCGCGTGTGAACACCCCCACCCCACGGGGGCCGCCCTGGTCAGCGGACGCGGCATTGCGGCGTCCCATGTGCGCCGGACCCGCACGACTGCGGGTCCGCTGGTGCCACCGTCACCGGCGACCAGCACCGCCGGTGGTTTCCACAGACCACCAGAGTTGCTCTGGTGGCCCATTCCACACCCGAATGCGTCGTAGCTCCTCCCGGGTCCCGTTCTTCACTGCGGAAACAACGAATCACCCCCGCAGCATGTTTTGTCGTCGCCCACCAATCCGTGCATTAACGAAGAACTGCAGAGAGTTATCGGGTCGTGTTTATTTGGCCCGCACCGTCCGTGTTAGGTGATAACAATCGGGAAGAAATAATCAACACATGGAAAAGAAAACAATATAATATTTTAATAAATTAAAATTGCTCTTGATTCAGGTTCTTTGTTTTTAGGAGGAAACAACCACGAAAATAAGTTCATTTCACAAACAAAACCCCTACCTTGTCAAGTCGTCACACGCGCATTATTCACGGAATTGATCGCCGTGGAAGGAGGGGACCGTCCTGTCATGGAAGGGTGTCGCGTCGTCGAACTTCGAGGTTCAAGAACACACAGATTTAATTATATTAATTAAATTCATGATGTTGTTATAAACCAAAAAGAAGATTTAAAAGAAGAAACCCGAAATCTCCTACCTCAAGCAGTTGGTGATCGGAGATCATTTCGGGGAAGAACGTCTCAGAAGAAGCGTTGTCAATCTCCGAGGGTGACAGCGTTCTTCGCGTTCTTCGCGTTCTTTGCGTTCTTCGCATTCTTCATGAAGGAGGATGAAGGCACAAAATTTTCAAAAACCTCTCAACAAGCAATCCTCAAGAAGTCATGCATTGGTCTTATTTTATTATTACGCCAACGGATTGTAAACAGGTTAAGAAACGATTAAATTAATTCATAGAATTAATTTAACGAAGATAACCACCCAATTAAATGGTGCGTTCAGAACATAAGAAAATGCGCCTTTTGACTTTCATAATGATGGGTTTTCGCGGGTGCGTTACTTAGTGGAAAATGGTGCGGATCGTGCGGGCGCCACCTCTCAAATATCCTACCAGGAGGGTAGGATATTTCAGGTTCTACCCTATCCTCTTCAACTCAGCTCAAGCAGCATAAAGTGGCTTTTAAGTGGTTTTAAGTGAAATAAAATAAAGTTTGTCATACCAATTATTTTATTTCTTATCTTTAAGCCCAAAAATTAAAAACCACACCTGAGCAAACGCAACTCCGGAAGAGGCGTTTCCAAGAAAATACCAGCACTGCGATTCCATCCGTGCCCTCAGAATTTGATTCCGAGCACCAGTTCAAAAGTTAGACAAACCCGCTCGTTCATTCACTGAACGTACCCAAGCCAAACTTCGGAAAATGATTCTGGGCACACCGGACCTCGGAATCATGTGCCGTCAGAAATCGCTTTCTTGTAAAATTACAAAGAAAATTATGAAAAAAATTTCCTTGAAATTTACAGGTCTTTACATCACTCCCACTTCAGGGATTTACGTCCCCATAAAGATACATCATAAGCTAGGGAATCAAATGTGGGTACTGAGCACGCATCCGAGCCTCCCACTCCAAATTACTCTCCTGGAGGTTTCCATGCTGCCATGTGATACGCACTAGAGGAATCAACCGTCTACCTAGGACCCACTCTTATCGATCCTCGATCTCCAGCGGGACCTCCGCAAAAGTCGCCCCATCATCAACGTCTAGCTCCACATGGTCAATGATGTGTGTCGGGTCGTGCACGTATCTCCTCAGCTGAGATACATGGAAGACGGCATGCACCTGGTGCAACTGAGGTGGTAGAGCCAGGCGATAAGCCACCTCGCCAATCCTGCTGAGGACCTGGAACGGTCCGATGAAGCGTGGAGACAACTTCCCGCCTCGGCCAAATCTTCGTAATCCATGTCGAGGTGAGACACACAAGAAGACGTGGTCGCCATCCTCGAACTCTAGTGGCATCCGCCTCCTGTCAGCATAAAACTTCTGCCAGCTCTGAGTTGTCCTCATCTGCCCTTGGATGACCTGGACCTTCTCTATCATGGCCCGGACCATCTCTGTTCCCACATGTGCTGACTCCCCAGGGTCTGTCCAGCACAAAGAAGATCTGCAAGGTCTGTCGTACAACGCCTCATAAGGTGCCATCCCGATGGTGGAGTGGTAGTTGTTGTTGTATGCGAACTCCACCAAGGGTAGGTGGTCTTCCCAGCTACGACCAAAGTCGAGGAGACATGCAAGGAGCATGTCCTCAAGAGTCTGAATGTTCCTCTCCATCTGACCATCCATATAAGGGTGAAAAGCGGTGATCAGACGTAGCTGCGTCCCGAATAACTCCTACAACCCCTTCCAAAGTTGGGAAGTAAAGCAAGCATCTTGATCAGAGACGATAGATGATGGAACACCATGAATCCATACAATCTCCTGAATGTAGAGATGCCCCAAGATCTCCACTGAGCCCTACTCCCTAATGGGTAAGAAGTGATCCGACTTGGTGAGTCGGTCAACAATCACCCAGATAGAGTCGTGACCACTAGAAGTGCGTGGAAGTCCAGTCATGAAGTCCATAGATATCCCATCCCACTTCTACTCTGGGACCTCCAAGGGATGTACCAAGCCTGCTGGTACCTGATGCTCTGCCTTCACCTGCTGGCAGGTGAGGCATTGTGAAACGAACTCTGCCACAACCTTCTTCATGCCTGGACACCAGTGCTGTCGTCTGAGGTCCTGGTACATCTTCTCCACTCCAGGATGTACCAACAAATGAGAAGTGTGATACTCTCTGAGCACCTCCTCTCATAAAGTGACTGGTACCAAGGTACGTGTTCTGAAAAGGATGTTGTACTCTGCTCAAAAGGAGAAGCCATCCGGTGCATGTCCTGAGGATATCTGTGCACACCGCGTCTCACAGTCGGTGTCCCCACGTTGTACCTCTTTGACCCACTGCAGAAGTGGAGGAGTGACTGTGAGATACTGAAGGGAGGCTGCTCCATCTCTATACACAAAGGATATCTACAAAGCGGCTAGCTACACTGTCGCCTCCTCAAGTAGCTGAATGCACATCCTCCTGCTAAGAGCATCGGCTACCACGTTCCCATTCCCAGGTGTATAGACTATCTCAAATTCATAGTCCTGGAGGAACTTGAGCCATCGCTGCTGTCTCAGGTTCAGGTCCTTCTATGAGAAGATGTACCTGAGACTCTGGTGGTCAAAAAAGACTATAAAGTGCTCTCCCATCAGATAGTGTCTCCATGTCTCCAGAGCGAAGACCACTGCTGCTAACTCCAGGTCATGGGTAGCGTAGTTCTGCTCATGTGACCTCAACTGACGTGATCTGTAGGCGATCACTTCCCGCTCCTGCATTAGGACACATCCAAGACCGGTCCCTGATGCATCGCAGTAGACTACGTACCATACTCCCTCCTTAGGCATCCTCAAGATAGGTGTGCTGGTCAATCTCTGTCTCAGCTCCTGGAAGCTCTACTGACATCTGTCTGACCACACAAAGGGTTTCCCCTACTTCGTCAAAGCTGAGAGTGGCGTCGCAACTCTGGAAAAGTCCGGCACAAATCTTCAATAGTATCCAGCTTGTCCCAAGACACTCCGCACCTCCGTCATGCTCCTGGGTGGCTCCCAAGCTAGCACTACATCGATCTTCGCAGGATCCACTACAACTCCCACCTCAGAGATGACGTGTCCCAAGAAGTGGACCTCACGTATCCAGAACTAACACTTCGAGATCATTCCATAAAGCTGGTGCTCTCGGAGTGTGTCTAGTACAACCTGTAAGTGGTAGGCGTGCTCATCCTCAGTCATCGTGTAAATCAAAATGTCATCGATGAAGACCACGACAAATCGATTGAGGTATGGCTGAAAGATCCTATTCATGAGGCCGAAGAACACTATTGGAGCATTGGTTACGCCGAATGGAATAACCAAGAACTCATAGCAGCCATACTGACATCTGAAACCCGTCTTCTGCACGTCCTCATCCCGAACTCTGAGCTGATGATAGCCTGACCTGAGTTCTATATTCGAGAACCACCGTGCTCCCTTGAGCTGATCGAAGAGGTCATCAATCCTCGGAAGCAGATACTTGTTCCTTACTGTCAGCTAGTTCAGGCAATGATAGTCGACACAAATTCTCAAGCTCCCGTCCACCTTCTTGGAAAAAAAATATCGGGGAAGCCCAGGGTGAAACACTAGTTCAGATGAATCTCTTGCCCTGCAAGTCCTCCAACTGTACCCGTAGCTATCGAAGCTCAGCGGGGGCCATCCGATATGCTGGAGTCGATATCGGGGCTGTCCCGGGGTACAGGTCGATATGAAAGTCTACCTCTCTGCGAAGAGGTAGCCCTGGAATGTCATCGGGAAAGACGTCCGCGCACTGATCCACCATTGCAGGAAAACTAGGACTCCACATGTCAACTGCTCCTAGGATGAGGCTAGCCAACTAATGAGTGATGGGCTGTCCTCTCCTCTGCAGAAGTCCATCCTGTGCTGCGAAGGCTCCCTTTTCACCGGTGAAGGTGAACCTGCTCCCGTTGGTGCGTACACATCGCACCTTGCACCTAATACAGTTGATCTAGGCATGAACTGTAGAAAACCAATACATGCCCAAGATGACGTCGTAAGGCCTCGACGCCACTATAAAAAGATCCCAGCCAAAGCTCTCGCCTCCTAGAGTAAGCTCACACTACCGGCACCAGTGCGTAATCGTCAAGTCTTCTCCCGTAAGAGTATCTAGCCGTAAGGATCGAGCCAACGGCTCTGTCGGAATCTCCAAGCTCCGAACAAGAGCAGATGATATGAAAGAGTGACTCTCTCCTGTGTCTATAGGAACTACAGTAAGGGTGGAATATACATAGATCGTACCTCGAATCATCTCGGGTGCACCGTGGTCGTAAGAATCTGCTACCTGGAGCTGTGCCTGACTCTGCCTGCCAGCTCCCAATGGTCGGGGTGGACCTCCTAGTGGTGGTGGTGGTAGAGCCTCAAAGCATCGCCCACCACCTGCTGCTCGACCAGCTCCTCTGCCTCGTCCGCCTCCTCCCTGTGGACTTCCACGGTCGACCCCCTGCCTCTACCTGGGTGTCCCCTCCACCGTTTGCTGCTCCTCGTCATGGTGGGTCGGGCAGTCACGATCCATGTGGCCCTGCCCGCCGCATGCGTAGCACTGCCTGCCTCTCAAAAGAATGGATCCGCGCTGTGTGCCCCGCACTGCTGAACCAGTGTCCTAAGGTCGTCTGCCGGAAGGTCTGGTCTGCCTAGACCGATGAGTCAACCGTCGGCTACATGATGCCGAAGACTTCTCTACCTTCCGCCCTGCGGTAGGTCTCACTGTGGACTCAGCAAGAAAGCTCTCGATCAAAAGGGCTCGCTCCAATACTCTTGCCTGAGTCGGAATGCTGAGGGAGATCAGCAATGCCCTGATCTCGTGTCTCAAACCCTGCTCTAAGGTCCGGGCCCGAAAGAATGGGTTCCGTACCATATCTGTCGAGTAGCGCGAGAGATTGGTAAATCTCGCTGCGTACTGGGCGACCGTCATGCTGCACTGCCGTAGTTGAAGAATCTCCTGAATGCGCACCGCACAGAGGGTGGCTGGGATGAACTCTGAGTGGAAGAGGCCATCAAAGTCTTTCCAGATGAGAGATGACTCATCATTCACTTGGAGCATCAAACTCCACCATCGTCCCGCTGCTGCGTGCAGTAGGCTCGCCGCGAGGATCACCATGAGGTCTGCTGGTGTCCTCACTAGCCTGAAAACTCATACCACTGCCTCCAGCTAGTCCTCGACAGCCTGGGGGTCCGTCTCCCCATGGAACCTAGGAGGTCGCTGGCTCTGGAACTCATGAAGTGCACTAAGGTGACGTGCATTGACAGCGTCTGAGGCTGGAAGCATCGGTGGCTCGGTGGGTAGAGGTACCTCCGGTGCCTATGCTGTCAATGGGCCCTGTAGCAAGGCCTCGTCGCTCAGCGGGCTGTCGTCACGTACCACTTTCGGAACCCTAGATGGCTGCCGTCGTGGGGCCATCATGAAAAGAAACAGGTGTGTCACATTCAGAATAGTATACCTGGTGAGCTAATATAACGTAATCACAAAGAAAACTTGAAACACACATGAAATCAATGTTTTCGTGCATTATGTCAGAAATCAGAAGTCAGGGTCCTGGTGTACGGATACGTCAGCCGCCGCACCAACACTGGGCTCCCTGGACTAATAACCACACTCAATAAGCTAAACACTATTGCATCACATAGAAGAAAGATCAGATTCTGCGGTAGAACCGACCACCTTTGATACCGATTTGTCACGACCCGTCCTCGGGGCCCATGCCGTGACTACCCCAAGCCCGCCTTCTATAGGCCAGGGGCTGTCGACTAGCACCAAGGCATAAATCCTGGTAAAGGGAATGCATTGCCTTTGTAAAGTAAATAAGAACCACAGAGTAAGCAAGCAGAAAAAGTAAACATGAAGTAAAAAATGGTACAACAGTAAGTGCGGAAAAGTAAAGGGGGCCGGAAATACAAGCCCAACTGTAAAGTACAACTGAAAGGGGAAAACATCAACTGAAAGGAAAAGCCACATCTTCGAGCCATCTTCTGGAAGTCCCACCTGAAGGGTGAGTACAGATAGTCTCCACAGCTCCTCGGTCTAGCCGTCCGCTCCGAGTACACCCCGCCCAGTGGTCTACCTCCAGGTACCGTCCAACTCTGCAAGCCTCCACCACGATCAGCGCTGTCCGTCATCTGCAACCAACACAATGTAGTGCGGGCATAGCCCGTGCAGGGGTGAGTATAAGATACTCAGAAGGGACCCCGAGACCCCCGAAGGTCTCCCATAATCCACAAAGGATAACCACAATGGAAAGATACAATCACGAAGTAACATCCGACACTGCTTAGGTATATGCCCATACATATACCTAAGTCATCAATTCTCGATCGTCTTCAACATCCGAGCCCAAGCACAACCCAGTCCACACAGGAAAGCCAAACGTAAATCCACACTGGATAGCACAACACAATCCACAAAGGAAAGTAAAACATAGATCCACACAGGATAGCACAACACAATCCAAAAAGGAAAGTAAAACAGAGTTTCAGCTCACCCAGGTATACTTCTTCAAATGACAATAGAGATGATCACTGATCCTTCTAAGTCTTTGGACCCATAAAGGATCGATAAGTACTATCCCCTACAATGACCCACAAAGGATCTGACCCACAAAGGATCGATAGGTAACTAACCCCCGCAAAGACCCACACAGGATCGGGCCCACACAGGACATGTAGGCACTGGCCCACATAGGACTGCTGAGCGCTGACCCACACAGGATCAGTAGAACTGACCCACAAAGGATCGCTGAGTGATGTGGTCATCGCCGTCGAAACCACTGAGGATCTCTGCACAGTCGTCGTCGTCACAGTAGCAGTCGCAACCAGCTCTAGGGTTCCCGCACACAACAATCTCGTTCAGTAGGGTCCGCTCCACGAGCCGAGAGGCTGATACATCAACTGAATCATAGTCCAGAGTTGATGTATCCTAATGTTTTGTATCGTCAATAGGAACTCAACGTCGCAGACGGCGCGTCAATCAGATGCCCGGTCTGAGAGTTATTGGCTTTTTCATCCTAGGGGCCCGGTTGGTTTTTAAGGAAAAACCAACCCGACCGTACTCCACCTGCGTCCAAACCTCGGGCGGAGTATGCCAAAAGATCTGTTTCACATAGAGGAATCCACAAAGTCGATGACATGTCAATCGGACGTCCAAAGCTCAAGATGTGAGCGTTTCCGCTCTGAGGCCCTCGTTGGTTTCGTGTACGAACCAACCCGGCCGAACCCAAAGTATTCTGAAACCTTGAGTGTGATATACCAAAACGACCTTCTCGATCCAAGGATCGCATCGCCGCTGACGACGCATCGTTTGGAGGCCCATAGCTCATGATACGGTCAAAAGACAAAAAATGGTTCGAAGACGGGGAATCTGGGCCCGCACCGACCCAGCCCGACCCCCTGGGTCGGCCCGAACTGGGTTGACCCGACTCGGGTCGGGGTCCGACCTACTTAGGCTTTACCCGGCCTGGCCATGGCGCGACCCGGCTGGCGGGTCGACTCGGCCCGGCTTGGCTCGGACGAGCGGCCGAGCGAGCGAGTCCGGGGGGCGGGGCGCACTGCCCCCGCGTGTGAACACCGTGCCCCCCACCCCCCCCCCCCCCCCCCCCCCCCGCGGGGGGCCTCCCTGGTCAGCGGACACGGCATTGCCACGTCCCGTGTTCACCAGACCCGCGCGGCCGCGGGTCCGCTGGTATCGCTGCCTCGCTGGTGACCCGCACCGCCGGTGGTTTCCGCGGGCCACCAGAGTTTCTCTGGTGGTCTGATTCCACTCCCGTCTACGCCGTAGCTCCTCCCGGGTCCCGTTCTTCACTGCGGAAACAACGAATCACCCCTGCGGCATGTTTTGTCATCGCCCGCCAATCCGTGCATCAACGAAGAACTGCGGAGGGTTGTCGAGCCGTGTTTGTTTGGCCCGCACCCTCCGTGTTAGGTGATAACAATCGGGAAGAAATAATCCACACATGGAAAACAAAACAATATACAATTTTAATAAATTAAAATTTTTCTTGATTCAGGTTCATTGTCTTTAGGAGGAAATAACCACGAAAATATTTTCATTTCACAAACAAAACCCCTACCTCGTTATGTCGTCGCATGTGCGTTCTTCGCGGAATTGATCGTCGCGGAAGAAGGGGACCGTCACGTCGCGGAAGGGCGTCGCGTCGTCAAACTCCGAGGTTCAAGAACATGCAGATTTAATTATATTAATTAAATCCATGATGTTGTTATAAACCACAGAGAAGATTTAAAAGAATAATCTCGAAATCTCCTACGTCAAGCAGTTGGTGATCGGAGATCGTTGCGGGGAAGAACGTCTCAGAAGAAACGTTGTCAATCTCCGAGGGTGACGGCGTTCTTTGCATTCTTCGCGTTCTTCCCATTCTTCACGAAGGAGGAAGAAGGCACAAAATTGTCAAAAACCTCTCAATGAGCAATCCTCAAGAAGTCGTGCATTGGTCTTATTTTATTATTACGCCAACAGATTGTAAACAGGTTAAGAAACAATTAAATTAATTCATAGAATTAATTTAACGAAGTTAACCGCCCAATTAAATGGTGCTTTAAGAATTTATGAAAACGCGTCAGTTGACTTTCATAATGAAGGGTTTTTGTGGGTGTGTTACTTAGTGGAAAATAAATGGTGGGGCTTGTGCGGGCCCCACCTCACAAATATTCTACCAGGAGGGTAGGATATTTTGGGTTCTACCCTATCTGATTCAACTCATCTTAAGCAGTTTAAGTGGCTTTTAAGTGTTTTTAAGTGAAATAAAATAAAGTTTGTTGTACCAATTATTTTATTTCTTAACTTTAAGCCCAAAAATTAAAAACCACACCCGAGCAAACGCAACTCCGGAAGAGGAATTTCTAAGCAAATACCGGTGCTTTGATTCCATCGGTGCCCTCAGAATTCGGTTCTGAGCACCGGTTCAAAATTTAGAAAAACCCGCTCGTTCATTCACTGAACGTACCCGAGCCAAACTTCGGAAAATGATTCCGGGCACACCGGGCCATGGAATCACGTGTTGTCAGAAACTGCATTCTTGTAAAATTCCAAATAAAATTAAGAAAAAAATTTCCTTGAAATTTACGGGTCTTTACATTACAGAAAGAGAACAATCATGTTCCAATTTTCCAATGATTCTTTCACTTCTTGGGTCAAAAGATTCTTGATCAAATCCTCTACAATGACATTCACATTCATTGGGGTATAAGAAATATCAATTTTAAACGATTATAGATATTCCACATAAGACCTCTCGTAGAGATTGAAATCATTTTGGTAGAATATGTAACTCAAACTCTTTTTTTTTGAAAACATTGTAAAACATTCTCATATAAGGTTATTCCACTAAATATTATGGGTGTGTATCAAAGATGTATTTTCAAGGTCTTGGATTGGGTAATTATTCTAGTATGGACAATGTTGATGAGAACTATATTCAACAAAATGATAACCTTTTTTTAATATTGTATCCTAAGTATAAACATGATGCATCAATGAAGACCACATATCCATTCTCATCCCAAGAAGAGTAAACAATGACATTGTAGTCAAAAGACATTTTAGCTCAAAAAAATAACTAGGAAATTTTAATCCCAAGAAAACATTACTCTCTTCTAATTTATATTAGACATCAAAGAATATGACTTTGAGAAGTCCCTTTAAAACATGTGATAATAACCATCTATTCCCTGGAAGCGTTAAATCTCAAAGCCAACTAACAGTTTTCCCATTTCATAAAAACTTTTTCTTTATTAGGATCAACTTATAAACCTTGTTAAGACACCAAATTTCCCAATAGCATCACTTCCCGGATAAAGAAATAAATTTTTTTTAGCATGGAATAAATTAAGTTATTTATCATCAATTCCATAAATATTTTATGATAATACAAATGATCCGCATCAGATGTAGAGTAAATGAAGATTTTATCCACAAAGGAAGCACTAAAGTTTTAATGACACTCATGGATAATCATGTATATTAAATTTATAAATACAACAAGGGAATTAGTTAGACCAATGGGCATGAAAAAGTACTCATAATTATCATAACTTCTCGAAAAGGTGATTTTTTTAATTTAGTATTATTTTATCCTTAAATGATGGTAACCATATCGATGTTCAGTCTATGAAAACCACCTTCCAACTTTAATATAATCAAATAGATCTTCAATATTTGGTAATGATTATTTTTTTAGTATCACTCAATTGAACTTTTAGTAATCAGTGCATATGTGATGTGGACCATTTTCCTTCTTCGAAAATAGAATAAGGCCTTCCCAAGGTGGCATGCTTGGGCGTATAAATCCATTCTCTAGAAGATCATCCAAATGATTTTTCATCTCTTTCATTTCGACTGGTTCCATACTATAAGAGAAAATATACATTGGTTGAGTACTATGAACCAATTTCATAGAAAACTATACCCACATGACCAATAGAAAACTATATAAGGAAATAGTAAAAATTTTGATAAAACCCATAAAAACTTGATGCAGTTCATCGCTTAATGATTCAAACTCCTGTTCATATGAAAAAACTAATATTACATTCCCATACTCTAGATAAAATGGTCCATACCTACTCATCCTTGGGTACCATTATCCTTAGAGGACACCATAAACCATCATTTCTGGTAAAGGAGACTCGTCAATGATAACAATCAAACTATATTTTTTTAGAAATGATACAATCTGTACTAAATATAACCTCATGTTGTATCATGTCAATAACCAAAAAACTTCAAGAAGGGTCAACATTTTCCAAATAGAAAACACAATTGGGTATTTGGATACCATACTCTCTCATTGCATCAAGGAGAGTATTGTTTTCATGACAGAAGATAAAATACCATAGTAATATATAAAAATTAACCATACTTGTTGAAATAAATGAATTATATGATCCAATATATATTGAAAATTTCATTATCTATGAAGCAATAGTGATGGTACCTCTGATGGTTACTAGAACTGTATATGCTTCCTTTAGAGATTATTCCATTGGAGGAAGAAGCACTGCTCCAAATAATTATGGATGGAAGACTTTTATCCTAGAATCATGTTATTTCTCTTTTGTTTTATAAGGATATTATGATAAAATGACACTAAAAGGATTGGAATAAACATTTCATAATTTTAGTTAGTGTCTCGATCAACCACAATAACCAAAAACCTAATGTACCTCTATGAAAAACATCTTCGAATATCATATCATTCCAAACTAGAAGAAGATCAAAAGACCTCCCATGTGAATTATAGGAGGACTAGAATGCCCCTAATATAATGGAACTCTATGATAATCATCATCCCTCTTCTTTCTTTTTAAGAAAATCATGCTTCAATTGGAAGAGAAAGAATCCCCTGATAACCCTACATTTCCATCCAAGTCAATTTCAACCAAAATCACTCTATCAAGAACATAATCATAAGATAGTATATTCATCAATGAAACATGATAATAAATTTCCTAATTATTTCCTAACTAAATAACATTCAAGACAATATATTCTCATTTGAAACTATCTCAAATGTGAAATGCATGATCACGAAAAAATAGTTTTCATACTCTATCACAGTCAGGTTAGCTAGCTCATGTTTGAAAAACATTATACCCTTGGCCAATAAAATTGACTTTGGAAGGAACTAGTTGGTAAATCTATGACCTAATTCTTCTCTATCATCACCATTATGAACCTCTATCTCTTTCTAGGTCCTTCTAGAATGAAGGTGGGACACATCACCCTTATTTCTTCTGGTGTCTCCAAGAACCCAACCTAACATTCCATCCTAATAAACCATTCCCCAACCTCTTTCAGATCATTTGGGACATTGAAGGGTGTTGGATTATGAAAAAGAATAATTTAGAAGGACCATGGAAATCTCCACTTCAGGGTTCCATACCTCGATTCTAAACATGAACCAGTGGTGGGTCAATCCCAAGAGCTTGGACAATACGCTCAATCACCTAAACCAGAATCAAGTAAATAAGAGGAGTTACATGCTGAGAATCAGGAAAAGCATCCTCTTAGATCCAATTAGAATGTCCTCTAGGAGACATGATGCTAAAAATAATCAGTACACAATAAATAACATAACATATTAACAATCAAAGAGAAGAACATGGGAAATAAATCCCCTCAGATAGGTAGTCATTATTTGGATTTAACATATCCAAATAAATAATTGAGAAAAGAAGTGAACAAATCCCCAATACTTCTTTCTCAAACCACCCATACTAACATTAGGTTTCGTACAATGTGATATATTTAGACACTCAATTATAACTACCTCTTATGTCCCAACAAGATTACAAAAATATATAGTAATTTCAACAAAATATGATCATCCAAGATCTCTGATACAACTTTTTCATGAACCGTCCTGGGTACATTGTAAACCTGATAACAGATCGAAGACATGATAACCCAAATAGCATTCTTGATCCCCATGGGTAGGAAACTAGCACCGAACATCTTAAAAAAATAATATGGGAACAAATTTTCCACTAAAATTGTAGAAAGCAAGATAAAAAATCAGTTTTTATATATAAGAAACTCTACTGGGAGATTTTTACAAGATTCCATATATGTATAAAAAATCCAGTGTACTATAACAAAGTACTTGTAAAACAACATAGATAAATAGACCATGTCTAAATGGACACAATTCTTCAATTCAATAGATCAATAACTATAACCTTCTAAAACTGATGTTTTACTCTTTCTCTTTCCTAGAAAGAGATAATCAACAAAAATACAGAAGCATATGTATGTTGTGAGTTAAATTCCCTGTAGGGTCTCACCAATTATCCAATAATAAGATGAAAATATTAAATTAAACAAATAATTATATTTAAATTTCAAAATAAATAGGTTTTTGATTTCAAGATTATCATAAAAATATCATGATTTACATTTCAAATAATGGAAATACATGTCAAATGATGGAAATAATTTAAAAAACTACACTTTAAACAAATTCATTAAATGAAAAAAATTATTTAAAATATTTTATATAAATCAAAAATAATTTCAAATAGTTTTTATACATTAGATGAAAATTATATATATTATATATACAAGAATTAAACATGGTCATCTTCCAGGAGGTATGATTATTCGAGGTTATGGAATCCTCACACACTCATGTGATAAACTGCGATGTGAACACACATCCCTCAATATTAGAAATATAGGACTCATCAACATCACACTAGGGAAATAATATATCCTAAACAATATTTATTAATTTTGAAATGCATCAATATGTTTCTTGGTCAATTCCATCATAATTTATTTATTTCAAATTACTCACTAACTACTTTGGATTTCCAGTTCTCTAGTACGAATCAATGGTGGAAAATTTATTTTACGACTTCAAAAAAATTCAATTAAATACCATTCCATCATTATGAAAATTCTACTTTTTCATTTTAAAACTAAAACATGGTTCTAATAAAAACATACCTCTTCCATGATGAAACCCTAAATATTGTATCAAAATCCATAAACTTTATTTCTTCACAAATTTATATTTGAATCCACTTTCACAATACACATAAAAAATTAAATTTGGCCATTTATTTTAAAACAATTTCCATCTTCTTTTCAAAAAAATAATAATTAAATGGATATGGGGATTTTTTCATACATTACGTCAAACCCTTTCAAAAAATTATGCTAAATAATTTAGTTTTTACAAATTTCCATAAACACACCCCAATTGAATGGAATGTGGAGTTTTCTGAATTTCATACAAAAATACCATTTTTAAAACCCCAATTCAATGGAATTGGGTTGTACTAAAATAAAATTTAAAGAAGGTAAATTAAATTCCATATATTAAATTTAAATCAAACCATTTAATTAAATAAATTTATTTTAGGGGTAATAGATAAATTTGAAAACATGATGGAACCACCTTCCTCAGGATTACTGGATCTCAATTCACTAAACAAAAATCGGGATTTTTCATCAACAAAGATGATCATGGAATATTGTAAAAAATGATGAAACAAAGGTTAAATAATAAAACATATATGGTAAAATATCCATAATATAATATGAGGACCCACATAACCCTATGGAGGAGAAGAGTGACAGTGGGGTATAGAGAATAGGAAGAGGAATCGGGTGAAGATCGAAAGGATTTCTTCATGATTTGATTTGATTTAGGGAGGGATTAAAGGGTATATAATCTCTACATGGGTTCCATCAAGGAAGAATAAAATTTATGGGGTCATTCTAGGTTTATTTTAATCCTAAATTTAGGGTTTTAGTATTTTAATGTTTGAATTTCAGATAAATTAAATGTCATGCACAGTTTTCAGGGAAGATGTTAACGGTTAGACCAAACCGTGTGGCATGGATGTATGGCATTTTAAATGGGCCAAGAGGTTTATCTTAAGAGTATGCACATTTTGAAGAATTACGTTTCCACTATGAAAAAACCCACTACCTGGGTTTCCATAGTTTTCCTTGAGACAACATATGGTTTCGGAAAATCAAACAACAATCTTGTTGTATCCTAGAATTTTCCAACCATTTAAAATTTTCAACATGAAACAAACCCAAAATAAACAATTCCAATGAATGATTAAAAATATTTTTTTAGTAATACTTTAAAATAGTAACAATATTTTTCCAAATCCAAGGTCTTCAAGGGTCTCTCAAAGAGGTGGTATTCAGGATGAAATTTTCTCAACAAACCTCTCTCAATTTCATTTCATTTTCTACATTATCACCACCTCTATCATCCTTAATGTAAAATAATTCTAGATTAATGTACATATTGGAATTTTTTTGTTATGAAATATCTTGTATTGAACCCTTTTATTACCCCTCCTATTCAATGTAATGAAACTATTGACCATGTTATCCCTATTAATCACCTCTATGAATAATGTTTTTATTATGCTTCCATTACAACCTTCATGAATGGTCATAAAACAATAATTATTATTAAATAATATTATAATGTGTATATTAAAACATATTTCCTATTATATAACTAATATATGCTCATAATAGTGAATAAAATTAAACTAGTTTATAATGTGTGGAAAACAGCCAAAATACATTTAACACTTTTCATAAAAGTTTGATCTATTGAATCATCCTCATTTAAGAAATAAAAATATAAAAATGGGACCATTAATACATAAAAAATTTATTTAATACTATTTCTTTTAATGTCTAAAGTTATAATCCCAAATTATAGGAACACCCATAATTTTACACAAACAAACCAATAATTTAACCATGGAGGAAACACACCCAAATCCATGAAAATAATGAAATATATTAATGAGTGGGTCATAAGATTTTATAAAAAATTCCATAAAGAATTATAAATATGAATTTGTTTATGGAATGATTTAATAACATTCTTTTAACCATTATATAGGTGGTAAAATAATGCTACAATAAAGGGAAGTGTGAGGTAAGGGGTTTCTTAACTCAATTCCAATCATTGGGTTTTATGCATCTTTGTTCATTATATTATGACATGATTATGTGTGTAATAACAATTTATTAGTTATTATTTAATTGATACATAACATTTTTTGATATACTATTTATACACATAATCACCCCATTATTAATGTTTTTCCTCATTGGTTCAATCTTTTTAAGGGATGGTCTTATGTCACTTTTTTATTCAATGTGATATTTTCCATATTCACCACTTATTAATTTTGTGTGGTATATTTACTACAATTTTGTTATATAATATCATTAATCTCATTATCTTTATGTAATAAATTTTTTAAATCACAATCATTACTTTATATGGGGAATATGATTCAATTGATTTTAAGAGGTAAGAGATTTATTAACCCGATTTTAATTCATTAGGATAAACTAATATTTAATTCATTTTCTAATGTTAAGGTTATATGTGAAGTTAATTGTTATTATTCCATAATTTATTTCCAATTTTTATGTGGATTTATAGAGAATTTAAAAAAATCTACTCTTTTGAAAGGGACATTTTCTTGATATCTAATCATTAAGGCATACTTTGATGTAATAAACCCACCTTACCTTATGAGGTGTTTTTGTAGCCCCATTGATATATCATATCATGAATATAATTATCTTCTTAGTATTCAAGTGATTAAATTTTGTTGGGGAAACATTGATATATAAATCTCTATTTAAATCATTAATTTGATATATGAGGTATACTTTGGACAAGCAGTGATAGGTGTGGCCCAAAATTTTATAACCTCTTGATGCATTAATTATATAATGGTATGAATCAGTTAATCTACTAGTAAACAAATATAAACCATATATTTAACTATATTATGAAGGTTCTTCATGATTTTTGTCCATGTTCCACGTATATCACATTCAATTATTCAGAATTCCATTATTTCTATTTTGAGTTATAATTATATAGATGGTTTTCAAAATGAAAAAATCTATAGGAGAATATCATTTACAGTTTATAGATTAAATGGATTGTGTTTTTAGTTATTTACAATATCATGTTGATTATTCTCATTGATTCATTTTTTCTTTTATTGTATTTAACCCTCACTGTTTGTTTGATGTCACTTGTTCCTTAGGTTTATTTTCCCAAGTTTTCCAAGAAAATTAGAATGATTGATATGATCGGTTACAGTAAGGGGAATAATGTAATTCTAAAACCATATTTTTTTTATTTCTTTTAAAATGTAATTTGACTTTAAAATATGTATCTAGATTAACAATATGACTAAATTATTTTTCCATTTGAGATGAGATTCATTGTAACAATTATAATGTAATAAAGTAATTTATTGGCTCTAAGGTACTGGAGACAAGTTAATTATATTTGGTTTCATAGAAATCATAGAAGAAACCTTCAAAACTATATTTAGAAAATCATAAAATAAGAAATATAACCCTTTGAGTAAATTTGAGGAGAAGTCCTTATTTATGATAATATCCAATAAATTTGTAAATTACTAGGGATAACCTCATTAAAAACTAATGCCTAATGTATTGAAGAGAATTGTCATTATTTAGAAATACTTTTAATAATATTAGCTCACTCGGATTAGTGTCAATTGATACTTACATTTTGTTACATTATTTTATTCAGTGGAGGAAACCAGAATGAACATAGTTAACATTCAATTTTATAGACATTATTTTGTGGAGAAACCGAAGGGTTTGATTACAAGAATAAAGGATATCATTTTTATTCCTAATCATTTATCAAAATATATGATTGAAAGCATGAACCATCAAAAACATATAGACATACCAAAAAAGATATGGATAGAAGTTTTCTGAGATATTTAGTGGTGAAAATCAATGAGAAATCGAGATTCAGTTTCCTATATGTTGATAATGTGAATTGGATGTTTTTAGTGTAATTAATGATATAAAGAAATATATTTTTTAAAATAACATTGAAATGTATGGAATTATAGTCACCCTAAGATATTATCAATATTTTAATCTCATAAATGAGGAATGTATAGAGATTATGAAATCCTATGGGGAATCCCATGAAAATATTCATAATGATTATATAATTAATGGTTATACTTCCAATGAATAGAATTCATATAGAAAATGAAATAAATGAGTTATTAAGGAATTTTATGATGAAACATAGTTTTTGATTTTGGAATTATGGTGAATGATTAAATTTCATGTGTATTTAGATTCAGTAATTATTTTATCATTGATATTATTGTTATTAGAATCATGAAACAAATATTGGTTATACCATAGTTTTTCCTTTTATGAATTTTGAAGCATGTAATGAATAGTAAAAAGAGAAATTATTTTTGTTATCATCTTATCTTTCTAAAAACACATGATTGAATGAATATAACCGTTATGTTATACTTTACATTTAGATAATAATGATAAATATACATCTATGGGAGAGTATTTATGAAAATGAATATGGATATTGATTTGATGGAATTTTTTATCTTTATGAGGTCTACTACATATTTTATTTAAGGATATATTCAGTAACCTGTGCTCTTAATTTTGGATTCATTATTTTTCTAATTATCATTTAAAGGTTATTCTGTTATTCATATATTTGTTATGTGATAATAAATTCTACATTATGTAAAAAATATGTAGATTTTTGAAATTTATTAACCTTTCTACTAAAGTTAGGTCTTCAAATTTGGGAAAACTTTTCTTGAATGAGTCATAAATTTTGATACTTATTGAATGGATTATGTTGATTATTAAATATTATTTTTTGAGGTTAAACATATGATTTATAATATTGGATATCATTTTATAACCATTTTTGTTTTAGTAAACATGTTAAGGCTGAAGGAATGAATTTTGGATCTTATGATCCTTTTATGTGCTCTATAAATAGAATAAATTTAATCATTTCCTAGTGTAAGTGTGAAAATGAAAGTATATCAAAGCACAACCAATGGATTCAATTATTATTATGACATGTAAAGTAATCAATTGTGTTTTTTTATGTTCATGTTTTCAATGTAAAATAATCCATCAACTCAGGGATCAATATTTTGACCGAAAAATGCTATTCATATGATTTTCTAATCCAGAAATCAATTTCCTCTTTAAACCATCATATATTTACATGTTTTTTATGTTAGAAATTATGATGACCATGTCATCAATAAATATCTCTTAGAACATTGTTGTTTGATTTATCTTCTATGAAATAATATTAACATTTTACTAAAGTTATCATATTTGAAATCAAACTTTTATGGTAACCTTCACCTTTCACTTTCCCTCTTATTAAGTGGAATTTTTATCAACCCTAATTATGATATGTGTTTCCCACAATGGTATTTTCATTTTCAACCATTTATTCTGGAAGATAAATTCATATCTATGAGTATTGAATTTATTGAAGGAGGGGATAATTTGATACACCAATAATTTACTATATAACTCTATTAAAATAAAATCAATTTTATTAATATATTACATTACTCAAAACACCAAGCTTAAAAAAATGGTTAAATATTATTATTTAATTATGATAGTTACCACCTATATTTTTGAATTGTGTGAATGAATGATATTATGATAGTTATGAAAATATATTTTACACATGTTTATAAAATGGAATAATTGGATACTAATTAATTATAAATAAAAATGATAACCAATTGAACATAAAGGATGTGTTTTTATAGAAAAATATTTTTTATTCCCATGATTACATTTTATCAATATAAATTAAATTAAACACTATTATTTAAATTTATTAGTGAAATTTATATCTTATATTTTCAATAAATATTTCTTAAAATCGTCCAGAAAGTTTGATAGTCTTAATATAAGATTAAATTCAATTCATAGCATAAAAAGATTATTTCTTCAAAAAACAAGTTTCCAGATTTTGATGGAGATCATATTTCAAATATAAATTTAAAAAATATTATATAATTAATTTTATGAATTAAAGATTATTTTTGAAACTGTAATATCCAAATTATCTTAGAGTAAAAGTTTGGTAATTTTTTGAAAATAGTAAATATTTGAGGAATTTTAAAAAATATTAATTTTTACTAGAAAAACAACATTTTAATCTAATTTATTTATATAGTTATATTATAAATTTAATTGGTTTTAATATATAATTATTTTAATTACTTATAAATTAATCCAATTGAGGTCATCGGAATAAACTGTACAATGAAATTTTAAATAAAAATATTTAGAACTTCTGAACCTACAACATTAAAAACTAGCCTTTTCATTTTCTATGTGGTATTAATTTAAAATATATTTTTTATAATTTTGTGAATTTAATTATATAAAATTTATTCCATATTTTTAATAATAAGGTAAACAATTGCTTCTCATGTTAATTTTATTTTTAGGTATAATAAATTTGTCGTGGTAAAAAAATTAGTGCAGTATAAGTATAATAGTGACAAGTATTAAGGTGGAATGGTAAAAGAATAATATACATAAAAATTTAAACTTTAATGGGTGGTTGAGGTATTGGTAGACCCTATAAATCATATGAAACATTAATTTTAATTTACTCCCACCTTAATCTATTTATTTTTATTATAAAATAATCATTATTTTAATCACATAAACCAACCTCCTCTCAATTATAAATACCACCCCTCACTATCCAATTTTTACGCTAAACATTGTATGTCATAAAAATTTTGGAAAAAATTATCAATCTCACTATCCACACATCCACATGCTTATTTCATCTCTAAAATACCAAATTCTTGGTTCTCAAAGATCTCTCAAGGAGGGGATATTCAAGAGGCAATTTTCGTAAAACACATCTCTTAATTTATTTTATTTTTATACATTATCCTAACCTCCTTCATACATGAAAGAATATTAATTCCAAAATAATGTACATACTGAATAATAGTTTTCTAATTGAATATATTATATTAATCCCTTTTATTACCTCCTCATATTCAATGAAATGAAACTATTGTCCATTTTATGATCATTAATCACCTCCGTGAATAATGTTTCTATAATTTCTCTATTAACACCATCATGGATGGTAATAAAAATATTTTTTATATTAAATAACATTTTAATGGTTATATTAAAACATATTTCATGTTTTATAAATAATATTTACTCTTAATATTGAAAAATGATATTAGTTCAAAATTTTTGGAAAACCCGCCAAAACAAATTGAACATTTGTCCTTAATGTTTTATCTAATGAATCATCCTCATATAAGAAATAAAAAAAATTATAAATGGTACTATAAATTATTATTTAGGTTATTTATCTCTATTCCATTTCACTATTGGAGTTACAATCACATTTTACAGGAACATCTAAATTATTACACAAATGAACTAGTCATTCAACCATTGAACAAATGCACCCAAAACCATGAAAATAACGAAATGTTATTAATTAATGGTTCATGTGTTACAATAAAATAATTATATAATGTATTATAAATGTTAGTATAGTTTATCAATGGGATAATAAAAATATTTAAACCAGTATATAGGTTGTTAGATATTTCTACACTGAAGGGAAGGGCGATGTAATGGGTTTCTTAACTCAATTTTCACTCATTGGATATTATGCTTACTCTATTGACTATATAATGAAAACATTATTTGTGGAATGACTATTTATTTATTCATGTTGTCTGTAACACTTCCTAGGGCATGGATATACTATTTCAAGACATTCTCACTCCATTGATAATTTATTACCTCATTGATACACACATTGTAAGGTTTATTCTATCCTCAATTTTTAATTCTTTGAGATATATGCCTTATTGACCCGTTATTCCAATGGTGTTGTGTATTTAATTACCTTTTGATATATCACATCATGAGTCTCATTATATTTATCTTATTCATTGTTTCAATTGATAATTATTACTTCTATGTGACATATGATTCAACTGATTATAATTGTTAAGAGGGTTCTTAAGTCAATTTTCATTCATTAGGTTAAAAATAAATTTCATTGACAATGTACTGATAAGGTTATTCATGAGATGAATTTTTTTTATATAATGTTCTTTTAAAAAAAAATTATGTTCATTTATAGAGAATTCATATAACCTATATATTTTTAAGGAACTTTTTATCGATCTTAAATCACTGAGGCATATTTTGATGGTGCACAACCACCTTCAATTATGATGTGTATATATAGCCCCTTTGATATATTATATCATTAATATCATTGTATTCAAAGTTTTCATGTGTTTAAATGTGTTATGGGACACTTTTATTTTTAAATCTAATTTTAAATCATTTATTTGACATATGAAGAATGATTTAGACCTGCAGTGATAGGTGGGGCCCAACATTATATTTACTACTTATGCCTCAGAAGTCTCTTGGGGAAATTCAGTTAATATAGGAGTAAATAAGTTTTTACTTGTATATTGAACTATCTTGTGAAATTTCTTTATAGTTTTTGGTTCTTGTTCTGAATACATTACATCCAATAATTAAACATTCTCTTCTTCCAGTATTCAGTTATCAATATCTAGAAGGTTTCCTATATTAGAAAATCTATATATGCATTTCTTTACTTGTTTTTTGAATAAATGGAATTTGTTTTATGTTATTTACCATTACATTTTTATTATGATCAATGATTTATTTTTTCATCCACTGTATTTTACATTTAATGAGAATTCGATCTCACCCCATTCACATGTTTTATTTTCCCTAGGTTTCCAAGAAAATTATTGTGATTGATATTTATTCTAAAGGGAATAATGGTGTTCTCAAATATAATAAATTTTGAATTTATTATCTAAAAAGTTTTTTCAATTTAAAAAATGTTTCTGGTTTACTAAGACTACTAAAATATTGAGTCCATTGGGATGTTGTTTCTTGAATATATTCCAATGTAATAAACTAAGGAATTGGATCCAATTTATTGGGGTTAGGTCATTACACTTATATTCTACATCCTTAATTTTCAAACCAATAATTCTAGGAGTTATTACAATAGAACCCTTTAATTAGTTTATATAGTCTCTTCTTGTCCCTTATTTCTATTTTTTTAGTGTGATGAGTCCATAAGAGTTAATCAATTTCATATTCTCTTCAGTTCTTACAAATATTTAAAAAACCTAATCATAATACTGATATTTATCATGTTTTTAAAGATTTTTATCATCAATAGGATCACTAATAACTTTTAACACATAAATTGGATTTATAATATTATGATAGGAGGAGTTAGTATTCTAATTTCCCTTATCCTCATCCCCAATATTAGAAACACCAACATAAATATAACTTTCATAGATATCATAAGCTATATAGGGACTTGTAATATAATTATGTTTCCTTAGATAATTAAGAATAATTTTATATGGAATGGTAGCTAAATAGATATAATTTTGAGTTTTTAGTTGAATTTTAAAATAAATTAATAAATTACAAGGAGACAATAAATAAATATGATATAAATTTATTTGATTTGGTATATTTGAAAAATTTAATAGAAAATGTTGTAGCAATACATGAATGTTTTATGGTATTGAATTCAAATGAAAATAATGTTATTTTATATAATATAGATCATGTTAAATGTTAAAAATTATATTTTCTAGCATGTTTCCTTAGAGTTAAAAGTAAGATAACATGGGAACCAATTGTGTATTTTTTCTTAATTCTAATCATTAATCTTCCACCATAAGTAATTTAATATTTACATGATGTAATAATAAAAATAAAAATAAAATATATTTATTTATTTAATATATGTTCACATATGATTAAATAATAATTTTACCATTTTCACACATCCTTTTAAGAGACACACAGTGATTACTTAGTAAATATAGGAGTTAATTTATATATAAATTAGTGGAATGAGTTTCACAAATTTTATTACAATAATAATTAATAATTAATCTCTAAATAATATACTCATATAGTATGAAAATAATGAATGTCTATTTATTATTGATCAACATAATATGATTTTTAGTATTTAAATATTAAATATACTATATATAAATTATCAATAGTTTCAAAAGCATAAGAGTTAATAAAAATATTAAAAATAAAAAAATTCTCAAAAAAAAGTATTATGCGAACCATGATAAATTTATTTGATCCTTGATGTAATTAATAACATATCATACACCTGTACTATCAATAAAGTAATAAAATTGTTCTTTTTTACACTATTGATATTTATAATCTACATTAAAATGAAAATATATTTTGGTATGACTTAACAATGGATATTTATTTTGATAAATGTGGATATATCATTAGTTTTAATACGTTTTTGAAAATAAAAGAGATAATAAACCATTTGATATATTTGATGGCCTAAATAATTACAGTGATATAATCTTATTTAAATAATAATTGTTATATAGGGAGAAGATAAAAATTCCAAATTATTTTTTTAAAAGTTAATTGACATTAATCTTTTGAATATTCATCATAATAGTGTTTCTTTAAAGATATACTTGTAAAAAAATCATTTTTTCTCATGCCAATAATTACGAAAAATTACATGACCTTGCCTACTGGATACCCCAAAATTGTATAATGATTAAATTTATTTTTCTCTTTGAAATCCCCATCAAAATAATTAGAGGATAATTACAAATATTAACTGTTTAAGTCTTTTAAATTAGAGACATCATCTAAAAAAATTAAACATATGAAAACCCACCCCAATATTTTAAAATTATAAAATTACTATGATATTAAAATCAACTACTAGTCATCAAAATAATATCAAAAATAAATTATTAAAAAATGTTTAAAGACATGTCCTTATCATGTCATGAACTGACCCGTCTAACAATACCTTTTTTTTATTCCCAATATATGATAGGTTTATACACACTAGGGTAAATTTTAATAATAATAAATTTCCCCATAGGAAATTATATGATTTCTGGTGTGTTATATCATCAAAAATATACACCTTGATATACATATCACTTGGTTGTTAATATTGAAATTTCTCTATAAGAGGTTCACATAACCATAAAGTTATTTTCAGGCATGATTCCAAAAATAAAGATGAGACATTGTTGAAAATTATTATAAAATTATGTATTTTATTTTTAAATTTTCATTTGGTGTTAAAACATGCATAGATTTAAAGAAAATCTTCCTCATTCTGGAACAAAACCGTCAAGCCTATGTAGTGGAACTACACTTCTATCATGATATTTGCAATGATACCTTTTGTCATGACCCAAACTCAATGTGATCTAAACCTAGTCATATAAACCCATGGTTCTACAATAATACCTAGATTTTATTGCAAGGGAAATTCATTCTATTACACACCGTGATCACTTATATAACGCATGTCTATCCACACATGCCAACACATGTTAATTCTATTATTTTTCTCAACAGTCACACGAACCTTGGGAAACATCCCAAGAACTTATCCAAGTTAAAAACCCATGGAAAAGTGAAATATAAAAGAATAAATGTTACTACCCATGAAAGGAATTTCCATCTTTATTTCCATGACATTATATGATAATTAATAGATAGTTAAAAATTCTTGGCCCTGATATGTTTCAGAATGAGTGACCTCCTGATAATTTATCCAGGGTTTGTCTAACAGAGGAAAAAGAATCATGGATGAACAATTACTTGACGTATGGGTATATTAATTAGATTTACTTGTAATTTCATTGTGTAATAATATAGGGTGTTTTATGGAGTAAACCACTGGATTACCAGAGTCATGGTGTCATATGACTTGGTTCAGGGCTTGTGATGGTTAGGTTATGACATTGTAAATAACAAAAACACCATTTATGACTTTTTAAAAACCCCACAATCTGTCACATATATATATAAAAACACTTTTTATTGAAAAGATTATATATTTCCTAAACTATAACATCAATTAATCTTTACATTAATGATAATGAGTATTATAATACAGTTTTGTCGATGTACATCAATATATTTGATAAAATATACTTAGTAAAACATTCATTAAAGTCAACATAACATGCTAAATTTATGTTATTAATTCAATGAAAAAACATTTTATTAAATTAGAATAAATTTTTTTAAACATATTCAATGTTAATGAAATAAAAAAAGATCCACCATAATCATTTTGTTAGTAACAACACAAAAACTATAAAAATAATTATTTTCAATTACATTGTAACTCACTATAAAAATTTAGACCCACATTCCATCAAAAAACATTAAAATAATATTACATCTCACTAATATTTGAATATTAATCATTCAAATTACATTAATAAAAAATTTAGGGACTTACCAGTATTATTTTATTTATATAGTCACTCAATGAATTAAGTGATTAGACATATGGAATACAAATATTTTGGAAAAATGTAAAATAAATAAGATTATAATTTGGTAATAAATTAATATTATAGAATCCATATTAATTCAATTTGTAATTTTAATATATATAATAATTTCTCTCATAAATGAATTCTTAAAAAAATATCCATCATTATAAAAAATGGAATCATAAACATTTTTGACACACATAAATTGGTAGGAAGATGTCCACTTATCATCGATATAAGTAGGTAGAATATAAAATATCCTAATATACACTTAAGGATTCCAAAATTATTATCATCTTATGTTTACGAGGAGATTGGCCTATGTGTTTTCATAAATAATGGGCTCAAGATAATCTCATGTTGTCAAGTCCATATATACAATAAAACATTCCAAAAAATATAATAAAAATACATATAGGAGTATCCATGACACAAGTTGTTCATATTATATTCATGAAACAATTTTTTTGAAATATACATCAATATACATATTCCATCATCTAACAGTCCAAATCAATAATCAAATATATTAATCACCTTAAACATTCCATGAAATTTCCATCATTATTATATTTAATTATTGCATGTAATTATGTTTATAAAATCTTATTCATCAAAAATATAATCAACAATCACCCTCATTAATCAAAATTAATTTTGGTAAAATTCATTGTCAACTATATAATATGTATTCTCTATCATGAAATATTAATAGATCATGAATTATTTCCATCACAAAAATTATAGGAGTACCACATCAAGATTAAAGATGTATAGATGATAAATAATAACTATAGAGAGTATAACATATATAATACAATAATTTAAAATCCACCCAATTAACCCAACTTATTCAATCATACAAATATTTCATCCAAACCCCATTATTCTTACATAATTTTTTTCATTGATATTAAATTTTATGGAGTTTGAATGAAGTGTCCAATATAATTATACATTAGTTTTCAAATACCCTTATGAAAATCTAACTATGTGTAATTAATTTTCAAAATCCACAGGTAATCATCTCAAAACATCCTAATATGATGTATAAATAAAAGGAAGAAATTAATATTATAGGTTACCGGAAACATGGAACATAATATACCACCAAATCTCATTATGTAATCAACTGGTTATTCATTATAAATAATATAATTCTTCCAATATATCAAACATCCAATCACTGTATTATTAAAAATATTCCTCTAAATCTAATGAATTTGTATCCTCCTTAAAACTCCACCAATAATTCAATTTACTAAAACCGTTCAAAGTGTTTAGATACATAAAATTAATCTTTTAAATAATAACTGAAACTACAAAAATAAGAAGATAATTTGAATAGTGAAATAATATATTTGAAATTATCATGAAACTAATGAAGAACATTTATCTATATCAATGAATAAAATCAATTTTTATGAAAATCCCTATATATGATCACCAAAAATCATCTAGTATATCATCTACATATTATAAAAATTGGAATAATTTTTATAGTTTTTCTAGTTAGAATCAGATGATAATGAAAAATTGATTTTTTGTTCTTTAAACATGTATCCATTCAATATAAAACATACATTAATAATATATTAATCCATATATTTATAAATGAATTATTCATAATATATTATAGATAAATGGATTATAAATAAATAACAAAATATAAATAATCATAAAATTTTAGAATATACCTAAAAAATTTCATGATTTATAAAAAAAAAGCAATTTAGAAAAAACCAAAGTAATTAATTAAAAATAATAACCATAATTCAGTAATAAAATCTAAAGACAAAACTATATATGTATAAAATGGTGTTTTTAAATAATAAATAGGTTATTATTAAAATAAAATAATAAAATACATCATAATGTAGGAATATGAAATATAATTATGTATTATTTCCAATTAAATAGACATGAATTTTTTTTGACAAATTTAAATTTATACACTCATTTCCTGTAAAGTAAATAATATTTTTGTAATATTTAAAAAAGAAGAAATCATCATAATGATCAAACATTGATATTATTTATGGTATTTATAGTCAGAATTTTTTTGTTTTCTAGTATGGAATGATATAATATTCTCAATAAAAATTGTTTGAAAAGTTAAAAAAATAATTGATAAATGATAAGAATGAATAGTATATAAACTATAAATCATGTTTTATGATATATAATGAGATTTATTATTTATTTATTTAAAAATTATATTAATTAATCTATAATTTTTTATATTAATAAAAAAGAGGGGATGTGTGGAGAATTATTATAGTCTAATTATAAATCTAAAAATTACATAATTATTAGGTATCAATCTTCTGGTTTTCAAAATTCTAGCACATATTTTTTATTAAATTTATGTTAAATATTACGAAAATATAAAAAAGAAATTCATTAGTATTTCTAAATATTATTGATGATGCTGTAACATAAGGAATTGTTGTTAAATAGTTTTTTATGATGCCCTGAATTATGAAAGTTGTAACACCCCAAGCTTCCAATGTATGTTTCCCTTTGAATAATGAAATAGCTTGCATTGTACGCGACTTCAAGATTCTAACACACCGAGACCAATCAAACTAGCAATTATGAATAGTAATAACCACTTTTTGAAATTTTATAAATTTTATTTTTCAAAATGGGCTTCATTTTTGGATTTATAATATCGAAATTAACCCAGGGTGAATATTTGGTATTTTTCTGAGAACATCCAATTTTTGATGAATAGTTAAAAATACTAAATTTTAATTAAAAACAAATTATCTAGTCAAAATAATTTATAGTGATAAATTATACAAATGAGTAGTTTTAAAGTCTAATTAGATTATATATTTAATATTTATTCCAATGTTGGTCATTGGATATAATTTCAGGTTTAAACTGGACATAAAAAAGTGTAAATCTTTTGATGGTTACTATTTCATAAAAACACATTTTTTATTTTGACAATGGGAATTAATTTTAAATTAATCTCTGCCACTTATGTATTTTCAATTTAGAAAAATGGATTCCATAATTGGAATCAGGATTTACAAATTATGTAAATAGATAAATATTATTTTTAGACATTATGAATAATTACTTTGGTAAATATTATACTTACCGTGGTTAAAGGTTAAATCAGATAAATAAGGGTAATAAAATAATATTATAATAATATAAAATTTCCACAACACATGTCTTAAACATATTGGATGATGAATTTCCGACCATGGGAATCCTTGAGACGATTTTGGGACCCCATGGAGACACTTGTAAGTGAAAATGACACTTTATATTAATTAAGTTAAAATGAATACAAAAATGACATAAGCATATATCTTTTAGTAAAACAATTTTTACATAGGGTTATATATGTTATATATTGGACTATAAATATTTATTAGAAAGATAAAACAATTTACTACATAATGGTATTTTATTTTTAATTTTTATACATTGAATAATTAATTTTATTTATGACACAATAATGGTGAAGTATTTTCCTTATTAATGAAACAATCAAATAAATATAATTATAAATGTTAAAATAAATATAATTAGAACGTTTTGGTGACATCCACTAATTTTATAGGTTAATATGATATTTTAGTATTGATTAAATGAATTTAGTTCGAATTAATAAAATTTTATGACTTTAACAAAAATCAATTATTAAATAGTGTCAAAATTGACATAAAAGAGTTTTTAAAACAAATATTTTATTATTATTTGATATAATGGTCCTAAAAATCAAAGGATGGTCCAAGATACATATATAATGATATTTTTATCATTAATGAACAACATTGGGTTCTATTATAAGTTTATAATAAGTTTATTTACTATATAATATAAAAATACAAAGAGACATGGTAAATGTCAAACTAAATAACTAAGAGTTAAATCTAAATGATAAGGTTAATTTAGTGACCCAAAACTATGTAAAACCTTTTGGGCGAGTTTTTTTCAACCCATCCCCAACTTATCCTCAAAATAAATCAGTTTGGAGCCATTATAAACTGAATATAAATTTATTATAAAATAATATTTCTAGATTTTTCTAAGGTGCCCCTCACCCCTTTTATAAAAGGTCACTCCCCATTCTCTTTAATTCACACCATCAAAGCCATTTTTCTCGGCCAAAAAATGCCCAAATACTCTCTAAAATATCCTTCATTAAACCTATAGGACTTAGTTTGATCAGAAATCCACCCTAAAAAGCCATTTCGATCAAATCAAAAGGAAGAACCCGAAGAAGATGTAATGATTTCACAACCCTCTTTCAAGTTCCTCTATTCTTCCTCTTCTTCTTTCTTTGTTATTTACATTATAAAATAATAACTCCAGTATCTTATATATACTATGATGTTATTATAAATATGTTAGAACCATATTCAGTATTCTATCCATCCTTTGAATTAAATGTCACCATATGTGTGTACATACGACTTACTGTCTCCACATTGCGGTGTAATTGTTATTCAAAACCTTATTATTTGGATGGGTATGATAATGATGTGTAATTGATATAAATAATAAATATAACATGATAATTAATCTGTATATATGATATACCATCCAATTATATATTATTTTAATATCAAAATAATTATATTGTCGCTCGTGCGTACGTACAGACTACCGTATCCACGAACGCGATGAGATTCATTCCCCATCAAATCCATTCACGAAAAATTTTCATTAGATGATTAAATGTAATGCTTATAGACTTAATATAATTTTGAATATGAATAATATATTTTCTATCCATAATAAACATTACTTTCATAACAAATAATATAAAGGAAAATGAATCAGTTAACACCCGAAACGACGATAATACTAAAATATTATTAACAAAACATTATTAAAAGAGCATATATGATATCATAATTATGTATATGGTTCTTTTATAATTTAATAACAATGTTTTAACTATTATACATGAGGTTAACATACAATCAACTAAGGAAAAGTACAAGATAAGGGTATATTTTACAATCTCTTCATTATCCGAGGTTGGTTATACGTAATTATCTACTGGGAACTCTTTATCATCCACATCCGTGTTTCTTAAAAATGTCTTTCAAAACAATTTTACTATTTAATAGAAAATGGGATAATTTCATTTATACCCTTATTTTACATTAAACATTTTTGAAAGGAATCTTTTCATCTTTTTCCAAACAAGGTACTTTTTGACCTTTTCGACAAATTTAAGGTAAGAATGTTCCTTTTAACTTATATGGTGGGTGCGGCTATTTTCCACCGTAATAACATCGTCGAAGCTTACCTTAAAATATTATAAGAATATTTTTAAAATAACTGTTTCTTATAAAACTATGTGGCTTTTAAATGTTTTAAAGATTTATCTTTCTCATCCTTTTAATTAATGTCCATGTTTTCAAAATGATTTTAAGGATTTATTTATATGGACATGAATGTTTTGAAATGATAATTCTTTTAAAAAGTTTAAAAGTGATATGGGACACTTTGATTCAAAAATACCTTTGAAATGACTACCTTTATAAATTGTGAGAATTTTAAATGAAAAAGGGGTATTTATCTCAAAGCATTTTACTGATCATCTTCATCTATGTCAACATCCTTTAATGGATTTTAAACTTGTTGGAAGTTAATTTATTATGATATAAATATTCAATATTATATTGAATGAGCTATGATATGTTTGACTATGAATGTGATATTTTTATACCGTTCATGGTTTATGGTTAATGTATTGATATTTTGTATGATAGTTTTAATATGAATGTTTATGTTATGTTTTACCATTTTTAATATGAGGAATGAAGTGGACATAGTAAGTGGCGGGTGGATCCTGCTATAGCTGCTCGATGCATTGGTAAGTGTCATGAGACAAAGTAGTGTCTTGGAACAAGGCCTTGAAAAAAAATTTATTTGTAGTATTCGCATGAGGCCTTGACTAAGTGGTAATGATGTCTGGTGTTAGTCATTCCCTCTTTATGAAATTAATTTTTTACATGTGATTATTCGACTAGAAGAATATAAATGTGCATGTTTATATGGTAATGTTTGATTTATTTTTACCATATTATGTTCAAGTTTATGTTTAAAAGGTGGTTGTTTTTATTACACATATTTCCTTAAAAGTTTATAGCTTTCTCTAATTTATTTACCCTTACTGAGCATCTGAGCTCACCCCTTTCTTATGTTTATTTTCCCAGGATTTCCTAGAAGTGTATTGTGATTGATATGCAGGGTTAAGATAAATCGAATAATGGAGATATCAAAGAACCATCTATGTTTTATTTAATGTTTGAAATTGTAATGTGAAGTTCATTTATGTAATATATTCTCCAAAATTACTAACCTGATCGGTCCTTCGAGACCTGATTCCACGTAATCATGCTAATGTATTAAAATAATGCACCGACTCTGGGTAACTAGGGTCGAGGAGTTATAGTTGGTATCAGAGGAAGTTTAACAAATTGTGGAAACTAGATTTAGATAAACTCTGATTAGAGCACATTACCCTAAGATAGACTTTGAGAATTAGTATAGAAGTACTTTCTAAAATTATGGTAATGGGGAGTTTTGTGAGTTCTCCAAGAAATACATCCCTATCTGGATACGAGCAGGTAGAGGTGGCTCTAGCACAGATGTACCTAGGGGTAAAACCCAAATACACCGTTTTGAGCTAGACTCGAACGAGAATTGGTGCACGAAAATGGGCCTTGCAGCACTCTTGGTTATGACATTCCCGGGGGATATGATTTGGATAATTCTCATTTTATTTACAAACCATTATAAAGGGTTTATGAGTATATAAATCCTCAAAAAAAATATTTTTATGATTATGGATTATATCCATAAACTATTCAATTTACGTTAGGTATTTTTCATGTTTGGAATTATGAATTACGATTCATAAACTGACCTAGTGTATGCCATTGTTTATAAATGGAGCCCAGTAGAAGGAATGAGAACTCTAGCAATACGCATGATCCAAAGAGAAAGAAGGATCATTTATTTCATGGTATTAAACCAACATGTAGAAAGGAAATAGTCTCCCATGTACTCTAAACATATGAATAATTAGTATCATGTGTTAATAAGAAAAGTAAAGAATTCTCTGAGTCCTATGGATTTGTGGGGAAGCAAGAGAAGAAAAGGATGGTAAAGAGAAAGTTGGATGAAGTGATGAAGTGAAAAAAAGATTTTCCCATATGTCATAACTATGGAATGAATCACCTTGGTAAATTTATGAAGGGAATGGGAGTTTTTTATAAGTATGGAGAAAAATGACACCAAGTTCATGTCTTCATGGGTAAGAAAAAGCTTTTAAATGTACAATGATTCCTCTGCAAAGAGTTGGGACACTATGCGAACCAATGTCTAAACCATCCGAGTATGCCCCAAATGATGCTATTGGATAATAATCATGTTATGATACTACCATAGATGAAGATGAATGACTAGTGTTCTTATGTTTTTACTAAAGAATTATGTAATTTTAGTGTTTTGTCGATGATATACCAGTTATATGAATTTTGGAAATAAATAAGGATTGTACTGTAGTACTATTTCATTGAGGATTTGAGATTTTATGGTACTAAGAATAGTGACTCAACAGCAAGTTAATTTTTTTTGAGAATGCATGGTTGGAGGAAAGATGAACCTTAATATGGTGTTGATACTGAGGATGTAATTCTGGAATAAGAGATTGTTGATTTTGATAAATTATATTGAATTTTCTTGACTACCTTAGAACTGATTAATGATTTTTATATTCCATCATTATTTGAGTTTACAACATTTCTGGATAGAATGAGTATATCCAGTATTTTATAAGGAATAAGAGAGCATGAATATAATCAATAAGGTTTTATGGTAATTCATGGTGTATACATATTTTAAATGAATAAATGTTAAAGGTATTCACATGTTATTACGTGGCAAAATGGATCTATATTATGTTTACCTTCCATATAAATTTTAGACTGAGAGTTTGGACAAAAGTATTTGGGATAAGTCTAAAGGTTGGAATCAATTAAGTTTAACATTGGATACTATTGTTAATGTTAAATCATTTCTTGATATTATTTTTGGATTATCATAAAAAGGACATCCCAGAGGTCGGGTGACAACCCATCTCGTCTGGCAAGGCTGCAAAACTTGAACCCGCAACCGAATGGTGACAAGGGTGAATCGCCTACCACTGGCCTATGTGATGTCCTAGTTTGTAAAATGTAATTTTTTAATTATTTGATAGATTAATTATAAATTATTTTTTTTAATCCTACATGGTTAGGATAAATAGAATATTTTTGAGTTCTATTACCTTTTGGAGTGAAAGATGAGTTTGTGGTAAAATTTAGTAAAGAATGAACGTCTACATGAAAAGTAAGTATATTTCCTTACATTCATAGTAAATATCATAAATAAATTCCTCAACTTTATGAACAGTAACTCAAAACAAATTTGTTTTCGGTTAAGTTTTCCTACTATGGAATCAAAGATCGTTTAACTAATCACAAGATTATGAATTTCTTGTAGTTAAATGTCTCATAATACTGTTTTCTACAACTCTCCATTAGACCTTGATGGTTTTTTTTCTCCTCCATATACATGTTTTCATAGAATCCTAGAATGGGTTATCTTGGGTTACATTTTACTTCCCTTTTTTTCTTTTAATGTTCTATTTCTGTTTACCCTATTTCTGATATGGGTTTTCCACAATTTTATTTTCTATTTTCAACCTTTTATTTACTAGGAACAATTTGAAATTGTGAGGATGAAATTATTTGAATGAGGGGAGAATGTAACACCCCATGATTCCACGAAATGTTTACCTTTGAATAATGCAATAGCTTGCATTGTACGTGACTTCGAGATTCTAACACACCACGACCAATCAAATAAGCCATTATGAATAGTAATACCCAATTTTTGAAATTTTATAAATTTTATTTTTCAAAATGGACTTTATATTTCGATTAGGAATATCGAATTTAGCCTAGGGTGAATTTTTGGTATTTTTCTAAGAACATCCAATTTTTGATGAATAGTTAAAAATACTAAATTTTAAATAAAAACAACTTTTCTAATAAAAATAATTTATAATGATAAATTGTAATAATTAGTTGTTTTAAATTATAATTAGATTAAATTTTTACCCTTTAATGAAATGTTGGTCATTTGATTTAATTTCACATTTAAACTGGACATAAACAAGTGTCAATTTTTTGATAGTTATTATTTCATAAAAACACGCTTTTTTGTTTTGACAGCGGGAATTAATTTTAAATTAATTTCTACCACTTATGTGTTTTGAATTTAGAAAAATGGATTCCATATTTGGAATCAGTATTTCCAAATTATGTAAATAGGTAACTTTTATTTTTAGACATTATGAATAATTATTTCGGTAAATATTTTACTTACCGTGTTTAAAGGGTAAATCAGATAAATAAGAGTTATAAAATAATATTATAATAATATAAAATTACCAAAAAACGTCTCATAACCATATTTTCTGATGCATTTACGACCATGTTCATACTTGGGTTGATTTGGGGACCCCATGGAGCCACATTTAAGGGAAAATTACACTTTATATTAATTAAGTTAAAATGAATACAAAAATGAAATATGCATATATCTTTTAGTAAAAATTTTTTTACATAGGGATATATATGTTATATATTAGACTATAAATATTAATTAAAAAGAAAAATACACTTCCTACATAATGGTATTTTATTTATAATTTTTATACGTTGAATAATTAAATTTATTTACAACACCATAATGATGCAGTATTTTTCTTATTAATGAAAGAATCAAATAAATGGTATTATAAATGATAAAATAAATATACTTTGAATGTTTTGATGCCATAAAATAATTTTATAGGTTAATATGATATGTTAGGATTGATTAAATGAATTTATTTAGAATGAATAAAGTATTTAAGACTTTAAAAAAATCAATTATTAAATAGTGTCAAAATTGACATAAAAGAGTTTTTAAAACAAATATTATATTATTAATTGATATAGTGGTAATAAAAATATACGTTTCAGCCCAGAGACTTATATAATGATAGTTTTATCATTAAATAACCATTTGGGGTTCTCTTGGATGTTTATTGTATGTTTATTAACTATATAATATAAAAATACAAAGAGACATGGTAAATGTCAAACAAATTAACTAAGAGTTAAATCTAAATGATAAGGTTAATATAGTGACCCAAACCTATATAAAACCTATTGGTTGAGTTTTATTCGACCCATAACCACCTTATCCTAGAAATAAATCAGTTTGGATTGATTATAAACCGAATATAAATTTACTATAAAATAATATTTCTAGATTTTCCTAAGGTGCCATCACCCCTCTTATAAAAGGGAACTCCCCCTTCTATTTAATTCACACCTTCAAAGCCATTTGTATAGGCCAAAAACTACCCAAATAATCTCTTAAATATACTATATTCCTCATAGAGGCCTTATTTTGATCATAAATCGAACCTAAAAAGCCATTTTGATCAAATCCAAAGGAAGAATTCGAAGAAGAGGTAACGATTTCCCCACCCTTTTTCAAGTTCCTTTCTTCTTCCACTTATTATTTCTTTTTTATTTCCATTATAAAATAATAACACTAGTATCTTATATATACTACGATGTTATTATATATATGGTACAACAATAGTCAGTATTCTATCCATCCTTTGAATGACATGTCACCATACGTGCGTACGTACAGCTTATCGTCTCAACGTCATGGTGTAATTGTTATTCAAAACCTTATTATTTGGATGGGTATTGTAAATATGTGTAATTGATATAAATAAAAAATATAACATTATAATAATTCTGTATATATGATATAAAATCCCGTTATATATTATTTTAATATCAAAATAATGATATTATTGCTCGTGCGTATGTATGAACTACCGTCTCCATGAACGCGATGGGATTCTTCCCCCATCAAATCCATTGACGAATAATTTTAATTATATGATTAAAAGTAATGTTTGTAGACTTAATATCATTCTAAATATGAATAAGATATATTCTATCCATCAGAAACATTACTTATATAACAAAGAATATAAAGGAAAACGAATTAGTTAACACCCGGAACGACGATAATACTAAAATATTAATAACAAAGCATTATTCGAAGATCATATATGATTTCAAAATTATGTATATGGTTCTTGTATAATTTATTAACAATGTTTTAACTATTATAGATGAGGTTAATATACCATCAACTAAGGAAAAGTAAATGGTAAGGGTTTATTTCACAATGTCTTCATTATCCGAGGTTGTTTATACGTAATTATCTACTAGGACCTCTTTATCATCAAAATCCATGTTTCCTAAAAATGTCTTTAAAAACATTTTTAATATTTAATAGACAGTGGTTTAATGTCATTTATACCCTTATTTTACTTTATACATTTTTGAAAGGAATCTTTCCATCGTTTTCCAAACAAGGTACTTTTTGACCTTTTTGAAAAATTTAAGGTAAGAATGTTCTTTTTAATTTATATGGAAGGTGCGGCTATTTTACACGTTTATGACATAGTCAAAGCTTAGCTTACAATATTATAAGAATTTTTCCAAAATAAATGTTTTCTTCTAAAATTAAGTGACTTTTAAATTTTTTAAATATTTATCTTTCTAAACTTTTTTAATTAATGTCCATGTTTTCAAAATGATTTTAAGGAATTATTTATATAGACATGAATGTTTTTAAATGATAATTATTTTAAAATGTTTCCAAGTGGTATGAGAAACTTTTATGCAAAAATCCCTTTAAAATGAATACATTTATAAATTGTTAGAATTTTAAATGTAAAAGGGGTATTTATCTCAAAGCATTTTACATATCATTTTCATCTATGTCAACATCCTTAAATGGATTTTAAAATTGTTTGAAGTTGATTTTTTATGATATAAATCGTCAATATTATATTGAATGAGATATGATATGTTTGACCATGAATGTGCTATTTTTTATTCCATTCATGGTTTATAGTTAATGTATTGGAATTTCATATGCTAGTTTTAATACGAATGTTTCTGTTATGTTTCAACATTTTCATATAAAGAATGCAGTGGACATAGTAAGTGGCAGGTGGAGTCTGTTATAGCTCCTCGATGCATTAGTAGGTCTCATGAGACAAACTACTGTCTTGGCACAAGGTCTTGAATGAAATTTTATTTTTAGTCTTGGTACGAGGCCTTGACTATGTGGTAATGATGTTTTGTATTAGGCATTCCCTCATTATGAAATTAGTTATTACATGTGATTATTCGACTAGTAGAATATCCATGTGCATGTTTATAAGGTAATGTTTGATTTATTTTTACCATATTATGTTCATGTTTATGTTTAACAAGATGTTGTTTTTATTACACATCTTTCCTTAAAAGTTTATAGATTCCGCTAATTTATTTACCCATACTGAGCATCTGAGCTCACCCCTTTCTTATGTTTTATTTTCCCAGGATTTCCAAGAAGTGTATTGTGATTGATATACAGGGTTAAGATAAATGGAATAATAGAGATATCAAATAACCATCTATGTTGTATTTTATGTTTAAAATTGTAATGAGAAGTTCATGTATGTAATATATTTTTCAAGACTACTAAACTGATCGGTCCTTCAGGACTTGATTCCTTGTAATCAAGCCAATGTATTAAAATAATGCACCGACTCTCGGTAACTGGGTCAGGGCATTACAAAAATGATAGAATTTAGATATGATGTTTCATGTAGAATAGGGATTGTAGTTTCTTATTATAATGGATTTCAAGAACTTTGGTATAGGGATCACTTTTTTAGTTTCACATACCAGATTTTGGATATAGAATCTCTTACTATTTTTACTACTAATTAAATATCTTCATTGTAGTTTCCACATCACTCAATATATAACAACACAACATAATTTATTGGATAATAGTGATGCAGTTCATGCTTATCAGAGTGTAAATATATAAATATTCAATGTAGATATTTTTTTATCGTAGAAAGTATTCATTGATATACTTCATTCTAGTATAGAAAACCAAATTATTTTTGGACTTCATTTGGAAATGATTTTATTTGAAACCATTCTTGTAGATATTTTTTTTCCATTTCTGAGGCCTATGGATTTGTAATCCAAATATATTATACTTTTTTGTCTATTTTTAGTAATATGTTATTGTGATAATGAAATTTTTATTCCATATCAATGTTTCACATTGTCCGGTACTCTGTTTATTTAATTTTATATTTCAATATATTAGTAAAAAACATTCCTGCTCTAATGAAAACATAATAACTAAAAATTGTGTAAAAATATTTAAAAATACATATATTAAATGTCCTGTAAAGATTAAATTATTTAATGGAAGAAATAATGTTATCGTCACATCATTACTAATAATATACATGAACCTATGAAATAAATACTTGTAACTCTAAAATAAGGTTTCTAATGTTATTCATTTCAATAATTAAAAAAATCATATAAATAAAAATATGGTTTTTAATTATTAATAATAGTGTTAGAAAATTCGAATAAAATACAATTTCAAAAATTAAATTGGATTATATAAAAAATTCCTCTTAAAAAGTTCATTATAAAATGACTAATTGTTTTCTTTCTCAAAATTGATCTTGATACACATAGTAGTCTTGGGATGTTAATTAATGTTCAAAAAATTTATTGATTTCAAGATTTGTATATTTTTATAGGATTAAATTATTTCATTTTAACTTGCTAAAAAATAAAAAAATGATCTAGAAATATTAAAAATTTAAATATATGAATTTAATGGTTAATGAATTCCCCTTACAAAAATGTATCCACTTATGGAAAGATTAATCAATAAAAAATTTGAATATACTTAATTATAGATATTGAATAATTAAAAAAATATGAATATATTTTACACCACAAAATGATTAAAATATTTTAAGAAATATATTTTATAAAATCACAGAAAAAATAAAACCAACATTCTCTAACAAATTTTGCATTATATATTCTAAAAATTAGATAGATTAATGTAAAAATAATAAAAAAAACCTTTATGAAAACTTTCTCAATGATTTTTTTCCATTTAACATAATCATATAATGGATTTTTTTATTCTCGTATAAAAAAAAATCCAATGAAAATGAACAACATTGAACATTACTCAAGAAAGAAAATTAAAATAAACATATAACTTTACCTAAAATATCATCACTAAAAAACTAAAATGGAATAATCTATTATCAGGTGCTACTGTTAAAAAACATAGGAATCATAAAACACTCTATCATTTGGCTTCTTGGAATTTGTGAATGGATCTAATTTCATTAATATCTATTGGTAAAAACAAAGATAAATCTAGTAATATATTATGTATATCTGTTAATCATGGGATAGAAAAAATCTAATATACATCCATTCCACCACTATAATATCAAAAATTAGATACAAATTTCATATTTTATTTTTAATCTATAAATTGACAACCAAAAAATGTATATACATTTAAATAAAAATAGAATTCTAATGTAATAGATAAAAAATAACACTTTGACTATAAAATTTCTACCGCATAATAGATTCTAAAAATAATTAAAAAATTCAAATATCTTTATAAAAAAATTAAATTCATTTTAAACCAAAAAAACTCAATTAAAAGATTAAATACATAATCAAATAGAGAAATTTGAGAAATTAACTAACCCTAAAATATAATCACACACATATGATGAATAAAAAGTAATGATCATAATTTAACATGAAACAAATAAAATTACTTCGACAAAAGTAAAATAAGAGATAAAATTATAGGGTTCATTAACCACATCGAAAAATTAACCTAGGAAAAAACCTCAAAAAATGGGGAATTGAAGGTATAATTCAAATATTTCAATTAGAAAAAAATTGAGATGAGACACTAAAATATACTATTACTAGATGTTTAATATAATGGAAATTACATATATGTCAATATATGAATAAAAAATAGGCTTTAGTCAGAATAATATAGTTTAGTTTGTTTTCCATTTATTTATGATTTATTATATCAACTAACTGTTTCAATAATCTACCTAGTTCAAAACCCCTCTAATAAATATAATAAACCAATTAAAAACAACAACACGCTCCAAAATTCACCAAAATAAAATAAAAAGAATTTATAAATTAACTAAAAAAATTGGGAATGTTTGTTACATAACATAATATCATTATATAAAACCTCTATAATTAAGAAATTTTTTATAATTGGTTTATAGGTCAACTCATTTTGGTTAAATAATTTTCAAACACATATGAACTATATAACAAGTTGAAAAAAAATTCATCTATATAAATGGATGAAAATAAAATATATATTATTATCCAGTAATCAAACATATTTAAACTATCAATATTTTATTAAAAAATATAAATATCTGAAGAAAAATATAAATAAATAATTTATGTTCAGTTGTTATAAAAATATTCATTTAATAGTGTATTATTCCTTATAAATACTCAAAAGGTAATAAAATTCATTTCAAAAAATCATAGGTAATTTCCATGTGCATCGTTACATTCTACTAGATTTCTCCTACAAGGTTTTGGAAAACATTTTTCCTGAAAAACTAACATGACCATTTCATAATTATTCATGAAATAAATTTAAAAATTATCCATTATACTATATTTATATGAATTTTTTTTCTACAACTCATTTAGGTTCATGGATTGAAATGAGAGTGTTTTCGGTATCTTAGCTCTATAACGTAAAGTATTAACGAGTGGAATTAATGGTTTAAATATAAAAAAAATCATTCCATAAACATATTAGACTATTTAAAAACATCATCTATTATAAAAAATGAGTATACTTTTGAAAATAATCATTTTTTCATGGTCCATCTGTAGTCAATCTTAGATATAACATGAGTAGTCTTTCTCGAACCAAAGATAAAATTCCAAATAACAAAGGGTTATAAAATATTTTTTGGGATTCAAACCATTATAGATAGGTAAGAATTAAAATTTGTAAATGATAAAATATAATAATAAAAACTCTTAAATGATTTACATGATCTCCCCATATATCAAGACAACATAAATATAAAATAATATTGTTGATATTAATATTATACAAAATAAGACATGATGACATAAACATAACACCAATAACCATAAGTATATGGCACAGCCATAATTATTACATAATTTTGATGTATGTAATCAAATAACATTGAGGACCTTTATATGTTTATAGTTTTAGATAATTAGGGTATGACTTTTACATTAAATCTCAAATATTACAAAGTAGACATTTTTAGTTACTGTCAATATTTTCAAAAAATGAACCTATTTAAAATAGAAATGTATTTATTTTTTCAAACAAAAATCATCATAAAAATCATATTTACTTATTAAATTAATTTACCTATCCTTATACCCTATGAAAAACATTTCATGAAATATGGATTAGCACAAAAACCTCAGAAAGGGAATATAAAATAAAGAATGAAAGCATAATTCCATGAATAATTTTAAAACCAAGAAATCATACTTTTCTCCCATAAAGCATAATCTCTTAAGTATACCACAAGAAATATTAAGATACCTAAAAAACACATATTAATTATAAATCATAAAATTATATTTTGGCATCCATATCATACTAACATTGTTTCTTTCATAGCTACATAGTGGATAACCATCATGGCTACATTTAAAATACCCATCACAGTATATTCTGTAAATTATCTTAGGAGAAACATTATTGTTTGAATCTATCTCATTACCCAATTAACTGGAGTGGTATCATAAGCTCACATGTCATTATTTTTTCATGGAACCACCCATATACATAAATAATTCCCGAGAACCATTTCATAATCATAACACATAAAAAAATAATAAATGAAAAAAATAGTTCTACATTGCAATCATGAGGTATAATTTCAAGATATTCAAATCAACAGTACCATTTCAAAACCATTTTCTATATAAATTAGAAGAAAATGGAATATAGTATTTATTTTTCTTTTAAATACATTACTACTTATAGAGGAATTCAAAATATCAAATAATGACAAAGGAGGCATAAATCTCGTTGTCACCACATATGTTAAAAACAGAAATTCCTTTTTTCATCTAGTATAATGATTCATAGTTAATGATTTCTTTTGAATTTTTTTTTTAAATTAAAATTATAATGGGTTTATTATACACTGTATGAAATAAGGTGTTCTATAATATCAAAATATGCCTTAATGAATGGAAATTAAGAAGAAGTCCATTACCTTGAGTCCGACTCGACATGTACAATCATTATATTCCAATGTAATAAACATTGGCTAATTTTAACTTTATTGATAACATTTTAATGATTATTATTCCTTTTATATCACTTATTTCCATGTTTAAAAAATTACATTATTTTTTAAGTTCATATTGTATGTTATGATGATATTCAGTACTTGAGTTGAAAATGAACTTCTTATGACATAAATTTTCCATAGTTCATAAGTCCATAATATCCTGAATAATATTCATGAAATTATAGTAACTTTTATACATAAATTTTACTTTTAAATAAAACCATTTAATTATGTTATGAAAAATAAAAAATATTATATTCATGGAGATGGTAGGTCATACGTACGCATTAGTATCCTTTTAATTATTAATTTATTATTATGTAAATAATGTAATTATTATATTATCTTTCCAGAATGATAATATTATTATTAATATCATAATAATCATTTAACTAAACATGTATATATCATTAATGGGTTGTGGTAAAAAACGATTCACATCTCTTCGTGGAGGTGATAGTTCAAACGTACCCATTAATGATGTTCTCATATACATGTTCATGGTAAGTGTAATCAAAATAGAAATCATTACCAATGAAAAAATTTTCATTAATAGAATAAAAAAAATTATTGCATTATTTTAAATAGTATTGATAAATGGTAATGAAAAATGAAGTTTGTCACTTCACAAGGCGATATTCCCCGATACACATGAATGAAATATTCATTTCAAATTTGATAAAATTGGAGATGGGTTTAGGTGATAATATTAATATAATCACATCTCATTATATTGATGATATTGTATTTATTAGTTCATAATGGATGAAGAATATTTAACGCTAGTGGAAGAAGAAATAAAATATAAATAGTTATAAAACTATACCTCTTCTACGGTTGATAACCATTAAAGAACACATTTACACCTATAAGAGGGGTGTTATGCCTAAAATAAGGCCTCAAGAATGTTGGTAGGGATTTTATTAAGAGTTTTGATCAGATCATGTCCGAAAAAAATGGTTTGGATCTATGACTATTAGAGAATAATGGGTACCTTTTTACAAGATAGGGGAGAGGCACACAAGGAAACTATGAAAATATAAAAATTATATAAATTAACTTTTTAATCCAAATGACTCCAACATGAGATATGTTTAATATAATTTGATTGAAGTTCTAAATCCTCTCATCCAATAATTTTTAGACATTTATTTATTTTATTGTGAAAGTTATCTTTTTGGTGTACCCTTAATTAATCTCTTTTAATTTTAATTTTTGTAATTACATTTTAAATATTAAGAGGCTATAAATTTTACTTATAAGGGGTCAATTTCCCATAATTGTTCACTTAATGAAAATTTAGACCTTATCATTTCAAATTTTTAATTTTATAATATTTTTAGTATTTTTTAAATAATTTATTATTATTTTTATTAAAAATCAATTGTGTAAATTTTTACACTATTAATTTAATTGAATTTACATAAAATCTAAATAAAAAGAGATAACATCTAAAACAAAATTCAAAAGACTTATAAAAATTAATAGTAACCTATAAAATTTGTGGATTACATAAAATATGCCGAATAATATTTATTTAGTTATATATATATATATAATCACTTATTTGATTCTTTCATTTAAAAGAAATCATTATATCATCATTGTGTCATAATTAAGTTTTATTATTTACTTTATAAAAATTATAAATATAATACAATGATTTAGGTGATATTTTTATATTTTTAGTGAATATTTATAGTATAAAATGTCACCTATATAACCCCATATTAAAAATATTTTTTTTAATAAGAGACATGTTTATAATATTTTTCCCTTTACATTAAATTTAATGTTATAAATGTCTTAATCACATCCAAGTGGCTTCCAAATGTTAAAGGGTCTTCCCATGTATTTTCCTGGTCTTCCATAACTCATTAAATAATGTTATGATAATTGTTATTGTAGTTTTTTATTATAACAATATTATTTTAACCCTTATTTACACGATTTACGCATTACTCATGCTAAATAAAATAATAAAGTAACTATTCAACAAATATTATTTTCCTCCCATTAGATCACATTTTTTATACTAAATATAACCATGAATTTTAATTTTTTAAAATTAAAATTAAAAAAATGACGTAAATTAATATAATATTAATAACGTTGACGGATTTAGTGAACTAGTTTTTAAAAAGTAAAAACGATCAAATGATTGATATGTGTTTATAAGGAAATTAATTGTATAGTTACTTATGAGGACCAACATTAGATTAAATGATAAAAACATAATCCAATTACACTTTAAAACTTATTTAATGTACAATCTAACAATATAAATAAATAAAGGGGAAAAGAAATTTTGAATTAAAAACCAATGTTTTCACTATTCAATAAAAAAGGAGTTTTATCAGAAAAATACCAAAATTCAACCAATTTTTTTTTATTTATTGCTTCTAAATAAGAAAATTATTTTTTCAAATAGAACCTATACAAGTGAAAAAACATAATTAAGAATGGGTTCTCCATTAAAATGCCGTAACACTGCATTTTTCGAAAACAACATTGTTTATCTATAAAATTATATTTATTCTTATATAAAATCTAGAAAACACAGAAGATTTAATTAATATAATCCAACAAGTGTGATTTTATTATATTATAAAGGTAATTTTTTTCACTTAAATAGTTCTTCCTAAAAACACTCCCATTCTATAACATTGGTTTTATATTTTCATTTTTAATTAATTTTCTATCCATTGAATCATTATACAAATATGTGTAAACCCTATTTTAATAATTTTGTTAATATCATTAATTCCCTTAATTAAAATAGATATGTGATAACTATAACTTAAAAGAATAATATTAATAATATATAATTTTGTGGTATAACTCGGTCATTTGTGAAACGTAATGTTTCGAAGAAACCCATTATAGTGTGTTTGGTATGCTATTAGACATAACATCCCTTTTAAAATAAAATTATTATCTAATTCATAAATATTAATAAATATGAAAACATATTATTCTATAATTACCTAGAATGTTATAATAAGTGCCCCAAATAAGAATTACTATGAATTTTTTATTAAAATAACAAATAATTGATATAAATAAAAAAAACTAAATGTAAAGAGAATTAGGTTGGGGTATTATGACACCTTAGATAACACATATATAAATAACTAAAAATGAACCACGAATCATCCTTCAATATTAGTCATATGAAGAACACTCAGTTTCCCCCTTTATGGAATTTAAACATGAATCTCTAAATGAAATGATAATAAAAGTAGTTTCTTGAAGTGATAGTGTAATGTGTATTGGGTGAGAAATAATTCCAAATAGGTATTATTTATATTTACCAATCATCACCATTAAAGATGAAACCAATTACTAATTTAATGTTACAAAACTATGAATGTAATATTTTAATTTTTAATAACATATAATCAAGAGTATATTAAATGAAATGATTATAAAAAAGATACATATGATTGAATTTTTATTATAAAACATATATAATAAATTTTTTAATAAAAAACCCATTTAACATTGTGAAATTTTTGTAATCTATACATTGTAGACTCCTATATAAGATAAATAAAATACATTAATTATTAAATCATTGAAACCTAATGATAAAACACATTGGTGATGTATTATTGTCTTTGGGAAGAAAACATTAATTACATACATATATTATACAAGGAAGGAAATAATTAATTCTTAGACAAAAATTTATATTTTTAATTCATTTATTTTTTGTCAAGGAATGGAAGTATCCACATATGATCTTTTAAAATTAAAAATAACATGAAAATGTAATAGTATAATTAAGTTATAATTATAATAACCCCACATATTAAAAAGATCCATAGTGATAACTTAATATTTTTACACAAGTTTATATAATTTATTTGTTTGTAACTATTATCAAATCATCATGGTAACACCTTATATCCCTAGATATAATTTTGGATAACTAAATAAAAACATTTATGATGATCATCTTACCAAAACACTTGCTATTATCATATTTTAACTAACTGAGAAGTATAATCCAGTAAGGTGATAATATAATTACCTATAAATTTAACATCCCAAGAGTAAGAGTATAATTGCAAGGATTGAATTTTATTACATTCCCATGATCTCTTAGGTTTAGAGTTTTACATAATTTGTGAAATAAATAACAAATAATACCGTTAAAAAAAAGTTTAAGTATCCACTAAATATATTTTTTCCCAAAAAAATTGTAGTATTAAATTTAATGTATTATTTTATTCCAAAAACATTAATTTATATTTATATGAGTCCCTAGAGAGGAAATATAGAACTTGATATATTTAAAATTCATTCTTAGTTACTTGAAAAACGTAAAAATATTTGATATTAAAGAAAATTTTATTTAGGGGATACAATATTAAATGAATATACTAGTGCAATTTAAAATCTATAAAATCTATAAATATTGTTTCCCTTTTTTATAAGAATGTATAAGATAGAATAATCATTTTTCTATTCAGTAATAATATTTATTTCTGAAAACATTTTATAAATAATTTATTAATAATTTTTGATGAACAAAATAATTATGAATTCCTAAAAAAATAGAACCACTCAGAAACATAGTCTTAAAAAACTTACCTTTCTGCCATAAAAAGAAAAACAAACCTTCCAAAAAAATAATATTTGTTCTTTACTTTTGAAATAATATTATTTACTTAAAATAGTTTTGAAATAATAGATAGTTAATTTAGTTTACATTGGAGAAAAACATTGTATTACCCTTTTAAGAACCATCACATGAACCCTTCAAAATGGAATAACATTATAATTTAATTAAAACATAATTATATAGGGAATAAAATAATTACCAAATTCATTGGTGGTCTATATTGGACCTAGAAGTTATCAATATAAATGTAAAAGGACCCTAAAATACATAAAACAATTATAATCTTACATTTCAATCATATAACCTCATAACATATTATGTTTAAAACTTATATTAGATAAATTTCAGTATTTACATAAAAATACAGATGAAATAATTTTTTTTGAAAAGTATTAAAACAAATTTCACATATAATGATAAATAATGTATCGATTGATAAAACAAGAGAACTTATTTGGGTTTATTCATAATTAATAACTACCCTGAAAGAGGTGAATTCTGTTAATGTTCTATAGGTTAAAAAATTAATTTTGCATTATTTCAAAAATAACATAAATAGGATACATTAAAGAGATACATATTTAAGCATATATATCTAATTGAAAATATATATATAATGGAAATAAAACATCAATAGTTTCATAATAATATTATAAAAAAATCTAAAATAACCCATATGGAGGGAAATTATCATAATGAAAAAATTAAACCATTCTAAATACAGTTTTAATCAAAATCATTATATCAATTATGACACGCCATATAAGTTCATTATATAAATTATGATAAACATATGTTAATTATTTAATTTCTATAGAATGTTTTATTCCATTATCATTATCCCCTTGTTCTATCTTTTACTAAGTATTATATTATTACAAAATTGATTAATTTCCCAATAGATGTTTTGTGAACGTTTAGTTCATAATCTGAAAAAGCATTTTTATGATAGAAATTTTCATAGGGTAAATTTTTATCCATATCCAAAATATTAATCATTATATAATTATTATTAAGATATATAATATAAATACGTATAACCATCCACTGTAGGAGGAAAAGACAAAATAATTTCATCACTTTGTAAAGGTTGTCGTATACATGTACGTATAAAGCATGAAATGATTATCAAATAGATGGAAGTGTAAGAATGTAAGTAATATATTTTCACTGCATAAAAAATTTGTTTTATTATTATTTTATAAAATTATTATTTCTATCATAGTTTCCATCCTTTTGATGAATCCATGGAAGATAAAAAAAAATTACTTCATGGAGGTGGTAGTCCACACATACCCAAAAGCCATGTTTTCATTTACCATAGGATGGATAAAAATGATGAAAAGTGTAAGAACCCATCCATAAAAATTGCGTAATAATGAATTATGTTAATAATTCACAATGGGGATATTTTAAGGTTTAGAGCTTTAGATAAGTAGGTCATAATGTATACATAGCAACTTGAATATTACATATATACACTTCTACTCATTATCCATTTTTTCATAAAATTAAAACTTCTAATAAAAATAAACATTGATTGTTCCATATTTTAGATAGAATGACATTTCCTTGATCCCATACTTGACCCTATTCATGTTTATGTACATTTGAAAACGTTTCAAATAGTTGGTATGAGCATAAATATATCAGCAAGGGATATAAAATAAGGAATGAAAACATTAGTCCATGAATACATAAAAATAAAATAAATCATACTTTTAAATATTAAACATAATATATTTAATATAACTCATGAAATAATAAGATTTTTTAATAACAAAATGAAATCATAAATCATTAAAGTAACTTCTGGCATCTATAATACTTACATTGTAGCCTTCACAGCTACATGGGTAGTTAAATTTGGAATACCAATCACATTATATTCCCTAAATCTTTTAGGGGAAACATTATATTTAACTCCATAAAATTACCCAATTCATTGGAGAGATATATCAGGATTACATGCCCTAGGTTTATCACTTATTACCTTGCTATATCAATTAATATTTATTTGAGTACATATCATATATTTTGTCTATGATTGGAACTTGAGTAAAAAATGAACTTGTTATAATTATAAATTGTCCATGTGGTCAAAATTACATTATCTAAAAAATATATTAATGATTTAGATATCATATATATCATATATATCCATTATATATGTATTTAGAATATTCAATATCATTTGGTTATATGAAAATGAAATGCACCATTTATGGAGATGGTAAGTGGTGTGTACGCATGAACGCTACTTTCATATATTTTTTTTCTTTTTTTGAGGAATGAAAAACAAATTATAAATTGGTATATTATAAATAATGTATAATATATATTTTATATATGTTACATATTTTCATTAATTCCATCCTTTATACGTTCCATGTATGGCATGAATGAGTCATATCACTTTGAGGGGGCGGTAGTCTGCACTTTCTCAAATAAAATTATTGTATATATACAACATTAAAATCATAAAGGTATGATATAAATGAGAATGAAAGAAGAATAGATATAAAATAAATATCATATATATCATACATAATTACATTTCAATCATAATTGCAACCATGATAGGTGGTAGGAGAAGATTGACCAATCATCATATCGTGAGGCAGTAGTTCACTGTCCAAAGAAACATTATGTTCTGTACCCATTAAATGGATATGTGTGTAGGTGTTGTTTGAATAATTATAATAACAAAAACCTATTATATTTAGTATATCAGTGTTTTTATGTAAACAATGAATAAGAAAATCATAGGGAGTTGAGATGAAAAATAAATGAAAATAACTTGAGAGAAGTCATTATCTTTAAATCGGGTAACTACCTTTGGATTGAACCAAAAGGCTTCCTCAAATTTCCATTTTTACTAGGGAAAGACCTCTAGGAGTAATAGAGGGATGTTAGGAGATTATTGGAGTAGATTTTAGATGATACAAAAGTCTTGAGATGTCTGATTAATGGGTTAGAGATGATGTCCTTATATAAGAGGGAGGATGGTCACTTTAGGAAAGTCTGAATGTATTATATTATTATAAGCTATATTTCAATTTAAAAAGGTTACCAACTCAATTAATTAGAAGATAAAGTGATTATTTTTCTAAATACTCTTATAAATAAAGTTTAGACAAGTTTAGGGAATAAAATTGACCTTATCATTTAGCTTTAACCATTAGTTAACTAATTTAGCTTTTACCATTTCCTCTTGTAGATTCATACTATATGGTTAATATATTTACAGTAAAATTACATAAGACCCAAAATAGATCATTAATGAAATTTTTTATATAAAATATGTTATTTGAAAAAATATTAGTATTGTAGGATTATTTTATCTTTTAATAAAATTTTAATTATTTTAAAAAATAATTTATGTCAATTTTTGAACTATTCATATCAAGACTTTTAAAATAATCAATAAGAACTTTATTCTCTCAAAAACCTTAATTAATTCAAAGATAAAAAGTCATTATTGTCCATAAAATTCATGTATGGCATAAAATGTTTAAAAATAATTTCATTTTAATATTTATAATCATTCTTATTTAAAACATTCATTAAAAAGTTAATCACTACATCATCATTGTGTCATAAATGAATTTATTTTCATTGATTCTTAAATGTTATGTATAAAATATCATCATGTAGGAAATATTTTTATCTTTCTAGTGACTATTTATAGTCTAAAATATCACTTATATAACTTCATATAAATATTATTTTACTAAATTATTTATGTTTATGTTACATTTTCCTTAACTATAAATTAATTTTTATAAAATGACATTTTCACATAAAAAGTGGCTCAATGGGGTCCTAAAATCAACCCAAGGATGCCCATTGTCGGAAATGTTTCATCCCATATGGTTAAGACACGTTTTAGGGTAATTTAATAATATTAAATAATTATATTTTACCCTTATTTTCCAGATCAACCCTTTAACCATGGTAAATAAAATATTTTCTAAAGATAGTATTCATAATTTCAGAAAATAAATGTTACCTATTTACACAATTTGGACCTCCTGATTCCAAATATAGAAACAATTTTTCCATATTCAGATGACATAATTTTTAGAGGTTAATTTAAAATTAATACATGTTAAATAATCTAAAAAAGCGTGTTTTTATGATGTAAAACTACCAAAGGATTGTCACATGTTTATGTACAATTTCAAAGTGAAATTATTTATAACGACCAAAGTAAGATTAAAAGGAAAAAATATAATCAAATTAAAATTTAAAACCAATTTATTGTACAATATAACTATATAAATAAATTATATTAAAAGGTTGTTTTTAATTAAAATGATGTATTTTTCAATATTCATAAAAAAATGAACTTTATCAGTAAAATACCAAAATTTTACCCAAAGTAATATTTGATGTACCGATTCTAAATAAGAAGTTGATTTTGTCAAATGTAGTATATAAATGTTAAAAAAACTAGTTTTTAAAAAGGTTTGCCGTCAAAAGGTGGTAAAACGACATTTTCGAAAATATTAGAGTTTTTAATGACTAAAATTGGATTCATTATTACTTTAAGCCTCTAAAACTTATTGGATAAAAGTTAAAAACATTTAAAAAATATGTGTAATAATATTGTAGTTATTTTTATTCATTCCCTCTAATATAATGTCTAGGAATTAAGTACCATTTAAAATAATAATAATATTATATTATTTTTCAGTATAACTCAAATTTATTGGAAACGTACGATTTCAAAGAAACCCATTTTTTCATGTTGAGTATGATATCAGACATATCATCCACTTTAATTTAATATTGATATTTAATTCACAAATGTTAATAAATATTAAAATTTTATATTCTTTATTTAACTGGGATGTTACAAAAAGGGTTTTGAAAATCAATAAGGTAACAATTATATTTATATAATATACATATTTTATCATATGATAATTTATAATGAATAATTTATAATGGTAGAAGAAGAAATTAAAATGAAAACATAGGGATAAAAGTTATAAATCTCCTTTGAAAAATCACACATGACATACACCATAATCTTTTTGGGTTGGTATTTTGGTTTAACCATGAACTTTATGTCATTTTTTGGGATGTTAAGAAAGTATATACGTAGGTTTTTTTTATTTTATGGGTCAAATAATTTTATTAACATAGGAATGTGTATTCCCTTATAAAACTAATGAGAGTGGTACTCTTATTAATTTTAACTGATTTAAAATATTATAATGTATTATTCATGTTATCGTGGAACTAAATATATCCCATTTAGAAACTAAGTAACAAACTTTCATATCATTATAAATAAATATTAATTGGGTTCTGATTTTGGGGACTTAAATATGAAATTATGTGACCTTATAACTTTTTATTATCATTAATTAACATGTTTTACCTTTTACAATGGTGGAAACAATTTACCATGGTAATAGTTCATTATAAAATTAAACGAAATTGAAATAATTAATATATTTCATCCTCATGATTCCGAATATCAAATATAATTTTCATGATTAAATTTCAATAATTTTTTGGAAATACATTTTTTATAATTTCACAATATACAAAGAATTTTCTTTTAAAATGGTTTATTTCAAACACAAAGTTTATTTATTCCCAAAACAAACATATTCTTGGTTCTTATAGAATAAATATTTGTTAAAAAATGGTACTAATTATACATTAAAACCCATCCAAAATATAGTGGTACTTTTTGAATATTAATAAAGATATTTTTTTTAAATAGATGTTATATACTATTCGTCCACAAATATATCTTTTCATAAAAATATATTAATATCACACTAATATATATTTGATATGATGAAAAAAATTATTTTCATTTTATTAAATTCAATTTCTAAAATATATAATATCAAATTTAAATTAATAAAAATATAATATAAAGAAAAAAGCTGTATTAAGAATAATAATATTTCATTATTCGATTTAAAAAATTATCTAATGTTATTATAATAATGCAAACACCATAAAATAAATTTAGGAATATTAATAATGCATGATATTGACATATTATTATCATTAATTGGGCTCTCACATTATTCCATACTTAATTAAATTACTTCCTCATAATTATATTTATTACATGAATAGGTATGGACATTTTTCTCCCATTGTATTTTTAGGTTCTTATGGTTCTTCCCCAATCAAGTCGATATTCCAAAAAACATTAGATAAGTGAATTAAATAATTCTATAACACAATCTCTCTATGATATAAAATTTTCATCGTCTTTTCCACATCTTAATTATTTTCTTCTAACTGTACCACCCTAGAGTTAAAATTTTGAGAGGTATCTGGTAAATATTTAATTTATAGTGAGATATGTAATACATCATATATATATGATATAAAAATATAGGTAAAGATTATCTGTAAAAAAAACACAAAATTTTATAAAATTTCTTATGGTCAAAACAAATATGGAAAAAACCTCTTTTTTTACCAAATAACATAAATCATGTACATGTAAATATTTAATGAAATATATGATTTCTAGTATCAAGTAAAATATTATTCCACCAACGATAATAACAACTCTTATTCCTTATTTTAAATTCCCTCATGAACAACTAAATCCTCACTATGTTATAAACCATTTCTTTAAAACATTATTGTACTAATAATCCCTTCTCTCAAACTCCATCCCAACATGTTTGAGTTCTACAAATCATTCCATAGAATACATAAAATTATTCTAATTATGTACTAGAATAAAAAATGTTATTAAAATAAAAACCATATAATGAAACATCCTATCATTTGTGAAACAATGTGATGCCATACATCCTATGTGAAACATAATAATTTTTTGTAAAATATATCCCTACCATTGAGACTGATAATTTAATTAAACATTGCCCCCCCCCCTCAAGAATATGGAATAAAATTTTATGGTAAAAACTAGATAATAGATCCATCATCATCAATAAATCATTATTTTAGTATTGTAATAATTTAACATCTCTGGATAGATTTCCCCATCCACAAATCACTTCATATCACTTCTGACATAATACAAATCCTTCAGGGAAATAAATCCTATCAAATATAATAGTTCCACACCATAGAACTTTTGTAGCATTATTTTGTATATGATTGTCACTCAACATATCGTAAAATATCCTTACAACATGTTATTGTAGTATAATCCAAAACCATCACACTATAATTAGGATTATCCTTGATTACATCATTGACATCATAAAGCTTGAGAGTTAGTTATTCTAATCCAGGTTTCTCCATATCAACCTTCCCAAATACTGTATTTTCCTCACTTGGATAGACACAATCCTCCAAAACATATCATCCATTCCAGAAATTAAATCCCATATTTCATACCAAACGTTTTGACAACAAAACTCCCATATATATATATATGATATAAGTATCTAACAATACTCATATTATATTGTGTCAAAATGTTATTGAATACCAATCCAACACCAATCATAGGTTTGGGTCAAACATTCACTAATTTTGATTTTATATTAAATAATACCATAAATGCATCCACTATCTGATACTCCTATCATTTCAGGGAAATATATTTTTTTATTCCAAATTTTCTACCATTTAAATATTTTATCCTTTCATTTTTCATAAAAATTAATTGTGTTGAATAAAAGAGGATTAATTTTTCTTGGTCTCTTCCACATAATGTCATCCCTAATTACTTTAATGTTACCCCTCCTTTGAAATCATGAATAATATAGAGGTATCAAACATAAAATTCATTCAAGAAATATCCCTTTATAAGTATAAAGTCCATCTTACATTTTTTTGTCACAAATACTAATCCTCATTATCAAATATTATATATTAAATTGATTCCGAATGTGTATCTAGAACATATGGGGGAAAAATTCACTTAAAACTGTTGTAAAAATAGAAATAATGGTATATTTATTCCTCCATTTATATCCATAATTTACAATTGACACTATATATCAATTTCTTCTTGAAATCATTTCTATTCTTACCACTTTTCAAGCATAGATCCGTTTTTTTGATATAGCGTCACACAATAGAATGATTTTAAATGAGTGAAATTGAAACATTGTATCAATTCATTAGAAAACCCACTAATAATACCTAGATGGAACTCATCATTCGAAGTAATATTTTAAGCTCAATCACCAATTTTATCTATCTCACTAGTACACATTAATCGATTCTTATGGAGTTAATTCTAGAAATTTTATGAACATAATGAGATCTAAAGAAAACTAACACCCAATGGATAGTGAATAAGAAATTAAATAATAGTGTGAGAGACATAACACAAAATAAAATAATTAATATCAGATGTTAATGATAAAATCATGGTACCTCATAGATTTCATGAACTTCAAATCATTATATGACTCCTTTGTTAGGAAAGGCTAAAAATTATTGAATGATTTTCACTGACTCTCCATGAATATACACTTATTTTGAAAAATAAACCTTTTTGTTATGAAAAATTGAGTTTTTGGGAAATGATTACATCCTATTTAGGATGGGGAGAGAAATATATTTGTAATATAATTTATGTTCTGGCAGTATCTTTGTTTCATGAAAATTTTTAGATGATGCTCTTTTGTTAAAACCATCAAGATAAACATGAAAAACATATATTTTGGCATTTAACCAAAGATACTTATTATATGTATGGTTGTAGATGACTTGAAATGTGGCCTAATAGCAATGGTTTAATATTTAATTTGACTTGGAACCACTACACCATTCAATTATTTCTTTGATAAATCATTATTTTCATATTAAAAACATCATACACACCCCATGGATATTTCCCACATAATCAAGTAGTAGTTAAAATATATATTATGAATAGTAAAAATTTTGGTGATATGAGAACATATACAATCATCTAGAATATGATTTTCGTTCATATTGATGTACCATCAAACTGATATTTACATACAATGTTCTCTAACCATTCAATTCATATTAAAAATTCATATCCATTTCCAACTAATATAACCACATAATTCAGAATTATTTACCCATATTATGAGTATTCTTTTGATATATATGAACTATAGGTTTTATATAATCGAAAAACGATTTTTTAAACAGCTATTGGTAAATTTTATTTCTTTGGATAGCTACATTGAGACATTTTTTTTACGATTCATTCATAGAGAATGAGCCTATTCACTGCTCATCTTTACTTTCTTCTTACACAATTGGAGGTAAAATTCACTTCCTATAACCACTAAATTGTTGATAAAACATGGAAATGGACAAAGGCATTTTTATGATTCTTCAATTTATAAACCATATGAGTAACCTCTCATTTTTTCTATTGAGTCAATTCTTTCATTACATGTATTTAATTCTTACTCACAATTATAATATCTTCTCAATTTTTCTTCATACTGTTTCTCATTCCTTTCAGAAGTACTATTGTGAATGTATCCTTGTTTGTGCTTGATACACCTATCCTTGATATCATTGTTTTCCCTCCAATATCAGAACCCTTTTTTATGTCTTATTATGCTATCTTATAATATATATTCTTGAATTCTATACCACTCGAGTTGAGGCCCTTCACATGGTGTATTTTAATATCCAAAAATTCTTCCATATTAAATAAATTTCCATATAGACTAAGTGAAAATAATTAATACATTATTAATTTAATACATACACTGTTTCATAATTTATTAGTTTATATGTTAATGAAGCCATTATTTTTCCATTAACAAGACTTCATGATTCATTAAACACACTCATTTTTTTCCCCATTCTTCCATGGTAGTATCATTATATATATATATTCTTATGATAGTCTTCACTTTTAGGTCATCTAGGAATTTATTTTTATTCTCAGATGTAGATTTATTTTTAATATTATTTAATTATTTTAGATTCAAAACCTTCAACACTAAACACATCTATGTTTCATTGGAGGGAGAATACAATTTATACATTTTCTTAGATAGATACATCTTTGCCTCCATTTCTCAAATCTTCAAAACATTCTCCTTTATTTGACCTGTAAAAATAATAAGTATAAAGCTATCTTGATTCCTATGTTTTCCTCAATCCTATAGATATTCCTATAGTGGGATGAAGTTACCTTTCATATTATTCCCCATGACGATGATATTTCAAATATTGTGTGAAATTTAATTATGATGATCACTTTGTTGATTTAACTAAACACTCATCATATGTTTATCAGTATTTGGGTCTACATATTTTCTTTTCATACACTTTTTCTCTATACACACATCTTTTATTATTTCATAATCCATTTTCTATTTCATCTCAAACTAATCCACATTCTCTTATAAGGACTAGATATATATTTGATAAGATGTAATTATTATATTTAATATTCCAATTGAATCCATTTAATTCAAAATATCATAAAAAAATATTTATTTTTCTATAACATATGAACTTATTCATTCAAGTTCACCTAACTAGAAGAAGAATTATTTATTTCTATCTCTCTTAAGTAAATATCTTATTCTAACACATAAAAATATTCAGTTGGTTGTTATAAATGGAAAATGTTTTTTATTTATCTATCATTAAATATCTATCTCTTCAAGAGAATATTCATTCTGCACCAAGAGATCAACAAGAACCCACTGGTTCATTATTTTCAATGGAGACTTCTATACTTTTTCACATACAAGAAACATTGATAACATTTTTAGCTATAAGATATCATAGTTCTAGAATTAATCAAATTTATTTTTGGATGTTCTATAAAGATGGAATTAATCATATCATTTTTCTTCTTCTTTCCCTATGTCCTAAGGAACTCTTCAGCATCTATGATCACTTGATGTTTTCTTTTTCTATTTTGGACAATTACCTCGATGTTAACATGAAAACATTATTTCTCTCCATATTTTTTTTTGTGAATAGCTTCTAGGGTCCTCCAAAAATTACAATTTCATGAATAATGAGAATCTTACTGATAACAATCACTAGACAAGGATCTACTTAAAATATTACCTATTCTATACTTACCAACTCTCCCAACAATTTTTATTAGGTCAATATATCATTAGACTATTCCCACGAACATTGAACCCCAATCCTATAGGAACATAAGGATTTCTTCTTATAATTAAAAAACCATATCCATTAAAAAATGATGTCTTCATTATAGAATCGATTATCACAAATCAAGACATTAATTATTTTGGTGGATATTGAGTCTAAACCATTACCATTTGATACCACTTGTTGAATCATAACACATCATGAGATGTCGAGGGGGTAAATATGGGTGATTGATAAATTAAAACTTCTTTATAATGATTGGTTACCATTATTTTATGATATTATTCCCACATTGATAAGAACTATGATCAAACTATCACTTGTTTACTCATTCCTCACAACCTCACAAAGTTATAAATGGATGTGTATGAATGTAAAACATCGATAAATTTTTTTGGTTTTTACATGGTTCACCGTAATGATTCAGTCCATAGAGGATATGTCCAAGTTGGGTTGGTAAGAAAATAATGAACTAATATTCTCTAGTTTGATGGATCTAAATGACTTTAAAAAGGATATTTTATTCTAATTTCTATATCTTTATAATATATATGTTTTGTACCAAACTAACCCTAGACACACCACCACTTCCACAACTCTGACCACTAGGTAGATGTGGTTTATTCCATAGTTTATAGAAAAAATATCTTCTTGAGCATATTTTATAATAATGATTTTACCAATTTAGAATGATAATTTTATTTCATTACATTCCAAATATTTTAATAATTTAATAAAATATTCACTAAAAATGGTTATTCAATGCATACTATTGAAGTTACTTCTCCCTTCATGACACTACTATTTTATAGAAACTAATTATATCATGAATAAATTCTTTTGTGGAACTACGATCTTGCATGTTCTTCCACATGAACCTATCCCATGTTTTTTATCTTACACAAGATAAAACTTTCTGAAATGTAAAGGTTCACCAAAAATGTGTTTTTTGTTGATCTCAGTGATTATCATATGTTTCCTTACGAAACACAGTGGATTGTAGAATTCATTAGTATAACATCACATTTTTGATAAATCATAGTGGTTTTCATTTAAAATATCCCTTAATCATATCTCTATATCTTTCTCCAATTTTCTACCCTTTTACGTGATGTTGAAAAGTTTAATTCATGTAAATTTAGGTCATTAATAATTTTTTATTATTCTTATTTTGTGAATTTTTTCCATTACAAACATCATTTTTTAAGCCTCATTTGATTCAAAAATTATCTATGTTTTCAAAAATCATATATTCCCACAAAACATGCCAACTTCAAATTGAAAATTTATACATATTAAAAAAATCATTCAATATCCTTTATACATTCTTAAAATCTTCCCATCATTTTTCTTTCATCATTCTTTTTCATAGATTCATAACATTAACAAAACATTTTGAATCCATATAAACATTTCTAGACTTATTACATCGAACCTAAATATATCACTATTATTTTTTCCATGAATTTATTATAACATTAATCTCCATAAATAATTTGTTGGCACCAATTTTTCATAAACACTTCATAATAGAACCACAATCAACACTGAATCCTTTTATATTGTTTTTCCAAGTTTCACATATTTGAGCAACATCCTTTTTCCACTACATACTTCATCTAACATCAAAATTAATACCAATTCATTTATAGTAATATATCCTCAAAAATATGATGTTTTTATAGGTTCTATATCATGATACCAATATAAGAATAATCATGTGTTTGTTGTAGATATTTTTAATCACCATACCTAATCATAATAACCCATGATTCTCCATATGAACAATCAAAATATCTAAATATATATCTCTTGGATAGTCATTTTCCCCTACACAAGAACGACCTTTCCATGTTTTGAATAAATTATTTTATCTATGAATATAGTAAATCGGAATTCCTCTCTAGATATGTTATCTCTATTTCCCATAAATGAGAGACACAGAAATAATACCCTATGTTAGTTGGTCACCTCACCTCAAGTTCACATCTTCATATACTAAAGGATGTCGACATATAGAAAGGGTCTAATGGAGGTTCCAAGGGAGAATATACCCTTCAGTTAACAAATAATGGTAGAGGATGAAATAATAAATAAACGATAAGAGTGTAACTAAAAATGAAAATCCATGAAAAAATGTAATGACGCATCAGAAGGTTATAATGTACATACAATACATGACAAAAAGAATAAAATACACAATGCATGTATCCATGAAAATTATGATCATCGACACAGAGTGGTGATCCAAAGATCCCATATCAAATAAAACCAATAAGAAATGAATAATATCAAAAATGATGAATCTAGAACATGATCCTGTAATCATGAGGTCTGTTTGGGTACCCTAGTATAACAGTGGAAAAACATGTTATGACAGATACTCAGTAGGCCACCACAACTTCTGTCATATTCAATTAATTTTATGAATATCAAATACAAATTTATTGAATAATATAAAACTTAATGTGGGTATAAAAATGTAAATGGAATCATGCCAGGATCAGGTTCCTTAAGGATATATCTGTGACCATTCCTACATTATGTTATGATGAAAATTTCCTTATACGAGTATCATTAGGTTTATATATATGTATAAGTATAAGTATATGTATACATATCTTTATGTTAATTGGTTTCCATAGGTATTTATGTTTATATATATATATTCACTATATACAGATCAATATATATAGAAATACATATAGATACAAAGAACTAGAGAATATAATGGGTTTAACTCAGGCATAAATATAATTACTGCACATGATTCACTTTCTAAAATAAGGAATCATCCCAAACAACTAAACTAGGGAACAAAGATAATGTTTTAAATGGATGATATTGGATGAGGACTTCGTGTGTCCCATGAATTAAATGTATAATGTTACTTAAACATGTTATAAATTTCATTTTCCCAATAATTGTGTGCACGAAATTCCTATGTGGTAACCCATGTATCACTCATTGAATAATTTAAATCATTTAACCAATGAGCTCGTCTAAGGAGTTTCATTTTAAAGAACCCTTGAATCGATCTACTGTCAATTGTAATTCAGTAACCAGTGATCCTATTCATGAAATTCCATATATGGAACCAAGTTATTTCTTATGTATTAATAAAATTTCATGTTTCCACTGACCCCATAAATGTAATTTCGTATAACGAACCCAGGTGTCACTCATTGTGCATATAATCTCAATCCACCTATGATTTCAGCCAATGAATTCAATTTAAAAAACCTGATTTCTACTCAAGGTAAATATAATTCATTCAATCTATGTTCACATAAGTGGAATAATGTATAAGGAACCCATGTATCTCTCATAGTGTAATAATTATAATATGACCACATAAATTTAATTAATAATTATGGCCACGTTAGAATGATTCCATGACAAAAACCATGTATGGATAAAAATGTTTCCCTTTCTATAATAATTATAAATAATAAATAAAATATACTTTTTTTGTTTAAATTTTTATTTCATTAAGTTTTCTATAGAATGTTTAATGTCATTTATCATATAAAAAACACCATTTGATATCCCTCATTATTAATTAAAACAATGCATCTGAGAGGTGATTTTGTTAATAAATGAGGTAATGACTATCATACCATGCCCATTTAATTTATATTAATCATTTTTCATCATTTGTAAAAAAAATAGGTCAATAACCCTCTAATAGAAATTTCAAAATACCATAAAATTTATGATCATAATCATTTATACAAATGTACACTAATTGTGTTCAAAGTGCCTATGACAGGCATAAAAGTTATGAATTATTAAAAAAACTCACCAAGAAGAGCTTTGAGATAAGGTTATAACATACAATGGTTCAATTAAAACATTAATGGCTATCCAATTTAAGGTGTTAGGTTCTACATAATTTATTTCACATTTATATGGAAACATGTGGATATTTCAATGTGTGACATGATATCATATTTTATAAAATAGCGTGACTTAAATGTAAAATACATAGGCCAAGCATGAAATAATTAAGCCACTCCACTAACATATTATTAGGTTTGATTCAATATAGTTATATTGAAAACAAATCATTGCATAAATTCCCTATAAATAGGGTAGATTATCTCATACAAAGATATCAATTACGATGGAGGGATAAAGTGAGAAGGGAGTAAAGATGAGTCTCAGAGATACAATTGGGACTTCAATGCACTAGATAATTCTTGAATTAAGGAAAGACTATGGGAGAACCAAAAAATGGGAAATTTATATGTAGGAAGGCGTTTGAGGAGGGATGTGGGGCGAAATGAGGGTTGGAAATGTTGTGAACCCCATTTAATGTTGGAGGAGAGAAACAATAATTTTTTACTTTAAATGATCCACATAGTTTGGTTGCATATTTTGGATTCCCATTCACTAACTATGTGGTTATAACATTAAAAGTGGAACCCATAATGAACTACTATGGAATTTTTAGAAAAATCATGTGCAACCCCTGCACCATCCCCTTTGAATTTTTTTACAATCCCCAAACATGAGTATGAGAACTTGTATTATTGGTTTAACAAACTATTTGACAACCTCCACGACCCTAGAGTATTTCAAATTGTTTATCCTAGTGGTCTATATGGTTGGAAAAAATATTGACCCTATATAAAAAAGGCCTTCTATCCTGGGATGCATGGTCAGGACTAACAATGATCCAACAATGTTCCTCTATCAGTTTCTCTTGAAAGATTATTTTAATATCATAATTCTACAAAAACACATCAGGGCCACCGTGAATCCTACATGACATTAAATTGTGTCCCAAAAAATATGAAGTGTTTCAATTCATTTATATATGTTCTGATTATTATTTTGGAAAAATAACCCATCCAATAGAAGGAAAATCCCTCTTTGCTGGGAATATTATAATTTTCTCAAAACATATGAAATTACAACCTCTATGTTATAGATATTATATTCCCCAAGAAGACACAGTCAGTGAAAAAACATCACCAAACCTACTTAGGTGGATAATTTTCATTCAAATGGTCACACATTATTTCCAAACACCTAACATAGATCCAGGAATCACATTTAATACATAGTAAGAAGCCATTTATGCTCAAGGAAATGCTCAAATATAATATTAGATCAATGAGGGGGAACCTATATGATCATATATAAAAAAATAAAAAACCAGGCCATCATCTATTGCACCATCTGACTAATAGCACACCCCTCCATAGGTTACCAGTTTGAACGATGAATTCAAAGTCATGGTACACCAACCATAGGAATTTAATATTTTAGTACACCCTTTTAATTATAGCAATGCTCCTAGAATACATCTCAATTCAAGGAATTATTTGATTCTGAAGAATCTAAATTTAGCGTCTTCTTACCATCTTTTCAAAAAAAATCCATAGATAACTATTTCATTGCACTTGTATCATCTAGAAGAGGGTCCTAAAGAATTTCCACACAAATTGCCTTCAACCATACAATAGAAATGAAAATTAAACCACTGTTGGAGGACCATATCATAAAATTATTTTCTTTAGCATTGGGTGAATAAAAATATTGATGATGAGGAATTTATTCCTAGGAGTAAAATACTTCCTTAATAACACATGTAAAATCCTTTTACTCACATTCATTGATGTCTTTATCCAATCTAAACATTTCTATATTCATGCCATCATATGAGCATATGTGTATATCCTATCTGTCACCCTTTGATCAGAACTCTTAAAAATATCATCTGAGACTAACATTAAATTCATCGTAACCTTAAAATAAACTAATAGATTCTATTTATATCAACCATGGTAGTAAATACTAATGAGTTTACAGGTGATATGTCTGTAGATATATAAAATATCCATGTATAAGAAAGGAAAAAAGATCCCAATAGAGGTATCTTAACCAGTGATCAAGAAAAATATTTATTTGGGGTCTATGAGTCCATTCCTTGAATTATTACTCAGTAATCACATTATCACATCAAAAATTCAATGACTCTATGATTATCCATATCTCTATATAGGAACAATAAAAATGTTTTTTACTGATATAACAAGGGATTAAAATTATTTCTATATCTTAGTTTATAATTGATTCCCTCTTTCTGTACCCTAGACGATGTAAAGATAAGGGTCATGATCATAAATAATTTAATATTATACTAAGATAATGTCAATGATTACCAGTAAGACCCATGAGTGTTCCATCATATCCATGATGAATTTCATAGCATTGTTTCCAACAAACTATATCCAACTACCAGTAATAAGAATGATTAAATGACCTCAGGATGAAATCCATTATAAGAGACTTGTAATATCTTCCAACATGTTTACATTAACAAACCACATTCCTCTCACTATTAATGAATTTTTCAATTTACTCAAAAAAACACAATATATTCTATCCTCAACTAACGTTACCCTCAAAGGGTTCATGCACATCCATCAATTTTATCAATGTTACTCCTTAAAATATCTGAAAAGTATCAAAAAAAAATTCTTCATGGATAACATACACATCCAATTACATGATCTTGAATCTAGAAGCAATCAATACCATAACTAGGTATGATTTTATGCATCATATAATGAAATAAAAACTCTATCTTACCATACTCATGGGCTTCTATAATCAAAGGTAACCATTGAAAATTGTGTTATACAGTGGTTATCCCTCTACATAGAATGAAAAGAAAATATACATTTTTTTTGAAATTGCCCCTAAATTAGGATATTCCTATTCATCATATATAGATAGTGGAAAATCATTCAATGAACCACGATCCATCCACCATATAAACGATTTATAGATTTGGTAACATGATTACTCGATGCAACACACTTAAATTATTGAGAAAAATAAACCTCTTTTAATTATTCCAGATCAAATTTACTATATATGAATGCATGGTTCTCTCTCAATCCTCACTCACAAATATAATATCCATAAGGAATAAAAGATAAGAATAAACCAATAAGTTGGTTTATAACACTTGTTCCTTTTGAATATTTATCCTGATCAATAGACAAATCATACATCATTATAAATCTATATTATTATACTCTAGGAAGTACATAGGAACATAGGGTAAAATCTCAAGGATTAAAAAGATCCACCAAACTCATACAAATCAAGGTACCATTTTACTAACACAATGGTTATTGCATTTATCAATTCCTACAACCATGAGATTTTAGCAACTCCAGGACACATCATTTTAAAATATAACTGTCCTATTGGCCCCCTACATCATAATATATAGTGTCCTATTCAAAATATGTTTACCAGAATTTTGTAATTCTATACAAATATTAATCCATATAAAAACCACCCATGTCATCCATCACTAATATAGAAGGGTCACACAACATACTAAGTGGCTAAACATGTTTCAGGAATGTCTAGTCTAATAAATTCGGGTATTACATGATGCTCTTACCCTAAACAAGGATCATATTACCGATCAACCACCAATCAACCTGGGGGTGTTGGGTCATCACTATGAGTCCTACTCGGGTACAAAAACACATTAACATCGCATCCGGTATGAAATTATATATATTTCTATATATTTAGAAATGTTTTATGTTCGGAATATGTTACCTCTACCGAGATAGACCCATACTAAAAAATAAAATGGTGATGCTATAAATAGGTCATATCAAAGGAATAAATATGATTAACACCCATACCAAAAAGATCATTGTAAATTAAAAGTATCATCAAAGACCCATGGGAAACATACCCATTCCAATCTAAGGAAAAATTCATTGAATAATTTAAACTACACTTACTCAGGGGTAAAAAATAAAAACATTATAATAGGGTTTTATTTAATCAATTTCCATCCATTCAAATTTACCTTATTCATTTAATGGTATTATTTTAACAAAATTATATTCCAGTTGTTAAAAAATATCATACATCATACTTGATTTACATAACACCCCCTCAAATATTTGGTATGTTATATCAAACATCGTTTCATGAAATATTTATTTATATAATACCCTATCACATTTTAGATAATTTTAGATATTTCCATTTTATTTTTTAATAATTATTTTCATATTTAATGTTAGATATGAAAAATTGCAATTCCTTGGAATAGAATGAACATATCATTTACGTTGAAATTGGTATTTTAATTAAAAATGCAATATATAATTACATCTCAAAAGAATATGAAAGCTATTCTATAATTTAAGCGGAATATGTTTGTTAAGATATCACCATACATTTAATGTATTAAGTATTCTGAGAAATAAATGTAATGTCGATGTACATCAAGTAAAGGTCATAAGAGTTAGTATTAGAGAAAAGTTTTAGTTTAACTTTCTGAACTAGGATGTGAATATTTTAGTGAGATACCTAGAAATATTTCTAAGGATACGTTTAGTAATATCCTTAAGGATAAGTCTAATAATAGGTTACTAAACCTATGATGTTAGAGAGTGAAAGAACTCCCCCGTGATTAAATTGTTTTCGTAGTATCATTTTTTCATCTCACACTAGTCTTTATGGGATTCAAGAAATTGGTTGGGAATAAGAGTATTCAGGTTAATGGATAATATGATGAAAATTGTACTCATATTTCTCATAAGAAACCAAATGAAATTGGCATTGAAGGTGAAGCATTGTTATTATTATTAATTATAAATATCATAATATTTTCAAAAATATCAACATTGTGGTGTTTGATAAAAAACCTAATATGATAAAGATAGAGCTTCATGGTGATCATAGAGGAATAAAAGTTCCATTGTAATAATTTAACTCATGTGGTAAGAGGAATTAAGTAGAATATTGCAAAATAACATGAATATTCTTTGGGTGTGGAAAAGAAGGACACAATTCTAGTTATTACTAATGAAAAGGTTAAGTTAACACAATGGAGAAGGATAATGGTATTGGTAGTACATGACCGATTGTTAACTGTTTTAAATGTGGAATGAATGGTCGTTATGAAACTTGATTCCATAAGAGAAAATCTCAAGAGGTGAATCATCATGGTCATATGGGTAGTATTTATTTTTCTGATGATGAAGAGAATATTAATGATATATGAGACAAATTAAGTGTTAAGGAATAAAACAATGAAGCTTGGTCAATGGTTTAAGATAATAGTGGAATGATTACATGTTTATGAAGATTAATTTTGTATAAGTAATTTTATTTTAATACTGAATAAAGGAACATATAAGGATTGTTAGTCTATTTTTTTCATTATGTATTTGAATGTATATGTTTAATGGTAAAGGTAACCATGAAATGTTATTCAAATATTTGTTTTAAAACATGATTTTTCATAATTATGGGTCGAGAAGATAATGAAATATTTTATAGTATTAATGAACTCATGACTGATATAAGGACAATGTGATATCATGGTTTGAGTAAATATAATTTTTCTTATTTTTTTAAGAGTTAATTTTTGAAGGCATGGATGTTTTCACAAAGGATCTTTGGTAATTCATGTTATTACCATATTTCAAGAGAATATGTGATTAATGTATTCCCCTCTTTGAATATAACAACCAAGAACTTCCATATGAGATATGGTAGATTAGTGCATTACTGATTTAGTTCACCTATTTCTAATGTTTTAGTTCATTAGTTTTTGGATGGATTGTATTGATATCGGTTAATGGATAATATGAATTATAATTTGGTTGAAGTTTTTTGAATTTATGTATTATCTCATTATAGGTGGAAGTATACATATTTCATAACCTCTTCTATCTATTATTTTGAGACAGATGGAATGACCTATCATTCTATTTATGTATCACATGATCTGCTAACACATCAAGAATGAAAAATTCAACTTCATTTCTTTTAATAAGAGATGAAGTGTAAATTGTTCAAGGTATGAATAATGATGATATTGTACTGACATAAATTAAGTATTTATTGTCATTAAAAATTATTCAACTATTGGGAAAGGATCTTAAAACCAAAAAATTTTCCTTAGTACCTTCATTTCCATTGAATCAAATGGAACATTAAATCATAATAGATTTATGTCTTTCTGGTTGATAAATGTATACTAACCATGTTCACTATCACACTCCATCAGATCATGATGGTTATATATTTTCTACTATATTCATGTTTTCATATATCACTATGTTATCCTATGTGGAAACCTAGTGATAAATTAATTTGTAAAACCATTCTGTTTCTATCATTCCCTTTTTAAAATGACATTTTAGAATTTCTTTTTACGATGTGGGTTTCTTTAAAAGAAATTTTCAAGTAGTGAACCTTTTATAATCATGATGAATTTCAACAAAGAAAGACATTTAAAGGGTGATATAATATAACACCCATATATTTTAATTTGATATATTTCTTTTTTATTATTTATTTGATATATTATGTTGTATACTACACCAATATAATCTTGCACAACACACAACACCATCATAGTTTGAGGTATATAGAAAACTATGATTGGTTTTTGTGACACACAACTTCATATTTCTTTGACATAATTCATTTCACATAATAACGAGTATAAGTGAACAACTAAATATTATAACCTAGTTTTTAAAATGGAATGTATGAATAGTATTAGCATTCTTCTAAAAAATTATATAATGAATATTAGTAAGTCTAAAAAATAATAAAGTAACATTCTATGGATTTTATTAAAGAAAAATAATCAATATAATATTTAAAATTTATCTTATATGTATTCTAGACATGATCTAAGAACCATTTCAATTTTTTTCGGATAAAAGAAGTATTTTTCAAAAAACGTAGTATTTTATTCTTTTGGTGGAGCATCCATTTTAAATATTGTTTTTGAAACATTTAAATATTCTATTTAACAAAAAATATTTTCCTTTAGAAGTAGGATATAAAAATTTTATCTTGATGAATTTTAATATTTTTTTGATATGTTTTAAATTAAGATGAAAAGTTAAATTATACTAAATTTTAATTGAAAAAATTTTTATCATTGAAATAATTTATCTAATTTAATTATATTATTTAATGGTTAAAAATTATAAATATAATGTAATTTTATCATTCAATATAATTTATTTCATTATCAATAATTTTACATTGAATCCTATTGTAAAAACATTTCAATCTTTTACAATGATTTCACATTTAAAAAACATCTTCTCTCATTCAAAAAATGGAATTTTTTTGAAATTAATTACTGAATATTCTATGTTTTGAATTTTGAAAAATTTATTCTATATTTGTAATTAATACAACCAAATAATGTGAATATCTTTATTTTGTTTTTGGGCATTATGAATAGTAACATCAGGAATTTTATTTATATGGTAAAAGGTTATAATAGGTAATTAATGGTAATAATACTATTAAAAATTACTATAACACATTTCTTAATATTATTGTATTGTTGTGTTTCGACCTATATCATCCTTATGTCAAAATCGTGCCCTTTAAAAGCCACATAGATGATATTAGAAAATTTAATTTATTTTATTTAACGAAATGATAAATATGTCTCACTAAAATTTTAATAACTCCACCATTTTTTATACAATGATATACAATAGATAAATCTGATTATAAATACTTATTTGAAATAAATAAATGTTTTTATTTATAATGGTAATTTTTTTTAATTTTTAGCAAATATATAATTACCTCAATGACATATAATTTGATGGTGTACAAATTAATTAATTGATGAGAAATCAATAAAAATATTATTATTAAAAATTCTAATAACCATCAGAAGACCCAAAAACATTCCAAATTATTATTTTTGTAGTATTTCCCTTCCACAATCATCTAACTATCATGTTATTGACCATTTGGATCCATGCTGATGATATTGTGGCAATTATATTGTTTATTAAAGTGATGTTAAAGTTGTCACATTGATAATTAAATAATTATAATATTTTTAATGTTTAATTTTATAGAAGATTAATTCTACTACAAGTATTCTTATGAAATATTTTATATTAATCTTTTCCATAGTTTTTTATTTTTTTTATTCAACAAAAATGTGTATTAAATAATTACGAAAAATTGATGAAGTAATTATTTTACTAAAGGAAGTATCAAATTAATGTTATTAAATAAATTAAAATGAATATAAATTTAGCTAATTAATATATAAAATGTTTCTTCTATATTAAAATGACCTATTGGGAATATAAATAGTTTTTTGAAGTTAACTTGTTTTCTTATGTTTTTTAATTATAATTAATTAAACTGTTTATAAATTAACACTATTGTTGTTTATCAATATAATGTTTTGTTAACGTATTTAAAAATTGTTAAACAATTCTAAACATATAATATAATTTTTATGTGGTATAATATTATGTATATATTTATTTATTATTTAATTTATATATAATAATTAAATAATTCATCATTTTAATATTGAAATAATTGTTAACCTATTTAAAATGAAATAGAATTACTATGTATAAAATTATAATGATATTTTTTAAATGGACAGAAAAACACAACTAAAATTTATTTAATGATGTGATTAAATCATTATATCACCCAATAATAGAAAGAATGAAATTTTATAGGTTTTGAGAGGGTTTTTGTCTTATTATAAATTAATATTAATGAGGTTTCCAAAAATACCCCTCACCCTAATTTTAAAAGGGTACCTCCTCCCTCACATATTATCATTAGTTTGACCATTCAAGCTTAGACATATCAAAACCAATTACCTTATCAGATTCCCTGGTTACATTCAAGAGGCTATGTTCTTCTTCAAAGACAAAATGTAGTTCTCTAAGAGGAGATTTTGATGTAACACGTCGATGAAGATGTTACATCCTCTACCGATTCTTTCAAACTTATTTATTCCTCTGTATCCTCTTCATAAGATGTTTAATTATAAAGTCATAAAAAATATCACTTATATACTAAGATATAATTATAATTATGAAACAAAAATTTCCATCTTCTATCCATCCTATGAAAAAATGAAATCAGTATGCGTGCATACATACGGCTTACCATCTCTTAGCTGTGGTGTAATCTATTTTTCACCACCACATTTATTTTATGGGTATAATTATGGAACTAATAAATATATATGATTATTAAAATGTGATATTAATTCTTAAATACTATACACCATCTAATTTCATACCATTCAACAACTTTTGGAATGATAATGTCACTCGTGCATACGTACGACCTACCATCATCATGATTTGATACGATTCATTCTATGTTCTCTTCATTCAAGAAAGATTATATAAATGTAAATAATGAATAAATATATTATATATTATGTAAATATCATTTTTTAATTATCTAACTATGACCAGATAAGGTTACCAAAAACATAATTGACAAAACATGCATAAAAACATAAAACAGTTAATATCTGAATAACAAGTAATAATGAAATGATATTTAAAAATAGATGAAAATATGATCATATATTATGACACAAAAAAATTTTATTCCGAAATAAGTCAATGACATTATTTAAATCATTATACAAGAGGTTCAAATACAAACAATGGAAATCGGGCCTAAGGTAAGTGATGATATTTCATTTTCATTATTACATGATATTGTTTGTACATAATTTTTTACTAGCTTATATTTATCATCCATTAAATTTTCTTCTAAACAAATGTTTTCATAAAATGTTTTATATTCTATTATTGACATTTAAAGACATTTTTACCCATTTTGATATTGCATATATGTTTTGGAAGGAATCATTCATTCATTTCTTATATGAGGAACTTTTTTAGTTTTATGAAAAATATAAAAGATGAATGTTTTTTAACGTATACGACATCAAAATAACCTTACACATTTATAACACCCTGTTTCAATGAATATTTATTTACAAGTTTTCATCTATATTTTCAATTAATTAATTTTCTTTTAAAATTGTTTGGAAATTTGAATTTTTTTTAAGATGAAAGGATATTTTCCACAAGAATTACATTCAAGTGTCTTATCAAAATTATTTTGCATCTAATATGACATTTTTTCAATAGGGTTATGGGTCTATCCCTATTATTACTATGATTTTATTATGTTTATGATGGAATGTTATTTTTATGAAATCCAATTATTTTATATGTATTATGATTGAATAATGTTAATGAAATTTATTTTTTTCTTATGTTATGATATGACAAATGGTTTATGTTTTTGTGGCTCATGTAAGAATAATTTCATTATGATATGGGTGTAAACTATATCTCCGTCAATTCATTGGGTAAAAATTTATATCTCATGAGATAGACTATACTGTAATGTCATAAAAATCTCATTTTGTAATGCTGGGATGAAACTATAAAAATATATAGTTCAATAATACAGGGCTGGAATAAGGAGTGAACACTATTTAGTAATTGACATTCATCTCTATGATGGTATTGGAAATAATCCTTGGATAATATGACAATTATTTTATATGATTATTTTTCTACCAAAATTCAATGGTTTATTCTAATTCTATTTTCTCATGAATTATGATTCCATTATGATTTATGTGTTAAACAATTACCTGATTTTTTTTCATGACATAGGATTTTGATATTCAAAATTTATTTTTGTGTTTTTTAATTAATATTTTATTGTTTGGTTTTATGTTCACCTTGTTTACCCGTGTACAGAATTTGAGCTCACCATTTTTATGTTTTTTCCCCAGCACATAATAAAAGGTATTAGGTAGGAAAAATAAAGTGTAAGATCTTTGTGTGAGAAGTTTAAAATCCTCCACCATGTTAGAAGAATGTGTTTCATGTTTCCAAAGACACTAACCTAATATGGTGGCATTTATTTGTGTAATGTATTAATTATTCCCTAAAAGAAATGTAATGTCCATGTACATTAATCAGGGGTCATTAGAGGAATCGTAATAATTTCATCATATCATAACATGAACAAATAGATAGGTTTCATAATCAATTTATCATATAATAACCCATGAAATGAAGCAGTTTTCATTATAATTTATTCATGATACAACCCATGGTAGAGAAATGAGTTTCCTAAGCATTTAGTCATGGTGTAACTCGTAGAAGAGAAATATGTTTTAGAACCACGGATGTTCTGTGCATGAATTGGAGTATGGTTTGTTTTTTTGTCAATCCTCAGTGGATGTTCAGAATGTGTACCAGCAATGTGGCCATACAGTTCAAGCAGACAACAGTATTGAAGACGGCGTCATTTCCCAGTGTTTGCCAAAATTTTGGGCCTCAAAACTTGAAATATGGAGAAATGTGTTTTGGAAAGGAGACTTGTGCGCCGAGGACTTGGAGGCTTGGAAAATTGTATACCTGATGTTTTTTAGAATGAGAACATGAAAATATGGCAAAGTAAAGAGGATCGCACAAGTATTGGTTTGGTCGTGCTAGCGACTTGCGTGCCGTGAAATGACTTACGAACTGGTACCTTAGAGGATTGGAAAGTTGCGCATTGTTTGAAAATTATATTTTGATAATCAAAATATGGAAAAGTAAATAGGGTCTCCCAAGATTGAAAGTTGGTCACGCAAGTGTCCAGGAGGATAGAAGTGCTGTGCGCCGAGACTTGCGCGCTGGGGGAAGACTTGCACGCCGCCGCACAGGGTATCTGAATGACTATAAATAGAGGACCACCCCTCTTTATTCAACACAAACTTTGGACTTGAAGAAATTCAGAGCTCCCGTCACGCAGGTGTTATAGTAGCGCAAGTGTTGGTGGGTTGCGCATGGTGGAGCAGCGCGGCAGTTGTTTGCTACCCATCCAATAGTCGCGCTAGTGATTTGGAGATACTTTCATGCCATAATTGAAGTTATATTACAGGTTTCCATTTTGTTTCAAAATTGGCATGATTTGAAAAGAAGTTTAGTCACACAATTTTGGATTTAAAGAGGACTGAATCACGCAAGTGTTGAAGGTGAACTTGCGTGACAGTTATAACTTGTGCGCCATCCTTGAAAGTTGCACGCTGCCTTGGAGTTTTGCGCCAGGTGCTGTTGAGGCTTTCCGATTGTCTTGGTGCTCCAAGAAAGTTGTAGATCAGTTCACAGGTGATAGTTGTACTTCAACAGAGCATCTACATTCAATATAGGATTCATTATTTTACAATAATGAAGAGACCTTCACGTCTATAAATTGAGCGGGACGTCACCAAGGGCAGTTTGCCAGGGGGAGTCAATGGGAGTGACCAGATGGAAGTGGTGAGCTATCCCTAAATCTTTGTAAAGGTAGTGAGCCTGGGACAGAGTGACTATGCCTGAATCTTTGTAATCCACAGCTCGTGAAGATTAGTAGAATTTAGTACGACTGATAACTTGTCGGTGTATGCTCCTTGGACGTAGCCCTTAGTGGTGAACCAAGTAAAAAGTGTTGTGTCTTCTCTGTGCATGTGAATGTTCTCTTTATAATCATATTCATCATACAGGTTCAACATGTTCCTACCAACGTCGGAATAAGATCCATCACATTAAAAGAAAAAATTGTCACCCCGATTCACCCCTACCCTCTCAGGGTGTCATAGGGTCCTTCAAGTGGTATCTGAATATAAAGGATACTGGTGTTGAATCTGTCCTTTATCATCGGGGAGAATGAAGTCAATGTTAGGGGAGTCCCTCACTTTGATGGAAGTAATTTCCAGATCTGGAAGAAAAGAATGAGATCTCATCTAAGATCTCTTGGAGTGGAAGTTCTTTTTTCTACTGTGCAAGGCATTCAGGTCACTGATCCAACCGGCCTAACTATGACTTAAACAAACATGAAAATTCTTGATACAGATGCTAATGCACAAAATGCACCCACTACCACCCTTTCTGATTAGATCTACCTAAAGATGATGAATTGAACCTCAGAAAAATCCATGTGGGATAAAATAGAGAATATTTATGAAGGAGATAAAAAATTTAAGGAGGTGAAACTATAAGTGTTGCACAATCGGTTTGATGATATGAAGATGTATCCAGATGAGAATTCAGACTCATTCTTCAATCGAATTACTGAAGTGGTTGGAGCAATTCAGGGTCTAGGTGAAGAAATCAAAGAAATTGATATTGTAACTAAAATATTGAGAAGACTTCCACCTTTGTACAATGCAATGGTGTCAGCTCTTGAGGAAAGAGATCATTCCAAACCATCTCAAGATGATCTACTTAGTTGCTTGGTAGAATATAAAATGGGAGTCAAACCAGAAGATGCTACAACTCATGTGAGTAAAGAAATGGAATTCAAGGCAATTGATAAACTAAAAATCTGAAAAGATAGTAGTAGTGAAGATGATGAACAAAAAAAATTCTTTCTCTTATTACAATGAATTTTCAGAAGGAAAAAGGGAAATTCAAAGGGAAGTTACCTCTCACATGTTTTCGTTGCGGAAAATATGGGCACGTTGCCTCTCAGTCTTTAAGAAATATCAATGATGAAGATAGTGAAGATAAAAGCATCGAGAAGCCTCAGAAAAGGTTCTTCAAAAAGAGAGACTTAAAATATGGAAAAAAAATGAAAAGGAATAGTTTTGTCTATGAAGAGGAAGAAGATGATAATGAATTATGTGATGAAAAAGAACCAGATTTCAAAACCGGGAACCGTGCTTCCATGATGGCCACTGTTGAAAACAAAGAAGATATTGGTGGAGAAAAACAACTAAGAACTTTTGTTGATCCCAAGATGTAACTTAATGATGTAGTTAGTAAGCTTAAGACTAAATGTAAGAATTTCAATAAGTGGAAATCAATTGTAGAATAATCAACTGAATAAGTTAATCAACTTGATGTAGAATTTTCATGACTGGAAGAATTTTTGAAGGGTGAGTCTAATATAATTGAATGCAATGATGATGTAGTGGATTTGAAGCTGAGAATTGAAGAGCAGGCAAAGGTCATCAGTGACCTCACCTCCAGACTAGATGAAAAAAACAAGACTGTTGAGGGTCTTAAGGAGGAATTTGTTACTATAAGGAGTAAACGTGATACTAAATAAATTCCAAAAGAATCAAGGAACAAAATACAGATTGGAAGATTCTCAGATGCAGAATTACGAGCAAGAGCGAAGTGTGGTTCAGATGGGGTTGGAAAAATATTGAGTGATCATAGACCCGCTTGCATGGGAAAGAGTGGAATTGGCTGTAAAGTAGAGACATCAACTTCTGGAAGTGAAAATATCCAAAAGAAAGATAAGATGAAAGTTGAACATGTTTAAACGTTGCCTAAAGTGCTGAAAAAGGAACCCTCAATCCCTACTAAAATGAGAACTGAAAATTATCCTCAAACATTCAGAAATGACAGATAGTCTAACTATTCTCCCAATGAAGAATGTATGGGGAGAAATTCAAGTGGGAAGACATTTCCTCTCATGAAGTGTCAGTTCTGTGGCTATCTGAGCCATACCATGTCATATTGCCAAGAGGAAAGAAGATATCTAAATGGAGAAGATATAGAAGTTCAAAAAAGGAGAACAAATTCATATACTAATTATTATAAAAGAAAAAATTTCTTTGGATATTGTTATTGTTGTTCTAACATTGGTCATAAGGCTACCAATTACAGGCAGAAAAAGGACATAGACACCTCATACCAATGTTCAAGACAAGTCCAGTCTTGACCGCAAGACAGTGTTTCTCTCTCAAATATGTTCTCTCCTCTCAAAGAAGATTTCTACTATCAAGAACCTGAGTATGTAGAAGAGATAATTGAAAGGCCATCAGTACAATATACTCAATCCAATGTCTCATGGAAGGAAATGAAAAAGATTGAGAAATCCAACCTTGCAGAGGTGGACCTCAAAGATATAAATAACAATAGTACCTGGATTCTGGATAGCATTTGTTCATCTCATATGATAGGTAATGTCAATCTGTTAATGGATATCAAAAGGAAGGTTGATGGTATAATATGATTTGGTAATGATGGAGATATGAAAATCAAAGGGAGAGGAAGTACCAAATTAGCTAATGGAGAACTAAAGATGACTGGAGTCCTTTACGTAAATGGCCTATGTTATAATCTCCTCAGCATGAGCCAACTCTGTGACTCGGGACTTATAGTTACTTTTAATCAGAATGGATGCACTATCAAGGGAAAGACATGCAATTCACTTATGAAGGGATGTAGAAAAGAAGGCAACTTGTATCAAGTTAATAGTGAAGAAAATGTCTGTTACATGACTGTTGAAGAAGAAACCAATTTGTGGCATCGGAGATAGGGACACATCAATCAAAAATACATGGAGAAAATATCAAAATTGAGAATTGTCATGGACATTCCCAACATGAAGTGTGAGTGTGAAAAATCTTGTGATGCTTGCATTCATGGGAAGCTGGTCTGCAGTTCATATCGGCCAAAGAAGAAAAGGGCATCTCACCTTCTTGATCTGATTCAAATTGATGTGTGTGGGACGATAAATGTTGTTGGAACACATGGAGAAACATAATTTTTCCTTTTAATAGATTATTAATGTATAATGGAATGTGTGATGGTCATCCACATGAAACGAAAAGTCCTTGACTGCATGAAAATATATCGGCAAATCACCAAGAATGATACCGAACGAACAATCAATGTGTTGCGATATGACAATGGAGGGGAATACACATCTACTGTGGATACAACATGAGGTAGTTGCTGTGAGAAATCTTCAAAAAAATGGAGTTGTTGAACAAAGAAATTGATAGGTGAACAACATGGCACAGACTATGATAATTGAGAGTTGCATTCTATGAAATTACTAGAAAGAGGCTGTTCAAGCTGCAGTGTATATTCAAAATCGAACAGGACTCTATATGGGTGAGTCTAAGACACCATATAAATTGTGGCATGGAAGGAAGCCCTATTTGAAATACTTTTGTGTTTTTGGAAGCAAATGCTTTATCAAAAACAAAGAAGTAAATAAAGGGATGTCTGGTGACAATTCAGATGATGGAATGCACCTCGGATACTCAATGAACAGCAAAGCCTACAGGTGTTTCAAAAAGAGATTAGGAAGGATTGTGGAAATAATTGATGTTAAAATAATTTAATATAAAACAAAAAATGCTTCAAGGACGTCATATGGAAATGTGAGAGAAAGTGAAGAAGAAATTGAACGTGGAGAAAATACAAATACAGAAATAGATGATGCTGTACAAAACACTCAGCAGTCACATCAACATGTTCACTCAGAAGAATAATCTGAAGAAGAAATTAAGGATGGAGAGAATGAAACTGAACCGCACAGGAGAAATCATAGAGTTGAGATTAATCCATCCAATATAATTGGGGATAGGAGTGCCCCCACTAAAACAAGAAGAATGAAGGATAACTGCAATATGCATTTCTGTCTGTTGTGGAGCTATCCTCATTTGAAGAAGCCGCAAAGGATGAATCATGGGTGAAAGCCATGAATGAAGAATTAGATCAGATTGACAAGAATCAGATATGGGATCTTGTCCAGAGACCCAAAGGTCACAATGTGATTGGGACAAATTGGATCTTCAAAAACAATTTTGATGATCATGGAAGTGTTATCAGAAAAAAGGCATGACTGGTATGTAAATGATACTCTCAGATTGAAGGTGTTGATGTTGAAGAAAAATTTTCTCTGGTGGCTAGATTAGAGTCAATCAGACTTTTCCTTATCATGGAAATCCTAAGAGGATATGAAGTATACCAAATAGATGTCAAGACAACATTCATGAATGGTGTACTGGAAGAAGAAGTCTATATTGAACAACCACTGGGTTTTGTTCTTGATTATGATGAAACAAAAGTCTGCAAACTGATGAAATCTCTATATGGTTTGAAGTAGGCACCATGAGCATGGTATTCCCGACTTGACTCATATCTCATGAAACGGGAATTCAAAAGAGGTGGAGTAGACCCCAATTTGTTTGTGAATAATTCTCCAACAGATCAATTCATGGTTCTAGTCTATGTTGATGACATTATTTCTGGTGGTAGCAAGCAGAAATCTGTGGACGAATTTTCCAGTCACATGAAATTAGAATTTAAAATTTCTATGATTGCGGAGCTCACATATTTCTTGGGGATACAGGTGACTCAAAATAAGGATTACACTTTCATTTCACAGGAAAAGTATGCAAGAGAGCTGCTGAAGAAGTTTACTATGCAAGATTCCAAACCAATGTCCACTCCAATTGCAGTTGGAACTAAACATAGAATACATGAGGATGGTACCTCTATATATACCACCAAATACAGGATCATCATTAGGAGCCTACTGTACCTGATGGTGACACGGCCAGATATTGTCTTTGCCACATGTCTTGCAGCCCACTTTCAGAGTAATCCAAAGGAGGAACATATGACAGTAGTAAAAAGAATCATGAGACATATTCAAGGGACTCAAATTTGTGGCTTATGCTTTGCTGTAGGAAAGAATAGTGAATTATCAGAATTTTCGGATGTTGAATGGGCATGCGATGTTTTGGACAGAAATTCCACCAGTGGTGGTGAATTCTATATTGGTAATAAATGTGTTGGTTGACTGAGCAATAAACAAGAAAGTACTTATCTTAGTACTGCTGAGGCTGAGTATATCTCCACAACAAAGGCATGCACTCAATTACTATGGATAATGCAGCAATTGACAGATACTGGTGATGAGGTGAAATAACCAATGATGATTTACTGTGATAATAAGAGCTAAATTGATCATACAAAGAATCATGTTCAACATTCTCGTACAAAACATATTGAAATCATGTATCACTTTATCAGAGAGAAAGTTGAGCTAGGCGTGATTAGAATGGATCATGTGGGAATGAATGAGCAAGTGGCTAATATCCTGACCAAGACACTATTAATGGATGTGTTTGAGAAGCATTGGTTGAACCTTGGTGTTCAGCCACCTCGCAGTGCATAAGGAGGTTACACAATACCCCTCTCCCTAGTTTTTTTAACCATTTTTTTCTATTTATGGATGTGATGTAGGTCTGTGGGGGAGATACTATCTAGGGGTTGTGGTTTGGGATGAACAATGAACTAGTACCGGTATTTGGGTTTATAGCCAATGGGGGACAATGTAATAAATTTAGAGTCAGAGGTTCAGAAGGAACTCAAGAACTCAGCAAACATGGCGTCTTTGAGAATTCCAAAACACGGGATCCCAATTCAAGCCTCATCTCTTGTTTTCTAAACCGAGCATTGCACACGTAGACTTAGAGTGTTGGCTAAGTTGATTCTTGCGTTTTTTGGTTATCATGTGGATCTATTGAATTTATTTGCTGATTTCCAACAAACCTAAAGGGGGAGATTGTTGGAACCATGGATGTTATGTACATGAATTGGAGTATGGTTTGTGTTTGTTGTCAATCCTCAGTTGAAGTTCAAAATGTGTACTAGCAAAGTGAACATGCAGTTCAACTAGACAATGGTATTGAAGATGGAACCGTTTCCCAGTGTATTCCATATTTTTGTTCCTCAAAACTTGAAATATGGAGAAATGTGTTTTTGGAAAAGAGAGTTGCACGCCGAGGCCTTGGAGGCTTGGAAACTTGCGCGCCTGATGTTTTACATAATGAGAACATGAAAATATGGAAATGGAAAGAGGGTCGCGCAAGTATTGGTTTGGTCGCGCAAGTGACTTGCGCACTGTGAAAGGACTTAAGCACTGGTACCTTAGAGGACTGGAATGTTTCATGCTATTTGACCATCATTTTTTGATCATCAAAATATGGCAATGTAAATAGGGGCACCCAAGATTGGAAGATGGTCGCGCAAGTGTCTAGGAGGACAGAAGGGTTGCGCGCTGAGACTTGTGTGCTAAGGGAAGACTTGCATGCCACCGCACAGGGTATCCGAATTCCTATAAATAGAGGACCACCCCTCCTAATTCAATACAAACTCTGGACTTGAATAAATTCAGAGCTCCAATCATGCAGCTGTTGAAGTCACGCAAGTGTTAGTGGGTCGCGCAAGGTGGATCAGTGCGGCAGTTGTTTTCTGCCCGTCCAATAGTGACACAAGTGATTTGTTGATACTTGCACACCGTAGTTGAAGTTGTACGACAGGTTTCCATTAGGTTTCAAAATCAGTTTGATATGAATAGAAGTTGAGTCCCAAAATTTTGGCTTTAAAGAGGACTGAATCGCGTAGGTGTTGAAGGTGGACATGCACGACAGTTATAACTTGCACGCCATCCTTGAAAGTTGTGCGCCAACATGGAGTTGCGCGCCGGGTGCTGTTGAGGCTTTCTGGTTGTCTTGGTGCTCCAAGAAAGTTGTAGATCAGTTCACAGGTGATAGTTGGACTTCAATAGAGCATCTACACTCAACAGAGGATGCATTATTTTGCAACGATGAAGAGACCTCCACATCTATAAATTGAGCGGGATGTCACCAAGGGTAGTGAGGAAGGGGGAGTCAATGGGAGTGACCTGAGGGAAGCGGTGAGCTATCCCTGAACCTTTGTAAAGGTAGTGAGCCTAGGACTAAGTGATTGTGCCTGAATCTTTGTAATCCATAGCTCATGAAGATTAGTGGAATTTGGTATGACTGAAAACTTTTCGATGTATGCTCTTTGGACATAGCCCTTAGTAGTGAACCAAGTAAAAAGTGATGTGTTTTCTCTGTGCATGTGAATGACTGATTTTTAATCATATTCATCATACAGGTTAAACAAGTTCCTACCAACTTCGGAACAAGATCCATCACATTAAAAGAAAATTCTGTCACCCTGATTCACCCCTCCCCTCTCAGGGTGTCTCGGGGTCCTTCAGTATGTTTAATAAAAATCATTCCAAATAAACATTAACCATTTATATAAAGAAAAATTAATTGATCCCATGGTTCAAATCCACCAAAAATAATAAGTTACATCAATGGGAATCATATTACATGGAAAATATATTTTTTGGTCATTAATATTATTTCTTGATTATAAAATCCATCCTAATTTTTTTAAATATAATAAATTTTGAAAATATTTTTATTTGAAAGTAAAATTGACAAAAAATAACAGAATATTTTATGCAATTATGGATTCCACTCTCACCCAATTTCATAAAAATGTTTATGATGTCATTCTACTAGTGGATGAGCCAAACAGATACAATTTTATTGGTTAAACCTCTATAGTTTAAATAGTCGAAAATTGAAGGACATGATTCATATTGAATATGGATTGGATAACTAGGAAATATATCATTATTTCAATTATATTTCTGTAGATATTAATTTTATATTGTGGGGGATAAGGAATCACTCTCTCTTGATAGACAAAAAATATTCTAAATAAGGGCTCGCCCTAGCATATGAATGTTATTACAATGCATGACCACATGATGAATCTTCTTCAAAAATTTTCTATCAAGGAGAATGGGTGAAATAGATCTGGTATTATATATGGAAGATCATAAACCATGATAGTGGTTGTAGTTCTATGCAAGAGTTCCTTCAGTTTTGTTTTCAGGGTGCATATCAATGAGGAGATTATGGTAAGGTTCATGGTATGGATTTGGTTGAAATTTCCATGAATCTAGGGGAGGGTAAGAATAAAAATAGATAGGGGAAAAAAATTTAAATTATATTTTAGGTGGTTTCGGTGATGGGTATGGTCATGGATCTATGACTACTACCTAATGTTTCAGTGAACTCTGTCATGCTTCATAGTCTCTTACCTAGAAACTCTATGAATATAAGAATAAATGGGAACATGTTGGTTGGGTGGAGAAAAAGAAACCCTCTACAGATAGTTTTAAAGAAGAATATTTATATGTCATGAATTTCTTTGATGAGGGGGTAGGTTTGGAAAGATATATTTTTTGGTTATTGGTTATAGGGTTCATCTCATTCTATATACCAGGTAACTCCCTTAGTGAAGTGGTAAGATCCAAGCATATCAGTCTCATGGTTTGAAATCATTAAAACCTATAGATTGAATATGTTGAGCCAGATGTAGTAGTGTTGGTCTAACTTATCAAAGGGAAAGAGGATCATCATTGGGATTTGACATAGATTACCATTAGCTATAAAGTGAAAATTAGTTTGGGTAGTCATGTTTGACACTGTTAGAGATAAGGTGACATTATGGAAGATATACTAGATAGGAGAGGAAGACCTAATGAGAAGCTACATTCTGAACGATATTAGGGTCCCATATTTATGACTACATGAACATAATTTAGTATGATTCCTTTGGTCTCTACTACTTTTGATTCCCATGATCTGGGTTTCTTCTTTGGATTTTTGGTTTGATGACATTACTTTCAAATAAAAATTTTAATTTACACTCATCAAAATGGGAATGATTTTTGATAATGAAAAGATTATTTTATTTAATTTTTTATAGAATGTAAATCATGGATAAAAATTTCTCATAAAATTCATAATAGAATAATCAAACATTTTTTAAATCATTTTTTCAGAACATTGTTTTGAATGGAAAATAGTTTTCGACTAAAAAGGGTAATAAAATCAGATATCCTTAAAAACATTTTCAAAATTATCATAAATATAAAATAGTGGGAAAATGTTACCATTACATAAATATATTTTAAATCAGTATATTATAACAACATTCTCTAGAATTTTTGAGTGTTAAGTCATTATATTTTATCATTGGAGACTTGCTAATAAACAATCCCGATAAATGATAAGACTGTATCATAAAATCATGACAACTTGCTAACCTTGAAACGTGTACCCATGAAAGAATAACATAAAAAGGTGTATAAAATACCCCGAGGATAAATAAAGTCATGATATTACATTTAAAAGGTTATTTATATAAAAATCTTAAAATCATATTGGTGCATAACCTAACATATGTCTTAAGGAAGAAATATAGAGAAAAAATCCCTTACTACGCGAGTAACATTTGAATTGTAATCCTTATGAAATAATAACATCAACATAAAAAATTAATTATCATGTATACAAGTAAATTCATGATATCTCATATCATAATGTTGTATATACACGACACAAATGAGTGTTTAAAATGGAATAATTATCTCAAAATTAAAAGTTTTACTAGAAACCCCCATAGCTTAAGTCTTTACATACATAGTACAAGTTATAAAATCCTATAAAGTACTTATAAGTTTATTATAAATAAATCACTGAACCATATATAATTATAACATAACATATAATATTTTTTATGAAATTATATTATATATTTATTTAAAATTCAATGATAATGATACATTTCCCGTAATAACGTTGTTGTTTATATTATGTGACTTGATTTCTTATATTTATGATCCTATTAATTATTTAATGATTTAATATTATCATTAATATAAAAAATTATATAAATATAATATATATTCAATATTTATATATATACTAGTGAATCAGTTTTAGTGATTGAAATGAAATTCACCGTTTGTGGAGACGGTATGTCATATATACGCATGAACACTGTTTTCCAATTTTTTTTCAATTTTAAAGAAAAAATATTAAATGAAATATTACAATTATATAATATTTTTTATTTCATATATATCAAATATTTTTATTAACAACATCCTTAATACACTCAATGTATATCATAAATGAATTCTATCACTTCGTGAGGCGGTAGTATACTTCACACACTAAAAACATTATCATATTCCATAAATGTAATTCATGATGGTTTGTTTGATATAAGAATTCATAAATGACTATAAGATCATAAATATAATAAATATCACATATAAATATTATTTCATTCAATAATCCCAACTATGATAGGTGGTAATAGAAAAACGAATGACATTTGTTAATGAGGCATTAGCTAGTCATACATATGAACGCTAATTTCACAACCCATTAGATGGAATTTTGTTTGGTTGTAGGTATTAAAAATTACATAACAACATATCATTATATTAAATTATATTGATTTATTTATATAATCATTATATAAAAAATAATATAAGGGGTTCTAGAATGAAATAAAACGAATAATATTCATTGATGAAGGCCACATATTATTCATGTATCTTCCTTAGGTTTGAATTATTGATCTTCCTGGTATGGATTTATATACATGATATGTATTATATGATGAGTTTATGGATGTTGGGAAGTTATTTTTGAATTTATTTTTAAATCCATAGAAGATTTAAGGTTTGAGGAAGAGAGGAGAGGGTGTGTCCTTTTCTAATTGAGATAATTGGAAAAATCGTATATTTATTAATGAGAGAATTCAACCAAATTTTTATATTTGAAAAGGGTCCAAAATTAGCCATTATATAAATTATGAACCTTAATTGTTGAAATATGGCCACAAATTAATTTTTATAAAATATTATCAGTTAATTTTATCATTATAATTTTAATTTAACCACATAGTAATCCCATGTTTACCTCAACTGTGGTAATCACTTTTACTATATTCAGTATTCATTTTGGTAAAAAACTATTTTCCCCATATTATATATTATAAATTATTATGATTCTATATAAGGAATAGGTTTTCATATTTTTTAATCACATAATGTGAATATTTTCGTTCAAAAATAAAGCAGATGTGATGAGGAAGCATGTTTTTAAAGAAATACTGATAAAATGTTTATAACATTTTTATATTCAATTTAAATAAAGTATTGATTAAAATGTCCATAATTGGACTAATATATGTATATTTGAACTAAATAATCATTATAAAAATTTAAAATATAATTTAACATTATAAATTATTTAAATGGAAAGGAACTTATCAAATCAAATTCTGTATATATAACTATTCCCCAAAAAATAAAACTTTAAAAAAAATCACCATATAGTAGTTTATGTATTATGATTTCAAAATGAGGTCTATTTTTTAAAATTAATTATATATATATGTCAACAATATTAAATTTATATAATTTCACAAAAAGAAAAAATATATTTTCTATCAAAATAATATTTTCGAAACATATAAATACATAATCGAATTTTTTTATTTTATAATAAATATTTTGACATTATTTAAAACATTATAATTTCTATTTAAAATGTAGTTATTAATATTCATTAAAATAATTTTGCTGGTCAGTTTATAATTTTTTAGTTTAAATTATATTAATAATATATCATGGTTTAGCTAAAACATATTGTAATGTGTCTTGATAGCAAACCAACTGTTGTTTATAGTGCAAGAAAACTCGTGGTATCATGTAACGATTGATGGAATTTGTGTTTCATGTAATGAAATATATAAGAGAAAATTAATTTATTCTAAAAAATAATTAATAAAATGCATTTTGTCACATTATACCCCCTCAAAAATTTAAATCTCCATTGAAATTCATCAATCTAATAAATAATATGAATAATTTTACTCATCATATCATTTTGTTCCCACATTGCATCGTCAAACTGGTGGTTTGTTCAGAAAAAAATAATCACTAGATGGATGGTATTATTTCATAAAACATTCAATATATGATCCAAAATCTTTGTAGCTTGTTCCATATAAGAATAATCTTACTGCGATGTTATGGACACAAAATTAAGTAAATATGAAGGGTTAAGTATGTACATCATAAAGAGGGATACATGAAACACATCATGGACTTGAGGGAGTTTTGGTGGAAGAGCCATAAGATTGTATTCCATCTCAATAAAATCAATAATTTCAATGGGATTGATATACCTATGTATTATTTTCCATTTGTCCCTGAAAATTTTAACCTTAATCCATGGAAAATTCATATAAACACCTTCTCATCAATATAAAATTATATGTCACACCAGTAATTATCTGCACTACGTTTCTACTTACTCTGATCCACATTAATGTTCTTTTGAATGTCTTTATCCTTGTATTCTATTTCATCAGGTATTTATTTACCAAATATCATTGTTTCTCCAACTACATTCCAGGAAATTGTAGCTCTACATTTCGTTCCATATAGGGGTTTATAAGGATTCATATGAATGCTTTAGTGAATGTTATTATTGTATGAATACTCAAATATATGAAGACTTTTATCTAAATAAACTTCAAAATAAAAATAAAAAGATCTCAATATCTGAACTAATGTATTAGTAAATACTTTAGACTGAACAACCATTTCAGTATGATACAAAGTGCTAAAAAATTATTTCTTATAGAAAAAATATAGATGGATTTTCTATGATTTTGAGGTAAAACATTGATCCTAATCACACATAATAGAATTTGGTAACCTATGGTACCATTCAACTTCCATAACATATATCATGGAATGTTGATCTATACAGTTTTATTATCTAATAACAATGAAGGTTTCTAATATAGTAAAGTGATCAGATACAACCCATATAGCATTATTTCCTTTATACATTTTTGGGAGTCCAAATAAAGAATACAAGGTAATATTTTTCCAATTGAATAATGATATGGTTAACTTATTTAACATCAACATTGAATTATGTATTTCAACATTAACTTACTGGAATATGATTCACCAAGATATAAACTCTATGATATCTCTCTTTGTTACATCTTACCAAAATAATTTATTCAAATTATTATACATCATAATAAATCTAGGGTGAATAAAGTATAAATAACCAAGAGATTTTTCTAACAACTCCTTCATTAAATCTAGAATGTATGAAATTCAAACATGATACCCAATGCTTATCATTCAATTATGATCATGGTTAGGTATAAGAACATTTCTAACCATCATTTGCAATGATACACCTTCCATATGCACCTATTTTATCTTTACATTGATATGTTTTCAAACATTGATTTGAGAAGGATTTTATTTTCCCACTTCCAACAGTATTTCAAGATCCATCCTTTGAAAATCTAGAAATGTCATATAATTTGTGTTCCTAATCATGGATAAGTTATCTTGAACCTTTATGATCAAAGTATCGACCACCATGTTTGTTCTCCCAATATGGTAATGTATTGAGGAATTATAATCTTTAATAATATCCATCCATCTTATTTTGAACATATTCAACTACTTTAATCTAAATATATACTTATTTTTTTGATTGGTATATATATCACACTTTTCACCATAATGATATTTCTTCCATATCATTAACATAAAACTAATTCATATAACACTAAACCATGATATTGGTTATTTTTATGATGAATCATCAATTTTTATTAGGTAAAAACAGTAAAAATGTAATTTTTTAAATGAATACACCCCAATCCAGTTTCGGATATATTACTATATATTAAAAAACATTTACCACTATAGGGTAATGTGAGAACAAGTTCCCTGACTAATATTTTCATTAGTTACCTAAAATTTTCTTCAAATTCATCTGTACAGATGAATTTTTTCCATTCATGGTTAACATTGTTAGATGATAAGATAGCCATGAAATATTTTGCACAAACCATTGATAATATCCATCAAGACTACGAATAGTATGGATTTATGTTGCTGTAGTTATTATGGGCCAACATTCAATATCATATATCTTTTACAAATCTACTAATATAACATACCTGAAAGGAATGATGGACTTATTTTTTTTCATTTGTGATAATCCTTATTTTAAATTTTGATGGGGAACTGTTACATGGACCATAGGCCTTGTCACATTATAGGACCAAAATATATTTGAGTAATTCATCACAGAATATGACTACTTGAAACCGCCCCTCCCAAGCATCTACATCATGATCAGATCTCTACCATCTCAAGGATGTATTGCTAGATGCACAGACTAGTTACTGGTGACTATTTTTATTCCCTCACATTCTTCCTAATCTAGTAGCTCTGAAATGGTGAATGTTTATTTCTCAAAATCCTCCACTTGAGCTTGTTCCTTCTAGAATCTATCTGGTCTGTATCTGTTGATCATATGGACCAAAGTCCTTGAGGTGGATGAAAGGTTTTGAGGTGGCCCAAAGGCCTTAAAGTGGCCCGAAATAATTATTTACATGAAATATTAGGTTGACCAATGGCCATGAAGGACTCCATGACCAAACTGGTGTCCCGAAGGTGAATACTTTTTGCTTCTATAGTACCGAACAATACATGCTATTTTTCCTGCTATAATAATGCTATAGTACCCAAAAATATGCCTCCACCCATATTTGATCATGGGTATCATGGATTCACTTGAATACTCTTCACCAAATGGGATAAGTCTCATTTACATATACTGATTTAACCTCTCTTCAGATTACATGACCACGAAATGAATCGTTTTATACCTAAAATTCACTATATGTAAATTTTTCATATCGTATCTCCATCATGGGATTCTTTGGTATAATTCTAATTTTAAGTTCATTTGATTCCATTAATATTTATTAGATATGACTATTGTCTAAAAAAACAACCACAGACATATCAATTAAATCCTTATAGAGTCTATTCACATACTCTTTGAAGACAGTTAGGGAATTTAAATGATAGAATATCATCAATATATATTCATAGTTTCCATACCATGTATGGGATGTTTTCTTTGTTATATCCACCATATTAAACAACAATTGATGACATATAGAATGATGGTCTATATGGGAAATTATTGAGCTCCATGATGTTGACTAAATAAGTCATCAATATTAGGAAGATGATACTTTTTATTGACTGTCAACCTATTCAACTATTGAGGGTTAGTAAATAGTCACATCAATCCATCATTTTTTTACAATGAAAATATGAGCACCCCAACATGACAAACATGGTATAATTAATCCATTTTCATGTTTTTCCAAGAGTTATATATTCAAATTTTGTAATTTTATTAGATCCATTCTATATAGAGTCTTTGAAATTGTTGTGGAGCTAGGAATGAGTTATATTGAAAAATGCATATATTTTTTTGTAATACTAGGAACTATTATTTATGGACATTAAGATATTACTTAATGGTAATAATATCATTGATTTTGAGTTTCTACCCAAACCTTTGATATAAAAACCCTTTAGAATTTTATTTACAACATGTACAACATTTATAATCTCCCTTGAAATCATGTACATATCATCACATTCATAGATGAATTTATGTTTGTTTGGAATGTCAAATTTGACTTCTGTTCCTCAATAATTGATTTTGGATTTATGTAGGGAATTATAATCCAAGAATAAAATAATATAAAATGAAACTAGTTGAATTATAAAAATATATTCAGCAAGTACATTCCCACTAACATCGACTAGATATGAATCATAGACTCTAGCTGTGATCATTATATCGTTATGTTTTTTCACTGTTAATTGCACATATAATCCTCTGGATGGTATCATTTTAACCATATTAAATTATTTATATATGAATTTATCAGTGGAAACTTAGAATAATAAGACAGTAGTAGTTTTATAGTTAATAGAGAGTGTAACTTTCACCATATTGTTATCACACTCCTCATTAGAAATAGTGACCACATGATATTTCATTTTTTTCATCATCATAAGAGGTAGCTAATGTCGATTATCATAATTAACTATCTGTTTTGATAATTGTGTAGAATAATTTTCATTCTTATTATACATAAATAATTGGAGTGTGGGAGATTCATTATATGCATCATTCTCTCTATTCTCATTTTAAGTAAAATTTTTCGCATCATTTCAATGAACCATTTCCTAATTAACTTCCTCCCACATGTAAAAAAGTTCATATTACCCTTATGAAAATTTCATCAATGATTATTCTAACAAATTGAATATAAATGAAATCCCATATTATTCTCTTCATGGTTATTATGATTTACTTTGAGCTCAATCTCCATTTTCTTATCAAAACCATGATATTGATATAAAACACAAACCCACAGTTCCACATTGATATCATGTAGAAAAATATATTCATATATAATTATTTAAATTATGGAAAACACTTTTTTGAGAATTAGTTTTAAGCCATGGAAAAATCAACCAACCATACCTTTAGGTTTGGAGATAATACCAGATGAATTTCAAGCAAGTCATAGCCTAAATGGTACCAAAAGATTCATCATCAATTTTCATTATATTAAGGAACACCTTATCAGAATTAAACTAAAAAACATAATGAAATACATTATTGAGAAATGAGTTTTTGAAATCATCCCATTATGTGGAGTCAATTTTATCATTTCACATCTCTTTCATGATAATATTCTACTACTGATATTGTTAACCTTCTAAATGGTAGAAATCTGAACAAAATGTTTGATGTTACAAAAATTCGAGAATAGAAAATATCCTTTCAGTGGTACTATTATATTTTCCAAAAACAAGGGAACCATTAGTTCATTTGAATGAGGTTGGGTACTGCTTCATAGATGTCCCAAAAAAATTTTCATCCCTTGATTTTTCATTTGGATTTTTATCATGATTCATGGATTTAGAAAGAACTATGAGCATAGTGAATAGATTTTTCATTTTAACTCCAATAGTTATTTTATTCTATAAAGGATAATAATTTTATTTTCTATCACAATCATCAATAAAATTGTTCCATAAAGTTCTAGAAATTGTCTCAAAAGAAAAAACATGTTGTAGTAAACAATAATCATTATGGGGAACCCCATAATCATGAAAATTCTCAAATGGGATTTTCAAAATCATAACCGTATATTTAATCTGTGACACCATAGGTTTATCCGAGGTTACTCATAGTTATCATCTATTTAAATCATTCATTATTGTTCAAAATGAGTTCTTTTATTTCCAAATAATATCTACTAGGAGTGTCAATCGTGGTTTGAAAAATCTCCAATTTTCATGCACCAGTTTTTGATTGAGTCTAGATCAATATGTTCTTTTTAGGGTTGTTACACCTATGTATATTTGTTGCAGATTGACATCTTCTTATATTTTCATGGAAGGGATGTTATTTCCTAGATTTCACACTCTATATCCTTTACAAAAAATGTAACACCCGAGACATTTATGTTATATAAATCATCAAAGGAATATTTTTCTACACACAACATTTTCTTGGCTTGATTTACACGAAATCGCGACCTTCCTCGATAGCTTGCGTCGTACACAATACCGAGTTTCACTAAACAATGATATACTAATAAAATATTATTAAAACTAGCCGTTATGAATAGTAATAACTACTTTTTAAAATTTTATTTTTCAAAATGGACTTCATTTTTAGACTCGGAATATCGAAATTATCCTATGGTGAAATTTTGGTATTTTTCTGAAAACTTTCAATTTTTGATGAATAGTGAAACCACTAAGTGGTAGTTAAAAAAACTGAATTTTTCATAAAAATTAACGTTACCTCTTCTGTGAGTGGAATTTCGAAAATCCTAGAGACACAGTTAATATCAAGGACTAAAATGTGGTTCAATGAGAAGAAAATAATTTTTGGTGAATAGTAACTTTTTACTTTTTTTACCACGGTTAAAAGTAAATAGGGTAATTAAGGGTAAAAATGATATTGTTATTAACCTAACACATGTCCTAATTCTATTGGATAGTTTAATTCGACCGAAAACAAAATTAAGAATAAAATATGACCATTTAGGCCCACATGGATTAGATTAGGACATTTATTATTAATTTATTTAAAGAAGGGTTAAAATAGTTAAAATCAATGTTTAATAACTAAATAATTTTTAATATAGGGTTATACATAAGATAAATTAGACTATAAATATTCATTAGAAAGATAAAACGATTTAATACATAATGGTATTTTATTTATAATTTTTAGACTTTATATAAATTAATTTATTTATGACACAACGATGATGCAGTAATTACCCTTTTAAGGAAATGTTACCATAATTGATGTTATAAATGTTCAAATAAATGTAATTTGAAACTTTTAAAGAAATCAAATAATTTTATAGCTTAATATGATATATTAGTGTTTATTTAATCAACTTGGTTCGAACATATAATTCTGTTATGACTTTCACAAAAATCATATATCAAATAGTGTCAAAATTGACACAAAATAGTTTTTAAATCAAATATTATATTATTAATTTTTACTTTATTATTAAAAATCTAAGGATCGCCCAAATGACTTAGATAAGGTTATATATATTAATAATAAACATCTTGGTGTTCTTCTGGCTTAATATAGTATGTTTATTAACCTTATAGTATAACAACACATGAAGAAACGGTAAAATTAAAATTATTTACCTTAATGTTAAATCTAAATGATAACGTTAAAATAGGAACCTAAACCTGTCTAAATTCTATTGGATGAGAGGATTTCGACCCATCACCACCTTACCCTCGAAATAAATCATTTTGGAGCTATTTAAATCCGAAAATGACTTTATAATAAAATATTATTTTTAGTTATTCCAAAGGTGCCCCTCTCCTCCCTTATAAAAGGGAACCTCCTCCCCCTCCTCCTCACACCAATTTGAGCACTCAAGCTCCGATAAACCCTGCCAAAATCCCTTCTATACTTCCCTAGAATAATCCTAGAGGTCCTGGTCTTCTTCAAAGACCAATCATAGTTCCCTATGTAGAGGATTCAAAGAGGCGTTTCAAAGAAGAGGTAATATCCATTACCGATATTTTCAATTTCTTTCTTCTTCAACTTCTTCTTCTATAGTTGTTTCATGATAAAGTAATAACATAAGTATTACTTACATACTGATATGTTATTATAAATATGAAACAACCCTAATTCACCTTCTATCCATCCTACGGAAAAATGAAATCACCACGCGTGCGTACATACGGAATACCGTCTCCATGCCGTGGTGTAATCTATTTTCGACCATCACCTTACAAGGATGGGTATAATGGTGTAATGAGTAACTATATATGATTATTATAAAGTGATATTGATACTGAAATAGTATAAATACACTTGAATACAATTCCATGATCATGGGAACAATATCATCGCTCGTGCGTACATACGGAATACCGTCTCCACGATGTGATGCGACTCGTTCTACATGATCATCATTACATAGTAATAATATAAATGAATTGAATGAATAAATATGATATATTTTACACTAATACCATTCTGGATATAAGGTATATATAACCTTAAAAGAAGAATAAGAATTTATTCGGCAAAACACGCATAAGAACAAAAGGAAATAAAGTCCCGAGTAACAAGTAACAATGAAATATTACTAATAAGAAGCTAAGAATATGACCATATATGATATAATATAAATATTTATGATTATTTAATAAGTCAATAACATTATTTAAACCATTATACAGGAGCTTCGGACACGTACAAAGAAAATTGGACCTAAGGTAAGGGAAATATCACAATCTCATTTTTATCCAAGATTGTTTATACTTTAGCATTTACTGGGGTGTATTTTATCATCCACATCCATGTTTCATCAATATGTAATATTATTTCCATCCACCTACAATTTTTTAAATCCAATTTTACCCTTCGGTGAGTATTTAGTAAAGGATATGAATGGAATCTTTTGTCGTTTTTTATACGAGGTACTTTTTGACATTTTCGACAAAAGTACGAAGAATGTTTTTTTAACGTATACTGCATGAATGTATTTTTAAAACATTATTTCCAAAAAGATTCCTTTACAAGTTTTCAAGTTTATTTTTAATAAACTTCTTTTAGTTTATAATTGTATGACATGTTAAGAAAAGAAAAGTGTTTTTGAAGTAGAAAGGATATTTTCCTCAAGAATGGAGTTCAAATGTTTTATCAAAATTATCTTCCATCTAAAATAATATAGGGTTCTGTTTTTATCCCTATTATTACATTGATTTGATTATGTTTTGAGAGAATTATTTTTATAAAGTCATTTACCTTATATGAATTGTTTTATGATGTCATGATGTTTCAAGAATCCTATTTTTGTTACATGTGTTATGCGATGATGTGTGATTTATGATTATGTGGCACACATAAGAAAGGATTCATTATAAGATGGGTGGGACCTATATCTCCCTCCAATGTATTGGGTAAAGATTTTTATCTCATGAGATAGACATGGCTGGAACGGAAGGTTATTTCAGTTCAGTGATACAGGACTGAAACGAGGAGTTAACTCGGTTCAGAAATGGACTATGTATGCTAAGATAGTCTTGGAAATGAGTCATGACTAACAAGAAATGATTTTCCATGATTATGTGTGAATGCCACAATGTTTCATGTTTAATGTTATGATAATGGGGATCTCATTTTCACTTCTATGATTTATTCCATGTTATGTTATTATGATCTCTTTTGCAGGTTATGATTTTCAAAAAGATATGATATGATTTTTATTTCCTTTATTTGCCCTTGCTGAGCATTTGAGCTCACCTTTTTTGCATGTTTTCTTTTCCCCAGGTCAGGAAGATGGATATTAAGTAGAATATGCTAAAAGGGACCCTAGATATGATGAAATAAATGGGAGACACTGTAGAAGATTTATGAACCAGTTGTTTATGTTTCCCAGTTTCTAAAGACACTATACCTATAAGGTCCTTTGTGGTTTTGTCATATGTTGTAATTAGTGTGCTTCAATTTTGATGTATTAAAAATGTATGTAAATTATGGGTCGTTATAGTTGGTATCAGAGGAAAGGTATAGTCAACCTTTGGAAACTAGGATGAAAAATACTTCGTAAGAAACCTAAGGATAAGTCTAAGCATAGAACACAATCTTAGTGTTTTAGAAATGGCCATGAATAACCTAGGATAAGACCTTAAGTGTGAAATTTTATTCTTGATTATGTAAATTTCCTATTAAAATTAGTGTTTCTCACACTATTCTTCTTGGTTTTAGTCAATGGCTAGAACCCGGAGGAACCGTGTTAATACAGAATGTGACGGGCAATGCAATGATTGTCCCCCTGAGCAACCAAACATTATGGGAGATGGAATGCAAAATCTTGTAGCCATGCTCACACAACTTTCTCAAGCTATGAATCATGCATGATTTCAAAACGATCAAAGGAAGGAGCAACATTCTGTTGAATCCTTCATGAGACAGCGTCCACCTTCATTCAGCGGGTCTACTAATCTATTAGTTGCTGAACAATGGATTAGTACTACTAAAAAGATATTTTCAGTTCTTCAATGATCTGAGCATGATAATGTCATCTCAGCGGTGTATCGTTTGGAAGGTGATTCTAATCAATTGTGGAATCTTATTAGGAATACGAGGCAAAGGGATGAAATTGGGTCCATGGAATGGGACGAGTTCAAGAACTTATTTTTCAATAAGTACTTCCCTTGTATTCTCTGAACAAAGATGGAGAAAGAGTTTCTTGAACTGAAGAAAAATGATGATGAATCTGTTGGTACCTATGAAGCAAATTTTACAGGAATTGTAAGGAACACTTCTTGTATTATTATCCAACTTGTGAGTAAGATCGATCGATTCTTTATTGGCTTAAAACCAAGTCTTCGAAGGGCCTTAGCCATAAGGGACTTCAATAGCTACGAGGAAATCGTTCGATGTGCTCTCAAAGTTAATATGGAGATTGGAGTAACCCATCAATCATATGGGTTTGATAAGAAGAGGAAAATGGAATTCAAAGGAAAATCTAAAGAGCACACTGGAAAGAAGATGAACTTTCCCTTATGCACAATGTGTGGAAAGAAACATGGAGGGAGTCGTCTTAAAGGGACAAGTAAATGTTTCAAATGTGGAAAATAAGGCCATCGGGCATTTGAATGCCGCAATGATGGGAAGAAGATGTCTAATGATGCAAACAAAGGAAGGGATACACAGAATGAACCTACTACACTTCAATGTTTCAAGTGCAAGGAGATGGGGCATTATGCCAATCAATTCCCTAATCCAAGGGTTGATGATGATGGTCGACGTCAACAAACTCTTAAGGATAAAGACAAAGGAAAGTCACATGCAATTTCTATAAGCAATGTGGAGTACGATAATGAAGTGGTGAAAGGTACTCTTACCATCCACTCTAAAGTATAAAATGTTTTATTTGATTCTGGATCCACCCACTCTTTTATTTCAGAAGAATTTTCTAAGGGTATCACTGTATTACCTCAACAATTAGATGTTGAGTTAGCTGTGACAACCCCTAATGGCACAACAGTCGCATCAAAAGTTTATAATTCTTCTCCGATCGAAGTTTGTGGGAAAGTGCTTCCTGCAAATCTTATGATCCTTCCTATAGTGGAATTTGATGTAATTATTGGAATGGATTGGCTTTCTCTACATGGAGCTCATATCAATTTCCAAAGAAGGGAAGTCACATTTCATATTCTAGATCAATCTACGATCGTCTATCGATGCAAGGATGAATATAACCTTCCAGTGGAAATTCCTTCCATCTTATGGGTCGTGATTCCACTAAATGAAGGTTATTTATCTCAAATGGTTGGTGAGAAACTCACGATTAAGAATATTCCCATTGTACGAGAGTTTGATGATGTCTTTCCGGAGGAATTACCGGGTCTTACACCGAATCGTGAAGTTGAGTTTTCAATAGAACTCGTACCAGGTGCTTTGCCTATTTCAAAGACACCTTATTGAATGGACCCAATTGAGTTGCAGGAATTGAAGAAGCAACTCCAAGATAATCTTGATAAGGGGTTCATACGCCCTAGTGCATCACCTTGGGGAGCACTTGTTCTGTTTGTTAAGAAGAAAGATGGATGAATGAGACTCTGCATTGATTATCGAGAACTTAACAAGATCACTATCAAGAAAAAATATCCTCTCCCACGCATTGATGACCTATTTGACAAACTACGCGGAGCTCAATACTTTTCCAAGATTGTTCTTCGTTTAGGGTATCATCGATTAAGGGTCAAAATGGAGGATATACCAAAGACGACTTTCCGTACAAGGTATGGACACTATGAATTTATAGTGATTCCATTTGGTCTTACAAATGCCCCTGCTATCTTCATAGATCTGATGAATAGAGTCTTTAGAGACTATCTTGATCAATTTGTGGTAGTCTTTATAGACGATATTCTTGTCTATTCAAAGAGCAAGGAAGAACATGAAGATCACTTCAGAATTATATTGAAGACCTTGAGAAAGGAGAAGCTGTATTCCAAATTTACCAAATGTGAATTTTGGCATTAAAAAGTTGCATTTTTGTGTCACATAATCTCAAAAGAGGGGATATCTGTGGATCCAACAAAAACAGAGGTTATCAAAAGATGGTCGAGACCAACAACAGTAACCGAGATCCGAAGTTTTCTTGGTTTGGCTGGATATTATCGACGTTTTGTGAAAGATTTTTCACGATTATCTAATCCACTCACCAAGTTGACTCGGAAAGGAGTTATGTTTGTTTGGACAGAGGAATGTGAAGAGAATTTCAAGGAGTTGAATAGAAGGTTATCCAGTGCACCTGTGCTCACACTGCCTTGTAGTGGAGAAAGGTTTGTGATCTACAGTGATGCATCCAAGAAGGGATTGGGGTGTGTTCTTATGAAAAATGATATGGTGATAGCTTATGCCTCACAACATTTGAAAATACATGAGCAAAATTACCCAACTCATGATTTGGAGTTAGCTACGGTAATCTTTGCATTAAATATTTGGAGGCATTACCTTTATGGTGAAAGGTGCGATATTTATACAGATCATAAAAGTTTAAAGTATATTTTCACACAAAAGGAGTTGAATATGCACCAAAGAAGATGGTTGGAGATGATTAAGGATTATGACTGCTCAATCCATTACCACCCTGGGAAAGCAAACAAGGTGGCAGATGCGTTAAGTCGGCAAGACCATGCCAGTTTATCCATTATGAGGATCACAAAAGATCCAATATTTATGGATTTACAAAGAATGGATCTTGGAATTATAATGGAAGGGGGAAAATCTTATCTTTCTCAAATGAATGTTCATCCATCTATACATGTGAAGATTAAAGAGGCACAGAAAGAAGATGTTGACTTACAAAAGAAGGTAAGAAATGTTCCTGAATTCAACCTTGATTGTGATGGGATAATAAAGTTCAGGAATTGGGTTTGTGTTCCTCCCATCCCCGAATTAAAGAAGGAGCTATTGGATAAGGCTCATAGTTCTTCATTCTATATTCATCTAGAAGCACAATGATTTATAGGGACCTGAAAGAATACTTCTGGTGGGATGGCATGAAAAGAGATGTTGCTGAATATGTCTCTCGATGCTTGGTTTGTCAGCAAGTTAAAGCTGAGAGACAGAAGTCTAGGGGGATGTTACAACCATTACCCATACCCGAATGGAAATGGGAAAACATCACTATGGACTTTGTCACATGACTTACTAAAACATACAAAGGCAATAATGCTATCTGGGTCATAGTTGATCGTATTACAAAGTCTACACACTTCATTGCTATTAGAGAGGATTTGTCTCTAGATCATCTTTCCAGGATATATGTAAAGGAAGTAGTAAGATTTCATGGAGTACCACTTTCTATTATATCTGATCGGGAACCGAGGTTTACCTCAATGTTCTGGCGAAGTCTTCAACATACTCTGGATACAGAGTTGAGTTTCAGCACTGCTTATCATCCTCAGATAGACAGTCAGTCTGAGAGAACAATTCAAACTCTAGAAGATATGTTGAGAGCTTGCTCTATGGATTTCAAAGGTGGTTGGGATCAACACCTACCTTTGGTGGAATTTTCTTATAATAATAGCTTTCACATCAGTATTCAGATGGCTCCTTATGAAGCTCTCTATGGAAAGAAATGCATGACTCCAACTTGCGGGGATAAAGTCGGGGAAAGAAAGCTATTAGGACCTGATATCATTGATGAAATGGCAGAAAAGGTCAGATCTATTCAACAACAAATAAGAGCAGCTCAGAGTCGACAGAAAAGTTATGCCGACAGCCGGAGAAAAGACCTAGAGTTTGAAGTGGGCGATAAAGTGTTCTTACAGATATCTCCCTGGAAGAGGGTTATGAGATTTGGAACGAAGGGGAAGTTGAGCCCCAGATATATCAGTCTTTTTGAAATACTCGATCGTGTTGGGAAGGTAGCTTACCTATTGGCACTTCCACTGAATCTATCTCAAGTTCACGATGTGTTCCATGTATCTCTCCAGAGAAAGTACATACCTGATCCTTCACATGTACTCAGCTCAGAAGATGTACCGCTGGAGAAAAATCTTTCTTATGAAGAACAACCGATAGAGATTTTGGATCGTAGCGAAAAATTCCTACGAAACAAGACCACTCAATTGGTGAATGTTTTATGGAGGAACCACCAATTAGAAGAAGCTACATTGGAGCTTGAGGATATGATTAGGGAGAGGTATCCTCATCTATTTGTTACAAAGTGACGAATTTCGAGGGCGAAATTCATTTTAAGGGGGGTAGAATGTAACACCTGAGACTTTTATGTTATATGAATCATCAAAGGAATCTTTTTCTACACACAAAACTTGCTTGGCTTGCTTTACATGAAATCACGACCTTCCTCGATAGCTTGCGTCGTACGCAATACCGAGTTTCACTAAACAACGATATACTATTAAAATATTATTAAAACTAGCCGTTATGAATAGTAATAACCACTTTTTAAAATTTTATTTTTCAAAATGGACTTCATTTTTGGACTCGGAATATCGAAATTAGCCTAGGGTGAAATTTTGGTATTTTTCTGAAAACTTTCAATTTTTGATGAATAGTGAAACCACTAAGTGGTAGTTAAAAAAACTGAATTTTTCAAAAAACTAAATTTTACCGCTTCTATGAGTGGAATTTCGAAAATCCGAGACACGGTTAATATCAAGGACTAAAATGTGGTTCAATGAGATGAAAATAATTTTTGGTGAATAGTAACTTTTTACTTTTTTTTACCACGGTTAAAAGTAAATAGGATAATTAAGGGTAAAAATGATATTATTATTACCCTAACACATGTCCTAATTCTATTGGAAAAGTGTAATTCGACCAAAAAAAAACTTAGGAATAAAATATGACCATTTAGGCCCACTTGGATTATATTAGGACATTTATTATTAATTTAGTTAAAGAAGAGTTAAAATAGTTAAAATCAATGTTTAATAACTAAATCATTTTTAATATAGGGTTATACATAAGATAAATTCGACTATAAATATTAATTAGAAATCTAAAACGATTTCCTACATAATGGTATTTTAATTTAAATTTTTATACTTTAAATAAATTAATTTATTTATGACACAACGATGATGCAGTAATTAACCTTTTAAGGAAATGTTAACATAATTGATGTTATAAATGATCAAATAAATGTAATTTGAGACTTTTTATGAATTACACTAATTTTATAGGTTACTATGATATATTAGTGTTGATTTAATCAACTTTGATAGAACATATAATTCTGTTATGACTTTCACAAAAATCATATATCAAATAGTGTCAAAATTTACACAAAATTGGTTTTAAATCAAATATTATATTATTAATTGTTATTTTATTCCTAAAAATCTAAGGTTCGGCCAAATTACTTAGATAAGGTTATATATATTAATAATAAACAACTTGGGGTTCGTTTGGCTTGATATAGTAAGTTTATTAACCTTATAGTGTAAGAACACAAGAAGACACGATAAAATCAAAATTATTTAACTTAATGTTAAATCTATATGATAAGGTTAAAATAGGAACCTAAACTTGTCTAAATTCTATTGGATGAGAGTATTTAGACCCATCCCCACCTTAGCCTGGAAATAAATCATTTTGGACATATTTAAAACCGAACTTGACTTTATAATAAAATAATATTTTTAGTTATTCCAATGGTGCCCCTCTCCTCCCTTATAAAAGGGCACCTCCTCCCCCTCCTCCTCACACCAATTTGAGCACTCAAGCTCGGACAACCCCTGAAAAAATCCCTTCTCCACTTCCCTAGAATAATCCTAGAGGTACTGGTCTTCTTAAAAGACCAATCTTAGATCCCTAAGTGGAGGATTCAAAGAGGCGTTTCAAAGAAGAGGTAATATCCATTACTGATCTTTTCAATTTCATTCTTATTCAAATTATTCTTCATTAGTTGTTTCATGATAAAGTAATAACATCAGTATTACTTACATACTGATATGTTATTATAAATATGAAACAACCCTAATTCACCTTCTATCCATCATACGGAAAAATGAAATCACAACGTGTGCGTACGTACGGAATACCGTCTCCACGCCGTTGTGTAATCTATTTTCCACCATCACATTAGAAGGATGGTTATAATGGTGTAATGAGTAACTATATATGATTATTATAATGTTATAATGATACTGAAATAGTATAAATACACTTAAATACAATTCCGCGATCATGGGATCAATATCATCGCTCGTGCGTATGTACGGAATACCGTCTCCACGATATGATTCGACTCGTTCTAATGATCATCATTACATAGTAATTATACAAATGAATTGAATGAATAAATATGATATATGTTACACTAATACCATTCTGGATATAAGGTATCTATAACCTTAAAATAATAATAAGAATTTATTCGGAAAAACACGCATAAGAACAAAAGGCAATAAAGACCCGAGTAACAAGTAACAATGAAATATTACTAATAAGAAGCTAATAATATGACCATATATGATATCATATCAATATTTATGATTATGGAATAAGTAAATAAAATTATTTAAACCATTATACAGGAGCTTCGGACACGTACAAAGAAAATCGGACCTAAGGTAAGGGAAATATCACAATCTCATTTTTATCCGAGATTGTTTATAATTTAGCATTTAATAGGTTGTATTTTATCATCCACATCCATGTTTCGTCAATATGTAATATTATTTCCATACACCTACAATTTTTTAAATCCAATTTTACCCTTTGTTGAGTTTTTAGTAAAGGATATGAAAGGAATCTTTTGTCGTTTTTCATACGAGGTACTTTTTGACTTTCCCGACAAAAGTACGAAGAATGTTTTTTTAACTTATACTGCATGAATGGATTTTTAAAACATTATTTCCAAAAACATTCCTTTACAAGATTTAAGTTTATATTTAATCAACTACTTTTAGATTATAATTGTATGACATGTTAAGAAAAGAAAAGTGTTTTTGAAGTAGAAAGGATATTTTCTTCAAGAATGGAGTTCAAATGTTTTATCAAAATTATTTTCCATCTAAGATAATATAGGGTTCAGTTTTTATCCCTATTATTACATTGATTTGATTATGATTTGAGGGAATTATTTTTATGAATTCATTTACCTTATATGATTTGTTTTATGATGTCATTATGTTTCAAGAATCCCATTTTTGTTACATGTGTTACGCGATGATGTATGATTTATGATTATGTGGCACACATAAGAAAGGATTCATTATAAGATAGGTGGGACCTATATCTCCCTCCAATTCATTGGGTAATGATTTATATCTCATGAGATAGACGTGGCTGGAACAGAAGGTTATTTCGGTTCAGTGATACAGGACTAAAACGCGGAGTGAACTCGGTTCAAAAATGGACTTTGTCTGCTAAGATAGTCTTGGCAATGAGTCATGACTAACAAGAAATGATTTTCCATGATTATGTGTGCATGCCACAAAGTTTCAAGTTTTATGTTATGATTATGGGGATCTCATTTTCACTTCTATGATTTATTCCATGTTAAGATATTATGATCTCTTTTGCAGGTTATGATTTTCAAAAAGATATGATATGATTTTTATTTCCTTTATTTGCCCTTGCTGAGCATTTGAGCTCACCCTTTTTTGTATGTTTTCTTTTCCCCAGGTCAGGAAGATGGATATTAAGTAGAATATGCTAAAAGGGACCCTAGATATGATGAAATAAATGGGAGACACTGTAGAAGATTTATGAACCAGTTGTTTATGTTTCCCTGTTTCTAAAGACACTATACATATACGGTCCTTTGTGGTTTTGTCATATGTTGTAATAATTGTGCTTCAATTTTGGAGTATTGACAATGTATGTAAAGTATGGGTCGTTATAAAAAATCTAGTACATTTTGGTATACTTTAACTAAACCCTATACATATACATAGATACTTATCTAGAAATATCCTTGGTAATATTACTAGGGATCTCACTATAGTTTTCTCATTCTAGTTTCCAATGGGTAACTAATACCATCCTCCGATACCAACTAGAGGTATCCATTCTTATCATACATTGATTGTACATAATTTTGATCAATATTTATCACATTACAGAAACACATTTATGAGGACCATAGTAGTTTAGTTTCATTGGAAACAAGGAAACAGTAAAAATTTTGTACTGGTAAACTACATAACCTCCCACTATGATAAATAAAAATATAACCCTACCTAGTAATATCAGGTATAAAACATTTCTTAATATCCATAAGAAATAAAATATTACAAATGGTGAGATCAAATAACTTGTAAGAGTAAATATGAGGGTATTGAAGAACAACATGATCATAAGGGTATGGGAAAATGAGCATATCTTTTTGTAATCATAACCAACATATCAAAGACCACAATCAAGGTCCATTGCATAAATATTTGAATTTCAAAATAAATGAATCTTAATATAATAAAATAACATTTTTCATGAGATCATAACATACACATAAAAAATATCTTTCTTTCATAAACATAATAATATGAAAACATTTCCTTATTGGTCAAGGCTCATTTCTAAGGCCATCATAGTAGAAAAATTCATTTACTGTACGTAGACCACATCTAGTTCCAAACATGTAATATTGTATTGATTTCACTCCTCATTCCATCCACCTACAACTGTATTGGGTTAGCTCCCCATTCAATCCATGTCTATCTCATCATATATATAAATCATTATGTAGAGCATTTGATAGATATATAGGTCTCACCAATATTATAATGAAAACCATATTTATGTGTGCCACAAGATAATAAACATAAATAATTTCCTAACTTATGAAACTAAATGTGTATCATAAAAATTTAACCATATCATAACCTATGAAAATTAATAAGTATCCTAAAAATTTCATCATAGTATAACCCATGAAAAGAATAGGGTTTCATAATCATTTCCTCATAGGACATAATTTGGAAGACAAATGGGAATCAAAATAATTTACTCACATTATAACATGTGGAAGAGGAATGGTTTTCATAATAATTATTTCATACAAACAAACAATATTAGGATAATGTAAAATATTTTTATTCTAGGGCAATATACCTTTAAAATTATAAGTTATATCAAATGATGTTATATCAGATAGAAAACAATATTGAAAGTTTATTTCAAATGTTTTGTTGAGAAAAATATACTTTCCACTTAAAAATGGATTTTGAAAAAATAAAATAATTTGAAAACATTTTTCATCAAAAATAAAATATTAAAATTATAAATTAATATTTAATATATTGTTTGGTCATGACATCGGAGAATTGTGTTCTTTTCGTACACTTTAAAATAAATATTCCGTATATATTAACTATAAAATCCAATCATGCATTTATTTTGAAAATGACCATAATATTCAGTATATTTATTAGAAAAACTCAATCAAAGTTAAAAATTTATTTTAAAAATCAAAATAGAATAATAAAAAAAATAAAAATAATTTTAGAAAACTTGGTTTTGAATGAAAATAGATTTCTGACCGAAGATAAAAATAATGTTTTATTTTTTTTAATAAAATTTAATTAATTATATTAAGGTCCAAAGAGTGGGAAAATGTTACAATTAATTTATAATATCATGAATAAGAATAGTATAATAAATTTAATGACAATTCTTGATTGGTAGATCATGATATTTCAACAATGGAGACTAGGTAATATAGAATACCAATAAGCGATGGTATTTTTACATAAAATAGTTAGGGATTTGGTAACCTGGAATCATATCCCCATGGAGGAATAATATAAAATTGAACATAAAATATCATTAGGATAAATAAATTATTGATATTACAATTCAATGGTTATGTATATACACCTTGTGAAAAATTATAGGATCGTAACATAATGTTCACCTCAAAGAAAGAGAATTGATATAAAAATCAATTACTACTTCATTAACTATTGGATAATAATAACTGTGAAATAATAACATCAATAGAAACATTAATTATCATGACATGAGGTATATTCATGATATATCATGTAATAGGGAAATATATAAACTAAAAAAAATGAAACGTTCTATTGATATAGAATAAGTCTCTGAGAAATAAAAGTGAGTCTAAAAATCCCCTCACTGTAAGACTTGATGTTTTTAGAACTCATTAAAAAATTTATTATAATAAATAAAATTTATTTTAAATAGATCATAGAATCATATTCTTCTATATCATAAAATATTTTAATTTTTATCACATTATATTACCTTTTTATTAACAATTCCAGGATAATGTTACATTTCATGTAATAACCACTTTTTTTATATGCAATTTGATTTTATATACTATTGGTCTAATTACATATATAATTACTTCATCATAACTGGGATTTTAATCATTATATAAATGTAATATTTATTTATTATATATTTAATTATAGTAATGCACAAAATATCGTGATATAAAATCATGTGAATTGTTTATGGAGACAGTAGGTCGTATGTATGTAGGAATGTTGTTTTCCATTTTCTTATTTGAATTAATAAAAGAGAAATAAATTATATATTATCTTTATAAAATAATTTTTAGGTCACATATATCAAATATTTTTATTAAATCCATCATTAATTAATTCCATGTAAAGCGTGAATGAACCACATTTCTTTGTAGGATGGTAGTCCACAATGCATACAAATAACATTATCATATTCTCAAAAAAATGGAAACCTTGAATGTATGTTTGATATAAAAATTAATCAATCATAATAACATAATATAAACAAATATATAATCAGTATTTCAATTTTAATTCTTAACCATGATAGGTGGTAATGGAAAAATGATTGACATCGGTTCACAAGGCCCGGATCCACCGTACAGACGAATGGAGATTTCACACCCCATTTTATGGAAGCGTGTGTTGTTATATGTTATACCCATAACATTAAAAAATATTATTATATGTAATATACTAATGTTATTATATAATAATAATAGAAAAAGGATTGAATGGGTTTGAGGAAGGAAGAAAAATTGTTTCTGGAGGATTGTCATCTCTTCTTCGGGTATCCTCCTTAGAATTATATTAAAAACAATCGTTCCATTGAATTAATTCCAAAAAATGTATTCTAAAATGAGACTAGGGAAGTATTGAAGTTAATTTGGTAGAATGTTTTGATCAAATTATTTTTGAGGGTGAGAAAATAGAGGATATTGGGATGTCATTTATAAGTGAGGTGAGTGGAAAACATGAAAATTTTGGAAGTAGAGAATTGCAACCACATTATTCACATGTCACTACTTCTCACCGAATGTGGATTTTGGTTAGGAATCAATAATTCTAGATGGTTTCCATCAAATTTTTTTATGAAACCAAAAACTCCCAATGGTTCAATATCTAAAGGGATCTATTTTCCAACGGTAGGTGTTCATTGGGTTTATTAGCCTTTGATACTTATGAACCCACATTGGTGGAGATGATGGGAGGTTGGGCCCATCACACCATTTTGAGAGAAATTATTGGCTAATCCGAGACACTCTTATAGATTTTTGATATGTTTAGAAATCTTTATTAATATAACAAGAATAATGGAGGGTTCCTTATAAATTAAAAATCAATTATTAGCATGTATGGAAATTAAAATCCTCTGTAAGTATTCAAGGTTCTTCATAACAAAGTTCTATGTATTTATTTGAGGGTATCCATCAATAGTATACTATTATATAATTCTTTATGATTTATTAGTTGTTATTATGAAAATGGTGGTTTTTAGCAAATCAGTAGGGTATTCTAGAATTTATCATCACATAGGGAGACATAAGTTGTTTTGATGTTGGGATCGTACCCCTAGATGGTCTACTGATTTATCCTCGTGAAAGGAATCATAACCACCATAGTTCATGGGTGCTTAATGGGACACATCTTACGTTTAATGGTCCTGTGGTAAGGACCTAACAATATAGTTTATTTTCAGGCTGTAAATACATATAGTTAGATGGTCTTTAGTTAAAAGATGGTGGGAATCTTATACCGAAGAAATCTAAATAACCTCGAAAGGATATGAGTTTGTAAGTTTTATTAGGCCCTATTGAGAATCCAGCCCACAAATAACATGGTTGATTTAGAATGTTGGGTTTTTACCTCAAAGAGGCTTCATACATATCCCACATAGATAGGAATCAAATCTTATGTATTTTTATAAGTCTCATAGGGGATTATAGAGCTTTTAGATAATTAGGTTATGTCTTACTCCAAATTATGATTTCCTAGTAATAAGGTCCATTAGATATATCTTAACTCATAGATATTAATGGGGGACTTAATTCATATATTACTCTTATAGAGGGTTCCCAGATTAAGAGTATTAGGGTTGGGCTCCCAACGAGGATTCCATTGAGCTCAGGCCCTGAGTAAAGGCTTACAACATATCCCAATCATGACGGGAATCAATGTTCATGTAGTTTTAGAAGAGATGTGTATTGTGAGGATATTGTGATCCTCTCAAATATATAAGACCATGTGAGTCATGATCATTGTGACAAATAATAGGATATAAAAGATTCAATAACCACATATTTTATCCTCCACTAATGGAAGAGGTTAAGCATATGGGGAAAGATGCCAAGGCTATAGTGGAGGAGGGTGTGGAGTAATGAACCATTCAATGTGAAATGAAAGTGTAGATCGTTTGGTCCATCATGAAAGGATAGGGGATTAATCCAGAATGGATTCCCTAAAATGGGACCTATAGTGGATGGAGGATATCATTCCCTATGTAAAGGAAAAGTAATTGTGATCCTCACTCATCCTACTAGGGGAACGGAGGCTACAGGTCTCAGATATAGGGAGAAGACAAGGGAATATGCCTAAAATCTGATACATCGAACTCCCCAATACATTCTTTAGGTAAAAGGTCTACATGACGCTGAATATCCATATCGATAAACAATTCTAATATTCCAACACTCCTGTAAGAAAAGTTGGGGATACCCTAAAACATAGATATCTGAATCCAAATGGGTAACACAATGATGTGCACATCCAATAGGTATGATAAATTAAGAGGTATTGGTGGAGGTTTCAACTAGGCCCATTTCATAAAAAAGAGCTGTAGAAGGGAATTCCTTTTCATGAATGTCGTTTAGAAGTCTTTAAATGGTGGCTCTCATTGGTGGTCCACGCAGGTATGCCTCATAAGTGTATGGGGAATGTATTAGGAGGAACACAAAAATGATGAACATTGGAAAGATAATATTGTGAAATATTTATACTCACTGGTAAATGGACTATAGGGGAAAAACATGTGTGATGTATTAACTAAATCACCTTTGTTGTCCCTTAGTGTCCTTGGAATAATTCTGCGAAGGTCTTTGGTTATGGAAAAGACCTTGCATGTATGACTTCGACATATATAAGGATGGCCATTAATCAGTTGTTTTATACATAAAACTTTGGAAGGACGTTGATTATTGTTTTATAATCTAATTATTTCTTCTCTTCTACTTTAGAACAATACCTTAGAAAATTTGGGTGACATGGGAGAAATATATACACAATGGGAGCTTCAAGAGTTTTGCTAACTTTTTTCATTTTTTAATTGGGGAGACAACGAGTCCTTAATATAGAGAATGAGGGGGATTTTATAAAGTATTTTGTCTTTGTAGGTATTTTATGTAGCCTCACAATGTTTCTCTTTTATGTAGGGGTGTGATATGTATACTTCCATGTAGGTCTGTCGAGTTAGTCGGTGGCATAGGTCCTTAGTGAAGGTGGGATGTGCAATGGGATGCACATGCATGACTTGAATGGGAAACATTATGTATAGATGTGTTTCATTGATCATCTGAAGTCCATTTCATTACATTTTATAACTTTGACACATCCATATTTTCAATGTGCTTATTCATAATCATTTTTATTTCCTTTATAAAAATATTGTCCACAGAAGCCCCCCGCCCTCTGGATTGGATCTAATTGAGAAGTGGGTCTACTCCTAAGGTAATATTATGGGGAAAATATTTCTGGAGATTTAATTCTTGTATGCGAAGGTCCGCTACACATCTATGTCATAAAGTCAAGTGTCATAGTTTAGTGGCACAAATAAATACCCCCATTCCAATGTCATTTTCTTAACCCACCATTGCTGATTTCTTCTATCATTTTATAGATCGATCATTCCACTTTTACTCTATTGTGATTTCATGTAGTTCTCTTAAAAATTTCTCAATGAATAACAATTTGAGAAATAGAGCCATGTGGATTTATTTATCAATGGAGCTGCATGGAAGGACATTATTGAAGAAATTGCGCAGGGTACCTTGTCAAAGGACCTATGTGGGTGACCTCATCGAAGGAGTTGTGTTGATGTTTTACTATAACAAATTTTTGATTTCCTTGAAGTTAAAATTTTGAACAACAATAATTCAATATTCATATATAATGAGGAATATATGGTAATTATCTTTACAGAAAATGGATAACTTTATGTCTTGATTTGCAGAAGCTAGATTTCATCAAACTAAATTGATGAAATCATTATGACAATCTATTATGATATTGTATTGAGTTCCCTTAATATGTTTTTGAATTGATCAATTTTATACCAACTTGAATAACCACAAATCCACTGTCTACCTCCATAATGTCATGTGATTTTTCAAGATGCTCACATTCCTAATTATATGATATCTGTTCCAAATACATGGTTTTCAAAAACAACAACAGTCATTGTATGAATATTAATATGAAGGGTATTCTTGTTCGTGATGGAATAATACCTATTGGATTCGTCCAACATCATAGTGGTTGTACTCATAATATGAGGGATCATATTTTAGATCCATGGCCACACTGCTTTGATTAAACCATTTGTGCTTCAATAAAAAGATCAATCTAATGGATTAAAGTAAGATCAGGACCTTCATTCTGTGGGAGGAGTCAATCCTAAATGTATGTGTGAATTTTTATTATGTTGGAATTATAAAGAGTTCCGAAAATATCTGATAGATGTTTATATATATAAATCATCTTGGAAATGAGAAACATATGTTTATAAAGACAACTTCATTTCTCAATTACTGAGCCAATGGAGTCCAAAAACAAATTCACTCCATTTGAGAGACGATAAGGTTGGAATCAATTTATGGGATATCTACCAAATAATTCGTGTTCCTATTCTCAAGGATATGTATGATGAATTAATTACACCAATAACAACATGGGGTGATTCTATTAGAACACCACCAGTGGTCCATGAAATAATAAAAATATAAAATAATCTACCAAAACAAAAGAAATATCTTCGCACTAGGGTTGATATTCATGAAAGAGTGTGGGTGGAATCTTTTTTCAAACTAATGAAAGAGAAGGGTCTTACTGCTGGACATCCTAATATTTTCCCAACTATCGATATTTGCATTGTTTCAGTCATGTATTGGATCACATTAGAGAGATGTGACTACAAGAATTGGCTTTACAAGGTTAATCATGAAATTAATACAAAGGTACACTTAGCCAGCTTCCTTTCCAAGTGGCTAAGAATTTATTATCTTCATGTCCGTCAGTATGGTGGCGGTGTAAGACATGGTACTTTTTCTATTGAAACAATTTTGGTAAAGGCGAACTATATATGGTTGTATACCACTGAATTAGCAATAATATATCATTCTATGTTGAATTTATATAATGGGAAGGATCTATTAAGAATTTAATGACAATTTTAAATATTGTGGGGATCGATTGAAGCACATTTTTTTTTGAAATTTGGTTTTGGATTAGGTTATAGTTAACAATGGTAAATTTATTCCATTTTTTAAGAATGTATCTAGGATTTAATCTTTTAACCAAAATCCTGATGAAGTGTGGAGGGCATTGAATGTATTAGGATCATTTAGCTTTTATACTTTTGGAAACCCACTCACTAGAACGTTTTTTGATGACTTTAAGGAATACAATAATATTCTAAGGGATTATATGATTGAATTTTGGGATATATTATTATCAAACATGATTTATGGTGAAAATATTTTTGAGGATTATGTCCGTTACAGAGTTTTTCTCCAATTCAAATTCCTTCAAAATTCGAGTAGTTTTCCTCCCACCTATGTTAGGCATGATATGCACCCATTTGTAGCCTAACAATTATTGATTCTAGTGGCTTTAGAGCCATAGAAAATGTTTATTACACTAGCCCATCAGATGCATCAATTGGATTAGTGGATAGATATGCTAAATATTGGATTTCTTCATACCCTTAGGGACGTTTAACAGAAGGAACATATTAGATAGAAACATTCATAAGCTTTAGAACCATCAGAAAAATCAATATAGAAAATCCACCACAAAGGCTGAGTCTAGGGAAACAACACTTCCATAACCGAAGTGCTCTAGTAACCATCGTCAAAATAGGATACCATCATATTTGGTGATTCTTATAATGAATAATGGAGGATTTATGAGTCCTTCGAATAAATTGGAGTTGAGTTTTCTCCACACCTAGATATATCAAAGATGAATTATACATGTCTTTTAGAAATCCAGTACATGGAAATCCTGACTCGTGAACTTAGGGATGCATGGGAATTCTCCAATCAAGCTTTCGAACCTAGGATAAAGATGATATTAGAGCACATTAGGATTATCATCTAGATAGAAATATGGATGATGTACAAAATCATATCATGGATCTAGAGACCTCCATATATGAAACTGATGACCACGTCTTAGACTAAAATCGATTATCCGATAAGATGGATCGAGGGACATGTGGAGAGTTCATTTTTCACTCAGAAATTGAGTTGGATATTTATGTTAATAATGAGAATGTATTTCCATTTTTTTGAGATTCAATTTTTTTATCATCCATCATATTAAATATCAACGAGATTACTCTTTGTAGCAAAAAAATAGAGAAGGAATATTAGTATAGGTATCTGCATCACCAAAATAAAATCCTATAGGAACCCCCATTGACAAATTGGATAGAACCCCCTGCATCTCCAAGACATACCCCAAGAGGGAAGACCGTGACAGATGTAATGGGGACAAAAAATACATAATTGTTACGTCAAGTCTCTACTATCAATAAGAGTATTATAATCTCTCCACTGTCTTATAAAAATAAATGCATGAAAATATTTGGATTTAACTAATGTGCAAGTAAAAAACTTGACATTTTGTGTTGTACTCTATTATTACGACTTTCCTACAACACTATGGTGACCATTATTATCTTTTCATAAGATCTTCATTCATTTCTTCTCTTATGGGAATGAAAATTGGTCCTTATATAACTATGATGGAAACACTAGGAGAGGTAAAACTTTTTGCTGATGAATTTGTTCACTTAATTAACGATGTGTCAAGGGATATGTCTACATCTTATCTTATTTACAAATATAGATTAATAGTTGAAGGTAATATCATATTCATTTCTTATGGGTGTCGCATGTTTTTTCTAACATTTTTTCACGAAAATATTTCAGATCTATTTCATGTTCTAGAGGACTATGTGGCATTCAATGACAATATTCTTATATCTCCAAAAGGTAAGAGTGATGATCCTGCCCAACCTAAGGTAGGTAGTGGTGTCGATCATGATTCAAAAAAGCCTGATAACATTGTACTAGTTGAGGAGTGGACGTATGAAAATTCTAGCAGATCCAATTTGGTCATCGATAAATATTTTTTTGGATACCTTCAATGGTGTGGATTATATAACATAAAAAATTTTATACACTAAATTATAGACACTATTAATCCATACATTGATATTCTAGGTTCCATCAAGGAGTTTAGGGATTTCAATGGGGAACTAGAAGGACATAAGTTCACATTCTTACATTTTCCATACATAATTGTTCTTTAAATGATACTTCATATCAAAGACCAATTCATGTAGCTTTTTCTGCTGAGAATGTGGAAAGGCCCTTCATGAATGGAGAATCCAACATAATACTAATTCCATTAATGTTAGATAAATATAAACTGGGAATCTAGAATTGGGAGATTCTATACAGCCCATGGTTATAATGACTGGGAAATATCAGGATAATGATCCTCCCTAAGAAGTACTTTTTCAAACTACTATGACTGCGAATACGATGGAGGAATCTACTTAAGAAGCAGACTTATTACTGGGATAATGTTATTCACGGTCTTGATTGTGCTTTGTTCATGCTATACATCTAGAGATAACAATCATATTAATTCTCCATTTAGGGATATTTTATCCAACGAATATGTCCAAAGGTGATGTCCCTATATTATCTCACCGAATAATGGAAGATGAAGAACATGATACTTGAAAAGGAGTAGATCCAAGCACCATTTTGAGCGATATGATTCCAAAAATAAGTTATGCCTCATGGTAGTGATTTTGATTTCAAATCAGATCTAATGTTTGATATTAGTATTACATGGAAGAAAACATGGAGATCTAGTTGGGATTTAATCATTAAAATCCAATTGATGATCCACCTTCATATTTTGGAAAACATACAACATGGATTATCATATTAGGATTATTTGGACATGATTATCACCTTTTTTATAATGCTGTGAAAGTGATAATTTTTTTGTAGGAGAGAGAGCACAAACTACAGAATGATCTTGTAAGGGAAAACTTGTCACCAACATTGAGGTCTATAGAAGTAAATTATTTGATGTAAAATCCAATCATAGAAAGAATCTGATGGAATACGATCAGTAATTTATGGAGAGAATGAATGAAATGGCGCATCTTCAGAAACAAATGGTTTCTATTCAATATATGATTGATCAACTGAACCAATCCTTGGGAGAAGCCCAATTATATGAGGTAACAACAATTTTTAACTAAAAAGGATTCACTTTGTAATTATAAGGTGGCTAAATCTTCTCAACTGGCCAAGAATTAGCAAGTGGTTGATAGGTCCTATGAGGATATTCAACAAGTTAAGAGTCAAGTTGAATGGTTTCTATAATATATAAAAGATAGACTTCATTCTGTATATGTTCAACCAAATTTTCCTAATAAATGAAAAAGGATTTTTTCTACAATTATATATATGGATTCATCCATATTTTCATTCTATAATCACAATATTAAACCTAATTATATTAAAATTGATTATTAACATCAGATAAATCATAATTACAATGATAGAGATTGTGATCTCTTGTTTTTACGTAAGAAAAGAAGCATTGTAAGCATAGTTTGACTACTACTAGGGTCATATGAAAAATCCTACATTATTTCATTTGAATTTTAATCGATAAATATTTCCAAAACCATAAAAATGTAGTGATATATTCTTTGATAAATTCAAGTGAGACCTTGATTAATGATTATTATAGACACCATGTCTAAAATTTTATAATTGATAATAAATGATGTCTCTTCCATGAATGATGTTACCTATATTTTACAAAACCGTAATGGGGATTGATTATGTAGGGATATCTAGGGAATATATATATATATTGAAACAGTTGTATCATTGATGTGACATTCCAATTATATTGGTGAATTTTATTCTAGTCCACATATGGAACATATTGCATTGTCCTGTAAAGGAGTTCCTATGAATTCTGGCATTCAATTTTTGTTAGGAAAAAGGGGTCTCTATTTTGATGTCTCAAGAAGAGAGTTGGTGGATTTTCAATGGAATGATATTTGAGAATAAAGGGGCCATTTTTTATGACATATTCCCTTATAGAAAAAACACTCATACGCCATTTTTATGCGTGAATAATGGTACATTTTTTAGAAAGGGGCTATTTGATATTATTTTATGTAGTTTAATGTCATGAATCAAAGATATTATGGATATTTAATTAAAGGTCTCTATATTTGACCAAATATTTATGTATCTATAATTTCTTAGAAGTTGGACTAGAAACATACTACCATATTGAGGTATGTAATGAAAGAATTGTAAACTATGATTTCAGAGTTTTTGAATCTGGAGAATTACATGGGAAAAGGTATGAAGGAATTAGAGGAAATCATTTTTGAGAACGAAGTTATCAGTTATTTGATGAACCCATTCTGGGGGCTACATTATGCAAGCCATATTGGGGAATGTGATGCATAGTAAAACAATGGAATCTTTTGGCTAACACCACTATTTGGGTAACATATGTATGTCCACCTAGGGGAACATATTTCATTGTCAGGACAATGAGTTATTAGGTATTAAACATTATATTTCTAAAGGATGAAGGAATTTTACGTAGATTTATATTTTCACAACCAAAGAGATTAGATTATGATAAAATGTATCTAAATATAGAAATAGTATTTCTAGTCATGAATTCTAATGCATTATAGTAATAGTCTCTCTATGAATGTTTGACCTAAATATAGGATGTATGGTGCATGTAGTCTAAGGTTATATGACTGGGACAAAAATATTTTCGAAAAAATGGATGAAAGTTTATCAAATGAACCATTATTATTTCAATAAAAATTAAAAATATAATGGTAAAATAGGTCAACCATGGCCTTGAAGACTTTTAAGTTAGGATAAAGGACATGGGGAAAATATGAAACTGATGACCACTTTAAAATACAAGATCCAACATACCTTCATTGAGGATTTAAGTGTGAAGAAGAGGCTTCTCCTAAGAACTATATAACCATTGTTTGAGAAATCCCATTTGGGGGGGATAGATTATATCGGGCCATCTATGACATATACTACATAGACAAATATTGGCATATTTTTGTTGTATGGCCCATTATGTGGGGAAATTATACAAGTAAATCGAGGGGCACGTAGTACATAGTCTGGAAAAAGATCTCTTAGGTATCATCTGTTAAGTGAGAAGATAAAAATAATGATTATAATGATATCAATGTATCTAATATTAGGAGTATCAACGAACAAAGGGATAATTTACAATTCATAAGGGATGTATTTGGACTGGCATTGGCCATGTTCTTGGATTCCCTTACATAGATCTAACTCATATGTATAATGGGGGAATCATTTTTTTCCCTAGAGGATTCTCTAAATATTTTTCCTAAAATAAAGTCTCATGTATAAATTAATTTAATTTTATATGGGATGGGAAAAATATTAATTTTATTGGCTACACCCAGGATAGAGGATTTAGGCACCACTACGTATCTCATAGGGATGATAATCAATCCGTACATAGTTCTCTGGGTACTGTGCAGTTTAATGTCATGTAATAAGGATATCATGTTGTGTAGTTAAATGTCATGAATCATGGATATTATGGACTTTATTGTGAAGAGAATTTGAATGTTTTCATTGGAATATGGTATAAATCCCAATTGTCAGTATGTATATTTTTGAGAAATAATCAGGCCACATGTAGTTCATGATTAAATTTTAGATAGACTTGTGATTGGGGATCTGGGCCTCACTACATATCTCGTAGGGATGAGAATCAGTCCACATGTAGTTCCTTTCACTTCTATGAAGTTTCACCTCATGTAATAATGATATATTTTGTGTCTTTTAACATCATACAACTTGGAAAATAGATAACCTTGAATTTGAATTTATAAACCTTATTTTTGCAGAGAGTCTCCTTACCCAATTCCAAATCCCATGTGAAATGTTCTCAATGTGTGAAAAAATGTTAGTAAAAAAGTTTATTTTTCAACAAAATGGTAAAACATGTAAGGATAAGGTATAATGATTATATGGTGGATAATCTAGGATATAGTGTCAGGGAATCCATATGTATCTTTCCCGAGGCAAGTATCAATATGTATATAGTTCTTTGAATATTCCCCATATCATTAGTTTTTTTTGATGTGAGGAAAAGAGAATTTTCCCATGAATGGGCCCAAGAATAGTGATATGGGAGTATCAACGTATATTATTGGAATAATAATCAATCCATGCGTAGTTCATGACAAGCGTTCCCTATGAAAATCTCATTCAAACCTAAGGATAAATGGGGATCATGTAATACTAGGGAGTAGAAATTATTTGAGTAATGCTTGCACATGGAAGCTACTCATTTTTTAAATGAACCTTAAGGAATCCAAATTTTTGGTATCTTGGGGGATTTCTTAATTTCAACTAAAGGAAAAATTAACTATATATTATAATGTCATGTTGTGTGGAAAATTAATTTTGTGAAGTTTAATGTCATGCAACACGGGAAAAGATGCTATTCATTTTAACATAGTGCATTCTTGCCGCATTTTGTTTCTATAAAATTTAATGTATAGCAGCTAAGGCATAACATTTTTTAATTACACATACTAATTATCCAAGAATCATCCATTGGTTGGATTTGTAATACTTTATCAATCATTAGAGAATAGTGAATTTTCTCTATTTGATAAGACCTTATGTATGGAATAAGGTCCTTATTATTTTGGATCATTCTTTAGAGGCTTCATTCTTGGTATCATCAGATTCTTGAGGGAGAATACCAATTCTCCATTAGTAAATTAGAATAGGATAACTTTCTTATTAATATCTCGTGTAATTCTATTCTGATATACTTCCATGTGATGAACTGTGTGCAATCTCTTTTCATATAATCATTCTAGCTTATCAAATCTCCTCTGTGACTATCCATTTGTATATAATTGTTCATAGATGGAAGTTCATAGTGAAGGAAATTGATCATAAATAGGAAGAACTTCTTCTATCCCGTACCCCAATTAATATATGGTTGATCATGCTTCATTATAAGTTGTAGTCTGATAAGCCCACAAAGGATGCAAGAGGTTATCATGTGAAGACTATTTTTCCTTATCCTCCATATTTTGGAGTAGATTCGATAGAGTCTTGTTGAAAGCCTCTATTTATCCATTTCTTACTGCATGGAAGTGACACGAGTAGTTGGATTTGATATTGTGATTGCGATATAGCTTCTTTAACTGAGCGGAATGAAAATTGGTGCCATTTCCCATCAATATGGTCAGAGTAACACCAAATCAGGTAATTAAATTATATTTTACATAGGTAAATTTTTTTGGCCCCTAATTCCTTGAGAGGCTTTTCCTCAGCCCATTTGAATAAGAAATCAATAGAAGTAAGAATATAATTGATCTTTGTGGCCGTATATTGAGGATAGGGTCCTACAATATCAATTCCCCATGTAGGAAATAGCCAAGAGTATTTAGCTATATATATAAATTTCGGGGGATGATGAATGAAGTTTTAATTCATCTGGAAAGGTAAAAAATTCTTAGTGAAATATATTTAATCTTACATCATTGAAAAATAAAAGTATCCTAGCCATTGGATTTGATCAGAAAGCCTATGCCTAGACTGTTGAGAACCACATGACCCTACATGTACTTCTTTCATGATAGACACGATTTAATCCTCATCAATGTATCTGAGAATAATTCCATCAAATTCATGTATATATGGAAAATTAGGGTGATTGGGACCATCAAAAAGAGTAAAATTAACTACACTCCACTGGATATGTTGTCTTTTAATTCTATCCAATAGAACGTCCCCATTTAGAAGATATTCCGTGATGGGTTCCCTCCATTCTGTGGTATGACCATATAGATTTGAAATGGTTCTAATTTATTTTATTTGTTTGTTCTTATTTGAAAAAAGGTGAAAGAATTCATATATGCGCACTGAAAATGATTGTTTCATCAGGATTTGGATATGCAAAGGTTGTGGCTGCATCTACCAATGCATCGTCTTTATCATTTTGTGAATGTGGGATGTAATACAATATTATCTCTAATGGAAATTCTACCATTAACCCTTTAACATAATCCCACTTGGGAATTCATTCTTAATTTCTAATGATTCAATTCTCATTTACTTGTTTGATTTCCAATTATGAATCACCATCTACCTCCATGTAATCCAATGGTAGATGGAGTGCTAATTGAAGGCCTATAATGAGATTTTGATATTTTCCCTCATTGTTAGTACAACCTTCTGTTAATAAAAAGGGATTATAGAAACACTTTCTTCTATGGGGACATAAGAACAATTCCTAACCCATCATTGTTTAATTTAGTGTCTTCCATTCACATACCCATTGTACTTATAGAATCCCCATCAAAATAATATTCCCATATTCAAGGATTTTCTGGAATATAAAATATATCTTCATATTGAAATTTAGTATTAAATGATATCTCTTCTACATGCAGGTTCTTAGTAAGGTAGTCTTCTAAATATTTTCCTTTTACTTCTTTCAGAGGCAAACACTATATATCAAACTATTGTAGAATAACCACCCATTATGCCAGACATCTTGTTTGAATAGGATGATTGAGGATAAATTTGAGCATTTTATTATGAGATATCATATGGACATCATAATGATACAAGTAGTGTCTTAATTAATGAACTGAAATGATTAATTCTAGGAATAATTCTCAATATTTTAATATAAAGCCTCAGGATTGATCAAGGTTTGACTAAGATATTAAAGGTTATTTTTGTTCCCATCATCATATTTTTTTTCAAGGAAGGCACCCAATGATTGCTCCAAGGATATCACATAGTGAATAGGTGCATTTCCATTAACTTGTAGAATCAATATTAGTGTAATAAATTTCTATTTATTGAGGGTATCAATTTTTTGGTGCCATAGTTCCATTGATATGTGACTCTCTTCTTCAGCAATTTGGTGAAGGGAAAACACTAGCCTAATAAATTGGCTATGAAGTGCCAGTTATAGGCTAAGTGAACTTGAAGTTCTCTCAACACTTTATTGTTTCATGTAGGTTAAATTTCAAGGATAACCTTAGTATTCAAGGAATTTACATGAATTATGCGATGAAATACTAAAAAATAGGGAAATGTTCCCTATGTTACCTAGATAGTACATTTCATGGGGTTTATTTGAAAATATTGGTTTATATGTTTAGTGAATGTAGTCTCCCGATCATCCGAATGATCAAAAAATTTCCTATAATTACCTAAAAAATCATCCAAAAATATTTCTATTAATTTAACAATGAAATATTTGAAAATGTGATGCATTACACGCTAATATGTCGCACTAGAAATCTTCAACACAAAGGGAACTACCCGATAGAAAAATATTCCTTGTAGAGAACTGAAATATATATATTGCTCATATTATTGTGACATTCAGATTTTGTTATAACCAGAATAAAAAAACATGAAGTATAGATCTTTGTATCCAATTGTGGGAACAATTAAAAGTTCTATGATTGGAACTGGAAATTCATCATTTGAAAAATTATGGTTGAGAACTATAAAATCAACGAATACATTGATTTTTTCATTATTATTTTTCACTGGAATAATTTTGGAAAACCATTTGGGAAATTTCACCTCCCTGATAAAGTTATATTTGATTATCTTGTCAACTTTAGCCTCCATTTTAGAGGCATGAGTTTGCTGTGTTCTTCTTAATCCTTGCTTAAATACCCAATTCTCTTCTAGCAAAACCTAAATAGTTGGTGGACATGTTTGGTTCAAGGCCTAGAAATTATGTATAGTTCCATGAAAACAAATCTCAGGGTATCTTTATAAATTAAGTATACACATATTTCTCTTTGAAATTCATGGATGGACTAATTACAGTTGGGTGTGTATCTTCCACTATACCCAAATATATTTCGTTTTGCACATCCATAATAGTAGAGATTCCTTCCTCAAATGTTGAAGAAGCATCATTGAGGTCCTCCTCTTCTTCATCTTTCCCACACTTCACTTATTCTTTTTCTACTTGAAGGGTATGTGATGAAGTAATCCTTTTAATGTTAGGGGAGGAGTTGGTATTTGAACATCCTGAAGAAGTGGCGACCATTTATGTCATGAATAATGATGAAGGGTCTTACATGAGTATTAAAGGGAAAATTATGGTTTGGGAATCAACATCCAAACTGTTCTCAATTAATGAATCATATTCTACTATAATGTCAAATGAATCAAAGACTTGCTGATATTTGGTGGATGGAATGCAGACATCTCCATTTAATAATTCTCTACTGTTTGGTAAATCCACAATTTATCTTGTGCTTTCAAACTCAATTTCAAAAAATGACATTACGGAATTCACTGAACTAGTTCTTGGATGTTGGTCTATCCTGGCATTTTTACTGATAGTAAAAATGAAATTTGCACTAAGATGCATGAATGGGTTAGTTGGGATCTTTTCCAGACCATTCCAAATATAGATTCATAAAATGTATTTTTCCAAGGACCATTTTCTCTTTGTGTGAAAGAAATATCCCTCAATATACTTAGACTAACATGTTTTTAATGGGGAATTCTCACCATAAAATGTCCCAATTTGATCATTCAACCAATAATTGCTACATTGGTGGTATGCTGAAAGAATGGTCACATGTTGATGTATACAAGGCCTTCCATGTAGAATGTTGAAAGATGTGTCCTACCAGAAATCCATGAAATCTGAAATAGATATAAGATCTCAGAACTACGTTCTGAGTGTAATCTCAACTAGTGGTTTTTGTTCATTCTTTTCATAACAATCCAAAATTAAAGTGGAGGAAGATAAATCTTATTCAGTGATACCTAACCTAACAAGTGTACAGATGGGAATGAGGTTAACTCTTGAGCTATTATTAGTGAAGGCTCTTAGGATGTCTATATCATTAACCTTCCCAGTTAAATAAAATGTCTTGATGTGTCCATGTAAAACATCATCCTCATCTTGGTGCAGGAGAGATATAACTACAAGACATTTTGTAGGATTATTCTCTATACGATAGACCTTATTAGTAGTGACATCATTTTCAAACTCTTGATGAATTTAAAAAGACTCAATAACGACATTATGAAGATATTTTTATAGATTCAATGCATACATGATTGAGATAATGGTTGGTAGTTGGTACAAATTTTTCAAAATTTCATACATTTGGTCCAAAGGATTGTGTTTTCTATCATGGAGATGTGGTTTTTCTGGTTCCCTGGAAGTTGATACTCCTGTTGTAGAAAGACCATGTGTCAGGGAAGATAATGGAAATACTTCTACTCTTATTGGATTAAAATGACTATGTCTTCTCACATACATATAAAGTGGTGATATATCCTCTAATATATCTTCCAAGATAATCTTTTCGTTCTTGAACCTGTCATGTGTGGGTGAATTCTCTTGTTCTCGCTGAGCCCACTAAAGGTATCTCACCTGATTTTTGTGTATATAAATATTTTGAGTAGGGGTATAATTAAAATAGTGTCTTCTAGAAGACCCATGTATTCCATTGTTTCAATAAGCGTGACATATTCTTCGCCTAGTTTCCCAATAAAGTACCAATAATTCAGGTTCATAGTTAGAACCTTCATTTCCAAAGGTGTGCATTAAATTTATTACATTAATAAAAATGAAGATCAAATCCTCGTCTAATGAATAATATATATGACAGGTAAATTCCTATGGTGCTGTTTTGTGGTGTAGTTCCCATGCTTTTGAGACATATGGAATGGAATCTTCCAATGTCAAGGATATATATAGACTTAGCATGATATTGTCTTCTTCAAACTGCACTTTATCCTTTTGATTATGTCTTTTTATTGAGGATTTTCCATTGTAGGACTAATATTTTGATGAAGATTTCTTGATTACAGTGGATGTGGAAAGAGGCAGAGGTGATTTTTATAATTATGTTTGTAGAATGACATAAATTTTATTGATCCTTTTCCTAACCATCCAATCATCAAAATTCTTCACATTATTGCTTTTGACATTCTACTATTCACCTTCTTCCTCTAGATCTGTAATAGTAACACATGCTACCTGGGCTAATGAACTTTTTAGTTTTACTTTTCCAGATTCCACCATCATTTGTAGTATATATTTGAAAAAAAACACTCATGATGGGGGTCTCCCAACATTTGATGTAAGGAAAAGTAGTTTGGGATGTTATCCATTCCTTCATTTTTAGGTTTTAGGGGCCTTGGTAACTTTACTAAGTTGTTTTATAAGGATGAAATAATGTAACTTGAAACCAAATCATTCTAAAAAGAGTAAATTTTTTTCTTTAACTCCACAAATTGTATCCTAATCTGCTATTTTTGATCAAATTTAAGAGGTAGTCACTGTTGCAGATGCTCAATAGGAGGAGTCATACTATATGATGAGGGCATTGAAGTAGAAGATGGTATAGGTTCTTACTTTAGTGTAACTGTGTTAGCCTCTAATTTTACTATTCTCAATCCGAATTCTAATGGAATTACATGAGACATAGATTTGGTATTGGCGACATAATTCTTCACTTTTTGGGTGATTGAAGTAGGGTCTCAAAACCCTCCTATGTATTTCAAAAGAATTAGTAGTGTGCGCATCTCGTCATGGATATTTTCTACATATATTCGTAGTAACTCTTCTTGAGGGAGTGGTATGTTTAAGGAGTATGTTAGTCCTTTCCATAATGTAATGAAATCTAAAACCCTTTCATTATATATTTTTGTCAATTCATAAACTAATATATTATTTTCTTATACATCATTAAGATGAACATGAAAAGGATTTTATGATGGAGGTATTCCCATATTGTAATTGATCGAGACAAAAAACATGTATACCAAACAATGGCCAACTCCTACAGTGATTTCCCAAAACATATGAGCTTTTCATATTTCATTTTGTGGATGGTCCCCCTTCATGGGATCACATCGAGATATGAAATCCATCTAGTGATACTATAGATCTCTTGAATCGTTAATGATTGGAAATGTTGTTTTCATAGTGTTTGGCAGTGGAGGCATTGGATCTACCCATTTAGGGGAATCATTTTTTCTTGTTGTACTGGTGAAAATCGTTCTACCGTAGCTTCAAATCATGTTGTAAATGAATCAATTTTATTCATAAGAATTTGAGAAAAGTATATTGAGCCTAGACATGAATAGGTGCGATGAATGGCAATACCATTAGTGGTGGCACTTCTGGTATTTGTCTTGGATAACACATAGAGATAGGCCTATAAGGTTGTGCCAAACCCTATTCTGGTTGTGTACCTAATAGAGGTAATTCATTATCCACATCAGTAGATACAACAAAAACTCAATGTTTCTAATCTCATACAAGAATTATAATATGAGGATCTTCTTGTGGAGTAGGTTTGAAAGGAATTATTCTTTTGAGTAAATATCCATTGAGTCTTGTCAACTCCTTCATCTCTTACTCTTTCTAGGAAATGCTTTCTTCAAGTAAAAGATATTGACCTTCTCCATTGGAAACGTTTGAAATGATCTGACCTTTAACATTCCCCTTTTTAGGGTCATTTCCAAGAGGTGGAAGCTGATTAAACAAGGGAATTCCTAGATTTTGGGTAATCCTCTAAATTAGGGTATGCACACACCCTTCATTTTCATTGGTGTTTACCATATTATGAAAAAGAACATCATCCTCCAACTTCCCCAAATTAGACTTATTATCTATAAGATAATCTATAATGGTATTAATGAAATTCACTCACACATAATTCATTTATGGTTTTCTATTATTATCTTTGTAGGATCACCATCTTCTTTATCCTCAATGAGAGTTTGTTAATCTATTTTATGGTTAAACCAGTACTATTTTAAGGATAATAATATAAAGGGAATCCTTGGATAGTTCAGTCTTATGTTCAATTTTTGTCCTCTTTCTTGATTCGGAGAAAATTGAATTCCACTGAGGAAGGGATTTTGGATGTGAAAATCCCATAGCCTTATAGACTAGGTATATTTCTATTCTTCTTCTTCAACAATTTGAGCTATATTTATTGACACTGATGGTTGGGTTAAAAAATCCCCCTGACCTATGAGCTAGAGTGGTTCATGAATAGCTTTGGATTATATCATCACAACTACTTTTATGATATTATGAATTCTGGCCCAAACATTAGCTAGATTCGTTATCTAACCCCCACATAAATAACATATTTTGGAAGGCAGTTGTACTATTTTAGAAATTTGTGTGATATTATGGATGAAATATTCTATGTTGAAGATAGCTCAATTTTTTCAGACACATGATGCATAATAATCTCAATAGGTTTCTCTCTTTGGGATTGAGTTTAGTGAAAACCAATTGAGGCATGTTCTTTCTAATCATCTCTTCAATTGTAAACATAATTTGTTTTATTGTAGCCTTCCTAAGAAAATAAAATTGCATGAGACAACTTTTGATAGGCTTTTTTGATTTTGGATTAAAGAAAACTATAGTGTTCTATGCACACGAAATCATATAATATGAACACTAGGTAGGGGTTTTGTGATCAATTATCGAAACCTCTTTAATTAATTGAGGTATTAATGTTAAAGGAACTCATGTTTCTTATCGATCATTGGATGTCAAGAAATATGGAGAGATTCTAATTCACTTTGGTGATGAAACCCTTATATTACCTTGGCGTGTATTTTATACTTATAATATGGTAATCCATTGGCTTTTAGATGAGAAAGAGTCTTACATATGTTGAGGAGGATATCATTATTACTATATTATGCCAACATCTCTGAAATGTTGTGTTGGTAGGTTTCCAAAATCTAGAACAAGTGTTGTCTTTCACCCTTAGCCAGTTTTTTCCTCATGTTCAACATATCCTATTCATCTTTTCTATAGGTTTCTCAACTTGGTCTTACTCGAGTGGATTTTTTCTGATTTCTTTATCTCGTTTAATGGGGTTAGTTGGTGTTCCCTTTGCTTTGTTATAAGGAAAATGTACCAAGGAAGGTTTGGAAAATGACCATCACCTTGGCCTATCTTCTAGAAGAGAAAATATTTCACCTTCCAATAAAAAGGCATCAGACATGACTAGCCTTATGATTGTGGTGCCTCATTATAAGATGGTTTTCTCATCACTATATAGTTATTTGGTGAATATTCATGATAATGGGAAACACTATTTTGGAGAGGACATTCACAATAAATTCCATCATGGGGAGGACCACCACAGTGGATTAAATAAAAATAGAAATCATCATTCTCCTTTTTATTCTAGCCACATAGAGGGTTACTGTGTCTCTAAACCACAAATATGATCTCGATATTGACTAAATTGACATGAATAAAGATTTCAAGATGAAGTTACTAACGAGGAAATTCATAATTACATCTACTAATCCCATAATATAGTAATGATATGGTATGATATTTATGTACAATAAATAAATGAATGAGGGTGTTAGTAACTCCAACATTATATGAGTCATATCAGTAATTGACTCTTGATTATTCAATTTCTCTTGGTGACATTTTTTCCGAAATGCTATCTTACACGTTGTTGGGGACACTTCCTTGGAAAATTGGATATCATGAGAAGGTGTATGTGCCTAAATTAAAGAGGATATCAAAAAAATGAGTATCTCCAATTGAAATTTGTTTATGTGCCGGATCTAGTTGTCCATATGATATGGTGGAGTGTTCCCCATATCCCTCCAGGAAAGGAACAGATGTGTGTATCTGCTCTGGGATGGCATGCTGATGAGTCATCCCATGTATAGGGATAAAATTATGTGTTTATACATCTAGTTAAGTTTATGATTCAATTATGATTTTCTAGAATGATTCCATGATATGTAAATGAAATTTGTGTCTTCCCTTTTAGCATTTCTAAATTGCGTTTGGTGACTTCAGTGGTCATAATAGGAATATACATCAATTGTGTATTTATATTAGGTGTATGTATCTTCTCTTATCCTCCCTTTCCGATAAGTGGATTATGATAGTACTCATGTGGGGGGTAGAGAGTTTATTTTCTCCAAGGTTTTTCATTGAATAATTCTTAATTCCTTCTACGGGTGCTACCAAATTAGACTATTGGAAAACATGATGGATTCTGGTAGGTGTAAATACATGTTATTTGATAGTTGCCAAGTATGGTTGTCATGTATCCTTAAATTAATCCAGATGAATATGTTGACTAGATAATATATTGTAATCAGGAGTATGTTCCTACTAATGGTACTCCACCTGATTGGAACAGTGGGATTGGTTTGGTGCTGCAAATGAGTCATCTGTCATGTGTAATTAAGGCAGATGTGTGTACGTGCTTGATCGATGTTTGCCCCCAAGTTGTGTTGATGGGCTTCTCTAAAGGGGGGAGAGGGAGGAACCTACTCTATGTGGGATGGATATTGTCCTCAATGTTTCTTCTTGCATGACCGTTTTTGAGGGATATAGTCTATACATTCAAAAATAACACCATCATCATGTTTAAGATTTTTTGTCGCACAACGTTAGAGGTGGTGATTGTTGGAAGGAGGCTTTAGGAAGGACCCATTTGTATTCAGTAAGAGGCCATGTGTGGCCACTTGGTTGGAATCCCTATAATAGGGGGATGGTGATTACGTTTCGGGGATAAAATCCAAAAAATGGTTAAAGATAGTGGTTGGAACTATCTTCTTCTGGACCACCGGACATCACTGATATGATGACTAGGGCTTATTCATGATTTGGAGAAATTTGCAGGAAGCCTCCAAGGTTTTTATAGTACTATTTTTATTGTACTCTCAAACCAATGCATTGGAAACCCATCCATGAAATTTATCTATCAATGATAACATCCTTCTAGTTGATAAGGATCCATCATGAGTAGCAGACGAGGCATTCATGGGTGAAAACTTGAATGAATCCATTTGGAATGAAGGTATTTCCTTGGAATACAGTTCATGTATTTATGAAAAATACATATAATGAACTCCGGCAATGAAACACTATTTAGATGCACACATGCATGATTGATTCCATTGTCTGGCCATTTTTTATCAATTGATAGGGGATAACAGATGGGTAACAATATCATATTGGTTAAGGATTCTTATCGGGTTCACCCGTTTTTGTTTCCACTAAAATGCATATTATGATTATGAATCACTACATCCTGAAAGATTCCATCAGATTTATTTACGCAACTGGAAATAAAAATTGGTTTTTTTATATAAAGGGAACTTCTTTCCAAAGGTTGGCATTCATTTGTTTTATTGACCTATAATAGTTATGAACTCACATTGGTTTAGAAGATGGGAGTTTGGGCTCATCACAATATTTTGGGGGAAATTATTACCAACTTCAGGACTCTCTTATCAATTTAAGATATATTCATGAATCCTTATTGATTTAACAAGTGTAATATAGGTTTGTCTAGAAATTTTCAATCCATTATTAGCATGTATGGACATTAGAATCATCGGTATATATTTGAGGCTCTTCATCAATAGAGATATCAATATGTGTTCGAGGTACTCCATCAATATTATCCTGTCATATAATTCATTAAATATTATTTAGTTGTTATTAGGAAAATTCTAGTTTTTTATCCACTCAGTGGGGCACTCTAGAATTTATCATCAATAAGGGAGATGGAAGTTGAATAATCATACGATCGTACCCATAAATGGGATTCCTACATGTCCTCATTAATGGAAACACAATCATTATAGTTCAGTAACCTAAATGGGACACATCATACCTTTTAAGGTAATTTTAGGAGGTCTTATCCATTTAATTCAAAGTCATGTGGTAAACACATCTATGCAGAAGGTTTCTAGTTAATGTTGGGTAAAGGAACTTATAAATAAGAGGACCATGGAACTTGGAAGGGATATGAGTTTCTAGATTATGTTTGATCATACTAGGAATATAGCCCATAAAAAACATTGTTGATTTGGAATATTGGTTTTGAATCTAATGGTGGATTCCTATATATCCCACTTGTATAGAAATCAATGGTTGTGTATTTTGATAAATCATGCAGGGGAGTATGGACCTTTTACAGAAATAGTTTGGGGCTTAATCTTAATGTGGATATCCTATTACAAAGGTCTATGATATGTATCTTAAATCATTAAGATTAAATGGGGTCTTAAATTTGGGAATACTTCTATGAAGGATGCCCAGATTAGGGGAATTAGTGTTAGACTCTGAAGGAGGATGTCCATTGAGCTTGGGCCCTGGGTGACGGCTTATTATGTATCCTGATTTTGGAGGGAATCATGGTTATTATAGTTTATGAAGTGAGGTAGATTGTGAAGATGTTTTGATCATAAAATACCTCTAATCCAATGTGATTCATTCTCAATGTGACAAACAAGAGGATGTGAAAGATTAAACAAAACAGACACATTCTACTCCAGTGATTGAAGAGACTGGGACAATGGAAAAATAATCCATGGTGACGGTGGATGAGGGAGTTGAGAAATGAATTATTCAATGTGAAAGTAATTTGAGGTTCATTGGGTCCGACCTGAAAGGATAGGGGATTAAATTATAAGGGAAGACCTAAATTGGTCCCCGTAGTTGAAGGAGGATATCATTCCCTATGGAAGGGAAAAACAAGTGTGGTCCTCACTCTTCTTACTTGGGGACCGAAGGCTCCAAGTCTCATAGACTAGGAGGGGAAGATAGATTCCTACCCTAAAATTTGAGACTGTGAACTCCCCAACACTATCCTTAGGGTAATGTCATACATTACCATGTATATTGAAAACCATAAACACTTGGAAGAACCCTTCCATCTGGTATGGATTTTTTTTAAACCCATGATAATAGATATCCAAATCCAAATGGGAGAAATATTATGGTTCATTTCCAAAAGGTCTAATAAATTAGGTGGTCTTAGTGGAGGTTTCAACATTGTCCCTTTTAGATAAAGGATCCAATGAAGGAGAAGCCTTTCCATGAATGTCTTTGAGAATTCTTTCAATGATGTCTTTGATAGGTTATCCACACAGGTATGTCATGTAGGTATTCCATGTAGGTGTACGGTCCATGTCTCAAGAGGAACTAAAAAATTATTAACAAAAAAAATATAATAATGTGAAAGTATGATATTATTTAGGATATGGTCTATAGGGACAATAACACTTGGGTGAAATTTTATCTTAAGAACCATGGGTGTCCCTTGGTGTCTTTGGAAGCATCCTACATAGATATTTTCTTATGGAAAGGATATTGTGTAGATGAATTATCCTTGTGGGTGGAGGGTCCTAAATCATATCTTTTTTACTTAGAACTCTAAAAGGACATTGGTCTTTCTTTTCCCGTCTAATTATATCTTCTATTGTGCTTTTGAAAGATACAAGAGAAAATTTGGGGCACATGTGTCAAAGAGATACACAATGGGAACTTTAGGAGTTCTTCAATATTTTTGTAGTTTTTAATTGGGTATGGAAAGAGTAATATTTATAGGAAATAAGGTGGGTTTTTCAAAAGGTGGTTGTCCGTGTATATATTAGTATTATCCTCACAAAGTAGCTCTTCCGCATCGTGGTCCATGAATTTTACTGATGCTTAGGTCGGCCGCTTAAGTATGTGGAATTGGTCCTCGGTGAAGGGGGGCATCACATTCAGCTTTAAGGAAAGGACTTGTGCGGTCCACTTAATGCATAGATGTACCATGTAGATACTTTGAAATTTATTTTGTTACTTTAAATTTCTTTGATACTTTCATATATGCAATGTTTTTCTTAATTATCATTTTTCCTTCCTTAATAAAAAGAGTATCAATTGTCACAAGGGTCCCAAACAGATCATTACAGAAACATGTTTGTGGAAGGGTCAAAATATGTCATTATAGTAGTTTTCATACATTTTTTTCTTATTTTTAACCTTATCTATTTAATTTTACCCCATGGTAAACTCATTTTAACATTAACCATTATAATTAAATTTTATGACATTCACTATTCGTTTTGTTCAAAATAAAATTCTGCATTATTATAAATTATAAATTATTTTTATTCCAAATATAGATTCCATTTTTACATATACCATTCACATAAGTGGAAAAAATAAATTTAAATTATTCTTGCAGACGTGATGAGAAAGCGGATTTTTTAAAATAAAATCATAATAAGATTACATTGTTTTTATATTAAATTATAATATTAAATTGATTGTAAACAATACAATTGTACTAATATATGATTATATTAACTATTTATATTTTATGATGAAATATTAATACAATTTAAAATTATAAATTATTTAATCGAAAATGTAGTCTTTAATTAATTTACTATATTTTTTTACCTATTCATAAAAAATGAATCTTTATTAAAATCCAAAAAATGAACCTGATGATAATAATGGTATTATGATTTAAAAATTATAATTTTTTTATAAAATTAGTTTTCAAAAAAATTTAAAAAAATTGTTTTTATTAATGTTCACAAAAAGGAGAATTTTTTTGAGAATATAGTATTTCTAAAACATAAAAAATAATTAATTAGAATTATGAATTTTAGTGCAATGATGGTTTGAACCAAGATAAAAGGTTGGGAATTTCCATGTATGCACATAGTCTTGGAATACAGCATGATTGGAAATCAATGTATATAATGATTCCCTCTCAGGTGAGGGTGTCAAATAATATTGTAGTTTATTGTTGTACAAGGAAAAAAGTGTTGTATAGTTTAACATCATATAACCAGGACAAAGGTGAACTAATATGAAGATATTGATTCTAGGGGTGGCTTCACGAATCAACATCGTATGTGATAGAGGTGAACAGATGTGAAGAGATTGGTTTTGGGCTTGAACCTCAGGAGGATTCATACGTACCCAGCCTAGACGGTAAGGATCGATGTCCACGTAGTTCAATTAAAGAATGAAATGGTGATCAAGATGTTTTTTGAGGACAACGACCTAAAAAATGATGTTGGTACATACACGTGGTTAGTGGCCCAGAGAGGTTGTTATGGTTGAAGTTTACTGTAAGCTCACGTGAGTCAAACTCGGTGTGAGAAACAAGAGATAGAAATAACCTTAACGATGCATAGTATAATGTCATATAGTAAATATGAAGGGACTATACCATTTAAAGTCTTGCAGTGAGGACTATTGGTGCTGCATAGTTTAATTTCATGTAGCAGGGACAAAATACAGTTTAACGTCATATAGGAAAAATATAGGGACACGGTTTAATGTCATGTTAGACATGAACATAGTCTAGTGTCCTGAAGCTAATATGATGGGGACAATACAGTTTAACAACATATTGTATGAAAGGGTGACTGTTCAGTTTAATGTCATGCAGTAAGGACAAAATACTGTTTATCATCATATAGGACATATTAGAGACTTTTTTCACAGTTTAACGTCACGCTGTAAATTAAGGTGTTGTAGAGATTAAATTCATGTTGATAGGACGTAAGAGATGATTATGCAGTTTAAAGTCTTGTAGTAAGGACTTTGGGGACTTCTGTATATTTTACCATCATGTAGCTAGGACATCAGAGTTTAACGTCACATTGGATGATGGTGTGAATAGTTTGAGGTCATATGAATAGACCGATGGTTATACAGTTTAATGCCTAGTTGGATGTAAGGGACTATGCAGTTTAATGTCTTTCAGCATAGACAACACAGTTTAACATCATGTTGGACATAAAAGTAATTATGTTAAACAAAATACCTCTTCAGAAATATGGCATTGGTTGGAGTAGGGATGGGTTCTCCATCCATTGAGAGTAATGAATAAGCTCCATTGGAGTATACCTTATGTATTGAGTAAGGTATTTCCCATTTTGTCTCAAGATAGGGAGGTTTCTTTCCTAGTATCATTGGAGTTCTGAGAAGCAATACCAATTCTCCTTGAATAAATGAATAAAGATGACCTTTTTTTGTTGAAAACTCATGCTATTCGATTCTGATAGACTTCCAAGTGGTGTAGGGAGCACAAATGTTTTCTCATCTAATCGTTCCAATTCATCCAATCTCTTTTGAGATTGTTCATCTATAGATGATTGATCGCAAATGGCTTCTCTAAGTGAAGGTAATTTTACTTCAATGGGAAAGACTGCTTCTATTCCATATACTAATGAATATGGAGTTGACAAAGTTTCAGTGCAGGTGGTGGTTCGTTAAGCCCATGAAGCATGAAAGAGTTTATCAGGCCATGATTTCTTATCTTTATCCACCATATTTTGTAATATGTTTGAAAGAGTCTTGTTGAAGGCTTTTATCTGTACATTGGCCACTGCATGATACCTAGATGAATGATTAGATTTGATGTTGTATTCTTGATACAACATATTTACCTTGGATGAAATGAATTTGGTTCCATTGTCCATCAATATGGAATGAGGGACACCAGATCTCATAATGATGTTAGACTTGATGAAGCTGACAATGTATTTAGAACTAACTTCATTGAGGGGAATTACCTCTTCCCATTTGGAAAATAAGTCAGTTGTAGTATGAATATACTTAAACTGCTTGGCTGTAGCTGAATGGTAAGGTCCCACCACATCCATTCCCCATGTAGCAAATGGCCACAAGTATTTAGCTATATGAAGCAACTATGGAGGTTGATGAATGAATTTGTCACATACTTGGAATGAATGAATCTTCTTTGTGAAATCAACACAATCTTTCATTATTGAAGGCCAAAATTATCCATGACTTTGAATTTGATCAGATAGTCTATGTCCAGACTGATGGGCACCATAGACTCCTGCATGTACTTCTTTCATGACATCCATTTTATCTTCACCGTCAATGCATCTGAAGGGAACCCCATCAAAACCACTTTTGTAGATAATTTCTTCTAAGTGATTAGGGCTGTCATAAAGAGTAAAATTAACCCCACGTCGCTAGATTTGTTCTTTATCGGCTCTATTAGGCGGAATTGTTCCATTTTGAAGGTATTCCTTGATAGGTGTCATCAATCCTGTAGTATGACCATATGGTTCAGAAATAGGACTAATTTCATTGATTTCCTCTGTTCTGGTTTGAACATAAGGTGAAATTGTATGATGGTGGGCAATAATGATGATTTTCTCATCCCGATTTGGATCTTCCAGGGTTGTGGCTATATTAGCCAGTGCAATATCTTGAGCGTTTTGTGATCACGGGACATAAGAAAATGTCAGTTCCAATAGAAATTCCACCATTAAATCTCTGAAGTAATCATACAATGGTATTAACATTTCTTTTTTGATGGCATAATCCCCATTGAATTTTTTTATTACCAGGTCTGAATCACCTTTCACCTTTATGTGATTCACTTGTGCTTGAAGCGCTAATTCCAATCCTATAGTGAGAGCTTGGTATTCATCTTCATTGTTTGTACCACCTTCCCATAATAAGAAGGAATAAGGTATCACTGCCTTTTCTGGGGAGATGAGAACAATTCCTATCACAAAATTGTTGAATTTATGATATTCTATTTTCCTCCCTGTTGGTTATCTAGATGAACCATCGAAGTACATTTCCCATGGTTGATGATTATCCTGAATAGAAAAGACTTCTTCATCAAGATTTTCAATATCTAAAGATGTATCTTCTTCTAAAGGATGTTCAGTAAGGAAATCAGCCAGAGCTTGGCCCTTTATTTCCTTTTGAGACATATACTAGATATCAAATTATTGCAAAATAACTGCCCACCTTGTCAGACGTCCTGTAAGCATTGGATGACTAAGGATGAATTTGAGCGGGTTATTACGAGATACCAATTGGATCTCATGATGTTTTAGGTAGTGTCTCAATTTCTGAACTGCAAAGATTAACGCGATGTAGCACTTCTCAATACATTAATATCGGGTCTCTGTATCAAGCATAGTTTGACTGAGATAGTAGAGGTTGTTTTCATTCTTAGCATCATTCTTCTGGGCAAGGATGACACCCAATGATCACTCTAAAGCTGTCACATAAATAATAAGTGGCTTTCCTTCAACAGGTGGCATTAATACCGGTGGACTCAAGAGATATTTCATGAGAATATTGAATGCTTCTTGACATTATTTAGTCCAATAGTAAGTGACTCCCATCTTCATCAATTTGGTGAAGGGTAATCTTTTTCCTATCAAATTGGAAATGAAATGCAGAATATAGGCTAAGTGTCCTTGAAGTCCTTTCAATTACTTCAAATATCAAGGAGGTGACATACCAATCATTGAATTTGCCTTCTTAGGATCGACTTCAATACCCCGATGGTGTACAAAAAGGCCAAGAAATTTTCCTGAACTTAACCCAAAAGCACATTTTTAAGGGGTTCATCTTCAAATTATGTTGTCCAAATTTGTGGAATATAATTTCCAAAATAGAAAAGTGAATAGAACATTGTCTGTATTTAACCACCAAATCATCCACATAACATTAAAAAAACATCCCTAGAAAGGTTTTCAAGATACGATGCATGGCACGCTGATATGTTGCGCCTGTATTCTTTAGGCCAAAGGGCATTACCTGATAGAAAAACACACCCTAAGGGGCTCTGAATGCTACAGATTCTTCATCTTCAAGAGCCATTCAGATTTGATTATACCCAGAATATCCATCCATGAAGGAAAGTGCTTCATAGCCTGCTGTTGAATCAATTAAGGGTTCTGTTGTCAGAACTGGAAAATCATCCTTAGGAGAATGCCGATTAAGATCTCTAAAATCAATGCAAACTCTAATTTGTCTGTTATTCTTCATTAAAGGGAAAATATTAGCCAACCACTTGAAATATTTAAATTATGTGACTAAGTTATCTTTGATATTCTTATCCACTTCAGCTTCAATTTTGGAAGAATAAGTTGGGTGTGTTCTTCTTGTGGCTTTCTTGAATCCTCGATGTTATTTTGGCAAACCCAAATGATGAGTTGCAACATCAGGATCAAGGCCTGGAATTTCTGTATAATTCCAAGAAAATATACCTCGATTTTTCTTAAAAAATGAAATATACATTTTCTGTTATTCAAGAGTCATGGCTACACTAATTAAAGTGGGGTGTGGATCTTCTTTTTACCCATATTTATTTCTCTGAGTTCATCCACTGTGGTAGAGATACCCTCTTTAAAAGCTGGAGGAGAAACCCTGAGATCTTCCTCTTCTTCTTCAACATGAGTTATTTCTTCTATACCTACTTGCATTGTAGATGATGAAGGATAATTTCCATGATCAGAAGAGATGTAAAAATTTGAACATCTTGATGAAGAGGCTTCCATTTATGACTTTATATATGATGACGAGTCTTCCTTGGGTAATAAAGAGGAGATGATGGATTGAGAATTGACATCATCATTCATATCTGACATTGTTATAACTTCTTATGGCCTCGTTGGCGAAGTATAGAATTTTAGGATTTCAGCAGATGAAATGAAGACATCTCCATTTGAGCTTTCATCATTCCCTAGTGAATCACTAATTTCTCCCATGCAGTCTATATTGATTCTCATAATTGACATTATGGAAGTTTCCATAAGAGTATTTGAATTTGTGTCTATCCTATCAATTTGACTGATAAGAAACACATAATCTGTACTCACATGTATGAATGGATTTAATGGAATCTTTTCCAAACCATATGGAGCATTAATTTTGGTAATCTCCCTTGTCGTAGATACCTCGTTTTATTCCATGTGATAGAATTCTACCTCAATATATTGAGATTCACGTGTTTTGAATGGGGATCTATCACCATACAATGTCCCAATTTGACCATCGAAGCAATATTTAAGACATTGATAGTATAATGAAGGTATTACTGCATGTTGATATAGCCAAGGTCTCCCAAAAAAATATTGAAGGATGTGTCATGAAAAACATCCATGAAATCTAAATTGGATAAAAGATCTCAAAACTAAGTTTTGAGTGTAATCTCGCCAATAGGTTCTTGTTCATTCTTATCATATCCTTGAAAAATAATAGTAGAAGGAGATAAATCAGATTCGGTGAGACCCAATCGATGAAGTGTAATAAAAGGGATGATATTAACTCCGGAGCCATTATCAATAAATTATCTTTGGATGCCTACATCATTGACCTTGACAGATAAAAACAAAGGTCTAATATATCCACACACAACATCATCTTCATCTTCATCTTTGAAAGATATCACTACATGGAATTCTACAGGATTATTATCTACATGGTAGAATTTATCCACAACAACTCTAGTTTTGAAAACCTGAGGACTAGAAAAAGCCTTAATGAGTGCCTCCCAAGGATCCTTTCATAGATTCAAGGAATCCAGAATTGATAACTAGGCCGGTGCTTAGGAAAAATGTTTCAAGACAACATATTTTTGATATGAAGGTTTGCATTTCCCAACAGGAACATGTGGGTTTGTAGGTACCTTAGATGTTGATGATATGGAAGTATATGAATCTTGTATTAGGGTAGGAGTTAGAAATACTCATGGATTGGGAATATCAGACTGAATAGGTCAATTTACTTGCTGAGATGAAGAAGGTGTATCTTCTAACCGATCTTCCAATATGACTGTGTCAGGACTGAATCTGCCATGTGTTGAATAACATGCTTGTTCTTGTTGAGCCTGCTAAAGGGCGTTGCCATGAGTTTCTGCTGCATACACAGTTCTAGCAGAGGTAGGATTGGAATAGTGGATTTTGGGATATCCATGTATTCCTTTGTATCCCAGACCTCTAGAAATCCCTATGATTCCTCTCTTTGATATATGGAAATTAGTTTCGTCATAATTGAAACTGTGACTGGCATAAGTATCTGTTAGGTGAATCATGTTAATAGATGCAAAGACCAATTCTTCATCTAACAATGATTCTGCTTGATTAATCAATTTAGGATGTGCCGTTTTGTGGGGCGGTGCCTGTGGCTTTGAAGTAATAAAATTTTCTAGAGTCAAGGACAATTTGGGCTTTAAGATAAACTCATCTTTTTAAGACTGCTCTTATTTATTTGAATTATTCCACTTCTTTGAGAACTTTCATTATGATGAATGGGGGTTTTGTTGTGGCATTCATAACAGAAGGCACAATTGTTTTCTTCAATTGTATTCACAAAATATCATGAGTTCGGTTGATTGTTTTTCCGAAAATACAATCATCATATTTCTGCACATTTTTTCTTTTGACTTCTTGCCACTCGCCTTCTTCCTCTAGATCAGTAGCAGTAACACATTCTACCTGGGATGAAGAACCTTTCAGTTTTACTTGTCCTGAATCCACCATTTTTTGCAGGAGGTCTTTGAAAACAAAACACTCTTGAATGGGATGCCCCAACATCTGATAAAATGGGAAATATTTGGAATGGTCTTCATCTCCTTCCTTGTTCAGCCTTTTGGGCCTTGGAAACTGAACCAGGTTTTTTTCCATAGCTGAGATGAAATAGCCAGGGACTTGTTCATTCTTAAAAGAATAATATTTGTTCTTCAAGTCTTCAAACTGTTTCCTTCTTTGATCTATTTTATCATCTTGACAAAACGACCTCTGTTGCTGATGCTCAGGAGGTTTAACCCTTCGATATGATGAAGGTCTTGAAGTGGAAGCTGGTACAAGTGCTTGTTTAATCGTAACTTTAGAAGTGTCTGATTTCTCCAATCTCCTTACTGGAACTGATATAATTACAAGAGATTTATCCTTAGTCTGTATAAGTTAATCTTAAATCTACTAAGAGATTGAAGTAAGGTCTCGAAACCCTCCTATGTATTTCACAGGGAGCAACGGTGTGTGTAATTCATCATGCTAATTTGCCACACAGATCGGTAGCAACCCTTCCTGAGGGAGCGCTAAGCTTAAGGAATATGTTAATCCATTTTAGTGAGAAATGAAATCTGAAACTCTTTCATTCTCCCTTTGCATACAATTTGTAAGATCAGAAACTATCTTCTTTGGCTGGGTTGATCTGAATTGAAGCAGGAACCTTTGACGGAGATCTTCCCACCCAGTAATTGTCTGGGATTGCAAACATGTATACCAGACAAAGGAAGGTCATTGTAATGACTCGACCAAGCACATGATCTTAATAGCATCTTACTGTTGAAGAGTTCCCATTAGAAGATCACAATGAGAAACAAAATGTGTTATGTGTTGTTATGGATCTCCAGAACCATTAAAAAATGGGAATGTGATATTCACAAAATTTGATGGTGGTGAAATTGCATCAACCCATTCAGGGTAAGCTCCCTTTTCTAGTTGGACCTACACACATTTTCCCTCCATAGCTTCCAACAGAGCTATTAATGACTCAATGGTAGTTATTAACTTTTGAGAAACATCTGGTTGAGCTTGGACCTGAACAGGTGAAATAACTGGAGTTTGGATGGGTGTGGTAACCAGGACTGCCACTGATAGTAGTATTGCCAGTTGTTGTTCTGTATGACCCATAGGATTAGACCTGTGTGGGTTTACTGATAAAAGAGGATATTCATGATCTATCTTAGTAGCTACAACAAATCCACTGACTGAGTGACTCCAGTATGATTAGGAGGAAGACTAATTTGAAGTAGTTCTACATTCAACCTCCTTAATTCCTTCATTTCCTCTTATTTTCGTGAAAACATTTCCTCTAATGAGAGTGATTGGGCTTCTCCAGAAGTAGGGTGAGGTGTAACCTAACTTTTACCTTTTCCCTTTTTGGACACCTTTTAGAGAGGGGGAAGTAGGCTATTTGAAGGAATACCCAGATTTTGGGCAAGCCTTTGATTTTGTGTGCGCACACCATCTTCATTTGTGTATGTGCATAAAATTAGTGAGTAGAAACCTCCTTATCTGATCCCTCTGAGTGAGACTCATGTTCTAGTGGATCAGAAACAACGGAATTGATGACATTAATTGATGTATAATGCATTGCATCCATTATGTCAACATTTCTGCGATATTTTCTTCTTCCATGTACCTGATGAGACATTTCCTTCTGTTGATTTCATCCCATAGGAACATCTTGATGTACAATAATTTAGAGGGAATATTCTAATAATTAGGCTCTTCGTTCCCCTTGTGGCTTCTTCGCTTATCGACAGAAGACTGACTTTCTTTAAGGAAGAGATTGATGATTTAAAAAAGTCCCTAGTCTGGTGGACTGGGGATGTTCCGGCTGTTCCTGCTCAACTCCTCGAATCCAATTGGTTGATTCTGAGGGTTGTGCAAAAAGAGTCCCCAGTCTGGCTAGCTGGGGTGGTTCTTGAGCTGCTATATCTAAGATTTTATTAAAATCTCTCCGGATCTTGTGGACATTATTCCGGAAATTGGTTGGATGCATCAACCTGCATCCACTTTTATCACCCAGCTCAAATGAACACTGGATGATCTCTGACACTTTTGTCACTTGGTGATGTACAAGGTATAAAATAGAAGGCTATTCGATATTCTCATTTTCATGATGAAGGTGTAATTAGATAATTTGTTCTCTGTATGTCGGACTTTGGGAAGAACTAGTTGAGGCCTCTTCCTGAGCAAGTCTTTGATTACAAACAAAGCCAATTGACTGTGGCTGACTAGGGGAAATAACATTGCATGAGACTATCTTTGGCAGAAATTGTTGACTTGATAGTACAATGAAATTTAGTGCTCTATGAACTCCCCATCCCTTGATATTAATACCAAATGGTGCATTGGAAATTAACTGGTGCTATCTTCTTAGTGCGCCAAGGCATGAACGCTGAATGGCTTTCTGCTACTTTTTAGTCTTCGAATATTGAGAAACTGAGAGAGATGCAAGTCATTTTGGCATTGTAACCCTTTTATTATCTTGACATGATTTTCATATTCATCATAAGATAATATTTTCTTTTTCAACCGACAAATAGTTTTCCATATGTTAAGACGAATATCATGAATTCCATCTTCCATCAACATCTCTGGAATGTCATTCTGAGAGTCATCCAGAGGCCAAAACATGACTGGCACTTCACCTTTCACTAGCTGTTTTCTCATATTTTGAACTTCCAGTATTTCATTCGATGAAGATTCTTCTACCTGATTAGACCAAAGCTAGTGCTTCCTTGTTTCTTCATCAGATTCAACAAGATTGGTAGAGAATTCAATGTTCAAACTAGAAGATAAACGACCTAGGGGTGGTTTAGAGAATGACCTACACCCCGGGATATCTTATGATTTTGAAAGTATTTCACCTTCTAGCGGTAAAGAATCAGACATGACAGGATTCACATTTTCATGTGCCTCAATATAAGAGGGATTATTCATCATGACATTGTCCATTGGAGAATTTTCTAGGCAATGTGAATTACTACTACAGAGAGGAATTTCGCAGATAAAATCATCATCATGGGGAGGACCACCAAGGTGGGTTACAGCCAAAGATCAAATATTTTTCTTCATTGGTCTTCTGGCCATGCAGAGGGTTCTTGTGGATCTCATCTAAAGATGAAACTTCTAGATTGAATGATGTGTCATAAAGAAAGATTTCATGAGGAAGTGTCAGATGAGGACCTTCAGAATTATTATTCCCACTATTGGGAAATGAGAAAATAGAATATTGAGTTTCAACAGATAATTGTCTGAGGGCTTCATGAACTCCATCATCAAGCAAGGCCTTGTTACATATAGGCTCTTTATTTCATGATTGTGCTGGACGGGTCTTCTTATTAGACGCCTTCTTACTCATTTAGGGAAACACTTGTTGATGAATGTGGTTATTTTGGGTAGGTGTATGTGCCGGCTCAGGAGAAATAGTTAGGTTAGGCTTATTATCTCCACTCAAATTAGGTGTATGTGCCTGACATGGTTGTCTGTATGACATGGGGGAGTATGCCCCACAACCCTCTAGGACTGGAAAAAAGGTTTGTATCTAATTCAGAATGATCTGTTGATGTGTCCCTCCACTGGTAGGGATAGATTTTCATTTCTTTCCCTATGATGTTGCTGAAGCTGTTATAATATCATGACAGGCATCCTGAATATGAGCAGGGATTTTCTTCTGCTCTTTCCCCTTTTTCAGAATGTTCTTGGTATCTTCAGCTGCTGGAATGTGAATATACATCAATTCTGTGTCTAGAGTAGCTGTGTATTCCTGCTCTTGTCCTCCATTTCATTTTAGTGAATTTGGAAAGTACTCATGTGTGGGGGTAGAGAGTTGAGTCTACCTTCTTTTTGTTATTGGGGTGTTCCAATTGACTTCTTCGAGTGCTACCAAATGAGACTATTTGTAGGCTTGATCAATACTAGTAGTTGTCTGTGCCTGTTGATTGCACTCTGCCAAACATGGTTGATGAACATCCTTCAAAACTGACAGACGAGGCTGCTGGTAGGATTGATGAGTGTAAGAAGGTGTATGTGCATATTTATGAGTTGTCAATACATTGGGTTGGAGGGCTTCATCATATGTAGTGAGACGAGCCCGCTGACTAGATGATCATTTCTAAATAGGTGTAAGTTTCTGTCTATAGTACTCCACTAGAATTTCATGGTGGAATTGGCGTGCTGCTGTTAGACAAGTTAGCTAGACAGTGGAATTAAAATGGAAGTGTGTGTGAACCCACTCGTTTCATGCCACCAAGTTAGGTTAGTAGACTTATCTAGAGATGGAAGAGATACGAACCTTCACAATGTTTATCGGATTTTTCATCTGTTGGTTCGTCTTGCATGATTGGGTCTGAGGATCCTGAGCTGAAATAATGGACATAATACCCTCATTATGTTGAGGGTGCACTGCCGCACGAGTCTGGAAGAGATTTTTAGTGGGATCCCTCAGGATGGACTCTTATCTCATTGAACTAAGTCCTTCAGTGACCTTATCATTCAACTCCCAAGAATATGGGAGGGACTAGTGATCGTGTCCTGAGGATAATGACCCGAAACAGTTGGAGATGGTGATGGGCACCACCTGCTTCTTGATCGCTGGTCATCGCTGTCCGGATGACCAGGGTAAATTATTGACATGGAGGGATTGTTGAGCGGCCTTCAGAGTTAGAATAGTACTGTTTTGACGGTATTCCTTAAACAGTGCATTTGATACCCAGCTTTGAAGATGTTGAGTAGGTGATGTCATCCTCAGAGCGGATAACGATCCAGTAAGAGTAGCAGCAGATGCATTTACAATAGAGGTATTCACAGGTGTGAACATAAGAGAAGCCGTTTCCATAACAAAAATGATCATGGAAAAGTGTTCCTATTTGATACAACAGACGTAAGGAAGATAAATTCGGCCACTACATCTTTTGGATGAGCACATATGTTATTTATTGTTATGTTGGCCCTCTCATTGAGTTTAAATAAGGGCATAAAAAATATTTAAAAAATCACTTTAACATTGTTAAGGATTCACATCGGGTTCACTATTTTTTTTCACGCTGGAATCGGGGATGAACTTGTTTATTTAAGGTTCAAACTTTCTAATTGGTTTCTAATAGGTTTTTTCATAGAACTGGAAACATCCAATGATTCTATATCCATTTGGAACTACTTTCCAAAGTTAGTTGCTCAATAGTTGTGGACCGATAAGGATTAAGAATTTTCATTGGTTGTGAGGATGGGTGGTTGGACTCATCACACCTTTTTGAGGGGAATTATTGTCTACTCCGAGACTCTCTTTATAGATTTAAGTTAGTTTGTGAATCCTTATTACATTACCAAGTATGAAAATGATCTTTCCTTTAGATATGAAAATCATTGATTGATATGTATGAAATTTAGAGAGTCTTTTATATGTATTTGAGGATCTTCATCGATAGAGAATCATCTATATTTGTTAGAGATTCTTAGTCAATGGTATCATTTAACACATTATATAGAAATATCTTGGTCATTTTGATATCCATACTGGTTTCAAAGCCACTCAGTGGGGCACTTGATGTTTATTGTCATTCAGAAGGACATAGATTATTTTAGAGTTGGGATCATACCCGCAGATGGGCTACCTACATATCCTTTATTTTAGAAAAGGAATCAGAACCCACGTAGTTCGAGTCAGAGTGTATGAGGTTTATGAATGATTGATGACTCAAAGAAAGATGTCATAATTACTTTTACACTCTAATATCACGTGATTCTTGCTCATTGTGAGAAACAAGAGGTATTGGTAAAACCAGACAATTGTTCCACAAAAGATGCAATCATAAGAAATAATGTGGGGCTTATGTATATATGACTGCCAAGATAGATGAAGATTTGGATTTACATCAGGGAAGAAACCCATGAACAAGGCCCATAAAGGTATATGTGCTTTATGGAGAATTAGATACCTAACTTAGGACTTATTCTGGAGAAGGTTGCCCAAATTAGAGGGGTTTTATAATTTGGGTTTTATTCCTTATAAGGAAGTCCAAATCAAAAGAATTTGAGACTGGTTAAGGTAAAATATAATAGGGGCTTACTCTTAAGGAGGAGGTCGAGGTTAAAGGTAATTATGATTGGGGATTACTCCTAAGGAAGATGCCCAGATTTGGGACATAGGGATCACTCTTAAAGAGGATGCCCCGATTAAATATCTTGGACTGAGGCTTATTCCAGAAAAGGAGGCCCAATTTAGGGGAACTTTGATTGAGGCATACTCCTAAGATGGATGCCCAATTTAAGAGAATTTGAGGACTTGGGGCTTATTCCTGAGAAGGAGGCCCAGGTTGAGGGACTTGAGAACTGGGGCCTACTCCTTAGAAATAAGCCTAGGTTAAAGATACTCTCATCTTAAAGGATGAGTGTGAATGAATGAAATATCTATCCTTAGTGACATAACGATATGTAAATCACTAGGTTTTTAGAAATATTCCACAGAATTCCTTTCAGAAAAGGAGGCCAATAAGGGAACCATGCCAAAAATGGCTTTGAAGATGGTTTTTTAGGATGAATCTTGAATAGGAGAGGTGGATTTGAATAAGAGAAGTGAATAGGAAGGAGGGGCACCCAAAAAGAAGTAGGCACGCAACTCCTCCGTGGGCGCGTCGGACTTGGTTACGCAGGTATACCTACGGGACACATGGGTACTTACGTGATGGTCAACCCATTGGGTAGTACTTGGGCGAGACTTGGATCAAGCCCTTAGTATTATCCCTAGTGGCATCCAAAATAGTGGCACACAGGTTCTAGTGAAGGGACAAGGCGGCGCACAAGTGTGTCTACATTTCCCTTAAGGGTAAAACACCTAGGCGTGTAGGTGTTGATGAATTTCAACACATAGGCCTTGTTCCTGCTCTTTAGATCTTTTATTCATGGTAAGAAATAACCGTAGAAGTATTTATAAGACTTCCAGAAGAGACTAGGGAACCGAGTGATTAAATATGACTTTTGGAATTTTTCCGTCCTCAAAATGGGGGGCCCACAAAGGGGTATTTATAGGCTAGGGAAGACCTTGGGCGAAAATCAAAGAGGGCGCGCAAGTCACCTGTGTGTGCAATATGTGGTGTGCAAGTATACTTTCATGACCATGATGAAACTTGCGCGACCCAAGTGTGAAGAAATCATTGTTCATGTCTTTTCCAATTTTTGATGTTTCTTCAAAGGATGAATCACTTGGGACTAAGGTGTTTCTCTTTCTTAGTCATTAAACTCTGTGATAGATAGAAGAATAAAAAATTATTGATCTGTTTTCTTTAGGAAAAAATATTATAATTAAAATTTTAGAGTTTTTTATAATAATTATTTTTAATATGCTTAATGAATATGTTTTAGTGGTGGACTTTAAATAATGTTAATAATATATTTTGGTTATGTCAAAACACAACGTCAGGTGTTATGGAATATAACCATGTGTTTTGTATAGTGAAAAATTACCTGGGATTGGTTATAATTAAATATTATCTTGGGGTTTCATGTAATTAATTTCATCAATGAAATTTAATATATTCGGAAAAAAATTCATAAAAACATTGGGTGTGGCACGAATAGCGTGTAATGCCATCCAGCTTGTGAATATAAAATATAGTTGTGTGTAGAAATATCAAAACTAATGTAGAGATATAAATGTAAATCAAATCATTTCAGGATCATGTTTTTTAAGGACACTAAGAAAACCATACATACTTCGATGTCAGATGGAAATTTCTCTAACCCAGTATCATCAATAATATATATATGTATATAAGTATATGTATCAAAATACCAATAGATGTACATAGGTATAGATATATCTATATATATATGATCCATATATGTATTAATATATATATTTCCATATATATATATATATCAAGAACTATGCTAGACCTAAGGCATGACTTAGGTATCATTGAATTTCAACACTAAATTCACATACAATTAAGGAATCAGAAAAAAAAAATTATAACAGGTGAAAATATATATGTTTAAAAATGAATGACAGTCAAAGAGAACCCAGGGTAACCCATAACATACTTGTATAATGGTGACGAATCATGTAATAAATTTTATTTTCCAAAGAAATTTTGGCATGGAATACATATATGGGAACTCATGTATCGCTCAAAGATTAATGTAAATAAATTTACAAAAAATATCAACCCAAAAATTATATATTATGAATCTGAGGTATAGCTTTATGTTCCATTGAAATTAACTAACCATTGAACCCATCTATGGAATTTCATATATGTAACCCATGAATAACTAATGTATTAATGAAATATCTTGAATCAACTAATCCCATCCATGGAATTCCTCATGATGAATGTGAGTGTCGCTCGTGGTGTATATTAAATCAATCAACCTATGATCCCATCCAAGGTGATTCATGTAAGGGACACAATTATAACTCTATATATGATTAATTAATTCAATATGTGAGCCTTTCGATGGTATTTCATAGAAAGAACCAATGAATCCCCCAACGTATAATATCTGCAATCAGAACCTTTACATATATGTATCAAAGAAGGTCATGGTTTTTTCATTTCATAACACCAAAAATCTATGTAAATTTTTTTTACATGTCTATATTGATGAAATTTCATAATTAATGTATACAATTTGGGAAATTCCATTTATAAGTAATTATGAGGTCCTTATAATGGTCATTTACATTTAATATTTAAAACAATCAATTTGATTTGACATCACTGTTAATTTTGACTATACACCTCAAATGTGGTTTTCATATTAAAATATGTGCATGAAAATCAATATAAGTACATTTAATTTATATTTATTATTTTACTTATGAAACAAATAGATCAACAAAGCTCAAATGGTTACCTAAACATACCACATATTTATGTACATTATCTTTAATACTAATGTACCCTAGGGGTGGTTTAGGTTCCTGGATAAGGAATAGAGTTCATGTATTATAAAAAAACACCCCAATGGGGTTATTTGAGTTGACTTGAAAACCTACCATTGTTAAAGTAAAATCATAACAGCTGTACAATTTATGGAATTAGGTTCTATACAATTAATTCCACATTTAATTGGAAATTCTGGGAGATTCAAGTGTTTTCCATGATCATTTATTGTTTACAACAATAACACATAATGAGAAAAAAACGTAATCCACATACCACCCAGATAAAACTATTCAAATGTCCATTAACCACTTTTTTTCAAAATAGGTCAAGAGAAAATGGTGGATTCGAAAAATGACACTGAAATAAGGCAGATCATCTTGCATGATGATAAAATTTAAGATAGTGATACAAACTGAGAAGGGTGAAACAATGATTCAATGAAATTGAAAGGGCCTAACAATGTTCTTGAAATAACACGAATCATTAAATGAATGAGGAATAACCAAGAATGATCAATGAAGAGGGATTAATGTGCATGTCGATGGAAACTATGTGAAATGATGGTGAAAATGGGGTTTAAACCATTTAAGGGTAGTAGAGAAATAATAATTTTTTCCCTTAAATGATATTTATGTCTTTGAAACACAATTTAGATATTCATATGACATCTATGTAATGATAATACCCAAAGTAGAACTTGACTCACTTAACTAGTGTATGGTTACAAAAATCATGTGCATCCCCTTCACCAAACTCTATAATTTTCTGCAAACCCCTACAATGGTCATATGTGTACAGATATACAGTTTGAATTTTCTTTGACATCCTCGTAGCCTTATAACTAGGCCTATAATTTTCTACTAGTGGAGCATAAGATTTCATATAATGTGACCTTATAGAAAATAATCTTCTTGTGTTGGACTGTATGTTTTTTACTAAATGTGTTCAAACATTTCAATTCTATCAGTTCCATTGAAAATAGGGTTTCTAAGCTTGTCTCTCTTGAAATTTTTTTTTGGGAATTCATAAAATCTCTTAAAAAATAAATATTCTCCCAAAAAAAATATATTTTATAAAACTCATACTTTCATGTTGAGTAACATATTAGAAAACAACACATCCATTCAACATAATATTATAATTTCTTTGGAAAATTCTATAAGATTAAAAACAAATGACATTAAAATTTCCCCCTCTATCTATAATATATTCATATTGGGTTATACATGGATAGAAAAAAAAATCCAACACCACATATAGTTTAATGTTAAAATGATACAATAGAGAGATAAAATCTATGGAGCCTGACTAGATCCTTTTAAAATTTTTCGAAATAATAATCCAATGATGTAGTATCTCAAATACGAAAAACTTAATAGTATTATCCAATAAATAAATAATAACCCAAATTAAATTATAACCTTGAGATTTCTTTGGTATCCCCACCATTAAATCCAATGATATAATATCACTTCCTATTAGAGAACTGAGAATTTATGAAGCATTCCTTTTAGTATTTTCTTCCAAATTTAATACTACTAATAAAAAAACATAGTGAAATTAGAAATATCCATTTTCATTCCATACAACAAATAGTATTCTAGTGGGTATCCACACAAAACAGTGCAACTAGGATGAAGAAAAATGTGAGTTATGAGATTTACTAAAAAATCATTCATCAACTAGGAATCACATAGAAAAAATTACCTCATTTGAAATATTTTAGCTACTTATTTTACAATGTTAAATTTCTGAAAAATAACCATATTAAAAACTTAAATCTTAATAGAAAACCATCATCATATTTGTGAGAATTTTATGTTATTTCTGATGAGGAGGATGACATTGAAACCTAATCCAAAATTGAGGGAATTACTTCATACATAATTTCATGGCCATCAATCATAAAAACATTACCCAAAGAATCATGATACGGACATTGAATTTCAAATGATGTAATATATTTTCATCTCAAGGAATATAATAATATATTTTTTATAATTAAATTATTTTTAATTGTCTAATAAGAATCTTTTATTAGTTCTATGTATATCTTAACCCCCATCATCTGTTATGTTTTAAGAAATATATACATTAAAAATTAATGGTAGAATATATTTTATATTTTGACCCCTTAAAAAAGATACAAACATAATTTGAATAAATAAATTATTTCATACTTAGGATTATGCATAATGAAATTATTTTCATGGAGTTTAAATCATGATTAAGAGTAGGAAATTACCTAATATTTATTCGTCAATACATGATCAATTCATTTCAATGAAACATCACTATAAATGAAAAATTCACTATTTAATCCTTGAATGGATTGTGAATGGGAATTATTAAATATTTTATTAATTTCTGGAATCTCTCAATAACTCATTTTTCAAAATGAATTCAAATGCATTTCATGTTATCCTTGTTAATGTGAATTATAAGCTAAAAAAAATTCGAAAAAAATATCAGTAGTAATACTTTAAGGAAATAAATTGTCACATATTGTTAACATTAATATATATTGACCACCCTTACACCACATTCCTTATTAGATATGTATTTATGAAAAAATTATAAACAAAATGTCGAATGAAAAAAAATATGGTATAAAAAAAATTTGTATTTTTAATGATTTAATATAAATTTATTCCATTTAATGGTCAAATAGAAATCCTTATATGTTTCTCATGTTTATATTATATTTTAGAATTAAATATAATGTATTCAATGAAAGCCATCTTCAAATTTTCTATATATTAATGGAAAAATTATATTTTTACTATTCATAAATACAAAAAGTGATTTTTTAATCCAAAAATGTATTACCATGAACTCTTAAGGTACATTACTAGTATGAAATTATTTACATTATATTTCACCCTCCTTCATATTTAGATGATGATATTTGGACCACCAAACATTCATTGAAAAACACCACACTCTCTAATGATGACGAAACATGTCATTTTAATGAGGGAACCAATATTTTTCCATAACAGTGATGCTATTTGGTGTGTTATAATCTATTCAGATCCACAAATAACCATCCTTCATTCTTATGAAACTAAACAAAATTACCATAATATATGCTTCTATAGAGAATGAAACCCTTATATATAAACTTGTAGAACTAAAATATCAAATTCCTATAACCCTTTTTTCGCTTTTTGATGTAGTAATTTTGAACTTAGATTAGTTTACGAAACATAGATAATATTTAATTCAAACATCCTTTCTGGAATTGGTAAAAATTCAAGAAATGATTCAATGGTGAATTTATCCTTCTATTACAGAATAAAACATTAAAAATAATCTAAAAATATCCTTTCATTCATTTAATATTGGAACATCTCTAATATGGAAAATTTACTTTCTTTCGACAATATGATTAAGACAAATCTCACAATAATCATTACTCGATTTATCACCTTCGTGATATGTTATCAATGGTGTGAATTTATTTTTATATATAAATTCAAACTCACACTAAAAAATTTAATATCACTTCCTTGGTAATATAATATATCATTGAATGATTAACTAAATTACCATACATATATTGGATAACATAAAACTCAATTATGTGCAAGAAAACAAGATTTTTAAGAGAAACCAATCCAAATAAAACCCGGTGATGATTATTATAAATAATTCATCATTTAATAATTTCCTGTGGTTTTTTTACCAAAATTAATATATATTAAATTATTAATGTGATACTTCTTTTTATTACAATTTTTTTGGATTTAAAGAAATACTATAAAATAAATCAAAAAATACACTTGGATAAAATGAGTAAAAATAAAAATGTATCTTTCAAAAAATCATTTTTTGGTCTTTAAATTCTAAAGGTCGATGCAAATTAACATTACACAAACTATACCAGAAAGCGTAGATAAAGGAAATACCTTTGACCATTTATTAAAATAAAAGAAAATATCCAGAAACAAGCACCACAAACCCAGAATAACCCTTACATATCCTCAAAATCAAACCCATCACTGCCTCCATGTAAAAGAGATTCTTTCGCAGTCGCTGTTTCCCACTCCGAGCTATCATAGTGCTTCAGAACATTAACTTACATCCTTCTTAGGTTAAATCACTCCAGAGAGAGAAATTCAGAAAGAGATTGCCTATTCCTGAAAATAGCTCTGGTAGACATTGGCTTTGGAAAATTGGAGTAGTCTTTCATCATCTTTCCTCATGGAGAAGAAATCTTATTTTCATTTGTTGCTGATAGCATCTTATTCCCCCCTTGGACAATGTCACTGTATGAAGGTTTGGAACCGTCATTTTCTTTATCACTATCAGCAAGATCCCCCCATTCTCCATGAATCTGCATCTCTGGATACTTCACTAACCGGTCACGCTGATCAATCATAGACAAACAATGGGGGTACGCCACAACTTACTGATCAGAATTTATCTCCTGTTTACCTAATGCAGCATCCGGTTGTGCTTCATTTTTTCTGTTTTCAACATCATAAACTGGAGACGCATCATACAACATTACATTTCTTAACCCTTGGAATCAGTTACTTGTGGGAACAATTATCAATACACCACTATCAGCATTACCTTGGCCACTGTATTTGTTATCAAAGACCTATGATGCTCCCAATAATATATTATCTTCAGTAGAACCTAGATCCTTCACTACAGGGGGCCGACTATGATCCTTACCTATATCCAATGCACACCCCTGGCTGCCATTACCCATATCACCACTGCAGCTCCCCCAGCTCTGAAAATCCACACCAACATCAGTCCAGCTGATGCCATCAGAAGTAAGACCAGCCATCTCCTGCAAAGAAGAGGCCTCCGTCTCTGGTTGAGGATCAATATTCATCAACTCACTAGAAGGGCATGCCACACCACCACCAACGACACCTACGAGAATAATTTCTTTCGAATAATTACCCATTTTCAGATCTTGTCTAATCCTATTTAATACAACAGACACCACGGGATTTAAAGGAACCCCTACAGATTTTTCAGCAGATATTTTATCCTGAAAATGCAAACTATTATTCATACTAGTGACATCCACAACATACCTCTCATGCTCTATCCTCATATTCGGTCCAGGTGACCTCCTGATCTTAGTTTCAGTATGACATCTCAAGCATGAGTGTCACAATATTTTGCAGTTTGAGCAGTAGTTTAACAAGTATTCATAAATAACTACTTTCTTCCATCAGAATTCCTCCCCAATAGAGATCCTAACCCATTCAACCGGAGGTCATGAAATATCTACTTCAACACAGCACTACAGATTGATCGGGTGACTCAACGTAGATGTATGCACATCAGAACATAAGAAGTGACCAACCATGTTCCCAAGCATACTAATAATCATTGGATTTTGAAAGGGTAAGGGGATATGGGAAAAACATACACAGACTGGAAGAGAAGTAGGATAAAAATTCATACAAAAGTCAATCATCAACTGAAAGAGGAAGAATTTGCATCCATTGCATCACCGGGGAGTGCTGGACAATGCGCTAACAAGATCTTCTTCAGAACCAAATCAGATCATGAAGTGACGATTATCAAGAAGACCAACCACTATGTGATCTCGCAAGTCCCATTTACCAAAGACAAACTGATCAAAATCATCCACTGATGGCCTTCAAGAGGTGAATCGAGCCACCAGGTTCAGGTCTAGGTGCCTCGTCGCTTCAGAGAACTCTGACACTGGTATCGAAAGATGGAGATTTCCAAGATGAAGATCAGGCACCTTTGGATTTTGCACAATCTCCGATAAATCCAGAAGATTGTTAGGGTTAGTGAAAGGAACAAAAGTGGTCTAGGGCTTCAGAGCTGGATGAGACAAATCATCCTCCCCCTCCCACTCCCGCTAGGAAAGGGAGTAAATGCTTCATTCAGCATACGCTAGGGTTCCACCATCGTGAGGTTCAAGTAGAGACGACCATGTTAAATTACTGTATATTATCGTACATTACCGAAACTATTTATTATGTTCATGATGATTTATATCATTATTTTTTTATCGTAGAAGACACATTTTCATAATGTAAAATGTTGTTAAAAATATGAAACCTTACTAATTTATTATCATAAGTTGTCTGACCATTACCATTATCTTTTACATTATACATAGAAGTATTATATCCCAACATACAACAATACAATCACATCCAAGATATTATAAGATACTCACCATTATATCTCTTTCGACAATTGTCATAAGAATGATATTTAACCTTACTAACATCAAAATATATTAATGGGTATTTACCCTTTTCATTCAACAAAGATAATTCTTATCCTTATTTTTATAAAAGTCAAATACTTCTATATCGACCTTTATATCATGAAGAAAACAATTTTCATTGATTTTAAATTGACAATAAATGAATGATCATTAGAAAATGTATTTCAATATAGAGTAAAAATTATAAATTTTATTATCATGGTCTAGAATAAAACATTGGGCATATATAGCCAATATTGTAAAATTGAATTCATTGGAGGTAATAATGTCCACCTCATTTTTTTAATTAAAAAAATTCCATTCCATCGAAAGTCAACAATAACCTTAGGAAATTAATTATCACTTTGTATATCATTAAATACTAACTGCTCTATGAATTCAAAAACATCATTCTAGAACTTTTTTTAACAAGTGATAACCGAATTTTGATGATTTAATCACCAATATATATCTTCTATCACTTATATTAAGAATTATTTTTAACCTTATTAACTTTAAATTTTATTGATAGATGTTTCCCTATTTCTGTCTATAAGGATGCTTCTTATCCTTATTGTTGTAAAAGTAAAAAAAATCTATATCGACCAACCCTTCATCCCAAAAATGAAATCTAGTTGATTTTAAATTCACAATTCCTTAATGATCCTTAGAATCATTAATTCAATCTTGATGAAAACATATAAATTGTACTATAATGGTTTAGAATAAAACTAGGGGTATACATAGAAAATATTGTAAAATTGGATTCATATTAGGTAATAGAGTCCACAACATTTTGTTTAATTAAAATCATTAGTTTACTTCCAAATTCAAAAATAACAAAATGAAATTAATTCTCACTGAATATATCATTAAATACTGACTTCTCAATTGAAACAAAAACACAATTCTACATAGTATTTTTAATAATTGGAAACCAATAATTGAATTCATATTTATAATGATAAATGGAAATAACATCCTTCTGATTTTATGAAAAACAATAAACTATGAATATATTATCTAAATCATTGATCTATCCTTTTTATACATAAAATTTTGCATTACAACAAAATCTAGGCTGGTTTTTCTTTAGAAAATATCCCACAATAGAGATTTTCTTCTATATAGAGTTCATTCACTCTCTAGCATGGGTAATACCATTAATATCCTATGTAAACTAAGTTAAAACATATAAAATATTATATTATTCATTTCTATCCATTATGGGTAGCTGCTTCAAATGGAGATTATCCTATTAATGCCTTCACACTTCATTTTCTATATTTCCTATGTGAAAAATCATTTTGAAAAAGTCATGGATTATGTGACACAATATGAAAATGGTTAATGATTTTTTATGATTATAAAATTAAAATATAAAGATCCATTAAATTTTTATTCATGAAAACATCTTAGAGTCTAATTTTATCTAAACATTCGTTTGATAACAACTATAAATACAAATATATTTGACAACCCCTAATTATAATTTTAAAAGAAACGATAAATTTTTTTTTGTATTCATATATTGTTATAGGTTTATAGTAGATAATAAGTAAAAAATTAATAATTTAAACACCTTATAAATCAAATTTTACACTTCCACAAAATATATATAATTTCCATAAAAACAACATTCATTAAAAAAATTTATTCAACAAGTCAGAAAGGGATATAAAACTCTAAGGAACCCAAAAGTCAATTTGAAACACTATTAAATCAATACAAAAATTACACAATTTTCATAATATGTGTAAGGATCACATATTATCTTAAATATTACTATAGTAATAATTATACCACAATTTCATTCATAAAAATAATTTCATAAGAAAAAATAATGTAAAAAGAAGAATGATTTTAATATCCTGACTGACTGAAAATTAATTTTTTATTATAAAAAACTTCAAGGGAAAAGTGAAAACCACATACAACTAAAGAAAACTATTGGACCGCCCCATCCCATCAAGTGAGGCAACAACAAAACTTCGTTAACACAGGACCCCACATCAAGAAATCCAGTGCAAAAGCGCGGCCACAAAACTGATGGAAAATCCATACCCTCCCAAGAATCCAAATCAAAGAGACCAACATCGATGAAGACTTAATGCAAGAATCCCTTTCTAGAGCAGGTCCCTGAAGCATGCTGAAAACAAGCAAAAAAGACTGTAAAGAAAAACAAATGGAGACTGGGAGAAATCACATCTCACACAACCAATATGCTCACACCCATCAACCATCTTATGTTATGTCACTAACAAGGAACTTGATATTATTGGAGTATGTCTCCCTAAATAGTTTCCATGTTAAGGATGATAACTTTAAATTGGATTCTACCAATATCTTCTTTTCAAAAGAAGAAACTAGTAGGTCCCCAGACTGAATGTAATCCTCAACATTGATCTTTCAATCGTTTAAACCCCCTACTAAAATGGAGTCATGTTTGTCAATCCATGAATATTTTTCCACATTAAGGGACACCTCTAGAGACCTCCCCATCATTTTAGACCCATTCTCCTCAGTAGCGTTGAGAAATAGGACCTTTTCTATCACTTATTTTTCAAAGCATAAAAGCAGGACCAAGGACTAAAAATCCTAATCCCCTGGCCTCCAATGTCTCGGTGGTTCCATATCCATTCTCTTGTCACTCATCTTCCTCACTGATCGAGTTTTCAAAGTAGGCGGTAGCGAAGAATAGTCTTTCCTACCCTTCCTACTACTAGAACCCCTATCTCTCTTCGGGGTTAGAGCCTCATCAGCAGAGTTCCCGTGCACACTACCACTGGAAAATGCCACACCAAATTCATTCCCCTCACCTGGAATATCAAAATCAGAGCTCAAAAAATCCTATGGAAGGCCTTGAAACCTATTTCTCAATGAAATTGAACTTAGTACCCCTTCCATCCATCTTTATTTGGAACTATATTATCTATATCCGCCCCCTGCATCCTCTTACTTATATCCATGCTACCCACCCATGTCCTCTCATCCATCTAACCAGGGAGGTCCACCTTCCCTTCATCTGATATCTGGTCAAAAATAGATTTACCCCCTTTCCCTGGGCCTTTGCATGAAAATCCCTCAAGCTGGTAATCTTCCCCTTCATCCTGCACACCATGGCTGGATGAACTCTCCAGATCCCTCTTCAAACTGCTAAACACATCTGCATCCATCAGGTTAATGTGGTGTGCTACCACACTAGTTCTAAGAGTCTCCACACCCACTGCAATGTTTCCCTCTATCTCACTAACTGATCTCACCTCCTCAACTGGACGCACTGTATTCCACCAATCTCCGGCCTCTTCACCCACTGCATCCAAAACCGATTTCATTGTCTCAAAAACTAGATAAACCTTGTCATCACCACTGACCGTCGTATGAGTCGTGTCCTGCCCATCCCTAAGACCATCCTCCATCAATTGGGAGACAAAGCCCCTGCTCGCCAACGATGCAGGTCTCCATCGTTAGAATTCAGAAGTGTGCCCCAACCGTTTATAAGATACAAATAAATTCATCTAGATCTTGTAGATAACTCTACGCCTCAACCTATATTATTCTCTAATTGTAACCCAAACTTAATCGAATGGAACCCTAGATACATCCATCTCCATGCAAATTCTAGGGCATACCAGATGACAGAATGAAGCGGTTCTGCTATCTGAGCAAAGATACCTACTGAGTAGGTTACTGAGAATTTGGATAACTGAGGGATTTTTAAAAGGAAACAGGTGTTAGGAAAACCAACCCAAATCGCCACGGTCGGTGAGTCTTGATTCATGTGGAAATAAAATGACCACAAAAACAATAAAAAATGACATCCATTTCAACGCTGAGGTGACTTCAACTAGGAAGATATGAGGACTTCTTCTGATGATAACCTGATCAAAATATGATGATTATCAAGAAACCCGACCGTTACCCACTCCTAGAGATCCCATGTGTTTAAGACAAACCTATCAAATGAATCGACTGATGGCCTTTGTTGCTTGAACACCGAGGTTGAAATTTGAAGATTTGGTTAGCCATTGAGGAGCTTCGGTACCTTCAGTCCTAATGCAGCTTTCGGGAATGGCGGAAGATGATCTGGATTTGAGAAAGGAGGAAAAGGGCGCGCCTCATTCCCTTGAAGGGAAGATCCCTCCCCCACAGTAGGGGGAGGAACTGGCATGACCTCCACCACTATCTTCACCGAGAGAAGCGATCATCACTAGGGTTCCCCATCCTCCCCTCCGTGAAAACATAATTTTCCCATATATAATATTCCTAAACATCATTAAACATAATAAATTTTAATAAATTTTAAAATAAATATGTTTTTATAAAAAAAATCAAAGAATATAGTAGTCATATAGTATTCTTAGGATACAATATTTATAAAACAATTACATGAAGAAATATAAAAACCCATAAAAATTGAATAATAGAAGCTTTTAATTTCATCATAAATATTTGGATAACAAAACCATTGCCAAATTAATTAGAGAGTTATCTAAGTATCACTATTAATAATGAATAATTTAAATGGAAAGTAACATACATAAAACACATAAAACATTCATTTCCATCATATAGTTTCATAAAATATTTTATTTAACACATATAATGACTCATATTCTGGCATAAATTTTATAAAAGGGATGAAATTCTTTTTTCATTAATGAATAATAAAAATATCATACATTAAAAGGAAATATAATTTTCATTAAACCTTCATTATAACAGAGATTAATATCCTTAAAAAATAATGTTCTTTATGGAAATAAATTTCAATCATTCATATATGTAAAAATAATTTAATATATTTTCCAAAATAATCCATATAGAAAATATTTAAATGATTAATTTTTATATCAATTTACAAAATGTAATGTATAATTTAAAATGTGGAAAAATAATTTTACTATATAAATAAAAATCATGAATTTTTTTATAAAAAATGTATATGGAGAAAAATTGTTAGAAAGAAAACATTAAATCATTTTAAATGAGTTTTTTTAATAAAAATATCATACCCCAAGTCGGACTCGCCACATGCATTCTTTGCCTCCTTTATAAAAAAATTTAATTTTTTTAATTTATATATTAACAATTTGAGGTTTATTTACTTATTATAATTCATTTAATTACTCTTATTATCATTTTTAAATATTTAATAAATTTATTAAATTCTTGTCAAATGTTTTGAGGAAGTTCAGTTAGTAATCCAAAAACATATTTGGTAGAATGGCCATTCTAAAAGGGTTCTTTATTCCATTATCTCGAAAAATGCTAATACATAAATAATTATAATTTTTATATATTAAATACAATTTTCCAAAATTAATTTTATGGTGGAAATGAAAAATTAATTGTACCACTTCGTGGAACTAGTAGTCCATATATAAGCACTAATGAAGTTATCAATTTCCATAAATTTAAAGTGTAAAATTGTAATAACTATATAATCAATCTAGAATCATCATTATTTCATAAATTATACACATATATTCATTAAATATATTATAATAACTATCCTATTTATGTAGTGATGAAATATGAAACACATCACATTGTATAGGTGGTGGTCCACTAGTATGCCTAAACATTTCTTTCATTTACCAAGTGTTTGAAAAAATATTAAAAATTATTATACAATAAACATAATAAAATTTTATTATATAGACTATTTAATATTATTTATATAATTATGGTGATTTAATATTTTATGTTGGTGTAAAACTAAATAAACATGAAAGTAATAGTTTAAGAGTAATATGTATTCTTTAGATAACATTCGTTGTCATACACCTAATTCCATATAGGTTCATATTTTTGGTAATAAAAAGGACCAATAGGATGTTTTTAGGGATGTTGGGATGGTTTTTTGTTAGGTATTTGTTTATATAAATGGATAAATGTATGTTAATTAGAGATGATAAGGGGTTCTCTTTTATAATTGAGTGGAGTGGTAATATTGTAAATTTTCGATGTATTACAATAATATAAAGTAATACTGAATATAATGTGGAAATATATCCTAAAAATAGAGTATAATGTGATATTTTTGAAAATAACATCATAAAATAATATTTAGGATTAAATCTCATGACAACACAACAATAATTTATCCTTCATTAAACAATTGTTCCAATTAGCATGATAAAATTTTTTTACCACATTTTATATTAAAATTTTCCAAAAATAAAATTTATATAAATAAAAAAATTGATCATCATGATTCCAAAATTTAAATCTATTTTTCAGGATTTAAATTCAAAAAAATGGTAGAAATTAATTTTAATATACATTCAAAAAATGAAACGAATAATTTTTTTTTTCTAAAATGGGTTTTTATAATGAAATTGATTCTATACCAAAAAAGAGAATAATTTGGAGTCATATGAAATAAATAGTATTATTTTTAATTAATGTTGGTTGTTTTTTTTATTTCATAAAATTCTTCAACATATTAATTTTGTAAATAAATGAATATAAATGATAGTTTTTATTAAAATATGTACTTTTGATTATTCACTAAAATTGTTTTTTAGAAAAATATGAAAAACACCCCATAAAAAATATTTAATATAGAGACATAAATAATTATTTCCAATTTATAAAATATATTTTCTATAATTTTAAATTGTATGTTTTAAATAAAACCATATGTTTAATGGAGAAGATTTTATTAAGAATAAAACTATCTCATTATTCAATTTTTAAAATCATATAAAAATATTATAATTGGTTTTAATACATAAAATTAGACATGAAATTTATTAAGATATGGTGTTTATTTATATTTAACATTATAGGTGTTTAAATAGAAAATAATCTTTTCATAGGGCCATAAGACATAGTTTTTTAGGCTATTGGAGCACTCATACCATGATTTCCCACATAACAACCTAATGATTTTGATAATATAAAATTGATGGGACAAATTGAAAGACACATCATATCAAAATCTGAATATGTAAAAAATAAATCATAACACCTTGTCCCCAACTAAAAAACCTTCTAAGAAAAAAACTTATGTTAAAACACAAAACATATATTGACATCCAAAATCTATGGTCAATATATTAAATAACCAAAACACCTTGTCCCCATGACTTAGAATTGATCATAGTCTCAGTACCTACTGTTGAAATTAATCGTTATAAAATTTACAAATAATACACATAAGATTTTGGGCATTACATTCTCCCCACCTTCTAAATTTATTTCCCCAGAAATTCAAAATAAAGGCTTCTAAAAACAATGAGGGTACTAAGCACGTATATGATACTCCCACTACCAAGAGCTCACCTGGAGGTTCCCATGCTTCCAGTGGACACAAAATAAAAGAATTTCTCCCGCAAGAAGGATCAACTCATTCCCATCCTCCATCTCCACTGGGTACTCAAAAATAGTCGCTCTATCATCAATGTCATGCTCACCCAAGTCAATTACGTGAAATGGTTCTTGAACATACCTCCTCAGATATGACAAATGAAAGACATCATATATCTTGTATAACTGTGGAGGTAGGTCTAAGCATTTATCCTCCTCACCAACACTATGAAATATCTAAAATGGGCTCATAAACCTTGGAGACAACTCGTTTCCCCATCCAAATATCTATAATTTACATCGAGATGAAACTCAAAGGAAAACATTTCCTTATTCCTAAATATCCAAAGTCCTATACCTCTTGTCAACATAAGATATGTAATGGATTTGTACATTATGTATCTACACATATATTATCTGCTCCCTTTCTTTAGTATCTTCCTCCAAATCATAGCCCATGAGTGTTGACTCTCCTGGGTCAGCATGAGAATGTGGGGATTGGAATGCTCACCCATACACAGCCTCAAATGGTTTCATACCAATGGTGGAATTGAAGCTATTTTTGAACATGAACTCCACTAGTCATAGATGATCTTTATAACTATGGATGATGTCCAATATGCAGTCTCATAGCATATCCTTCACAACATGAATGTTCTACTCTATCTAGCATTTCTCTATGGGTGAAACATTGTGGTCATTCATAACTAGTTCCAAAATGCCTCCTATAATCATCTCAAAAATGAGGATTTAAAATGGGAATCACAATCAGAAATATTCTTTGATGGATCTCTAGGGAGTCAAACTATCATTTGAACATTGTTGTGTCCCAAGCTGTCTACTGAATTTTTCTCTTAGATATCTTGAAAGTGGGATGACATGGTGAGTTGGTAAAAGATACCCTATATAGAATTGTGTCTCCTAGAAGTACATGGTAAAACCATTAAAAATTAAATTTATATTCCATCAAAATTATAGTTTAGCACTTCCAGGGGTTATGATAAACCCTAATGAAACTAGTGCTCAGCTTTCATTGGCTAAAAATTAGGGCATCGAAAAAAGACCTATGACACTTTCTTCTTCATTCCTAGCCACCAAAACTTATGTCATTAGTCTTGGTAAAATTTTCCCTACAGATGGATGTAATTTCATATGAGATTTATGAAACCCCCTCAACACCTCTTACAACAAAGTTACTAGTTCTACAATATGTCCTTTGAAAAAGACAATGTTTTCCCCACCTTTCGAATATCCATCATGAGAATGCCTCATTGATATCTAATAATGTAGAGTCTCGCAGATGGTATCCCCAAGCTGTGACTCACTATATCATTGTAACATTAGAGGGATAAAAACCATCGATTAGTGGAATGATTCTCTCTCTCCATACATTAAGGATAACTTCAGTGATGCTAACTTATCTAATTCACCATTGAGAAACTGCAAACTATACCTCTTGGTAAGAGAATCTACCTACACATTCCCTTTCCTTGGTGTATAGACAATATCAAATTCATATTACTATAAGAACTATATCCATCACCTCTGTATCATGTTCAAATCCTTCTCAAATAAGATATTCTTGAGACTCATGTTATTATATTAGATGATAAATCTCATACCCATCAGTTAGTGTTACCACAACTTCAATGTGAAGACTACCACTGATAACTCAATATCATGGTTCATGCAGTTCTCCTCAAGTGGTTTCAACTAGTGTAAACCATAGGAACTCACCACATGACTTTTCATTAGGATACAATCAAGTTTGGTTCCTGATTCATCACAGAACACTAAGTACTCAAGACCCTCCTCCAGAAGTCCCAATATCATATTTCTCATCAAACCCATCCATAACTACTGAAAAGCATGTTGGAACTTCTGTATCCATTTTAAATTCATCCCCTTTCGAGTAAAATATTTCATCAGTGATGATAACCTAGATATATAAGGCATGAATATCCATTAATAGCCTTCCATCCCAAGGAAGTGCCACACCTCTATCTTTATCATAGGTAAATCCCATGTAAACACTTACTAAAAAACAGAAAAGTCCACAACCACTCCATCCATTGAGATAACATGAACCAAAAAGTGGACCACCTAAATCTAGAACTTCCACTTCAAATGATTCCCATAAATCATGTTCTATTGATGTACATAAAAAACCATTATTTTGTTTCTTGTATGCTCCTCAGACGTCGAGTAAAGAAGGATATCTTTGTTGAGGACTACCACAACCTGGTATAAGAAAGACTTTGGTATATATTCATCCCGTACTAGCAATTACTGATAGTATGATCTAAGGTCATCCTTTTTGAACCATCATTCACCTATATTCTAATCAAATAAGTCATCGATCCTTCGTAGTAGATATTTGTTCTTCGTAGTCACCTGGTTCAAGTGTCGGTATCCACACACAACCTCATTCTCTCATATGCCTTTTTGGATAAACAAAACTGGGTCTTATCAGGGTGAAACACTAGGTATCATGAATCCCTTATATGGTATGTTCTACAACTTCACTATATGCTCATGAATCATTAAGGGATCAATCCAATATGCTGGTGTAGATATCAGTATTATACCAGGGTTTAAATCAGTTCATAATTCTATCTACAAACAGGGATATAATCCTGGAATATCTTCGGTGAAGACATCATTGTACTCTGATTCCACTATAGGAAACTGGTTCCCCGTAACATCTACAACATTGAGGGTATGACTAGCCAATATATGAGTAATTGGATACACCCTCTTATGCATGAGTCCATACTACACTACCTGGGATTACTATTCACTGATAATGAGAAATGTCATTCAATCGATGCGGGCGCAACGCACCCTTCACCTAAAATAGTGAATATGTCAATGAAATGAATATTAAAAACCTATACTAAGAATGGAATTGGAAATAATTGACTTTTACACATAGAGTATCCAATATAAACTCTCACCTCCAAGGGTTAGGTAACAGTTTTAGAATTGATGCATGATGACTGAGCCTTCTATAGTAGGTGTCTCTATGCATATTGGTTGAGTCAACTGTTCAACTGGATTCCCTAGGTCTCAAAAAAGTTATGTGGAGAGAATGAAATGAATAGAACTAATGTCTATTAGTATTGAATATAATGTATAAAATACACATATCATACCCCAACTCATTCCCAATTCCACTGGTTCATATGCCTCGACCACATGCAACTTTCACCCCTTATCCTCCTACTCCTAAAGCCTCATGTGCACCACCTGGGGGTGGTGGTGGTAAAAAGTCGAAATGTTTACCACCTTCTACTTCTCTCCTAGCTCCTCCACCACATCCACCACCCAATGGATCTATCTGATCCTTTCATTGTCTATGCCTTAGTAGTCTATCAAATTTTTCCCTACCAATAACATGATGGTGCAGAAAATCTTGAGCGATATTTCCCCTATAATCGCAGGAATAGCATTGCCTATACCTAGGCTAACTAGAAACACCCTTTGAGCCCTGAACTACAGATCCTCTATCCTAAGACCTATCCATGAAATGTCTCCCTTGTCTAGATCCCTGAGATAGACACTGTCTCCCTACTTCCAAGGTCTCTACACCTACTCATCAACGACTCACTATCACTGGGTTTATCTACTCTCCAAAGAACCATTGGAAATATATATCTTACTAAAGAACCCCTACATAAGCAGAAATTCAAAGAGAGGCAATGCTAGATTAGATGTATCAATGTAGTGCTTTCCCGAAGGTCCAATGCCTGAAGTACTAAACTATAACCATATACATCATGTTCCTAGAATTGATGGTGAACCTCAATGAATAATCAACCACTTTAATGGAACCCTAATGGAGTTGATGAAGCTCTTTTATACGCATATAACTCAGTGTAACTATTGAGATCTCATCTTTTAAGAGATGATTGAACACTGTCCATGAAAGAGTCTTATCTTCAGGAGTCTTGATATAAAAACTTCACCATACCCTTGTCGAACCCTGTAGAGATCTTGCTGTCAGGACTGACATATGATCTTCTAGTGCCCTGAACAGATGGAAAACATAGGTCACCACCTAAAGCCAGTCCTCAACTACATGATGGTTGGGCTCCCTTGGAACCTAACAGACCTCTTTCTTTGAAAATTGTAAAGAACACATAGCAGTCACTCCTCATCTACGGGTACTGTGGGTACCAAATTCTTCTACATTGGTGGTGGTAATGATGGTGAACCACCTGGAGGTATCATCTAGGGAACTGATCTATGCATCGAAGCCTCGTCATTGAGGAGGACATCGTCAGGATCATGAAACTAAATCATAGCTAGTATACATATCCGAGGAATCCTATAAGAACACAAGATGTACCATGGATAATGACTATATATAGAGAGCTTACGGAAAAATAACATAGAACCACAACCCATTCCTATATGATGCATGTACCATTATTTTCCCTATACCCAATGTAATTATATACAGAGAAAAAATGAAGGTTATCAATGTGATGGTGTATTGATACGTCAGCTACTACACCAAAACTAGAGTCCCTTCCCCAAAATCCAAACATTAAAAACATAACACTATTTCCCCAAACTAATCATACAAACACCCAATCCTAATGTAGAACCTACCACCTCTAATTCCACTCTACCATAACCCATCCAAGTTTGACCCATTCTATGACAACCCCAATCCTGCCACCAATATGACAAGGGCTGGTGACTAGCACTGAGTAGGCATATCACTAACATGGGAGGAATTTCTTATATACCTATACACACACATACATATCCAATCACACACAAAGCTAAAATGTAAACACCAATAAGAAAAAATGCATGCATACCACTATATCCCAACCAGAGCATGACAGAAAAGTAAAGTGTAGTAACGTAAATTGGTCCAGATTACACACCCACCAAAAAGAAGTATAAAAACCACCAGTATAACCTGTAAAAAAGGTATTGGGATTGCTATCTATAGCATTAGGAACACCCCAGACTACAAGATATAATAAATCATCATCTGGACCTAGTCTACCTAGTTATACATCAATAGGTATCCCATTTTAAAAAGACAAGACCCATGCTAGAAATGCCAGTGCAGGGGTGAGTATAAAAATACTCAGAAAGACACCCAAAGACGACAAAGAGGTACAAAAAGGAAAGATACATCCATATCTACACAGTATATATCTATAGCACATGTATCAAGAATATCGAGATATACTCAATCCATGACATGCTGTCTAGAGGTAAGTCACAACTACTACATAAAAACACTAGGGATCCATATATATGATTCCACAAATAACTCATTTGGGAGAACACACACATGTGACATATAGTATTAATGAAATATTTCTAAGATGTACAATTCATTGGGAACAATCATGAGAGATAAATGTTGATAGTTCTTAAGACAATGTTGAAATACACAAAAAAGGACACACCCAAGGACATGGGGTGATACAAACAACTCCATATAGATTGTCCTACTATGTAGAGGATCTATGCCTAACAACATTGATCACTTCAATACTAAAGGATATAACTAGGGATAAAATAATGAATAAGTGTTCTTTATTTAGGCCTTTCAGGGGATTCCAACAAATCTATCTGGAATGTCTTACTGAAGGGATCATACTCTTATGAGTAGGAAATGATATGCACCAACCATCAACAAAATGATCAAGGGAACAAACTCTAATAAAACTTGTCCATGATACAGGGGAAAATAGATTAAATATATGTAGAATGTGATACATGGTGTTTAGTAGGGTCACACACCATGTTCCATGACCATAGGTACTTCCCTTATACAATGAATAGTATCATTCCAAACTGTACTGTATAGAAGACGGGTACACGACATCTTGAAGGAGTCACATGTCATGTACACCAATATGGGGTCCACTAGTGTACTTTGTCCATGTTTTAGTACACAATGTCAACCCATGTGTCTCTACCCGTGCACCAGTACACTAGGTAGTCCATGTACTAGGTTTAAGACAAGTTGTGTGGTGGGGTACACACTATGTTGGCAACTCGTGTACTCAACCCATGTCGGTTCTTATCATGAGATACCTTCTGAATCTATGGTAAGGGCCCATATTCTAGGTGATTGGGTTAAATACCATGTGACATTTAACTATCTCCTCAAACTGTAGTTACTACAAAGTGGGGTCCACATACCGTGTAACCAAGTGTTACACTCCGTGTTCATTAGGATTTTCTAGAATCCCACATTCTTCCACTAAGTGCCTTAGCTGATGATCTTGATATCATTATGATGGTAATTTCACCTCAGAACTCTAGATCCTAGGTCGTTTCATCTCCGTAAAAATCAATCATGGTTTGTTGGACCATCAATCAGCTCAGAGAACCACATTAATGTCTATCCGATTAAAGATTCCTGAAGAACTATATCCCCCAAATTTCTTCAATTCGTCTTTCACTGTCATTGTCGCACCTTAACTAGGTATTCATAGGGTTGTATATTCAATGTAGAATAGTTTCACCATGAAATAAAGGTGTAATGATGATTCATTGTTACTCCATTATAAAAAAATACCACACATAGAAACCAACGGAGAGAATATCACATGGAAGAAAACTGAGGAATGAACCTCGATATTTGTTTATTATAGCCCCGATTTGATCCTATAAGAAAAATCAACAATAAAAATAATAATACCCAACTTCGCAAATCCTAATATTAAATCCCATCCTAAAATTATGATAAACCATGGATCAACATGTTCATTGGTTGGTCCACATTCATTATAGGATCGAATAAAGGGGAATGAAATCCATAATAATGCATCCTAATTTTGATTTAGATCACTCACTGATAAAGATATGTTACTATTTCACTGTCGTTGGTGTGATATTTCATGAATGGTGTTCGTCGACTATCGATCTATGATTCTATTACTATTCTCTTGAGAGGTTTCTTCAGTGTTCTCTCCAGATCCTCTAGGGAATTTATAGGGTTATAGGGATATCCCTTGATCCCTTCCAAAATTCTCACTCTAAAAGAAATGGTCATTGCATCACATCATTGATAATACAGAAATGAATAAAATAAAAAAATAAAATTATTTTATTCCTTAAAACACCCAATACTACTCTTGTAGCCAACCCGTGTCAATCTATGATAGGTCATGCCTAGGTTAAGGTCATTTCTCTGAAAGAAATTTTTCCCACATATTTATAATCTAGGAACCCATTTAGAAGTTATTCCACCTTTTTATGAAATCCAAATGCACATCCTATTTAGTATTTTAATATATATTTTACAATTAATTTGGGCACCCCAGGCCTTGGAATTTCATGCCATCTCATCCCCCTGTATTGAAATTAATAAATATAATATTTAAAATTAATACACATAAAACCCATAACATTATAAATAATCAAACATTAATCCAATTTATTTATGAAAAAAATCCCACTGTTCCCATGAGAGAAGATAGTAATGGATAAATAAAGTCGAAGATGAACAAGGGAAATGTAAGCAGTCAAATAGATATTTATGTTTTCAAAATTAATTATTGTATATTGAATAAAATGTATATATTGTAATGTTTGATATACCATAATACATTTCATCTGATATGAATATGATAGATATAACACATACTATATATTGGAGTATAGACAATGCTAATGATACCAATCAAATTTTTAAATTGATGATTCATTATGGAAATTCATAAATTTAATGATTATAATGTTATGATTGATTTAATATAAAAATATTAAACACCTTCATAGGTGTAGATTAGGATAATTCTCATTGACTACCAATAATTTATATTTGACCCTTAGATCTAATAATTGAATAATGTGTACTTGTATTTATCAAGTTATTTTTTGGTCTATGAATGTGTATGGTCATGTGTGATAAAATATATCCTTAAGAAATAATCACATTTCTCTTAGTTATCTATTTTTATTTGATAATGAATTTTTTATCACCATATAAGATATCACAGTTTCCTCTCATAGTTTAGATGGATTATAGAGTATAATGTCCTCCAGGAGTAGTTGAGAGTCCTTTGATTTTCTCCTAGACAACATTGTCTTGAAAACTCCATCAATATCGATGAAGAAAAAGAACTGTTCAATTGAGGTCTACCAGTACCATTCAATATTCTTCAATTCATACTGATTTGAAGATGGAAATTACAAAATAAACTGTTTTCTCAACATTAGTAATCATGGGATGATCCTCTAAAACCCATAATTGGTATCATATTATCATTAAAAGTTATTTATAGAAATATATAAATAACGTTTTAGTTATGAAAATAAAAGCTATTTTTTATTTCAATTCATCTTGTAATGTAAAATATAATATAAAGGAAAGCATTCTATTCAATTTCTTATGTTATTTTAGTTTTACTTACTCATATTGTATGAATGTGTTTTATCATAAGGTATGATACATTGAAATCCCAAAAGTGTTTTATAAACATTATTCCATAACATAAATGATATAATAAATCATGATTAAAACTCAGGTTTCATGAAAACAAAGAATCAATGAATACTGTGTATCTTCATGATATCATTGATTATTATTGGACCCTAAATAAGAGTTTTCAATTCTATTTATGTTTAGTGTGATATTAAATAATTGTAAGGGACTACACTAACATTGTTTACCACTCATCTGTCACATATGTAATGGAACACAATCCACTATGGGATAAATGGGTGTCTTGATGTAAATAACATATTATTAAATGTGGTTGGGTAAGGAATCGTCCTCCAATCCAACACTGATTTATTTAATTCTAGGGAAAAATGTATTGACATGCTAAAATAGTTGTTCTATCATTTCCATGATAGATATTTACAGTCTATGTGTGATTCATATTTCCTTTTCAATGACTATATAAGGAATGTAGGAGCCTAGTTTGGATTATAGGAATGATTCTTATATATGAATAATGACATAACCAAATAGGATTAAGTGGATATAATTGTTACTATTAATTTCCCCTATGAACCATTAAAATTCATTAAATCTGAAAAGAAGAAAATATAATATTTAATAATAATTTATTTGGTATTAAAATTCTTCAAAATTGATATGTATTTGGAATTAATAATAAGACATTTTGATGTATAAATAAAATTTGAAATATTAAGAATAAATTACTAATTCTCCAAAATGAACTAAGTGGGTTTTTGAAAAAAATATTCTATTATAATATTTTTTATACTATTAAATACAACATATAGAATTATTAAATAGTATAATACATAATTATATTTTGTTTATCATGAATTGTGCAATAAAATATGAGACAACAATAATTATATGATATGAAACCTTGAATTGTTAATATTATATACCATTTAGTATTATATTTTATATGCTGTAATTTACAACAAATGTTTATTTTGAAATTAAAAGGGTTTTTATTAAATTATATGAGATATAAAATTAATGAAAACAATAAACATTATTATACATGCTATTATGATTAATTTATAATAATAATTTAGAATTTGTCATATTTAGCAGCCTTATTTTTTAAATTATTTAATCAATTTCAAAATTGGTTTTGAATAATTGTTATGATTAGGGGTTAAATAATATAAATCAGTGAAATTTTGATTAATAAATTTTTTACATAATATAATTTAAATATAAAAACTTTTTGTATTATAAAATTTCGTATATTTAAGTTACAGTATATATATTTAATAATATAAATCAGTTCATAATCATAATTAATATAAATTGATAATAATTATTTTTAGAGTTATCTATATAATGAATAGATAAAATATGAAATATTTATAAAATGTATTTGTTAATAAAATTTTTTGGAATAGTTTATCTAATGTTTTAATAAATAAATTAGTAATTTTCTAATATAATTTCCTTCTTGGTTATTCATGAATTTAATTTTTATATTATGAGTTCATGTATTCTTTAGATTACTCCCTTAAACTATTTCAATTTTATCAAATTTCTACTAGATTTCATTTTAAGGTAATGAAGATGATTTAGTTTAATTTTACCTTCAATTTTTACTGTTTTGAGTTATAAGGTTGAATTATGTTGTTGATTATGAATTATACATATTATTTTTTATAATTAATATGGATTTGGGATCTTTTTTGAGTAATGTTTCCCTTGGGAGATGGAATTTGGGTCATACTACCTATTGGCAGGGAGGCTTATGCCCAGTCTATAATTTTTAGATGACTATCTATATCTATAGGATTTATCAAGTTAAGATTATTTATGTCAATATAATCATATACATGAAAGGGTCTCATATACTATAGTGACCTTAAAATTTCATTTCTATATATTAAAACTTATTTTATGAATATTCATTACTACAAAATAATCCATGCTTGAACTACATTGGTCTAGTTCCATTGAAAACATGAAAACATAAACAACTGATTCGTTAGAGTTCTACATCACATCCAAATAAGTTATTCATAACTAATAGCATTGTTATAAAAATCATACATAATTAATTTCATTATAAATCATGGAAACATAAGAAATTCTGATATCTAATGGTCAGTAAGTTTAAATAAGTGAGATATCATTGATGTTATATGAAAAACATCAATTTTAGGGTATGTGAATATGGGAATTACATTTGAAAACGATAAATTAAAATTATAGATGAAAATGTAGAGTCATGGGATAGATAATCCCAATTAATAAGACATTAGTCACAAAGGAAGAAAATAATGTTATCCATTGTAACATAACATATGTGTAAGATATTGATTTCTGGAAAACAAAAAATCATTGAATGTCTTATACCATGGTTACCGACATTGACATCCATAACATATTAGGATTGGGATGACAACCCATGTACTAACATCAGGCTTGGTATAACCTCCCTTATATCCTCTTTTGGGAATATGATAACATCCAATAAACCCCCTCAGTCTGGGTATGTGATAGTATCCTATGTACCCCCATTATTTTGGGATTGTGATAACCTCCCATAAGCCCTCTCATTTTTGTAATGTGATAACATCACGTGAAACCTTGGATATCATAAAAAATTAATCATTACCCCATTTATTGGATATATTTATTGGTATGACCCATAACAAAATCATTTCATTTTATTCCTTAAGATCATAAAACATTCATCACATTAGAACCCAAGTAAAGAATTATTTTCAAAAGCATTTCATCGTAGAATAACACATGGGGAAGATATGAGTTTCCTAAAAATATTGTTATTATAAAAATAAACTATCTAGTGAAAGAAAAAATATGAGGTCATTGGATCATATCACTAGTAAATCTTAAAAACCACAATAAATTTCATCTTATAAGGATATTTATTATCAAATATCACATGGAACATTTCTTATAGAAAATATACATTAAATTATAAATTGATTTATTTAAGACATAAAAAATTTCTTATAAGTTATATGGAAAATATACTTTCAAATCATCCTTGTAATATTACAAATGATTCTTTGAATCATTGAGTGGTCATGATAGTGGAAAATAACTTCCATTTTCATTACTTTAAAATGAAGATTCCTTTCACATTTTTACCGAAAAGTCAAAAGTTTGACGTTTAAAAAATGGATATAATAATCCATTAAAACTATTTATAAATATTCATATATGTGTTAAAATTTCTTAAGCATTAATTCATTAATAATAAAAAAAATTATGTAAATCATTTTCAGAAAACATGGGCGTGGAAGAAAAAAGGTCTTCAACTAAAGAGATATATACAAGCGAATATGCTTAAAAAATATGTTAGACTCTTGAGTACATAAAGAGATAAATATTAATGGAAAACATGTACTAAAATACTAAGGAGATAAAAATTCATGATTTTATTAAGAGTTAAATCATATAATTACATCACCATGAAAATAATCATAAACATTCCCAATAAATAATGAGATTATAACCTAAAACCCTTATGACATTGGTAAATTTTAAAATCGTATAACCCGTAAAACTATAAAATAAAATAAAAAATAAAAAATAATGAAAATATATATATTAATGTTATAATATTTCAAAGCAATATAATATACAAAAAATAAATTAAATGAGTGGTGAATATCAAATAAATATCCTAGAAATAAAAAAGATACTTGAAATCCACATGCTTAAGTCTCAACTTCCATCATATATGTTCGTACCTCTTAAATATTAATTATATATTAATTCTATATAAATTATTGAACCACAATCATATATAAAATTTCATAAATTATTTAATTGGGATCATTTATTATAATATTATTAAAAATATCTTTTTAAAATCACGCTTTCGAGTAATAACTGAATTGTATTTCATATCAGTTTGCATTTTTTATTTTTAGTAAATTTACATTGATAATTATTCCATTATTTTCATAATTTTAAAAATGATATAAATATAATATATTTTTATTAGTTATTTATATATAATAATCCAATATATTTTGATATCGAAAATTAATTACACTGTTCATGGAGTCAGTAGGACCTACATATGTATGAATGTTGTATCAATTTTCTAGAAGGATTCAATAATAGAAGGTAAATACCCTATCAAATTTAAATATTCATTAGTTATTCATATATATGAAATATATAAATTTAATTTAACTATATTACCTTCAATTTAATGCATATGTGAAGAATGAAAGACATCACCCCATGAGGCAGTAATCCTCCATACACACAAGTGACTTTATCGTATTCTCACTGAATGAAAATTAAATAAGGCATAAATTATAATTTATTTATAGAAGTATTATTATGTCATAAATATCATATATAACATTAAATCCCACATTATATCCATTAATTATATGTTGTGATGGAAAATGAATTTCATTGGATCGCATGGGGGTTGTCCACTGTAAACTCGATAAATAGTTGTGTTTCCCATATGATGGAAACAGATTTTGTAACATCACAGGTAAATAAAGAATAAGAAAATTTCTTATTTATTAGTATTTTTTGAATTAAATATAAATTTTACATTAAAGGGGAAACTATGTTCGATGGCGTACATGATACCCCACAACTGGTTTCTTTGAAATCTTATATTACACACTACTAATGTAATATTTTTATTTTAAATGGATGTTAACGCCTAACTGTTATATAAGAAGGAATGAATAAAACTAATTGAAATATTATTACAAATTTTTATCAAATATTTTTACATTTATCCAATAATAGTTAGAGGCTTAAAATAAGAAAAGAATTAAATTTTAAGCATAAATACTCTGATATTCCCTAAAAGGTCAATTTATCTCCTTTTGATGGTGAACCCTATTTAAATCTAGTTTTGGTAACTTTTATATGTTCTATTTAACCAAATGAAATTATTATTTATAATAGGGACATCAAAATTTACTAGGGGTAAAAATTTGGTAATTTTCTGATAAAATATATTTATTTGTAAATAGTGAAAAATATTGTATTTTAATACAAATAAGCCTTTTAATCTAATTTATTTTTATGGATAGGTTATGTTTTAATTGGTTGTAAAGTCTAATTAGGATATATTTTTTCCATTTAATCCAATGGCGGTCTTTGGAATTAATTTCATTTTGAAATTGTTCAAGAACAAATGTGAACTTTTTCGTAGTTGCTGTTTTTTAAAAACACGCTATTTGTTTTGAGAACAGGAATAAAATTTAAATAGATTAACGCAAATTCTGTGTTTTTTATTTGGTAAAATATACATAATTTTTTAATTTGGAATATAAAATATATCTTAGACTGAATTTTTTGTATTTTTCTGAAAACATTAATTTTTGATGGAAAGTGAAACCACTAAGTAGTAGTTAAATAACTGAATTTTTCATTTAAATGAAATTTTAACACTTCTGTGAATAGAATTTTTAAAATCCATCATAAATTTTTGTTATTAATATGTAAAATTTTGTTCAATGAGATGAAAATAATTTTTCATTAATAGTAACTTTTGACTTTTCTTTTACCACGGTTAAAGGTAAATAGAGTAATTCAAGGTAAAAAGGATATTATAATTATTAAAAATTACCTTAACCCTTGTCCTAACCTTATTGGATGAGTCATGTCTGACCATTTAAATCCTTTTGTCGATTTTGGGACACCATGGAGCCACTTAAGAGTGATAATGACCATTTAGTTTAATTAATTTAATGTAAAGAAAAAAATGACACAAACAAATATATTTTAGTAAATTAATTTTTACCTAGGGTTATATAAGATATATTTTAGACTATAATTATTAATTATAAACATAAAAAGATTTATTACATCATGGTAATTGTTTTTTAATTTTTAGATATGAAATAAATAAAATTATTTATGATAGAATAATGATGTAGGATTTAACTCATTAATAAATGATTTAATTAAATAAGATTATAATGATTATAATATTATCCAAAACATGTCCAATTCTTATTGGATGATTTTATTCCGACCATGAGTCATCTTATATTCTTCATTAATTAGTTTTTGACATTTATAAACCGAATATCATTATATAATAAAATAATATTTTCACACTTTCCTAAAGAGCCCCTCCTCTCCCTTATAAAAAGCCATCACTTATAACCAATTCCACACACCTCTCAAGCCTTTTGTCTCATCCAAACTCTGCCAAATTAAGCTCCCTACACCCCTATAATCCTCCTAGAATCCTTAACATAGGTAGAAGGCACTTCCAAAAGTCCTTTTTGTTCCAACCAAAGGGAGTAACCCAAATTAAAGGTAAAAATTTCTCTTAAATTGTTTTCTTTTATTTTACCTCTCCAACCCCTAAATTATTTTTATTCAATTTTTTTTTAAAAAAACCAGTATCATCAATATACTAGGATGTTGTTTTGATAATTATTCAAACTACACTTACACAATCCTCTATCTAATGGGTGAAGAACATAATGTTTATCTGGATGGAAAACAAACGCCTCACGAAACGATGATTGTTCAATTATCTTCTACCGCCTATCATGGTGGCCATTATAATGGAACTATATATATATATATATGATATATATTATGTTTAGTTTTTCATTTGGCTTATATATTTTCCATTTATATAATTCATTTATGGTTTCCATAGTGGGTAAATACGATAATCTCATTAGAGGAAGTGTGGACTACCACCCCCTCAAAGTGACAGGACTCGTTAATGAATTAGGTGGGATGTATAAATGAAGGAGTTAATATTATAATATATTATATTATAATGTAATTATAATATAACTATGTATCATTTTTTTTAAATCTATTAAAATAAGAAATATAAATTGAAGTAGCGTTCATTAGTACGTATGGCTTACAGTCTCCATGAATGGTGCATTTCATTTCTTACCTCTAAATGTTATGAACTATTATAAATACATGTATATACTTGATAAATATGATATATATTATATCTAAATCATTAATATAATTCTGAAGATAATGTATTTTTTACCACATGAACAACTTTTAATTATAAGGTGTTCATTTTTGACTCACGTACCAAATACCGACAAAATGATAGTTATTAACATAAATGACTATGTAATGTCAATAACATGGTAATAAGTGATATAAGAAGAATAATAAACCTGAAAAGGTTATAAGGCAAGTATAAAGTAACTTTATTTTATTATTCAGGAAGATAAAGGATGAATGGGTCAATTCAGACACAAAGTAAGGGATTTCTTATATCACTTTTAATTCTGTGAGATTTCAATTGTTCATCACTTATTCATTGTGTGTGGTGTATTTTGTACTAAAATTTGATATATATTATCATTATTATCATTATATTCATGTTATTATGTTAATAATTTGGTTTTTATTAACTTTTTTTCATACAACTCAATTGACTACAACGTGGAAAAGGATTTCATCTCACTTCTTATTTCCAAGAGATTCATTCTATATTTGCCACTATTTCATTTTTTGTGGTCTATGTACAGCCCATGATTGTACTCTTTGTTTAATATAATTTCATTTATGGTTATTTAAATCATCATTGTATGATCCTTCTTTCATGTGGCATGTGTCTCATAAGTTACCAAATCGGTAAGGGAACCTTTCACCCACCTCTTTTTAAAAGACTTATTTTTTGTTATGTCTTTTAATTTACATATTATAATATTGGGATATATTATTATATATTTTTATTTATGTAAATTTTATGTCCATGTTATGAGATACCCTTTTTATCTCATCAAATCGGTTTTTGAATTTTAATATGACACCATTAAGTTGTCGAATGTTTGTAAGGGAACTTCTAAACCAAATTTCGATTCTTTGGTTTAAACTTGTACTTATTCAATATGTCATCCTATCAATATGTGTGAATGATAACTGATTTTTTTACACTTAATTTTAACTTATATTGTGTTTATTCTTATTTTTCACACGTAATTATGTAATTGATTCAACCTTGTTCAAAGGATACCATATTTATAAGGGGTTTCGTCTCAATTTATATTCTATTGAGGTTTCATTTTTGTTATGTGCCAATTCACTTTGATATGGTGTACATACTATCCTTTGGAATATTATATCATGAATATCCTTATTCTCATGATATTATATGTTTTAATTTATTTTATTCATTAATTATGTTTACTCAAGTGTTTCTTCAATGTTACAAGACTCTTTAACTAAAACATCATTTTAAAAGTTTTAAAGATTTATTATTCAAAATATTTCTCATTAATGTCCATTTTTTCAAAATGGTTTTTTGGATTTAATTATATATACATAAATATTTTAAAATGACAATTCTTTTAAATTCTTCAAAGTGGTATGGGACACTTTGATTCAAAAATTACTATATTAAATGTTTTAAATGGTTTTGAAAATGGTTTGATAAAGCATTGATTTTGTCAATATTTTGAAATAATATATTGTTATTTTAATGTAGAAATGTTATCATTATTTTATTCTTGTTTTATGTGTCATTAATATGTTATGGTTATTGGGCATTGTTTACGTATACAGATGTTTCCATGATAAAACTATGGTAGGTGAGCCCAAGATAATACTCTAATGCATTGGGTAACGTGATAGAGGTAAATATTAATGTTTCTCCTAAGATATTTAGGGAATATACTGTGATGGATATTCCAAATGTGACTCCCTATGAATTTGTGATAGCTACAATGTATGTATGTTAAGAATTCAATAAGTCACCATTATGATTTATGATTTTTGTGTGTTATTCATAAATCTTATGATTTTGTAGGGTATGTTATGATTGAAAAGTATGGTTTCATTTATTTGTATTTATTGATTGGGATAATGTTTTCCTTCCTTATTTTATATCCCTTCCTGAGATTTTTATGCTCATCCCACGTTTTTGAAATGTTTTCCACAGGGCTTAAATATGAATGGGGTCAAGGATGGGATCACGAAAAATTCATTATGTCTAAAACATGGAACTAGACATGTTTCATTTTAAGAGTTTTTATTTTATGAAAAAATGGATTCTAAGTAGTAGTGTCTACATGTAATGTTCAAGTTGTTATATAATAGTTATGTCCTAATTCTCTAAACTCTAAACCTAAAAATATCCTCAATGTTAATTATTCATTTAATTCAAGATTATGTAATGTTTAATGTCTAGGTCCTTATAGTTGGTATCAAAGGTTTGTTTAGAATACATTAGTGGTTAGGGTGTTCTTTATGTATAATTAAAATTACCTTAATGGTAAGAATATTCGAAAGTGTCATAGTTATTTTAGAGGTGATAAATGGTTATTTCATTTTTGGGTGAAAAATGAAATTTATTAGAAAAACTTTTAGGATAAAGTATGTTATTATGATTTTTGAGGAATTTCATTTTTTTGGAATGTTATGAAATTTTATTGTTTTTTAAAAAAGGACAACACACAGACCGTGTGACAACCCATTGCGTCGGACAAAGTGGAAGGAATCGAACCTTGAACCAAAGTGCAATTGGGATTTATCGCCTACCTCTATACTACATGAAGTCCCTAATAGTATTACTTATTCTTTTTAGTTAAATGATTTTATGGATCAAGAATATGTATATTTTGGGAATTTATATTTTTTTGTCAAATGTATATCGTTAATATAGGAAAATGATTTGGTGATTACGTGATAAATGTTATTTTGGAAGACATTCTCTCTTTTCGGGAACATTACAAGCCTAAGGGAAATAGAATACCATGGGATCTCATTTGTGGAGTAATGGTTGAAATTCTATTTTGAGAGAATCTATGTTTTTATTTAGACATAAGATGATTTTGGTTATTTATAAAAATGATTCACCTATCACAGAGAATATGTGATTAGGTTAATTACTTTTTAGTATGAGACATTAAGAGTAACTAATGTCATTTAGAGATAAAAGACAAGATTTATCTTGGAAGACTATGTGATTAAACCCTTATAAGATATTGGTTTAAATATTTGTTTGGATTATTTTGATGAATTTTAAGGGCAACTATGTATAGAATGGTCTTCATTGAACTTTCGGTACAATTTGATGAATTCTGGAGATTAAGAATAGTATTTTATTTTATAAAGGATTATCTTTTTTGGGGACTATCTGATCTTGTAATAACCATTTTATGTTTTTGTTAATGTCTAAAGACATGTAAATATATTGTTCATATTTTTTGGATTATTTATTTCTATAGAAGTTTATTATAGAGCTTTTAATGTGAACAAGTCATCTTGAATACTCATCGTTTAGAGAAAACATGAGTTTTTGTTTGAAATCTAATAAAGGATGAAAGTCTACATGACAAGTAAGTATGTTTCCTTATGTTTAAAGTTAAGGTCAAAAATAAATTCCTCAACATTATATATGGATCATAAATCTAAAATTTTTCTAATAACTTTTCTTACTGGGGAATCAAATACCTTTTAACCCATAACAAGTTTTTGGTTATCAGATTGTTTACTTTCTCCAAATCGTTTTTTCTATCACTCTCCATCAAAACATGATGGTTTTTTTCTCCTCCATATACATGTTTTCATTGAATCCATGTATCTATTATCTTGGGTGACATTTTTTTCTTCCTTTCTTTAAATGTGATAGTTTTATTGACTCTTTTTCGATGTGGGACTTTTGGTTATGTTTCGAATCCCAATATTAAAATTGAGAAGATAAAATTTCCAAAAGGGGGGGCGGGAAGTATGTAATATCCCAGGTAAATAAAGAATAATAAATTTTCATATTTATTTGTATTTTTGAATTAAATATTAATTTTACTTTAAAGGGGATGCTATGTTCGATGGCGTACTCAATACGCCGCAACGGGTTTCATTGAAATCTTACGTTACTCACTACTAATATAATATTACTATTTTAAATGGAAGTTAACGCCTAGCTGTTGTATAGTAAGGAATGAATAGAACTAACTAAAATATTATTAAATGCGTTTTTTAAATATTTTTACATTTATCCAATAAAACATATCGGGTTATAATAAGAAAAGAATTCGATTTTAAGCATGAATACTCTATTATTCACTAAAAGGTCAATTTATGGCCTTTTGATGGTGAAACCACTTTAAATATAGTTTTGGTCACTTTTATATGTTCTATTTCTCCAAATTAAATTCTTAATTAGAAACAGAACATCAAAATTTACTTTGGGTAAAATTTTGGTATTTTTCTAAAAAAATTTATTTTTTATGAGTAGTTAAAAATATTGTATTTTAATTAAAATATTCCTTTTAATATAATTTATTTATATGGGTAGATTATATTTTTAATTGGGTGAAAAGTATAATTAGAATATATTTTTACCATTTAATCCAATGGTGGTCATTGGAATTAATTTCACATTGAAATTGGACATAAACAAGTGTCAATCTTATGGTAGTTATTATTTCTTAAAAACACGCTATTTGTTTTGACAACGAGAACTAATTTCAAATTAATTAATAAAAATTCAATGTTCTGAATTTGGTAAATTGGATATCATTTTTAAATTTTGAATACCAGATATAGCTTAGACATAATTTTTGGTATTTTTCTGAAAAATTTCAATTTTTGATGAATAGTGAAACCACTAAGTTGTAGTTAAAAAACTAAATTTTTCGTTTAAATGAAAATTTTCCACTTCTGTGAATTTTATTTTGAAAATCCAACATACATAGTTTTTATTAATAACTAAAATGTTGTTAAATGAGAAGAAAATAATATTTGGGTTAATAGTAATTCTAGACTTTTATTTACCACGGTTAAAAGTAAATAGGGTAATTCAAGGTAAAAAAGAAATTATAATTATTCAAAATTAACTTAACACAAGTAATAACCTTATTGGATGAGTCATGTCCAAGCATGGAAATCCATTGGTCGATTTTGGGACCCCATGCAGCCACATAAGAGTGATAATGACAATTTAGTTTAATTAACTTAAAGTAAAGAAAAAAATGACACAAAAAATATCTTTTAGTAAATTATTTATTACATAGGGTTATATTAGTTATATTTTAGACATAAAATATTAATTGTAAATCTAAAAATATTTCCTACATCATGGTAAATTTGTTTTTCAAATTTTAGACATCAAAAAATAAAATTATTTATGACATAATAATGATGCAGTATTTACCTTATTAATAAATGATTTAAATAAATAAAATTATAATGAATAAAATATACTCCAAAACATTTCCATTTCTTATTGGACGATTTTATTTCGACTATGATTCATCTTATCTTTGAATTTAATTAGTTTCGGACCTTTAGAAACCGAATATCATTATATAGTAAAATAATATTTTCACACTTTCCTAAAGCGCCCCTCCTCTACCATATAAAAAGAACTCACTTATAACCAATTCCTAACACCTATCAAGCCAGTTGTATCATCCAAACTCTTCCCAATTAATCTCCATACATCCATCTCCTCCTTCTAGAAGACTTAACTTAGGTAGAAGGCACTTCAAGAAGACCTTTTGGTTCAAACCAAAGGGAGTAACCCAAATTAAAGGTAACCATTTCTCTTAAATTATTTTATTTTATTTTACTTCACCAACCCCTAAACTCTTTTTATTACTTTATTTTATAACAACACCAGTATTATAAATATACTAGGATATTGTTATGAGAAGGATTGGAACTACGCATACACTCACCTATATATAATGGGTGAAGAACATAATGATTCTGTGGATGGAAAACAAACACCTCACGAAATGATGATTGTTCAATTATCTACTACCACCTTTCATGGTGTCCATTAGGATGGAAATATATTTATATATGATATATATTATGGTTATGTTTTCATTATGGTTTTTTATTTTCAACTTATATAATTGTTTTATGGTTTCCATAGTGGGTAAATACGATAATCTCATTAGAGGAAATGCGGACTACCACCCCCTCAAAGTGATATGACTGGTTAATGCCTTATGTGGGACATAAAAAGGATGGAGTTAATAAAAAAATATATGATATTATATTGTAATTATAATATAACTATGTCTCATCATGTTTTAATTCCACTAAATTAAGAAACAAAAATTGAAGTAGTGTTCATGCGTACGTACGGCTTACCATCTCCATGAACGATGCATTTCATTTCTTACCTCTAAATGTAATGTACTATTATAAATACATGTATATAATGTATATATATTATATATATTATATCTAAATCATTAATACTATTCTGAAGATAATTTTAACACCCCAAACATTTTATGGTATGCTTCTCTTGAATACATTCTATTCACAACCTATAAATCCCTATGTTCCTTTGAAAAAACACATGTTTATTTAGATATAGTCACAAACTTTCCATTAAATATAAATTTCCCACATCTATGTTTTGAATTTCGAAAAATGGTCATCTAGATTTGTGACAAGTAATTCATTTGAAGTCTGATAGATCCAACTTGATTCTTTTTATGAATAGTAACATACTCTTTTGAATAGTAATATGAATAGTAATATGACCCTTATAAATAGTAAAAAATGATAATATTTTATTTTCTTAAGTTAATAAGATAATGAGATCTTAAATAGTTTTACAATGTGATATAGAACTAATTATACCTTGAAATTTCTATTTTTCTAATTAATATTAATTTTTTTAAAAAAATTTAATTAAAAATACATATGAAATTATGATAAAAAATGGAGTTTATTTTTGAATTATACACGTCGAAAAATGTTAAGGGTAAATTTTTGGGATTTTTCTAAAATACTTGAATTTTTAGTCAATAGTAAAAAATTCAGATTTTAGTTTTCGGTAGTTTAATGACATCGTAATGAGTTAATTATTAATATAAAGGGATGGTCGACTTGTGTATTGTATCTTATGACATGAGGTGTCACAAGTGGATTAATCCATGGTAAAATAACATGTGAAATCCCATGGTTTTCTATAAACCACAAACGAGGTGTCCCTTTTAATTACAAAAAACTCTCTCTTAATTACTATAAATACCCACACACCCCCTTCAATTTCTTTCATTCCAGGCTCAATATCCTCGAATATATGGTTTAATTTCCTCCCTATGAGTCCTCCGAAAGTGTCCTTATTCTCCCAAGGTCCCATCCTTCAAGATCTAGGAGTAAGTCTACATGGTAAGGGAATCCTTGATTCTCTTCTTTTAATCGACACATCCTTTATGATATCTATTTGATTTTATATTATCATATGTGGGGGTTTAATTTTATGTGTTATTATTACCTTAATTTTTTATATCAATATGATTAGATACCCCTTTTCTCTCATTATTTCATTTTATAAAATTTTAAGGGACGTTGTTAGGCTGCAGAATTTTTATAAGGGATCTCTCCACTTTTCAGTAATTTTCAAGTTCATCTGTTTTCCTTTCTCTCCTCACCTCCTCTATCCAAATAAGCATGATAACCACCAATATCATCTATATACTCGAATTATATCATGGGAATGGAAGAACTATAATCAATATCCTCACTCCCTCCCCTTTTATTTTTATAAACGAAATCAACGTCCATGAGGTTCTAATTTATAACCTTTGTGGACGGTGGTGTTTCATTCTTCACTTTTATCTTCATTACTGGTAATTAAACTATTTTAATGGTTGAAACAGATAATAATATAAGTATTTAATCTCATTAGTTTTCTGTAATCCTTACACACTCATGATATAAAATAATAATACAAAACAAGTTCATTACGAACAAAACAACCAAGTTAATCTGAATATTTTTAATAAACTTTTAACTAATGAATCATTGTCATGGTATATAATCCAAAATCATTATAAGATAATTTATATCTCCTTAATGTCATTAAAAATATATATTAACAATTCTTGATGTTTAACCACATTTCAAAAGAACTTACATTCATGAAAACAAGTAAAAGAACAATGAAAACCAATGAAGAAAATACATCCAAAACAAGAAAATTGAACTTATTTAACCCATATAAAGAACCATGAATGATCCTAATAAGTTTATAATAAACCAATTAAATGTATAAGAGTTTCTGGATTTATTAATTAATGAAGATGAGTTTTATTAATCAGTTCATTAAACCAAATTAAGAACACACTCGAGCATAAGGTAAGGGGTTTCTCGTCTCACTTTCATTTATGTGAGATTTCCATTGTTCACCAATTATTTCATTCATGTTTTATATGTGTACTTCCATATGATATATAATATCACGGTTCTCATTAATTTCATGGTATTCAATGACTCATTTGATAGTTATTAATTCTTTGTCACATGAAATGATTGATTACAATGTGTTAATGGGCTTCGTGTCAATTTTCCATTTTGTTGTGACTTACCTTGTTTTTCACATCTAATAATCCTTATGTGGTGTACCCAATGCCTATATGATATCACTTTTCATTTGAAATCGTATTTATATTAAATACACCTAATCTCATATCATGGATATATTTATTTTCTAAACTGTATACCATTATACACACGGTGTATATTTGGAAAGTTATTTTAACTATGGAAGTAATGACGAATCCGTATTTTCTACTACTCTATACAGATATAAAAATGGAATTTTTATCTTGTATTTAATCAATGTATAAATAATTATTTCGACATGTAGTGGTGGGTGGGGCATGCAACATCCCCTCGATGCATCAGTAGGTCTCATGAGACAAATCAGTTGAAGACAAATACTTCTTGTTTTTTTCAAAAAATTAGACGGGTTTCTACCCATTGAACTAAACCATTTTTACAGTATTATGGTTTCATGTGCCAGATAAATTACGTCCAATTAATAAGAATTATCTTTATTCATTATCAGTTGTTACTATCCATGGAGTTTTGACAATGACAAAATATATGGATGAATTTTCATTCTATGTTTATTAATGGAATGAATTTTTATTTATTCACCATGTCATGTTAATTATGTCAAATTTTTTACAATTAAGTTATTATTGATTCATGATTCTGCTATTTCTAACCCTTAATAGCATTTTAGCACACCCCTTTTATTTTATAATTTTAATAGGTGATGAAGAGGATGTCTTTTATTGAGTTCATGTGGATGTAGTGTTTAGTTTTTGTTATGTATTGTTATTTAGTAACCTTTCTGATGTAATGTAACCTTTTCCAATGTAATTTGAGTTACATGTATGTATATAGTTTTTTTCAAGACTACTAAACTGATCGTTCCTTCTGGATTTTCATTCCTTATAACCATGTGAATATAACAAGTAATTCACCATCTCCAGCCTACTTGGGTCTGGGTCTTACAGTTGGTATCAAAGGAAGTTTAGTAGAAAAAATGGAAACTTGAGTAGGAAATGTATAGTAGGGAACAAATACCTAAGGTATTATTTAAGGATAAAAGTACAAGAACATCCTGGTATTTTGGAAAGGAATATATTATATGAATCCTTCTAGAAAATACATCCCTGTCTGGATACGAGAAGGTTGAGGTCGCTCTGGCACACATTTACCTAGGAGTGAATGCTCCGACAAGGAGTTTCAGGCTTGACCCGGGGAATCCTGGTGTACAACAACTGGCCTTGATGCACTCTTGGTTACGACACTCCCTAGATATATGATTAGGATAATTCAAATTTTCATTACACACCATTATAAAGGAGTATAATGTAAATTATTCCACAGAGGAACAATGGTTATAATATTAGTTATTCATATAATTGAAATCTATGTTCGGTTCTTTTCAATTTGATATTCATAAACTAATATATTGTATCCCATTATTTATAAATGTCATCTAATGGAATAATGGTAATCAATACTTGTGGGAAAGGTAGGGATCCCCCTACTGAGAAAGTCAAAACATTTAACGTTGGAGCAGATCAGATCATGACCATATTGGGAAAACTTACTCATGTTTTAATGAATAACCATTCCACACCTATGTTGGATCGTTTCATGTAGAAAATGCCCCCATCTTTTAGTGGTACTACTAATCCAGTGGTTTCTGAGCAATGGATCAAGTCCCTTGAAAAGATATTTATGGCCTTATGATACAATGAAAATAAAAAGGTAGTACTAGTAGTATATTGTCTCAAGGGTGACGCTAATCAATGGTGGTACCTTATTAAAAATACCATAGAAGAAGAAGAAATAGAAGATATAGAATGAAGGAATTTTAAGGAAATATTCTACAAAAAATATTTCCCTTGTGAGAAATGAACAGAAATGAAGAGGAAATTCCTTGGCTTGAAATAAAGGGAAGAAAACAGTGTTGCAGAGTATGAGGCTACCTTCACAAAGCTAGACAGGTATGTTGTAGATTACGTATTTGACTCAAAAGACAAGATTGGAAATTTAATTTAAGGTATTAAGCCAGGTCTTCGAAGGGCACTATCTTCTCAATCGTTTTCAACATATGATGAAATTATATCAAGTACCATCAAAACAGAGAAGGATTTGGTTAGATCAAATCTTTTCAAAGGAAACCAATATAAGAAGAGGTACTCTGATAACAAAGGAAAAGGAGAATCACCAAAGACGAGCAATGGAATGAAGGATTTCCCCTTATGCGAGAACTATAGAAAGAACCATCTCAGGAAATTCTTGAAAGGCATGGAAGTCTGCTATAACTACATAGAAAAGGGTCATCAATATGATGAACGCAAGGGGAAGAAATAATTCAATGATGTTGAATGATGCAATTTTATAGGGAGGGGAAACTATGTAAATTAGTGTCCTAAGCGTCAAGGAAACATTCCTCAGAAAAAGCCAAGAGAACAAGGGAGAGCCTATGCGATTACAACCACAGAGGTTGAAGTTCCCAGTGACGTGGTGGCAGGTACTTTAATTGTTCCATCAAACATAGCCAACAGTTTATTTGATTCTGAATCATCAAATTCATTTATTTTTTCCCAGTTTAAAAGAAAATTATATATGTCCAATTTGATTTAACAAAGTATTTGTAAGTCAAAACTCCCATGGGATGTATCATTGCAATAAAAGCATGTCAACTAGTCCCCCTCCAGACAACAAAATGTTCTTTGGTTTCTAACTGTATCATCATACCAATGACTGAAATTGATATAATTATTGATATGTATTGGCTATCAAATTTTGATGCTTTTATTACAAGAAAAATGAAGTTATTTCATTAAAAATGGTGTATAATCTCTTTTCATTAGAGAAGAGACCTCTACATCCGATTCTTATCTGGACCCACCCCAAATTGATATATTGAATGCAATTCTTAGAGAAGATAACCCAATATCTATAGGTGAGGAAAGAAATATTCAAATTGAAGATGTGCATATAGTGAATGAATACATTGATGTGTTTCCAGTGGATTTACCGGACATCCTCCAAAGCGTGAAATTGAGTTTTCCATTTACTTAATTCCTCGTGCAAGACCTATATCAAAGAACCCCTATAGAATGAACATTGGGGAGTTAGTGGAGCTAAATAAACAACTAGAATATATGATTAACAAAGGATTTATTCGACCTAGTGTTTCTCCATGGGGAGCCCCGGTCTTGTTTGTCAAGAAGAAAGTCATATCTATGAGGCTATACATTGATTACATAAAAATCAATGTTATTACAATAAATAATAAGTATCCTCTTTCCCAGATAGATGATTTATTTGATCAACTACATGAAGCTCAATAGTTTTCAAATATTTACCTTTGATCCGAGTATCATCAACCGAGTGTGAGGAAGTAAGATATTCCGAAGACAACATTTATAACTAGGTATGGGAATTATGAGTTTACAGTGATGCCTTTTGAACTAATGAATGCACCATATGTTTTCATGAATATAATGAATAGATTTTTCAAGGAATATCTTGATAAAAGTGTTGTGGTATTCATCGACGATATCCTTGTATACTCAAAAATTTATGAAGACCATGATAATCAATTGTGAATTATTTTGAGAACTCTTAGAAGAAATAAATTATATGGGATGTTTAGAAAGTGTGAATTCTGGCTTCAATTAGTATCTCTTGTAGGACATATTGTCTCTATGGATGGAATCCTAGTTGACCCTGCAATTAAAATGGCAATCCAAGAATGACCCATGCTAGTAAACATAACTGAGGTAAGCTGTTTTATTGGATTAGCAGGTTACTGTCAGCGTTTTTTTCAGAATTTAGCCCGACTGGATAACCCGCTAACGAATCTCACACGTAAAGGAGTTAAGTTTGTGTGGAAAAAATAATGCACATAATTCTTCGAATAATTGAAAAGAAGATTGGTCAATGCTCCAATTTTGACTATTCCATATAGAAGTGATGGATTCATAATATACAACGATGCATCAATGAATGGACTGTGATGTGTACTCATGAAAAATGATAAATTCATTGCTTATGCATCAAGGCAGTTGAAGACTCATGGGCATAATTCTCCAACTCATGATCTTGAGTTGGTAGCGATAATGTTTGATCTATAAATATGGAGGCATTATCTCTACGGAGAGATATGTAAGATTTATACATACCATAAGAGTTTGAAATACATTTTCACACAAAATATCTCAACATGAGGAAATGTAGATGGCTCGAGTTACTCAAAGATTACAATTGTTCAATAAATTACAACCCAGGAAAGGCAAATAAGGTGACAGATGCATTAAGCATGAAAGATCATGGGCTTCTGACTCAAATTAGTATTGAGAGAGATCCTATATTTTTTGATCTACTAAAGATGGATATGGGAATTATTAAGGAAGGAGAAACATTTTTTATCTTTCAAATAATTGCTAAACCATATTTATTAGAAAAGATAAAATCTCTCAATCTGATGATGACAATCTGCACAAGAAAATTAATGCTCTTAAGGATGGGAGACTGGCTGACTTCATGTATGAATCCATTGGTAGCTGAGCTAAAAAGTGATCTATTAGACAATGATAATAGCTCACATTTCTCTATACAACAGGGTAACACCATGATTTATAGAGAACTGAAGTAATATTTTTGGTGGGATAATATGGAGAGGGAAATTGCTGACTACGTGTCAAGGTGTCTAGTTTTTCAACAAGTGAAGGCAGAGAGACAACATCCCAAATGAGGGATGCAAACTCTACCTATTCCGATGTTGATGTGGGACATCATTATGATGGATTTTGTAACCGGACTACTAAGGAAACCTGGAATGAATGATGCAATATGGGTAGTTGTTGATCGTCTCACAAAATAACCAAATTTCCTTCCTATAAGAGAAGATTTACCGCTTCAGTGGCTGGCAAAAATTTATATTAATGAAGTTGTAAGATGTCATGGTGCACCTTTATCAATTGTGTCCAATAGAGATCCTAGAATTACATCAAAATTCTGGAAAAGTCTCTAGAAGGCTTTGAATACTGAGCTTTTTATGAGTACTGCTTATCACCCCCAAACCAATGGAAAGTCCGAAAGGACTATTCAAGCTCTGGAAGACATGCGAAGATCATGCTATCTTGATTTTCAAGTTGTGTGGGATCAATAATTGCCTTTGGTGGAATTTTCCTTTAACAATAGTTTTTATTATAGTATTCAAATGGCTCTATATGAATCATTATATTTAAAGACATGTCAAACTCAAACTTTTTGGGATGAAGTTGGTGAGAGGAAACTTATGGGCCCAGAACTTATTGAAGAGACCACGAAAAAGGTAAAGACAATCCAAGCCCATATTAAAGCAACCCAAAGTAGGCAGAAGAGTTATACGAACATCCTGAGAAAGGATTTAGAATTCCTAGTGGGAGATCATGTATTTTTGAAAGTATCTCCATGGAAGGGTATCTTAAGGTTTGGTAAGAAAGGGAAACTGAGCCCCAATTACATTGGACCATTTGAAATTATGGAAAGAATCTGAGATGTATCATACAGTCTAGCGATTCCGACTAATCTCTCTAGAGTTCATGATGTGTTCTACGTGTCATTGTTAAAGAAATACATTCCAGACCCAACGCTTGTACTTATATATGACGAAATTGAACTGGAACCAGATCTATCATACTGTGAAGAGCCTATTAAGATTATTGATACAAGAGAACAAGTATTGAGAAACCGGACAACTCATTTGTTCAAGGTTCGTTAAGGAAACCATAACATGGAGGAAGCAACGTGGGAACCAGAGGATGTTATGAATAAGAACAACATCTCACATCTTTTTGGTTGTCTTTATACATGAAATTGTGAGGGTGAAATTTACAAAGGAGGGAATAATGTAATTCCCCAAACATTTATGGTATTCTTCTCTTGAATACATTCTATTGACAACCTATAAATCACCATGTTAATTTGAAAAAACACCTGGTTATTTAGGAGATAGTCAATACATTTCCATTAAATATAAATTTCCCACTTCTATGTTTTGAATTTTGAAAAATGGTCATCTTGAGTTGTGACCAGTAAGTCATTTTGAGTCTGATAGAACCAACTTGATTTTTCGATGAATAGTATCATACCCTTATGAATAGTAATATGAATAGTAATATTACCCTTATTAATAGTAAAAAAATGAGAATATTTTATTTTCTTAAGGTTATAAGATAATGAGATCTTATGATATTTCTCAATGTGATATATTACTAATTATAACTTTAAATTGTTATTTTTTGAATTAACTTGGATTTTATTTAAAAATAAAATTAAAAATAATTAGGAAATCATTTTCAAAAAATGGAGTTCATTTTTGAATTCTACTCGTCGAAGTATGGTTTGGGTAAATATTTAGGATTTCTCTAAAATATTTGAATTTTTTTTGAATAGTAAAAAATACAGATTTGAGTTTTTTGTAGTTTAATGACATTATAATGATGTAATTATTAATATAAAGGGATGGTATACTTGTGTACAATATCTTATGACATTATGTGTCCCTAGTGGCTTAAAACATGGGAAAATATCATGGGTAAGCCCACGGTTTTTTTAAAACCACCTACGAGGTGTCCCTTTTAATTAATAAATATCTCTCTCTTAATTACTAAAAATACCCAATCACCCCCCCCCCCTTCATTTTCATTCATTCCAGACTCAATATCCTTGAAAATCAGGTGGTATCAGCTCCCTAGGAGTCCTCAAAAGGTGTTTTTAATACCCCAAGGTCCCATCCTTCAAGATCTAGGAGTTACTCAACAGGGTAAGGGAATCCTTCATTTTCTTCTTTTCATCAACACTTCATTTATGATATCTATTGGATTTTCTATTCTCATATGTTGGGGTTTGATTATATGTGTTCTTATTACTATACTTTTTGATTTCAAAATGATGTGATACCATTTTCTCTCATCATTTAATTTTATGAAATTTTAAGCAACGCCGTTAGGATGCCAAATTTTTATAAGGGATCTCTCCACTTTTCTTTAATTTTCAAGTTCATATCTTTTCATTTATCTCCTCACCTCCTCTATCAAAATAACCTAGAAAAACTCCAGTATCATCTACATAAAATAACTATATCCTGAGAATGGAATAATTATCATCAAAATCCTTACTCCCTCCCCTTTTATTTTTATAAATGAAATCAACGTCCATGAGGTTCCAATTTTTCACCTTTGTAGACGACAGAGATACGTTCATCACTTTCATCATCATTACTGGTCATGAAATCATTTTAATTATTAAACCAGATAAGAATATAAGTATTTAATCTCATTAATGTCATGGAATCCTTACATGCTCAGGACATAAGATAATAATACAAAACAAGTTCATTATGATCAAAACGAAAAAGTTAATCTGAATATTTGTAATAAACTTTTAACTAATGAATCATTATCCAGGTATATAACCCAAAATCATTATAAGAACATTTATATATCCTTAATTTAATTAAAAAGATATATTAACAATTCTGTATGTTTAACCAAATTTCAAAATAACTTCCATTCATGAAAACAATTAAACGGACTAGGAAAACAAAGGAAGAAAATGCTTCCAAAACAAGAAAATTGAAACTTTTAAACCCATAGAAAAGGAATTGAATAAAACTAATAAGATTATAATAAACTAATTATAGGTATATGAGGTTTTGGAGTTATTATTTAATGAATATAAATTTTATTATTCAGGTTAGTAAACATATGAAGAACCCACTCGAGCATAATTTAAGGCGTTTCTCATCTCACTTTCATTTCTGTGAGATTTCCTTTGTTCACCTATTATTTCTTGCAAGTTGTATATGTGTACTTCAATTTGATATATAATATCATGATTTTATTTACTTTAATGTAATTCAATGATTCATGTGATAGTTATTAATTCTTGGTCACACGAAATGATTGATTACAATGTGGTAATGGGCTTTGTCACAATTTTCTATTTCATTGTGACTTACTTTGTTTTGTGCACCTAATAATCCTTTTGTGGTGTACCTACTACCAATTTGATATCACATTTCATTTGAAATAATATTTATATTAAATTTACATAATCTCATATCATGGATATGTTTTTTTCTAAACCATATACCATTTTACATACGATGTATATTTGGAAAGTTATTTTAACTATTGAAATAATGATGAATCTGAATTTTCTACTACTCTATATAGATATTGAAAAGGGTTATTTCTCTTGTATTGAATCAATGTATAAATAATGATTTATACATGAAGTGGTGGGTGGGGCTGTTATAACCACTTTATGCATCTGTAGGTCTCATGAGACAAATCAGTTGGCCACGAACCCTTCATGTTTGTTTCTAAAAATAAGATAGGTTTCTACCCACAGAACTAAACTGTTTTTATGGTATTATGGTTTCATGTACCAGATAGAAGAAATCCAATTAGAAAGAATTATATTTATTCATTATCATTTGTTTCTATCCATGGGGTTTTCACTATGCAAAATCTATGGATGCAGTTTCATTCTCAGTTTATTAATGGCATGAGTTTTCAATTATTCACCATGCCATGTTGATTATGTCTAATTGTTTACAATTCAGTTATTATTGGTTCATGCTTCTGTTATTTTTAACACTTACTAAGTGTTTTATCTCACCCCTTTCATTGTATACATTTAATAGGTGATGAAGGGAAGGCCATTTATTATGTTCTTGTGGATGCAGTTTTTAGTTTGTTTATGTATTGTTTTAGTTTTGTAACCTTTCTGATGTAATGTAACCTTTTCCAATGTAATTTGAGTTACATCTATGTATCTAGTTTTTTTAGGACTTCTAAACTGATTGTTCCTTAGGGATTTACATTCCTTCTAACAATTTCAAAATCACAAGTAATGCACGGGCTCCAGCCTAGTGGGTATGAGTTCTTACAATAATGGATATTTTACCACGTTAACAAGTTTTAATTATAAGGTGTTCATTTTTGACCTAATTACCAAATGTAGAAAAAATGACCATTATTTACATAAATGACTACGTATTGTCTATAACATTGTAATAAGTGATATAATAGGAATAATAAACTTGTAAAAGGTTTGGTAGAAAGTATAAATTAAATTTAGTTTATTATTCAGGTATATAAAGAATGAATGGGTCAAGTAGGACACAAGGTATGTGATTTCTTATCTCACTTTTAATTTTGTGAGATTTCTATTGTTCACCACTTATTCATTGATTGTGGTGTATTTTGCACTGAAATTTGATATATATTATCATGATTATCTTTATATTCATGTTATTCATTGAATCATTTGGAGGTTATTAACTTTTGGTCATACGACTCAATTGATTACAACGTGGAAAAGGATTTCATGTCACTTCATATTACCATGAGATTCATGCTATATTTTCCACTATTTCCTTTTGTGTGGTGTATGTATTGCCTATGATTGTACTGTTTGTAATATATAATTTAATTTATGGGTATTTACATCTTCATTGTATGAACCTTCTTTTATGTGGCATATGTTTCATAATTTACCAAATCGGTAAGGGAACCTTTCACCCTCCGTTTTTTAAAAGACTTCATTTATGTTTTGTCTTTTAATTTACATATTATTATGTTGGGATATATTCTTCTATATCCTTATTGATGTAAATTTTATGTCCAAGTTATGAGATACCCTTTTTTATCTCATCAACTCAGTTTCAGGATTTTAAATTGATGTCGTTTGGCTATCAAATTTTATCAAGGGAACTTCTTAACCCAATTTCGATCCTTTGGGTTAAACTTGTACTTCTTGAATATGTCATCCAATGAATATGTGTGAATGAAAAATGATTGTTTTCCACTTAATATTAACTTATATTGGGTTTATTTTTATTTGTCACACCTAATTATGTAATTGATTCATCCTTGATCAAAGGATACCGTCTTTATAAGGGATTTCATCTCAATTTCGATTCCATTGAGGCTTTATTATTGTTATGTGCCAATTCAATTTGATATGGTGTAAATAATTTTCTTTGGAATATTATATCATGAATACCCTTATTCTTATGATATTATATGTTTTGGTTTCTTTTATTCTTTAATTATGTTTAGTCATGTCTTTCTCAAGTGTTACGAGTCTCTTTAACTAAGACATCATTTTAAAAGATTTAAATATCTTTTCTTCAAAATATTTCTCATTAATGTCAATGTTTTTGAAATGGTTTTAAGGATTTATTTATATGATCATAAATATCTTAAAATCCTAATACCATTAAAATCTTCAAAGTGGTATGGGAAACTTTGATTCAAAAATCTCTTTATTAATTTTTTTAAATGGTTTTGAAAATGTATTGATAAAGCATTGATTTCATCAATATCTTCAAATGATATATTGTAAATGGAATGTGAAATGTTATCTTTATTTTATTTTGGTTTTTTGTGTTATGAATATTCTATGGTTATTGCGAATTGTTTATGTATACGGGTGGTTCTGTGATAAACCTAGTGCGGGTGAGCCTGAGATAGCTATCCAATGCATTGGTAAACGTGATAAAGGTAAACGTTAATGTTTCTCCAAAGAGATTTAAGGAATATACTATGATGGGTATTCCAAATGTGACTCTCAATGTAGTTATGATAACTACAATGTATGTATGTTGTGAATGCCATAAGTTACCTTTATGATTTATGATTTCTGTGTGTTATTCACAAAACTTATGATTTTGTTAGCTATGTTATAATTGAAAAGTATGGTTTAGTTGATTTGTATTTATTGATTGTGATAATGTTTTCCTACCATATTTTATATCCCTTACTGAGCTTTTTATTCTCATCCCAATGTTTTGAATTTTTTTCCATAGGGCTTAAAGATGATTGGGGTGAAGGATGGGATCAAGGAAAAGTCATGCTGTCTAAAACATGGAACTAGACATGTTTTTTTAAGAGTTTTTATTTTATGAAAAAATGTATACTGAGTAGTAGTGTCTACATGTAATGTTCAAGTTGTTATGTAATAGTTAAATCCTAATTATCTAAAATTCTAAACCTGAAATGATCCTCAATGTGATTTATTCATTTAATTCAAGATTATGTGATATTTTAAGGCCGATTCCTTATGTATTTGGTATTCTATTATTCAAAAAAATAAAAAAAATTAGTATATGGGAGATAAATTTTTTATATTTGTATATTTTATGTATATTTTAAGTATGTAAAATAATAAATAAAAAACTAAAAGATTAAGTATTTGTCCTCATCTTTAGACAACATCATTATGTTAGAAAATAAATATATATATATGAGGGATTAATAATATAAATAATTCTACTAGGATGTGATGAGAGAATTATGGAATGAATTTGTGTAGGTCTTTCCTGAACGAAATGGGTTTTTATGTTTTAAGGTGAGAGGAATGGGTGTGGCCTTTTAAATGTCTGGGATATGACACATACGAAATATTTGAAAAGAAAATCCTATAACCATTTTTTCTACATGTCTCAAGGACCCAAAATGTATCATTATATAAACATGGATGTGACATGGTATATATATTACTAGAAAAAATGGTTTTGAATTTTTTTTGGTAATTTATCCCTTATCTTTTTAGTTTAACACAATGATAAACCTTTTTTAACCTTGACCACAATAACTAAATTTTACTATTTTAACTATTCATTATAAAAATAATAATATATAATTGTTATATAATATTTTTTTATAATTGAAATTATGGAATCCTTTTTTCTAAATTCAATTCACATTTTTATAGACTTTAATTTGAAAATATAAACATTAATGGGATGAAAAATATCCATAGCATAAATACTACAATGTTTAAATTATATTTATATGAACATTCATTATGAAATTGATTACAATGAACATAATTTGATTAAATATATATTTATTGGGATATATTTAATTTTAAAATAGTTTTCATAAAAAAATAAAAATAAAAATTCATTAAAAATAAAATGAAGTTTTAAATAAAAATGTTGTTTTTCACTATTTATTAAAAAACTATTCTTTTCAGAAAAATTCCAATAAATAAAAAGAAGATAATTTATACCTATTGATTCCAAAAATTAAGTTTATATTGTCAAATAAATTTTCTAATACATGAAAAAAGTAATTATATTAATTATTAAAAAAAGGAATTAAAAATCCTTATTTGGTGAATTTTTTGCCATATAATATATTGTCAATGAAAACAAATGATGAATATAGTTATGAATATATATTATATGTATGAAATTTTTTTGCATAATATTCTATATATGTTTATTCCTATTCATACATCTATTTTTCAATGATCATTTTAATAGATATTTTATAAAAATTATTAATGTTAATATTATTTCATGGTTCCCTAAAACTTGATGTTATGTGAAACACAATACATTAGAGAAATTAATTTAATTTGAAAAATATATTTTATAAAACATTGGGGTGTTACATCCCCCCTCTCCCCATAAAACTAATTTCATCTTAAAAAAACCATTTGTTACAAACAATGGAGGGTAGTTTTTTGTCATTACATCCTATTATTCTAATAAAGCTTCTTGAAGATGTTGTTTTGTACACGCTGACATTAAAAATGTGAATTCTCTTTTTCTGTAAAACATTCTCTATATGATATAGAATCTCTATTAGTTATTCCTTATAAGAAGGATCATGATATATGGGAAATAACTCTAAGTTCATAACCGGTGATAGATCAGGAATATACTTTTTATTGAGGGATACATGGAACACATAAAAGACCTGCGACAAGTTTACTAGAACAAATAGGTGAAACGATACTATCCATATATTATGAATAAATTAAAAGGGACCAAAATACCAAGGGCATAGTTTCACCTTATCTCTAAATAGAATAACATTATTAAATGGATAAATTCCTAGAGACACCTTCTCAATAACATGAAATTACAAGTCACATCAATGATTATCAATATACATTTTATGTTGAATTTTTTATGCATTAATGTGATCTCATTTGATCAACTACATTATATCTCAATTGAATTATTTCACAAACACCATCTGAAATTTTTTGATGTCTAAATATATTTCTACAGAGGGATTCATAATGATCCATCTAAATTTTTAATTGAAGGAAATTATTGTATGAAAAATCTTCTAGTGGTAGGACTTGTTCCCGACCACCGTAAACAACATGATAAAAATAACTAAAAATATCCCCTAGGGTTTCGATTTTTCTCATAGGCTGTCTACTAATTTGTGGATGATATGAATTGATCAAAATCGATTATAAATGAATGGTTTCAAAATAATTTTCCAGAACATCGAGGAAAACCTCATACCCCAATCAGATACATTGGAATGTAACGATCTTTGAAACTATACCACTTAACATATATCCCTAAAAATTGATCCAAATAGAAATCTTCTCTGATAGAAATGAATTTTTAGGACATTGTTAGATGATTGACTATAACCCTTATATGATTATTCCATTTAGATGACATTGGGATTCCAATGACAATGTCTAAGGTGATGTTATCAAATTTCCATTTTTTATGGGTAATGGTTGTTACATCCCCATAGAATTCATTCCCTAATCGTTAACTTGATGTCATACTAATCACTGTGATATAAATTCTGTGATATCCCTATTCATACTATCTCACCATTTGTAATTTTTTAAATCTCTTTAAATATTCAAACTTCAATAATTAATAGATAATGAATAAATATGATCCTCTTCATGAATATCCATCATAAATTATATTATGGGGACACCAAAAGGGTTCATAAACCTTGTTTATCCATAAAAATCATTGATAAACACAATAATACTTCACACCTTCTTCTTTATCTCTATATCTTCCTTATGCAACTCATTAACCTTCACTAATATATATTATTGAACACTGATTTGAAAAATATATGATAACACCCTTTATATTAGGATATCCATATCCATCCTTTGGGAATCCATAAATATTGGATAATTTGTGATCATCATCATGGATAATCTAGCATGATCTTTCAGTTCAAACCATTAGAAACAATGTTTGGTTTCCAAGGTTTCTAATTTATCGAGCATTCATAACCATCATTCTTCATAATCCATATTCTCTGCCACATGTTTAATTCATTCAATGTGAATATATATTTTTTAAAAAATTGATCAGAATATATATCACACTTTTATCCATAAATTTTATTAATATATATGTTTAATACAAAAATTACTCTAGGAAACACCAAATCATGTGTTCATTATTTTTCTTCATGAACATTCAATTTTCATGGGGAATAATATATAATAATATCATGCCACATGAGAAAACATACCAATCCATTCTTGGATTCATCAGAATTGATTACAAACCCTTCTCTTATATAAGTTAATTTATGTACAAGTGTGATTACAAATCATCTATTCAATTACTTGAAATTTCCATCACAATCATTTATCTAGATAATACTATATCCCTTTTGAGTTAAAATGTTGAGAAGACTAGATAGTTTTGATAAATTCTCCACAAATAATTGATAATATCTAGAACAACCATGAAAACTTCATATCAAAGCAATTTTATTTTGTATATGACGATGTTCAATAGAATCGGTCCTTGACGGATCCACCGATATACCATCTATTGAAATTATATGAATAATAAATGAAACCTTTTGTATCCAAAATTTTGACTTTCTAAAATTTCCATATTGTTAATCCTTCATTGGTGTTGTTAGCATAATTATCAAGAAATATTATTGACCTTTATTTATCATCGAATATATAAAAATATCATTAGTAAATACTACCATAAACTAATCAATGTAATCTATAAAAATTATATTCTTTAATTCCATCATGATATTTGGGGAATTAGTATAATCAAATTTCATCACTCTATAATCATTTTTTCTATACCATTCATGGAACATTATCTTGGGAATTTCCTATTTCAGCACCTTATATGGATGGTATTCATAAAAAGGTTCAATATTGGGAATTTATTGATCTCCACATAGTTTATGAAACATGTCATCATTAACAATTAGAGGATACTTGTTCTTTATTGTGTTATTTCTTAGTCCATGATAATCAATGAATATACACATCAATTCATCATTAGTTTTATAAAATAGATTAGCTTCAACCCATGGTTCCACACATGGATAAATGAATCCATTTTCAATGTTCTCTGATAGGTTCTTATTATAATAAATTAACACAATTAGGTTCATTATATAAGGATCCATTGAAATATTTTAGGAACCGTGTATGAGTTCTATTGAAAACTCAACATCACGATTCAATGAAATACGTAAAAATTATTACAAACATATGTAAAAACACTCATATAACAGTAATAACCTTGAAAAAAGGATTATCCCCATCTATATTAAATAAACACCCCTTTTGAATAGGAATCAAATCCATTACAATGGATGTGATTTTATTTTGTTGTTTGTAGTTGTCTTCACACAAATAGATCACAATATTATGGTTTAGAATATCATATGTCACTTCCCTCACCGAAAAATTGATGTGGGATTCAAGTAGAGAAATCAAAACCATGCCCATGATAACATTAAATTCAACTAAATGGATAATAAAGGGATTTTCATTTTATAAATTTCCACAAACATAAACTAGGGTGGAATAATATAAATTTTATCTGATCATCCAAACATTAGGGGTTTTCTAAATGAATTAAACATCAAATCATCAAGGGTAAATTTTGATAACATTTGAAAATTATTCATATATAAAAGAGTAGGTTGATATAGAATTAAACATGACATTACGATATCTATAGTATATGATAAGTGTTCCTTTCACAACATTGTTATTATAGCCCAGTGACAATGTAATATTTTACTCTATATGTACTCTTAATCAGTTGATAATGTTGGTCATCATCATTACTCATCAGATTTTATCACTGGATATCATAATTCCCAATCAAGTTGAATTTGATCCAATAAAGGGTGAGTGGTGAAATATATATATCTTTATATCTATCTAAAACATTGGGTATCTTATTCCTGACACATCTACATTCATATACTCCCTTACCATCATATATACACTTAAAACATTTGTTATCCCACTTAAGACAATTTGAACAATGTTTAATTTAACTCTTCTTACATGAAAAAAATGATCATCTTTTTTTCAATATGGTTTTTATAAATTCGATTTAATTTCATATTACATTCCATATAAAAACAAAGAGATTGATTTGTAACTCTGATGTAAATTTCCACATTGATCACATAATGAATGATTTATTCCCAGCTAATGAATATCCTTGTGGGTAAAAATCTTTAGATAATTTTTTTTAGGCAACTGAATAATTGATTAACCTTAATATCAATTTGGATGGTAATTATGGAGTCATACCTCAAAAGTGTTATAAAATTTTATTAATAGGTAACTTCTAATTCATCATCCTTCCTCTTCATCTCTATTAATTTATTCTCCCTTATTGTACATATATTACAATGGATGAACTTATTGATAAATAATCTCATTAAACCATCCCACTCCATGGATTCAATTTCATTATGACACCTCTAATTCTAGATGAGATTAAACAATTCATCTAAATCACCTTCAAAATGAATGATTGGAAAAATAAATTTTGCGTGTTCTAAACAGTGGGTAATATTGAATATCTGTTCACTTTAACTTGACCATTTATTAGAAATTATAGGATCGATGGAAAAACAAGATGTACCTAGATGTTTCCTCATGAAGGACAAAATAGAATTGTTTTTCCTCTATTTCACATTTAAAAGTTCATCATGGTTTGTAATAAGAGAAATATGTGAGAGCATAATTGCATGGTTTTATAGTCTATCACAAATATAATTTTTCTACTCGAAAGGAAAATCATTTCATTATCTATTAGATTAAAACATTAATATGATTTATTTGGGATCTAGGCATCCAATAAATCAAAAAATAATAGTTTTAAAAACAATATTAAAATTAGGAAAAACATATATTCATCAAAAATCGTTTAAAGTATCTATAAATCATTACACTTTATATTACTGATAATAAACATTTATTTAATCCTAGTTAATTTGTGGTCATAATTTATCAAAATTATCTTGATGAAAGGAAATGTTGATTAACTAAGGAATATACCCTGTATGTGTAAAATATAGTGCTCAATAAGTGTATAGTTACTGTACAAAATACTAATGGATGTGATATACGTGACCAGATCTTCTCTAAGATGAATCATCTACTTTCATCTGCATAAAAACAACATCTAGATGTATATTATAGATATTGATTTATTTATAATAAAACCACACTCCTACCATTAAAATAACATAGTTCATTCTCGTACACTTAGGATTATCCTAATGGTTCCCAATTCAATTTTCATATCCTTGTTTTGAAACAGTTTTTAAACATCATTTAGATTCCAAATATAAGGACATAAACTTTTCATACATATTTTTTAAATAATATTAGATGAATAATCATTATATAATATAAAAATCTATGCTAAAACCGTTTTAGTGTAATGCCTTTGAAAACATGAAAACATAAGAAATTTGTTAGTAAGTGTTCTACATTATAACCCACTACCTTCTTCATAAATATAACCACTCTTAGTTTAATCATACAAATTAATATTCATCATAACCTTGGGAATGGAAACATAATAATGGGTAATATTGTATTCTTTGTAATGGTAAAAAAGGGAGATAACAATGATTACATAATCATAACATGAGAATAATTATATGACAACATTAGTGTGACATTTGAAAACCATACCTTTTATATGAAATATCCTTTTCATGATCCATGAGATAAAAATTAGTAGTACAGAAGACATGAATAAAAATGGAATGAATGATCTTTATCCCTGATAAGATAACATTTTCTTAAGACATATATTTTTTCATACATAGAAGTGTAGAAATATTTTTTCCGTGGCTACCCACGAAGGCATTCATCATATGTTTGGAATTGGATAACCATCGGTGTACCTACTCTGGTTTTGTGATATCCTAATGTGTAACTTATTTTTGGATTCAGATAACCTATTGTGTATGCTACTAATTCAGAATTGTGTTATTCTTCTATGTACCCTCTTATTTAAATTATTTTATAACTGAATTTATAACATATTATTTTCATCTTGGAATTAACTCACATATACAGTCTTTTTTTGGGCTTTGGGTGACCTCCCATGTACCCCTTGATCTCATAGAACACTAATCAATACTCAATGTATTGGAGGGATATATAGTTCATACCTATATTTTAATAATTATCTTTTTCAGGAACATTATCATAAAACAATCATCACATCACAACCAACCCAAAGTAATGGGTCTCATAATCATTTCATCATATCATAACCCATGGAAAAGTCAGGGGTTTTATAAACATATTATCATTATGAACATGAACCATCCAAGGAAAGAATATATATTTTATGATAGGATGATATACTTATTTATTCTTGTTTAACATTAATGTACTTCATCTTTTGTATGAAATTATTTATAAATATCACATGCAACATTTCATGATGAAAATATTTTGTCTATTTTGAAACCCCTTAATGTTAAAATCTAAAAATTTAATAAACATTGTAGTATATAAAAATTATTTAAAATGTCCTTGTAAAAATGTAATAGAAAAATTAAAATCATTTAGTGTTCATGCCAATGTAAAATAATTTTCATGTAATACACCTTTAAATGATGATTCCTTTCATATTTTTAGTAGAATGTGAAATGATCCATATTCAGCTAATAATAAGAAGATTAGATAAAAACTTTTTTGTAAAAAGTAAATAATTGTTAAAATTGTCATTAAAATATCATTGGGTAATAGTAAAAAAATAATCTAAATGATTTTTAGTATTCATGGACATGGATAAAAAGGGGTTTTACACCATAGAGTGAAATAATTTTTATATTTTATAAAAACATATTATTTTTCTTTTGGATATCTAATTGTATGTAAATGAAATTAAAACATTTATTCTCAATAAATAACATGAAGAAAATAAAACTAATTTCTTTCTAGATATATAGATCAAAATATTTCATTAGTGGATTCATAATAATAATAAATCCTGATAAACAATGATAGTGTTACAAAAAATACACTTACCACTTTGTATCATTGGAATAATAATCACCATTACAATAATAATATCAGATGTAACATTAAATACCATGAATATACAGATACTAATGATATAACATGACAATGGGGAAGTATATATGTATAATGTAAGTGGGTTTGTTTCATGGTGTGGCACTTTCTATCATTTCTGATCAAGATCTAAGGTTCACATCTAAATTATGGAGAAATCTAAAATGTGTTATGAATATTGAATTGAACAAAAATATGGAATTTCATACCGTAAATGGTGGATAATATAATAGGAATATTCATATAATCAATGGAATACTATGAAAACTCTCAATGAAATTTAATGGAGGATGGGTTAAACGACTTCCATTAGTTGAGTTCTCATACAAACATAGCTTCTATTTGAATATTTTAATGGCACTAGAAGAAGATAAATATGGGATGAGATAATGAACACCAACTATTTGCAGATGAATTTGGTGAGAAGAAGAAACTTTGGCTTGCTCATGTATAAGAGATGATGGAAAATTTTCATTCCATCCATTATCATATAATAGATTATCAAAGTTGGAAGAAGAGCTATGCTTATAACCATTAGAGGGACATGGAGATTGGTGTTGGATGAAAAATCTTCCTTTATATATCACCATGTAATAGATTCCTTAGATTTTGAAATAAAGGGAAGCTCTACCCCTTACTACATTGACACTATTGAGATCCTTGATAGCATAATTGATTTGTCTTATCCGCGAGCACTTACATGATATATAATCAATGTTCATGATATATACTTAGAATATCTCATAAGGAAGTACATATCTAATCCCTTACATGTATTGAATTCATGGGTGGAACAATAGAAACATGATCTCCCATATGAGGAAAAACCGATGGAGATCTTGGACAGTAGAGACAATTTTGTAGACAATAAGACCACCCAATTTTTCAATGTGTATGAGAGGAACCATAAATGTGAATAAGTTATGTGTAAACCAATGGAGATTAGGATTCAGAATTTCCCTCACCACTTGTCAACCAATAGGATGAGGTGAAATTTCTAGGATGGAATTTCTTAATGGGGGATGAATGTAATGACATATTATTTTTAAAATGATTATTTTTAACTGAATAAATGTGCATTAAATTGTATATAATATATGAATAAAGTAAATAAAAACCAGAAAAATTATTTTATTAATAATTACCATTAAATTAGTCATATATGAGACCATTTAAAATCCTAAAAATTACAAACAGACGAAGATTTTAAAATAGAGTAGCTAAAATGGAAAAATATACTTCCCTCCAATCTACTAGAACAATAAACCCAAAAAGGAATGCTATAGAATTAAAAAAATTATTAAACAAATTAAAATATTACTAAAATGAAAATATAAAAATTAGAGGAATTTTATTTAATTTTGAGTGAAAGAATGAATTGGTATTTATACAGAATAAAGGGAAATGTGACTGTTGGAATTCGACCACTATATTACTTCTTGTCAATATGAAAATGGGAAAATATGATAATTGGAACTAATCACATGGTTGATACACTGGAAATTATAATAATTATTTATAAATATTAAGGAATAACTCTATTTTATATTTAAAGAAAAATCCATGGCCTCAACCAGTAGATTCGTGTTGTTTGATGCCAATTTGTCTAAACTTTGGGGGAGGTATCTTCATTATGGTTAAACCATTTCAAGCCCAATAATAGAATCAATGAGTGAATCTTGAACTAATTATCATACGTTAAATGTTAATGTTCATGTAGATTACAACTCAATTGATGTTAGTAAATCCACATCATGAAACTACATCCATTTCACATCTTACCCTTTGGTCATATGCATGTTTTATAAGTGGTTATGTGTCCAATACATAGTTATATAATGTTTAATTTATATTATGTAATTAAATTTCTTATTTAATAAATTACATTTGAATAATATTTTTTCTTAATAAAATATATGTTTAATTGATATGATTTTAATAAATTGTTTTTTTTGATAAAAATAAGGCAATATTATAATTTTATAGAAAATAAATTCAATTTTATAAAAAAATCAGGTATTATATATAACAATTTTCAAAACCAAATTGAATTTTAAATTAATCTCACATAAATATAAAGAAGGAAACAATTTTAAAATTTCTTTGGTAATTTGTTATATGTGTAGGAAATTTTATTGTGCCTTAAATAGTATCATTTCTCAGTAAATATGTCTTTTTATATATAAATGATAAAATTACCATATTTATTAAATGATTCTGACAAAAATATAAATTAAATTCTAAATCATCAAAAATAAATTAGGTTATAGATAATTGATGATAAATTTCTAAAATATTTTATTTTCCTATAAATATTAAAAAAATATTGTTTTAGGTTTTAAATATGATTTATGACGTTATAATTCAATAATAATGATGTAATAATTAATTAAACACAATATATAAAAAAATATTTTATATTAATAATATAAAACATTTTAGTATATTTTGATCTCTTTCCAAATCGACAAATGACATTTCAACAGTTAAAATGGAAAATATTATTTTACGAAAATAACTTTGTATAAAATTTACTTTTCTAAACCAAAAAATATTTAAATATTTATTTCAGTTTTTTAAATTTAAATATCATTAATTATTAATCAAATTTCTAAAACCATGAGAAAAAACCATGGGTTTGTCAATGGTTTTTCAGTTTCCACAACCTAGATTTCCAAGTCCTATATTTGGAAATTATTAAATAATTAATTCACTTTTTCAATAAACACCAATACATTTCACTAATCACCTTAACTAAAAATCCACATAACACGATTTTTAGTTGATTCTTTATCTCAAGGAGTCACCACATGTTTTCATGTAACCCCCATGATTAAATACTCATGTTGTAGAAACAACTCTTCACACTAACAAAAATCTCCACTTGTTTTTTTGATTCATTATCCCTATTTTTAGGGTTTGTATTGTTTTTTCCAAAACATGTTTCTTGTTGTAAGCTTTATAATATCCCATTTATATAATAATATTTTTTTAACAATGGGATACCCATGTCCCCTCTCATTTTACCCTTTTCCATAACTACATTTTAAACACATCATGCTGCCAAATTTATTTCCTGAATTTCACTCTTTTACATGTAAAATTTTATTTTACTTTTTTTATTACCAAAATTAATATCTCATAAATGGGTATTCAAATATATGTAAACATAAATAATAATTTAGGTGAAATACATTCATTAATCAATCATTCCCTATCCATCAGAAAAAAATATGTAATGATCCTGTCTTTAAGCACTTTTATGCCACAATTTTTATATGAAATACATTCTTTATTCTATAATGATTATTAATTAAATGATTTATGATGATATATGTGGATAATATTAATTAATATATATGAATGGTGAGCCTTAATATCACTCCAATAGATTGAGAAATGAATTTAATCTCAATATATGACATGTTTTATGTAACTTAGTAAATAACCTTTGTAATTTTATTATAAGATACATTAGTGATAATACTTGGTTATATGATAAGGAATGTTGAATTTAAGAGATTTAACCACACATGAATGTTATGATTAATTTTCTTATTATTATTTTATCCCACTTATTCACTTTTTATTGTTATGCCATATTTTCTTGTTGAGATTTATTATGATCACTTGTTTTTTGTTTGCAATGTTTATTCCCTTAATAGGCCTCAAGAACACCCCTTTACTTTGATGTATGTCCCCATTAAATGATTTTTTTAATGTGGCTTTTGGTGATCCCATTAATATGAAATTCCGGTGTATTTATAATAATTTCTCATGTTTTCATGTGTTATGTACCTTATTTTATAGAAACTAAAACATAAAGGATCCTTTGATTTTTCGAAGGTAAGGTAAAGTTATTTAATAAAAATCCATGATTGCATAGTTTATATCAATGTATTGTTAAGTAATGTTAAGAATTACGGACTTGAAAAAATAATAAAGAAAATTATAGATAAGTGTAAACATATGATGACATCCTGGTATGTTTTCCATTGAAATCATTATGTGGTTTCTAATAATATATATTAATGTTTTGATACTACATGTGTATGAGGAACTAGAAAAAAAGTACCTGGGGAGAACACCAAAAAACAATATATTAAGCTACACTCAATTAAGAACTGGTGAACAACAACAGGAATTTATCCACAAATATTTTTATACTTCTAGGATATATGATTAAATAATCATATGCTTTTTATTTACCATTATTATGGATATATAGAAAATGTAATTTTTATTCGAATATATTAATAACACATTTAAGAATGAATTTATCCTACATAAAATCCCTTTATAATTAGAATATACATAATAGTAACATGTTTCTCACAAAATATTTCTTCTTTTATAAAAATCAAAGTAAATATGATGAACCTCGTAAATTCTTAGTGCAATGGATGACACACTGATGACGTACCAATAGAAGCTGGAATGAAAAAATTAATGAGGATGAGGAATCAAGTAACTCATGTAATTAATAACAATAGGAATACAGTGGAGAGGCTAGATTAACATAGGAGGATACAAATATTAATTATTCCATTATTTTACAATGAATCGCTTATTATAGTGGTCCTATTTACCCTTTGATTGATGAAAACTGATATGCTCTAGAGAAAATATGTTTTTGTACTTTATTTATTTGAGTAAGAGAAAGTCACATTGGCATTTTTTTACTTATAATGAGAAACTGATCAGTGGAGGAATGTAAATAAAAACATGAATCCAAAAAAGGTAATTGTTTACATGTAGTGGGGTTAATTTATGGGAATGTTTTTCAAAAAAAAAAATTCTTAGTTCAATGCGAACTAAAATGGAGAAGGAAAATGAATTTATTGGATTCTATGAGTTGAACATCACAAGGCTTTCTCAAAACACCTATTCCTTTTTTATGGATCATATGTGATTAAATTAGATATTAATTCATGTAATGAGAGCCCATATTTTGTGTATAAAGAAAATCAAGCCCAAAAAATCTATAAAGAGATTTTACGAAGTTCTATGAAGGATTAATTGGAGTGTTGAGATATGAAAACCCTGCTTTTTATTACAACTTAAACATGATTTATTACATAAAATATCACTTGGTACAACAAATAAGATCAAGAGGATTAATGTATTTGGGGCTTAGGATCATTACATAAAAACTTGAAACATGAAATACAACATTTTTATTGAAAACATCCTTTACATGACCACTATATTCCTTCGTACTTTGCATTTCTTGTGATAACCTGAGGACATGCATAAGAAAAGTGTGAGCTATAAAGAACAGTAAGGGAGTACAAATGGGATAACATGAAGAGTACAATACATGTTAGTAAATAGGCATATCCATAGAGCATAAGATAAACATGGACATAAAGGCATGATAAATCATGATAATGATAACATGGAAATGTGGTAACAACACTCATCATGGAATTAGCATGAGCCAAGGCTCATTGCACATGGAGCATGAGTAAATACTCATTTCACATAAGGCACGAGTAAACCCTCTTTTCACAGAAATTATCATGAGTCAACACTCATTGCATATGACGTATCCTGATACTAAACTTTACCCAATGCATTAGAGTGCTATAAGGGTGCACCCTTCTTAAACATTTCATTTCATGCATAAGTCTGCCACATGGATCATAAAACATTGATTCATAAAATGTAACCATTTATTCCACAATAAATTAGTGTGGAATTCATACATGAAACTTTGTAATAAATAGGTATAGGTGCATAAAGTTGGATACCCCTGATGGAGAAATGGGCATGGTATCCACTAGACAATGACATTGGCTTAGAAAATCTGTGCGATTTCGGCAGCGTAACGGCATGACATAAGAATTCATAAAAATTGTTGATGAGAGAGAAATGGGTTCCTCATCATATTTACATGTAATGGACAGTAATGATGTCATATAGACATATGTCCCAACTATTGTAATGAAATTTAGATTCATGATACAAAATTATTGCTTGAATGTAAAAGAAGAGAGAAAAGTTCCTTTCGGAATTTTGGAATAGTAACAGGTGTACATGGGAGGAATTTAATGAGAGAGAAAAGTGTATCCCATCATTCAAAAAATAAGATACAATTATGGGGGATTTGCTAAACCATACCCCAACATTAAAAATTGAAATTAAAATGGAAATACAACTTAATGAAAATTGACAAAAATGAGAAAGGAAGAAAAAACCCTTAATTGGAAGTGTGCTTACAAAGGCTAGAGAGAGGCTTGTGAGAGGCTTATTGGGATATTGGGGAACCATAGGAGGATTATATAGAGAGTAGAGCAGAATTTGGACAAACTCCAAGGGATTTTAGTTAGGAGTAAGTGGGAGCATGGGTGGGTTTATATAGGAAAGGTGAGGGAATTCTTTATTATTTAGGTTTGGGTCCCCTTACATTAAATTAACCCAAACCACAAACCATCCCATGGTTTTCACCCATGGTTTTTGGAAAAGGGAATTGGAAAACAATATTTTATAAGGCCACATTACAAAATTCTTAAAATATTATGGTTGGTTATGTGGAGGTGAGTCACACTCCCATGGAAATTAATTTGAAAAATAAAGGTGTTGAATAAGTAGTGAGGGGTCCATTAATGCTTTGAAAAGTAAGTCAAACAAACCCAAAATAACATTATTTTAATTGTAAAATATGAATTGGCCTAACATAAAGGTTATATTATTTTATTACACCACTATTGGGTCATTATGATGTCATAAAACACATTATATATTTAAACGATATTTAATTTTTACCCAAAACTTTGACTATCTCAGAAAATTATGAAAAATTCACCATTAGATAATTTCGACGTCCTGATTCAAGAAATAACATTTATTTTATATAAATAATTTTCCAAATATGTTAATTTTCACTTTTAAAATAAAAATCGACATTTATCGAAAATGTACGGGTTTTGAAAGAAATGGCTTTCAAACCTTAATAAAAAGTTTAATTACATTCATAAAATTATAAGATCATTTATATTTACTAAAAATTAATTTAATATTATTAATATTATTTTATTAAAATATTATTTAATTCAAAAATCCATTAATTTTATAAAATATATTTCTCAATTAAATAATAACTACAAACACCATTGGTACTTTAAAAACTATTTACAATGTATCAAAGATGACTTGAAATTATATTCATTATTATATACAGAAATAATGTACATGAACATATTAATACTTATTTGTTACACAACCCCTTAAAACAGCTACATAAGACACAAGGGTAAGGTGTGTGATGGTGATAGACTCTTGGGGTGGCTCGGATAACATCACTCAAGTGGTAATTTCAATCAAATTCCACTTTTCCCGTAGACGGTCACGTTCGAGCTTGACATGATGAAGCTCATCTTGAGCTTGGTCATGGGAAAAGCCCAAAGACACCACCTCTTTTCTGAGCTCCGACAAATGGGATTTTTATGGGGAAATTCTACTAGATGAGGCCATCGCTTACTTTGTCTGAGTAAAAAGGATTTGTTAAATTCCTATATTTATACTAATCATGTGATCACTGTCCAACGACTATATTAGCAACGGTCAAAATTATTAACATAAAACCAAAGAAGTTGACATTTTATATAAACATAAAGAGACATTTAATTAAATCAAGATGGATTTCCATTAATGAAACTTTGGGTCGTTACACGAGAGATGCACTGGTCACAAAGGATGAATGAAAAGAAGATTGAAATGGTTCAAAACTCAAGGAATAATTTTGAAAATAGTAGAGGTGGAAATAAATTCAATGTTTCTACATACAAAAAAATGTGGGAAAAAGAAATCTGGGAACATAAATGATAGAAGTGGAAAGTTATACCACTGAATAAGAGATGAAAATATTTATTGTTACTATCATGGTGAGGTGACGACACAACTTCTTTACACTATGGACAACTGGAATACAGTTACAACCCACCCAAAAATTCAATGCATCATGTGTAAAAACCATGGGACCATTTCTAATCAATGTCAAAATATAATGATAAGGGTGGGAAACCACCATAATCCTCATCGTAGGTGAAGTGAGAATTGTTTTTCATTTTATATCATAACGGTTGTAGTAAAGGCTCCAAATTATTATGTGGAATATACAATAATTGTTTTCTCAAATACAAGAATTTACTTTTTTTATTAAAATTATTTTCATTTCTTTATTTTATATATCTTTGGAACAAATAAATAATCATTCCCTAAAATACTAAAATTATAGTTATCATTCAATAATCATAAATGGCTTATCCTAATATCAATAATGTATATAAGCTATAGTGTTATATTTGGTGAGTATAATCTCATCTCCAAAATAGTACTCATTCCCATTGTGGAATTTGATACTATACATGGGGTGGAATATATCTCAATGTATAATGTTATTGTTAACTACATAAGAAAGAAAATTTTGGTATTCTTGAATGGACAACCTAATTTTATTTTCAAAGGTGATATATTCGAACCTAAGATTTTTCAAGAAGAAACTCCTAAAACATTTTTTTATCAAAATGACCAATGAAGAGTGTTTAGGAAATGAATATACAAGGATAGAGAATATCCTTATTTTTCATGAATACCGTGACATGTTTGTGAATAGTTATATAGACTTCCACCAAAACAATAGGTATAGTTCTCTATTGAATTCATACATGGATCCAAGATGTTATTAATGACCCAATATAGAATAGAAAATATAGAGATTGAGGAATTAATGATTAAAAAAACACTATATATTAGAGAGGGGACTTATCTGACCAAATGTATCTCCTTAGGAGCACCCATTCTATTTTTAAAGAGGAAGTATCGATCAATTCAGCTATGAATTGATTATAGAAAAATTAGTAGGATCATAGTGAAGAATGATTACCCACTCCCAAAGATTTTGGATTCATTTGAACATCTTCATGGGGATCAATTCTTCTCCATGATTAACCTTTGATATGGGTATCTTCAATTGAGGGTGATGAAATAAGAATTCCATTAAATTTATTTGGAATAAGATATGGTCATTATGAGTTTTTTTGTTATGCCCTCATCTTGAATAATTCTCATGTTATAATTTTGTATATGGTGAATAGATTTTTTAAAAACTACCATTATAAATTTGATGTAGTTTTTATTCATGATATTCTGATATAATACAAAACTTTTTAGGAGCATGATTATAATCTAAGGGATATATATAAAATATTGTGAATGGGGAAGCTATTTGGAAAATTATGAGATGGGGATTCTAGATACAACATGTTTCATTCATGGGGAACATTATACCCAGTGAATAAATATCACAAAAACCTATTATGAAAATGGCCATAGAGGAGTGGACTCATCCTACAACAGTAATTTAGGTTCATATATTCCATATATTATAAGTATAAAATAGTACTATTTTAAAACAAACCATGACATTCTAATCCACTAAAATGTTAACATGAAATAGAGCTTTGATTATCTGAAAAAAGGAATGTGAAGAATGTTTCCATGAAATTAATGATTGATTGGTTACTACACCTATATAATCTATAACCTATGTAAAAGAATTATTTTTCATTTATGATGTTGAATTTATTAAATTAATCGGGTGATTCCTCAAAAAAACTAAAAGGTTATTACTTATTTATCTCTACAGTTAAAGCCTCATGGGCGTAATTATCCTATGCATGAACTGGAGTAAGTTGCAATTATTTTTTCACTAAAAATACGATGGCACTATCATGATGGGGATAAATGTTATATATACACATACCACCTAAGTTTGATGTTTATATTCATGAATATGGAATTGATCATGAGACAAAGGAGAAGTTGAAACTTTTTATCATCTATGAATTTTCAATTCATTATAACCTCGGAAGAGGAAACAAAGTCACTGATACATTATCTTGGAAGGTGTCAATTGTGATGGAAATGATTAGGAATATGTGAAATCCATTGATCAAGGTCCTAATAAGATTAAATATGGAAATCATTAGGGAAGTTATATCTTCAATAATATCACAAATGATTTCACAACAATCATTACAAGAGAAGATCAACAAATTATAAAGAGAGGATCCTTCTATACAAATGAATATATAGGATATGAATAATAAGAAGTTTCTTGAATTAAATATTAATCAAAAAGGCATTCTGAATTTTTATAAAAGGATATGTATATCATCTATCCAAGACATAAATAAGGATCTTATTGATGAAACCCATATATCTAAAATATCATTACATCCTAAAATAACTAAAATTTAAAGATACCTTTATAAACATTATTTGTTATATAATATGAAAAGGGAGTTTTAAAACTACATTGAATGTTTTTTTATTTGTAAACAAGTAACGATATGTAGAGAACATCATAATGGGTTATTGAAACCAATACATATTCCGGAATGGAAGTGTGATAATATAACTATAAACATTTTCATTAGACTCCCAAGAGCATCTAAAGAAAAAGAGATATATAGGTTATAATGTATAGAATCACCAAGACTATCAATTTCATCCCTATTCAGTAAGATTTATCCATTGACCAACATTCCTTGATATACATAAAGAATGTGGCGAGGCTGCATGGGGCTCCAGTTTAAATCATTTTTTATCATGATATGAGGTTGACATAAAAATTATAGAGATGATTTCCATATGATTTTAATGATGAATTGAAATTCAATTCATCCTATAATCCACAAAATTATGTTTAGTATAGATGTGTTATTCATAAAATTGAGTCCATTTTAATGACATTATCAATGGATTTAATCATGAATGGGGTTAACACATTCCATTAGTTGAGTTATCTCACAATACTACATTCCACATGATTATTAAAATGAAACTGTAATGGCCTGGACCACTCCATCCCATTACATTGTGAAAATGTGGTGCTAGAGGTGTTCCAGGAGGTCAAGGTGACCAGGGGGTACATTTGGGTGGACTTTTAAGGAAATATAAGGAGCAACAGCTTTCACACGGGCTGCACACAATTTGTCTAAACCGTGAAACTAGACCGTGCATAGTTAATCTGGGAGACAGTGGATAACGCATGGTTAGTTCACGGTTTGTCTAAATGTGTGTAATAACCATGTGAGGAGTGATTTACAAGGCAGCAGCGACCACACAGTTTGTTTAACCATGCGAGAAAACCATGCGGGTACATAAAACTAGATCCTAAATTTGTGGATCTAACTTGTTTTTACCTTTAATCACATCGTTTAAACTCTTAAGCAGCCATAACTCGGTATTACTCTCCCTTGAAGGTTAGAGAACCTCTCCTAAGCATTTTGAAGGTGATCCGAAGGATTTCCTTAGAAGATTGAAGTCAGTTTCTTGAGGTATGTGATTGTTCTGGTTTGGTTTCGTAGATCTTCTTAGATATACTCCTCCTCTTATATTGGTTTCATAGATCTACATCTGTTATGTGTAGATCTAAGTGTGTGGATGTTGATTATGATGAGCTTTGTTCTTGATCTTTCTAGGAGGATAGATCTATGGCAGGGTTTTGGAGAATCGACCCGGATTCCTTGAGTGTTCTTTGACCGTTGTGGTTATCGTCAAAAAACCATGAGGTAAGGGATTTGTGGCTTCTCTAATTGTTTATGTGCAATTGTAGAGTTAGCATGATTTATCCCTTTGGAACACAATGAAATTGACCTAATGAAATACTTGAACCAGATTAAAAGAATTGGTTTGATCGCATGTTTTTTCTTTGTACCGTGATAACGGTTCACCCCTTGATTTTATAGATAGTGTGATATCTATTATTTTTTTGTTATCATGTTGTTTTTGATGAAATTGATAAAGAACATAAATCTGGAATTAATTGATAATTTATTGGTTAAAGATAAAGAGGCATGTAAACAAATCTGGTTGTTGTTGTTGCGGTTGTTATTCCAATTTGATGTAAATCAAATTGATGCAGTTGTACGTGTTTCATTTAGTAGGTTGGTAAACATGAAATCTATTGGTGCTTGTTGTTTGAAGGATGGATGCCCTATTAAAGGGCTAAGATCCCAAATTGATGGGATGTTTACTTTCCTGCTGCTTGTGCAGTGATGTGATCCTGGATGGATGTTGTGATATGTGGGGGAATGGAGGCCTTGTGGTTGTGGCAGCAGATGACGCCTAGAGTGGCGAGATGCATCGGTTTATGCATGTGGGAGTCAGGGAGGACACCAGGGATTATGGAATGGGATGAATGTGATTTTTTGGGTGATTTCTGGTTCTTTGGTTGATTATCTGATTTAATTTTCCCCACTTCTCAAGGCAGCTGGTCTTGCTTACCCTTCTTCCGAAAGAGGTGAAGACGCACAGGGTATGCCACGTGCTTTTTTTGTTTGCATTCTCTAGGGAGGATGTGTCTATGCTCTCGTTTTAGGGGGAAAAGACTCGATGGGTAGTACACCTACTCACTGTGTTAATCCGCCAGATATCAGTAGCATAGAATGATTTTCTATAATACCTGGGAATATGGGAAAGTTATTCTATAATGAATATCTGAATAAATGGTTTTTACCCATGGGGTTGGTGTTCGCTGAAGCATAATGATGAGGTTATAATCTTTTGAAGGAACATTTGACTTTGGGCATGATGCTAATGAAAATTTTAATGTAGTGTTATTCATGGTTAAATAATGTTTAAAGAATTAATTAATGTACAGTGGAATTGAAAAAGAGAAAATAAAGCATCTTAATAAAGATCTTTAAATGGTTGGGTGATTATAGGTTACCTAGTCATAGAAGTGGAATCCTGGAGTCCGAGAGACATTATCTAAAGTTGTTTCTATAACTAGGTTATGCCCATAGTGTGTTTATGAGTTTTCATATATTCAGTACTTTTTGTGTATCTATACGCAACTCCACCCTGTCAGTAAGGGAAACTCACACCCTAGGGATTCTGATCACTAGGGGGTGTTTTCCCAAACATTCTGGTTGGAGGATGAATGTCGGACTACCCCCATTGGCCCCGCTATCTTCTCTTGGTATATACTTGTGTTGGAAGGAACATTGGTTAGTTTTCCCCACATATGTGTGTAGAGGGCTATAATGGATTGTGTTTATTTCACACACATATACTCTGGATATACTATCCTACAGACTACTATAGGTGTTACATGTATAGGCTATGATTGATTGAGGATCCTTAATCAGTGTATGGGATTTAATGTCTTGAGGTATAATACCTGACGTATGATACATGTTACGCGGGCTGTGGTGGCTCCCAGAACCTACCTAGATGCTTTTGGTTGTGAGGATGGGGTGGTGCTTTGCTCTAGTGTCTGTGAGAAATCATTTGTGGTGCACGAGGTGTAGATTGTGGAGCCTAGCCCAGGTGTCTGCTGGCATGCCTTTAGAGAGAGATGCAGAAGACGTATGTTGTTAGGGAAAAGCAGAAAACAAGTGGGGAAGTTGTAGCTTGGTAACCTTGAATTTATTTATTATATGATATATTCTTGTATGAGTTACTTGGTGAGAGTATCCATGGTGAGGATGGGAACTTAGTATACTAGTTTAGGTGATGAGTTAGTTTCACTTGTTGTTCACTGTGCTTTAGCATTCTTTCTTTACTTTTGCACGAGAGGCTATAGGGAGGATCCTACTGAGTATACTGTTATACTCAACCTTCGTATATATAAACTATTATTCAGGTCACTTGGAGCCAGTTGGAGATCATGCAGGTTCCCACTATCTTGTGGTTGGAAGAGCTTTTCAGACTTGTGGTTGCTGCTATTTTAGTTTCCTTTGGGTACATGTAGTTTTCCCCTTTAGTTTATAGTACTTTTGAATGACATTACATATGTTCACTTGGGTTTGATTTTATATTAAAATTATGATTTGGACATGGTTGGTGTCTATTCTATCTATCTCTTCTGCATGTGTTCCCTTAGAGAGAAATACCTCCCATTTGTGTGTTTATTATACCGTTGGTTAACCTAAAATGAATAAAAGAAAACAATTAAAATATTAATGTGGGGCTTCCATATTCAAGTTTTAGGAGCTCTAAGTGTTTATTATTTTGCAGGTATGGATCCAGGTCGATGTCCTCGTTAGGATCACATAGAATATGTCTAGTAGGATGTGCCAGCATATCTCCATAGGGTAGAGGATGACGATGACGACATTTGGATGAAGACACTCTGAGAGTTTCAGCGCCAGATTCTACAGAAGTATGAATGCTCGGTTTTAGATGCAGTCACGAAAGACTGGTTAGAGGAGGTCAAGATAGGATTTAGTTTGATTCGTTCTCGGAAGGAGCACTGGGTGTCCTTGGTTGTGACGATGATGCGTGGAGCTGTAAGGAAGTGGTGGTTCTTGTTCCTCGAAGATCGTGAGGAGTCATCAATTTCCTGGGTAGAGTTTGGAGACACGTTCGGAGATAAGTTTCTTTCTTCGACTATGAAGGCATCCGGTCTCCAGGAGATTATTACCCTTCGATAGGGGAGCTTCAGTGTTCAAGAGTTTGGAATCTGTTTCCAGAACATTTTACAATATGCTTCTGACCTACTTCTAGAAGAGGAGGCCATGGTGAGGCATTTCAAGGAGGCCTTGTGTCCAGAGACCCAGTGCCAAGTCCCCCCATTTATACTGAAGACATATCTTGAGGTGCTGGTGATGGAAGAGGTTGTTAGAGGACTTTGTAAAGGAACAAATCATCACAAGAGGAGAATCAACATGATTCCTCACGAGGGAGAGTTGTGGTCCGTGGTTCCCGGTTTTCAGGGCAGAAGAGTTTTTGTTCAGTTAAGGGTAGGTCCCAGCCCTTCAAATCTCATTTCTCCATAGTCAGTAACACTTAGTCCTATACCAAAGGATCATGAAATTTTTTCTTTGTGGTGGTCTTGGTCATCTGCAGTGGGAGTGCCTAACCTTTTAGAGCGGTCATCGTGCACCAGGTGTTTAACTATAGGTTCCTCAATTGAGGCAATTCCAACCGATGTAGCACCAGCCAGTTTCACTAGCTTTCAATCACCATAGGATAGATGGGGCTGGCAGATGACATCCCCTTGATGCTCCCTATCCTTAGAGAGTAGAGCGCGACCGTGGTGGTCGTCATCAGGTTTATAGAGTCCGTAGAGGAGGTCGTGGTCAGCTTCATGCTCTAGCGTTCCCAGCTCCAGGTGAGCTTGACATCGTTCGAGGTATCATTTTCTTTTTTTCTAACTTGTTGTAGGCTTTGTTTGATTCAGGAGCGACACACTCTTTCATATCACCTACCATTGTCGATGATTTGGGACTTGAGGTAGGGAGCCTTCCAGTGCCCTTGGTGTTGACTACACTAGTTGGAGGTCGAACTAACTTGTTTGAAGTATGTAGAGACTGTCATATAGTGTTGGGGAAACACCACTCTTGGGGAGATTTCCTATGTTTATGAATATAACCATATGATGTCATCCTCAACATGGATTAGTTGTATTCGGTGCAGGATATCATGGATTGCTTCAGGAGGAATGTCGTCTTCATTTGTACAGATGGAGAGCAAGTGGTGTTTGTTGGTGAGTGAGATCCTCAGATGGGTCAGAGGAGCATTCCGACCTTATCATCCGTGATAGCTGAGTTGATGCTGATTTCTTCAGAGGTTCAGTGGTTGGAGTTTCCTAGGGTCGTAGAGGAGTGCCTTGATGTCTTTATTGAATAGGTTGTAGCATTACCCCCTTGACGAGAGACCGAGTTTGGGATTGAGCTGCAGCCAAGACCGTATCCTATATCTGTGTCTCTATATAGGATGGAACCTTCTGAGTTACGAGAGATACCTATACAACTTGATGGTCTGTTGTAGTGTGGTTTTTTCGGCCAAGTGTGTCACCATGGGGTGCACCAGTTTTGTTCGTGAAGAAGACCGATGACAGTTTGCGGTTGTGTGTCGATTATCATCGCTTGAACAATGTCACAATAAATAATTACTATCCTCTTCCATGGATTAATGATTTATTTGATCAACTAAAGGGTTAAAGTTGGTTCTCAAAGATTTACTTACATTCAGGATATCATCATATGCGTGTGAAGGATGGGCATACCCCGAATACTACTTTTAGTTTTCGTCATGGGCATTATGAGTTTGTTGTAATTCCGTTTGGTGTGACGAATGCTCCAACTGTATTCATGGGATTTATGAATTAATTGTTCCGTGAGTTCCTAGAAAAGTGTGTGATAGTTTTCATCGACGAAATCCTTGTGTACTCTACATCTAAAGAGGAGCATGCAGAGAATCTACGAGCCGTTTTGGGAGGTCTTCATCGACATCAACTGTTCGGGAAGTTGTCGAAGTGTAATTTTTGGGCAAGAGAAATCTGTTTCATGGGATATGTTTTGTTCCAACGAGAAGTTTCTGTGGATCCATTATAGATAGAGGCAGTTCTGTCTTAGGAAGCCCCCAAGACAGTCTCAGAGGTTCAAAGTTCCCTTTGTCTCACAGGCTACTACAGGAGGTTCTTAGAAAATTACTCACGAGTTATGACTCCTCTGACAGCATGGACCATGAAGGATCAGCCATTCGTATGAATATATTAGTGTCAGGCAACATTCGAGTTTCTAAAAGAGAAGTTGGTAAGTGCTCCAGTCCTTTGTATTCCAGCAGAGGGAGTTCAGTTTGATGTTTTCTACTATGCTTCACATCTGGGGTTAGGCTATGTTCTCATGCATCAGAGGTCAGTTGTTTCTTATGGGTCTCAAAAGATACCTCCCCCTGAATGAAACTATTCAACCCATGACCTTTATTTGGTAGCTTTGGTTTTTGTGTTGATGTTGTGGAGACATTACCTCATTGATGAGCGGTTTGTGGTTTTCATCGATCATAATAGTTTGAGGTATGTTTTCTCCTAGCATGACTTGAACACGAGACAACATCAGTTGATTGAGTTCTTACATGAATACGACTTTGAAATATTGTATACACCTGGAAAGGGGAACTTTATAGCTGATTCACTGAGTCGAAAGTCACATAGTGATGCTGTGCATGAATATGGTGATTCCTAGAGAGTAATGGATGAACTGTCAGCATTGCATCTTGATATGGGAGATGTTGGGGATAATGGTTGTATTTTTCAGATGTCGTTGTATTCATCCCTGATGAAGAAGGTGGAAGAATCATAGTTCAGGGATGTAGAGGTGGAGGTCTGGAGTGACCAAGTTGTTTGTGGTGTGGCCCTTAATGGTTGGACTGAAGATGAACACCACCGAGTGTTTTATCATGAAATGATTTTTGTTCCTTTGGCATTGCGTGAGATGGTTCTCTTAGAGTTCCATAGTTTTCCCTTAGCAGTACATCCTTGCGTGACAAAGATGTATCGATCCTTGAGGAGTCAGTTTTGGTGGCCTGGGTTGAAGCCTGCGATTGTGGAGTTTGTGTCTTGATGTTTAGTCTGCCAGAAGGTGAAGGCCGAACACTGGGTTTCTTGTGGCCTTCTCTAGCCGTCAGGGATTCCTCAGTGGAAGTGGTAGGACATCTCAATGGACTTTATTATAGGTTTACCTCACATTCTGGGAGGACATGATGCTATTTGGGTGGTAGTGGATCGTTTAATGAAATCATCCCACTTCATATCGATCAAGGAGTCATGCTTAGTGGATGTTTTTTCGAGGTAGTACCTAGATGAAGGTGGTGAGACTTCATGGAGTCCCTAGGACGATCATTTCTGACCGGGATCCTTATTTTACCTTCAAGGTGTGGAGAGGTCTCCAACAAGCTTCTGGTTCTCAAAAATGCCTTAACACTGCTTTTCATCCTCAAATGGATGGTCAGACATAGAGAACCATCCAGACTCTAGAAGACATGTTATGCTCTTGTGTTCTTGATTTTGGAGTCTCATGGATGAGGCACTTACCCTTGGTGGAGTTCGCTTACAATAATATTTTTCACTCCACCATCGGTATGGTGCCATTTTAAGCCTTGTATAACTGGACTTTTCGTTCTCCATTGTCCTAGACTGGGGTCAGAGAGTCAGAAATTCTTGGACTAGAACTAGTGAAGAATACAACAGAGATGGTTCAGGTGATTTGTGAGAGAATGAAGATAGCACAAGATCTTCAGAAATCGTATGCCGTTCAAACAAGGACACCCTTAGAGTTTAATGTTTGGGATCATGTGTTTCTGAAGGTGACTACCCATCATGGGATGTGAAGTTTTGGCCATTTAAGTAAACTTTCTACCCGGTTTTTGGGCCTTTCTAGGTGTTAGATCGTGTCAGAGCTGTGGCCTATCGAGTGACAGTTCCCCCCGCAGATGAGTCAGATACATGATGTTTTCTATGTATCACAACTCCGAAATTATTTTCATGATGACTCTCACATCATCGATTGGGGAGAGATAGATGTTGATGATGATGCCACCTTTGAGGAGTGGCCTGTGGAGATCCAAGACAGCAACGAAACAGTGTTGTGCGGGATTTCTGTCCCCTTAGTGCATGTCTTTTGGCGGCATGGTGGCATGGAGGAAAGTACCTAGGAACGTGAGTCACAAATACGTGATCAGTAACCAAAATTGTTTGCTGTTTAACTCTTTTCATGCATTGATGTAACTTTTGTGGTTATGAACATTCATGTTTATGATATGGCTCCCTTTGTTGCTTTTGGTGGCATGCTCTCTTTTGAGAGGTATATCGATGGTTGGTTGATCAGACGCTATTCCGTTTTCTTTTTAGGTGGGTTTTGGATTGTTGATGACTATAAGGTTTTGAGAGGTATCTGATTTAATAGCCCAGGCCTATTTATCACATTAATTTGTGAAAATGTGGTGCTAGTGGTGTTCTAGGAGGTCAAGGTGACCTGGGGGTGTGTTTGCGTGGACTTTTAATGAAAGCTAAGGAGTAGCAGCTTTCACACGGGCTGCGCACGGTTTGCCTAAATCGTGCGGCCTGAACATGCATAGTGAATCTGGGAGACAGTGGCTAATGCACGTTTATTGCACGGTTTGTCTAATCATGTGTCCTAACCATGCTAGGAGTGTTTGAAAATGCAGCAGCAACCGCACAGTTAGCGCGTAGTTTGTCTAACCGTGCAAGAAAACCGTGTAGGAACTTAAAACTAGATCCTAAATTTGAGGATCAGACTCTTTTTTACATTTAATTGCATCTTTTAAACTTCTATGTGGCCATAACTCTGGATTAATCTCCCTTTAAGGTTAGACAACCTCTCCCAAGCGTTTTGGAGGCGATTCAAAGGCTTTCCAAGGAAAATCGAAGCTAGTTTCTTGAGGTATTTGATCGTTCGTGTTTGGATTCTTACATCTAATTAGATCCACTCCTCCGCTTCTCTTGGTTTCTTATATCTACACCCATTATGGGTAGGTCTATGTGATTGGATGATTATTATGATGAGATTTGGTCTTGATCTTTCTAGGAGGAGAGATCTAAGGCAGGGTTTCAGAGAATCGTCCCGGATTCCTTAAGCATTCTTTGACCATTGTGGTTTTCATAAAAAACATTGAGGTAGGAGATTCATGGATTGTCTAATTGTTTATGTGCAATATTAGAGTCAACATGATTTATCCCTTTGGATCACAATGAAATTAACCTAATTAAATACTTTAACCGGAATAAAATAATTGGTTTGATTGCATGTTGCTGCTTTGTACTGTGATAACGGTTCACATCTTGATTTTCTAGATAGTGTGATATCAATGCATTTCTTGTTAGCATGTTGTTATTGGTTAAATTGATAAAGAACATAAATCCAATAATTAATTGATAATTGATTGGCTAAAGATAAAGAGACATGTAAACAATTTCGGTCGTTGTTGTTGGGGTTGTTATTCCAATTTGACGTTAATCAAATTGATGTCATTGAACATGTTTAATTCAGTTTGTTGGTAAACCTATAATCTGTTGGTGCTTATTGTTTGAAGTCTGGATGCCTTGTTAAAGAACCAAGATGCCAAATTGATGTGATGTTTCCTTTATTGGTGTTGGTGCTGTGATGTTATCTTGAATGGATGTTGTGTTATGTGGGGGCATAGAGGGCTTGTGGTTGTGGCCGCAGATGAATCTTGGAGTGGCGAGATGCATTGATTTAGGCATGTGGGTTTCATGGAGGACAGTAGGGATGATTGAATGGGATGAATGTGATTGTTGGGTGCTTGCTGGTTCTTTGGTTGATTATCTGATTTACTTTTCCCCACTACTCAATGCAGCTAGTCTTGCTTACCCTTCTTTCGAAAGAGGTGAAGATGCGCAGGGTATGCCACGTGCATTCTGTGTTTAGCTTCTCCATGGAGGATGGGTCTACGCTATCTCTATAGGCAGAAAAGACTCGATGGGTAGTACACCTACACACCGTATTGAGCCCCCTTGTGTCAGTAGCAGAAAATGCTTTTCTTGAATGCCTGGTAATATGGGAATGTAATTATGTAATGAATATCTGAATAAATGGTGTTAACCCATGGGGTTGTTGTTCACTGAAACATAATAAAGAGGTTGTAATCTTTTGAAGGAACAATTTAATTTGTGCTTGATTCTAATGAAATTTTTTATGTAGTTTTGTTCATAGTTAATTAATGTTTAAAGAATTAATTAACGTACAATGGAATTGATAAAAAGGTAATGAAGAAACATAATAAATCTATTTAAATAGTTGTGTGTTTATAGGTTACCTAGTCTTAGAAGTGGCATCCTGGAGTCTGAGATATGTTAGATGCAGTTGTGTCTACGACTAGGTTATGCCCATAGTGTGGTTGTGAGTTTTTAAATATTCTGTACTTTTTGTGTTTCTATATGCTACTGCACCCTATCAGAAAGGGAAACTAACACCCTAGGGATTCTGAGCCCTGGGGGGTGTCTTCCACAACATTCTGGTGGGAGAATGAATGGCTGACTACCCCCTTTGGCCCCACTCTATTCTCTTGGTAGATACTTGTGCTGGAAGGAAAATTGGTTAGTTTTCCCCGTATATGTGTGTAGAGGGATGTAATGGCTTGTAGTTATTTCACGCACATATACTCTAGATATACTATCCTACAGACTACTATATGTGTAATGGGTTTAGGCTGTGATGGCTTGAGGATCCTTACTCAGTGTATGGGATGTAATGGCTTGAGCTATAGTACCTGATATATGATACATGTTATGTGAGCTGTGGTTTCTCCAGGAACCTACCTGGTTACTTTTGGTTGTGAGGATGGTGTGGTTCTTTGCCCATGTGTCTGTAGGAAAGCCTTTGTGGTGCACGAGATACAGATTGTGGAGCATAGCCTTGGTGTTTGCGGGCAATCCTTTGGAGTGAGATGCACATGATGTATGCCGTTGGGGAAAAGTGGCAAACCAGTCGGGAATTAATAGCAGGGTACCCCTGAATTTCGTTATTATATGATATATTCTTTTATGAGTTACATAGTGAGAGTTTCCATGGTGAGGTTGAAAACATTGTATACCTGTTTAGGTGACGAGTTAGTTTCACTTGTTGTTCTATGTGCTTTAGCATGCTTTCATTACTTTTACACGAGAAGCTACGGGGAGGATCCTACTAAGTATACTGCTATACTCACCGTTCGACTATATAAACTATTTTTTAGGTCACTTGGAGATGGTTGGATATCAAGCTGGTTAGTACTAGCTTGTGGTTGGAAGATCTGTTCAAGCTTGTGGTTGCTGTGTTTTACTTTCCTTGGGATACTTGTAGTTTTCCTCTTTCAGTTGTAGTACTATTGCCTGACATTACATATGTGCACATGGGTTTTCTTTTATATTTCAGTTCTGAGTTGGAGTTGGTTGGTGTCTATTCTATCTCTCTCTTCTACATGTGTTTTCTTAGAGGGCAATGCCTCCCATTTGTGTGTTTATTATACCCTCGGTGCTAGTCGCCAACCCGGGGCCTACTAGAGGCGGGACTCGGGGGTCATTATCTCTATTGTCACATTGCCAACCCAAGAGTGGTACAATTTGTGGGGATGGGGCTTGACGGAAACAATATTAATCTTTATATAAGAGTTTAGGTATAGCTCCCACTTCTTGGAATGAAGATGGAAAGGTTAGCTGCATGGGCCCAATATTGTACAAGAGATGACAGAAAAGGTTCATGCCATCCAATAAAAAATAAATCATGGTTAGTGTTGGTAGAATAGTTATGCTAACATACTTTTATGGGACATGTAGTTTCATATTGGACATAATTTTTTCCTTTGTATATCAGAATGGAATAGTTTAAAGTAATTAAGAAGGAATGGGAAGATTAGCCCTAGGTACATTTTCCCCTTTAAGACCATTTTTCACCTAGGAGTGGTGGAATATTTTGTAGAACATCCACCATATATAGACCAAATTCATGATTTATTCCACATATCTCTCTTTAGAAATTAAATACCTCATCCCTCACATGTAATGAATATGATGTTTTTACAACTAGATCATGAACTCGATTATGAGAATCATCCAGGGGAAATATTTGATAATAGAGACAATGTCATAAGAATCAATACTACCCACCATGTAAAAATGTGGTGGAAGAACCCCAAATGGGAAGAAGTTACATGGAAACTAGTGGATACAATGAGGTACAAGTATCCTATACTTTCTCAACTAAGATAATTAGGTGAAAATTTGGCATAAAAATTCATATTGGGGGAAGAATGTAATAACACAATTATTTTTTAAAATTACATTTTCTTCGTAAATAAATATGTGTAAAATATTATATACTATACAAATTAAAATTTGATAATCTAGTAATATTTAATATCATTAATATTGAACATTTCATTAGTCATATTTTAAACTAATTAAAATTATAAAAATTATAAATAGAAAAAATTAAGTTATAATAATTTAATTAGAAAATATAGATCCCTCAAATCTAATAGAATCCTCACCAAAAATTTAAAAACCATATAAATAAAATAAAATATTAGTAGATCAATAAAAATATTATGAAAATTAAAATATAAAAATTAGTGGAGTTTTAGTGAATTATTAGTGATTGAATGAAGTTGTATTTAAAGGGTTTGATTTGAAATGTGACATGTGGGTTTCAATCATTATATGGACATTGGAAACAATACCCTTGGATGATAATTTTACAATTATAATTATTTATTATATGTATTAATGTTTGATAGTAATTCATCAATAAAACCATCACACATCATACCCTAGGATCTTATGCCGGTTAAAAAGGGGTCATAGGTCCATACCGTTGTAACTCATAGTGTAATTTCCCTTATACAAATAAAATTATTATTCTATAAATTCTTTTTTAATAATATTTTTATATAATAAAATATATTTTTAATTGAGATGAATATGATAAATTTATTTTTAGACATAAATAAAACATTATTTTAATTTTTTATAAAATATATTCAATTTATAAAAAACACATATTCTTTAAATATTAATTTTTATAATAAATTGGTTATTTAAAATAATCTCATATATATAATATAATTTTTCAATTTCATAGTTAATTTTTTATAAGTCTCATAAATTTGACTATATCTAAAAAACAACCATCATTAAATAAATAAAGATTCATAAATTTAAAATCTAAAATTACCATACTTAAATGATTAGTATGATAAAATTAAAATTATATTTTAAATCATAATTTAAAACTAATAATAATGTGAATTTATACTAATTTTCTAAAATAAATTATTTTCCCATCAATAGTAAAAAAAAAATTTTGTTTTGAGTATGTTTTATGACATGAAAATTTATTCAAAATATTGTAATGATTAATTAGCCACATTTAACAACCTAAATAAGTTATTTTTTATTATAATAGATTTTAAAATATTATATTCAATTCCCACACCTAAAAATAAATTTCCAATTATCAAAATGGAAAATATAAATTTATAACCGGTACCTTGTAGAAAATGTATGTTTCGATGTGAAAGGAAGTATTTAGAAATGGAGTTAGGTTATAGTGGATTTAAATGTCATAAATTGAAACTTAAATTTCATAAACAAAGGTGAAAACCATGGTTAATACAATTATTTTTTATTTTTATCAACAATGATTTCAAAAAAAATATATTTGGTATTATTAAATAAGACCTCCACTATTCATAAAATTTTCCATCAATTTCACCATTTCTCTTCACTCCCCCTAAATCCTAAAAAAACAGTCTAGTGTTTTTTCCTCTTAATTATTCCTTAAAATTTGTCCTTGATCCCCGAAGGTTTCATACAAGAAGTTTTAGGAACAACTCTTCAAGTAAAGGAAATCTCTTCATCTTTATTCCATTCAAGATAACTTTTGCTTGTATATATTTTAATTTCCAAAAAAGTTTTTTTATCCTCTTTCTATTATGTAATTATTGTTATAATATCATTATATTACTGAAATACACCTTTAACATATCGTTTTTCTATCTTCCAAAAAATTGTTTTATACCAATCATGATGCCAAATTTACTTTTTGAATATTTCTCTTTTATAATAGAAATTCTATTTTTCATTTTATTTGAAAACCCAAAACTATTTTATCTTAAATGGGTATTCAACTAGATGTACACATTACTAATAGATTATAAGACTTATATACATGAATCTCGCAATCCCTATCCACTGGTTAAGAGGGAATTAATTATCATCCCGCTAACAACTTTTCTATATAATGACATTAATAAGAATTTAGTTCTTTATTCTCCACATGTTATTAATGAAATGATTTATTATGATATATATGAATGAAATTAAATAATACACTTGTAGTATACTCCATTATAGCGATCAAATTTATTGGTTAGAGAATTTAATCTCCATATAAGACATGTTTAATGATGACCTATTAAATAACACTGTTATTTTCATTTATGTCCCCTTGGGAATAAACCACAATGATATACTTTTGAAATATTCATTTAAAAGCTGTATCCCCATTTTTAAGTTATGATTCATTTTATTTTTATTATTTTATTCCTATTTTTATTAATTATTGTTATTCCTCATGTTCTTATTTATATGTCATATTATCACATATTTTTCTCCCTTTATCACTCCCTTATTAGGCCTATTGCTCACCCATTTCCTTTGATGTATATCACAATGATATGAGATGAAGTAAAATTAGCAGTGGTTGACCCCAATAATATTTATTTAATATGGATTTAGAATAATATTTTATTTTTTCATGAATTATATAAATTATTTTCATGAATCTAATATTTTTAGAAGATTCTATGTTATATTCAATGTAATGAAAAGTTATGTAATAAAAATACTGGGTACCATACGACAGACACATGGCCAATGCTTTCATTTATCATTTGGAGAAATTGGATATGTGTATAAATTATGTATCAATCATATTTAAATATTACTATATGGTTGATACTGGTGTTATTATATAATAATATTTGAAGAAAATTTGAAGATATCGAAGAATAAATAAAACAAAAATTGCATGTTTATTAATTTTACCATTTCTTCATAGAACCTCCTTTGGATATACCAAAAATTCTACTTTATAGATTATCAAAATAAAAATTTGTCTTATAGTATATTTTTATGTAAGTAATTAATTATCACTGTCATGTATTTTCCAAACTGAAGTGATTTCGAAGTGTGAAGAGGAGATGAGAGTGGTTTACTTTAATAAGTGGGGAGAGGAAATGCATGGAATGTTTTAAAATTAATGTATATAACCAAATTTTATACATTCCAAAAGGCTCAAAAATGTAATATAGGAAAAAATAATAAGTTATATTTTATAAATATTACCATTAAATAGGAATTGGGAAACTTTTTATGTCATTTTTACCCTGATCATTTTAGTTAAAATCCCTCGTAAACCTGTTTTAACCATAACCATGGTAATTAATTAATACTTTTATTAATATAAATTGTTTCCAAAAAAATATTATTAATTTATTAATTATTTTAAATTATAATTATTCCTAAAATTGAAATAATTTTTTTCAAATTAAATTAACAGAAGGGGTAGAATTTAATATAAAAATAAACCCACAGATGCAATATAAAAATAGTTTCCCATAGAAAAAAATTGAAATGTAAAACATAATTATATAAAAATTTAATTTTAAATTTATTCTAAAGAAATTAATTAGATAAATTATAATATAATTATCTTAATTTTAAGTTAAAATAATTAAAAAATGTAATACTTATAGATTTTTTAAATGAAATGGAAATTATTAATAAAAAGCAGTATTTCACCATTCGTCAAAAAATTATTCTATTCAAAAAATAAGACGATTGAATTTTTATTCTTTTGTTACCAAAATAAATTAAGTTTTCCATTTTTAATTTCAAAATGATTAAGTAGTTAAATTTATTTTTTTTATAAAATGTAATGAACGTACTATTTTTGAGGAAAACAATTCCAAAGAATATAATGACATTACTAAAAATGAAGTTTTTATTTATGAACATATTATATTTAACTAATAAAATTATACAAAATTTTAGAAATATGTTTATTCCTATTCATATATCAATTTTTTATGGATTGGTTATAAATTTTGTGTTTAAAAAATTAATAATAATATTTTAATGATGTTTTCTGAAACACTATGTCATCTGTAATGAATACTATCATCAAAAATAAATTTACTTAATAAAAATAGTTCATCGAATTATGGGTTTAGACACATAGAATATTTGGAGGATTTAATTTTATATGTATGAATATAGTTGGCTATTTTTTTAAAGAGTCATACATTAATTGGGTAGAACATATTAGTATTGTGAAATAAATATTATCCTAATGTTAAACATTAAAATCATGAAAACAAATAAAGGGAACTATTTGTAATAATATGGTGTTATTAAATCATTTTTATATATATTATGTGTAAAAAATTACAATTAATACACATGTTAAATACATGATCATCCAATAGGGTACATTCATGACAATGATTGGTGCCCATATATGATCACATGTAATGCATGGAGGAGGTGGTTGACTCTCAAGTCAGATTACCAAAGCATGTTGTGAGCATTAGTTTAAAAAATCATGGAGAAATAATTAGGATGGATACCCATTGAATATAGTTTATATTATTTCTGAATGATGGATGTGGGAAATTTTTCTTCCACTCAAGTCTCCAATAATCGTTTCTGTTATGATTAGTATGATGTCATACCATAATTGTTTAGTGGTGATATGAATAATAAATTGAAGTCATGTCTTATTAAAATATGCACCATAGACCACTAATTGATATCATCTATTCATATGGGAAATCATATCAATGGGATAACATTTAATGAAATCATTATTAAATATTTATAAAAATGTGGTCATTTAAAACAATTATCTTTTGTATTAGAATAACATCATCATCATGTATCTAGACATTGGGAGATCAATCATTCCACATAGAATCTTCATGTATAAAACTCATATGATAGGAAACATAAGTAAATTTATTATTCAATTAAATATATTTATTTGATGAAAAATTTATTTAATGAAATACACTTTTAGTAGTTCATGATGTGAAAAAATATTATTTTAGGAAGCATATAATTATTTAATCTATTATTCAAAGGAATTAGAAGTAAAATTAAATATAGAATATTAGTTAATACTCATATAATGAATATAATTCATTCAGAAAATAACATGAGAATACAGAATGTTTCTTAAAATTCATTTTCAATTTAGGGGGATGTTGTTTTTGTAATTCTTTGAAATATTTTGATAATGTGAGAGAATTAAAGAAACAATTTCCGCATATTATAAATAATTTTAGGAATTATTAATTGGGAATGTGATTTCTTAATTCTAATGTTTTGTAAATATTACAAGTGGGTAAATGTTCAAACTAGAGTAAAATAAGACAATTTGAATGTCCATCATTATTTACTCGAATAGGCCATTAAGTTCATCAAAACCTAAAGTTATTTTCATGAAGGGGGAATTTTGATTACAACTGATGTAATTTTCAATGATATCTGGATTAGTTTTAGAAACACTATGAAATGTACATTTTTTACTAATTTTATATACATTTATTAATTTATTATTAGGATCATATTATAAAATCATTATCTATTAAAAGTATTTTAAGTATACTAATGTTCTATATCAAGGTATGTATTGGTGAATATTGATGCTTCATTTCATTATATTATGTAAAGAGTTTCTACAAGAATTATTTTATTATACTGAAATATATCAAGGTTAGTTAAATATATCTATGGATGTGTCTTTTTATCTCAATTACCATATATGATAAGGGATGTTATTTTTCAGAAATGTAAGATTATATCAAATTTAAGATGGCTATTTGAGAAACACATGGATTATTGTTTATAAAATTCTAAAAAATATTGGAAAATGAGAAAATAATTGTCATAAATGATAATGATTAATAACCATATTTTTATCAAAATGTGGAGAATTTGATCCCACTAACATTAGTCAAAACTTTATTAAATATTTTTATTTTCAATTAAATTAAATAAACCCGTAAATAGCATATATATATATATATATTAGTTTATTTGATAAATATTACTTATTAGGGGAAAAAAGTTTTATTTTCTAAATAAGAATGATTTTAAATATATTTCATGATATTATAAAGAGGATGTAGTTTTATAGAGGTTAGTGAGAGTCTATTTGTAATTTTAACTATTTATTATTATTTAAAAATAAAAAATAATTATCAAAATAAAAATAATTGAATGTCACATTATATCTTATATATTTTTAGGATGTATTGGTGAATTATTAAAGTATGGAGTTGTAATAGTTACCAAATGTTTAGAAAGAGAATTTATTATTAATCATTTTTGAAGAGAAATTAATATGAAATTTGATAGAATTATATGTTTGAAAAAAATGTTTTTGTCATTATAACATTTGATGTAATTGATTTAAGAAGTTTTATTGTGTTTAATGATTTAGAATTTGGAAAAATGATTCCTAAATCTCATAATTATTCATTTGGTTTTATCCATATATATAAATCATTAATGTTATTATATTTAGGGTATTATGATATTATCACATAGGGACGTTTATGAATTTTATAGATATGTAATGATTTTAGAAAATCCAATAATGATCCAGAAGAAATATGTCTAGTTTGGTAGTCAAACTTATAGGATATGTTGTATTGATTATATTTATGGTCCTATTATGTATTCTTAAAAGTCATTATAAATGTTAAATACATCATTTCATAAAAAATACAAAATAAAAATTATTAATCTTTGATTTTTTATGAAAATATTTATTTGAAGTTTCATTGTAATAATCCCCTCAATATTTATCATTGAGTTTCCCAACAAAATTATATTAATATAGTATTATGGGTTGTAAATATATGCCTAGATTAGTATGAGTGGAATATTATATTATGTAAAAAGTTTTATACTGAACATTCAAATACTAGAGTCATGAGATAATATATTGAGACTTATTATCTAGATTAACATGATAAAATTTTCATATAGAATGTCATATAGACATTTGAATAAATAATGGTGTATGATTTTTATGAGTACCCATTACCTGTGGTGGGAGTGATAGTTTTCATGGGACACTATACATTCCCTTTCTTAAAAAACACTGAGGTTTATCTATTCATGGATGGTTTGGATTCATGTTGGTCAATTCATTTTTTGGATCCACACAATGATGGTATTTTCAACTCATATGACATGAAAATTTATTATGTTCCTTGACTGAGCTATAATGTGGAAATTCATGACTATGATTTGTTAAGTTCCTTGTGATCTTCTAGGATTCCGGAATGATTGACATGTGATGTATTCAAACATAATAGCTAATCCTCATTTGGTAATCATGAATGTATGATTTGGACTATAAAAAAATTAAATCATATATTTCTAGTAGTCACCCAATTTTTTAGACTAGAGAATAAAAGGAATTATTAATGTCTTGTTTTTTAACCATAAGTACAAATAATTGAAATGATTTTAGAATGATTTTGAACTGTTATGAGATTTTTTTATCTAGTTGGATATTCCCTATGAAGAAATGATGATTTTTGGATTTTAAATTTAAAAGAATTTTTATTGTTCTATAGAGGATGTAATTGGAAATTGAATATTGTACAAAACATATTGGTGTTTTTAATTACATGAAATGACGTGGTTGGGTTTTTCCTTGTGGTATGATAATGGGGGATCAAAATTTTCAAAATCATTGTCATTTAGATGACCGTATGTAAAGATTTCATATAATTTCCAAATGTCTCTTGCAACCATAACTAGTTATGGATATTGTTTCCAAAGGCAGGCGATTAGTAAGGGTTTTAAAACCAATGATGCTTAGTTACTAACATTGGTTAAGGGGATGGGATGTCAGGCTCATCACACCATTTTGGGTGGAATTATTTCCCACTTTGGGACTCTCTTATATATTTATAATATGTTTAATAATCACTTCCAAATATCAATACATTACGAGCTACCTGAAAAAAAAATTAATTTTTAAGTCTCCTTATCTGATGAGATAAGGTGTGTCTTTTTGTTGAATCCATCTATATGTATCTATGTTTTTTAATCTATTCCCCATTGGTGGGTAGATGACTATATTTTTAAGCCAAATAACCAGGAAAAGTGGGTTTTGTTTTTATCCAGGTTTTAAATTTATATTTTGAAGATAGGATTTAGTCATATGATATATCCTACTTGTCATGTTTTATAAAAAGAACTAAAACCCACATTGTCTATTTAACCAATACATTTTAACATCATATAGAAATTAAATACTTGTGGGAACTGAGGAACATGATATCTGAGAATGAACCACAAGGAGGTGACATATATATCATGGTTATGACATGAGTCATAGTTACGATTGTTCGTTAAAACCATGTTGTTTAACATCATACGAAAATAAAATATATTTTGTCATTTGGGAACCAGATATAAGATATAAAAACTAGAGGATGCATCCTATGTATCCTTGATATTTCAAAAATTATAGCCACCACAGATCATTCATACCTTTGAGAATTTCTATAATGTAGATACCCTTCTATGTTGGGTAGTTATATCATGCCTCTAATCAGGTATTGTACAGTAAGGATTCCCTAGATGGTGGTGATTAATGATTCCAATGATGTTCTTACTACAACTCCCTAAGGCCACATCAACATTACATGGTGTGATAAATTGGGTACAAAAAAGAGATAATCATCATTGTTAATAGGTTCTGGAATTAAATTCTATGAAAACCCATTTGATGACAAATATATTTCTCAAGACATAGGAATTCATCCTACGTATCTTAGTTATGGATGGAATTAGATTCCTCGTAGTTCAATTTGTTGGGGCTTAAATAATGAGTTTTTCCATTTGGAGATTTGAAATTGAGATCAATCTTTAGGATGTAGTTCTATGTATCCTTGTTATGGAAGAAATCAAAGATATCCTAGGTATTTATATTAAGTATTTCACACTGAGGCGACCCTTCATGGAGGATGGAAAAGGTTATCACGTCATGGGACACCTACCTGGCATGTTCTACATGTCTACCTGAAATATGTTGATTCTATGTATTCCATTCCTTTCTTATCTTCTTTAAATGACATAGTAATCCTTCTTGACATGTCCAAAGGTTGTCACATGATACAGTTGATCTATTTTTGGGACCTCAAATAACATGGATTGAATGTCTGTTAGTCTTCCCATGACTAAAGATGACTTATTAGAAGGAAATCACAAGAACTCGTGGTATTATCTTGAAATCCATCACATAATCTAGAATGACATGCTATGATGGTGTAACATGATACACATGAATTTCCCTAGGTTTATCAAAAAAATCTCAAAGCCATGCATGTAGGGTGTTTTGAGAGTCAATGTGACATGTGTGGAGGGTTCCACATGTCTAGGATGTGTTTCCTGGGTTTCATCATGAATGTTAGATGACATGTCAAGGAGACATCACTAGAGATAGATGAAAACATGGAGGGAATCATGATATCTCAGATGCTTTTCAGTTATCATATATAGAGGGTGTTGTGAGTTTTGGATGAATTTTTCCAATGACATCGATAGAGCCGGTTGGCATGCCTGGGTTCTATCATTAAAATTTAGTAGGCATATACAGATTTCACCGTGTGATATACCTGATATATACAAAGGACATCACTTCGTATAGATGTATATCTTGTAGGATTTCATAATATAAGAGGAATACTCAGGGGAACCATATTTCTTGCTGTAAAATGTTCATAGGACTTTTCATGATCAAAATATTATACCAATAGAGTATCACGTGATCTTGGTGATTGGTCCTAGTGTTGTCTCATGACCTGGGTAGTTCATTCAAAGCCCATGAGGATCTGCGTTTATGTTTTTCACATATTTGTCTAAATTGTTTTCTATTTTCTAGTGTTTGGTTTCATATTACATATACTTTTTCATTTTAATATTTTTTATGGCTCGTTTGATTTAGATTTTAATTTTTAACGCTTCAGGTAACCTACTGAAAGTCATTCGTGTGATCAATTAGTGATCCCATGAGGTCTCTATGCATGATACTCAATCACAAATGTTGTTACCTATATTTTTTTAGTGGGGAACCATTTCAGTAATGAGATCATCTACTTTATGTAATCTTCTCTGATGCCACTATTCACTAGTGCAAAGATCTAATGATTCTTCTTTGATGCCGGAGGGGTGGATTTATGGGCCTCGATGCCTTGGTTTTTGGATACACTACAGAACGTATATTGTGAAATTCTAGGATAGAGTTGGATGGATTTGATGTCATGTATTTCTATGAGGTATTGTCATTGGTATTTTTTTGGGTAATCTAATGCATTTCACTGGTGAAAATATTATAACCTCAACACCACCATTTATTTAGTTACATAATATTAAATGGGAATATCAAAATCATGAAATTATGTTTAGTGACTTCCATATTATTATGAGGATATGTGTATGTAATATTCTGAGACCATGATTCCTTATGAAAATATTTCTCATGATTTTAGATGAATTGTCTATGACATTTTGTGAGCTAAGGATTGATTTATAGGGGCTCTAGGTGTGATTAGACCATCATGATGAAGGGAGTTTTAGAGGTGTTTTACAAAACACATGAGTGTTACAAGAAGTTTATGACAACAAGATGCTCCCATATTTTTGATATTTTACCCCTATTTTCATAGGACATTTGGATTAATTCTCATGCATCATCCACAATAAAAATTAGATGACTTGGGGTGTTCTTATTGTAGCCTATGATAGATCACCAATTGTATAGGATTCCTTCGCAAGAGCATAAGGACAATTAAAAGGGATTAATAGGTTCTAATAAAGCTAATGCATCATGAATGGAGACTTCACATGAACTTCTAAAGGTATCTCTATTTCATTTCTCATGGAGTCTTATGGGATTCGAAAGATTTAGACAAAATTTATTCAATTGTTTTTCAGGGATAATAATACCCATATTTATGTATTTAATCCCGTTTGAATTGTCTTATGATCATTTATTAGGCATCAAATTATAGCCCCTCACCCAAGAGAAACAACGATGGGGAAAAGGGAACATTTATAAGGAATGTAAATTCCTTCCTGAGTCTTTATATATATCACCAATAAGTGGATTTGGGAAAATCATGGTCTGATGTAACATGAATCATCAAAGATAAACATCCTTTTAACAATATAATTTAAAAATTAATTTCTAGATATGAATATTTATATTATAATAGATTCTTCTTAAGAAATGATCATAAATGGCCACCAATCATGAAGTTCCTAATTGATGTATTCATTAATTCTATATACATATTAACTATTTAATGAAAAGATAATTCGCTAGATTATATATCCTTGTGGGGGAGAACTGTATATTTTTCTAAAGATAATATTCATGGAGAACATAGATTGATTTTTTTATTTCTATGTTGTGGGTCTTAAAATATTTCCCACTCTTACAAACTAAATTGATGTTTTGTTTAGGGTCTTTTATGTCAGAAATTATATTACTGTATTTTAGTTTGTCTTAGCTCATACCACATATATCTTCAGTATATTTTCATTTAGGTGGGGCCTTCTATCAATGTTGTTTAAGGTATATTAGGTTGTACCATCTATTACTATCATTTAGGTTCTTTTTTCATAGACCATATATTGATGATGTTTAGGGTATTTTAGCTCAAAACATATATCATGTTAGTTTAGTTTCATTTATCTCTGACCTTTTATCAATGTATTTTAGGGCCTTTCAACTTGGACCATATGTCACTATGGTTTATGATCTTTTATCTTGGAAATTGGGATGCTATCCATTTTAATGTTTTATTGTCCATACTTGATCAATGATCTTGGAATATGGCGAAGACATTACATGAATGACCCCCAACATTCAAGGGTGTTGATTTCTAACATGGTTTTTCTGGGGAACATGAGCATTAGATAATCTTACTATCAAGGAGGAGATCCATATGGTTGGTTGGTCAGAGCTCTTAAGCATCGATTATTTTTTCAAACAGAGGTAAATCCACTCTTCTCCCTAGAACATAGAATATTTATATGGTAATATTTATTGAGATAAAAATACTATGAATTCTAGGTCAACCTAGATATTGACAATATATTTGATTTAATTCATAACCCAACATATTTTAGTCAATTAAAATGGGTTGGGTAAGACAGGTCCAAGGTGATGTAAAACAACTAGAGGTTCCAGTATCAACCATGATGTTTCCAAGGTTCACAAGTATTGGTTATCCTTTCATTAAAGGAGGATACTCCTCTAGTTCGTAGTCGTACTCCCTTAATCAATGATATCATGTTCATGAAATGATGATCTCAAATCCTTTTCGAGGTCCACGAATGACTTGTGAAGACATAATCTTCTGGATGATGGGGTTGGGTATGGAGGAAAACTATCCGGGAATGTTTCTAGAAACCTAGGGAAGATCAACTCATAAATGTAAATCTCAATACCAACTCCATTTGGTTTCGAATAATGAGGTGTGGGATATAAAATGGGTCAAGAATGAAACGTTGGATCTCTATATTGTGAAAGGGTAAAAAATATGGTGAAGTAAAGTATAGGATATTCAATATTCTTGGATAGTCTAGTATAGGAGATGTAAATTAGGGCCCAAAATGATTATTTCATAATTATGATATTAGACAATCATACCATGAATGGCCTAGAACAAATTTCGGTGTTGAGTTCTTCAAATAGGATGTCAGGTCTCATTAACATTAGAAATCCCTTTTTACAGAGTGAAGCATTTGATTGATGACCATATGAACATGTGCAGAATCCATATGAATACATTCATATTTAAATAAAGGGTAAAATGAATATAGGTATCATTTTACTAGGTTCATGAATGGTTAATGGTGATCTGAGGTACTCACATATTGATGTGTGATTTGTGGACTGTTTAATATCCAAGAAGGTTGAAAGCACCCAAAAAGTATTTACACCACATAAAAAATATATTCTCACTACTAAGAGATGTGAAAAATCATTTCTATGACGTTTTTCTAGATAAATGGGTCGAAGGAGCATAGAATTTCATTTTAATGGGATACAATGTATACATTATAAGATTTATTACTTTTTTAGTTTTTTCATACTCTTGTTATTAAACTCTGGAGATGAAGTGTTTAGTTTGTGAAGACTTTAATTTTACATAGGACACCATTTGAAGAGTTTTAAAATAGATAGGTTTTGTGAATATTTTTATAGGATTTTTGGTCATCTAATTTGGACCTTTATAGGTTAGATTTTATGGTTTTATAGATTTGAACAAAGTGCATGAAATTAAATTCCAAGACACACATATACCTAATATGAGGTCATGTCTCACAAGAACCTAATTTGGATTCATATAGATAAGAGCACTCCAATATATTTCTATGTGGGAGATTACGATTTTCTAAATCACAGCTCGAGGTTTTCATATCATGATTAATGAAATGGGACAATCATACATAGATGGATCTGAACATCATTGGGTTCCGAGTTCCACTGTGGTGAGGTCTATCTCAAGAGGAGTAGAAATCCCTCCATATGGAGCCATGATTTTACTATTTGATAACCCTAATACCTTATGTATCGATAGCATGCTGAACCAGAGAGATCCCTTTTCCTTTCCATGTCCATGAAATGTTTAAAATTATGTGAGGTTCTAGATACATGAATTGAGATTTATGAATTTAGGTTCTTATAAAATGGTGGAAGCACCTCATAATCTGGATTATCAGGGTAAGGATATTGTGGTCCTTTGATAAAGGATGAAAATGGATGATGGTCTATATATTCTAACATCATTTATTATGGATGTACTTAATTTCATTCCGTTTAACATCATGTGTCATGGAAATTTTCATTATAGTTTAATTTCATGTGTTTAGGATGATTTTTTTGCGAAAAGTTAATGACATACGAGGAAGGATATGTCCATGTAGTTTAATGACATGTTGTAAGAAAATTGGAACTGACATGAAAAGTTGTGCATGATATATTACATGCATAAGAAGGCCTCAAGTAGATTTGAATATTATGTTTGAAAAATGGTCTTGTATGGATCATCCACTATAATGAGGGTGGAATTTTTTTATCTATTATCATTTCTAGGTAGAGGTTTGTATATTCAAGTGTCACTAAGTATCTTGTGATGATAAAAATCAATCCAAATATAGTTCTTCAAATAGGAAATACACTATGTAGGTTTGACCCATATGTAGACATGAGGATTATTTCCATTGATAATTGTAGTTAAGAAAATGATTTATGTTCTGGGAATCCATACATATTAGGTTATGATAAAACTAAATCCATAGTAAGTTCCCAGGGAACCATGAAATTTAATGTCATGCTATAAGGATGTAGGCTATCTAACATGAAGAGGGTCACTGCAGATGTACCCAAGGAAGAAAATATGGGTGTCACTATGTATCCTATTATAATAGGAATTATTACACACAATGTTCTTAAACAGAAGTATGGAAGGAGACCAACACCAAAAATAGTGGTCCTCTCAGGTTACGTCTATAGGAATTTGTATTTTTAGGTCATCCAAAGGACATCAATCATGTGGTTTAAGATCATGTGGCATGGAATATTCAAATTCTATTTAAGTTATTGTTGTTTGGGCTCTGATAACCCTATCGTGAGCTGATATTCCTTGTTCATGTGGGGAATCCCTTAGAAAATTTCAAAGCACACTTGAGATATGCTCAGTGTGAGACATAAGAATTGGTATGGATTCCACTCACCAAAAAGAGGTGATTACGGATATGACATGGGGATTTTGTATCATATTGTGGTTGGACTAAGATATAGGATCAAAGATTCCCTTAGTACATCATTGAAGTGAGAATCAAGATATACATAGTTATAGAAACCAATGAATTAAAATTTCTTGCTGAAAATACATCATACGTGTAGTTTAACATATTGTTGTAACAACGAGGATTAGATGATGTGAAAGGGGTGTAACACTGTGGATACATGAATTTTTACATCAATATATATGGATATATGAAATTATTTTAAACATCATATGGAAAGGATGATGATCACATGACTTAAAAGAAAAGGTATATTGTGGTTGTGGCCAATACTAGAGGTTTTTACATCACCATGTTTCCATTTTTGGAAGGAATTAACCCACACATAGTTCATGGATAAAGAGATTCTATATATAGATATAACTCTCACATGAGGATAGGGAAATTTCATCCTTAATTTTTATATATATATCATATGTGAATTGATTCGTTAGTGAGATAGTTCTTCCCATATAGTTTGACATCGTGTGGTGAAAAAAGCATCCTTGTAGTTTAACATCATATGGTAAGAACATGTTTTGTAAAGTTTAACATCATGTGGTTTTATCCTGAGAAATTATGTAGTTTAAAGTATTAATGATTTTATTTGGATCACCCATTAAGAATGAAGATGAACCATTTGGGGATATGAGAAGTTTAATGTCATTGGGTGAGGATGTTCTCCATGCAGTTTATTGTCATGCGGTCTAAACATGCGTCCATTGTTTAGCATCATAAAACATAGAAAACTTACTACAGATCAATGACACGTGGTCATGAAATGAGATGTTGTGTAGTTTAAAGTATTTCTGGTATGAAAAGATTATTTATATCATATATTCACTGTATTTATTATGAAATATATAATTTATAGTGGTTGTGAAACACTCCCAATCTACTGTGTCCTATGAGTATCCTTTATTATGATAGACAATATGTTTGCAATAAGGACATCCCATTTCGCTTCCCACATTAGAGGATTCATCCCTAGGATCATTGGGGTTATGAGATCCAACATCATTTCTCCATGGAGGAATGAACAGATTTATAACATTTAATTAAACTCACATTCGATCTGATTCTACTGGACTTCATGGTTATGCAATGTACACAACCAATTATCGTCGAGGAATTCTAGTTCATCAATCCACTATAGTGGTTGATAATAATTCTATAGTTTTCATCAAATGGATATTTAAAGTGTGGTAAATATGTCTCCTATGGAAAATACTTTCTCGGTCATGTAGAACAATGAGTAAATAGTTTCTTATGTAGTAGTATGTTTAGTGGTACGATCGGCCCACAAAACATGGAAGATTTTATCCATCCTGGACTTATTGTCATCATTCACCATCTTATTTAGTTTTATTTGTAAATTTCTTCTTGAGGTACTCTATTTTTCTATTTTACACTATATGCTATCTGGATGAGTAATCAGACTCGATGTTATACACCTAGTAGAATTTCTTCATTTCCATATAACAGAAGTTGGTTCAATTGTCTATAAATATTGGGTGAGGGACCTCAAGCCAGGTGATGATATATTAAATTAAAAAGCTGATGATAATATCTTCATATTGGATTCCTTGAGAGGTATTTCCTCACCCCATTGGGAGATAAATGTTGTAGAAGTAATGATCTACTTTAACTAATTGGTGTTGTATGAGGGATATAGCCCAACAACAACAATTCCTCAAATAGTAAACAACATGGAATATTTTTTTGCATGACTAAATTATGGGTGATGATGGATACAGTTTTCATGTATCTAGAATGAATTACACGTAATAGTGAATTCCACATAGTCATGTGTCATGGTATTTTAGTAGTAATCTAACCTCTGGATTTGGTGGGAGAGCATGGTCCTCAACTAATGATAATTTCATGAGCCTTAATGGACTTCAACCATGATGACGTGAATATCTATTTTCATCTATGAATATGAGGATGATTACATTGATTCCTTGAATATAGATGGATATCTACTCGTTTGAGTCATCCCATTGGGTAATATTTAGTACCCTAGGCCAAATTGGTTCCCTTTATAGCTCTGTATTTTTGGAGAGTCATGTTTTGGAGATAACAGATTGTGGCGTCGATCCCTCCTAGGGTGGATATCAGTTCATCACACATTGTGGTGATGGTCACTGGACTAATTTCATCAATATCAAAATTGATGATCTATGATATCATTTATTGGTGAATGATAGAAAATATTTCTTCCTCCAGATTAGGGTTAACGAATTCCATCACCACATTTACCAATGAATTGGTACAAGGAATCTAAAATGTTGGAATTTGTTGAAATAGGGGGAAAATGGTAATTCATCCATTTGTACCCTGATGTAGCTATTGAAATTGTAAATTTTTCATTTTGGATAGAATATTTTCCATTGATATGCCGTATCACTAGTTATGAATCCCCGTTAATGTTCAAGTAGGACATTTACATCTATAAGTCCACTTTCAAGACTATAATGAGGGCTCGGTATTTGGTCTCTTTACTTATACTACCTTAGGAAGGGGAGATAGAGAAGGTAAAAATTTAATTTTTTTAGAAAAAAATAAAATCCACATTCCAAACCAATTGATATTCATATTTTTAATTATTTTACTAATAGAACAATATGAGGAAGTATTAAAATAGTTCTCCCATAGTTGGGTACTTTCATGTGAATAAAAATACTCCTCTTAGAGGTGTTCATTCTTTATTGCAGTACTTACCAGGGTAGGATGTTACTCAAAGAAATCATCTAGGGAAACCCATTAAATGAATTTTTTAGAACAAAATAAATTCCATATTTTTGTTGAAAGACTACCAATTTGTCCAGCCACCTAGTTAGCATGGGGAAAACAAGGATGTACTTGAGTGTATCAATAAGATAGAATGGATAGACATGACACTATGGGTAATTCCTTATCTTATTCACATAAAATATGAGTGCAATGAAGTTCTTATCAACATCTGAACATCAGGTCTTAGAACCAAAAATTATTTAGTTGAAGTATTAGATACTATTCTCACTCCCCTCACCATTCTTATATGAGAGGAGGGAGCCATGTGTGCCTTCCATGGAGGCCAGATATAGGATTCTTGGCTTTCATACGAGTGGTGTAATTAGGTCCAGTGGGAGCATTATATAATTCATTGATCATTTAATGGATTATTGGTATTCTGCATCCAATTTGTAAGTGATTCTCATATTCACTAGCATGGTTAAGTGGAGTGATTTTCTGGCTAGGTTGCCTAAGAATCACAAAATTTAAGAGAGGATCCATCGGATTTGCCTCAATTACATGACATATATGGGGGTGACATTGCTAAAATAACACTAGTCTTCATTGGGTTGGCCTAGATGTCATGGTGGCATACAACAATGTCAAGGAAAATCCTTGATGTTGCCATGAAATTGAATTTCATCAGATTTTTCATTAGTCTGTTATGTGATCACATCGTTGTTGGGACTTGACCACTGATTTCTACATAACCTTTGGATATTCTTATGAGGAATGGATTAAGGATATGATGCATGACATGTTGATATATGGAAGCAACATTCTTTAAGATAATGGAAATTAAATGATAGGAAATGATACCCTCACGTGCTCTGAAGGCAGTGGCCTCTTCATCTTTAAAGGATATATTACTTGATTGTACCCTAAATACCTATCTAGGATGAAAAGTTCTATGAATCTTGATGTTTCTCCTAATAAGAGTTTTGTGATTGGAAATGGGATGTCTCCCTTAAGAAAATGTTGATTAAGATCTCTAAAAACAATGAAAGCACTAATTTGCAAATCCTTTTTATTGGAGGGGAAAATATGTGTAAGCTGAGTCAGGTATTTCAATTTTTGAACAAAGATGGATTTTATCAATTTATCAACTTCCACCTATAAATTAGTTGAACTATTTGGATGAATACTCCTTATTCCTTCATGAAGCATTGATGGTCATTAGGGATGTCAGGAGGGTGAACATCTATATATAGATTTAGTTTGGGAGTTTTTGTATAGATCCATGAGAACACATATCTGTGTTGCACTAGAAATGTGATGTACATGACATTACCTTTGAGGGTTATGGTGGAGACACCTTCTTCGAACACGGAAGGGGAGTTCCTGTTGTTATCCTCTATTTCTTACACCTCTGAGTCTATGGAGAAAATTTTATATGAGATGGTAAATCTGGGTGTATCTTTATCACTATCATTTTGAGAGATGTCCTGAGAAATGACATTATGATCTCTTACTACTATAGTTGTTTCAAAGATATTCAAGAGATGATTATCTTTTATAGTATCCCTATAGAATGTTAGGACTTAGATCTCTGAGGATAGGTCTATTTCCTCAAATATATTTTTGGGGAGTATATAGTCTTGAAGAGAATACTCTAAGGATTTGTAGTGGTGGTCCCCAATCCATTGGGGGAGGAGACCTGTATATCATTAGCCATTATCATTATTTTTCCTCCCGCTTTTTAGAATCCTTCTTTATTATATGTAGCTTCACATGTCTCAATGGGGAAATTTTCACTATATAGTATGACGATCATTCCATCAACAGTGTTATTTAGACATTTATGGAATATTGATGTTGTCTCCATGTGACTGTAGAGAATGGAACGTCTAAGTAGGACATTGAATGTGGCGTCTTATTGTAATATGATAAAATCAACATCAGAAGTGAGATCCTTAAACAGAGCTATTAGTTTGATCATCCATTGAGGTATTTACTTGAGAATATCTTACCATTGAATGACACAATTTGTTTGAAAAAATAATCTTATCTATATGGTAAACACTAGAGGGTTCAAATCAAGATGATATTGATCCAACAACCATTTTTAATAACATCTCCCTAGATGTCAACATCAACGAGTCTTCACAAAACATATAGGGTTTTAATATGTACCTATATGACCTCTTATAGATCATTCTCTTCAAATGAGATGGAGACCTGGTATTCTATGGACATGCACCCCATTTTATAGATATAAGATATAGTGGATTCTATCTCAAATTTAATTGGGATATGTTGAGATTTAGTGAGATCATCTTTGGGTTACTTTGAAAATAGATCCCATCTAGGATTGAGGGCTTGGTTGGGACAACCACAAGCTATTTGAGAATGTAAAACTTTTGTGCAAATGTCAGAACATCCCAAGGAGGGGTTTATTTTTTACATGTGTCTTAGGAACTGAGGGATTTGATGGATATAGTCCTGGATATTACAAAGAGTTCGTGGAGTATCTTCTTCCAATAGCACATGGTGTGCCCTCCATCCTTGCTTCGTAGGATAATTTGATAATCTCACCCCTTCTAGGTTGTCATGGATACAATTTGGGCATGGACAAGCACTAGAGGGTTCAAAGACACCTTCATCTATATTCTGGGCCTCTAAGAGTGCTTTCGCATGATTTATAGCTTTATGTATGTCCTCTATGGGGATGTCACCTATAGCACCCCTGGTTTGAGGTATGTGGACTTTTTATGAATTTATATGTGTTTAAAGTGATTGGGATGAGTTGTAAAGAGGTTGGGAGTGTTTGTAATGGTTATGAATGATTTTAGAGGCTTTTAAAGGGGTGCACGGTTTGAACACGGTCAGTGTAAACCGTGCGGATGTTTTATGAACCGTTCAAAGGGAGGTAGTGGGCTTTTCACGGCCTGTGCATGGTTTGCCAAACTGTGTTGACCCTGGCTCTTGAGGTAGAGGAGTGCGCACGGTTATCACACGGTTTGCTAAACTAGGCGGGCTAACCGTGCGACCACATAAAGTTAGGGGTTTTAAACCCGAGATCACTCTAGATTGCATCATTTTACTCCTCTCTTCCTCCCACTCAATCCTCACTCGGGTTTTTTGGTTCTCAGGGGTATAGGGTGCTCTCCCACTTGGTTTGAAAGGATTTTGAAGGGGATTAAAGGCGGGATGAAGGTGATTGCTCTGGGTAAGTCTCTCCTCTTGTTTTTTTTTGTGTTCTCCTCTAGATCTTCACCACTATATTTCTTGGTTTTCTAGATCTAAACTTGTGGTGTGTAAATATAGGGTTGGTAATTCCTTGGATGATGTTTTTAAGACTTGTGAATGGTAGGGTAAGAGATCTAGAGAAGTTTCGGTGGTGCGTTCGCCGGATTGGAGGTGAGGTTGGTTGTGGGTTGATTTCTTGGGAACCCTAAAGGTAGGTGTCTTCTCTCTCGACTCCACTTGGGTAGAACTAGTGGATACATGTTACAATTAATGTTTTGTGATTGAAATTAATTGTTATTTGTCATGTAAAATTGGTTGGAAATCCATTTGGGGATTATTGGGAAAAAGGGGTTTTGTGGTGAAATACTATTGTTGTGAATTTTATAATGGGGATTTTAAAATGGAATGCTATGGTTGATTTGTGAAATGATTGAAGGGAAATGGTTTTCAATAAATGGATGATTTATTTATTTGGTTTTCTATGCAATGAAATTTGGTTGATTGAATGATGTTGTGACCTTGATGGGTTATGTGCTTGTTTGGCTTGTTTGTAATGTTGTCTGGAAGTGGGTGAGAAGTACCACTATAATGAAGGGGGATGGGTAGTGGACGGAAGGGACACCATCAAAGGATAAGTGGATGGGAAGTATTAATTATTGTGAATGGGTGAACGGGTTGGATGGAAGCACCACCATTTGGTTGTTTTGGTTGTTGTTGTGCATTATTTTGTAAAATGGAATTGTGATGCTAAAGTGTAAATGATGAGATGGTTTGGGGTATGTTTGCTTTGGATTTCCCTTGGTTGCTTGGTTTGGGTATGATGTCTTGGTTGGGGAATGTTTGGCTTATGAAACTGGTTTCCCTTGTGATTTATTTTATATAAACTTCTTTATATAAATGTACTAACAGTTTCATCCTAGTGGCGTCTATAGGGAAGTCATTTGGGGAAAACCTACTGAGTTTTAGTACTCACCCCCTGCTTTGGCACTGTGGTGTCTTTACAGATGTCATCTTCCGTGATGTGGGAAAAGGTAAGGCATCGACCTTCTTTGGTGGAGCTTTATGATTCCTTATTGGGGCTTGGAGCTTGGAGCTTGATGTGAAGCTGTATTAGTGTCATGGCTCATGGGGTTTCGCGTTGAGTCTTCTGTATTTTACTCTGATGTTGTTTTGGGTTGTGTTGGCATGTGAGATTGTTATGGATTATCTGGTTGTCTTTGGTAATGTATGAGTTTGGTTTTGTTGACATGCATCATATAGTTGTTGGTTTCTTGGTTTGTTTTGTCTTAAGGGAAAATCTTTCCCCAATTTTCTCGGTGACCTCAGCATTTATTGGCAGCCTTTGGCACCTTGAGAACGTCGATTAAGGCCCAGTTACCCTCACTGCCTCCTCAATCCAACGAGGTAGGGGTGGGGTAGTACAAGTTGCATCAGCTTCTTCGGTCCTTGAATTTTATGTGAGAGCAGTTGTTCGATCCTTGGTGTTGATTAGTGGTTTTGGAGTTGACATTCATTGTGGTATATTCCATGATTTTGGATGGTAGAAATACGTTGGAATGTCGGAACATGGAATGTATAGTATAAAAGGACGTTGCTAACCCTTTTATGATAAACTTCTAGTTACGAGGGAGTTCTGTACATAAGTGTTTTGGAGACACTTATAGGAATTGGATATCTCATTATTGTTGGTGTAGCCAATGAGATGAGCATGGCATGCATGGTAGAAATGACTTCCCTCTAGGATGCATATTTCATTGAGGTATAATGATTTATGGTATGATATGAATGTGTGGATTTTGAAAAATCTGAACTGGGTTTCAAAAAAGTAGGATTCCAAATATATTAATTGGTGATATTTTAAAAATGGTTTGGTTTCCAAAAATGGTGAAACATGGGAAATGTGAACATGTGGAAAGCCTTGTTGTGGTAGTGCTGTGTAATGTGATTTGAAATGGGACTTCTTGATGTCTACCAAAGTGAGACTCGTGGTTGTTTGTTTTCTGTTGATAGAAATGGCACCTGGTAGGTGTTGTAGAGACCAACCAGAGGAGGCTGCTGAGAATGTTGTATCACCTAAGCCTCAGGTGAAACAGAAGCTAGTGCAAAGCATAGTGCAAGCTTTTCAAGCTATGGGAAGTGGAAAAAAAGTGGATGAACCAAGGCATGCGGATCATGTGGATCAGTTCCAAAAGCAGAATCCACCCATCTTCAGGGGTGATTTAGAGCCAGAAAAGGAAAAAGCATGGCCGAATAGGATAAACAAGATCTTTGAGTTCTTGGGAACGTCGGTAGAGCTGAAAGTGAAGTTGGCCACATATATATTGGAATATATTTCCCTTCAGTTGTTGGAGTTGGTAGTCCAAGTGGGGACGGAACATGGTATGATGTGTAAAGGCTTTGAGGAATTGTTTGACAAACAATTCTACCCACATACATTAATAATTCAGCGTATGACTGATTTCTTCATTTTAGAGCAACAACATAGGTTGGTTATGGAGTATTCAGCTAAGTTTACGAACATAGTACGGTTTGCGCCCGAGGTGGTGGGTAGCACATCGTTGAAGGAAAGAATCATTGAAGTGGGGTTAAGGCATGAAATCTGTTAAAAGATAGAGATGTTGTGTATTGATGATTACATAGAGATGGTGAATAGATCAATAGTGGCTGAGCGGGATTTTTTGGGCACTCCGGGAAGAGGAAGCATGGTGATACCCATGGAGAATATTGGGAACTCTAACGTTGGGTTCAAGCAGAAGAGGGACACTTATTCCCAGGGTGGGAATATGGCATACAATCCAACGGCAAGATTGGGGAATCTTCCTCCCAAGACCTAGAGCAAGCTGGGATGTTTTCAGTGTGGTTCTATAAGCCACATCAAGCGGGATTGTATAGAACAACCTCAGGAATGTCATAATTATAAGCAGATGGGGCATTTGCAGCGTTATTGTCATAATTCTCCAAGGTTGGGTTCATGTGACACTCCTCAGGGATCGCAGGCGTCGTATGCTTCGACGGGACGGGGGCAGCAGCATACCCCTTGACAGCAGAGTAAAGTGGATCATGATGATTCTTGGAATACCATGACCTCACAGTAGAGAAATAAAGAGTATAGTGTGGCAAGAATACAAGTATTCGGAGCTGAGCAGGTTGAGGTGGATGATCAGTCGGGACTATCCACGGTATGAGGTACTATTATTTTAAATTCTACATTGGTGCAAGTGTAGTTTGATACGAGTGCTTCACACTCTTTTATTCCTGCACGTGTGGTTGATTTTCTAGGTGTAAGGGTTGAAATGATGCCCTCGGTTTTGAAACTTCAAACTCCTCTTGGTCGAAGAGAGTGTCAAGACTTCTTGTGTAGAGAATGTTCTATCATTGTGGGAAAGGATGAGATAGTGTGGAATTTCTCAGTGCTTGAGATGGATGGGTATGATGAAATCCTGGGAATGGATTGGCTAGTGGCGTTTAAGGCTAAAATTGATTGTGATGAGCGAACAATGGATTTGACAACACACGATGGTGTTAGACATCTCTTTAGAGGAGAAAGGAATGAAAAGCAGGGTGAAACGGGTTTGTTGGCACCAATTGTGGGTATGTTATTGTATCAATTGGTGGCTTTGTCATTGGAATTGGTAGACAATTTTGAGCAGAGTGTTCTTCTAGATGTGGTAGACCAGTTCATGGATGTTTTTCAGGATGAATTCTCTGGCATACCTCTCGTAAGAGAAGTGGAGTTTTTGATTGATCTCCTTCTATGGACCTGTCCTATCTCACATCCATCTTATCTGATGGCACCATCTGAATTGCAGGAATTGAAATTCCAGTTAGAAGAATTGGAAAACAAAGGGTTTATCCAACCTAGCACATCTCCGTGGGCGGTGCCGATGTTGTTTGTGAAAAAGGCGGATAGAACCTTGAGGCTATGTGTTGATTATCATAGACTAAATCAAGTTATGATAAAGAATAGATATCCACTTCATCGAATTTATGATTTATTCGACCAGTTGAGGGGAGCCCAGTGGTTCTCCAAGATCGACCTGAGGTTGGGATATCATCAATTGTGGGTAAGGAAAGATGATATTCCTAAAACAGCTTTCCAAAGTAGATAATTCCATTATGGATATGTGGTTATGAGATTTGGTCTAACGAATGCTCCAATGATATTTAAGGAATTGATGAATCAGATATTTTAGAGATATCTGGATTCATTTGTGGTGGTGTTTGTAGATGATATTCTATTGTATTCAAAGACTAGGGTGGAGCATGATCAGCACTTGGCGATAGTGCTGGGGATCCTGAGGGATCATCGCTTGTATGCCAAATTGTCAAATAGTGACTTTTGGATATGGGAAATTCGTTTTCATGGCCATGTGATTTCTGAAAGTGTAGTTTTAGTAGATCTGTAAAAGATAGAGGTAGTCATTTCGTGGCAACCACCAAAGAATGTGTATGAGATATGGAGTTTTCTTGGTCTAATTGGGAATTATCAGCATTTTGTTCATTATTTTTCATGTTTGGCTTCACCGATGATATCTTTGACAAGAATGAATGTTCCATTCCAGTGGAACAAGCAGTGTCGGCAGTGTTTCGAAGAGCTAAAAAGTTTCCTTACATCAGCACCAATTTTGGTTTTCCCAGAACCAGGAAAAGGTTATGTGGTGTATTTCGATGCAGTGAGATCAGGGTTGGTGTGTGTTCTCATGAAAGGGGATCATGTGGTCGCGTATGGCTCATGTAAGTTAAGAGTGCATGAGAAGAACTACCCAACTCATGATTTGAAGTTAGTAGTAGTGGTCCATGCTTTGAAAGTGTGGAGTGATTATCTCTTTGGTGATAAATTAACGGTATATAAAGATCATATGAGCTTGAAGAACATTTTCTCACAAAGGGATTTGAACTTGAGGCAAAGGGGATGGATGGAATATCTCGAAATGATTGATTTTGACTTGATGTACTCACCAGGCAAGGGAAATTCGGTGGCGGATGCATTAAGTAGGAAATTATATGCTTAGATGGTGGAATAGGCATCAGACCAGTGGCAGTTGATGTCAGTTATAACTCATATGCGGTTGGAGTGTGTTGATCAGGGCAATAGGGTGGTCTTCTTTTCAGTTTTATTGATTCCTGACATGGTTATCCTGGTTAGAGGGGCGCAGATATCCGATTCTATGTGTGTGACCATGGGGTCGAGACTCAATGGTGGGGATACCATTGAGGGTTGGCAACTGAATGGAGATTTAGTTTTGTGTTTTCAGAATCAGAGAGTGGTACCAGAAGCTTTGAAGGAGGATATTATTATGGTGTATCATCATTCCAGGTGGGTAGTTCACCCTAGAATTCAGAAAATGTATAAAGCATTGAAAGTGCAGTTCTGGTGGGCTGGTATGAAAAGAAGAGTGGTTGAGTTCGTTTGAGATGCTTGACTTGTCAGCAAGTCAAGTAAGAGCATCAGAGGACAGAAGGAATGTTGCAGTCTTTACCAATCCCTATTTGGAAGTGGGAACAAATAGCGATGGATTTTTTCACAGGTCTCCCAAAAATGGTCAGAAAGCACGATCCCATTTGGGTGATAGTGGATTGACTAACGAATTCGGACCATTTCATTCCAATTCATGAATCTCATACGGTGGAGGATCTGTCCAAAATATATATCCGAGAAGTTGTAAAGAGGCATGTTGTTTTAGTTTCGATTGTATCTGATAGATATCTGAGGATTACATCTGGTTTCTGTATATCCAAACAGCAAGCCCTTGGAACTTAGTTGACTATGAGTACAACGTATCTCCCTCAGAAGGATTGTCAATCTGAGAGGACAATACAAACTCTGGAGGATATGTTGTAGGCTTGTGTCGTGGATTTTGGTGGCTTGTGGGAGGATCACTTGTCATTGGTTGAGTTATTTTAAAATAACAGTTATCAGGCATCCATATAGATGGCTTCGTTTGAATCATTATATGGGCGGTCGTGTGATTCTCCACTATGTTGGGTGGAAATGGGTGAGTCCTCGATGGTTGGACCGAGACATGTCTAGGAGAGTACGAAAATGATCACGTTGATCAAGAAAATAATGGATACATTTCAGAGTCATCTGAAATCGTATGTAGATCATCGTCGATGACCGTTGTCGTTCGAGGAGAGTGATCATGTGTTCTTGAGGATCTCTCCTAGGTTGGGACATCGTTGGTTTGGGATGTAGGGAAAGTTATCTCAAAGGTATATTAAGACTTTTGAGATTATTGAGCTGGTTGGTGAGGTGGATTATTGTTTGGATTTGCCACCTAGGTTCAGTGTAGTGCAAAATCTGTTTCATGTGTCACAGTTGAAAAAGTATCAGCCAGATCATGACCATTTGATTCGATGGGATCATGTAGAGCTAGAACTGTATGCTTCATTGGTGCACGTGTGGGTGTGGGTTGTGGATAGGGAAGAGAAAGTATTGCATGGTAAAAGCATCTTTTTAGTTCAAATTTTGTGGAAATATGATCTGACTCAAGAGGAGACTTGGGAGCGGGAGAAAGAGATGATCGAGCAGTTTCTCGAGCTCTTTTAGAAAAGGGCGAGTTCACTACTTTCTGAGGATGGAAGGTCCAATGGTGGGGAGAATGTAGTAGCCCCGGTTTGATGTATGTGGCCTTTGTTTATTCATTTTTATGTGTTTAAAGTGATTTGGATGATTTGGGAAGAGGTTGGGAGAGTTTGGAATAGTTTTTAATGAGTTTAGAGGCTTTTAAAGTGGTGCACAGTTTGAGCACTATTGGTGTAAACTGTGCAGATGTTCCAGGAACCGTACAAAGGGAGGTAGTGGGCTTTGAACAACCTGTGCACGGTTTGCCAAGCCATGCGAGTAAACCGTGCAGACCCTGGCTCTTAAGGCAGTGGAGTGCGCACGGCTAGCGGATAGTTTGCTAAACCGTGCAGGCTAACTGTGCGACCACTTGAAGTTAGGTATTTTAAACCCAGCCTCACTCGGGATTTCCTCATTTCAGTCATCTCTTCCTCCCACTTGATCCTCACTCGGGTTTTTGGGTTCTCAGTGGTTTAGGGTGCTCTCCCACTCGGTTTGGATGGATATTGAAAGGGATTCAAGGTGGGTTGAAGGTGATTTCTCTCAGTAAGTCTCTCCTCTTGTTTCTTTTGTTCTCTCCTCTAGATCTATACCCCTATCTTTCTGGGTTTTCTAGATCTACAATTGTGGTGTGTAGATCTAGGGTTGGGGTTTCCTTGGATGATGTTTTTAAGACTTATGAATGGTAGGGGAAGGGATCTAGAGAAGTTTCGATGGTTCGTTCGCAGGATTGGTGGTGTGGTTGGTTTTGGGTCGATTTGTCAGGAACCGTAAAGGTAGGTGGCTTCCCTCTCGACTCCACTTGGGTAGAACTAGTGGTTACATGGTAAAATTAATTTGTTGTGATTGAAAATAATTGTGATTTTTCATGTCAAATTGGTTGGAAATCCATTTAGGGATTTTTGGGAGAAGGGGTTTTGTTGTGAAAATCTATTGTTGTTAATTTAAAAATGGGGATTTTAAAATGGAATGCTATGGTTAATTTGTGAAATGATTTATGGAAAATGGATTCCAATAAATGGTTGATTTATTGAGGTGGTTTTATATGCAATGGAATTTGGTTGATTGCATGATGTTGTGACCATGATGGATGTGCTTGTTTGGCTTGTTTGTAATGTTATGTGGAAGTGGGAGGAAAGTATCACTATAATGAAGGGGGACGAGTAGCAGACGGAAGGGCCACCATCAAAGGATATGTGGATGGGAAGTGTCACTAGTTGTGATTGGGTGAATGGGTTGGACGAAAGTGCCACTGTTTGGTTTTTTGGTTTTTGTTGTGCATTCTTTTGTAAAATGGAATTGTGGTGCTAAAGTTTAAATGATGAGATGGTTTGTGGTTTGTTTACTTTGGATTTCCCTTGGATTCTTGGTTTGGGTATGATGGCTTGGTAGGGGCAAGTTTTTCTTGTGAAAGTAGTTTCCCTTTAGATTTATTTTATATAAACTGCTTTATATAAATGTGCTAATGGTTTCATCCTAGTGGCATGTTTAGGGAAGTCATTTGGGGAAAACCTAATGAGTTTTAGTACTCACCCCCTACATTGGCACTATGGTGTCTTGGCAGATGCCGTGTTCCTTGACGTGGGAAAAGGTAAGGCATCGACCTCCTTTGGTGGAGCCTTGTGATTCCATGTTGGAGGATGGAGCTTAGAGCATGGTGTGAAGTTGTGTTAGTGTCAGGGCTCGTGGTGTTTCATGTTGAGTCTTCTACAATGTACTGTGATGTTGTTTTGGGTTGTGTTGGCATGTGACATTGTTGTGCATTATCTGGTTGTCTTTGGTAATGTATGAGTTTGGTTTTGATGACATGAATCATATAGTTCTGGGTTGTTTGGTTGGTTTTTTTTAATGGAAAATCGTTCCCCAATTATTCTCAGAGCCCTTGACATTTATTGCAAGCCATTGGCGCCATTGGAATGTCACTTAAGGCCCAGTAACCCTCACCACCTCCTCAATCCATTGAGGTAGCGTCGGGGTGTTACATGACCACAATATGGGGTCCTCCACACTTGTGATGTCATTTATATCCTTGATTCCAATGAAAGCGACATCCTGTTCTCCATTTAAATCTGGTGTCTTTATACATGGATGCATATTATTCATTATATAAGGGGCCTAAAAATTGTAGCACATTGATATAACCAGATATGAGATCTTCATCTGATGAGGGTTCCTTTTGGTGGCGCAGTGCTCATGATTTCGATGTTACAAGGAAAAATTATGCAAGAGTTTGAGCTTGCATTGGAAGAGAGTATGACTATTCCTCTTCTATCTCATTTTGTATCTAGTGGTAACATCCACATTTGTGGGAAATATATGATGTCACATTACTAGGTGTTGTAACTACCCTTGGTCTTTGCTGATATGCCCTCGTGGGGGCATTATTTTTGTAAACTATTTTCCAAGCCATCGATTTGATAATCTTATGTCCACACATTGCCAAAACATTATCCCAATCACATAATCCTTCTCACCAGGAAAGGATTATTCAGGGCACATTCTTTGATAAATTGTCTAAAAGCACATATACAGAATTGAAAATTCTTTTATGAACATATTATAAGAGGAAGAATTCTTAGATATTTTGACCCAACCATCTATGGAATGGAAAGTAGTCAGGAATGTCAATGAGGTTGACCACATTGGGCTTATCGGGATTTCATTTCTTGAAGTCCTTATTATACATTATTTTATGGAAATAAAAAGAGACTTATTCATTTCATAAGGAGTAGTATTTTTTCATCCATTACTAAAATCCTAGGTGACCCAGATTTCTATGTATTTCAAGATGAGGTTGATTTTGGGGTTTTCCACTAGATAAGAGGTGATGGGTGGTTCGAGACATGCATGGATTCATGAATAGGTAGTTCTTCTAGTTTATGTTTAACTATGGATACTTATTTCTTTGAAATACAATTCCACAATGCTGATGCAATTAGCTGATATATAGCTTGGGTTCACTGAATGGTGTCTTAGAAAAAAAAATTATTTTCTTTTAAATCATGGATCCCACCTAGAAACATTATTGGGATCAGGGGTATTAGTAACTCATCTATATGATTTTAAGTATAGAGTTAAAGAAATATTTACTATTATATAAGGATGCTGAGTGAATGGGTTAAACCCCTCGAACTATTCATGAATTAGGGAACCCTCTCATTCTTTAATTTATTGTAGTTGGTTAGGTCAATAATTTTCTTCTTCCATAGAATAGAGTTGAACTATTAATATAATTTATGATGATGGTCATCACAGCCTACAATAGATCATGATGGAAGGCGAATGTACCAAACAAGTGTAGGCTCAATCACCCCACATCGGGATACGAAGTGTGTGATATACTATTTAGGTTTTCCCACATAGCCAGAATGGGAGAAAGTAGAATTTTTCAAATTTGGTGGATTCAATGTATCATCCACCCATTCATGATATGTCTTATTATCAGGCATCAATGGTCCACATTGGCCCTCCATGGACACCATTACATATCCATAGAATGTTTGGAATTGAGTAGTTATCAAGGAATTACTATTTGAGATGCTTTAGTCCTATATGGAGTGGGAAAGGCCTGCTGAGGTGGTCTCACTTTTTCTTTAACTGATTCATGACTCATGAATTGTATGAGTCATTAACCTAGCGATGGAGAGGATGTAACTGAAATGGAGGGATGTCACAATTATTTATTATGTCCCCAATTATGTAGATATGATACTTTGATGTAGATCTCAGGTGATTCTCAAATACCTATTTTTTTGGTGGATCATCTATCGGATGGATAATATTCCTCTCTATCAGAATACGATACTCTACATGACTATATCTCTTTAGTTGTTCCCCGTTGATTTTTCTAAATGTTTTTATCTAATTTTCATAATGTGCCAATTGTTCCTCCATGAAGAGAACATCAATTTAACTAGAAATTTATTGGAATGTATCCACACCATTCCCTTTATCATTGTTATTTTTCCTTCAATGCGGTAGAAACTCGATATTCATATGTTCCTTTTATTATCACAATTTTTTTCCAAATGCATAAAACATCAATCGATGCCTAAAATCACCCTCCTCTTGGGGTATTCATTTAATATTGCAGCCCTATACATCGATGTCTTGATCTACCATATATATAGTTTTTATTGTGATGAAAATAATAATGGTTTATCAAAAAATGGTTGTTATCCCATTACATTCAACGCACTAGGATGATTTAACATTGAATTTATTATGGTCATTCATTGAACCCTTGGAAACGTTGGGTAGTTTTTTCTAGTGACCTCAATGGGGTTTAATTGCGTTAACCTTATGATGCACTTATATCATTATATGAGTAATGTAGTTGATGTTGTTTTTTTGTTGTTACTACTGAATTAGACCCTAATAAAATATGTTAGACTTGCGGTGGGAGGAATATATGGGATTTCAAAAGTCAATATTCACCAACCAACCTAGAGAAGATTGATTCTCCCTATAGTGTTGATTATAATGAAAACTCCTATAGACTTTTCGGATCTAGGATATTCATGGGCACAACTTGAATTAATTAATATGTTTTTGTTGATTGGATACATCTTGTCAATGATGTGATAGTCCCTAGTATAGACATTGAGATATTAATGCCTAGAACCCAAAAGGATGAGGTTGATTTAGATTCATTTTTTATTTCCCTGGGACCCTCTGATAGATGATGAACCTAGTGATGGTGATTGTAATATAAATTCCCCTATCCCAGTGGGATGGGTTTTGTTTGTAGGTGCTGATGACATATCCAAAATCCTCACAGTAATTGATGAACGTAGAGGTGGAGTTGATGGTAGATTTCCACCCAGAACAGTATGTTGTGTCCTATTATGGATAACTATTTTGGAAGATGTTACTATGACATTTTTGATGTGGTGTAGCTATTCTCACATATGAGCTGGGTACAATGGAAGCCCATGATGATAGTTTTTTTCTATATGAATTCAGTGGGGTGATTGTAACCATCACTTATGTGTCTAAATTTCATTCATATTTCTTCTAGGTTTTTAATTAAAAAATCTATTTGTCCTTACTCTTCATCCATAGGTGATTTTTATGTGAATAATTGATGTGGGGGAATTCTATTGTAGAGGAAAACTTTCTTGAGCATTTCCCAGTCCCCTGAATTCACTAGGGGATATGACATTGCAGGATGTCATATATTAGGGGTTCTATTGTTCCATTTTTGTTGTGAATTTTGATTCTCCATGCATTCCCCATCCAAGAATGTTGATGCAACACATATATTAGGAGACTATTTGTTTAATTTATTTGATGAAATAAGGGGAATAATGTTGCATATTTACATTATTGTTTTCTTGTTTCAGATGTAAATCGATGGATATAATATGATGGTCTAGCTGTCAACATAGTATCTTAATGGTCTAAATACTAAAATCATTTCCTAGATAAGGGGGTGTGTAATATTCAGTAATTAATTCAATTCCCACATATGTTTTTTGTACATAAGTCATGAAATACTTTTATACCATATCTTTAATGTCATATTCATTGTGTAAATAGGGCAGAACATGATGGGGAGGTTGTTTCCAGTTTTCTCTAATAATATATCAATGTTTTCCCTTCTTCGTCAGAAATAAATGGATCTATCTAGTCATACCACAAAATATGCTTATTATGGTCACCTACTAACTGGAGTATATTTATACTAGTAGTTTATGGGGAACTATATACAGTTGAACCTGATGTTTTGATAACCTATCTATTAAAATTCATCTATGTTTTTAAATCAACTATATATAGAGTATTTTGGGAAAGGGGGAGATTTATATATTGGTAGGATATATCACTATAGGTAGGTTTTCCATGGGGAATGTTAGGTGTAGAGTCCCTGAGATACATCTCTACACTATTAAGGGTATGAAAATCACGGTAATGATCTTATTTTTCATTGTATTAATAGTTAAATGAATGTTGGGTTATGGAGAATGCATCCCAAGCAACCTCAAGGACACTAGAACTAAGGAAAATATGGATGTGGTCCTAATTCCCTATCATGGAAATAATATGACAACCTATATTCTAGAATTGTGCAGGGATATGAGCTAGTTATATGAATATTTATAAACTTTGTTTATATCTATATAGTGTAGCGGGAGTATTATCCTGTTGCTAAAAGATTCAATAATATCCAATTACCTTATTCATTATTCATTGGTATATGAGAATTCCCCAAAGCATGTTCCATTATCATTTTCTAATCCTTGACATGAATGAGAATATGATCCTAATCCTAAGCCTCTAGAATATGTGAATGGTATTTTGTGTTGGGATATGAGCCTACCCAATATCATGTTCCCCTATAACTTAGTGTTCCTTATTTATAACATGAATGTGATCATGGTCTGAATATTCCTTACCTAATAGAATATGAAAACATAACTATAGGGTGCTTTAAGGGATTTGATACCCCACTTACTTTAATCTTAAAGTATGATGATGAGGTAATTCATTAGCATATGTTGAAAAATATACCTAGATTCAGTGATCAGCTGGAATATTCTAGAATGATTCACTAACAAGAATATGAGTCTATCTCGAGGCATGTTCAATTATTACAAATTTAAACCTGAAAAAAAAGTTGATATGATCCCAAAACTAGGCCTTAAGAGTATGTCGATGGTCTTATTCAACTGGAATAAGATCTAGTCCCATTATATGTGCCTCTATGACTTAGTGATCCCAAAATTTAATGGGTATATGATGCCAATGCTGGGTTATTGGAATATACCACCAAAAATTGCCAATTGGCATGCACCCCTTCCCTAAGGCATGTGCCAATCTCACATGGTGAGCTCCAGTTGGAATGAAAATATGAGCCATATATTATTCCTCATCCTTTAACAAAATAGGCCAATAATCATCCTATATGTGATAAAGAATTTGTTCATGTCCTAGAGAAAAAACCTGACCACATTGATCAGTGTATTGAGCTTTACTGGATATAGGGAAAAGAATATAGGCATGTCCCTATATTTTTACTAATGAAATAATATTATTTTTGAGTTCGTTAACTACTGCTAAGATGTAATAGAATTTTAGAAAAGTGTACACATTTATATAAACCTATAAATTTTCTATATCCACTATATACTTGATGATATATTTGATTTTAGTGGGGATATGGGCCCATCAGTGTCCATCATGAACCAAAATAACTCCAATGGACATCTTGCATGGGGATAGGGATATGTGTCTCTCAAATACCTATTATAGGAATATTCCCATAGAATTGTTCTATGTTATAAGGGGCATGGGACTTCTTACTAGATATTTCTGGAATATTTGGATTGACCTCTTCTGAGGGAGTGGGGATATAACCCCACTCATGATTAACAAAATCTATTCATGCCTTTTGTGTCATCCATGTTGCATGTACCTAGGATTTAGAGGTGATAGCGTGTTGTGTCTTACCCTCAATAGGTGACTGATGGGTACCATTGGGATTGTGATGGAGAATGTGCATGATATGAGACCTTCTATTTATCCCCTAAACTAGAAGGGGTCTATAATTGTCCCATTGATCCACCATTGTTAGATACTAAAGGTGGTGATTGTCATTCTCTAGAGATGAAAATCTGAAGTATATTTCTATTGAAATGAGGGAAACTAGTTTTCTTATTGTCTTATTTTGATGATGTATTCTCATCGATTTTGGTACCTGAAGATGCCTTCTGATATCCTCGATGGTCAAGATCAGACAATGTCAATGGTATTCCTTAACAATCTCATTTTCCACTGTAAGATGAGGACGTCTTGATAGTGAGGCCATTTTAAGACATATAGGGGTTATAGTTATAGATGATTTGAAGAGGGGTCACTAAATGAATAAATTATCATTGATTGAAGTGTATTTTATGAGAGTAGTATCTGTAGTCATGTGAGACAAATAGGGAATGGTAACCAATAAGTGCATTATTGTAGGTAATGTTATGTGATCAATCAGATATGCATGGGTAATATAATTTTTTTATCTTCCTAATCAGACAATTATACATTTATGGATTTATCAAAGTTAGGATGAACTTGTTTCATGAGATCCATGACTGGTGGGGATCATCCATAAGATCAATGACATGGTCAAATGACCTTATTCCTATATGAGAGTTTCACATCGTGTTCACCATTTTTGTTTACATATCAAATAAAATGGATCTAAGAGTATTATCCTAATCATTTTGTTATTTTAGAGATTCATGTCGGGTTTACCATTTTTGTTTTCGTGGAATGATGTGGGTGACATTCGTCCAGTGGTCTGATTGTGGGGGATTCAATGTTCATCATAATTATTCACATCAAGATCATTATTTACTAACATTTAATAGAATCATCCATTGTTTCCCACATCCATAACATGGTACAGACCTACATTCTAGAGGAAGGTGGTTAGATGGGGTTTGATGCCCAATTATGCTTAGGAACACAAAGTGGTTGAGAAGACGGGAGGTTAGTGTCATCACATCCTTTTGGGGGAAATTGTTTCCAACTCTGAGACTCTCTTACAGATTTAAGACATGTTTTGGAATCGCTTCCTAATCCTGATACGGGGCAGGTTACCTAAAACAAACTATCATAGGATATGTCCATTTATATACAGAGATAATGATATAGTCTTATCGTTGAATCCATCTACATGTATCTAAGGTTTTTCGTCCATTAATCTTTTGTAGGTCGCTTGTTGCATGTTGAAGCTGTATAACCACAAACTCATGATTTTGTTTATTATCTACGGAGGTGATTAATACTTTGATGATGGGATTTATCGATTATGAGTTTTCCTATGTATCATGTTTTATTACTACAATAAAAACCCTAATAATTCAATAAACCACTGTAGTTTAATGTCACAGAGAAAAAATATATATGTGGGAACTCGAGAACCAAATTTATGAGCACAAACATCATGGATGAATCTTATATATCGTGGTTGTGTTAGGAATCATAGTTAAAATATTTCTTTAAACCCCTGAAGTTTAATGTCTTCTGTAAAACACATATATGTGGGCACTTGGGAACCAAATATTTTAGATCGAACCTCGAGGAGTCCTCGTATATATCCTGGTTATTGAAGGAATCAATGTTACCATAGTTTGTTCATGGCCTGGTGAATTTATCTAAGGTAGATTCCCTTATATGTTGGGTAGTGACATTGTGCCACTAATTAGGTCTTACACACTGTGGTTTCAACGGCTGGTGGAGGTTCTCGAGGCCAGTTATGTTCTTACTCAGACTCCCAAGTACCTCATGCTCTATTTTTTGAATGATAAATATAGGATAAAACATCATCAACCTCATTGTATATAGATGTGGGGATTACATGTTGGGATATCTAATTGGATGCATAATATTGATCTTCATCCGTAGTAAGGCCTCTAATATATCCTGGTTATGGAAGGAATTAAAGTCTTCATAGTTCAATATGTTAAGGATTGCAGATTAAGGATTCATGCTGGTGGTTTGAAATTGAGCTCAAACATTATGAAGGCGTCCTACATATCCTGGTTTTTGTGTGAAAAATTGTTCTTTTCAGATGATAATTAAGGTCATAGAAACTAATCACATGCTTTATGTATACTAGACAAGGATAACAAGTCCATGGATACCCACCTATCCTGTTCTGCATGACTTCATGAGACACATTGATTTTCTGACTAACATGCCTTTATTGTCTAGTTGAAATGTTAGTGTATGCATTCCTAAAATGTCCTAATAAAATCACATGATCATGTTTACCAATTTGAGGGACATAATATATTATGGATGGAATTCCTAGAGGATATCACATAACCAAGGATGCCGTTTCTAGAAGACATCGCAAGAATATGATGGTTGATCTTGGAAACAATCCCATGATATCAGCTAACATTCTTGGAAATCATCTCATGATCCATCTAACTTTCCCTAGTTTTATCATGAAATATGGTTGGCATTCTTGGAGGGTGTTTTGAGTGTCAATGTGACATGTTTGGAGGGTTCTACATGTCCAGGATGACTTTCCTAGGTTTCAACATGAAAGCCAACTATCATGTCTAGGGGATGTCATAAAAGCCAGATGACATACCGGAAGGGAATCACAAGATTTGGTTGTCTTGTTAATTTACACACCCGAAGGGTGTTTCGAGATCTATATGGATTATACAGTGGAAATTTGGAGATACGATTGACCTTACCTAGTAAAATTGTGACACTTTAACTAACATATAATAATGACACCATATGATCGAGGGTAAATTCATACAGAAAATCACAAGTCTATAATGGCGATCCTAGAGGGTTTTGTGAGACATGGGTGTCATTTTAATGGGTCACAATGTGACTTCCTCATACATGTTCATTGGACATCCTATTACCCAAAAACGTATACCAAAGGAAAATCACATGATATGGGAGACTTGTTTTTCTACTTTCATGTTACCTGGGTGGTTCACATGAAGTGGATAAGGATCATTATATATGTTATTAACCTAAATTCACCCATCATTTAGTCTTTGTCAATCTTTTTATGTCATATGCCTTAGATTTATTCAATGTTAACTAATTTTAATTCTCTCTTTATTTGGAATATATGTTGGATGTCCTTCACAAAACCCATTTTATGTACTTCACTTGATCTATGAGTGATCATCTGAAGTTCATATAGTTTCATTCCAATTTTTTTAGTTGTTCCCCATAGTTTACATGATGAGAAACCATTGTGGTCATGGGATTAGCCACTCCATGAAATATTATCTCATGTTTGGGTGTGCTAGTGTGAGAATCAAAGGAATAATTTTTTGTGATGGGTTGGGGGTTTATAGGACACTCCACCCTAGTTAGTTTCCAATTTTAGTTTTAAATATCATTAAAATCTATGCTAGAGTCCGCTGATGATTTTATAGCATGAGTTTTTATATGGTCTATTCATAGGTAATTTTAGGGTCGCTTGATTTTTAGTGATGAAAATATCATCACTTAAACTCTCCATTTATTTTATTATGGAAAATTAAATTGGTCTTTATGAATCATGAGGTATTGCTGAGGGTGTTCTATATTTCCAGGATGACATGTAAAATGACCATTACAAGATCAGGATGTCTATTGAATATATTTCATATCATCCGAGATGACATCACTGGGACTATTCACAAGAAAATGATTTCTTTCCAAGCCTTCTTTATGAGATCATGTAATAATTCCAAATGGATTTTTTGTGGTCTTGTTGAGAAAAAAATCATGTATCATGATGTTTAAAATCAAATGTGGTTACCTTATTTTTTTAATTTGTATCCCTATTTTCCAAGGATCTTTGGATTACTTGGATGTCTCCTACCACCTGTCAATTAACGTGACCAAGGGGTTCCCATATGATAGTTATTGCATGATCACTAATTAACATGGATACCTTCATAATAATATATGTTCTTTTCAATGTGTCTCTAATGGATATTAAATAGGTTATTTGTTACAAATGGCTCTTTCTAGTGACCTTAAAAATGTCTCATGATGATGTTTATCCTAGATTATTACGCGGATCATGAGTTCCAGACACATTTTTCCCTTTGTTTTGTGTGGAATTTAATACTGAAATTCATTTATTTCTTCCCTTGTTAACTTTTTTTGCTCATTTGGCAGGTGTTAAATGTTTTCCATAGATAATAAAATAGAAAAATTGTTGAGTGCTCACTGTGTATATAATATTATCTCTAAACATCCTAGAGAAATATCTATGTGTTTAGATTCCTTGAATACAAATGGAATTTTTTATGATGAATAAACAAATTTAATTTTCAATGAAATTAATAATTGGTAAAGGAGTAAAAGTTTCATATATTGGGAATGCATAATTTTTTTGTACATCACCCTAAAATTCCTCAAATGAATGATCTATATATAAATATTTTATATTTTTTAGTGTGTATTCTGAAATGATAAAACATAATCTTATGGGAATGGGAAAAAACTATGTATAAAATGATATTTACATAGTTGACCAGAAATATTCAATGGAAATAACTCAAAATGATGCATAAAATATGTTCCAATGTTAATGATATATATTTTTCAGTAGCTCTAAAAAAATTTAAAAAATTTAAACAAAAATATTTGATCCAAAAGAAATAAAAAAATTAATTATATGATTTTTATAGTCATCATAACATAAATTAATCAAGGATAAAAACTATTAAATGATTCCTAAATAATTTTATGCATATGAAACATATATAAAACTGAAACATTAAATTTTATCATGGATTTACATTCTCAAAATGAAAATTTTTCCTAAATTATAAAAAAAGATTAATTGTTATGAAAAAACCAATCATAGGATATGAAATTTTCATGTCATATAATATGATTGATCAATTTTAAAATATGATATTTTGATTGACATAATTAACATTATGCTAATCTATTTTTAAATGATTATAATATTATGATTATGTCCAAATTATTGCTTGTTTTTTAATTTAGATTTCTAGAGGATTGAAAATGCATTAAACAATAGGTCCTCTAAATAAATTTTTTAATATTTTTAATTTTTAATATTTGAAATATATTTTTTTATGATTATAGCTATTGAAATTCATGGTAATATTATCTGACCACATTAAATAAGAAGACAAAAATTTATTGAATTTATATAGATGTCATTTTGGGGGAAAACCCACCTGAATATTGAAAAAAAATATTTCTAGAGGTATTAATTTTATAATTAATTTGGGGAATATACATGAGTTTATTGGTACATAATGTTTCATAAATTAAAAATGTTTTTATTATTTTGGATGGTGATGGGAGTGAAAAATTTTCACATAAAGATATTTATTGATTGAGATAGAGAATATAAGTTCAAAATGTTATAAAAAACGTTTTATAACCCTAATATTTTGTTAATTGATATTTATACAATAAACATTGATGTTCCAAATGAAGTGAGAAAGAAAAACTATCTAGATTTAAATTGTATTCTATATATTGAGTTTCATGAAACTATGATACCATTTTTAATTATGATTTTTATAAATTCTCATATAATGATTTATTAATTGTCAAAGAAGTATCATAGAAAACATGTGATCCTACACTTCTTTTTTTAATTATATTTTGAAATAATTGGAATCCTTCAAATCTAAAAAGATGTTGTATGTGGTAGGAAATCATATTCGGTTCCAGATCTCACAAAATAGATAATATTTTTTGATATTAGTATAAAATATATATGTCTCTAACATGACCTAAACACAAATTGAAATAATTACACACAGTGGTGATAAAATCTATATAAAATATGTGTGTATTATGTTGTTCTATATTTCAATTATATCTGAGGAAGTATGAGATATATTATTTCAATGGATGAAAACATTTGAATGTCATAATTTTTTTCTTTATGTAAACAAATTCAAATAGAGTTAACCTAATTCAAACCCACTTCACATTGGTATAAATAATTCATATTCACTTCATTTGGTATGAGAGAATCCAATTTTTTTCAATTATATCCGTACCGTGACAGAGATGGATAATATCAATTATTTTGGTAGTAGTTTTCATTGTACATTTTATGGAAAATTTATAATGGTGTAACAAAAGGATGATTTTATATTTTCTCTAACCTGATCTAGATGTTTTTAATATATTGAATATTCTATTTATTCTGATTAATAATGACGTACCCCTAAAATTTTATAATAATAGTAATATGGAGGTTTATGAAAGCGTATGAAAAAATGCATATTTCCTTACCTAAAAATGTATACAAAAGGTAAATAGGAATTCAAGAAACCAAGGTGATTTGTGAATAATGTGATAAATTTTTTAAGGTATTTATATTGCTATGGAATAAAATCATCCAAAATGGTGAAGTAATAATGAAATTTTTTGAATGGTTGATGAAGAAAAAATTGATGACTACTTTACAAGGGTGAATGAAATTATCAACAACAACATTGTTTTTAGACAAATTTCAATCCCCAATTTTTTAGATGATGGTGATAGGGAAAATTCTTGACATTATTGATCATTAAAATATTTCATGGATGATAATGATGATTTATTACTTAATAAATTAGAGTAAAAAAATTCTCATTATAATAAGTGTTCCCTTGAATTTATTGGAATTAAAAATGAAGATATACAATTATACGTCATAACAAAAATAAAAATTAAGTATGATGAAGATAAATATTCTATAGAACCAAATGATTATGATAAAAAATAAAGAGTTTATAAAAAATTATAATTAATATGGAAATGAAATTCATGAAATTAGGACTTTATAAAGAAAACACTGATATATATGTTTTATTTTTAATATAATTTCTCATTTTTATTAGTAATTCAAGGGTGACTGTTCTTGAAAATGAGGATGATGATTGAGAATAATGATCATAAATGATAAAAGGGGTAAAATTTTAATATAACATGTTAAATAAGATAATATTAAGAACATATTTTTTGAAGTAAAATGAAGTGGAATTACACATCACTACAAGTTGCCAAATTTGAATAATATGCTTGTGAAATGATTATGAACTTCCAACATCATGGTGAAAAATAAGACCAATACTAAATTATTAAGGAGAGGAAGATAAAGGCACTAATATATTTTATGTTTTTAATGAATAACATAAAACATATATTTAATGTTACACTATATTTCAAAAGAAAAATAGAATATTTGAGAAAATGGAAAAAATTATGAAGAAAATAAATATGTAATTCAAAACGAAGCTAGTTTCATTGAAAATTAAAATCTGACAAGAAAAATGTTGGAGAAAAATAAAAAATGGAGGCTGTTTTGGGTGAAAAACGCTTTATAATGTACAAAGGGATAAAAAAGAAACAAATTATATTTCTTAAAGCTAAATATAACAAATATAATGTGATTATTTCAATAATGTATTGGATGTTAATTTTAATTAATCTAAATATGATGAAAATTTCAACACAAAAAAATCTTGATAATAGTTATCAATTTATAAATACCCAAGATTGAATCACATGGACATCATATTACATTTGCAGAATAGTTAATACATAACACAAATAGATGCCCAAGACTGTATTAGTTTAGTCCCTTTGTAGACTAGAAATAATAAAAAACTATTTCATAAAACATCCACATCATCTCCTGCTTTATCCTTCATAACTAGAACCCCCTTTTGACACATCTTTGATAATACCCTTCTTCAAATACTAAGTAAAAGAAACGTGAAAAGGGCTGAGCTCAAATGGCTAGTAAGTGTAATCATGGAAAATATCATATAAAACATAATCATAAGAATATAAAAACATGATCATAACTTATGAAAAACAAACATACCACACTTACCATATTCCAAAATTTTGAGTTATTAAATTAATAATGGTAGTTCATAAGTCATAAATAAAAATGGAATCATGAACCATAATAAAATATAATTGGCATAAAACATAAATTTGTGGAAAAAAATAATCACATAATATTATTTCCATAGTAGATAAGGAATTATTCCCTAGACCATAATAGTGGACAAAGTCTATTACTGAACCGAGTTTACTTGTCATTCTAGCCATGCACTACTGAATCAGAATTACATGCCATTTTAGCCCTGTATTACTAATCCGAATTTACATGCCGCAAAAATCATGTCTATCTCATGAGGTATAAAAATTTACCCAATGCATTGGTGGGAGATATATTTCCCCCCATCTCAAAGTGAAATCATTCTTACAATTTCCACAAAAACATAAATCATTAATCATAGCATAACCCATGAAATAAAATAGGTTTCTGAATGATAATTCTATTGTAAACCAAATAAAACAAATGGGTTTCATAAGATTAATTAAATCATAACACAATAAAACAAAATTATTAATAGTGTTAAACATATATCATCAAAGATGGAAAATAATTTTGATAAAACAATTGAACTTAATTCTTCAAGAAAAATACCTTTGCTTCTTCAAATGTATTTTCTTTTCTCAAAATTACATGCAATTTTAAAGGAAAATAATTTAGTTGAAAATAATATTAAAATAGTGTAGAGTATGTTTCATGTAAATAATGAATTATGAAGATGCAAAAATCCATTCATGTATTATATGTTAAAAAAAATTCTCCTTTTACTTTTTAGGAAAAGTCAAAAAGTACCTTGTTTGTAAAACGAAAGAAAGATTCCTTCCATATTTCATAATATAGCATAACTAATGGGAAAAATTAAATTTAAAAAAAATTATAAGAATATAAATAATAATATATATTTAGGAAACATGGACATGGATGATAAATTTACTCTATTAATACAGACGAATAAACAATCTCATATAATAATGAAATAGAAAAAGTATCTTTTACCTTAGGTCTGATTTCATCCATATGGTTCTAAAACACATTTATAGTGGGTTTAAACCTATTATTTACTTGTAATAGTACCATAATAATATTGATTATATCATATATGGTTCACTAATGACATTATATTACCCATTTATTCATCAATTCCACATTAAAACAATATTTTGGTTAATAATCATTTTATTTATCATACGAGTATTGACTTGTTATTATTTATCTTATTAACCGGATCATGACATACATAATTACATAGTGTATAAAATAATTTATATATCATAAATATTCTGTATAGAAATATATATATATATAATATAGGTAAATTAAAATGGAATACAGCGTTCATGGAGATTGTAGGCCGTATGTACGCATTTAAGACATTTCCATTTTCTAATTGAGTTGAATGGAAAATAGTAAATGATATATATATATAGTAGAGTTATTATGTCACATATTGTGTGATTATTTATTATATATACTTTATAATTTTTCTTGAATGGTTAGTTTGGAGAAGAAATCTAATCTTATCATGGTGACGTTAGTCTGTACGTACGCACGAGTGATAATATCATTCACATAATGGTTGAATGGTATAGAATTTGATGGTATATTATTTTTACAAAATTATTACCATGTTATATTAATTATTTAAATCCATTATTCTCACCATTATATGCATCCAAATTATGTATTGTTGAATAACAAATTACACTATTGTGTAGAGACAGTAAGCCGTGCATATGCACATATAATGATATTGTTATTCATACGATAGATAAAATGATGTATAAGTTTGTACAATAATAATAATAATATATCATCATGTATAATTCCTATATCTATTTATTTATTATGGTAACAACATAAGATGAGTATGTAGAATAAGAAAATAATTTTGAAATAAGTGACAAAACAATTATATCATTTTCTAGTATTTCTTTTTGATTTGAACAAAATATCTCCCTATGATGGATTTATTTACAATGTGTGTCCTATAATATTATTTTAGGGATGTAAAGAGAGAAAATTGGAAGGTAATAGCCAATATAAACGTATTTAGAGGTGTGACTAAAAAAGAAGTAGATGTGACACTTTATAAGAGAGGGGAGGGCACCATTAGAAATACTAAAACTATCAAATCAATACAAATTAATTATTAAAATAAAATTCCTCAAAAGTGTATTATTTAAAATATTAGATGATTTTGGGTTGAAATAATATCATTCAATAAAATATATACATTTTTTAATTTTATTTTAATCCTTATCATTTCTATTTATCCTTATTTAATCTATTTAATTTTAACTGTGGTAATAATATTCATAATAATAAATGGTATTCAATATTTACTTATGTGTTGGAAATTTTCCATAGTTGGATACATTATAAAAATTTAGACCTTATAATTTTCACATTGTAATTTTTTAATATTTTTGTGATTTTTATATAATTAAATACTGTGTTTTTTTATGAAATATCAACTCTATTAATTTTGACACTATTAATTTATTTGACCTTAAATAAAATCAACACAGAATCTAAACTCGATCCAAAAAATTTAATCCACTCTTATAGTGTAATATTCACCTAGAAAATTCTTCAATAAAATCAATTATTTTATATTTGATTTATTATAATATTTTTAAAACAATTAATTTTATATTCCTATTAATAAAATTATTTCTACATCACTCTTGTGTTATCATTAATAGTAATCATATAATCTCTAATAGATCAAAATAAATTTACATGATGTAGATAATTTCATAAATATTAGGTATTATATTCGTGTTCAATGTTTTACCATGTTTATCACTACATTAAAATTATAATACTTATAATAGATAATAGAGTGACATTTTGTCACTATCTTTTGTATTAATTATAATTATATCACATTGATGTAATAAATCCATTAAATTGATCAATAATAACCCCTAGGTGATATTGGGAGACTTTAATTCATCTTATACAATTTTTTAAGGTGTTAGTGTAACATCCCAAGTAAGTAATGAATAATAGATATTTTTATCTATGTCTATTAATGATTAAGATAGTGTTTTAGATGCTTAAAATGAAAATAAATCCAATCTTAAGCATGGAATACACTAATATTCTTAAAAGATTGTTTTAGTGCCTTTTGATGGAAAACCATTTTTGAATCATTATTTTGACAATTTTATAAACTATGTTTGTCAAAATAAACTTATTATTTATGATTGGGACATCAAAATTTACATTGTGTGAATTTTTGGTATTTTTCTGACAATGTTCATTTTTATTAATGAATAGTGAAAAATACTGCATTTTACATCAAAACTGGTTTTTAACCTAATTTATTTATATGATTAGATTATGTTTTGAATTGGTTTTGAAGTGAAATTAGAATATATTTTTACCATTTTATCCAATGGTGGTCATTGGAATCAATTTCACTATGAAATTGGACTTAAACTAGTGTCAATCTTTTGATACTTATTGTTTTGTAAAAACACGCTATTTGCTCTGGCAGCGGGAATTAATTATTAAATTAATTAATGTGACTTATATGATTTGAATTTTGTAAAATAGACTTCATTTTTGAATTCGGAATATCAAATATAGCTTAGGGTGAATATTTGGTAATTTTCTGAAAAACATCAATTTTTGATGAATAGTGAAACCACTAAGTGATAATCATGCAAACGGATTTTTCAGTTAAATGAAAGTTTACCACTAATGTGTATTGAATTTTGAAAATCCGACATACATGGTTGTCATTAAGAAGTAAAATGTGGTTCAATGAGATTATAATAATTTTTTGGTGAATAGTAACTTATTAAGTTCTTAATCGCGATTAGTGGTAATTAGGGTAGTTTAAGGTAAAAATGATATTATAAGAATGTGAAAACACCATGACACTTGTCCTACACCTATTGGGTGAGTCATGGCCGACCAAGACAAGCCATGGGCCAACTTGGCGACCCCATGGATCCACTTTTGTTGGGAAATGACATAAATTACTTTTTATTTAATGTTAAAGTGGAAATGTCACAAACATAATATGTTCTACGAAAACAATTTTTAAGTGGGGTTATACAAGTACAAATTTTGATTATAAAAAGTCATTGGAAAGATAAAACGATTTCCTACATCATAGTATTTTTTTATAATTTTTAGACATTAAATAAATTAAAGTATTTATGACATAATAATGATGGAGCAATGACATCATTATTTGACGATTTAAATAAAATGGAATAATAATGAAAACTCTAAAACTTACACATGGCCAAAACCAATTGGATGAGTGTATTTCGAAGCCTTATCACCTTACCCACGAATTATATCAATGTGGGACCTTTTAAAACCGAAACACATTTTCAAATAAAGTGATATTTCTTTACTTTCCAAAATTGCCCCTCCTCTCCTCTTATAAAAGGCCCCCACCTCTACCTCATTTCACACATTCCTCAAGCCTTTGTCTCGGCCAAACCCTGCTAATTTACTCTCTCCACATCCCTCTCCTCATCCTATAGGATCCCCTTTGGGAAGAATCCTTTCAAAGGAAGCCTTTAGGCTCAAAACAAAAGGAGTTAAACTTTTAAAGGTAATTCTTTCTCTCATGTTCATTTGTTTTATTTTGCTTCTCCAACCCCCTAACCTCTTTTTATTTAATTCTTTTGTAACAACACCTGTATATAAAAATATTCTAGGATGTTGTTATAAGATTTATTTGAGCTACACTCTCACACAACTACATCAAATGGTTAAAGAACATACGGTTTCCGTGGATGGCGAAATTCTGCCTCCCGAAATGATGATTGTTCAATACTCATTTAACACCTTCAAAGGTGGCCATTATGATGTCACTATTTTTATATATGATATATAATATGTTTATGTTTTCCTAAATTATAAAAAAAGATTAATTGTTATGAAAAAACCAATCATAGGATATGAAATTTTCATGTCATATAATATGATTGATGAAATTTAAAATATGATATTTTGATTGACATAATTAACATTATGCTAATCTATTTTTAAATGATTATAATATTATGATTATGTCAAAATTATTGCTTGTTTTTTAATTTAGATTTCTAGAGGATTGAAAATGCATTAAACAATAGGTCCTCTAAATAAATTTTTTAATATTTTTAATTTTTAATATTTGAAATATATTTTTTTATGATTATAGCTATTGAAATTCAAGGTAATATTATCTGACCACATTAAATAAGAAGACAAAAATTTATTGAATTTATATAGAGGTCATTTTGGGGGAAACCCACCTGAATATTGAAAAAAATTATTTCTAGAGGTATTAATTTTATAATTAATTTGGGGAATATACATGAGTTTATTGGTACATAATGTTTCATAAATTAAAAATGTTTTTATTATTTTGGATGGTGATGGGAGTGAAAATTTTTCACATAAAGATATTTATTGATTGAGATAGAGAATATAAGTTCAAAATGTTATAAAAAACGTTTTATCACCCTAATATTTTGTTAATTGATATTTATACAATAAACATTGATGTTCCAAATGAAGCGAGAAAGAAAAACTATCTAGATTTAAATTGTATTCTATATATTGAGTTTCATGAAACTATGATACCATTTTTAATTATGATTTTTATAAATTCTCATATAATGATTTGTTAATTGTCAAAGAAGTATCATAGAAAACATGTGATCCTACACTTCTTTTTTTAATTATATTTTGAAATAATTGGAATCCTTCAAATCTAAAAAGATGTTGTATGTGGTAGGAAATCATATTCGGTTCCAGATCTCACAAAATAGATAATATTTTTTGATATTAGTATAAAATATATATGTCTCTAACATGACCTAAACACAAATTGAAATAATTACACACAGCGGTGATAAAACCTATATAAAATATGTGTGTATTATGTTGTTCTATATTTCAATTATATCTGAGGAAGTATGAGATATATTATTTCAATGGATGAAAACATTTGAATGTCATAATTTTTTTCTTTATGTAAACAAATTCAAATAGAGTTAACCTAATTCAAACCCACTTCACATTGGTATAAATAATTCATATTCACTTCATTTGGTATGAGAGAATCCAATTTTTTTCAATTATATCCGTACCGTGACATAGATGGATAATCTCAATTATTTTGGTAGTAGTTTTCATTGTACATTTTATGGAAAATTTATAATGGTGTAACAAAAGGATGATTTTATATTTTCTCTAACCTGATCTAGATGTTTTTAATATATTGAATATTCTATTTATTCTGATTAATAATGACGTACCCCTAAAATTTTATAATAATAGTAATATGGAGGTTTATGAAAGCGTATGAAAAAATGCATATTTCCTTACCTAAAAATGTATACAAAAGGTAAATAAGAATTCAAGAAACCAAGGTGATTTGTGAATAATGTGATAAATTTTTTAAGGTATTTATATTGCTATGGAATAAAATCATCCAAAATGGTGAAGTAATAATGAAATTTTTTGAATGGTTGATGAAGAAAAAATTGATGACTACTTTACAAGGGTGAATGAAATTATCAACAACAACATTGTTTTTAGACAAATTTGAATCCCCAATGTTTTAGATGATGGTGATAGGGAAAATTCTTGACATTATTGATCATTAAAATATTTCATGGATGATAATGATGATTTATTACTTAATAAATTAGAGTAAAAAAATTCTCATTATAATAATTGTTCCCTTGAATTTATTGGAATTAAAAATGAAGATATACAATTATACGTCATAAGAAAAATAAAAATTAAGTATGATGAAGATAAATATTCTATAGAACCAAATGATTATGATAAAAAATAAAGAGTTTATAAAAAATTATAATTAATCTGGAAATGAAATTCATGAAATTAGGACTTTATAAAGAAAACACTGATATATATGTTTTATTTTTAATATAATTTCTCATTTTTATTAGTAATTCAAGGGTGACTGTTCTTGAAAATGAGGATGATGATTGAGAATAATGATCATAAATGATAAAAGGGGTAAAATTTTAATATAACATGTTAAATATGATAATATTAAGAACATATTTTTTGAAGTAAAATGAAGTGGAATTACACTTCACTACAAGTTGCCAAATTTGAATAATATGCTTGTGAAATGATTATGAACTTCCAACATCATGGTGAAAAATAAGACCAATACTAAATTATTAAGGAGAGGAAGATAAAGGCACTAATATATTTTATGTTTTTAATGAATAACATAAAACATATATTTAATGTTACACTATATTTCAAAAGAAAAATAGAATATTTGAGAAAATGGAAAAAATTATGAAGAAAATAAATATGTAATTCAAAACGAAGCTAGTTTCATTGAAAATTAAAATCTGACAAGAAAAATGTTGGAGAAAAATAAAAAATGGATGCTGTTTTGGGTGAAAAACGCTTTATAATGTACAAAGGGATAAAAAAGAAACAACTTATATTTCTTAAAGCTAAATATAACAAATATAATGTGATTATTTCAATAATGTATTGGATGTTAATTTTAGTTAATCTAAATATGATGAAAATTTCAACACAAAAAAATCTTGATAATAGTTATCAATTTATAAATACCCAAGATTGAATCACATGGACATCATATTACATTTGCAGAATAGTTAATACATAACACAAATAGATGCCCAAGATTGTATTATTTTAGTCCCTTTGTAGACTAGAAATAATAAAAAACTATTTCATAAAACATCCACATCATCGCCTGCTTTATCCTTCATAACTAGAACCCCCTTTTGACACATCTTTGATAATACCCTTCTTCAAATACTAAGTAAAAGAAACGTGAAAAGGGCTGAGCTCAAATGGCTAGTAAGTGTAATCATGGAAAATATCATATAAAACATAAACATAAGAATATAAAAACATGATCATAACTTATGAAAAACAAACATACCACACTTACCATATTCCAAAATTTTGAGTTATTAAATTAATCATGGTAGTTCATAAGTCATAAATAAAAATGGAATCATGAACCATAATAAAATATAATTGGCATAAAACATAAATTTGTGGAAAAAAATAATCACATAATATTATTTCCATAGTAGATAAGGAATTATTCCCTAGACCATAATAGTGGACAATGTCTATTACTGAACCGAGTTTACTTGTCATTCTATCCATGCACTACTGAATCAGAATTACATGCCATTTTAGCCCTGTATTACTAATCCGAATTTACATGCCGCAAAAATCATGTCTATCTCATGAGGTATAAAAATTTACCCAATGCATTGGTGGGAGATATATTTCCCCCCATCTCAAAGTGAAATCATTCTTACAATTTCCACAAAAACATAAATCATTAATCATAGCATAACCCATGAAATAAAATAGGTTTCTGAATGATAATTCTATTGTAAACCAAATAAAATAAATGGTTTTCATAAGATTAATTAAATCATAACACAATAAAACAAAATTATTAATAGTGTTAAACATATATCATCAAAGATGGAAAATAATTTTGATAAAACAATTGAACTTAATTCTTCAAGAAAAATACCTTTGCTTCTTCAAATGTATTTTCTTTTCTCAAAATTACATGCAATTTTAAAGGAAAATAATTTAGTTGAAAATAATATTAAAATAGTGTAGAGTATGTTTCATGTAAATAATGAATTATGAAGATGAAAAAATCCATTCATGTATTATATGTTAAAAAAAATTCTCCTTTTACTTTTTAGGAAAAGTCAAAAAGTACCTTGTTTGTAAAACGAAAGAATGATTCCTTCCATATTTCATAATATAGCATAACTAATGGGAAAAATTAAATTTAAAAAATATTATAAGAATATAAATAATAATATATATTTAGGAAACATGGACATGGATGATAAATTTACTCTATTAATACAGACGAATAAATAATCTCATATAATAATGAAATAGAAAAAGTATCTTTTACCTTAGGTCTAATTTCATCCATATGGTTCTAAAACACATTTATAGTGGGTTTAAACCTATTATTTACTTGTAATAGTACCATAATAATATTGATTATATCATATATGGTTCACTAATGACATTATATTACCCATTTATTCATCAATTCCACATTAAAACAATATTTTGGTTAATAATCATTTTATTTATCATACGAGTATTGACTTGTTATTATTTATCTTATTAACCGGATCATGACATACATAATTACATAGTGTATAAAATAATTTATATATCATAAATATTCTGTATAGAAATATATATATATAATAAAGGTAAATTAAATGGAATACAGCGTTCATGGAGATTGTAGGCCGTATGTACGCATTTAAGACATTTCCATTTTCTAATTGAGTTGAATGGAAAATAGTAAATGATATATATATATAGTAGAGTTATTATGTCACATATTGTGTGATTATTTATTATATATACTTTATAATTTTTCTTGAATGGTTAGTTTGGAGAAGAAATCTAATCTTATCATGGTGACGTTAGTCTGTACGTACGCACGAGTGATAATATCATTCACATAATGGTTGAATGGTATAGAATTTGATGGTATATTATTTTTACAGAATTATTACCATGTTATATTAATTATTTAAATCCATTATTCTCACCATTATATGCATCCAAATTATGTATTGTTGAATAACTAATTACACTATTGTGTAGAGACAGTAAGCCGTGCGTATGCACATATAATGATATTGTTATTCATACGATAGATAAAATGATGTATAAGTTTGTACAATAATAATAATAATATATCATCATGTATAATTCCTATATCTATTTATTTATTATGGTAACAACATAAGATGAGTATGTAGAATAAGAAAATAATTTTGAAATAAGTGACAAAACAATTATATCATTTTCTAGTATTTCTTTTTGATTTGAACAAAATATCTCCCTATGATGGATTTATTTACAATGTGTGTCCTATAATATTATTTTAGGGATGTAAAGAGAGAAAATTGGAAGGTAATAGCCAATATAAACGTATTTAGAGGTGTGACTAAAAAAGAAGTAGATGTGCCACTTTATAAGAGAGGGGAGGGCACCATTAGAAATACTAAAACTATCAAATCAATACAAATTAATTATTAAAATAAAATTCCTCAAAAGTGTATTATTTAAAATATTAGATGATTTTGGGTTGAAATAATATCATTCAATAAAATATATACATTTTTTAATTTTATTTTAATCCTTATCATTTCTATTTATCCTTATTTAATCTATTTAATTTTAACTGTGGTAATAATATTCATAATAATAAATGGTATTCAATATTTACTTATGTGTTGGAAATTTTCCATAGTTGGATACATTATAAAAATTTAGACCTTATAATTTTCACATTGTAATTTTTTAATATTTTTGTGATTTTTATATAATTAAATACTGTGTTTTTTTATGAAATATCAACTCTATTAATTTTGACACTATTAATTTATTTGACCTTAAATAAAATCAACACAGAATCTAAACTTGATCCAAAAAATTTAATCCACTCTTATAGTGTAATATTCACCTAGGAAATTCTTCAATAAAATCAATTATTTTATATTTGATTAGTTATAATATTTTTAAAACAATTAATTTTATATTCCTATTAATAAAATTATTTCTACATCACTCTTGTGTTATCATTAATAGTAATCATATAATCTCTAATAGATCAAAATAAATTTACATGATGTAGATAATTTCATAAATATTAGGTATTATATTCGTGTTCAATGTTTTACCATGTTTATCACTACATTAAAATTATAATACTTATAATAGATAATAGAGTGACATGTTGTCACTATCTTTTGTATTAATTATAATTATATCACATTGATGTAATAAATCCATTAAATTGATCAATAATAACCCCTAGGTGATATTGGGAGACTTTAATTCATCTTATACAAATTTTTAAGGTGTTAGTGTAACATCCCATGTAAGTAATGAATAATATATATTTTTATCTATGTGTATTAATGATTAAGATAGTGTTTTAGAGGCTTAAAATGAAAATAAATCCAATCTTAAGCATGGAATACACTAATATTCTTAAAAGATTGTTTTAGTGCCTTTTGATGGAAAACCATTTTTGAATCATTATTTTGACAATTTTATAAACTATGTTTGTCAAAATAAACTTATTATTTATGATTGGGACATCAAAATTTACCTTCTGTGAATTTTTGGTATTTTTCTGACAATGTTCATTTTTTTTAATGAATAGTGAAAAATACTACATTTTACATCAAAACTGGTTTTTAACCTAATTTATTTATATGATTAGATTATGTTTTGAATTGGTTTTGAAGTGAAATTAGAATATATTTTTACCATTTTATCCAATGGTGGTCATTGGAATCAATTTCACTTTGAAATTGGACTTAAACTAGTGTCAATCTTTTGATACTTATTGTTTTGTAAAAACACGCTATTTGCTCTGGCAGCGGGAATTAATTATTAAATTAATTAATGTGACTTATATGATTTGAATTTTGTAAAATAGACTTCATTTTTGAATTCGGAATATCAAATATAGCTTAGGGTGAATTTTTTGTAATTTTCTGAAAAACATCAATTTTTGATGAATAGTGAAACCACTAAGTGATAATCATGCAAACGGATTTTTCAGTTAAATGAAAGTTTACCACTAATGTGTATTGAATTTTGAAAATCCGACATACATGGTTGTCATTAAGAAGTAAAATGTGGTTCAATGAGATTATAATAATTTTTTGGTGAATAGTAACTTATTATGTTCTTAATCGCGATTAGTGGTAATTAGGGTAGTTTAAGGTAAAAATGATATTATAAGAATGTGAAAACACCATGACACTTGTCCTACACCTATTGGGTGAGTCATGGCCGACCAAGACAAGCCATGGGCCAACTTGGCGACCCCATGGATCCACTTTTGTTGGGAAATGACATAAATTACTTTTTATTTAATGTTAAAGTGGAAATGTCACAAACATAATATGTTCTACGAAAACAATTTTTAAGTGGGGTTATACAAGTACAAATTTTGATTATAAATAGTCATTGGAAAGATAAAACGATTTCCTACATCATAGTATTTTTTTATAATTTTTAGACATTAAATAAATTAAAGTAATTATGACATAATAATGATGCAGCGATGACATCATTATTTGACGATTTAAATAAAATGGAATAATAATGAAAAATCTAAAACTTACACATGGCCAAAACCAATTGGATGAGTGTATTTCAAATCCTTATCACCTTACCCACGAATTATATCAATGTGGGACCTTTTAAAACCGAAACATATTTTCAAATAAAGTGATATTTCTTTACTTTCCAAAATTGCCCCTCCTCTCCTCTTATAAAAGGCCCCCACCTCTACCTCATTTCACACATTCTTCAAGCCTTTGTCTCGGCCAAACCCTGCTAATTTACTCTCTCCACATCCCTCTCCTCATCCTATAGGATCCCCTTTGGGCAGAATCCTTTCAAAGGAAGCCTTTAGGCTCAAAACAAAAGGAGTTAAACTTTTAAAGGTAATTCTTTCTCTCATGTTCATTTGTTTTATTTTGCTTCTCCAACCCCCTAACATCTTTTTATATAATTCTTTTGTAACAACACCAGTATATTAAATATTCTAGGATGTTGTTATAAGATTTATTTGAGCTACAATCTCACACAACTACATCAAATGGTTAAAGAACATACGGTTTCCGTGGATGGCGAAATTCTGCCTCCCGAAATGATGATTGTTCAATACTCATTTAACACCTTCAAAGGTGGCCATTATGATGTCACTATTTTTATATATGATATATAATATGTTTATGTTTTCCTTAAGCTTCTGTTTTTTTCATTTTGGGCATACCTTTATGGCTCCCATTATGGGTAAACACGATATCTTCATTTAAGGAAGTGCGGACTATCGCCCCCTCAAATTGATTTGATTCGTTAAATACCATATGTGGGACATATAAAGGATGGAAATATGATATTATATATGATATTATACTGGAATTATAATATACCTTTATATCATTATGATTCCATTTTATAAAATATGAAATAGAAATGAAAGTAGCGTTCATGCGTACGTACGGCTTACCGTCTCCATGAACGGTGCATTTCATTTCTTACCGTTAAATGATTATGTATTATTATAAATTCATGGATGTACTGGATATATATTACATATATGATATCTACATCATGAATAATATTCTGGATATAATGAAACTTTGACCAAATTAACAGCATGTAGGTGTAAGAGGTCTATTTTTGACTTAAGAACCAAATACCGACAAAATGAACATTATTAACATAAATGAGTACATGATGTTCATAAAATGGTTTAAAAGGAATAATGAACTTGAAAAAGATTCATAAGAAAGTAGAGATTAACTCAAGTTTATTATTCAGGAGATTAAAGAACGGTCGAGTTATGTCGGATACGAGGTATGGGACTTCGTCTCAATCTCCTTTCATTGAGGCATATTTTATTTTATACACAACTTTCTTTTATACGGTGTATAAACCCCTTTAACTTTTACATTTATTCAAAAGGAATATTTTTAATACGAAGCATTTACTAAATGACAAAAGGGAATATTTTTGTCGTACGTATGTGGCGACAACTACTTCTCCGTCGTCGTAACCGTTATTTGAGTTTCGGCTTCCTCTACAAGCCATACCTTCTTTTTCAAAGAAAAATAAATACCATGTTTTACGTTTCTTTTGTTTTGGTATTGAAAATGGTTTTCATAATATTTTTATATCAATGTGTGGTATTGATATCTTGTGATTGAATGGTGGAAATTTTATGTTTCCGTTATGCATGTTTTATGTGATACGTTTATGTTGAGGTTCTTGGGCATTATTATGAAGACGGGTGGTTCCGTGATAGACTAAGGGCGGGTGAGCCCGTTATAGCTCTCCAATTCATTGGGTAATGCGAAGGAGTGAAACGTTAAGGTTTCTCCGAAGAGATTTTTAGGGAATATACTGTGATGGGTATTCCAAAACGTAACCAAGAGGGTTACTCCCTACGTATGAATGTTATGAATGCCTCAAGTTACCTTTATGTCTTATGGTTTCTATGATTAATTCATGATTTTATGAGGCGTGTTAAAGTGCCTATGTTTTATGGGTAAAGTATGATTTCATTCTTATGTATATATGAACTCATGTTTCCTTTCCGGGTTTTTTTAACCGATACTGAGTTTTATACTCATCCCAAGTTTTTTTGAAATGTTTTTCACAGGTCAAGGGAAAGGTACATGATAAGATGATAGAGTCAAGGATGTGTCAAGAAATAATCCATGTTTTATTTTAAATATGTTTCCATTGATGGGAACGAAGAATACTATCTCTATGTAACCACTTTGTTTATATGTGGATTGTAATGCAAGTTTTAGGATCTAATTCTCTAAAACTCTAAACCCGAAAAGATCCTCAATGTGTAATCTTGTAATAACTCAAGATTAAGTAAGGTTTAAGGCTGGGGCCTTATAGTTGGTATCAAAGGTCGGTTTAGATAACTTTAGGAGTTGGATGTCTATTAAAATATTATCCAAAAATATTTTTTTATGATATGGCATTTAATGATTACCATGTTGCTTCATCTAAGATATGTTTGTTCAGAATGGTTTTCCGCAGAGGAAACAGGGAAGTAGTGCTAGGAAGGCATACAGAAGGAAATAACCTTCCGAATCAGCATCCAGAAATGGTCGGAATTGGAACTAAACAGTTTGTTGCAGTAATGGCGCAGTTGACTCAAGCGATAAATGGTGGTGGTATCCATGCACGAGATTAGCCAGATCAACCGCAGAGGAACATGTCAGTGGTGGAACATTTCCTGAGGCAACATCCACCAACATTCAGAGGATCATCTGACCCTGTGCTAGCTGAAGGGTGGATTAAAGCACTGGAGAAGATTTTTTATGTCATGGGGTGTTCAGACAATCAAAAGGTTAGTCTTGTTATTTACCGTTTGGAGGGTGAAGCAGATCAGTGGTGGGATATGGTTAAAAATATCAGGGACGCCGATGAGATTGATGCTCTTGACTGGGATGAACTCAAAGGTATGTTTCATGAGAAGTATTTTCCTAAGGTTGTTCGACTTAGGATGGAAAATCAATTCTTGGAATTGAGGCAAGAGGAAGACTCAGTGGCTGCCTATGAGGAAAGGTTCACTCGATTGGCAAGGTATGCTCCAAATTTTATCCGAGACCTTGATAGTAAAATCAATCGTTTTTACTTAGGATTAAAGCCAAAATATCGAAGGGCATTGGCTTCTCGTGAGTTTAAAAGTTATGAAAAACTTGTTCGATGTGCTGAGAAGGTGGAAATGGAGTTTGCCGATGACCAAGTTTTCTATAACAACCAGCAGAAGAAGAGACCGAGGTGGCAGGAGAAAGGTAAGAATTCTTCAAAAAAGTCTGATGGTATGAAAACTAAGTTTCCAGTTTGTGATAAATGTGGCAAAAGGCATGCGGGGGAATGTATTCTGAATTCTGGAAAGTGCTACCGATGTGGTAAGATGGGACATAAGGCTCGTGATTGCACTGAAAAGGATCAAGCTGAAGGTAAGAACAAATTTGATTTACAGTTAGTGAAGTGTTATAAGTGCAATGAGATGGGTCACTAGGCAAACGAGTGTCCGGCAAAGAGCTTGAGTGATGGGAAGCAGTTAGACTACAAGCAGAAAGGGGTGGTGAAATCCTTTGCAACTACTTCAGTAGATGTCGGGCCATCAAATGAAGTTGTATCAGGTACTTTGTTTGTTTTTTCAGATTATGCCAGTGTGTTGTTTGATTCGGGGTCTACACATTCTTTCATCTCTGAAACCTTTTCTAGTAAAATGGGAATACCATCTCAAGAAATGACTCCTGAACTTTTGGTAAAAACACCTGGGGGAAATGTTTAGGCAAAAAGAATTTATAAGAATCTTCCTATCCTTATCTGTGGAAAGAACCTACTTACAAACCTTATTGTTCTACCTCTAGTAGAGTTTGATGTTATCCTGGGTATGGATTGGCTCTCTATTTACCATGCTAAGATTGACTGTAGAGATAAATAAGTTTCTTTTCAGAAAGACTTTCAGTTTGTTTACAATAATGAACCCTTACTTTTGATAACATATCAAGAGGCCAAGAAACTTGTAAAAGATGGAAATAAATGTTACCTTGCACACGTCGTTGAAAATAAAGGAACTGTTCAGATTAATGATGTGCCAGTGGTAAATGAGTATCCTAATGTTTTTCCTGATGAGTTGCCTGGAATAATACTAGACCAGGAAGTTGAGTTTACTGTTGACTTAGTTCCTGATGCTAAGCCAATTTCAAAACCCCCTTATCGATTGGCACAAATTGAACTTTTAGAGTTGAAGGAGCAATTGCAAGATTTATTAGAGAAAGGTTTCATTAGACCTAGCACGTCACCATGGGGTGCTCCTGTTTTATTTGTTAAAAAGAAAGATGGTTCTATGAGACTTTGCATTGATTATAGAGCCTTGAATAATATAACTATTAAGAACAAATATCCTTTTCATCATATCGATGATTTGTTTGATCAGAACCAGGGAGCTTAGTTTTTTTCAAAGATTGACCTGAGATCGGGGTAACATCAGCTGAAGGTAAAGGAGGCAGATATTCTGAAGACCGCGTTCCGTACGAGATATGGCCATTATGAATTTGTAGTAATGCCTTTTGGGCTAACCAATGCACCTGATGTATTCATGGACTTAATGAATAGAATTTTCCATGAGTTCTTGGATAAGTTTGTGGTGGTTTTCATTGATGATATTTTGGTGTTTTCTAAAAGTAAAGAGGAGCATGAAAAACATTTAAGGGTTATCTTTCAAACCTTAAAAGAAAAGAAACTGTATGGGAAATTCAGCAAGTGTGAGTTTTGGTTGCAACAAATTTCTTTCCTTGGTCACATTGTTTCTAAAGATGGAATAACTGTTGATCCTGCAAAAACAAAATTTGTGGAAGAATGGCCAAGACCCACAGATGTAACTGAGATTCGTAGCTTCCTTGGTTTGGAGGGATATTACCGTAGGTTTGTTAGAAATTTTTAACGGTTATCTAGTCCAATGACTAAGGTAACTTGGAAGGGTGTTATGTTTATCTGGACAAAAGAATGTGATGATTGTTTTCAGGAATTGAGAAGAAGATTGGTGAATGCTCCAGTTTTGGCACTACCTTCCAGGAATGGTGAGTTTGTTATATACAGTGATGCTTCTTTGAAAGGACTTGGTTGCGTCCTAATGCAGAATGATCAGGTAATTGCTTATGCTTCAAGACATTTGAAAACTCATGAGGTAAATTACCCTACACATGATTTGGAATTATCTGCTGTTGTTTTTGCTTTAAAAATTTGGAGGCATCATTTTTATGGAGTAAAGTGTGAAATATATTCCGATCACAAAAGTTTAAAGTATATATTCACTCAGAAAGAGTTAAACATGAGACAGAGGAGATGGCTTGAATTAATCAAGGATTATGATTGTACAATTCATTACCATCCAGGAAAAGCAAATAAAGTGGATGATGATTTGAGTCGAAAAAGTAATGTTTCATTAACAATGTTGAATTTGGAACGTGATCCTTTGGTTAACGATTTGATGAACATTGGCATAGAAGCTGTTGGTGCAGGAAGTCCTTCTGTTTTGTTTCAGGTATCAGTGAGATCTTCTCTATCAGATAGAATCAAGCAAGCACAGAAGCAAGATAGTGAGTTGCAGAAAAAGGTAGAGCTGGTTCACAAAGGTAAGTTGCCTGAATTCAACATTGATAATGATTGTGTTTTGAGATTTGGGAAGAGATTGTGTGTGCCTTGTGATTCACAGTTGAAGAAAGAGTTGTTATGTGAAGCTCATAGTTCTCCGTTTTCAGTTCATCCGGGCAGTACTAAGATGTATAGAGATCTGCGGGAGTATTACTGGTGGGATGGAATGAAAAGAGATATTGCTGATTTTACTGTAAAGTGTTTGACTTGTCAGCAGGTTAAAGCAGAGCGGTAGTTACCGAAAGGGATGCTTCAGCCTTTACCAGTGCCAGAGTGGAAATGGGAGAATATATCCATGGACTTTGTTGTTGGATTACCGAAGACATCTCAAGGTAATAATGCAATCTGGGTTATTGTTGATCGCTTGACCAAATCTGCTCATTTACTTGCTATACAAGATACTTTCTCTCTTGATCAACTTTCCTGTTTGTATCTTAAAGAGATAGTCAGGTTACATGGATTTCCTCTCTCCATTGTATCGGATAGTGATCTTAGGTTTACTTCTAACTTTTGGAAAGGCCTTCAGAAGTCGTTGGGTACTGAATTAAATTTTAGTACAGCTTTTCATCCTCAATCAGATGGGCAGTCATAACGAACAATCCAGACATTGGAGGATATGCTACGAGCTTGTTCTATGGATTATCAGGGAAGTTGATGGGACCAGAATTGGTAGAAGAGATGGCAGAAAAAGTTCATCTGATTCAGAAACAAATGAGAACAGCTCAGAGCAGGCAGAAGAGTTATGCAGATAACCGGAGGAAGGATCTATCTTTCGAGGTAGGTGATCATGTTTTTCTCAAGGTTTATCCTTGGAAAAGTGTGATGAGAGTTGGTAAGAATGGAAAGTTGAGTCAGAGGTTCGTTGGACCATACGAAATTCTGGAAAGAGTTGGATCATTTGCATACCGAGTGGCTTTACCTCTGAGTTTATCTCAGGTACACAATGTTTTTCACGTTTCGATGTTGAGAAAGTATATGCCAGATCCATCTCATGTTTTGAGTCCAGAGTTAGTTCAGCTGAAGAGAACCTATCTTATGAGGAACAACCGGTGCAGATTCTTTACCATAAGGAGAAAGTGTTACGGAATAAGGTGATTAAGCAGGTAAAGTTTTTGTGGAAAAACCACATGATTTAAGATGCAACATGTGAATCTGAAAATGCAATGAGGGATAAGTACCCCCATTTATTCGATAAGTAAATAAATTGCGGGGACGCAATTTTCTAAAGGGGGGAAGGATATAAAATCCCAAGTAAGTAATGAATAATAGATATTTTTATATATTTCTATTAATAATTAAGATAGTGTTTTAGAGGCTTAAAATTAAAATAAATCCATTCTTAAGCATGGAATACACTAATATTCTTAAAAGATTGTTTTAGTGCCTTTTGATGGCAAACCATTTTTGAATCTTTATTTTTACAATTTTATAAACTATGTTTGTCAAAATAAACTTATTCTTTATGATTGGGACATCAAAATTTACCTTGTGTGAATTTTTGGTATTTTTCTGACAATGTTCATTTTTTTAATGAATATTGAAAAATACTGCATTTTACATCAAAACTGGTTTTTAACCTAATTTATTTATATGATTAGATTATGTTTTGAATTGGTTTTGAAGTGAAACTAGAATATATTTTTACCATTTTATCCAATGGTGGTCATTGGAATCAATTTCACTTTGAAATTGGACTTAAACTAGTGTCAATCTTTTGATACTTATTGTTTTGTAAAAACACGCTATTTGCTCTGGCAGCGGGAATTAATTATTAAATTAATTAATGTGACTTATATGATTTGCATTTTGTAAAATAGACTTCATTTTTGAATTCGGAATATCAAATATAGCTTAGGGTGAATTTTTGGTAATTTTCTGAAAAACATCAATTTTTGATGAATATTGAAACCACTAAGTGATAATCAAGCAAACGGATTTTTCAGTTAAATGAAAGTTTACCACTAATGTGTATTGAATTTTGAAAATCTGACATACATGGTTGTCATTAAGAAGTAAAATGTGGTTCAATGAGATTATAATAATTTTTTTGGTGAATAGTAACTTATTAAGTTCTTAATCGCGATTAGTGGTAATTAGGGTAGTTTAAGGTAAAAATGATATTATAAGAATGTGAAAACACCATGACACTTGTCCTACACCTATTGGGTGAGTCATGGCCGACCAAGACAAGCCATGGGCCAACTTGGCGACCCCATGGATCCACTTTTGTTGGGAAATGACATAAATTACTTTTTATTTAATGTTAAAGTGGAAATGTCACAAACATAATATGTTCTACGAAAACAATTTTTAAGTGGGGTTATACAAGTACAAATTTTGATTATAAATAGTCATTGGAAAGATAAAACGATTTCCTACATCATAGTATTTTTTTATAAATTTTAGACATTATATAAATTAAAGTATTTATGACATAATAATGATGCAGCGATGACATCATTATTTGACGATTTTAATAAAATGGAATAATAATGAAAAATCTAAAACATACACATGGCCAAAACCAATTGGATGAGTGTATTTCGAAGCCTTATCACCTTACCCACGAATTATATCAATGTGGGACCTTTTAAAACCGAAACACATTTTAAAATAAAGTGATATTTCTTTACTTTCCAAAATTGCCCCTCCTCTCCTCTTATAAAAGGCCCCCACCTCTACCTCATTTCACACATTCCTCAAGCCTTTGTCTCGGCCAAACCCTGCTAATTTACTCTCTCCACATCCCTCTCCTCATCCTATAGGATCCCCTTTGGGAAGAATCCTTTCAAAGGAAGCCTTTAGTCTCAAAACAAAAGGAGTTAAACTTTTAAAGGTAATTGTTTCTCTCATGTTCATTTGTTTTATTTTGATTCTCCAACCCCCTAACCTCTTTTTATTTAATTCTTTTGTAACAACACCAGTATATTAAATATTCTTGGATTTTGTTATAAGATTTATTTGAGCTACACTCTCACACAACTACATCAAATGGTTAAATAACATACGGTTTACGTGGATGGCGAAATTCTGCCTCCCGAAATGATGATTGTCCAATACTCATTTAACACCTTCAAAGGTGGCCATTATGATGTCACTATTTTTATATATGATATATAATATGTTTATGTTTTCCTTAAGCTTCTGTTTTTTTCATTTTGGGCATACCTTTATGGCTCCCATTATGGGTAAACACGATATCTTCATTTAAGGAAGTGCGGACTACGGCCCCCTCAAAGTGATTTGATTCGTTAAATACCATATGTGGGACATATAAAGGATGGAACTATGATATTATATATGATATTATACTGGAATTATAATATAACTTTATATCATTATGATTCCATTTTATAAAATACGAAATAGAAATGAAAGTAGCGTTCATGCGTACGTACGGCTTACCGTCTCCATGAACGGTGCATTTCATTTCTTACTGCTAAATGATTATGTATTATTATAAATGCATGGATGTACTGGATATATATTACATATATGATATCTACATCATGAATAATATTCTGGATATAATGAAACTTTGACCAAATTAACAACATGTAGGTGTAAGAGGTCTATTTTTGACTTAAGAACCAAATACCGACAAAATGAACATTATTAACTTAAATGAGTACATGATGTTCATAAAATGGTATAAAAGGAATAATGAACTTGAAAAAGATTCATAAGAAAGTAGAGATTAACTCAAGTTTATTATTCATGAGATTAAAGAACGGTCGAGTTAAGTCGGATACGAGGTATGGGACTTCGTCTCAATCTCCTTTCATTGAGGCATATTTTATTTTATACACAACTTTCTTTTATACGGTGTATAAACCCCTTTGACTTTTACATTTATTCAAAAGGAATATTTTTTATAGAAGCATTTACTAAACGACAAAAGGGAATATTTTTGTCCTACGTATGTGGCGACAACGACTTCTCCGCCGTCGTAACCGTTATTTGAGTTTCGGCTTCCTCTACAAGCCATACCTTCTTTTTCAAAGAAAAATAAATACCATGTTTTACGTTTCTTTTGTTTTGGTAATGAAAATGGTTTTCATAATATTTTTATATCAATGTGTGGTTTTGATATCTTGTGATTGAATGGTGGAAATGTTATGTTTCCGTTATGCATGTTTTATGTGATACGTTTATGTTGAGGTTCTTGGGCATTATTATGAAGACGGGTGGTTCCGTGATAGACTAAGGGCGGGTGAGCCCGTTATAGCTCTCCAATTCATTGGGTAATGCGAAGGAGTTAAACGTTAAGGTTTCTCCGAAGAGATTTTTAGGGAATATACTGTGATGGGTATTCCAAAACGTAACCAAGAGGGTTACTCCCTACGTAAGAATGTTATGAATGCCTCAAGTTACCTTTATGTCTTATGGTTTCTATGATTTATTCATGATTTTATGAGGCGTGTTAAAGTGCCTATGTTTTATGGGTAAAGTATGATTTCATTCTTATGTATATATGAACTCATGTTTCCCTTCCGGGTTTTTTTAACCGATACTGAGTTTTATACTCATCCCAAGTTTTTTTGAAATGTTTTTCACAGGTCAAGGGAAAGGTACATGATAAGATGATAGAGTCAAGGATGTGTCAAGAAATAATCCATGTTTTATTTTAAATATGTTTCCATTGATGGGAACGAAGAATACTATCTCTATGTAACCACTTTGTTTATATGTGGATTGTAATGCAAGTTTTATGATCTAATTCTCTAAAACTCTAAACCCGAAAAGATCCTCAATGTGTAATCTTGTAATAACTCAAGATTAAGTACGGTTTAAGGCTGGGGCCTTATAGTTGGTATCATAGGTCGGTTTAGATAACATTAGGAGTTGGATGTCTATTAAAATATTATCCAAAAATATTTTTTTTATGATATGGCATTTAAAGATTACCATGTTGCTTCATCTAAGATATGTTTGTTCAGAATGGTTTTCCGCAGAGGAAACAGGGAAGCAGTGCTAGGAAGGCATACAGAAGGAAATAACCTTCCGAATCAGCATCCAGAAATGGTCGGAATTGGAACTAAACAGTTTGTTGCAGTAATGGCGCAGTTGACTCAAGCGATAAATGGTGGTGGTATCCATGCACGGGATTATCCAGATCAACCGCAGAGGAACATGTCAGTGGTGGAACATTTCCTGACGCAACATCCACCATCATTCAGAGGATCATCTGACCCTGTGCTAGCTGAAGGGTGGATTAAAGCACTGGAGAAGATTTTTTATGTCATGGGGTGTTCAGACAATCAAAAGGTTAGTCTTGCTATTTACCGTTTGGAGGGTGAAGCAGATCAGTGGTGGGCTATGGTTAAAAATATCAGGGACGCCGATGAGATTGATGCTCTTGACTGGGATGAACTCAAAGGTATGTTTCTTGAGAAGTATTTTCCTAAGGTTGTTCGACTTAGGATGGAAAATCAATTCTTGGAATTGAGGCAAGAGGAAGACTCAGTGGCTGCCTATGAGGAAAGGTTCACTCGATTGGCAAGGTATGCTCCAAATTTTATCCGAGACCTTGATAGTAAAATCAATCGTTTTTACTCAGGATTAAAGCCAAAATATCGAAGGGCATTGGCTTCTCGTGAGTTTAAAAGTTATGAAAAACTTGTTCGATGTGCTGAGAAGGTGGAAATGGAGTTTGCCGATGACCAAGTTTTCTATAACAACCAGCAGAAGAAGAGACCGAGGTGGCATGAGAAAGGTAAGAATTCTTCAAAAAAGACTGATGGTATGAAAACTAAGTTTCCAGTTTGTGATAAATGTGGCAAAAGGCATGCGGGGGAATGTATTCTGAATTCTGGAAAGTGCTACCGTTGTGGTAAGATGGGACATAAGGCTCGTGATTGCACTGAAAAGGATCAAGCTGAAGGTAAGAACAAATTTGATTTACAGTTAGTGAAGTGTTATAAGTGCAATGAGATGGGTCACTAGGCAAACGAGTGTCCGGCAAAGAGCTTGAGTGATGGGAAGCAGTTAGACTACAAGCAGAAAGGGGTGGTGAAATCCTTTGCAACTACTTCAGTAGATGTCGGGCCATCAAATGAAATTGTATCAGGTACTTTGTTTGTTTTTTCAGATTATGCCAGTGTGTTGTTTGATTCGGGGTCTACACATTCTTTCATCTCTGAAACCTTTTCTAGTAAAATGGGAATACCATCTCAAGAAATGACTCCTGAACTTTTGGTAAAAACACCTGGGGGAAATGTTGAGGCAAAAAGAATTTATAAGAATCTTCCTATCCTTATCTGTGGAAAGAACCTACTTGCAAACCTTATTGTTCTACCTCTAGTAGAGTTTGATGTTATCCTGGGTATGGATTGGCTCTCTATTTACCATGCTAAGATTGACTGTAGAGATAAATAAGTTTCTTTTCAGAAAGACTTTCAGTTTGTTTAAAAGAATGAACCCTTACTTTTGATAACATATCAAGAGGCCAAGAAACTTGTAAAAGATGGAAATGAATGTTACCTTGCACACGTCATTGAAAATAAAGGAACTGTTCAGATTAATGATGTGCCAATGGTAAATGAGTATCCTAATGTTTTTCCTGATGAGTTGCCTGGAATAACACTAGACCAGGAAGTTGAGTTTACTGTTGACTTAGTTCCTGATGCTAAGCCAATTTCAAAACCCCCTTATCGAATGGCACAAATTGAACTTTTAGAGTTGAAGGAGCAATTGCATGATTTATTAGAGAAAGGTTTCATTAGACCTAGCACGTCACCATGGGGTGCTCCTATTTTATTTGTTAAAAAGAAAGATGGTTCTATGAGACTTTGCATTGATTATAGAGCCTTGAATAATATAACTATTAAGAACAAATATCATTTTCCTCATATCGATGATTTGTTTGATCAGAACCAGGGAGCTTAGTTTTTTTCAAAGATTGACCTGAGATCGGGGTAACATCAGCTGAAGGTAAAGGAGGAAGATATTCTGAAGACCGCGTTCCGTACGAGATATGGCCATTATGAATTTTTAGTAATGCCTTTTGGGCTAACCAATGCACCTGCTGTATTCATGGACTTAATGAATAGAATTTTCCATGAGTTCTTGGATAAGTTTGTGGTGGTTTTCATTGATGATATTTTGGTGTTTTCTAAAAGTAAAGAGGAGCATGAAAAACATTTAAGGGTTATCTTTCAAACCTTAAAAGAAAAGAAACTGTATGGGAAATTCAGCAAGTGTGAGTTTTGGTTGCAACAAATTTCTTTCCTTGGTCACATTGTTTCTAAAGATGGAATAACTGTTGATCCTGCAAAAACAAAATTTGTGGAAGAATGGCCAAGACCCACAAATGTAACCGAGATTCGTATCTTCCTTTGTTTGGCGGGCTATTACCGAAGGTTTGTTAGAAATTTTTCACGGTTATCTAGTCCAATGACTAAGGTGACTTGGAAGGGTGTTATGTTTATCTGGACAAAAGAATGTGATGATTGTTTTCAGGAATTGAAAAGAAGATTGGTGAATGCTCCAGTTTTGGCACTACCTTCCAGGAATGGTGAGTTTGTTATATACAGTGATGCTTCTTTGAAAGGACTTGGTTGCGTCCTAATGCAGAATGATCAGGTAATTGCTTATGCTTCAAGACATTTGAAAACTCATGAGGTAAATTACCCTGCACATGATTTGGAATTAGCTGCTGTTGTTTTTGCTTTAAATATTTGGAGGCATCATTTTTATGGAGTAAAGTGTGAAATATATACCGATCACAAAAGTTTAAAGTATATATTCACTCAGAAAGAGTTAAACATGAGACAGAGGAGATGGCTTGAATTAATCAAGGATTATGATTGTACAATTCATTACCATCCAGGAAAAGCAAATAAAGTGGATGATGATTTGAGTCGAAAAAGTAATGTTTCATTAACAATGTTGAATTTGGAACGTGATCCTTTGGTTAACGATTTGATGAACATTGGCATAGAAGCTGTTGGTGCAGGAAGTCCTTCTGTTTTGTTTCAGGTATCAGTGAGATCTTCTCTATCAGATAGAATCAAGCAAGCACAGAAGCAAGATAGTGAGTTGCAGAAAAAGGTAGATCTGGTTCACAAAGGTAAGTTGCCTGAATTCAACATTGATAATGATTGTGTTTTGAGATTTGGGAAGAGATTGTGTGTGCCTTGTGATTCACAGTTGAAGAAAGAGTTGTTATGTGAAGCTCATAGTTCTCCGTTTTCAGTTCATCCGGGCAGTACTAAGATGTATAGAGATCTGCGGGAGTATTACTGGTGGGATGGAATGAAAAGAGATATTGCTGATTTTACTGTAAAGTGTTTGACTTGTCAGCAGGTTAAAGCAGAGCGGTAGTTACCGAAATGGATGCTTCATCCTTTACCAGTGCCAGAGTGGAAATGGGAGAATATATCCATGGACTTTGTTGTTGGATTACCGAAGACATCTCAAGGTAATAATGCAATCTGGGTTATTGTTGATCGCTTGACCAAATCTGCTCATTTACTTGCTATACGAGATACTTTCTCTCTTGATCAACTTTCCCGTTTGTATCTTAAAGAGATAGTCAGGTTACATGGAGTTCCTCTCTCCATTGTATCAGATAGTGATCCCAGGTTTACTTCTAACTTTTGGAAAGGCCTCCAGAAGTCGTTGGGTACTGAATTAAATTTTAGTACAGCTTTTCATCCTCAATCAGATGGGCAGTCATAACGAACAATCCAGACATTGGAGGATATGCTACGAGCTTGTTCTATGGATTATCAGGGATGTTGATGGGACCAGAATTGGTAGAAGAGATGGCAGAAAAAGTTCATCTGATTCAGAAACAAATGAGAACAGCTCAGAGCAGGCAGAAGAGTTATGCAGATAACCGGAGGAAGGATCTATCTTTCGAGGTAGGTGATCATGTTTTTCTCAAGGTTTATCCTTGGAAAAGTGTGATGTGAGTTGGTAAGAAAGGAAAGTTGAGTCAGAGGTTCGTTGGACCATACGTAATTCTGGAAAGAGTTGGATCATTTGCATACCGAGTGGCTTTACCTCTGAGTTTATCTCAGGTACACAATGTTTTTCACGTTTCGATGTTGAGAAAGTATATTCCAGATCCATCTCATGTTTTGAGTCCAGAGTTAGTTCAGCTGGAAGAGAACCTATCTTATGAGGAACAACCGGTCCAGATTCTTTACCATAGGGAGAAAGTGTTACGGAATAAGGTGATTAAGCAGGTAAAGGTTTTGTGGAAAAACCACATGATTTAAGATGCAACATGTGAATCTGAAAATGCAATGAGGGATAAGTACCCCCATTTATTCGATAAGTAAATAAATTGCGGGGACGCAATTTTCTAAAGGGGGGAAGGATGTAAAATCCCAAGTAAGTAATGAATAATAGATATTTTTAACTATTTCTATTAATAATTAAGATAGTGTTTTAGAGGCTTAAAATTAAAATAAATCCATTCTTAAGCATGGAATACACTAATATTCTTAAAAGATTGTTTTAGTGCCTTTTGATGGAAAACCATTTTTGAATCTTTATTTTTACAATTTTATAAACTATGTTTGTCAAAATAAACTTATTCCTTATGATTGGGACATCAAAATTTACCTTGTGTGAATTTTTGGTATTTTTCTGACAATGTTCATTTTTTTAATGAATATTGAAAAATACTGCATTTTACATCAAAACTGGTTTTTAACCTAATTTATTTATATGATTAGATTATGTTTTGAATTGGTTTTGAAGTGAAATTAGAATATATTTTTACCATTTTATCCAATGGTGGTCATTGGAATCAATTTCACTTTGAAATTGGACTTAAACTAGTGTCAATCTTTTGATACTTATTGTTTTGTAAAAACACGCTATTTGCTCTGGCAGCGGGAATTAATTATTAAATTAATTTATGTGACTTATATGATTTGAATTTTGTAAAATAGACTTCATTTTTGAATTCGGAATATCAAATATAGCTAAGGGTGAATTTTTGGTAATTTTCTGAAAAACATCAATTTTTGATGAATAGTGAAACCACTAAGTGATAATCAAGCAAACAGATTTTTCAGTTAAATGAAAGTTTACCACTAATGTGTATTGAATTTTGAAAATCCGACATACATGGTTGTCATTAAGAAGTAAAATGTGGTTCAATGAGATTATAATAATTTTTTGGTGAATAATAACTTATTAAGTTCTTAATCGCGATTAGTGGTAATTAGGGTAGTTTAAGGTAAAAATGATATTATAAAAATGTGAAAACACCATGACACTTGTCCTACACCTATTGGGTGAGTCATGGCCGACCAAGACAAGACATGGGCCAACTTGGGGACCCCATGGATCCATTTATGTTGGGAAATGACATAAATTACTTTTTATTTAATGTTAAAGTGGAAATGACACAAACCTAATATGTTCTACGAAAACAATTTTTAAGTGGGGTTATACAAGTCCAAATTTTGATTATAAATATTCATTGGAAATATAAAAAGATTTCCTACATCATATTAGTATTTTTATAATTTTTAGACATTATATAAATTAAAGTATTTATGACATAATAATGATGCAGCGATGACATCATTTTTTGACGATTTAAATAAAATGGAATGATAATGAAAAATATAAAACTTACACATGGCCAAAACCAATTGGATGAGTGGATTTATAAGCCATATCACCTTATCCACAAATTCTATAAATGTGGGACTTTTTAAAACCGAAAAACATTTTCAAATAATGTGATATTTCTTTACTTTCCAAAAGTGCCCCTCCTCTCCTCTTATAAAAGGCCACCACCTCTACCTCATTTCACACATTCCTCAAGCCTTTGGCTCAGCCAACCCCTGCCCATTTACTCTCTCTACATACCTCTCCTCATCCTAGAGGATACCCTTTGGGCAGAATCCTTTCAAAGGAAGCCTTTAGGCTCAAAACAAAAGGAGTTAAACTTTTAAAGGTAATTCTTTCTCTCATGTTCATTTGTTTTATTTTGCTTTTCCAACCCCCTAAACTCTTTTTATTTAATTCTTTTGTAACAACACCAGTATATTAAATATGATAGGATGTTGTTATAAGATTTATTTGAGCTACACTCTCACACAACTACATCAAATGGTTAAAGAACATACAGTTTCCGTGGATGGCGAAATTCTGCCTCCCGAAACGATGATTGTTCAATACTCATTTAACACCTTCAAAGGTGGCCATTATGATGTCACTATTTTTATATATGATATATAATATGTTTATATTTTCCTTAAGCTTCTGTTTTTTTTTCATTTTTGTCATTCCTTTATGGCTCCCATTATGGGTAAACGCGATATCTTCATTTAAGGAAGTGCGGACTACCGCCCCCTCAAAGTGATTTGATTCGTTAAATACCATATGTGGGACATATAAAGGATGGAACTATGATATTATATATGATATTATACTGGAATTATAATATACCTTTATATCATTATGATTACATTTTATAAAATACGAAATAGAAATGAAAGTAGCGTAATGCGTACGTACGGCTTACCGTCTCCAAGAACGGTGCATTTCATTTCTTACCTCTAAATGATTATGTAATATTATAAATGCATGAATGTACTGGATATATATTACATATATGATATCTACATCATGAATAATATTCTAGATATAATGAAACTTTGACCAAATCAACAACATGTAAGTGTAAGAGGTCTATTTTTGACTTAAGAACCAAATACCGACAAAATGACCATTATTAACTTAAATGAGTACATGATGTTCATAAAATGGTATAAAATGAATAATGAACTCAAAAAAGATTCATAAGAAAGTAGAGATTAAATCAAGTTTATTATTCAGGAGATTAAAGAACGGTCGGGTCAAGTCGGATACGAGGTATGGGACAACGTCTCAATCTCCTTTCATTGAGGCATATTTTATTTTATACACAACTTTCTTTTATACGGTGTATAAACCCCTTTGACTTTTATGTTTATTCAAAAGGAATATTTTTTATACGAAGCATTTACTAAATGACAAAAGGGAATATTTTTGTCATACGTATGGGGCAACAACGACTTCTTCGCCGTCGTAACCGTTATTTGAGTTTCGGTTTCCTCTACAAGCCATACCTTATTTTTAAAAGAAAAATAAATACCATGTTTTACTTATCTTTTGTTTTGGTATTGAAAATGGTTTTCATAATATTTTTATATCAATGTGTGGTATTGATATCTTGTGATTGAATGGTGGAAATGTTATGTTTCCGTTATGCATGTTTTATGTGATACGTTTATGTTGAGGTTCTTGGGCATTATTATGAAGACGGGTGGTTCTGTGATAGACTAAGGGAGGGTGAGCCCGTTATAGCTCTCCAATGCATTGGTTAACGCGAAGGAGTGAAACGTTAAGGTTTCTCCGAAGAGATTTTTAGGGAATATACTGTGATGGGTATTCCAAAACGTAACCAAGAGGGTTACTCCCTACGTAAGAATGTTATGAATGCCTCAAGTTACCTTTATGTCTTATGGTTTCTATGATTTATTCATGATTTTATGAGGCGTGTTAAAGTGCCTATGATTTATGGGTAAAGTATGATTTCATTCTTATGTATATATGAACTCATGTTTCCTTTCCATGTTTTTTAACCCACACTGAGTTTTATACTCATCCCAAGTTTTTTTGAAATGTTTTTCACAGGTCAAGGGAAAGGTACATGATAAGATGATAGAGTCAAGGATGTGTCAAGAAATAATCCATGTTTTATTTTAAATATGTTTCCATTGATGGGAACGAAGAATACTATCTCTATGTAACCACTTTGTTTATAAGTGGATTGTAATGCAGATTTTATGATCTAATTCTCTAAAACTCTAAACCCAAAAAGATCCTCAATGTGTAATCTTGTAATAACTCAAGATTAAGTAAGGTTTAAGGCTGGGGCCTTATAGTTAGGGTAATTTTATTCTCTTTATCATATTGTTTGTTACCATAATTTACTTTATTTACCATTAATTGTGTTAAATTAAAATTACCATAGTTACTATTCATAATATAAAAAAATATAATTATTATATTAATATAATTTGGACCCAATGATTCCAAATATGGAATCAATTTTTCAAAATTAAAAACACATATTTTTTAGTAATTAATTTAAAATTAATTACGATTATCAAAATGAGAAATATTTTTTAAAAGTAAAAACCATCAGAAGATTAATGTGTGTTTATACTTAATTTCATTGTGAAATTACAAAAACTGAACAACATTAGATTAAATGATAAAAACATATTCTAATTATTTTTTAATATAAATTAAAAATATATTCCAACAATATAAATAAAATAGAAAAAATGGAAATTTGGAATTAAAATGTAGTGTTTTTCAATATTCGTTAAAATATAAGTTTAATCCAAAAAATACCAAAATTTCATCCAAGGTAAATTTTGATATCCCCTTCAAAATAATAAGTTTATTATGTAATATATAACTTATAAAATTTTATAAATAACAATTTATAAAGCGTTCTCCATAAAAAGGTAATAAAAATCTATGTTTTTAAAAAAAAATACCTCTTTATCTAAAAAATGGAATTTTTTCTTATATCATATCTAGAAAAAATATAGGATAAATTTAAAAAATTAAATTTAATATATTAAATTTATATTTCACTAATAAAATCCATAATGAGTGATTTTATAATTTTATAAACTCGCTTATTTCCATTTAAATATGTTTTCAGAAAAACACATCCTTTATATTAAATTGGTTTTCATATAATTTATTCCTTAATTTGGTGACTAAAGAATCAATATATAAAAATTTTTAAACCATATATTCATAATTTATTTAAAAATTACCATTCCATCATTCTAGCGGCATGTTGATAACTACTATAATAATAATTATTTGTTCAATTATACTCGGTCGTGCATGAAATGAATTATATCAAAAGAACATAAAATTTTGTGTAACACAAACTAAAAATAGTGTTGTATATACTTCAAGATAATAATTTGTTTTATATAGTGCAATATAATATTAGTGTAGCATAAAACACAAGAAATCAATGAAATTAAAAGGAATAAATCTCATAAAATTTCAGGGTGTTACATTATACCACCTTAAAATGAAAATCCCCCTCAAAATTCGATGGGGATATAAAATGATTACTACTTAAAAGATTATTTTGTATAAATCCACATCATAATAATGGAACACTAAAACATAAATTTAAAGAGGAATGTCAGAAACATAACGGTTACCCAAAGTAACTTGTTACTGGGTTTCCACATAGGAGAACATAGGTGGGAAGTGAAAACCGGGATATAGAAGAAAAAATCTAACCATAATGTTCTGATGTGGACTGATAGGGAAAAAGGTTAGGAGAAAGCTAAAAATAAAAAATTTATAAAAAATTTATTATTTAAGGGTCCAGATGATTCATTTAATAAAAACATACTAGGATAACATTTTTTTTTTCATGATCCCTTCAATAATGTTAAAGAACATGAAAATAAATACTTTCTAGATTTTATTATAATATCATTGTTGGTCTTTCTTTGAAAAATTCAAACTTCATATATCATTTAAAAAATTGATGTTGTATTTTTCATTCCTAAATTATTAGTATATCATATGGTCTATAAATATTATGATAGGTCATTCTATATATTATTGTCATAAATAGTTTCGCACATGTTATCAAATATACATATGTCCATCTATGGAGAGATTAATTGTATATTTTATAAAAAATTGACTGAAACCACATCTATCATACCACTTAAATAAAATAAAACTAACTTATAAAAACAAAGGACTTCATGTAAGCTAATGGTATTTGATAAAGGCATTTCACACTTCAGTTGTGGGTTCGATTCCCACAGCCTCTTCTGAGGCGACGAGTTTTCTCCCAACCAGCAGGTTGCCCTTTTTCTAAAACTAAATTATACTAACATTACATAAAAACAATTAATTAATTGTTTTAGCATTAAAAAATACTAATTGATGTCCATATTAATCCATACCAACCATTAGGATTATCTAAAATACATCTTTCCAAACTAATAGTAAAAAAACAATTAAAATAATGGTCATATAAAAATCATGTGAGTACCTTCATTTATCCCCCATATATCATTAGATATATCATAGTGGTCACATTCCAAACATTTGATTGACTTCATCATGCATTATCTGGAGTCATGGTAATAACCTAAATTACAATATATCATAATTGAAAAAATTCAAGAACTTATTTGATATATTCCATAAGTCCTAGAAAGATGTATACTTCATCCATGATAGCATGACCCTATTGTCAACAACTCCTTAATTAGTTCCCATGAAAATATCATAATCTAATCTACTTATTCAAATCCAACATATCTTTTTGCAAACAACATTATTTTAACATAAGGGAAATATTAAGGATTTTAATTCCCTAAATCATGTGTTCTCCATGTATTTCACCTTACCCATAAATCACTGTTTGTCTCCTTAGAACTACTCAACATATCCTTTCCATTCATTAAGGAAAAAATTATACAGGAAAAACATATAAATTTCATGATTTATATAACATAATCTTTAAATTAAAAATAATATACACCTCAATCATCAATCTATATTCATAAACCATTACTCCAGATCTGTCATCTTCATCTTTCCTAAAATATGAATCATGTCTAATGGTTTCTAAAACTCCAGATCCTTAGGTTTATTATAAAAAAAATAGGAATAATGTCCCATTCTTTTCACATATCGTTTACTATCTTTGTATCCTCAGTAGTATGACCAATACTCATACCATCTTCATGAATCGATTTATGATATTTCCATATAGGAAATAGATCTTCATAATTCCTATAATTTCTATATCTGAAACATTCAATGGTTAACTATGTTATATATAGTTCTGGTTATCGACTAATACCAAAATTAAGAGTATGAAAAATACATATATTCATGACCCGTCCTCGGGGCCCGTGCCGTGACTACCGAAAGTCCTAATTCCATAGGCCAGGGACTTGAGACTAGCACCAAAGGTGTAAATCAAAAATAAATGGAAGGAATTGTCTTTATAAAAGTAAAAAACACAACAGAGTACACAATAAAAGTAAGCACAAAGTGATACTGAATTCAAAAGTAATTACTGAATGTAAATTGGCCAAAATACAAACCCAACTGAAAGTACAGTACATCTGAAAACTAGTACAACAATAATAAAGTAATGAAGAAACCACCGAGTCGTCCTCTGGAAATCCCACCTGAAGGGTGGGTACAAATAGTCTCCCCGCTCCAAGGGTTTGTTCGTCTGCTCCGGGTACATCCCGCCAAGTGGTACGCCTCACAGTACCATCCAGCTCTACAATCCTCAATCACTATCAGTGTTGTCCATCCTCTGCAACCAACACAAAGTAGTGTTGTCATTTTCCATACTGTGGTGAGTATAACGATACTCAATAGGTACCCCGAGACCCCCGAAGGTCTCCCATAATCCATAAAGGATAAACCAAAAAAGAATGATACAATCATGACATAAAAAACAACCCTTCTTAGGTATATTCTCATACATATACCTAAGTCATCAATCCCAGTCCGACTCCTACTCTCGAGCCCAAGCACAACCCAGTCCATACATGAAAGAATTCAATCACATCGATTATAATGATTTAAATTCAAGACTCAGCTCATACATGTATACATATTTCATAAAGTGATATAACTGACCAGATGAAGTTATTGATTCATCTAAGATGGCAGACCTATGTAGGATACAACACCAGCTAAGCTGTCGGACCCACGTAGGATACTAGACCAGCTAGTCTGTTGGACCCACGTAGGATACTAGAACAGAAGTCACATTGTCAGACAAATGTTGGATATAAGAAAAGTATTCATCACCGTCGAGCCCATAGAGGATTCCAGTATGGTAGTCATCATCGCGGAACCCACGAAGGATTCCAGTACAACAGTACTCGTCACCGAACCCATGTAGGATTCTAGTAAGGTAGTCGTTAAATTCACAACTAGTCTAGGGTTTCCATACACAACATGCTCGATTCCGGGAGGGTCTGTTCCTAAAGTCAAAGGACGATACATCTACTATCACGGAGTCTTGGGTTGATGTATCCCGTATTTCCAACCCACATAATAGGGGTAAAACCAATCAAAACCTGTCCAAGTCATGGAGAATAAGAAGAAAACTCATTTCCCTAAAAGTACACAATGTGTAGTTAAGTAGTACATGCCATGTCATCAGACACCGGGTACTGCCCATGTGAAATGGCCCGGGTCATAGGGCTGGTCATGTAGATAAGTAATTACACAACATGTGGTATGGTTAAACACTATGTCTAAACATCTAGGGTCGGTTCTGTGGGCACTGGCCATGCCTGGCCATGTGGTGGTGTACATGCCCATGTAATCCACCCGAGTCCGTTTATTCCTGGAATGCATGTCCTGTCATCACAAAGACTCTTCTACCATGGTGAAGGAAGTACACGCTATGACTCTTGGCCATTTGGTTCTACCCGTGTCCATGTATCTCTTAGATTACACGACGTGCCTCGCGAAGCCGCTTACACCTTTCTATGAAGAGAATACACACCATGTCCATCGATGTATCCTCTGTCAATCTGTGTGGAGAGTACACGCCGTGTGTCTAGAGTCACATGATGTGTTTTACTTTTCTAACGTATGAAATGGAAGCCACAATTTGATTATACTACACAACATGTTCTTCTGGAGTATATGCCATGTATTCTGGAATTTTTTAAAAACAACGCCTCTGGCTAGCATGCATCCCGAGGTGTCCGTTCATCATCTTGGTGATCTGTTTGCTACAAAACATCCGCCTCTAGGTCGCCCCAATTTTTGAGGCCATTTTCAATTTTTTTGGTCCTCCGATTAGATTTGAAAACATGAATTGATTCACCGTTCATTAACAGTAGAATAACGCCACCGAATCACAAAAATGGCGGAGGAATCAGACCGTGTTAGTTTGGTCCAGTTCTTTCCACATTAGTTTGATAGCAAGGGGTTTAAAGAGAAACAAAAACATGGAAGGAAAGCTAACATTTCTCAATAAAGTACACACCCCTACCTTGTGATAAGGTTCGCGGTAGTCGAGCGTCGTGGATGACGGTGTCGATTCCATCGTCGTCAGAGTTCACCCAAAAAATAAGTTTTGCGTCATCTCTTGTCGCTGAGAAAAGAAAAGAAGGTGCATCGACGTTATTTGTGAAATTGAAATTCTTCATCGAATAGAATTTTGTTATTCATTGAAGGAATTCTCTGTTGGAGGGAGAATTTTCTTTCTTTGAGAGAATAACTCTCTTCTATATTTCTCCAGAGCTCTCTGAAGTTCCAACAAAACAAGTGCCAAAATAATATAATATCTAAGATATTTTTTTATTCACACAATTAATTCAAAATTCAAAAAACATAATTTAATTAATTTAAGAGGTTGAATTCAGTAATTTACGTGTGTTGTAAAAATTAAAGAGAGAGAGAGATTTAGAGAAAGATTTGTCATAATTAATGGGGGTTTGTCACAATAAAGTTAAAGGAGTGAATTGGGGGGTTTGAAGGGAGTTATGGGAGACAAAAGGTTTGGGCTAGTGTGGTACCAACCTCTCAAATATCGACACATGGGAAGGTGGGTGGATGTGGACCCCACTAATAACTTCCCACATGAGTAAATAACATCTATAGATATATAAAATTGTTCTAAAAATTTTTATTAACTATTTCCAATTCCCCCAAAAACTAACACTCAACCCGAATAAAGTGAAACTGCGGTAAAGGTACCCTTAAGAAATCACCGGCGCTGTGAGTTCATCGGTGTCCTTGGATTAAAATTCTGAGAAACGGTTAAAAAGATAGAAAAACTCACACGTACGTTTACTTAATGTACCCAAACAAAACATCAGAAATTGATTCCGGGCACACCGGGCCTCAGAATCATGTGCCGTTAGAAGCCACAGACTCATAAAATTCCAAATAATTATGAAAAAAAATTTCTTTGAAAATTCCGAGTCTTTACATTACTCCCACCTCAAGGCTTTACATCCCCATTAAGATAAAACACAATATAGGAAAAAAAAATTGGGATACTGAGCTCGCATTTGTGCCTCCCACTCCCGTGTGCTCTCTTAGAGGTTCCCATGCTGCCAACAAATGTGCACCAGAGGAATAGAACATCCACATAGGACCCACTCCTGTCGATCATCAATCTCCACAGGAACCTCGGTAAATGTCACCCCATCATCGATGTTTAGCTACCCGAGATTGACGATGTGGGTCAGGTCATGCACGTATCTCATCAGCTGAGATACGTGGAAGAATTCATGCACCTGACGCAACAGAGGTAGAAGGGCCAGGTGATAAGCCCCCTCGCCTACTCTACTGAGGACCTGGAATGGTACCATGAAATGCAGAGATAACTTTGTTCCCCATCCAAATCTCCACAGACATCATCTAGGTGGGACTCGTAAGAAGACGTGGCCTCCATCCTCGATCTCCAGTGGTCTCCACCTCCTATCAACATAGGTCTTATGTCTACTCTGTGCAGTATTCATCTCCTACTGGATGATCTAAACCTTCTCCGTCATAGCCTTAACAATCTCTGGTCCTACAAGTGCTGACTCTCCAGGGTCAGTCCAGCACAGAGGTGATCTGCAAGGTTTACCGTATAGTGCCTTGTATGGTGCCATCCCGATGGTGGAGTGGTAGTTGTTGTTGTATGCAAACTCCACCAAGGGTAGGTGATCCTCCCTGCTACGACCAATGTCAAGAAAAGATGCATGGACCATGTCCTCTGGTGGATGAATGGTAACCTCAGTTTGATTGTCCATTTGAGGAAAGAAGGTGGTACTCAGACTCAGCTGCGTCCCAAAAGCCTCCTGCAAACCCTTCCAAAGCTGGGAAGTAAAGCAAGCATCTTGATCAGAGATGATAGTAGATGGCACACCATGAATCCATATAATCACCTGAACGTAGAGGTATCTCAATCTCTCCACTGAGCCCTACTATATGATTGGTAGGAAGTGGGCTGACATGGTGAGTTTGTCTACAATCATACAGATAGATTCGTGTCCTTGACAGGTACGAGGAATCCCAATCATGAAATCCATGGATATCTCATCCCACAGCCACTTCGGGACCTCAAAGGGATGTACCATGCCTACTGGTACCTGGTGCTCCACCTTCAAATTTTGAAAAGTGAGGCATCGTGAAACAAACTCTGCTATAGTCTTCCTCATACCCGGCCACTAGTGTTGTTGTCTGAGGCCCTAGTACATCTTCGCCACTCTTGGATATACAGCTAGAGGGGATGTGTGAATCTCCCTCAACACATACTCCTGCCGTTCAACTAGTACCATAGTACGTCCCTTGAAGAGGATGTCGTGCTCCCCTCCTTCAAAAAATCCATCAAGCACATCCCCTGTGGATATCTGAGCATGTCGTGTCTCATAGTCAACGTCTCCACACTGTGCCTCTCTGACATGTTTAAGGAGTGGAGGAGTGACTGTGAGTGACTATAGAAAGGCTGCCCCATCTCTATCCACAAAGGATATCTGCAACGTGGCTAGTGGCTCCGTCACCTCTCATAGTAGTTGAATGCCTGATCTCCTGCTGAGAGCATCAACTACCATGTTCCCCTTCCCAGGAGTATAGAATATCTAAAAATCATAGTCCTGGAGTAACTCGAGACATCGCCACTGTCTTGGGTTCAGGTCCTTATGATATAAGATGTACCTTAGACTCTGGTGGTCAGATTAGACCGTAAAGCACTAGCCCATCAGATAGTGTCGCGACATCTTCAAGGCGAAAACCACTACTGCTAACTCCATGTCATGGGTATCATATTTCTGATCATGCTGTGTCATCTTCCGTGAACCATAAGTGATCACTTCTCTCTCATGCATCAGGACACACCCGAGTACGGTCCCTGATGCATGTTAGTAAAATACGTACCCTACTCCCTCCTCTGGTAGCCTCAAGATGGGTGCACTGGTCAATCTCTGTCTCAACTCCTGAATGCTCTGATGACATCTATCTGACCACACGAAGGGTTTCCCCTTCTTTTTCAAAGCTGTATGTGGTGCTGCAACTCTGGAGAAGCCTGGCACAAATCTCTAATAGTACCCAGCCATACCTATGAAACTCTGCACCTCTGTTACACACCTGGGTGGATCCCAATCAAGTACGACCTCTATCTTTGTAGGATCCACTACAACTCCCACCTCCGATATGACGTGTCCCAAGAATTGAACCTCTCGAATCCAGATTTGGAACTTTGAGAGCTTGCCATATATCTTGTGTTCTCGTAGTGTATCAAGTACAACCCGAAAGTGGTAGGCATGCTCCTCCTCAGTAGTCGAGTAAATCAATATGTCGTCAATGAAGACTATGACAAAATGATTGAGGTAAGGCTGGAAGATCCTATTCGTGAGACTCATAAACACTGCTGGAGCTTTGGTTATGCCGAAGGTCATTACCAAGAACTCGTAGTATCCAAACCGACACTGTAAGGCCATCTTCAGCAAATCCTCATCTAGAACTCTGAGCTGGTGATAACTTGACCAGAGGTCTATCTTTGTGAAACAGCTTGCTCCCTTAAGCTGATCAAAGAGGTCATAAATCCTAGGGAGTGGTTACTTATTCTTCACGGTGACCTGATTCAGGCTATGGTAGTCGACACAAAGTTGTAAGCTCTAATATGAAATCATGGAGAACAAAATCGGAGAAGCCCATTGTGATACACTAGGTCAGATTAATCCCTTCCCCTGCAAGTCCTCCAGCTATACCCGCAGATCACGAAGCTCGGTAGGAGCCATCCGATATGCTGGTGTAGATATTGGTGATTTCCCAGAGAACAGTTAAATGTAGAAGTCTACCTCTCTGCATGGTGGTAGTCCTAGATCGTCATCATGAAAAATTTCCGCATATTGATCCACCAAAATAGGAAAACTCGGACTCTGCATATCAACTACTCCGAGGACAAGACTATCAAACTAATGTGTGATCGATTTCCATATCCTCTACATATGTACATCCTGTGCTGCTAAGGCTCCCTTCTCACCGGTGAAGGTGAACCTACTCCCATCGGTGCAGATACACCACACTTTTCTCCTAATGATGTCGATCTAAGCATGGACTATAGATAACCAGTCCATACCCAAGATGACATCGTAAGGCCTGGATGCCAGTACATGAAGATCCCAACCGAAGCTCTCGCTTCCTAGAGTAAGATCACACTGCCAGAACCAGTGTGTAATCGTCATGTCTTCTCCCGTAGGAGTCTCTAATCATAATGATCGGGCCAATGGATCCATCAGAATCTCTGAGCTCTGAACTAGGGCAGTGGAAAAAAAAGAATGACTTGCACATGTGTCTATAAGTACTAGAAAAAGGGTGGAGTAGAAAGAGATAGTACCTCGAATCATCTCGAGTGCACTGTGGTCATAAGCCTCCACTATTTAGAGTTGATTCTGCCTCTATCCGCCAACTCCCTGTGGTTGGGGTGGACCTATTGGTGGTGGTGGTTGTATAGCCTCAAAACATCGTCCACCACCAACTGCTCGGCCAACACCTCTACCTCGTCTGCCTACTCCCTGCAGAACACCATGGTCAACCCTCTGCCTCTGCCAAAAAGGTCCCTCCACTATCTTCTTCTCATCTGCATGGCAGGTTGGGCAGTCTCAAGCTATGTGACCCTACCCGCCACATTCATAGCACTGCTTGTTCCTCGTATAGCTGGCTCAGTTCCGTGTTCCCCGCATAGCTGAACCTGTATCCTGAGGTGGATCTACTGATGGATAGGTCCTCTAGGGCCTCTAAAACACTTGTCTACTACCATCTGCAGAAGACTCCACTATGTGTCGCCCAGTGGTAGGTCTCGCCGCTGGTGCCAGCTCAGTGAGAAATCTCTCCACTTGTAGGGCTCGCTCCAGCACTCCTGCCTGCATCAGAATACTGAGGAAGATCATCGAAGACCTGATCTGATGCATCAGTCATTGATAAAAGGTTTGATCTTTGAATAATGGGTGTCGTACCATGTTCGTGGAGTAGCGCGAGAGGTTGGTAAACCACGCTGAGTTCTGAACTACTAACATGCTTCCCTACGACAGATGAAGTAACTCCTGAATGAGCACCGCACAGAGGGTGGTTGGAAAAAACTCCAAGTGGAAGAGACTCTCGAAGTCTGTATAAAATACAGATGCGTCGTCATGCAACTGGAGCATCAAGATCCACCATCTACCTACTACTACGTGTATTTGACTCACTTCAAAGATCACCATAAAATCAGTTAGTGTCCCTACCAATCTGAACACTCTGACGATAGCCTCCATCCAATCCTCGACTACCTGAGGGTCTGTCTCTCCATGGAACCTGGTCAGCCTCTGTCACTGAAACTCATTCAAAACACTATGTTGGAGTACAACCTCTGCTACTGGAGCTGGTGGTACTGGTGGCTCAATGGGTAGTGGTACCGTTGGTGCCTCCACTGTGATGGGGCCCTCCACTGAGGCCTTGTCGCTCGGTGGGCTTCCATCTCGTATGCAACTCGAGACCCTAGCTGGCTATCTTTGGGGGGCCATCCTGAAATGTAACAGGTGATCCATGGTTAATAAAATATACTTGGTGAGTTGACACAATGTAATCACAAAGAAAAGCTTTGAAACGCACATGCAATCAGTGTTTTCAGGAACTGTGTCTGAAATCAGAGCTCAGGGTCCTGGTGTATGGATACGTCGGCCGCCGCACCAACACTAGACTCCTTGGATTGAAAACCACACTCAATACTGAAAACACTATTTATTCATAGAAATAATGATCATGGTCCTGAGTTCTGTTGTAGAACTGACTCCTCTGATACCAATTTGTCACGACCAATCCTCGGGGCCCGTGCTGTGACTACCCCAATCCCACCTTTAATTGTCCTAGGGCTGGAAACTAAAACTAAAGGCGTAAATCCCAAATAAAGGGAAGGATTTTAATTTATAAAAGTAAACAACACAAATATTTACACAATATAATTAAGCACAAAGTGATACTGAATTTAAAAAAGGTGCTGAATTTAAAAGGGCCAGAATATAAACCCAATTGAAAGGTCAGTACAACTGAAAAATAGTACAAAAACATTAATGTAAAGCAACAACCACCGAGTCGTCCTCTGGAAATCCCACCTGAAGGGTGGGTACAGATAGTATCCCTGCTCCAAGGGTCCGTCCATCTGCTCTGTGTATGTCCCGCCAAGTGGTCTGCCTCCCGGTACCGTCCAGCTCTACAATCCTCAATCACGACCAGTGTTGTCCATCATCTGCAACCAACACAACATAGTTCAGGAATTACACGCGCAGGGTTGAGTATGACGATACATAGTAGGGACCCTGAGACCCCCGATGGTCTCCCAGAATCCACAAAGGATAAAACAAAAAAAAAGATACAATCACGAAGTAACAACCAACCATACTTAGGTATATGCCCATACATATACATAAGTCATCAATCCCAGTTCGTCTCCTACTCTCGAGCCCAAGAACAACCATGTCCACATAGGAATGAAGTCAATCACCTCAAAGATAATGATTGAAATTCATGACTCTGCTCACACATATATACATCTTTTGTAAGGTGATATAGATGAAAATATGTAGTCACTGATTCATCTATGCTGGCAGACCCACGTAGGATACTATTCCAGCTAAGCTGTCAGACCCACGTGGGATACTAGACCAACTACTCTGTCGGACCAACGTAGGATACTAGAATAGAATTCAAACTGTCAGACCCATGTAGGATACAAGAACCGTATTCATCGCTGCCAAGCCCAGAATGGATTCTAGTACAGTCGTCATCATCGTCGAACCCATGAAGGATTCCAGTATGGTAGTCATCATCGCTGAACCCACGGAGGATTCCAGTATGGTAGTCTTTGCAGTCACAGCTTGATCTAGGGTTCCCGTACAAGACATGCTCAATTCTGAGGGTCTGCTCCTTGAGTCAAAGGTAGATATATCAACCATCACCAAGTCCTGTGTTGATGTATCCCGTAGTTCCGTCACACGTCATAGGGGTAAAACCAAGAAAAACACATCCAAGTCATGGAGAACAAGATGACCAAAGCATTTCCCTAAAAGTAGATGGCGTGTAGGTAAGTGGTACATGATGTGTCATCAGACACCAGGTAATGCCCATGTGAAACAGACCTGGTCGCAGGGCTAGTCTTGTAGATAAGTAAGTACACGACATGTAGTATGGTCACACACCGTGTCCAAACATCTAGGGTTGGTTCCATGTGCGCTAGCCATGACTAGCCGTGTGGTGGAGTACATGCCCGTGTACTTCACCCCGTGTCCGTGTATTCCCGGAATACACGTCGTGTCATCACGAAGAAGCTTTTTCCATGGTGAAGGAAGTACACACCGTGCCTCTTGGTCGTGTGGTTCTGGCCGTGTCCGTGTATCTCTCAGATTAAACGTCGAACCTCGCGAATCCGCTTACACATTTCTATGAATAGAATACATGCCGCATCACTTGGCCATGTATTGTTTCTCATGTCCGTGTATTTTCCCTGAATACATGCCATGTCCATCAAAGTCTCCTCTGTAAATCTGTAAGGAGAGTACACGCCGTGGGTCTAAAGTCACACACCGTGTTTTAATTTTCTAACAACCGAAATGGAAGCCACAATATGCTTGTACTACATGGTGTGTTCCTTTTGAGGATAAGATGTGAGTTCTAGAATTTTCCAGAAACGACGCTTCAGGCCAACATGCCTCCCGAGGTGTCTGTTCATCATCCAGATCATCCGTTCACTATGAAACTTCAGCCTCTAGGTCGCCTTGATGTTCTGAGGCTGTATCCGATGTTTCGGGCCTCCGATCGGCTCCAAAAACATGATTTGATTCACTGCTCAAGAACAGTAGATGAACACCACACAATACCAAGAACGATAGAGGAATTGGACTGTGTTAGATTGGTTCAGTTCCTTCTGCATTAGTCCGATAACAAGTGGTTTAAAGAGAAATAACTACATGGAAGGAAATCCAACATTACACTATCAAATACAAACCCCTACCTTGAGATAAGGTTCACGGTAGTCGAGCGTCCTAGATGATGGTGTCGATTCAGTCGTCATCGGAGTGCACCTGAAAAAGAAGTGGTGCCTCATCTCTTTCCACTGAGAAAAGAAATGGAGGCACATCAATGTTATTTGTGAAATTGACGTTATTTGTCAAAGAGGGTGTCTTTCTTTATCGAAGGAGTTCTCCGTTGGAAGGATTATGTTATTTATTTGAGATAATAACTCACTTATCTATTTTTTCAGAGCTATCCCAAGTTCCAACAAACCATGTTCAAAAGTAATATAATAGATAATCTATTATTTTATTCACAGAAGTAATTCAAAATTCAGACACCTTAATTTAATTAATTGAAGAGGTCGAATTCATTATTTTACTTGTGTTGTCAAAATTAAAGAGAGAGAGATGGAGAGGAAGAGTTGTCATAATTAATGGGGGGTTGTCACAATAAAGACAGAGGAGTTAATTGGGGGGGGGGGGGTTGAAGAGAGTTATGGGAGATGAAAGGATGGGGCTCTTGTGGGACCCACCTATCAAATATCCACACATGGGAAGTTGGGTGGGTGTGGACACGAATAATAACTTCCTATGAGAGGAAATAACTTTCATAGATATATAAAATTGTGCTAACAATTTTATTTAACTATTTCCAATTCCCCAAAAAACTTACTCTCACCCCGCATAAAACACAACTACAGTAAAGGTCCCCTTAAGAAATTACCAGAGCTGTGAGTTCATCGGTGTCCTCAGATTTCAATTCTGAGCATCGGTTCAAAAGATAGAAAAACCTGCACGTACGTTTACTGAACGTACCCAAAAAAAACTTCAGAAATTGATTCCGGGCACACCGGGCCTCAGAATCAAGTGCTGTCAGAAGCCACATACTCGTAAAATTCCAAAGAATTAAGAAAAAAAATTTCCTTGAAAATTCCGTGTCTTTACACATATCATATATTATAAACACATAAATAAGGAAAATTAGTTATAATATTTTAGTCTGTGATATCTACAGTTTTCCCTGGGTTAGTCCTGAATATCACAAAACCAAAGGATTTTGACCTATAATTGACATATCCTTATGACATCTCCAGACATATTCTTATAAATATCTATAGGGATATCACTAAATATTTCACATCCTAGATTCCAAAGGTTTACTAATCCTTCGTTTGGATACCAATTGTAAATACCCAAGTATGACGTATAATGAAATTATATTACTTTTTTTGAATACTTAACAGATGACAAAAATAGATCCCCAAAGACCATATTAGTTTAGTGACTTTAAAAACTGGAAAACATAAAAAACTGGTTCATAAAACATCTTCATCATCTCCTTCTTTTTCCTTCATAACTAAAACCCCCTTTTGACACATCTTACTTAATACCCTTCTACAAATATTGGGGAAATAGAATCATGAAAATAGGTGAACTCTAATTCTCAGAAAGAGAAATAATGGAAAATATCTTACATAACATAAACCTAAAAATTTAAAAATATGAACATAACTTTTAAAAAAAACATACCACATTTAACTTATTGCAAAAAATTCTATCATAAAATAAATCTTGGTAGTTTATAAGGAATAAATCATAATTGAATCATAAACTATGAGAAAATATATTTGTAATAAAACATGGAATTTTAAAAAATAAATAATCACAGAATATGATTTCCATATTTTCCTAGGAATTTTTTCCAATACCATCATAGTGGACAAATTCCACTACTGAACTAGGTTTACTTGTCGTTGCAACCTTATATTACTGAACCAGATTTACATTCCATTATAGAACTATATAATTGAACCAAATTTACTTACCATTCTATTCATGTCTATCTCATGGGATATAAATCATTACGATATGTATTTTAGGGAGATATAGGTCCCACCTATGTCATAGTTAATTCATTCTTACATATTATACAAAACAAAATCAGTAATCATAGCATTACCCATGAAATAAAATGGGCTTCTTAAACATAATTATATCATAATACAGAAAAAATAAACGAATTTCATAAAAATTATTTATTAATATCACAATAAAATCATTTTAATTATAGGGACATCCCTACTTTATCTTATATGTAAAATAATTTTGATAAAAAAATGAACTTCATTCTTGGGGAAAATATAATTTCTCCATAAAAAAGTTTTCTTTCTCAAAATGCCACACATTTTTAAAATAAAAAATTTTAGTTGAAAAAAAACCTAAAATCATGTGTAGGAAGATTCCTAGAAATATTGAATAATGAATATGTAAAAATATATTATTTTTGTATGAGATCAAAAAACATTCTTCTCTTACTCTTGTCGGCAAAGTCAAAAAGTACCTCATATGGAAAACAAAAGAAATATTCCTTCCATAACATTTAATAAAACTTCTCCAATGGGTAAAATTGAATATAAATAATATTATTCAAAGAGAAAAAATATTATATATTTAGGATACATGAACATGGATGGTAAATATTCTCCAAGAAATACATACAAATAAATAACTTTAGATAATAAGGAGATTGCATAATTACCCCTTAATATACGTCTAATTTCTTCTGTATGCGGCTGAAACTCCTGTATAGTGGGTTTAAACATATTATTAACTTTTAATAGAACCATAATAATATATATAATTTCATATATGTTCCTATTATTACTTTATATTACCCGTTTATTTATCAATTCCACTTTAAAGAAATGTTTTGTGTAATAATCATTTTATTTATCATATGTGTTTTGACTTTTTATTCATTATATTATTACTTAGATCACGTTTTAATTACTTAAAAAAATGTAGAAAAAGATTTATATATCATAAATATTCAGTATTTATATATATATAATAGAAAGATAAATGAAATGGAATACACATTTCATCGAGATGGTATGTTGTATGTACAAATTAACGTTGTTTCCATTTCCTTATTGAATTGAATAGAAGAACATAAATGATATAAATATATATACACATAAATCCATTAGAATAATAATGTATTTTATTTCATTCATATTTATAATATATAATTTATAATCATTATTGAATGGTTAGCATGGAGAAGGAATCTCATCACGTCGTTTAGAGGGTAGGATGTACGTACACACGAGCGATGATATCATTCACTTAATGATTAAATGGTAATAAATTGATGGTATATTAATTATATATAACAATGATAATGTTTATTAATTATTTAATTGTATTATACTCACTATTATACCAATCTAAATAATGTATTATTGAATAAAAAATTACACCACAACATGGAGATAGTGAGTTGTTCATACTCACACATACTGATATTGTTATTCGTACGATGGATAAAAGGATGTACATGGTTTTCCCATAATTATAGTAAAATATCATCATTTTTAATTAAATTTATTTGTTACATCAGTATGGGAACAATATAGGAAGGGAAAGTAGAATAAGAAATGAATCTTGAATGTGTTGATAAAACAATTTATTCTTTTTTGAGTATCTACTATTGATTTTCACAAAAAGGCCTCCCTAGGATGGCTTTCTGTCTAGAGTGTAGCCACCAAAATGATGTGCGGGATGTTTGGAGAGGAAATGGTTACGTATTGACTATGAAAAATGTATTTATATGTTTGATTAAAAAAGGTTAGGTCCCCTTTTATATGAGAGTGGAGTGCCTCCTTTTTAAATACAAAAACTATTAAATTAATATGACTTAATTTTTTACAAGTTTTTCTTTTATTTTAATCCTTTTCATTTTGATTTATCCTTGTTTAAACTATTTAATTTTAATTGTGGTAATAATTTTCTAAATAATTAGTGGTTATAAATATTTACCAATATTTTTTTAATTGTCCATAATTGGATAATTTATGAAATTTTCAACATTATAATTATCTCTTTGTAAATTTAAAATATTTATTTTATTTTACAATAATTTAATAATATTTTATTTTTATAAAATTTAAATAGTATAAAATTTTACACTATTAATTTATTTGAATTTAAAAAAAATCCACACATATTCTAAATTCCGTCCAAAATATTTAATAAACTCTTAAATGTCATATGAACATAGAAAATTCGTGGAAACAATTAATTAGTTCATATTATATTTCATTTAATATATTTTAAACCATTTATTTGATATTTCAATTAATAAAATAATTTCTACATCACTATTGTGTCATCGTTAATGGTAATTATTTAATCTCTAAATTTTTTAAATAAATACACATGGGAAAGATAATTTAATTATATTATTGTAAATTATTTATTCTCAATGTTTTATCAAGTTTTTTAATACAATAAATTGATTATACTTATAAGAGATAATAGGGTGAGATGTTTTCACTTTCTTTTGATTTAATTATAATTACATTACTTTCATGGACAAAAGTATATTAACTGAATCAATTCAGACCCCTAGGTGATATTGGTAGATATTAAGTCATCCAATAAGATTTTTGAAGATGTTAGGGTAATTTTATTATCTTTATCATATTGGTTGTTACTCTAATTTATTCGATTTACCTTTAACTGTGATAAAAATTTACCAAAGTTACTATTCATAATATAAAAATAAATAAAAGTAACCTATTAACATAATTTTACCCCACTGATTCCAATTATGGAATATTTATTTAAAAATTTAAAACATTGAAGATGGAGTAATTAAATTAAAATTAATTTACATAGTAAAAAAACTAGGTTTTTTAAAGTAAAATCCATCAAAATATTGATGTGTGGTTATACCTAATTCAATGTGAAATTACTTTTAATGACCAAAATTGGATTAAATGATAAAAACATAATACAATTATTTTTTATACCCATTTAAAAATGATAATAAAAATTTAAAAATTATATATATGAAATGTAGTTTTTAATTGTAATTTAATATTTTTTATCATTAATTAGAATATAAATTTCATCAAAAAAAATAACTAAAAATCTCAACCAAGTTAAATTTTGATATCCCACTAAAAAATAAGAAGTTTACTATGTCATATATATCTTATAAAATTGTAATGAATACATTTAAAACATTAAATTGAATATATTTAATATATATTTCATTAATAAAATTCATAAATAGTGATTTTATAATTTTATGGACATAATTATATTCATTTCAATTTTTTTTTCTATAAAAACACTACCACTATATTTAATTTGTTTTTATTTAATTTTATAGATAATTTAGTAACCAATAAATCATTATATAAACATATTTAAACCATACTTTTATAATTTAGTTAATACTATTCATTCCATCCATTCTAAATCTAGGTGGTAACTATCATAATAATACATAATTGTCATTCATACTCAGTCTTGCGTGAAATTAATTATATTAAAAGAACATGAAATTTTGTAAAACACAATCCAAGAATAGTGTTGTATATAATGTAAGCTAATATAGTGATTCATATCATGCAATTTAATCTTGGTGTAGAGTACAATATAAGACATCAATAAAAATAAAAATAATTTATATCATTAAATCTGTGGGTCTTAAACTTTTAATAATAAATTTAATTCTATATTATATAAGAGTGTTTTAAATGAAAAATTGGGAATGTTAGGGCTAAGAAAAGTTATGAAAAATATTATTATGTATCAAGAAAATATTAATTTATCTTAAAAATAATTATCTTCCCAAGAAATAATAATGCACAAAGTATTGTAGAATAATAAAATTATTTTTTAGATAAAACTATTATAACTATAGAAGACCAAAATGTATTGTTTAATAATGGTGATATTAATTTTTTCACATAAACCTATACGTGAGTGTATAAAATATCATTTTAATTTAGTATAATAACACATGAGTAAAGGTCGGGGGAATTGAAATGAATGGAACTATTATTAGGATGGTGAAACACACTTCAGGGAATGTTATATTTTGTTACCAAAATCTCATGATATTTGTCTACATAGAATATATTCAAATATTGAGAAAACATTTATAGAATATGTGGCTAAAAATTTCATTGTTAAATGGATTTAAGGAATAATGTACATGTATAGAATATTTTTGGTGAAAATTAAATTGATTTTTAGGAATATAACAATGAATAAATGGAAGTAGTTATTAATGTTTTCTTAAATGATTGGATGTAATGAAATCTGTGGCTACACAATAGTTGTTCAACCAATAATATGAAAGTATATAAATAAATATTGTAAAAAATCATAGATCATTATGGAGGGAATGTTTATTTTAGAAATGATATATCCTTAAAAATCATAGGAGTTGATACAACATAGATTGAATTAAAAAAAATAAAATCCAAATATGATTCATTTATTGATTTAATAAACACAAACAAGGTTTATTTTAAACAAATAATGATTATGTTAATGATGTTTTATCAAGAATATTTTATACATACTGATTATATAAATTTATGTAAGAGTAATCCCAATGTGATAACGAATAAGTGGTAATTTCATAAAAAATTGTGTCATAACTATTTATTATTGTTTGAGTACAAAAGATGAATGAATATTGTGATAAAGAATACATAACCATATTTTTAAATGATATTTGAGTAAAATATAAAATAAATAGGTGGTTTGAGAACAACTATGTTAGATAAACAAATACATATTATATATGAAACACATCGAAATGTGAATATGGTATATGAAACTCATAAAAATATTAAAATTCATTGCACTAAGAAACATAAAAATTCAATCTTATTAATATTGTATTAAGTGTTATTAATTTAATATTACAGATTCTATTTTATAGCATGTTTTTATAATTTTACAAGGATGCGAAATTTGTTTTTTAGGATGCATATGACACATCCAGTGGAAATGCTGAAAAAATTAGATGACATATTGAGATGGAACTGTATGTTTTTACTAATAGGGAGTAAAAAAATATTGTAAGAGGGTTCAATTTAATTCAATAGAATATTCTGTTGATACAAATGAGAATAAATTTTAATATTTTTCACTATTTTATTCATATTTAAATGGAGATGTAGAATAAAATAATAGTTTTTTATTGAAATATGAATAAACTTTCTTAATGAAAATAAACTAAAAATTTTTTAATTTGGGGAACCATTGTGTACAACAATTATTATTTAGAAAATATGGTTACTTAGACATAAATACTACAAAAAACAATATGAAATGTTTTATAATATAAAGACCATATTTATATAAATGATTTTTATTGGTAGTCCATCTTTTATAATGATTAAAAATTAAAATATGGGAATATTGAATGAGAATCATGAAGAAGGAATCATCATTTTATCTTTATTTAATTAAAGAGAGTGCACATTCTCGAATAAAAGGGTATATATTATTGTGCAATGTACCGAGGTTAGGATTACTAAAAATAAACATATCATCAATGTTCAAATTGAACCATATTTGGAAATTATTTAAGTGGTTTGTTTGATGATTTCTTGAATTGTGATTGATTAATGAGTTAAATGTGAACTATATAATATTAATGAAAAATCAAATGAGACCATTTATATTGATAATTTTTATAGATATTATATATCCTAACATCAATGGATGAGGAATATGGTAGAAATATAAATAAAATTTTGAAATAATAAGGATGTAGAACATGAAATAAGAAAAATCTATCTTATAAATAAGACAACTCTCATTTCATAATATAAACCACAATAAATATTACCATGTTAAATGGATTTACATGAATAGGGGGTGGTGAATATATTATACACCAATATTAAAAATTATTATGAATTAAGTATAATAAAATTCTATATTTATTGGACCACTATTAATAATCTCTCACTCAAAAAGTTTGTAACTGAAAAGAATGTTCTTTACAAAACATATGTTTTTACAAGGATCATCCTTATTGAAAGAGCCTCCTCCATTCATGGTTTTGTTTAAGTTCATATTCCATTATTATAACTAGAATATAAAATTGATTATATGTAATAGTTAGGTTCTTCAAATGACTCTTGTTAGGATCTATAAGTTAATAAAAATAAGGGCAGTGTACATCCTTTTTATTTTCCCAGCATTAAAAATAATTGTGGATTTACTTGTTTTTTACTACAAATATTCATGTATTTAATCAATCACTAAATGGTGACCATGATATATAATTATTAAAAAATACTTTCAATCATTTCATAATAATATTTTCTTTATGTTATGAATTGAATAACCTAAATAGCATCTTGTATCCCAACTATGTTAAATAACATAATTGGGGGAGGGGGTTGAATCATGGTATGATTGGTTAAATGAAATTCCTATTAAGATGTAGTTTTTTTGTTTAAAAAACATTATTCACTCCATTTCCATTAAAAATGTAAGGATTAAAATGAAAGAATTCAAAAAAAAAATATAATACATTGTCTACCCTCACTGGGCTACATCCATAGAGCATACAATGGAAATGTGATGATCTACCAAATTAACTATTGTTCACTAAAGAAATGTCATTCAAGTTAGATCAATTATATTAATAGGCTCAATACCCTTAAAATGTTTACATTGTACTCACTATCCCTCTAGGTTTACAACTAGTCAAAACTAATATCTCACTGTACTCTCAACTAAAGTGATCTCACTGCTCCAACATAGAAATCCAATATTGTTTTGAATAATCTCAGAATTGTTTCACACATTTATGAATTTTATATGAAGTACATTTTACCTAATATATGAATTTAAAATTTCCTCATACTACTAGTTTTCAAAAAGTTCCTTTTATAAATTTTATAGTTTGTGAAGTTACATGTACCAACCATGAAATTTCATGTATCCTCTGCGAACAACATTGCACTACGTGGTGCGATTACTTCGTGAAAAAAAATTTCATCACAGAACACCTATGCATCATAGAATGATGATGCCTCGTGAACAAGTGATTCTTTTCAGATTATTCCTTCATAGAACCCTCCATTGTGATCCACTTCATTCTTCGAGGAATCAATCCCTCATGGAATACATCCTTCCAAGAATTGTTCCCCTGTAGAATACTTTCGACTCCATCAAATTCTTCCAGTAATGATTATATATAATGAATTTATCTCTTCAAAGTGATGTGATAATGGTTCTTTACAGAGGAAAATATATAGTCAAATCCATCTAATCCTAATTACACAATGATCCTATTTGGTATAGCCTTGACAATGAACTCTCTATGTGGTCCACATCGCACCTTTATCCATTAAGGTGGTTGATGTCATCCACAATCTAAAACCCCTTTGTTTTATTGTAAAATCCCTATATCTAGTTGAAAATGAAAATACTACCATGAATGAATAGCCTCCCATGAACAATGAGACTTCCATGAATTTATTTCTCTATGGGGTTTGTGTAATACACTTCACAGTTCATATAGCATAGATCCCATTGTGGTGGTCTTTTTTAATTTCATTATTACAAAAAATATTCTTCTCTTTTGTTGTTCAAAAATCTCATTTGTTGTCAGGATAATTCTATTTGGTCTACATGGTGACGCTTCTAAGAAGAAACATTACTATTTCAAAAAACAGAATCTGGATTTTGAGGCCCAAAAAATTTGAAAACACTAGGAAACTATGCCACCTTAAATGAATCATCTTCAACAACAAAAACCATAGAATAACAAAATAATTTTTTTTCAACTAACACAGCGACTACAAAAACACTAATGTGGTTCATAGAGGTCTTTTTTCCAAACAATCTCAGACCTTTATGTTTCTCTAAAATCCATCACGTTTGGATTCCCTGTTAAATATTCTTCCATATTCTTCCAAAAGATTCAAATTTCAATTTAGATAACAACCATTTTTTAATTAACACACACATAAAACCACATGATCCATTATTGGAATGATAAAAAATAGTGTCATCCATTTTTCATTAATTTATCACATCATTTCAAAACCACTAATCTTCTTTAATCATGATTCCATTTGGAATGATATATAAACATTGGTCGATCATCATTATAATCATCAGATTTAATGCTCCCAATTATTCATTAGTCCCCCTATCAGCATCTCCCCTATATATATTAAGAAATTATATCCACATATTATATCCACTATTTTCCCCTTTTTCAATAAACCTGAAGGAAACTTTTTTGTGGTATGAAACATGGTAAGGATTATGAATAAGCACATTATGGAAAGAAACATAGTACCTTTTGGAGAGGGTGTCCCATATCAACACCTTTTCATGTTCATGTATTTTACTAGACTCCATGATCCATTCAATTAAGTACAAACACTTCATTGGGTAATACCCTTGTAATAATGTCCACAACTTGTAGTTCTATAGGAACATACTCCAATTTTACCTGAATTTGATCCACCTTCTCCTTGATAAAATGATGCATGATTTCAATTTGATTTGTCCTTTAGTGATGTAGTAGATTTTTTATTTTATTTATAGCACATTAATTGTTATAATGGATTCTAATCGAAGACTTCACTAGAAATCCCATTTCATAATGCTACTGCTTCACCCATAACTACAACATGAGGGAAGTAGTTTTTGCTGTATATTCAGCTTCTGCGATTCTCAATGAGATGAAATCATGCCTATTTCATAGAAGAAAAAACACATTCTGTCGTTATACAATGCACTACCTGAAATTGATTTTCTATCATAAACAAAAATATCATATTAATCATATGTATAGCCCAATAACTCCTACTGAGATTGGTCACTGAATATCAAACAGAAACACAATGTTCCCTTCTTATATTTATGTATTCATTTTACTATATATAAGTAGGTTGCATTTGGATTTATTTGGAATTATTCTTCTTGGAATTAGGGGAATATAATATTATATTTTTTCACTGTCATGTACAATAGACTACAAGTGATTTACATATATTCTATGATAATAACTACATTTCCTTCATCAAACCATGATAGTTTCATCTGAGTATCAACTAGAGCCATCATCTCCATGGAATTATAAATTATTATTTTTTAAAATCTCTTAATAATATTTATATTCATAAATATATTTTCCATTCCTTCATTGTGTCACCAGTAAACCAAGGAAACACATTAGTTCATGAATCATCGACATTCAAAATTTAATTTTCACGAATTATCTAAACTATCTGTACTATTAATAATCTAATCCATTGAATATTACATCATCAACAAACAATAGAAACATCAACCTTTGATTACTATAATTGTTGATATATATATTATAATCAAAACCACTACACTGAAATATGATCTTCTTCAAAAACTAGTCTATTCTGTAATGTCATGCTCTTTGTGATTTCTTCAAACCATATAGCTCTTATATCAGCTGAAGAACTCTGTTATCATATTTACTAATGATAAAATGTATTTCATTTCCATATAAAATTCTTCTTGCAGAACTCCATTCAAAAAAAGGGACTCGATTCCCATATGTAAAACATTGAACCATCTTCGCACTTCTATGGAAATGAATAATATGATTGTCTCTATTTTTCAAGAAGTGAAATTACTTCATCAACATCAATACCCTCTCTCTTGGAGTAACCTTTTCACACTAATATTTATTTTTTCTAATGATTGCCCCATCTTCATTTATGTGGTTTAAAAAGGACTATTTGGTCCCATTTACATTCTTAACTATTGGACTCAAAACAATACCCCATGTCTGATTCATCTCATTTTGGTCAAGATCTTCAGTCATTGATATAACCATATTCTTATCTCAAACTACTTCATCGAAACATTTAGGATTTACTTGATATAGGACAGATTTTTGATGTAATGACTTCATTCTTTGTGTTTGAACTGGGTCAACTGAAACACCAATGATGTTCTATCTATGAATTTTATCTTGACTCTTCAGTTTTTGTGAAGATATATATTTTAATTCCTCCATATAATTATCCGTATTTTATTATGATTCCTAAATTTGATCTTCAACTCACATTAATGTTCTTACCTAATCGTCAAATTCATTAGGTAACTATTCACTTTCATGTTGTAGATTATATTAATTATCTATTTTAGTGACATAATTCATATCTAAAGAATTTCTAAGACTCTTCTTGAAAAATTTATACGATTTTATTTTCCTATAATGTCAATGATATATATCTTCATCTACACAAAACTCAAATTTCATATGTTTCTATTTATTGATAATAAAAAACTTCATTCCAAATATTTTAATGTATTTCAATGATAGTTTCCTTTAATAAAATATCACATATGAATTATTTAATTCATTTGGAATGAACATATCCCTATTAGATTTATTGAATTATTTCAAGTCTTTTTTCTTCCCGAAAACCTCTTGTAAATCCTTTTCAAAATGGAATTGTAATGGGAATGTCGTTAATGATATGATTTCTCCTCTTAGACTCTTTTTTAGGAGTTCAAACTATTGAAACATAATACATTATACTATGTTTCACAAGTTAATTTTCCACATGAAAATTGATGAATTCGTTATAATTATCACTATGAAACAACATAATCTTATATACAACCATCCTTTTTGATTTCCTACACTATTGTTTTATGTAACTAAACACATGATACCTACAGAAATTTCCAATACCCATGCCATCCTACTAAAATAATCAATGAGAAGAATGTAATACCTCTTCTCATTAATGGATTAGGGTGATATATGTTCACATACATATATATATTCACAAAAACAATCAATCTTGTTTTATTTTTCTCTTTTTCTTGTATGTCTTTCTGATGATCTTCCCATTTTAATATGCATCACTAGTATTTGTATGGTCACGTGCTGGATTTGGGAGATCTTGAGATACAAAAAATATGACCAAATATTCTAGGGATGGTTAGCATAACTGGTCAATTAATTTATACAAAACCTATTTTGATCCTCTCTCTATAAAAATTAGATATTTTATTCCCTTCTTACAAGGTAGTGTTTCCCCTTTTTTTGTTTTCACAAGTAGGAAAATTGTACCATATATTCCATAGATGACCTATGTCTTCTCACTATATATTAAATCATGCCCGGAGACATATATTTAAATAAAATGAAACATGTGGTTACTTATACCATCAACAAATAAGACATTATCATGTCTCATTTTTCTACCACCAATTTTGGAATTTTCAATGCCAATAATCATAAGTCCTTCATAATTTCTAAATTTGATAACACCTTCCATGTAATATTTTATTCCTATAACAAGATCATTTTTATGTTTTATATGGGATTTTAATCAACTAGAAAGGATACATACATCATAAAAATATGATTCTTTAAGGGAACTAAATACGACTACTGCCTACTTAGTTATTTTCTCATTAATCTAGGTATTTGACTTCATACCTAGAATGGATTTATAATATTGATCTTCCTCAGAGAATGATTGAAAATATTCATCTTCTAGAGCTTCAAAATGATTTCCTATTTCTGTATCATTTGAAGATTCATATTTCTTTTCTATTGGACCATATTTAGTCTCCTTTGGAACATTTATCTTCATTGTTGATGATCAAAATGCTACCTTGTGTCTGAACCATCCACACATGAAATAGTGACCATAAAATGATCCTAGAATATTGAGCTCTGTCTTGATGCCTCAGTTGGTCTTTCTCACTTTAGTACATCTTGGACATTGAATATATATTTTTTGAGGGTACCATCATTCCATTACAATAACATTTAATGTGGACTTTATTTCTATGAGTCATTACTACACTACTAGTTTTTCATTGAGTTCTCTAGGTCAAGATTTTCTGATTCATACCCAAATAAATCATCAATCATATGTCAGGTTTTTATTGTCTTACGTCAACTGTTTCAGATTTTTACATTCTATCAAGACCAATACAGTAATTAAATTCAACCACATTGGACATTTAATATTCCATAGAATCATTATCATCATTTATCATCTCATATAAAACTAGAGTACTATGTAATCTATCCAATTCTAACTCATTTAAATCATTGTCATTTAATATAGAATATTGTGGATTGAACTGATGTGGAAGTATTTTCAAGATTCATTTTAAAATCCTTACATATTCAATAGTTTCTACTTGAAAACACATGTATTCCACAAAAATAGTTACTCGGTCAAATAATTCACCAATAGACTCATTTTGGTGAGTTCTAAGATAATCATACTGGTTCTATAGAACCCATACCATTGAATCTCTACCTTTTTATTCTACCTCGTAAATATATAGAAACTTTTTCAACATATAGTGTGAGGACATACATGACATAACCATTATATATATTTCCTTAGATAGGGCTCCAGCTAAGGAATTGAGTACATTTGGATCAACATCTAATTCATGTAGGTCATATTATGTAAAAGAACCATTGTGGTCACTTGAAAAATTTCTATGACTAACTATAGCAAATACATCCATTTCAAATAATGAGATGTAGTTATGCATCCGATTCATCCAAAATAGAAATGTATTTCCATTGATGATCGTAATTCCATTGTGATTGACGACCCCCATGGAAAACCATAAATGATAAACACTTATATTAACATTTAGGTATGCTACCAATTTTTATCCCAACTAAATTAACTATCATGGGATTGGCAGGTTAATCAGGGTATGATAGATTAAAACAACTTCCCCTTCGAATATTTTATCATGGTTTAAATAAAATTTTCTTCTCTCTCATTCACCATCCAATGTATGAACATAAATTATGGCATGCATGATATATATATTTTACTTGGTTCTCCCTAATTTGTCTACGTACAAGATGGATACGACAATAATGTGCCAAAATACCAAATCCACTATGTCTCAAAACCAAAACATGGTTTAATGTAGATCAATTCTATTCCCAGTCTCACTTATTATAAAATGTTTAGAGTGGACTCATTATTCCTTCCGATTTACAACCAATCAAAATTGAATGCTCACTGATCTCTCAAATAAAGTGTGCTCAATGCTCCTTCAAGATAATATTTTGGTGTTCAAAATCATATCAGAATTATTTTACACATATATAAGTGTTCTAAGAAGTCCTTTTTTCAAATTAGATAAAATCATAATTTTCACACATTGTTAGTTGTTGTAAATTTCTTTTAGGAAATTTCTTGTCACTTCTGGAACTTCCTTGTAGGCACTTGTTACTGTATTGTATCCTCTATGAACTAACTTGCAATGCAAGGAGCAAGTGCTTCATGGAAACCATTTTCATTATAGACCACCGCTTCTTCATGGAAGGTTGTTTCCTTATAAACCACTAATTCTTAGTGGATTATGTCTTCATGGAATCCTCCATCATTAACCAATTTCTTCTTCATGGAATATCACCCTTAGGAACTACTTCCATCAGAGAATTATTCCCTCACAAAACTCTTTGGAATATGCCAAATTATTCTAGTACGATCACCTATAATAAATTTAATTTTTCATAATTATCTATTTTGGAATATTTATATAATAAAATTTATAAACATAGCCCAATAATTATATAAAACCAAAACTCATATGTTGTACAACTATCAATGAGAACACGTTATCTAGTCTCTATAAAGAAATTATTCCTTATTACATGTGTTGTCATTATAGATAGGAGACCACTTTGAAGTATCATTTAATAACTAAATCTAGATTTAAATGATGACCCATGCAAGAAAAAAAACCACCCATGAATAGAGAGCCTTCTGCCAACTGATTTTTCTATTTTGTTCATGTAAAACACTTCATAGTTCGCATAGTGTAGTGCCCTTGGCAGTAGAAGATAACCAACCTTAAAATCCAAAATATTAAATGGAATACACTCACGCATAAGATAATTCACGATTAATATTTTCAAATTTTTTATTATTATCATACAATTATATGATAAAAAAATATATCTAATTTCCATAAAACAATATGAATCCATTGATATAGTGAAATTCAATGTACATAAGTTATTATCTATTCGATATAGTAGATCTTTAATATGTAATGGTATATGGGTCTAATTTAAAATAATTAAATAACAATTTCAGATTATTTTCCCTGATATTATATCTGAAAAAATATTGAAATATTATTTCTATAAGTGAATATAGATAATAAACATTATTCTCAGTTTCATGTAATTTTCAGGATAATTTCTCAATAAAAAAATATTAGATTTTATTGAAACTAATAATTTTATATATTTGGACTTTATTTCAACATTTTGTTCCATAATATTCTCAATTTAATATTATTAAAATCTATCAAAACATGGAGATATTCAGGTTAATGAAAATAAATCTGTCATTTATGTTTTCCTAAACAACAAATCACATTCAAAGTATAAGTCATGAAGGGTATTCTTATGTATTTATATAATTGTCCCAACCCTATAAATTCCTCAGGTATTAGTTTATGAATTCATATATGATGTTATATTTAACATTTTTTTAAATCACTCTAAAAACATAGGTAACACCCCACAGTTCCTTAGAGAACATTATACATAGGTTAAATTAAACCATACATAGTTATTATGAGATTATAGTGTTTTAGACCAGTTTATATATCCAATTTTTTTATTAATACCATAATATTCACCTTAAATGTAAAATTATTCACCATACAAACATGAAATTCAATAATATATTCATTATAGTACAATTAACATATAAAGAGATCCACCATAATATGTCTACAAAGTTTCCATGTTCTAATCACTAACTCACTAATTTCAAGACTCTTAAAAAAACAACACGCATTAATTCATTCATGGGTATAACCAAATAAAAAAAAAGTCAAAAAAATTCTCAATCATTTTTCACAACTTTTATACTATATATTAAAACAAATAAAACTCCATTAATAATTATATTTTCTGCTTCAATATCTCTAAATTGATTTTTTGAGTCTTAGTTAACTCTTTTGATATCCTGAAAAACTAAACGTCACTCATGATTAAACTAATAAAAACCTCCCTCACATGAGATGTATCATAAAACCATAGAAAATGATCATTCAGTGTATATGATGGACTACTATCCATCAGTGTGAATAATCTTTTTTAAGTGAAATTGGTTTTTTTCATACTTTAATAAACAACTCATTAATTAATTTTTTTCAATTTATAGAGTAAAAACACCATATATCTAGATTGATAAAGGAAGAAAATACCTTCATTAATAATTTTAAATCATATTTTTCTGAAACATTTATTATAGAATCCATTGTTATGGGGGATGATCCAAGGTCCCTGAATAGAGAGTAATAGGATTACTGTTCATAGTAAACCTTAATTTCTCATCATATATTTCAGAATTTTAATTATTAATATATTAGATAATTGATATATAATAAGAATATATTCCAATTTTATAAAATAATTCAAAATCTTTTACTTAGTAGAGATAATTTAATATCAATGTTCTTTGATTATTTTTATTGAATGAGATTTTAAAAAATCATAATAACAATATTTTTACCTCATCCAAATCCTTGAGGTCATTGAATATTCACTATAAAAAATAACATTTCGTCTATGCACTGAATTAGTTGACTATAATTACTAGTAGTTATAGAATATTTTTCTTATAGAGTTCAATATGTGAATTTTATCTTTCTATTAATTTTCCAACTTACACAAATATCTCTCATAAGATCAATTTTCCCCATAAGAGGAACTCTTGTCACAAAACCATGAAAAATACATCACTAAATTTTGTTGGAGTTATGTGTAATACATTATTTTATTTTAGGTCAAATATAAATATAAAAGGGTTATTTTTAATGACTCACATAGCTGGAATTATGCCTAATTCCATAGGATCATTTAAATACTAGGAACACAAGTCACATAGAAAATAATTCAATGCTTAGATGTGGTAAGAAATTGAAGGCTAACAATATGTTTTCTAAAACAATTAAATTTTAAAATTTCACATTTTTTATACTTAATATTTTATAATATAAAAATTATCAGCTACTAAAATAGATTCATACCTTCTAAATTTAATTAATGATTCTCTTTCATATTTTTAAGGGGATGAAAATAAATTCATATTTTTATAGTACATGTAATCCAAACAGATTTCATAGTTCTTATATAATAGAAATATGAATATGATTTCTATTATCTATGGAAATCTCAACAAATGAACTCTATTATCCCATAAAAATAATTTCATTAAAATATAAAATATTCATAAGATTACCATCCTACAACTTTTTTATATAATGGTTTTTAGACAATCATTCCCTTATGAATTTCAGTTATTTCACGGATTTTTCCTCATTCGGTATCTAGAACCACTATATAAAATTAAACCATTTATGGTATTTATTATAGTAGATAAACTATATATATCAATTTTAATTTTCAGTCTCATAAAATTATCTAAAAACTATTTTCTTCGAACCGAAAATTTACGTATAATTATTTGACATTAATTTGATAAATTTTCTACTCATGATGAGATAAATGTACTATGAAAAAAATTATGTCCTACATTATTAATAAAATGTAAAATTTTGTTAAAATTTATACCCCATTAATATCCAATGTAAACTTTTCAAATAATCCATTCCATATTCATTAAAAAAAATTACAAAATTGTTCGGCTTTTTTTCAAACATTAACTTTTTCCTAATAATATGTCTCACTTTTATTCTATGAACTAGGTCCCATATCAAATAAATCTCTAGTTTATAAAAATATTCACTTATATATAAATCAAATTCATTTAGATAAATTTTTTTATAAAATTGTGGTATCTAAATAATGAAATCCAATGACACATAATCAGGTGGATCTAAGAATTTAGAATTTGAATAAGTTTACATTTTTATTTATTCTGTTGGAATAATGGATGAATCTGGTATTTAAAGTATTTTTGGATCCTTTGATGACCAGGATATCCAAAAAGACTAACAATGTATTTTTTTCACGAATCCAAATAATTTTCTCATCATTCTAAAGGGCGAAACATGAGTCATAATAGTAGAGTATGTATAATAAGATGTTGATAATTTTATAACAAATTGATGTTGAAATGTTGAATATATTAATCAAGATATGTTTTTATGTTGATAATGAAATGACTGAAAAGAATATTTACCATGTTAAGGAATTGTAAATTATTTTATCCAAAGGGAAATAAATAAAAGAAAATTATATTAAAAAATATTTTTACATAAAACGATAATCAAAATTAAATGTTAATTAAGGATTAAGTCATTAAAAATAAATAAGAAATACTTGTGGAGAAATATGGGATGCAACAAAATGTTTTCTTTAAAAACAGTATCTCTAAAATGAAAAAGAAGGTGAATGGGCAATGTTATTTACCAGAAAAACTATCCAATACATTAGAGGATAATATTTCATGTTTTAATTATATCATGGATCAACAAAATGATTAAATTAAATCATGTTATAAGAATATCCATAATTTAAATGAATATATAATCATACAAAATAATAATTTTGGATAATCTATTTCAAAAGGGAAGCCAAAATAAAATGATAATTTAAATTTTTTCTCAAATTATAATTTTTAGGTGATAATTAAATAATTTGGACTCATTATACCATAGGTAAAAACTGTGACATGATTAGTATAGATTAAATTCCATTATCCAAGGGAATCCTTTATTTTGGCTATGATGGAACCCCTCTATGGAATGAGTAGAAGAGATATATATACATTACCAAGAGAGGAAATTTTAACGATACATGAAAAATAAATAAGTATGTATCTATAGAAATTAATTACTGTTTTATGAGAACAACAAGAATTCTTAAAACCATGTTCTATTTTTTCGGGATATAATGAATTATCACTAGTATATGTTATAAATAATTCAAAAACATTAGTTATTATGAATCCAATTTAATTTCCTAGAAATAGGATCATAAATGTACAGTAGAAAATTAATGGGACTATATTTAAAATTTATTACCATACTAATTATCTCTCAATTGTAAATTTCATAAAACCATCATTTTTGATAAAAGAGTGAAATTAACCCACATATAAAGTCTTAATGATAATATTGGAATGATATTATAATATTTAAATGAAGAATATTTTTAAGAATATTGTATTTCGAATAGAAACTCCATTTCTACAAGTATAACATATGCTACCTAGAGATATAAGATGTGGTTCTCCAAGAAAGGGAAAATTTCACCACGTACATAAAACTAAAAAGGATCGTGGGAAAGGTATTTTTCAAGACATTTTATATTTTAAATATCTAAATAATTTATTTATGGATATTCAAGGATATAATATGCCCTATATAATGATATTTTAACAAGATAAATAAAGCATAATCCATGGTGGTAATGATCTCCTATGAATATATAGTTGTGAGTGGGGTTGAGTAGAAGAGAAAAATCCAAATTTCATAGAAGGTAGATGGAATTCCATTAATTAAAATAAAATTTTTATGATTTCCACTGAAAAAACAAAAATATTATATCATTTATGGGAAAACATAACATATTTCACAATAACTCATTCCCCAAAATAATAAATATTTATTGTCTTTGGATACTAGATACATATAAAACATATTTTATGAACGACATTCATTACCTCTCACAATGATCATCGCTCCTTATACCCTTCTTATATATATCCTTCTAAAAATATTTCTTTATAAAAAAGGAAAAAATAAAACAAAAGAATGGGTGAGCTCATATATTAAAAAATGGTAAATTTGTGATATATTAATTTATTATCATATGTAATAATATAAAAAACATGGTTAATAAGTAATTATCATAACTTACAATGATCATACCCAATCAATCATATATCATAAATATTGGGTAACATCATAAGTATTTCGTATTTCCAAATGACTTAATCACAACTGTGATGAATCATCCTTAATCCAATATTTCTCCATGAGTTATTCAAATAAGGGTATAATATTTAATAAATAAATTAATAATAAAAAGTATATAAAGTCATTTAATTTATCAAATATCACAATGAGACCATTATTACACAATCAAAAAATTCTTATAATTGATTGCATTCCCTCTCTGCACTCATTTCATTATTGAAATGAATTCACACCACATTATCCATTTTATCATGACATGATATATCATTCATTTAACATTGAAATAATGGGATACAAGAATATATCCCCACCAATCCCATTTTGAAAACCATATATTTGTATCCTACAAGGAAATATAACAATTCACAGACCTATCATAACATAACCCTAGGAAAGGATGTGGGTTTCAAAATCATTTCATCAATGCATAATCATAATCCATTAAGATAAATAACATGTATGGAATCATTGGATCATATCCTCAGTAAAAAATAAAATAATATCAAAGTATTTTGACAATAATGGATTGTAATATTAAAATATCTTTTGAACATTTACATTATAATATGGGAATAAATAATATGTATTTAACATCATAAATAATAAAAATGCTAATAGTATTTAGTAAAATATTTTATTTTTATGTCATTATATAACATTTTATTAAATAGTAACTTTTGGTAAAAAGTCATAAATAAACTATTTTGAAAAAATTTTACAAAATTATATTTTAAATACATAGAATAGAATGAAAAGTATTGATAAATATCAATTAAAAAATTTAATTCATAATATAGAGGATCATTCATGAATATTTGTTAATGAATGTGGACATCGATAAAAATTGTTGTCAACTGAAGAAGAAATGATTTCATCTTTTATTAATAATTTTTTTTTATTTTATGTTATAATGAGAGTATTATAAATGGAAAATATGAATCAATCCAGAAATAAATAGAGGAGAATAAAATAGAATATGTTTGAGAGATAATAATATATAATTCCTCCAAATGAGATTCTCGCATAAAAATGCATATTTAAAAAAAGATTTCAACATAAACCCTCACCCAATGTCCTAAATTTCAAATGATAGGATCACTGATTTTGGTATAAAAAATTCATATTTATTATCAATAAATAAAAAAAATATTCATATATTTTTTAAAAACTAATATTTCATTATAATTTCATCTTACGCATTTATAAACAATTCATAATTATAATCAAAATTTGGATGTTAATTCTTCCACTTCCCTTGTATGTCCAGGTTCGATGTTTCGGATCTGTTCACCATGTTCATTGATTCATTATCACCGTATTCATAATAATGTTATATGTATCCTTAATAATCATGATATACACTTTTATTACCATTCATATAAGATGGTGATGAAAAATGACAAACCTCACTTCATAGAGATGGTATTCTGTATATACACACAAGTAATGTTATGATTTTCTAATATGTTTTATAAAATAATGGTAAATGATAATATATCATTTAATAATAATAATAACATCATGATTAAAACACATAAATATATACATTAAATCCCTCCATAAGAATATTTATTCATAGAGGATATAAAAATTGAATGGAATTGCTTCATGAAGGTGGTTCTCATCATGTACACACAAATGATGTTATCATTTCACATTGGATAGGTTGTTGGTAGTAATTATTTGTAAAATTAAATTAAATACATTCAAGTATAGTATTGATATCCATGTCAATGTTTTATGATGGCTATAATATAATTGGATGTGGTGAGATATGAAATAACCTTAAATGTATTTATTGAAGATTGTTATATGATATTTGAGATATATTATTTATATTTCTTATTTAATACAATTAGTTTGGTCTTTTATGAAGAGAAGAACCACTAAAAACTATATAGGGAAGTTGATATGATATTTTGGAAGATAATGGTCATTATATGTGGCTCATGAGACTATAATGAAAATATGATTGCAGATCCATTTAATAACTTACTTAGGTGGAATACCTGTAAATATTCAGAACAATAAAATATAATAAGAAATTATTTATGTTATTGTGGAAATAAGTGTCCAAAGGGTTGAAAATAAGATAATAGATGGATAACATTTATTTATAAAATCATATTTACGAATATTTATCTAATTTTTTATCATACGATTTACTTCAACCCTCTTATATACCCTTTTAACATTAACCATGCGAAGATAATTTTATAAAATTTAACATTCAATATTAAAAAATGAGTGTGGCCTCACTAAAAATATTAATCAATTTGATTCCAAATATAGAAAGAATTTTTATTAAATAATTTTTAGCTAATTATAAAAACTAATTTTAAAATATTATTGTAATAAATAAATTAAAATATTTTTTATAAAATTGAATTCTTATGATAAAATGAGAATTTCTCTCATTCCATGCTTAGTAACAACCATTACGTTAATGTTAAGGTAATATTGAATAGTGTATAAAAATTCCACAAAAAAATTAATAAATTGTTATTAAAAAAAATTAGACAAAAAATCATTGTGTTCAAAAATTTTACTTTCCAAAAATACCGCTTTTTCGTTCAAATTTGTATATTTTTTATTGTATAAAATTGATGAACAATGAAGTCATTTATGAAATATTTAAACAATAATTTTTCATATGTTTAATAAATTATGTTATTTTGTTAATAAAAAATATTTGAAAATAAAAAATTCTTATAAAAAATTCAAATAGTTCCTTAGGTTTAATAGTATTTCATAAAAGAATTAGAAATTATATTTTTTAAAAAAATTCATTTAAATGGAATGTAATATCAAATGTATTATTGTATGTGATTATTACTATCGTATGTATTTTTTTGTTTCACATGGTATTGAAATTGTTTTTTCATTACAAGGAAATATAATCTATAAATTCTTTGTGTTACATTCATCCCCATTATAAGAATATCCCCTTAAATTCATTATTACTTCGATTCAAAAAATTATGATAGCGCTACCTCATCATATCTCTGGATTCCAAAGTTTCTTACAAAAAAATTTCAATCCATCAAAAATCCTTAACTGTGTTATTATTCATGATTTATAGCATATTATCCAAGGATATATGAAATATACCAGTTTCTATCCATTAAAATGATAAACCTCTAATTAAATAAAATATTATTTAATTAAATGTAAATTACAAGTTATTTACTTCTTTATAATAAATAGATTGAATAAATCTTTCTAATGGGATAGGATATAATGAAGTTACAACTGCTAATATAACATCCAAATATAATCAAGAATCTATTTTGGATCAATATATCTCAGGTATATGTTTACATTCTTTCAAAATCTAAAAAACATTTTTTCATGGAGATATTCAAAACCTAACCTTATAAAAAACAATGAACTATAGAGATTAGAAAAAAAATTATTATAACATTTTGAAGACTCTAAACTACCTTGAATATTTTTGAGGCAGCTATAACATTTAGCGCCAGATCATCGAGAAGCTAATGTCCTAATAGATTACATTCCCCATCATCATCCATGTATGTTAGAGTTATACTATTTTTAAAAATGTGGATTCATTATAATCCTAGTAAATTCATTAGTGAAACCTCTTTTTTCTGAAAATTCACCCAGGGGAAGGTGTTAATCCCAACCTCATTTAAAATCCATTAAGAAATATCTTAAAATTCATTATATAATTTTAATGGTCCTTTTGACAATTCATAAATATGAGGATGATATAATATGGTAATTTTCAACTATATATTTAATTTCATAAGGAAAACTATATAAAATTAATTTCATCCATGGATATTAATCATTTAATTTTAATAGTGGTTGTACTTGTAACCTTATTACGTTCTTAATATATTTCATGGAAATATGATCTAGAGATAAAACTTATTAATTTTTGATGAATTATGTTTTTTTAAGATATTAAATACAATTAAAATATAATTTTTACATTTATATGACTTGATGAATCCCATGAAGAAATAAATTAGGAATTGTTTCCATCTCCACTCAGGATTGGGTAATATATATAACAGCCCCTAATATTTTTGTATCTACAAATTTACTTTTTGGTATACAAAGCATCAAGATACACACTCTCCAATATCCATCATTATGGAATCCCATCATATAAAAACTTTATAATTTCTATCAATCAACATAATTCTACGATGAAAATATAATTAAGGACTATGAAAATAATTCAACAACACATTCATCAATTTTTCTATTGATGAGACACATAAACTATTCATAAACCTTATCAATCAATCACTATTGATACCAACATTTTTAAATATCTACATTTTCCTTAAAGACAAATTTAATATTTAAATTAATGAATGGTTTGAAATTTATTGAATATTGATATGGTATTTATTCTTTCCTTGATAATTTATGGTCAATCATTTCCAATTCCATAATTATTTGATCTATTTCAATCCTCATTGTGGATAAACTATTATTCTTCAGATGAACAATAGTATCGTTCACTATATTCACCTTATCAAGGTGTTAATATATTGAGAATTCATACTCATTAAAAATTTATAACCATCATTGTTGGAATAAATCAACCAAATTATATGGGAATATATTATTTATTATTTTATGATCAGTATATATCTAAAACCTTAACCATAAATACAATGAATACATATTTTAACGAAAATATTATTCATTCCATATCCAAAACATTGATTCAGGTAATTTTCCTCATGAACCCTAAAGTACGTGAGGCATACAATACAACCATGTTATTATTCAAAGAAAAACATACTAGTGTCACTGTACATAATAAAATCATTTACACTATATAGTAGTGTGATCTCATGTGTTATAACTGATATTTTAATTACTTATAGAGAATTATCTTCCCATTTAAATATCTAAATGACCTTGTCACCATTATGTGTCATCTTGGTATGTTGTTTTTATATCAATGGGAAATTAATTAGAAATAATATATAGTTTCCAACCAACCAAGGAAAATATTGAAACTATTTATCCACTGTTGGTCTGGGACATTGTTTGAAAACATTATCTTTTTATGATCCAATACAATCCCATCAGTTCTTATTAAATGACCTTGAATGATACCTTCTATATATTTAATTAACATTATATTATATTTTTATAAAATTTATTTTTCCTCAAGGACATTACCACTATCATGAAATGATCTTCATATAATTATTTGTCACTGGAATATATACTAATACCCACTAAAAATAATTCCACAAACACACTATATAAATATATAAATACATCATTCAATAGACCAATGAATATAATTAGGGAATTAATAAGTCCTAATTGCATCAATATAATTTCATAGTGGTCATAACTCATAGAGAAAGTTGTATTGGTTATTTTTTTTAACCATCAAAGGATGATACCTAGATTAGAGATCCTACATTGAAATTTACTAATAATCTCATTGTTGATTAAATAATTCATCAATAAGAGGTTGTAGATACTATTTCATCATTGTAATATTATTATGTTCCTGATAAAAAGTGAAAAATTCATTGAACCATATTCTAATTCACAACAGAACATGTTCAATTTATACTAACACACATAATGTTATGAATTCTATATATAGACCCCCTTTAGTTGCTTCTTCAATTTCAACAACACCATTAGGACCAATCTATAAGGATTCTTTGAAATAGGTATAGCACATGGTATGACTTCTATTGAATATTTAATTTCAAAATTCATTAGTAGAGTATGATTCTCTTTTGGAAATACATCAGAATATTCCATCACTATATGGATACTATTTTTTATGAGTTTCTCCCTAACCATTTGAGATAGATACCTATAATTAATATGTAATCAGACACATACAATTTATGTAGTTTACATTGAATGTTCAAGTTCATCCTAACACTAATAAATCATAATTTCTCCCATTGGATATAAGACTTATAGAATCCTTTAATTAAAAAGTAAATGGGATCTATATTTGGGAGGGATATAAATTCCCAAAACAACATTAAGTTAAACAAATGGTTGGATTATATGAATTTATTTAATCACATTCAAGTGTCATTTTTAGCTAAAATATTCTGTCCGACCACCGAAATTGAAATACCCATCTAGTATAGGGCATGTATGGGTTCAAACCACAGGGAGTCAGAGATATGTTTTATTTCACTTATTTGAAATTAATTAGGTGAAGGTTTTTTGGAATTTAGAGTCGTTTATTATTGTTTCATTTATGAAAAGGATGATTCTTTATTTTTTTATTAGTTATATAAAAGATAAACATAGGTGTGTTAATTGGTTTGGTTGAAAAATAAAGAAGCTACATTGAGACTGTGGGTTTTTATGGTCATTAATTATTCTATTGGTTTTTTTTGGTTTTTTCCCTAATAACTCATACATACTGGGTTTGAATATAATGGAACAATCTTGGTCTAGTGAGTTTCAATTAAAACATCAGGTGATTGATTCCTTATTCCAAAATTGATTCCATTACGTTTTGTTATGTTTTATCCCCTTTTCACTTGTTAGGTGCACCCAATGATCTCGGATGTACATAACATAATTCCTCTTGATGATCCCTGAAAGTTCTTTTCTTGGTCCGATATAGAATTCCTAGTAGCATTAAACAAGATAAAAGAGAAGAATTTATTAATTAAATGAATAAAAAATTTACAAAAATACAATCGATTAAAATCAAAACTTAATCATTCACACCCCATCACAGAAAATTGTTAGTCACTCATGGAATATATCATTAAAACCATACTCATAATACCTAATGCACACATCACAAAAGCCTTCAGTTGAGGATCATCAGGGAAGGTAATGTGGCAGATCATTCCATCTTCTCTTATCCCCCTCACTTTCTCAGATTATCTCTCTATTCGTCTACCCCTTATTGGATTTTCATAAAATGGGAGGCTAGAGCCTCTATTTATACATTTTCAAATACATGATTTTTATAACAGTTTACTCCATGTACATGGGTGAATCGGCTGTGGCCATGTTTTGTCCCTCAGTAGGTGATCAGCTGTGCCGCCTCCCTAGTCTGAACGCATCAGCGGTTTTTTTGTGGGCTACACTGCATGTAGTGAAACCTCAGATGGCGTGTAAGTGTGTATTTATCCACCAACCACTTCTAGAAGACTCGTAAACAGCCTGTAAGATTCATGTACATGGCATGTAATATCGGGCCGAGCATAGAGGCGTGTATCGGCTCTGGTAGATCTGTGTATGAGAATAATGTACAAGGCGTATAAGAAGAGTACACACTATGTATATGTGAATCATTCTTCTAATCAACCACAATTTTTTCTTTTGGATGGAAACGTCATGAAAATTATCATTATCACCAAAATAAATCATTTTACCCATAAAACAAAATAGATTTCAGGGAAAATAAGTATTTATACTAAATAAAATGGATGAAAACCCAAACACAAATTGGGTACATCATACTCCCCCATACATATCCATTTTCTTGCCCTCAAGAAAATCTCAACATCTAAATAATAAAATCCATACTTAAGAAGAGAAAAATTCAATTAATTATACTTATAAATACTGACTCATAACGAAGGATTTCAAAGAGGCACAAAACATATTTCAATTTTAAAAGTATTCTAATCATGCCTCCTATATAATTCAATTAAATATTTGCATCCTATTTCATTCACATTGTTCATCTTTTCATAAATAAACATGTCACTTGATGATTTACCTTACTATATCATATCATAGTCATCACTGAAGATTATTTTTATTAGTTATGATCGGCCTCAAGTATATTCATTCTATCCATAGGCTTGTAATAAATCTCATTCTCCAACTTAAAAAATTAAATCAAAAAATATCCTTACGGCTTTTAGTAGGGTTAAAATAATTTTGAGGCTAAGGGTTTGTAGTTAATGATATGAAATAATAATCTTACATTCTTTAAAAAGAAGGATGAATTCTTAGAAAATAATGCATGATATTCAAAATATATCCCACGAAAGATGAATCCTTAAAATGATCCATTAAGATATAATTAGTATAATAATGAAATTCCATTTCAAAAAATGGGTCAACAACCATCATGAATTTTCAAAGGATGAATTAGGTTCCTTTGTGCAAGATTTTTTTAGTGTGGAGACCACCAAGAATATAATGAATGGTGTCTTGGAACCCTTATGTCCCAAATAAAGAAGAGGCACACTCCCCAACAATTAATTTCAGGTTTTTTACCTAAAAGAAACCATGGATCACGAATCTCAAATTTTTTTAAAGCTCAAAAAGAGAAATCATGCAATATTATCAAATAATTAGATTAGGAATGGAAAATACGATTGTAATGTATCATTCTATCAAGGAAGTTCATGGTTCAATGGGCTTAACGAAGATAAAATATAGGATAGGTATCAAGGTAAATAAGGGGATGAAAAACAATATGATGCCTCAATCATTTTATATTTTATTCAAAAATAATTATTATTTTATGATAAAAACAAGAAAATTTTGTTAGTTATGTCTATCCAGAGAATCTATCAAGAAATAGGGTATAGGAAAGAATATGAAATAAAATTATAATACCTCTCGAGAATTGAAAAGATAATGGTTCAATTATGTCAGGACATGCACAAAAATGAACAGTCAAATATATGTAAATGGCTATGAATTTAAATTTTAAATTAAAATACATCTGCAATCACTTTAAAAATACATCAAAAATATAAAATAAGCATGTGACTTTTAAAATTTCCTTTTATGTGTTTATTTTTTATGAATATAAGGAATCAAGAATCATCTAAATTTTAAAAAATTTAAACTATTAATGATGTCTCCTAGATTAGCTCAAGGGCATAAGATAAATGTTGGTTATATTCTCCCTCACACTTAATATGGAACGTGGTCCCCCATGTTGCACACAAAGGTGGAGAAGGTGATGTGGGGTCACAATAGTGGACCAAGATGATTGTGAGAAATGAAAAAAGTGAAACTAAGTAGAAAAATCAAACAGAACCCTGTAAAATAATACTCCCCTCATGGCTAGGTGAAGGAGACTAAATGTGGAGGAAAGGTACATCCTAAAGACCTCTAGTGTACGTCTGACTATCGTGGAGAGAGAAAAATGTAAGCATACACACCAGAACATAGGAAAAATATTGAACAAAAATATATAAAATTGAACGAAAGTTCATAAATCCAGTCAAGGGGTGGCCTCATGAGTGGCCTTATATGGTATAGAAGTAGCTGACAGGGAAGGGTCAGAAGTTGTGTAAGGTGTATTCTTGGAAGTTTCACTCTGAATAGAAGTTGTAAGAGCCAAATTCATGGAATCTGTACATGGTATAGAATTATATGTAGTGATGTTCTGAGTGGCCTCAAATGTGGTAGCATCTAGTTCTGTGGTGGATAGGATAACAGAATCAATGTCCAAAGCTATGAATGATGGTTAAGCAGTTGAAGAAGGTCCTAGAACAGCATTGTTGATGAGTGTTGTGGGTAGTGGAATGTTATGATTATGAAGAATATGCCCCAACATATCCTCAGGAAAATCCATATGATGATCTATATGAACCAGGTGGTACTCTATAGCGGCTACGCGGAGGGTGATGGGGAGATCAACTAAGGGTGAAGATGGAGGTGGGGTTGTGGAAGAGAGATAAGAAGTAGGGATAGAGGAGGAAGTTGGAAGGATGGATAAATAAGGAAGACTGGAAGAAGTGGGAAGGGGTTGAAAAGGAATATACGTGGGTGGATGTAGTGGGTCTGGGTCAGTAACCCCAGTAGGAGTAGTTGGGTCATCCCTCTCTCCAGTAGAAGATATGGTATCCTACAATAGAACAAAGTGCTCTCTATAGTGGTCAACCATTCTCTTGTGGATAAGAATGAGAAAGTACATATGATGGGGAGAACCTAGGTGATTGTGAGGGAGAGAGGGCTTAAAAACTCCACAATAGTGAACCAGCTAGGTGGGATAGAATCCAAAGTTTAGTTTTCCCTGATGACCAAGGATCATGGAGTGGAAATAGGATGAGACTAAACAAGTGAGTTCTGGGTAGTCTCCTTGGACTGCACAAGTAAGGAGCTCCATGTTGTGGCCGAAAACAACTCCCATATAATTTTGGAGATGAAAGATAATGACACTAAATCACTACTAGATGAAATGAAGGATTGGGAAACGATGAGGGTGGACTTCTGTGATGTACGGACATACTTATGGTCTGGCCCAACTATCTACAAAGACAACTCCACAAGATCAGACCGCTGAGGTCAGGTGAGGGTGGCTACATGAGGGTGGCTGATGGATGGGGGTAGAAACCACAACCTCGACCAAACATGGCCATGGTCAAGGAATGGGGTTGGCCGCCTAGCAGGAATCACACTAGGGTGATGTTTTCTATGGGAGTATATTGATAGGTGGGCCCATCAAACTTAATGGTAGCCACGAACTCCAAAATTAACTCCCTGTATGTGGGAGTGCTAACCTAGAGTGTCTCTAGTAAGTGTGTATGACAAAAAGCTCCTGAACATCCTCCCAGATAGTGAGATGCTCAGGGACTGATGTATCCATGAAATGCCTGCTCAACTATATCATCATCCATGAAAGGTACCACAATTGATATGTGGTAGGGAGTCCCTTAGCAAAGATCAGACAAGCATACGGCTGAGGACAAGCAGCTACTTATGCAAGTGGTGGTGAATTGGATGGGGATGGAGTAGAGGGTCCTACTGTAGTGGTAAAAGGTGGGTCAGTGGATCACAGTGTGGGCTTATAGGGTTTTCTAGTATAGAGTGGAAGTTTCAGATCGGTCAGTTCCACTATGGGTGTGGACGGTAGCTCTGAGGGTGTGAATTTTGAATGAGTGGCAAAACCAGAACTCATGACTATAGTTGATGGGGCACATTTCACCCCCAGAAGATCTGAAGTAGAAGGTTCCCTAGGAAATTATGGATCATTAGATGTCATTGACAGATGCATGATCAGAAGAGGAGGTAGAGTGGACAATGCTGGGGGCTCTAAAATAGGGAAATCCAAAGATGGCTACTCGGAATGTCAAATATGATTCCAACGATGAGGAGGCTGCTTTCTCTTAGTAGGTTAAGTAGACCCCTTCCTACTAGCATGATCTTTATCATCCATAGCTGGAATAAATAATACAAAACAAAGAAATAAGGAAATAAGGAAAAAAGAAAATATTAGAAGGATAAAAATAAAAAAAATATATACACATCTTGTATATCTAGACTACACAGTGTGTAGTGCAATCAGGGGAGAAACCCATGTATGCTGGATGGACATGTCAAGAAGGAAAGTGTTTGTGGAGATCCAGTATACGACATGTTCAATAGGAAACACGCCATGCATATTCACCTAGGGTCAGGTCTATGTAAATGCCCAAACATGGCTGGTTGGAAGTGAGGCAAACAACATTGTACATTCCATGCATGTGATGGTAATGATGTGTGTCAAAACATAGAGTTAAAGGGGTGTTTTTCCTTCACATTGACATATTATATGGGATAGGGGACATGGAGTGTACTGAACATACACTCTTTGTGATGTATCATGGGTTAAACAACCTTCTGGGCATAATACATTGGGGGGAATGCCAATGACATAGGGCATTGGACATTGCTTCCTTGCAAGCAGTGGTAGAGACATCATACAATGTGAGTCCTAAATAGCCATGAGGTGTTAGTTTTAATATTAAGAGTAGCTATGTGTGGCTTTGTGAATATAGTACGTGGCTTGTGTTCTTCAGTCACCCAGTGTACTGCACAGTAACCCTAATCGTCTGTCGATCCTAAAACAACCCTGAACGCTATGAAAAGAGGGAAATAGAGGGTTAAGAAGTGTGTACCTAGTACGATGATCATAATATGGAAGAAATTCCTAACTAAAATGAAGATAAATGATGTATTGGATGTGGTGGAAGGCTATGTCATGCGGAGGAAGAAATCAGGGAGGGAGGGCTCGACACGGGCTCCACCCAGGCAGGGCATCCCGTCATTTAAAGCAGCATTACATGGTGAGTACAGAACAAACATTCCATGTATGTTTTTTGATAAATAATATAATATATTTATTATAGTAAACAATATAATATTTAATCTATTATTATTTAATAAATAAATTAATCTATACATGTAATTTATCAGGAAATACACGACGTTTCTTCTAAAATTGGAGATGGAGAACTACAGCCTTTGGTCCGATGCTTGGGCTGTGATTTGACCTAGCGATTGGTCATTCGGAATGTGATCCCTAAACCACTGGAAAAAATATTTTAGTTCAACCCATTTATTATTAATTTTAATTTTTAAATTGAAAATATAATCTTACATGGTATGAAGAAAACGCAAGGCATGTGGTTTTAATTTGAAACAACATATGAAGATGCGAGATTAGCCGAGTTTAAACCTAGGTCTTTGGAATCTAGGACTGAGAATCTACAAATATTCCAAATTCACCAGCATGTATTCATTTGTTTTGAAAATTGTTTCAATTTATTAATGAAACCATGGCTCACATGATTAATATCGAAATGCATGTTATGTGGTTTTATTAAAAGGAAAAAACATGGAAGTATGACGATTGCCATGATTAAAACCCATGTCCTTTGTAATCAGTATATGTCCCTGGCCAACTGGTCCATCACCATAATGGGTTTTATTATATTTATAAAAATTTATATATTGTTTTAAAAAAGTTCGACACACTCCATGTAATTAAACACAGGTACAAAAATGATAAATCTCGTGCTGAAGGTATGTATGGAGGGATTTGAACCGATGACCGCTCATATATATTACAGTGACCTTACCATCTACACCAACATCATCCATATCTATTAACATAATTAATACATAGTTATACTACTGGTGTTATTAATATATACACAAATAGAAACATACAATCCATGTAGATCAGTGGTACATGACGTGTAATCTCTGGGTTTCCTCCAATACATCACCTTTGTTTTATGTTTTTGGATCAACCTATCTACCACCTACTACATATATAAATGGTGGAGATTATACCCACCATATCCTCTATGTGATGGTATTGTTTTATGGGTTTCACATTCACCTTGAATGGTTTTCCATCTTCACCAGCAATTTCCACTACACTGTGGTTAAAAACAATGATTACTTGAAATGGTCCTGACCATCAGGACATCAAATTTCCTAGAAACAATCTAATATAGGAGTAGAAGAGAAATACTTGATCATAGGGTTGTCTTTTTTTGTGGGAAATCATCCCATTGTGGATTGACAATGTCTTTTCTTTGTACAATTTGGAATTATCATACTCCTCCTGTCAGATATTATCAAGCTCTATTATCTAGAATATTTACTTCTCTTTAGTATCCTTTAAATTGAAATTCAGGTCCTTGAAGTCCTTGAAGATTTTATGCTCCACCTCTACTAGTAGGTTGTATGGCTTCCCATAGACAAGGAGGAACATATACATCATTAGAGGTGTCTTGAAGGTAGTCTGGTATGCCCATAATGCATCATAAATGTTTTTCAGCCAGTCCTTCCGTGAAAATCCCACCATTTTATCCAAGATCTACATCATCTCATTATTTGATAATTCCAAATGTCCCATAGATTGGGGATGATAAGGTGTTCCCATGCGATGCTTCACCCCATACATAAGAAACACATTCTTCATTAATCCATTCTCAAAATGTATTCCCCTATCACAGATCAACACTTGAAGAATTCCAAATACACTGAAGATATTTTTATTTAAAAATGCCACAACTACATTGGCAGTTTCTTATGCTATATTAGCGGCTTCCACCATCTTGGAGACATAGTCCACACAAAAAAGTATGTAAGAGTTCCCATATGATGGGGGAAATGGCCCCATGAAGTTAATTTACATGATTTTAAAGATTTCAACATCTAGGATGGGGTTTTGAGGCATCGTGTCTCATCGTACCATATTACAAATCCTATGACATCAATCACATCTGGTAGGTAAGTAATTAGCACCCCTGTGTATGGTAGGCCAGCAGAATCGAGACTGTAGAATCTTCACTATCATATGGTTTGATTTATGAAGTCCTCTAATTGGCGAGGAGTGAAAAAACTAAAAAACCCCTTGAACATTATTCTATAGGATGAAACAATTAATATTTCCCATCAACACATGATCAAATGATTAGAGGGTCTTCCCTTAAGTACCTCTTGACATTGGATAAAAACTGCTTTTTCTAGTGGTAAGTGAAATTGGGGTGAATTGCTCGTGTAACAAAATAATTTTAATATACGCATACCAAGGTCGACTTGTTCTTTCAATTGTGAATGTATGAACATCTCGGAAGTCATCCCTATTGTATCCTACATCCTCCTTCTCCAAATGAGGTAGTTCCAGGTGGGAGATGTGGTCTGAAATAACATTCTCACTAGAATTCATATCACGGATCTCAATGTTGAAATCGTGGAGCAAAAGCACCCAATGAATGATTCGTCCATTTTCATACTTCTTATTCATCAAATACTTTAGTATTGAATAGTCATTATATGAAATATCTTTTGGATTTCACCAAATAAGAATGAATTTTGTCAAATGAAAATTCTAATACAAGAATTTCGTTCTCTATGGTAGTGTAGTTCACATGTGCCCCATTTAGTGTTCTGCTACCAATGTTAATTAGCTAGAAGATGTGATTCTGCCATTTCCATTGTAATTTTCCCAATGCACAGTCACTAGCATCACACATGACTTCAAATATATCCTCCTATTTTGGAGAAATCATCCTTGGAGATTGCACTAGTCATTTCATCATATGCTGAATTGTTGTGGCACATGTCTCATCAAACTCAAAGATAGAATCCTTGGAGAGGAGATTGGTGAGTGCTTATGAAATATTTGAAAAGTCTCTAACAAACCATTTATTGAAAATTGAATACCTCATAAAACATTATATGGGTCTAACAGAAGTTGGAATCTGTAGATTTGAAATGTCTTCTATCTTTGTAGGATCAACTTCTGTCTCTTTCATAGTGATCTGGTAGCCTAAGACAATGCCGCTCTTCACCATAAAATTATATTTCTCTTAGTTTAGAACTAGGTTACTGTGATCACACATTTCCAAAACAAGCTCCATATTTCTCAAAAAATTGATGAAGGATTTTTCATATGTGGAAAAATAATCCAAAAGACATCTAGGATTTGTTCTTCCATGTCATGGAATATTTCCAACGTGCATCGTTGGAAGGTGGAGGGAGAATTTCACATCCCAATAGGCATTCTTTGATAACCAAATTCACTATAGGGGAATTTTATGTTTCTATTTTATTGATCATCAGGGGAAATGGAGATTTGGTTATTTCCATAATAACCATCAAGGAAGTAGTAGACCTCGTGCCCCAACAGTCATTCCAGCATTTGATCCATGAAGGGCAGTGGAAAGTGAACTTGATGTTTTGCATCATTCAGCTTCGGGTGGTCTATACAAACTCTCCAACCCATGAATTACTTTGTAGGGATGAGTTCATTATTATCATTGGAGACCATATTGATACCACCATTTTGGTACCAAATGTAGAGGACTCAACCATAAGCTGTTGGAAGTGGGGTTTATAATTCAAGCATCTAACAATTCGATTACCTTCTTCATCATGACTTTCTTAATTGGTGGGTTCAGCCGGCGTTGTGATTTCTGAGGGGTATTTTATCCTTCTTCTAGTAGTACCTTATTGGTGAAAATGGTGGTATTGATTCCGATCAGATCTACAACTTCCCATCCAATATATTTATTTATTTTCTTTAGAACCATCATAAGTGCGTCTTCTTGATCTTGAGATAGAGTTTAGTTAAGTAAAATTGGATGTGTTTGTTGATCACCCAAATATCCATATTTTTGAGACAAATGGAGTGGCATTAGCTCAATTTCATGTGCCTTCAGGATTGATGGCACAATTGGTTACACTCTTCTCTCTCCAAAATGTATGGAACAACTGTGTGTTGCCCGTAACGACCACATCGTCCTTCAAGAATTTGAAACTCTTTAGGGGAATCTTGGATGTCTGTGAAAAGTGGTTCATCAATGATGAAAGAATATAAAAGACATTCTTACTTAAAGATGAAGTAATTCTCCATTGTTTTTATCACATAACAACCCTCATCTTCCAAAAGTGATTCATGCTTGACAGCCTTGCAGACGTTGTAGGAGACCCATTAATTACCTACTTTGAAGATATGTTCTCCTTGGTGAAAATTTCTTAATACATTACCAGTGGCCAGGAAAGGCCATCCTGGAATTAATGGTGCCTTAGGGTATTTCTCTTTGTGAATAATGATGAATTCAAAAGGGATAATTAACCTTCTAACCTCCACCAGCACATCTTTGAACAACCCCATGGGATATTTGACTAAGAAATCTTCTATATGGAGGGCCACTCATGTGGTTTTGAGATCATTGAGCCATATATTCTTTAAGTCTTCAATGGGAATCAAGTTAATGCTGGATCCTAAGTCAGAGTTCTTTTCCAAAATCATTGGATCCAATGGTAGTTGTTATTGTGAAGCTACCTAGATCTTGGATTTTTGGAGGAAGCGAGTGGTGTACCACTTCCAAGTATTACTTATTCATTGAAATAAATCCCAAATCCTACATCTTACTTTTTTTAGAGAATATCATTCATGAACTTTGTGTGTGTCAATATCTGAGTTAAAGCTTTTTCAAAAATGATATTTATATGAAGTTTTCAAAATTCCTCTACGAATTTACAAAATTGTTGATCCATATTCATTTTCTTCATCCTTTATGGAAATGGTAAGTTGGGGTCACAAGGCTTGACCACCTCTTCTCCAATATAATGTGAGAGACATCCTTTTATTTTATTGGTTCGTTTGATGAGGAGGGGTATTTCATTGTGGTTTCATTAGCTAAATGACGGTGAAGGATTAGATAAATTTATATCCTCACCATGCATTTCAGTTGGTGTCTAAGGTATATCCTTCCCACTTTTTAAGGTGACCGCATGGGCATCTTCTTGGAGCTTCTTCTCATTGATACCTAGTAGTGTACCAAATTGCCTCATGGAGAGATAGTTTTCTAGTTTCCCAATTTTATTTTCTGAGATTTTAATGGAAGATCACTGGTTTTGAAATCATGTTTCATTAGTGGTGATAAATTTTTTCATCATTTCATGAAATGTTTATAGGGGTACTTGATGATTTTTTTGTGCAGCCGGTGGAGGTGGTGGATGCCTTGGTGGTTACGGGAAAGGGTTTTTATACCACTGATTCTGGTAAGTCCCCTGATGATGTTGGCTTGGATATGGGTTCCAGTACTATTTTTGACCATATCCAAGTGGTCTCTCTAGTGGAGGATCTTTTTGATTCATCTGGTAACTCAAGTTCATATTTTCTCACCATGCTAGTTTTTGGTACTGAGGGTACATATTTGGCCCTCAGTTCTGAGAAATGTAGCTCACCATTCTTATTGAAAAGCTGATAGTTGACCCTGGGAATTCATTGATGATGTAGTTTTTACCACATTCGCTTCATGAAGGATGATTTTCTACATGAACATCATATGTGTACTTCAGTTTCAACACATCAAAAATCTTGGAAACTGATTCAAATTTGGTATCGAACATCATAACTGTGTGAATGTTGTGCATACCTCTATTTTTAGTTCCCCTCTCTATGTTCCATTGGATGTTGTTGGTAGACATGTCCTCTAGGATTTCAAAGAGTTCCTCTAGATGTTTCCTCATGACCATTCTTCCCATAGGGGAATCCACCACAGATATGGTGTTTGTGGTCAGACTGTTGTAAAATGTTTGTACCTTCATTAAGAGAAAAATTCCATGGTGAGGAAATTTGTGAGAATCTCCTTGAAGTGATCGTAGGACTCGTATAGGGATTGTGTGTCATGCTACTAGAATTTTGGGATCTCATTCCATAGTGTCACTATCTTCAATGGTGTAAAGTACTTGGACAAGAATGTTTGGCATAACTGTTCCCAGGTGAGGATGGACCACTGAGAAAGACCCTTGATCCAGTATTTTTCCTTATCCCTTAATGAGAAAGGGAAGAGGAAAATACAGATGGCATCTTCTAACACTCCATGGTAACAAAAGGTGTCACATATCTCTAGGATGTTATAGAGATGAGTATTTGGGTCTTATCATGGTAAACCACTAAATTGAACCATGTTATAGATTAGCTACATAATGGCCTATTTGATTTTGAAGTGCTGGGCCTGCAACAGTGGTCAGGCAATTCTGGTATCTTCTACATGGATAGAAGGTATTTCTTACTATATAATAGTACGACATGGAGGCTGATCTTGTGGAAGAGGATGAGGAAAGTACTTCTAATCTAGTGAGAAGTAGGGAAATTGGTTGTATGGTTTCCTTTAAAGAGGAAAGAACTTCGGCTTTTGTGGTGGATGGTCGTACTCTGGAATAAATTGAGTAGGTGGCCTATGATGGTTTCTTGTTAGAAACTCCATCATTTTTGCAGTTGGAGGCTATTCCGGCAACCCAATTGTGGGAGGTTGTTGGTATTTGTTGATACCAAGACCAACTACATGTACATGATTATCTATAAAGGCCAGTACTTCCACTCCATTTTTTAACATGGTGATGCTCTGGTCGTGTGTTTCCATAAGTGTTCATTGTCGCCTCAGGATTATTCATTCAATCACTGGTTCATTTAAAAAACCATCATATCATTCTGATCTCTTGGAATGTGTGAGTCAGCTTCTTAAACACTTGTAAATCTACACAACATGATACAATAAACCACACTTAAAAGGAAAAAAGAAAGATAAACTGAAATTAGATGAGGAAAAAAATTTGTAGAAAATTTTACTTTTATTTTCATGTTAATTTTTCCTTACCAGATATAATAATACCGTGTTAACTTTTCTCCCTAGCAATGACCCAATAATTTGTTGTCATCTTTATCCAAAGTATTATATTCGGCCACCCAAATTGTAATTCCCATATAGTATAGTGCAAGTATGGGGTCAAACTATAAGGAGATCAGGTTTTTTTGTTTCTATTGTTTAAAATTAATTAGCTTTAGATTTTCAAGAATTTAGTGTCGATATTTGTTTTCTCATTTTTGAAAATATTGATTCCTCAATTTTTGATTAATTACCTAAAAGATAAACAAAAGTGTTGAAATTGGTTTTGTTGAAAAATGTAGAAGTTGTGTCTGGGTTGTGTGTTTTTAAGGTAATTAATTAATCTATTGATTTTTGAGGATTTTTTTTTCATAATAACTCATACTTACTAGGATTGACGGTAGTGGAACACCCTTGGTCCAGTGAGTTTCACTTAAAAAACCAGGTGATCGATTCCTTGGTCTGAATTTTATATCCTATTGGTATTTTTATGTTTTATCCATTTTTCAAATGTTATGTGCACCCAATGAACATGGGTTTAATTCAAATAATCGCTCTTTAAGATCCCTGAATGTTCCATTCTTGGTCCGATACAGAATTCCCATAAGAATTAAAAAAGATAATAGTGAGTAATTTATGAATTAAATGAATAAAAATATTACAAAAATATAATATATTAAAATAAAACTATAATCATTCGCATCCCCAACAAACGGTAATGTTAACTACGCAAGGTGTAGATCATGAAAAGCATACCCTTAAAAATTGGTGCACATATCACTGAGGCCTTCAGTTGAGTATTGTTGGGGATGGTAAAGTGGAAGAGCTTCCCCTCTTCTCTTATCCCCTTATCTTTCTCAGATTATCACTCTATTCTTCTCCCCCTTCTTGGGTTTTCAAAAAATGGGTGGCCAACACATCTATTTATACATTTTCAAAATACAACGCATGTATAAAATTACATGTCGTGTACTTGGGTAATGCTGCCTTTGCAAATTTTTCTCCCATTGTAGGTGATCAACTGCGCCCCATACTGTGAATGCATCAGTGGTCTATTGGTGGGGTACATATTGTGTATGTCTACGACAAATTGCATTTAAGTGCATCTTTGGCCACCAACCGCTTTTAGAAGAGTCTTACATGGAATGTAAGAGTCATGTACATTGAGTTTATTGTTCAGACTATCATATTGGAGTGCATCTATTGTGGTAGATCTATGTCTAGGAAAAAATATAAATTGCGTGTAAGCAGAGTACATGTTGTTTATATGTGAAATTTTTTCTGATCAGCCATAATTTGTTCTTCTGGCTATAAACATCCTAAAAATTAACATAATCAAAAAATAAAACATTTTACCCATAACACAAAATATATTTGATGAAAACAAGTTTTTATGCAAAACAAAATTAATGAAAAATTATTAAAAAATCGGGTACATTACATTCATTGAAATTTCTATTTGAGAGGATCTATATGCAAGAGATGCAATAATAATATGGAATATAGTCATCATTAATAATATATTGTCTAAATTTTATGATGGTTGTGTAACACCCATATAAAATTCATTAGACACAAAATAGTGGTTATAAATAGAATCAAATAATACATTAACAGTTCTATGGTGGTTGATAAGTGTACCATTCACAAATTCATTCTTGTGACAACCTCACCAGTTGTGATCACATTATAGTTTCCCTTATCTCTTATATTAGGTGTTTTTTAAATCAGTTGTTGTCATTAACCCTAAAATTCATGCACTACAAACATAATTCGCATTATCCTTATTCTTTTAACATTATAGGGTGTGTGGTGGCTTATATTTTGATCTCTCCACTTTTATTTAATTTTATGGCCTCTTTAAATATCATTGACATTCACATGCTTAATGGACCAATTTTCCATAGTTATAATATTTACAAATTCCATTATGAATATTTACTCCCTGTTTTTTTTAAACAAATATAACATACAAAAATATTCATTTTCACTCCTTCATAGGTTTTAATATTAAAATTTCATTGAAACTGGAAATTTATATTCATATAAAACTATGAAAATGGTGGAATTATACCCTCCCCATTTATAACATATGATTACATCAAATGATTTCTTGATAGGTTTTATAATCTCTTACTACCAGTTCATTTCAAAGACATTGTACTAATCAATTGATTAATCATTCCATTTTTATTTCATGGTCAATTATAAGTCTAGATTTTTACCTTGAATTTATTAAAATGTTTTCCTCATATGTGCCTATTGATTCATCATCATTATTAATACGTTCAAGTAATTACCTTTCAATTTTTAGGGGATGAGTTTTAGGAGAGTACTTACTAAAAAATAACCACTTATTCTAATCCAATCCCATGTAGTTAATTCCATATTCTTCTCATGTATTCAAAATAATATTCCACTATTACTCTACATCACCATTCCAAATATAACACTCAAGGAAATATTATTCATGCTATATGAACTAGATAATGAAAATATATTGTCCATAGTACTGATCAATTTACTGGAAACATGTGAATCATTGAAACTACTAAATGATGTTGAATGTTTCATCAAGAAATAATCAGTGGTGCAATTTTCCTTCTATTTGAATCTTAAATATTTATAATATGAATCAATTAAATTAGTATATGGGAACATAAATGACATGTTTCAGTAAAAATACCACGCACTTTTGTTTCCTATAAATAAAATAGTTTAAACAACAAAAACATTCACTATTTGAAAAATTACATATAGTTTTATCCATAAACTAAAACAAAAAATCATTGTGTAATTATCAATCAATAATAATTCGATTGTTCAATCGTATAGGAATGAAAATTATTCTATAAAATCATTGAATATTTTAAAAATTAATCGATTATATATGGAATACATATCAACATTTAATTCCATGATTGACTATTTTAGATGGTGGATAAAGTATTTCTATAATATTTGTACTATGATTTCCTTTTTGGCTGAAAATAAATTCTTTGAGGGGCATGATGGGATCAAACATAGTAGTGTGTGGTCGATTAATCCGTAGTTTTCTAGAATTACTTTTGGACCAGTTGATGTGTCGGGTAATTAGTTTCCTGGAGTGGTGGTCGAGTATGAGGAAATATTTCTGGAACACATTATAGGTTTATATCCCCTCAGAAACATAGATATATACATTTTCATGCACCCCAGGGTAGTACTAATATCTATACCATCATTTCGGATGGATCATATAGATCTTCATGAGTTGAAGATGTAGTTATAGGACTGAAGGATAAGGGCTTCTTGGTATCCAGTGTTTCCCAACTAGGAAGCCCCATTATTGTTCACCAAGATGAAGAATGAGATAATGAGGTTTTGTATATATTACATGAACTTTAAAGGTGACCTTTATGAATATTTATGCACAACTAAGGATCAATGGACTATTCTATCAGGTTAAAGGGGTGTGATGGTTCTAAAAGATAATAAATATACAGAACAATTAGTAGTAGTGAGTATGGGGGGGATATACCGAATAAATCATTTATAAGTATCTGTGGTCACTATGAGTAGATTTTGATTCCCTTTAGCATCAAAAATGCCCTATTGGTGTTCATCAGACTCATTAACTAGATCATTCCTCCATTTTAGGCCAGTTTTTGGTGGCCTTTAATTGGAACATCCTACTATACTCAGATTCTAATCAAGAGCATGCAAGACACTTAAGGATGGTCCTATACACACTCCAAGAGTCCCATCATTATGGGAATCTCTTGAACTGTTAGTTTTGGATTTCATAGGACACTTATTGGGATACATCATCTTATAAGAAGGATAGGTAGTGGATCCAACAACTTTTGAGGTAGTGAGAACATATAATACACGCAAGACTTCTATATAGTTGTGGAGTTTCATTGGGTTTCCATGGTATTATTCAAGGTTTGTACTTGATTTCTCTAGAGTGGAAGAACCCTAAATGGATTTAAACCAAAAGGGGAAATCTTTTGTGTCGATAAAAAGGTGTCATTAGTGTTATTAGTTGTTAAGGAAATGATTGACGAGCTCTACAATATTGATATTTTCAAAGAAGCGTGTGAATTACATAGTGTTCTAAGATTCATTAGGGAATATGATTGGTTTTTTGATGTAGAAGGCGATTGTGATTTATTATGGTTTTTTCAATTGATACCACATAAGGAGAACTACATGAACCATGATATTGAGTTGGTATTGGTTGTTTTTCACTAATGTTGTGGAAACACTTCCTGATGGTTTTGTGTTTTATCATCTAAACTAAAAACATGAGCCTCAAGTATATCTTCTCCCAGAAGGCTATTACCATGAGAAAGAGGTTCTGGCTAGAGTTCCTCTAGGAATATGACATCGAGATTGTTTATAGTTTTGTAAAGGGGAATGTGGTGGTAGCTGCACTTAGTAGGGAATCTTCTCCAGAACTTTTGTTCAAGGATTCAGAGGAGTTATCCTCGATGAAGATTTCCTTAGTGGACTAAAATAGTTATTTATATATTCGATCGATGGTTGTCACCCCACCAAACACAATCTAAGTTTTACCAAGATGTAACTGGACAAATTTAGTTAGTTTAGTTTCCTATGCATAAAGAGTTGTGTTTGAGAGATTTTCCCTTAATACCTCACTTGTTAGAAAGTGAAGATTCAACACTATGTTCTCATGGGTTTAGCTCAACCCATTGAGTTTAAAGATTGGATTTTTTTTAGGATATATCCAGGAACATCAAGATTTTTTTACCATGTACTTATAGAGTACGCAATTCCATTTGTATGATCATAGACTAACTCACTATATCAATCCACTTCTTAACCATTATATAGAAGATTTCAGCAGATATTTTAGCTAATTGATTATGTAATAGATAGTAGGAATCCATGGAGTTCCCTCAATTATATTTTAGGAACATTATTGTCAATTGAAATCAAAATTAACGAACGAATTAGTGGAGTCCATTAAGAAACAATTTGGTTTGAGCCCGATGTTTCACACCCAGACTAATAGCCATTTTAAGAGTACCACTCAAGTCATGGATGAATTTTTTTAATATTTAATAATTAAATTCATTTTTAATTTTGAGGATATCCTACTCTTGGTGGTATTTACATAAAACAAGAATGAAAATTCCACAATTGGTATGGAACCATTATAAGCCCTGTACCAGACAACTGCAGGCCACCATATTTTGGGACCAGTCGAGAAATGTAATCACTCTTGGGACCAAAGATAGTGAGTGTTTTGATAGATAATTTTAAAATAAACCATTTGAAATTGAGGACTTTAGAAAGCCTTCATAACTCCATTTTCAACAGATGATGGACATCCATGGTGTTAATGGAGAGAGATCATGTCTGCCAGAGGGTTTCACATTAATGTGGATTGATATGATATGGATGTGATGTAAATTTATCTCAGGATTAAGTATTATATTCTAGATACAATATAGAGATTATATGGTTGGGTACAACTCATCATGAGAACTGTAGATGGTCCAGTTTCATGACATCTTCAACTTGTCATAGTTGAAGAGGTATATGAACGACTCATCGCATGATATAGACGTGGTGAGCTAGACATTGATTATGTATATATCATTACTGAGTACCAAATAGAGATCAAGGATCTACATGATATAATTCTTCATGTGTGATATGTTCCTTTTGTTCTTGTCTAGTGGAAGCACAAGAATCAATTGGAGAGAACATGGGATCAAGAGACCTAGATGGATTTTCAGTACGATCATATTTATATATTTATTTTTCTATTTTCAGGACAAAAATCTCTAAGGTGGGTAGAATACAATGAATTGAATTATCCATTTATTATTTTTGGATATTATATATATTCTTTTTGATCATGGTTTCGATACGACATGAAATTTTAGGGTCCATTTTGCCTAGAATATTTGAATTAAATATATGAAATATATTAATATCACTCATGCATAGTTTTCCAAAAAAATGGAATAAATATTGAATGGGGGCATTGACAAAAAAATAAGGGAAATGTTGAGTTTGGATTGTGGGTTTTACCTGAGGCAAATAATAAACTTTGACGGTGTTGGCTGTTTTTGGAAACATTGTCCTGGGAACAAATACAAAAAAATTATTTATTTAATTATTTTATTTATTTGACATTGAGACTGAGTTCTTCTATAAGTAGATGGTTATGTATAGTTCTTAGGGTTATCTGCACAACACTGGGGACTTAAAGGACAATTGGTGATCATTATTGGTAGATGATATCAGATCAATATTAGTTTGAAGTCGATTGTGTCAACAGAGATTGTCGATATCATCAATGAAAAAAAACCATGCATTATTAGTGATTGCTCCACAATCTTGGTAGGATACAGAATTTATATTTATATCCCATTTATTTATCCTAGTTGATGGCATATCAATTTGATGAACAATAATAAGTCCATGAATCAACAGTGTGTTTAAATTTATGAATATTTTAATTTTCTATGTTTGTCTATTATTAATCATTCATCAATTATATGACAACGAATCAAGGATGAACAAATATGTATATGGTTAATTTCTAAAATATATTTGATTATGTTTTTCTCCCCTATATATTCATGCATTCATTGTTGGTATGTCTTTCAGCAAGTGGTTTGATGATTACCTGGTATTTGATTATTGTGTGATCGTTTTTCAGCATACTTGATCAATTCAGCCGGTATGGATTGTGACAGAGTTTTTGATTTGACACTCGATGATGATGTTGGTTTATTCGATGAGGAACAAGACCAAATTAGATGTTGTGTTTAGGTCCCCTAAGGTATACATGCGTACATCTTGTGTTAGTGATAAAATTTCTTGACATATTATTTTACTAGTAGAATGAGTATAGGAATCTGGTGACCTGGTGACATAGAGGTTGGGTGACCTTCCATTCCTGGATTTTGGTAAAGAAGGATTATCCAGATACATTGAATATAGTGTGGAGGTGAATATGATGGATCTAGAAAATATTAGGTTATATGGAGTGTCTTCTGTAGATGAACACCTTATAGGAACCCCTATGTATCACAACGGTTTCTGTAAAGAGTTAAATGTCGCATTCCATGTGACCATTTCACATGCCTTGTGATACATGTTAGGTCGGTCATCTTGTAACTCAATTGTTACATGGGAATGTTCATGTAGAGTACATGGAATCTTCGGAAGTACATGGACATAGTTATACTACATGGACATGGTCCGATGTACATGGGGAAATCTAGAAGGCCCATGTTGTGTGTCAGGAACATCTACACACCATGTTTGATCCCTTCCATTCTATGCATATTTAGTTTTACATGCCATATGAGGCATTTCAAAAAATTAATAATAGAACTTTCTTAAACATTATGTATACCCATAATAAACACTATGTTACCCCTTTAATTTTGTTTATATCCCATCAAGTATATATTAATAGACCATTAACAATTGATTTTTCCCTTGGCCTATTCCATCATTGGTATAGTGCATTATTATGTCCACTTCTACATATTGTCATCCACTTTTGATGATGAGTCTAAGATAATGATTGTGGAGGTCCTATGTGAGACTATAGTGTGATCCTCTACCATTTTATAACTTATGAGGAGTTTCAGGAATCGACTTGACCACCATGAGAAGGGTTTTAATCCTCTATCTATCATCTCGTATTGGTAGGGTTCATAGTATAATTATCATATAATCCCTTATACGGTGGTTTGTTCTTGACTTGTGTTTGTGGGGTCCCCTATTGGTCATTGGTGTGATAAACTATCTATGTATTGAGGTATTCTAAGTTTAGTGAGCTTTTTTAGGTAAGGACATTGACCATGACATCTTGGATGAGTGTCCCTAGTGATATCACGACTCATGTAGTTGACTCACTAGGAATAAGAATGGATTCAAGTATTATCCTATGGCTTGTGGTTTGATGGTAGCCTCCTGGAGGAACGATGTCCCTATATAGAATATTTGTTTGTTTTTTTATTATACAATGATTTTTATATCATTTTATTGAGATGAATATTATTGAAACTTTATGTATAGTGTTTTTATGGTATCTTTATAGTTATTGTATTACTCACCCATGCAGGTGATCTTTCTGAACGTGCTATTTCTTATAAAGACAATATACCATTTGATGGTTTCCATGGAGTATGTGGAGCAATAGGTGCATATCTTGAGATATATATTCGGGTTTTTTATGTGGTTTAATTTCATCATATTCCTCTCCCTTGGAGAAAATTGAACTCTCTACAGTTTTGGTTGGTCTTTTATTTGGAAACTCTATTACTTTCATTACCTTATTATCAAAAAATGATTATGATATTATAGATGTATGACTACATTTGTTTTATTTGTTTTATATTTATCATTTAATAGGATTGGATAGGTGTGTGTGTTTGTATGTTGGTACATTAGGACAATTCCTCCCATGTGTGGGATATGCCTACTCAGCACTTGTTACAAAACCGTATCCTATTGGAGGTGGGGCTAGGGGAGTCACGATTCGAACCCTGATTGTTAGGGTTATAATAATTGAAATCATTTCACTTGGGAAGGATCACTGCCAATACTAACATCATATAGTAATGAATGTCGAGATAAGGATTGAGTTTAATCCAAAAATTTTGTCCATTCATTGAATGGCTTCACTCCCCATCCACCTTAATAATTTATTAATTATTTTTAAATCATTATCTATATAATTTAGGGGCTATATAATTTCGGTCCTAATATTGATATTATTAAAACCATATATATGTGTTCGTCGAGATCATAGATGTATTCATCATTCCATTGCAGCATAATCCATTGAAAATAAATGGGTTTCATAGTCATTTCAATATCACATAGTCATAATATATCAAAATAATGTATATAATTCATATCATTAGATTTTAGCACCTATGAAGTTTAAAAAAACATAATTAGATGTTTATAAATAGAAAAATACATTTAAAAGTGAATTTGATATTTTTATTGAAAATAGGGTGAAATTTAATTTTAGTTCATTATCATAAATACTAAAAATTTACATAAATTTGAGAAAAAAAATTATTTAAACATAACCATGGAATCATTCAATATATTATTTTATTTATTTATTTTTCTTGTTAGATGGAAAAGTCATTCATATGGTAAATAATAATAAAAAATACTCCTTTTAAATTATTAATAAAATATTATAATTAAACTCATTAATAAATTTATAGAAATTCATTTTAAACTATTGATATTAAAGAGAAATATGGTAAAAATGGAATTAAATTAGAATTTTACAATAGAAATGAACATTACATAATTAATTTTATTTTATATGGAGTTGCAAGAAAAATTTCATCAAGAAAAGCGGAAATAAATTCTACTTTTCGTGAAAACATTTTTCTGATTGTTATAATTTTAATGAGAGGAGAATGATAGAAATATGAAATGCACAAAATGAACCAAGTTATGTTCATTATATAATGTTCATATTATATAATAAACATATAATTCCTCTAATGTATATTAAATAATAAAAATATTAATTAAAAATGATATGGAAACATAAAATCTTAACTTATTTCATAACATTATTCTTATACGGTCTTATGTTTCTAAATAATAAATTTAGGTTTAGAGTAAATCTATAAAATAACCATATTCATACATATCAAAACATGAAACATTCCATTACATTTTAAAATTAATACTTTAAAATAAATATTCATAAAAATTAACATTTGGGTGTTAATAGTTCCATTTCCCTTGCATGTTTTGGTTTGATAGTTCTGATCCATTACTGTAGTCTTGGTAAATCACCTTTAGATTCATAATCATGTTTTAAGTATCATATTTATTAATTTTATTCACTATTACATCTATTAATATATGGTAGTTATGAAAAATTAATTACCTTAGTTCATGGAGATGGTTTTCCTACATATGAGAGAGTTTTTTCATCAACTAGTAAGAATTAAAGGTAAATAATAATACAACTATATATAATAAAAATAATATCTTAAATATCATATATATTCAGTAAATACATCCATATAGCATGAGATTTATGGTGTAAATGAATAATGAATCACATCACATCGTGGAAGCTGTAGACTACATGTATGCATGAACAATGTTATGATTTCTCATATAATGGGAACGAGATTGAATATGGTTTATCCATTAACATACAAAATTTAATAATATTAATGATAGTAATGTTTTGAAGTCATTATTTTTATAAAATATTTTTATGAGGTATAAAATGTAATAAATATTAAAGGATTAATTGAATATGCATACCTCTTCTATATGAGACCAGTTTTGGATTTATTCTTAAAGACCCTTATAATAATATTTTTAGAAGTCCTACATTTCTAGATCATTTAAAAAGATGCATTAAAGAGATTTAAGATGATTTTGGATGATCTATGTGGCTTATAAATAGGTGAATAAGTTCAATGTAACACACCAACACATTTATATATTTTTCATTTTAGAGTAAACATTATTTTGTTGCAAGATTTCTTTATACAAAACACCATGTTAAACTTACTCCACCCACAACACTGAGTTAGATTAAATTTCATGAAAGACAATGTTTACTTACTTGAAATGGTATGGCGATTTTAAAAAAAAATTGAGAATTTTATAGATTTTATTTGAAAAAATAATATTCGTTTTTAAATTTGGAATGTAAATATTATCTTACGATGAGTTTTTTTATTTTTATGAAAATATTCATTTTTATGAATAGGGAATAATACAGAATTTCCGTTATAAAAGTCCTTTTCATTTAAATAATTTTTATTGTTAAATTATATTTCAAATTGGTTATTAATCTCAAAATATATCAAATATAAATATATTAATCCAATTTATGTCAATGAAATCATTTTACTATTGAAATTGTATATAAATAATCATTGATATTTTGTACATTTTTACTTTAAAAATCCACTTTCTTGACACATCTATGAGATTAGTGTTACAATTAATTTAGGCACATATATGAATTAGATTTATAAAAATTGACATGAATGGCTGTAATCATAATTATATTTTTATTCTAATAAGATCAAATTAGATTTTTTACTAAAATTTAAGTAAAAAGGATTAAAATTATGTATAGTGATTAATGTAAAATTAAGCTTAACATGGGACTAAACCTTAATCATATGAGAAACAATGACCTATAAACATGTCCAAAGGAATTTGGATCATAATATTTATACCATATCCCATATTTAAAAGAATTTTATGAGTTATTAGGAAATATGTTGGTGAAATTTCCCTACAAGATATATTAAGTAAGAAAATTTAAACAAAAAAATATTCCTGACATTTAAAAAATATAAAACCATGAGATATTGAAAAAACAACATATTATTGGTTATAAATATCCTTTTTAAATATAAATGAATTATTTTTATAATAATTATTCATCATTAATTTTTATATATGAATTAGTTACACAAAAAATTTATGAAAATCCAACACAATGGTTAATAATTTAATAATTAATAAAATAAGTTTTTGTGTAAATATTAAATGTGAAGTAAACTGAATTAATTATTTTAATTAATAACTTGTTAGATTAATATATCATATTAAATATATGTGAATGTAATAAATTTTCATTTAAATATTTTTCTCATTTTTTTAATTGAAATTAAATAAATAAAGTGAAAATTGACGTTAATGTTATTTTACAACAAAAGATATTTTATTGCATAAATTGAAATTAATAAAAAAATATACTTAAAAGTTATTTTTAATTTTTAATAAATATCATAAATGGTCTATTAATGGAACAATTTATATTTTATAATTATCATATTGACCCATATATAGTAAAAACATTGATTGTAAAGTCTGGGTTAATACGGTGTGTTCGCACATTGCATGCACTTGTTATAAATGTAATTTAAAAAACACATGAGATTTATATTTTTTTAAATTATATATCATATTAATATTTCATTAATTGTATATTTTCTAATAAAATATACCTTTAATTTATTTTTAATGGTTTTATCTAGTAGGATAGGAAACTAGTTACTTTAATAAAATCCTAAAATGATTAAAATTATGAAAATTTGAAGTTATTAAAGAAAAATTAAAAAATGAACATATTTTTTTTGGAAGTTTTTATAGACCATAAAACCATTTTAATACACTATTTTTTTCATTTTTTTAGTCATATTATGTAATGGATACCTCACAATAGTATATAAAGTTTGGTATTTACAAGAATGTCACTCCCCCACCAGTGGAAAAAAGAACTCACTCTTCCAACATACTAACACATCTCAAGAAACTTTTTAATGAACAATATCATCACATATATCTCCTAAAAATAATTACCCCCATCTTATAATGCTCACAATTTTAATTAAGCCTTCCAATTATTCCCTTTAGTCCAAGGAAAATGAGTTAACCAAGTAAGAGTTAACATTTTTCCTCAAGCCCTTTAGTTTTATTTCATTACCCACTCTTTCAATTGACCTTATTCCAAGATTATGTTACAAAATCAGAATCCATAATATAAATATATGTTCTTAAGTTATGTTTTAAACCTACACTTAGACATGAATCTATCTAATGGGTAACAAATCTATCGTTCTTTTATACGGTGATCTACTGCCTCACGAACAAATGTTGTTCATTTTTCCGTTACCACCTTTCATGGTTGGGAATTATGATTAAAAATAGGTTTATATGTGATATATTATTATTATGATTATTTATTTATTCAAATCTAGTTATTTTTTCAAACATTACTTTATAATTTCTATTTTTTGAAAATATGATAACATCATTTGCAAAAATGTGGTGTACCGCCTCCCAAAAGCAATGTGATTTATTAACTCTTTACATGGAATGTATAAAAAATTGTTCTAATTAAAGAAATGTGACATAAATGAAATATATATGATATTCATGATATAATTAACTTTCTCAAAATATAATATATCATTTTTGTTTTTACCATTTTCACACACTATAATGTGATAACGTCGGTCCTGGGTGTGTAGACTACCACCTCTTCGACACGATGTGATTAATTTTACATAAAAATTATTCTATACATAATTTAATATAATTAATTTTTTTATATGATATAATTAACATTTAATAATTATATAATAACACTTTCCTTAATTATTTCCATAATTATCACTAAAAAAATTGAACATTACTTATGTGTACATACGACCTACCTTCTTAGTGATTGTATAATTAGAACACTCTTCATATCCATAATTCATGATTGGTTTTAAAGTATAATGGATGTATAATAATAATTATTATAATGTAATTATTATTCTTTAAATGTTTATGAAGTGTCCCCTTTGACTATAGACATCTTACAAAGGTTTTTTTTACACATGAACTGAATTTGTTAAAAAACCTGAGGAAAACATGATTGTTTCTGTAGTTGTATACAACATAGTAATTATTTAAATAAATTTAATGATTAAAAAGAAATTTTTTCTCAATAATGTAACTAATTAACCGAATTTTATTATTTATGAATATAAATACACATCTGACAGGTCAGATGCAGGGTCAAGGATTTTCTCTCAATTTACATTTCATTGATACTTACTTGTTGTTATGTATTAATTCACATTTATATGGTGTATATACTACAATTTCATATTTTATATCAATATTATTATTATTCTCAAGATATTATATGTTTTATTTAATATTACTAACTCATAGGGATTGTTATTGAAAAGTATCCAAGTTGTATGTAAATCATTGGAATGTTTATTCATTATTTTCCTCAAGATTGTTTCAATGGTCTTTTAGTGGTATTTCTATTAATGAACATCATGAAACCTTGTTTTTCTAGAGCCTCCAATGGGGAATTATCTATAAATATATATTTATTTTATTAAATATGTATAATTGATAAGTCATGATATTCATTAATTAAATTGATGATTCGATATGTGAGCAATGATTGGTATATGAAAGACACTATTTGGGGACTATATAAGGCAGGCCCTCCGGGTGGCAGACTAGTTAGTAAAATACACTCGATGTATCAATGGAATCATGAGAAAGATATTTTGGAAAAATTCGACGGTGTTTTATGTGATATGATGCGCCATTCTATGAAAGGCCTTAATGGTATAGGAACTATGTACCAAGGAAACACGGTGTCAAATAATTAGGAATTTCCCTCACAATGACGATTTTATTATTTATCCATGAGATTTTTCATTGATATATCAATCAATGAATTATATTCTATTTTTTTTATATTATATGGAATGTGCATTACTTTATTACATTACCATATTGATATTTCCTTATCCATTTATTTTAATGGAATGTGTTGTCAGTTATTTACCTTTCAATGTTGATTATTCTCATTAATTCATTATTGTTTCTGCTTTACATACCCTTATTGATAATTTTTTCTAATCCTTATATTTTTACCTTTCTCAGGCTATGAATAATATTCCATTGTATGTGTTTTAAGGATTTGGGTTATTTAATTTTATTATGTATCATTTAATTATTTTATTTTACTAATGTATTATTAGAATCATGTGTGTAATCTAATTTAAAAAAATGATAATTTATTTAGTCACTTTGTATTTAAACCATGTATGTATTCTAATATAATAAAATAATGCTTTATCTCTAGGATTTTAGGGTAGGGGTGTTACACTTGGTATCATATCAGTTTTAGTAGAAATCATTGTAACTAGATTTTGAAAAACATTGATTAGGGAACATAACATTTATATTGACTTTGAGGATGTGGATATAATATCATCCTATAATTTGTTAAGTTATTGAGTATGTGGGTATTCATAGAAATACAAAATTTCCTGGATAATAAAAATGAAATATTTTCTAGAATAAATATTCCTCAGAGTAACAAATCATAAAAGATGTGTCGGCCCTAAATCATTTATTCATGTACATGAAAACCAAACTTATTGTGCACCTGGTTTGACACTGCTTGGGGATAAGCTTAGGATAATTCACATTTTCATAAAAAAACCATTAAGAAGTATTTAAATGTGAAAATTAGCTCAAATAATCCATATTTGTGATTATTAAAATAGATATAAATAAATTTTCGAATTGAGATTATGTATTTTTTTCGATTATATATTATGTTTTATATTGATATGAACTAATTTATTTTATGTAGTCATTTTTAAAATGGATCTTAGAAGAAGGAAGATGAACCTTGCCACTGTATATGATCTAAATGGTAAGAAGGATCATATCGTTTATTATCATTGGGAAATATTTTAAAGGGAAACAGACTCCTATTAATTCTCATCATATGAGGAAATGGTATCATATGATAATGATATAATGAAGAATTCTCCATGTACATTGTCTTCTAAGGAAAGAATGAAAATAAGTGGATGGAAGGTCAGAATAAGTATAAAGGTAATATGGTAAATAAATATTTCTCACATGTGATAATTGTGAAAAGAAACAATGTGGTATGGGGGTGAAGGGAATTGGAGTTTTTTATTAGTTTATAGAAAAATTCCTCAATTTTTGCAATTTTAAGGGAATAAAATAAAATTCCTATGTGTAATGGATCCACTAAAAAGATATGGGACACGATGAAAATCAGTTTCTCATTCATCAAATGAACATACCCAAAAAGTGGATAATGCATGGTGGTCAAGATTAATCTTCTACTACTAATTATGAGAAATGATTAACATTCTTATGCTTGGTTTAATGAATTATGTAATTTTAGTATTTTATTTGTTATGTTTTAGTTATTAAAATTATGGAGTATTTTAGGATTATACTCCTATAATTTTTCATTAAAGATTTGATATAAGATTTCTAATTATACTAAGAAATGTTATTCATTAAAAAGTGAATCTTTTTGCAAAATATATGGCTGACAGAAAGATAACCCATAATATGTTCCCGATACTGGGAGAATAATTTGTTATAAATGTATGATTTATATAGAAAAATTATATTGGATATTATATAATACATATGAATTGATTAATGATTTTTCGACTACATGGTTTATGCTATAATTGATTCTGTTTACTACAAATTTTGATTTAATATATATATATATAACATGTGTTTTACCTGAGGAATATAGAAGGATTCATGTCTTCAATAATGAGTTATTTTATTCCAAAATATTTCCATATTTCTAGATAATACAAAAGTAATGTATTCATATATTTAAAATGTGACAGTTTAGAGCTTCTTTATGTTTATTAAATTCTAATGATATGTTTATTTTTTCAAATTTATTGAGTTTATTTATAAATTGTTAGATAATAATATTTTGTAAACTTTAACCATTTATGATAAGGTTTATTTTTTATTTTGGATGAAGTTGGAGATATTATTTTATTACATCACTCTATGATGCATCTTATGCTAAGAGATGATGTAGAAATGGATCAAGGCGTAATCAAATGAAAATATTGTGAATGAATTTAAAAAATCATGGGAAAGGGTCATTGATCTAAAATGTTATCCTATTATCATCATTTATATGCAATCAATGACCAATATTCACAGCTCTAGATTCTGGTTTTATAGTCTACAACATTCATATGGGCATGTTCTCTACCACTCTCCATCAGATCACGATGGTCAAAAGTCTCATTTATATCCAAGTTTTCACAAATGTTCTCCTATTTTAAAGACTATTTTTGTTATGAAAATCCGATTTAATTTTCTCCTTTAATGAGGATAATGTGTTATTAACCCTATCTACGATGTGGGTTTTCAACAATATTATTTTTCAAATATCACACTCTCAAATACCGAGTTCATGTATAAATTTTGAGGATTAAATTTTATTAATGTGTGGAAAAAGTGACTCATCAATTCATTACAAAATTTTTATTTTATAAGAAACTTTATTGATTTCTATATTTCTTTATATGAATCATCATGTTATGTTTATTCCACACACAACACTGAGTTAGATTGTGATACCCACAAGACTGAGTTTTACAACATTTTAATGGAACACATGTTTTTAAAAATGATTTGGAAATTTTATAAATTTTATTTATAAAAAAACTTGAATTTTGAATTCAAAATTATAAAATAATATTAGAGTGAATATTTGGTATTTTTCTGATAAGTTTCATTTTTTATGAATAGGGAAAAATACTACATTTTATTTAAAAACTTTTTTTTAGTTAAAATAATTTTTAAGGATAATTTATATTATAAATTGGTTCTTATAGTCAATATAGATCTATTTTACATATATTAATCCAAAGTAGGTCATTGGAATCATTGTTATATCGATATTGAAAATAAAGACATATTGAACATTTGAACATTTTTTACATTAAAAACCAGGTTTCTCCCCATGTCTGTGGGATTAGAATTAAAAATAATTCATCCAAATCTATAAATTGAATTTAAAAATTGAAATAGATAATTTTAATAATAATTATATTTTTAGTCTCGAAATATTAAATTTTATTTTGATCAAAAATATTTTTAAATGTAAATAAAATTAATTAAAGTGATTAATGTTAAATTAAACATCACAAGGGACTATACCTTAAACATAAGGCCAAAGATGACCTAGACACTAATCCAAAAGGTCTTTGTATGCCAATAGTTTCACTATATACCATATTTTCTCTAATTGTATGATTTAGTGGGACACATGTTCATGAAAGAAACCTAAATGATAATTTAAGTAATGATAAATACAAAGAGGAACCTTCCTTACCTTTAACATTTATAAAACATTGAGATATGGGAAAAATCATATTTTCAGTTATACATATAATTTTGAAATTTAAATATGTTTTTTATCATAATTATTTATCATTTATTTTTAGAGATGAATTATTTACATTAAAATATTATGAAACTACAATTCAATGATTATTTACTAAATTAATAAATAAATTAAATGACACTATATGTACTAAAGGTGAAGTAAATTGGTTGAATTAATGTAATTAATTTTTTTAAAATTAATATTTCATTATACATGTCTATAAATGTAATAAATTTGAATTCAATTTTTTTTTGATATTTTCTAAATAAAATTAAACATATAATGTCAAAATAGTTATTAATGATATCTTACAACAAATGATATTTCATTAAAAAATTAAAATTAATAAAAATAATTATTACTTGAAACTTACGTGTAAGTGTAAAAAAATTGTAAATATTTTATATTAATGTAGCTATTCATATTTTATAATTATGATATTGACCCATGGATAGTAAAAACATTTTTTTCATTGTTTAGGTCAATGTAATATTTTTTCGCATGCATGTTCTTGTTTGAAAATTAATTTTCAAAACACCTGTGATTTATATTATTTAAATTGGATATAATATTAATATTTATGTAGGTGTTTATTTTATTATAAATCTCATACAACATTACCTAAATGGTTAAATATCTTAAGTTATAAAACAAGTTACTTAAATGAAAAACTCAAATGATATAAATAAAGAAACATAGAAGTTAAGGAACAAAATTTAAAAAATGAACATATTTTTTGTGGTGCAGTTTTTACTCAACTATAATTCCCTTTTAATCCATCATTGTTCCATTTTTTATACATATTATGTAAGGGAGAGCTCCAAATATTGTATACCTTTTGGTATTTATAAGAATTCCACTCCCCCTTCACTATAGAAATGAACTCACCACTCCCACTTTCTCATAAATCCCAAGACACATTTACTCAACCAATATCATCCAAAATATCTCATAAATAGTAATACCCTCATCCTATAATCCTCACATTGGGATGGGATACATCTATGGAATCCCATTGGTGAAAACTAAATTTAAATAAGAGGTAACATCCTTCCCCAAGCTCTTCAGTTTTATTTATTTCTTCACTCTTTCTATTATCGTTATTTAAAGGATATATAGATGCACTAGTATAATAGGTATAATAAAATTTATTTATTTTAATTTTTAGACCGACACTTACACACACATCCATATAATGTTTAATGAACTTATAAATATTATATATTGTGGACTACTGCCTCACAAAATGATGTTATTTATTTTTTCTGTACCACTATTCATTTTTATGAATTATGATAGAAATTATTCTTATATATTATATATATGTTACTTATTATATCAATTTTCTTCCGTAATTATTTTATTACACTTGCTATTATACTATCTATTTTTTGTAAATATGATAAAATGGTTTGTGAAGCGTAGACTACCACCACCCAAAAGTGATGTGATTCATTCATGTTATACTTGTAATGTATAAAGCATGGTTTAAATTAGAAATATATAAAATAATTTAAATATATATGATATTGATGAAAAAATTACCTTTATGTAAATATAATATATCATTTTCTAAATTTCCATTTTATACTGACTAATAAGTGAAGATGTACGTCGTGGACGTGTGGAGTACCACCTCCCTGACAAGATATAATTCTTTTTACCTCAAAAGATGTATATATATATGTTTATTAGATTAAATAACAATTTTATTTATAATATAATGATAATTATGGTAACATATATTATTAATTATCTTCTTTCCACATTGATCATTAAAAAATGGGAATGTTACTAATGCTTATGTATAACATATCATCTCTATGACTATAATTTTGGTTTATTTTTCATAACAATATTTCATGAATTGTTTTAGAAGTATAATTGATGTATAAATATGATAATTATTTAATTATTATTATTCTTGATATTTTTATACAATGATATCTTTTACCATATTGTCCTATAATATTCATTTTATGACATGAAATGAATTACGACAAAACACCCATGTAAACATAATTATTTATGTAGTATCTTAAAACATTGTAATAAATGATATAAAATTAATGATAACCATGAAAAAGGTAATTATGAAATTAAATAATTATGAATTGGTTTTATTTTGGAATATAAAGACACATGTGATAACTCAGACTTATGGTAAGAGATTTCATCTCAATTTATATTCCCTTGAGTCTTATTTGTTCTTATACCCCTATTCACATTTATATGGTGTATATAATACCATTTGACATGTAATATAATTAATATAACTATTCTGATGATATTATATGTTTTATTTAATGTTATTCCATAATTTGGATTAATATTAAAAATTTATAAAGTGGTATGAGACACTTTGGAATATTTACAGACTATTTTTTTCAATAATGTTTTAATGATATTTCAATGGTATTTTCATTCATCAACATCAAAAACCATTATTGTTACATATCCTACATTTGGGAGTTATTGATAATTTGATATCTTTTTTTAATATGGTTTTTTGATAAGGCATATTTTTCATTAATTAAATTGATTATTCGTTATATGAGTAATTCTTTGGACAAGCAAGACATGAGATGAAGACCATTTAAGGAATGAACTATGGGTTAGAGTTTAGTTAATGATCTTCCAAAAATGGCTCGGTAGTCTTACAATGAAAATTATTTTGCCAAATTATATGGGGTTTTAACTAATATTAAAAATCATATTCTTATAGTTCTTGACAGAAAAGGTACAATTTACGTAGGAAACATGGAATCCAATATTTAATCATTTCTATGATTAAGAATCAACTATTATATAACCATGATATTTTATATCAACTATTTTTTCAAGAATTATATTCTAGTATTATTTATATAGATGCAATGTGTTTGAGTTTAATAACTTTCCATATTGATATTTCATTATCAAGTTATTTCAATTGCATGTGTTATCAGTTAATTAACTTTATATTTTGATTATTCTCCTAAATTCATTACTTATTCTACTTTACATAACCTTAATGAGAACACGATCTCATGATTATATTGTTTCATTTTCAAAAGGTTATGAATACAATACCATTGAATGTGATTCAAGGATTGTATTTATTTAATTTTTTTATGTTCCATGTTTTCTCAATTACCATTATATTATGTATATCATGTGTCTAATATAGTTTTTTGAATCTAATAAATTGTACAGTACAATGGGTTTTGAAGCTTTTATATATGCCATTTTAATAAAAAAATAAACCAACTCTAGAATTTTGGGATCATAGCCTTACAATCATATATGAGGATCCCCTTTATAATTTAAGTTGATAAAAAACATATATGTTTAAGAACATTAAAATACAATCAATTCAAATTAAAGTTAGTGTGAAACAAATGGGAAAAATTATAGATGCTAATATATGGTAAGGTGTGAGTCATTATAGATATTAATGTTTACATATGTTTATATTATGTTGTATACATTATATATATATATATATTGAATCTACACACTAACCCTTTTAAACCATAAATAAGGTAAAAAATATTTACCATAGTTACTTTTTATTAGAACCAAAATTCAAAGTGGACATAATATGAAATTAAAGAATAGTTATTAAAATTTTAGAAACAATTTTATCGAATTAAATTATATTAAATGGTAAAAAATAATTTTAAAATAAGAGTGAAAAATGAAATAATGTATCTTTTTAGGGAAATTAATTTTTAACATGAAACTGGATTTATTTTAATTCATTTCCTTGTAAAAATAATAATAGAAAATTAAAAAATTTAGATAAAATATTATTTAAAAAATTAATTTAAATAATTCAAAATATTTTATTAATTGAATTGTATATTATTAAAAATATAGTTCTTTCGTAAAACTAGTTTTTATGAAAATTGTATCCATTTTAACATTAAGATGTATTTATTTTAATTTCTATCCAATTAATAACCAATGAATTCATTTTAAAAATCTTTAAAAAAATTCATAGTCAGTTTATAATGACTTAAATATAAAATTAAATATATATGACAAAATAAATTCTTATAAAAAATAAAAAAAAATTATTAGGAAGCATACTATTTCATTAGTGAATTTGAATTTTATCTGAACAATAATATTTCATCTATATACCATATATTTTTTTAAAAATTTTAAAAAATAATAATTAGTCAGATAAATTTAGGGTTTCATACCTCAAAGTATATCAAACACTTATATTTATTAAAGATTAATATATTCTAAAATATCATGGTGTTACAAAATTTTACTCTATGATGAAGGAAAAGGGTGAAATAGTGATCTATTGTGACTCACCATCCTCTAAAATTGTGGTAAAAGTTAGGTACCCATATTACCATAAATTATATATGATTCTAACCATTTATGTACAGAATTACTATGGGAAAAAATCTAGAGGGTATGTGTTATCAAAATGAATAGATTTTAAAAGATGAAAGTTGCTCCAGTATAAATGTTGATATTGCTTATAGAAAGTGATGTTTTAGTTATTTCTACTATATTTTGTAATCAGGACTAAAAAAATAATTATTGTTCTATTTTCACACTGAAACCAATGTAAAAAAGGATTGATATGGATAAAATAGAATTTCTATAGATAGAAAATTTTTAATATGTCATACGTCACTGAATTTTCCTTGAAATATGGGTAATTAGGATATATTTATACTAGAATAAACACACAAAAATTAAGAGGATATAATATGACAATGTAATATGTTTTTATAACAAAATTTAGAATATATTTTGTTTGATTTCTAGTAAATAATACATCAAATACATTATTAGGTATCTCTTAATGCTATCAACCCATTCTTGGATATAACGAACCATGAATGGTGTATAAGAATATAAAATATATTAGATGAATATTCATTACATTTTACAATTAAATTCCTGAGGACCATTATAGTTTAGTGCCTTTGGAAACATGGATTACATTATTATAACTTCTGAAATATCTTCAACATCTCCGAAAAAGATCATCCAATTTAGTAATCTTGATTAAATGGTCGATTTATTACTTTTGGAATGGAATCTCAATAAAGAGTGTTCTTAGATTCTTATTAAGGTTAATAAATCATAATATGAATATATTAATGTAAAAAAACATGAACAAATATTTTTAATATCAAAATATTGAGTCATTAAATAAATATTCATAGTTTGTAAGGAATAAATCATAAAGAAACATTAACCATGATTACATATCATTAGAATAAAACATAGATATTTTAAAAACACATAATCATATGAAATAATTTCCATATTTTCCAAGACTGTCACAATGGACAAACTCTATTATTGAACTTGATTTACTTGATGTTCCTGCCGTGTATTACTAAACCATATTTACATACCATTATAGAAATGCCTATCTCAAGAGATATAAATCATTATCCAATATGTTGGGGGGATATATAGTTCCCACCCATCGCATAATGATATCATTCTTACATGGGCATCAAAAACAAAAATCATTTATCATAGAATAACTCAAAAAAATGGGTTTCTAAAACCTCATACCATGATAACATAATCCATAAAAAATCAGTCCACCATTAAAAAAATATAATCATATAAATAGTAAGGATATAATCATAACCATATTTAATGACTAATATCTTAGATGGAAAATAATTTTTATAAAACACTTGATCTTAAATATTGAGGAAAATGTCCTTTCTTATTCAAAAACATATTCCTATCTCAAAATGATATGAAATTTTAAAAGAAAAAAATTACATTGAAAATAAACATTAAATCACGTAGAGGAAACTTCATGGTAATAATGAATTAAGAATATATAAAAATACATTCATGTCGTATGAGTTAAGGAAACATTCTTCTCATACTCTTGTCAGAAAAGAGAAAAAGTACATCATATAGAAAACGAAAAAATGATTACTTCCATATAATTTAAAAAAATCACTAATAGTTAAAATTGATTTTAAAAAAATTATAATAATATAAATAAAATTATATATTTATGAAACATGGATTCATATGATAAATATACCACAGTAAATAATGCCATATAAACAATCTCAGAAAATAATGAGATTTTGAAATTATCCCTTACCATCAGTCTGATATCCTTTATATGTATCCAAACATCCTATAAAATGATTTAAATGATGTTACTAACTTTTTCAAGATTCATAATCATTTTTATTATAAAATATATGATTATATTATAATACTTTCATAAGTAATATTTCATTGTCACTTGTTATTTAGATTTTAAATGATTTATGTTCTTATGCATGTTTTTCATGTAAGTTTATGTTACACATATTAGGATACAGATATATCATTTACATAATAATATTAGTATAATTTATATCATATTTATTTCTTCCAATAATGTATGTAATCATTGTTTAATGAAGATCGTGTAGAATGAATCACATCACATCGAGGAGGTGGTAGGTCGTACATACACATGAGTGTGGATATGATTAAATTAATGGTTAATTGGTATTTAATTCGATGTTATATTAAATACAATAAATAAATATCATGTTATATTTATTATATAAATCCATTATATTAATAATTATACCATCCAACTTAAGTATTTTATAAAATAAAATTACACCATAGTGTGGAGATGGTAAGATGTACGTATGCACACATAGTGATATTATTATTTTATGATTAGATAAAAGGGGGTATAAGGTAGTCCCATAATTATAATAACATATAATTATGTTGAAGATACTATATTTATAACTATAGTATGGAAAAAACCTAATAATATACAATATAAGTAAAAAAAATAATTTTGAAAGAGGTGATAGAACAATTACCTCTTTTTTCTGTATGCCCTTTTGATTTGCACAAAAGGTATCCATGGGATGGAGTTTTACCCAAATTGGGGAATCTATGAGGAAGTTAGGTATATTGGGATCTTATTTTATGATATCTTTTATGAGAAATGTGTCTTCAAAGGTGTTATTTAATGGGTAGATGTGGTGGCCTTTTATAAGTGGGAGGAGGGCAGTTTAGGAAATCCAAGAACTATTATTTTATTATAAATTTAATTTCAAATTATTATATCTCTAAAATGATATATTTCTAGGTTTAGATGATTATGGGTCTAATTAATCTCATAAAATAGGTTTTATACATCTTTTGGTCAGAAATTTAACCTTATCTTTTGGCATTAACCCTTAGTGAAATAAATTATCTCTTACCATGTCTTCTAATAATTTTACACTATATGGTCAATATAGTTATTATAAAATGCCAAGAAAACCTAAAGTAGATTGTTATTGACATTTGTAACATTATATAAGTCATTTGGAATAATCATTTATGCTTATGAATATTATATCATTTAATAGAATATTTTTTACAAAAAAAAACTCATTTATGTCAATTTTGAGACTATTTAGTAATTGATATTTTTAAAGCCATAACAACGTGATTGATTTGAAAAAAATAAATTAACATAAATATAACCTGATATAATCATCCATAAAATTCTTGTATTACTTCATAAATTTTAATTACATTTATTTTATTATTAATCTTTTGTTAATATGTAAATCACTACATAATCACTTTGTCATAAATAAACTGATTTATATTATGTTTAAAAATTAAAATTAAAATACCGTGACCATGGAAATATTTTTATATTTATAATGAAAATTTATATTCATATTCAACAATTATATAACCCCAACCTAATTATTTTTATAAAAAGATATATGTTAATGTTATATTTTCCTTTACTTTAAATTAATTTTTATAACATTTCACCTTCACACCCAATTTGCTCAAAAAATGTCAAATTATCGGACTAATTATTGATTTGGTTGATAATGACTCATAAAATAATATTCAAACACATTTTAGGGTACTTTTCTATTATTATAATATTATTTTTACACTTACCTAATTTACCCATGAACTATGGTAAATAAACAAATAATTACTGAAGTTACTATTCTTAATGTTGAAAAATAAAAGGAAGATATTTACATAATTTGGAACCTATTATTAAAAATTCGGAATAAATTTTTCTAAAATAAGAACAACAAGGTTTCATTAATTAATTTAAAATTAATTTATGTTGTCCAAACCAGAAATTTGGTTTTTAAGAAGTAAAAACTACAATAATATTGACACATGTTTAAGTCCAATTGAAATGTGAAATTACATTCAATGAATAAATTTTGATTAATTTATAAAAACATAATCCAATTACAATTTAAAACCAATTAAGAAGATAATCTATGTATATGAATATATTAGATAAAAAATCATTTTTGAATTAAAATGCAGTCTTTTCTATTATTCATTTAAATAAGAATTTAATTAGAAAAATACCAATATTTCAACCAAGGTTAATTTTTAAGTTATTATTCCAAATATGATTTTTAATATGTCAAATAGAACTTATAAAAGTTTACAAAACTTTATCTAAAATGGGTTCCCCAATGAAAGGTGGTAAAACAATATTTTTATTCAAAATTACTTCTTTTATCTGAAAAAATAATTTTTTTAATATATCATATAAAGAGAACATATAAAATGAATTTAAAAGATTGTATTGATTATATTACATATATATTTCACTAATAAAACACTTAAATATTGATTTTATTATTTTATTGACTTGCCTAATTTAATTTAAATAGTATTTTATAAGGAAATTAATGTTATTGATACCCGCAATTATAATGACAATGTTATACTATTTCATTACCACTTATATGAAGTCATGAAAGAAATTAATTCTATTAAAAGAACATTAAGTTGTGTGTAACGTAAGCCATGAATAGTGTTTCTTATATTGTAGCCTAATGTGGTTTTGTGTATAGCGTGAGCTAATCATGGTGTAGAATACAACCCATGGAATTAAAGAAATTTTAAAGAATCTATCTCATAAATTCTTGAAGTATTACATTGGAATACTATTGATAATAAAAAAACCCATAAATTAAGACAAGACTTTAAAATTTAGACAGAAATCTTACAAAAAATGTTTCAATGATAAACCAATAAATTATATGATTTATCTTAACGGATTTACATCAGGTGGGTTTTTAATGATACTAAATGAAACTAGAAAATATTATTATTTTTATATAATTAATTTAACCAAAATGTAAATATATAATTTTTATATTTATTGGGATTTTGAGATATATTTCAAAAAAATTCAACCTCTTATTGAAAAAGGGAACCTATTAGTTCTTTGGTGTTACAATGGTCAAGTATAATTAACTTAAAAGTGTTTAAAATTGGTATTATTTAATTCTATATGTGCTATTTAAAAAACCATTTTTATTTTATGTTTATAAACTATTAGTTTTTTGTGATTTTGGTTCAGATAATCAAATATGTTTGGATTGTTTAAATGTAAAATCTTATATAGATTTAGTAAATCATTTTAGTCGCATTGACAACATTGTCTGTCATAACATAGAATCTTTTTTTCTATACTAATAATATCCTCAGTATGATAAGAATATATATTTATAATAAAAAGTTTATTTAAAATATCACTTAATCTATATCTTAGATCAGTGAATAATTCTTTCATTCATGATGGGGTTTTTTAGAAATAGACAACCCAGTGAGAATCTTTTAATTGTTGGTGAAATGAGACAATGATTAATAATTTTGTGGATAGATAAAAATTATTATTGTTTTTATCTATAGGGAAAATTATGTTAAATAATTGATTTTCTACAATAATGTGAAATAATAAGATATTAATAGATAATGTTTTTTAATTACTATAGAAAAGTTAGTGTGATTATGACACTAAAACAGATAGAGAATGCTGCATTTGTGTTATATGATAATGTTTTAATAACTTGAATACATTAATTGAGTTGAATTTGATCCACTCATGAAAAATTATTAGGCATTATTCTATCCATCAAAAGATGGAAAAATATTGGTACTATGCATTTATATTCAAATGGGGGGATTCAATAATCGATAATGAATCTCAATAACTATGTGAAGAAGACTAAATATTGTTTCTTTAAGGAATGTTATATTATTTATTAGAGGTGTTTCCAATAATTGAATATGGATTTATTATTAAGAAATTTTATATCATAAATTCCAAATGGATAGATTGTTATAAACTTGTTTTTTCATATTAGTTATTGGATTTATTAGAATCATAGTCTATGAGTTATTGATAATATATTAATGTATAGGTGTTATTGGAATACCTTTTGGATAGTTTTAAAGCATAGATAATGTATGTTAATGTATAATTGACATTCCCAATAGTGTTAATATTTTCATGAAGATAACTGAAATTTGTGTTCTATAATAAGGTTGTTGAGTATTTTGATGAATATTAGTTTTTTAATATATTAATTTTAGGAAGAAGATCATGAATGAGTCCCCAGAATACTAATGGGAACCATTCACAATATTTTCCATGTTTATAATAGCAAATATTATGAGTGGTTGGTTGTAGATGAAGGATTTATGTATGTAGAGCATGAATTTCACCATGATAACACATATTAAACCCTTACTAGAGATCATAAGTTTCATTCCACAGTAAAGGGGAATATCTTTGTTTGGAATCACATCTTTAAGAGAGTGTCCATTACATGATGGGTTTTTCATATGACAGCATATGTTTTCGTATAACACTTTACATTATCAATTTTTGGAAAAATCACTAGCAAAATGTTTGACACGAAGAGCATAATTTGGGGTGGTTTCAATGATTCTTCCTACGATAGGATTACACCAGAATGTGGAATGTAGAGAAACAAATTTACTCTAATAAAAAAATTTATTTTGGAAATTTTGATAGTTTCCATTCTATGTAAAGGGGTTGTGTTGTAATATCATAATAATAAAATTAGATCACTCTCTGATTCAAAGGGTCACATCACATATGGAATGTTATTGATTTTGTTGATTCTACCCATGTGAGTATTTTTATATGAAAAATTAGATTTCATAGTGACATGTTTTAGGATAGATTTTGTAATAGGGGTATATAAAGCAATTCTCAAATGACGAAATGGTGTATTTTTTAATGGAATGAAGATTTAATCAACCATAAATTTTTTATATGGTTGTCTATCATATATGTTTCTATGAATATATTAATCATTCAGTGAAGAAAGATAATTTCCTACTTCAATGATATTTTCATCCAATGATAAAGTGTTTCCAAGAAATCCTTGTATAATAAATCGGAAAATTGAATGGGGACTTATGGATCATGAATTAAGGAACTAACTAAGATTTGACATAACTAAATATATATAATAAATGTGTGTTACACATGAATAAATCCTAATTTTAAGAAAGAATTTATTTAAAGAAAATAAAAAAATATTACTACTCCCTGAAGTTCAATAAATGTTAAAATGATATTATTTCTACAAGGAAAACAATGTAGATGAAATGATTTCATTAATACCTATTGGAAAGAATATGATTCCCATGTTCATGTTCGAAATGTTAATTTTATGTAGATGGAGAGATCAAAGGAACCCCTATTTATATTTATTATATAATAATATATACGCTATATTATTCATTGTTCTAGGTGCCAAATTGTTGTCAATTATAGAGTAGTTAGAAAATTGAAGGACTGAAGGAATTGACTGTTGTTAAGTGGTTTGATATCACAAACACATTATATTTTGTGTAATCATAGGCATGAGAGACAAACTCTAAACACCATTTTGTAATATTTCTGTTTTTAGTTCTTCTACAAAGTGTCATTTTCATGACCATTTTATTATCCATAAGTGGAAAACCATATAAAAACCAATGTGTCGTGGGTTATTACATTACATTATATTCTTCATGAAACCGTTCCATATAGTGTGTCAAAATAATGACCTGAAAAATTAATAAAACTCATGGGTCAAGAATTCAAATCAACATAAATGAAATAATATATGTGGTTACCTTTACAGGTAAGATGTTATAATCTTATAGGGAAGTGTGTCTTTTAGTGGGAATTCATAAATATTATAAAATAATTGATATATTGATTCAACCTTGTCTTATCTCATATCTCAAATAATAAAAAAATGTCATAACACTAGTAAAGGTTACAAAATTAGCTATTCCATGATTTTTTCTCTCCAATTGAACTAAAATAATAGTAATCAGATATGTTAAAATTTTGAAAAAGGTTAATATTGGTTTTCTCTCACCATGTGATAAATTTCACATCCTTTGTTTTTATGATTTAGAATGAGTTTCTCCTAAAATTAACATTAATTCAACATTGAACTCACTATCATATAATCATAATGTTATTTTTTACACCACAAAAAAACAAAACATCATTGGATTTAAGTTTTTCATGATTCAATCTTAGTTGTCCAAAATATTTTGATCATTATATATCTTACATTACAAAATGATACAAAAAAACCATCAAGAACATATGTATTTTGTAGTGTTTTTAATTCCCTTACGTAATGAGAGGGAAAAAATATATGAAGAATCCATGAATTTCTCATATTTATATACATTATGAGGAAATAAAAAATATATAACTTATACAACATTTTATATATTTGTTATTCATAAATTTATCAATTTATTATTTTTGAATAGTAAAAATGGTCTTAGGAACCTTTACATAGTTACTATGGTGGCCACATCATTAGCATATTTTAATTTTTCAGACAATGATGTTCTAAATCGGTACTATAGTTGAGATTGACTATCCTTTTTTCTCTTTCATATCTAAATTAATATTGTCATATTGACAGATCATTCAAAATTATTTTTCTATTTGGTACCATATAATAGATATATTATAATACAAAACATTGTCTATATAACAAAAAATACCATAACACTACAAATACACATTAAAATATGTAATTACATTTAATTATTGATATTATTGACAAGTTTTGTAATTAAAGTATTTGTAAAATACCAACATTTTTTCATAGGAAATGAGGAAATTTCCATTACTGAGCTACTAGTAATATTTAACCATTTTTATTATATATTCTATTAATTTTAATCAAAAAATAAATTTCCAAATTTATATTTAGAAGAAAAATTATTTGATGAAAAAATGTAGATATTTTTAGGAACTAAAGTAGATGATATAACATAATCATGAGTTCAAAATTTATAAACATATTATGATAATTCTTATTTCACATCCACTAAATTTCTATATGAATGTTTAATTTTTTAAAGATTTTTCTAAGACATTTATATCTTTGATAGTTTCTTGTTTAGTGCATCGTAATTAGTACTACTCTAAATATAATGTGCTTCTTCCTTTACAACATTTTAACTATATTCTCCTTGATAAGTTTTATATAATCATGATAATAAATCTCATTTTCATAAAAACAATATTTTTATTTCTTTAACTTCCAAACCTTCTACCTTAGTCATTTACTATCTCTTTTATATATAAATATAATATTGAGACGTGCCTCGTGCTCTATCATAAACAAGTGTTCCATGTATTACTCTTATCCTTCCACTTCTTATATTAATAATTATATTATATTTTCAATATGTTCAATGAAATTTATACCATGACCAATACAATCATTATTATAAGTTCTTGATAATGTGAATTCATAATTTCTATGCATAACAGACATCATTTAAATCTTCATTAAAATATATTTTTTATCATATCTAGAATTATTATACTTTTTAAAAATTATCACTATAGCTATTGAATGAGGATTAAATTTACCCCCTTTATCTCCATACTCGCCAAACATTTTGTATTTTAGAATATGTTATAATGTGTCTAAAACTACCACATATAAATAACATGATTATTATTTTTCCATTGTACTTACATTGACGACTTGTAGGGATTTAGAGATACAATCCATAATTTTTTTATGTATTTCATCACTCTCATGAAATTATTCTATGTCACAAGGGGATAAAATATTATCCATTTTAATCTACTAATTATTCTTTTATTTGAACTGAATTATCATTATAGAATACTTTTATGACATAGATATTTATCATTCTCTAATTTATAAGAGTACTAAAAAACTCATCAATATACTTATATTTATTTCCATTGTAGGATAAAATATTTGGATCAAATAAATTAGTAATTTATAATAAATTATTCTTCTATTGGAATAGTCCAATAGATTTTCTCTAAAGTCCCTATTTTTACTATTCCATAAACTATATTAATGTAATGATTATATTATTTATATTCAAACATATAATGTTCTTTAGGTTTTTTCCTAAAAATTTATATCTTGAATTCATTATTATTTAAATTTCCTTGATATGTGGTCATTAAAATTTTCAAAAATTCCATATTTTTTTAGATCCCCACAATATTAGTGATTTTTATAAATGAAGAAAACCCTCAATTAATTTATTTCTAATCTAAATTAGTATTATTAATATCTACAAAAGTTAAATGAAAATTTTTCTTAAGAGGTGGAATTCCCACTTACATAGAATTTTAAAATTATATAATTTTTTATAAAAGATTAATAATAATTCAATTCTTATTTCCATTAATATTATACTCATCAAATATTCAAACTCTTCATAAATTCATTAAATAAAAATTTTCCAATTTTTTTTGTGAAGGATATAAAATGGAACATGGTCCCCTTAATATGTATTGAAGTTATTATGTTAAATAGAGTACCATATTAATAGGGGAGAGTTTTTGATAATTTTTTTATAAAATACATTTATACTAAATATCTATAAATTATTATAGTCTTGGTTGACTCTAAATAAAGTAACTCTAATATAGAAGGAATCAAAAATTAATGGAATCCATAATACGTTATGATTTTGATTTTCCCTTTATGTTTTTCACTAAATTGATGAATACTTTTTTTTTCAATATACATCAATTTGATATTGTTTTTTTTTTGAGAATATCAAAGAAGACTCAGCTGGATTTACAGAAGTTATGTGTTTTTTATTTTTGTCTTGAATTTTTGTACTAGATAATGAAAATTTACAAAATTTAATTATCTTATTTTTGTTAAGTTAGATACATCGATGGAAGAAAATCTTGTGGGTTTGGGTGAATAAACCATTACTAATGTTATCAATGATATTAAAATAATATGAGAAATAAAGAAGTGTAAATAAATAAATAGAACATAAAAATATTATAGTAGATATGATCTTGATGATCTTAACCTAATTTTGACACCCAACTCGAAGGAGTATGGTACCTACTATAGAAGGACGAGATGCATTTACATAGGGTAAATCTAATCCAAGAATTTAATATTGGATGAATCCTATCCTTGCACACTTTTATAGGAATCACATACCTTGTAAAACACAACCATTTATGGGAGTATACATAATATTAATATTTTATACAAGGATTGTCTCCAATATATGTTTTCCTTTTTTTGGTATGGTGAAAATTAGAAAATTTACACAATGTAGATGATGTATAACATATTTGAGAAAAGATTAATTCTATACATTTACCCAGACATGAAATATAGAAAAAATATTACAACTAGATCAAAGAATAAAAATTTATTATTAATGTAATATTTTATGAAGGCACTTTTGAATGATGTAGATAGTGTACAATGAGCATTCTATAAAAATTAAAGTGAAACACTTCAATGTCATATGGATTTCAAAATAATAATTTATCCATCATAGAGAGTCCATCATAAATGTTATAAATAATTGAGCAGAAGGTCACATAAAGTTTCAAATAATAAGAAGACGTTTAATTGGTTTGAGTGTTATAACATAAAATCATCAACGATTTAAAGAATCATCGAGTCGTTAACTAAAAAACAATTAGGGAAACACAATTGATAAAACCATTAGATTAATTTAATGGAAAAAATAGACTCATCTAGTAATATCAAGGAGATAAAAACATATTCTCATAAATGTCAAGGAATTTAAACTAATTTAAATAAATTATTTTAATAACTTTTAGAGATACAAACAAAATAATGTGTTCCTAATAACTCTATAAGGCCCTTCCAATAATACAAAAAATATTTCATGAAAAAACTAAACCTAAAAACATGAAAAATATCATTTTATATTAATTAATACAATGTGAAAAACGTTTAACACACATTTATAAAACTAATAACAATTTGAAAATCATTACCAATATTAAAAAATAATATATAAAAAATTGAAATAAAAAATAAAGTAAATAATAATTATTTTCATAAAATAAATTATTCTCCCATGAAGAAATAATAATGACATGAAATAATATTACAAAAAATTATCTACCACATACCATCACATTAACAATGAAAAAATGGTTTTATCTGTGATAAAATATAGTTGTTGTTTTAATCACCCTTCAAAGCCTATGGATATTATTATTAATAAAAAAAGCATTAATAAATGACCCCTTTATCAATTTAAATAATACACTAATAAAGGATGTACAATATCAATAATAGTTTATCTTTTATAAAGGAGGCCCTTTATCTGTTCATGTTTAGCACTGATAAAGTCCCTACTGGTGGAGTGTGTAATGATATTATATCATACTATAATAACAAATATATAATTTCATTGAAATTAAATTTCAATCACAAATAAATGAAAAAAAAATATTGTATACATTTATATATTATTGTTTCGTATAATTACATTGATATGTACAATTTATCACAAAAATGAAATAACATCTAAATTTCATTATATGTATTCCTTGACCCCCCTCTTATGAAAGATCAATCATTATACAAATTGACGAAGAAACCAATCTATATCAATAAAAAAGTGAAACTATATAAAAATAGTATTTCTTGTACTATAATAAAGAAACAAATTTAAAGTAAAATTTAAACAATAGATTAATAAAATTTAATTTTTAAACTAAAATTATGAATTTTGATTAATACTAATCACACCATGTATCGAATTGCAGTGCAGGAGTTTCTGACATATGGAAATTGACTTAAAGATCATTTCTGTGAAGTATAAAAAAACCAGATATTTATTTCTTGTTTTTGAGTATGTGATTTTTGTTTTGAACTAATTTGTCATTTTTAAACTAAAAACATAGACATTGAGTCATCGTGAGCGCATTATATTTTGTATTTTTGTGTGACTTATCACTTTTCAGAAACAATTACCTATTAATCATTGTCCAAAAATATAAAAAAGTTCATAATGTTTTTGTTTCGTTTGGAATTTACAGTGTGTGATTGGAACAAAGGTATCAATTTTAAACAAGTAACATACACTTTTAGTCATATTGGAAACTCCAAGAATTGGATTGAGGTATGGCTAAATCCAACACCTGAAAAATAACATATGGATCATTTTCCTAATGAATCAGAACAACATTAAAATATTTTCTTGGTTTTGAGAATGTGATGTTTATTTTGAACAAAAATGCTAATTTTAAATAAAATGAACACTTAGACTCATACCGACCATGCATTGGCTTGATGTGTAGTTAATTTTTACACATCAGAACTTTCTTAAGGGTCATTTTCCTTAAGTATCAAAATAATTTCAATATGTTATATTTATATTGAGTAAGTATATTATCTTTTAAACTAAAATGGAAATTTAAAATAAAAACATGCACACTATGTCCAAATGTTGTCATAGTGTATCAGTTTGATTATAGAATATATAAAACACATTCCAAATTACGTATGTGTCATTTTACAAATGTAACTAGCAAATCTGATCTCTTTGTCTCAGATTTTAGTGATCGGCACACTTTTTGATCTAATTTGTTAATTTTAAACTAATTAAATACACATTAAGTAATACCAGGGACAGTATGGATAAGATTTGGATTAAGTTGATTCCTAAATAACAGAAATGACATATTTAATGTTATCACAATGTATCAAGACAATTTTAATTTTTTTCCTCAATATTTGGAATGTGATATGTTTTTTGAACTAAAATATAATTTTTTTTAAAAACATATAATTGGAGTCATACCAGTCACACTGTTTGTTAGATTGTTTTGAGGTTAATTCATATAAATCACATATTATATAAGGGTCATTATAATATTTTATTAAAAAATTATGAATGTGACTACTCAATTTTGAGTATGTTATATGTCTATTTTACTACCAAGTATGTTTAATCTGAAAACATACACTTTGGGTTAAACCGGTAACATCATTTGACAGTTTCATGTGAGACTAATTAGTAGTTGATAAAAAATAAATATGAATCTATTTCATAAAATATAATTATAATATGATAATATTTTATTATTTTTATATGGCTGACACAAGTTTTAGCTAATTTATAAACATTAGACTAATAACATATACATTGAGTCACACTTCCTACACTGTGGATAAAATTGATTTGTGGATACTTAATTACATTGAAAAATTAATTATGTATCATTATCCTAATGTATCAAAAAAAAATTTATTTTCTATGTTTTCAGTATGTGGTGTGTTTTTTAAAAATCATTTTGAAAGAATAAAACACACTTTGAGGAATACTGGTCAAAATATATGTTGGATTGATGTGAAGTTCATTATTATATTTCAAAAATAAAATTAGGAGGATTTTCCTAAATAATAGAAAATATTTGATTTTTTTTCTTTTTTTATTATATCATAAATATTTTTTTTTGAAAATTTATTTTGAAATAAAAACACACACTTCGAGTTATATTCGGCACATTAACTATCATTTTAACCTGAGAATAATTCCTAGACATCACCAAAGACTTTTAATTTTTTTCCATAAATAATCAATACAATATGGAAATTTCTTCCTAGATTTCAGTTTCTGACACTCATTTTAATCTAAAGTGCCAATCTAAAATATATTGTTTTAACATGGACTGATATCGGGCACACCATGGATTGGATTCAGGTTTAGATGATTCTTACATGTAAAATTTAACATTTAGAATATTTTTCTAAATTATAAAGTCAAAATTAATATTTTATCACAATTTAGAGTATACGATATTTTTTGAAGTTAAATTTCATTTTTAAACAAAATCACCCACCTTTTCTCATATCGGTTTCACACTTCATTAGATTGGAATGAAATTGATTATTACACATCACAAATTACTTTAGGATTTTTCCCCAAAATTATGAAAACAATATTAATGTATTTTCATTGGTATGTGTCTTTTTTACTAAAAGAATCAAGAAAATCGAAGAGAATATTCTTAGTTTTTAGTTATTCACACATGTTTTGAACTTATTAGTGAACATTAAACTAATAACATACACCTTGGGTCATAATGATCACAATGGGGATCTGATTTATGTGTGGCTAATTCTTTCATGTCACAAATGTCAGATGGATAATTTCCCTAAATTATCAAATTAATTTTAAGGCTTATTTATCAATTCTGAGTTTGTGATATATGTTTGGAACTAAAATGTAAATTTTAAATAAAATTACACACTTTGAGTAATACTTATTACACCATGTGTTGTATTGAGATCGGGTTAATTTCCACACACAAAAAATGACATATGGATTAGTTTCATAAAGTATCAAAACAATATAATAAAATATTTAGAGCTTTGAGTACGTCACATGTGTTTTAATAAAATTTTAATATAAAGTGAAAACCTTAAATTTAAGTTACACTATTCACATCATGTGTTAGTTTGGTGTTAGTATAATTTATAATCAATAAATAACTTAAATTTTTTTTAAATGTATCAAGGCAGTTCGAGATTTATTTTCTCTTTTTTTAGTGAGTGAAAACCATTTTGATAAAAAGGGTCAATTTTAAGAAGATAACATACACTTTGGGTGATACTAAGAAGACCATGGATCATATTTAGGTGCAAAAAATTCATACATGTCACAATTGACTTATGGATCATTTTAAAAATTTATCAAGGCATTATGAATACATTTTCCCAGTTTTGAATAAGAAATATGTTTTTTTGTAAAATGAAAATTTTAATTAAAAACACACAATTTATGTTATATTAGTCACACCGTGCAATATATATATATCTATATGTGGATGATTTCTATACATGATTGATGAATTAATGACCGTTTTCATTCTGTATCAAAACATCATGAACACATTTTCTTGGTTTTGAGTATTCCATGAGTATTTTTTACTAAAATGTGAATTTAAGCACCAAACATGCAATTTGAGTTATACATGTCAACTCATGTTTTAGTGATATTTTATATGGGTTCCTACACATCAAAAATTACTTACGAACTATTTTCATAATGTATAAATACAATATAAGAATGTATGCATTGTTTTTAGGGGGTGCTAAATTTATTTAACTAAATGGTAATTTTTGAACTGATATAATAAACATTTTGTCACTTTTTCATAATGTGGGTAAATTTAACATATGGATGAGTCCCCTATGTAAAAATGACTTCTGTATCATTGTCTTAATGTATACAAAAAATCCAAATGTTTTACCTCAGTTTTGAGAATGTGTTGTTTATTTTGATCAAAAATGAATACATTAAATGAAAACACCCACTAATAGCCATAACGATCACACCAAGTATTAGAATAACCTGAAGTAGATTCTTGAACATAATAAAATACATATGTATTATCATAAAAAGTTATGTAAAAAATATGATTTTTTTCTTAGTTTTCCATCTGTAATGTTTAATTTTTAAGTTAAATGTCTATTTAAACTGAAAACATGCACACTAAATCTTCCGGTCACATCATGTGTTTGTTTTACATGAGACTAAATAATATACCTAAAAATGACATCTGAATTTATTTACTAATGTATCAATACAATCTAAGCATGTTATCTCATATTTTTGTGAGTGTCACACATTTATAAATATAGTTTCAACGTTAATCTAATAACATACAATTTAAGTCATATCCGGAACATCATCAACCAGATTGAGGTATTACTGATTCCGATATATCAAAATTGATATATATATCATTTTATTAATATAAAAAAATTCCAATGAATTTTCTCAGTTTTGTGTATGTGAAATGTGATATGAACTAAATTCTCAATTTTAAATAAAAAATAGACATTGAGTCATCTCACCCACACCTTGCATCATATTGACATTGAATTGATTATTACATCTCACAAGTGATATATAGATCATTTTACTATTGTATTAGAAAGATGTAATTTTTTCCCTGGTTATGAGTATACAACATATTTTTTTCTAAAATGTCAATTTAAATACAAAACACATAGTTTTAGTTATAATAGTCACTTGGGGTATCAATTTGATGTGGGACTGATTCTTACACATCAAAAATGACTTATGAATCATTTTCATAATGTATAACAACAATATATACATGTATTCATAGTTATTAGTGAGTGAAACTTGTTTTTTAGTTATTTTACATTTTAAATTAATAACATACACTTACAGTCATACTGAGAACAAAGTGGATCGTAATGATGTGCGGTTGATTCCTAGCCAAAAAAATTCTTTATGGTTTAGTAGAATAAAGAATAAAAATAATACCAATATTTTTTCTCATTTTTTAGTATGTGACATTTTCATTAACAAAAATTTCAAATATAAAATAAAACACACAAATTGAGTCATACCGATAACATCGTGCCTCAAATTGACATGTATTTTGTTCCTTTATATCTGAAATGATATAAGGAAAATTTTCCTAAATTTTAAAAAATATGGATGTAATTCCAATGTTATGAGTATGTCACATGTATACTTTACTAAAATGTCAATTTAATCTGAATAAAGTTACTATTAGTATTACTAGTCACATCATGTGTCATTTTAGTGTAATAAAAATTCCTAAACATTGAGACTGAAATATGAATTTTCATCCTAAGGTATAAATACAATTAAAGTAATTCTTCCTCGTTCAATTATGTTACACATGTTTTGAATTAAAGTTTCAATTTTAAACTAATAACATACACTTTCGGTAATACTGGGAAACACTATGGATCATATTGAGGCAAGGATTATATGTATATATCAGAAAGGAAATATTGATCTTTTTCGAATTAATCATAAAAATAAAAATTTACAATATCATATTTGAGTATGTCAAATGTGTTTTATAACTAAAATTTAAATTTCAAATAAAAACACGAACTTTGAGTCATACTGGTCACAATATGTATCAAATTGATGTGTGGTTGTTTTATACATGTCACAAGTGGATTAGAGATTAATTTTATAAACAATAAAAACAATATGACTGTGTTTTCTCGATTTGGTGGATATCACATAACGTTTTACAAGGGAAAGTAACTAAAATAAGCATCATATAAATTGATGAAAAAATAAACTAATTATTGGTATATATAATGTTTAGAAAATTAACTATATAAGTAATTTCAATTGTCCTCTTGATGATGACTATATGTATTCTGAAACTTGGAACTCATCCCATTCATTTTTAAATAAATATATTTCCTCTTTTGATTGTGAAAATTGCTAGTAATCTTGGTAGTATAAGATGAATATAGATAAAAAATTAATAATAATATTTTATGTGAAATTATATTTATCATCAAAATTTCATGTTTTGAATTCTATTTTGTTTTCGATACATAGTACCATTCATTGATTTTCTAATGTAACAAACACAATCTTTTAAATTTTTTTATTTTGGAACTATAAAATTATTGAGAAAAATATATAATTCGTTTTCTTATATGTTTTTATTGTGAAATAATATTATATTTACCCTAATAAACTTATATATAAGTCGATACATGTTTTTTTATCATGTACTATACTCATTCCATGATTTTGAAGATATTTAAAAACTGAACTATTATTAAATAATTTTTATTAAAACCTAATATAATATTTAATTGATGAATTTTATTTGTAAAATGCTTCATGTAGTGTGTTAAAAATTAGTACACATTATCATTTTTCGTAATATTTTTGGCTATCCATTCATTGAATATAGAAAATTAATCATCAAATTATCCAATTTGATTGTAATGGTAATCTAATGTTTCCTAAAACAATGAATATTTAATGAAAGGAATAAAAAATATGGGATATGATTAAAGTATATTGTTTTACCCATACATTGTGGGTATTAATTTTATTTTTCCATCTATATGATTGATTTCATACAATTCATCTAATCGTTAAACCATTACTTAACAGTCATATGGTTCCATTTATAATTTATATGTATATGTGATGTGGGGTAAAATGAGTTAAATAAATTCACATTGTTTTCATGTTATTTTACCTTATCCTTTCTTTATGATAGGGGTAAATTATTTTTTCTATATAAAACATTTTTCATCACTTAGTTTATATTTCATAAATTAAAAATCATTAAGAAAATTTCATAATACATTTATTGCCATGAAATCTTTTACCAATCAAAATGTACATAAAATGTTTCCTCCTCATTTCAATAAATAATGTTATTTTATGTTGGTTGTATTATCAAGTGTACATACATCTATAGTGGTTGTAGGTTCATTTTCCATTCAAAATCCCTCAGATGATATATTGTATCAATTACATGAAATTGTTTCTGAGCATTTTTATAAATCATTAATAGAAATTTCATTTAGAAACTATTTATTATAATAAACAATTCAAGGGATAACTAAGAGTAAAGAAATATTTCACTATTTTTATGTAAAATGAAAAACTTATATCATAACATTATCCTATTCTCATCCTAAATTAGTTCATGATTCATGGTAACAACATTATGCCTTGTATATATATCAATCAACACGTTCATTTAAGTGGTAATCCCCATGTAACTACTAAATATGGACTAGTTTGGGTTAATAGCTTTTCTGTGTCCATTCCATCCATCCTCAAAATTGATTCCACTATTTTTCACCATAATAATTTTTCCTTAAAATATTACACTATTATGTTCTAATTTCATTATTAGAATATGATGTTTACCATTTACTATTTCCTCATCTCCAACATCATCAATATTTTATTCATCTTGGTTGGTATCATCAGCATGTAAAAAAACATATTATACCTCTGTATTGGAAGCATCAGCATGTTGAAAAAAATGTTCTTCCTCTAAATTGGGAGTAAAAACATGTGAATAATTATTTATCTACAGAAATGGATGATCATTTAATTTAGAGTATTTAAATAAATATTTGAGATGATAATATTAAGAGGTAAAAAGGTAATTTAAAAATATATCCATTTTTACACTAATTTTTAAAATTTTGAAGGGATTTGACCACTATCTCTAGTATCATTATCCCCTTATCATGGTATCATATGACATAAAAGACCTCATCTTCATTAGGATCACCATGAAATGATTTTGACAACATAATGAATGGTTGATCTTCAATTGGATCTTTATCTAACCATTCATTGGTCTTGGTCAATAATAGAACAATTGAACACATTCTGTTTGTAGGATCTAGAATAGAAAATAACTAAAATTATTATGATTAAATTATAAATAGTTCATATTTGTACCCTAACATAATATAATCCACTTTCATGAATACCAATTCCTCTATTTTTTTTACTCATGTTATCAACCCACTTTTATTGAGAAATGAATATGTAGAATTTTTTATAATCCAAAACTGATATTTTTTTGATGATGACAAAAAATGTCATGTAGGAATAAATTAGATACATGTCTGCTGAACCAGATAAATTCATATCTTTAGAAAATAGTGTAACTCTAATATTTTTCAATTTATTTTTTATATCATGTTAATGTTTAAAAAACTTATAAATATTAATTACATAACCATGTAGGGTCCAAAAAACTTTTCCATGGGAAGAAAATACTTCCACAATCACATTGGTGAAGGAAGAAATCATTCCTACAAGTCTACAAAAGTGAATAGACTCAAATTGAGATTGAAACATTGGAGGAAACATGAATGAATTGAATTTTTCAAGAGTTTTTAAGTGACCCAAGTAAAATCATTGGGAAGAATTTGCAGACCACATGAACTGTGAAACACTAGTACGTGGAACGACCCAAAAGGCTTTGGACCATAGTACGATGGATGGAGGACCCAGTTGATCACAAATCACGTTGCTGAGGGAATCAAGCACATGACATCCATCCATATACCGTATATTTAACTCAGCAGTTCACGGACAGAGAAAATTGATAGGGTTCTGCGAACGATGACTCGCAAACTATAGCCTTCGAAAACCCCAATTGTCCAAGTCTTCTTGTCGGTCAGGATAAATCTTTATTGGCTTCAACAAATAGTTTTTTATACCAATAGATATGATTTCACCAATTCTATATAAATTTATCACATAAGGAATTGATAAGAGACACAGACAAATAATTCACAAAGGGGACCCCAAAGGTTGGAAGAAATAATTCAGAGAGGATTTCGGCTTAAGTCCCAAATCATCGACAAATCAAGAAATAAAAACCACATTTCTATAGGTAAGACTGGCAGCAGTCTATAAAAGGAAGGAACTTAATAATAATGCGAGAACCAAGAACCTAATCAGTGAAATCAAGAACCACATATTCCTCACGGTTGAACTCCCCATGAACGATCTCCCCCAGGACCCTCTTTTGATATGGAGCTCTGCGTGGTATATCACTGAGCGGATTTAACCCACTGCCGCGTACTGCATCAGTATGCAGATAGATCTTGAAGGGGCGGGTTGGGCCACATTCCAGAATGGGTACAACTCTAGTTCATGGTGGTCCATGACCATGCTCGCATAATGCTTTGGTGTGTAGATGACCCCTCTACCCTCATTCCATAGTGGTATGCGTAGATTCCCCCATCCCACCTAAGATAACAGTATGTGGAATGGGATGTCTTTGGGTTTTAATTCCTATGGCTCCAATCATTCCCCTTTGTTTCCAACTAGTCCTCCATATCCCTTCCGTGAACTAGTACCCTAGCGTCATGCTAAAGGATCCACAAATGCCACCGAACCAGTATGATCAAATCATCAAGCACATCAGCTCACCCCTTTGAGTCTACATACCCTTGTTAAGTGGAGTCATGAAGTCTCTGCCCACAATGGCTCAAACTCTAGGGATGTCTATATTTCTACATTTCCATTGCAACCTAGAGTCCAACAGTGGGATTCTGACGTTAACCTACATGTTATATGGATTATAGGTGATCACATTCTTTTCCATTTAATGTGGAATGGAAATCAGTTGGAATAGTCAAGTTTTCCCCTCTTTTTAATGAGAGTTGACACTGCTCTGATTTCCCATAACAAATTCTGGGGCATTCCCACTGAGGTATGTCCCCAATATTCTCAATTCTGAACCACATGACCTTTAATGTCATCCCATCTTAAAGGGTTCATCTCTTCGTGCGCTCGCCTATGGTCACCCCAACCTCTTTTTTTGTAGGCCTGCCCTCTCTCACCCACAGGAGAGGGTGTGTGTGGTTGGTCGGATCTCTCGCATCCTAATATTTCTCATAGAGTGAAAGACTCATCTTGGCTTAGAGATTTGTGATGATGAAAACATCCACATGATTATGAACTTTGACAACCCTAATTCCTTGTTAAACCCAAATACGTAGGACACCTGCTTGAAGGCCTAAGATCAAAAGGGTGCCCTTACAAAAGGTTTCAACCAATCATGTCCCATAAAATGGAAATATTCCATGTGTAATCCGCCTCTCTTTAGAACTATGAGAAATCTTATTCCTAATCAAACTGGGATACATAGGATTCATGCTTAAAGGCATGAGCTCAATAATGTGCCTTCCAAAAGGGTCCACCCAACGTTTTCCCCCCAAATGGTCAACATCAAAGCCTAATCCCCTTATCATTTGAATAATGTGGGTTCTTATTCCTCTCCCAAGGAAAAGTATGAAACTTTTCTTATGGGTCTAATCACAACATCAAGTCACCTTCTATACCCCATGGATGGTGATAAACTCTAGAGTACCTTATTGTATGGCTTAAGTCAGCATTACTTTCATAGCATCAAATCCAAGAATGAATATTATGAACCTATAAACAAGTGGTAGATCATGGACACACTCTTTGAGAATAAAACAAGGATTAATAAACATTTGAACATAAAATAAATCAATAATAGAGTCATGGAATGAAAAAAAATCCCCCCAGGGTGCGGTGAGCCTATCATCCCATACTCTTGACCAATGGAGTCCTTAAGTGTCATTAGACAAATAATAATCCAACAAACACCTTCCTCTAGAATTACGACCCATTAATCATGGTTAGCAGGACCATTGAGAGTTTCGGGCTCCAAGAACAAACCCATTGGAGACCATCCTATAATTTTTTATCATAAGAGGATCAATTGAAAAAGTACTTGACCGCATGAAATTGCCTGATTGGACTATTTAACTATGGAATCTCCCACGTAATACATATGGTATAAACTGCCTAGTCCATGTGGGGTCAATATAGTCCTCCTTTAAGGAAACTGATTCAGAATGTATCACAACAAAAAATGGAGAAATTGATGTGAAATTGTGCCTATAATAAGGGATGTGAGAGGAATATAATCTAACCATTTTTTCATCACCCTAAATTCTCACCTTGGGTCGAAACAAAAATGCTAAACCCAATGTGAATCCTTAACCAAGGTGTCGGTCTTACCCCAATAAATCCCATTCGCCTCATAATAAAATATTAAAGGAGAGGAGGCCAGGCTAAATCATCAAATATACATGTGTTTAAGAGAATTCTACTTTGACGGGGTGCTAGGGTTTGTATGTCATATATGTATATTGTAGGTTCCCATAGAGAATCCTTCGATCAAAATGAAATCCAGATGACAAAGGCAGACACACACCTCAGCAATCCCGCAAGTGGATGGGGCCTGATAATGAGTAGGACCCCCTCACCTACCCAGTGTATTCAATGATGAATATCCAACATGATAAGTGAGTCATGTCCTCCAGTCTGTAAGAGCTCTTTAGTCACCCCCTCAGCCATGACTGGTGCCCTAACACAAGGCGGCCCCAGTGGTCATCTGAAACAGTTTCAGGAGCCTGTCCATAGAACATGACAACAATTACCTCACTTATCACAGGGAGGAAGATGAATTCTATTGATGAAAACATAATCTCTATGGGATAGGGGTCCTACGCATGAGCCCCTACTAGAGAGCATCACCACTGGCATATGGCGACTGAGTCTACTCATGCTGAAGAGGACCTTATAATGAGGGCTCTAGCTGATGTACAGAAGTCCCGGGCCCCTCTGTCTACCCACTAAGGTTGGAAAATATACAACCAAGAATTGGATATCTCCCTAGTTCTTGAGGAGAATATCTGTCATACAAACACAATGAAATTCAATGGGTTGACATACAACTCTACCCCCTCCACTCATGCCCACTACAAAAATACGGTGGCACAATATGACCACGTGCACATTCCTTCTAGTTCTCACCAGTCCCACCATACAGACAGAGTGAAAAACAATAGGCATATGCAGATATCTGTTGAGACATAAGAAGCATGTCATCTAAAAAAGATAGAAACTAGCTACACGTGGGAAAAAGACTTATGGATGTGTATCATACTCATCATCCAAATATGACCGAAACCAGCTACATACAGGCACAAACACCTTCTAATGCATATGAAGCCCATCATCCAAATAGTAAATTAAGAAAATATGGGCAGATTAAATTTCATATGGATGTATATGTAGACCGTGAGAATAATACAGTGGTATGTGAGAACATGAAATTCCCCACTCATGAATTTGAATCCCACCAGTCAAATATGGTGGAAACTAGAGAAAACAACCTGTGGAAAACTCATTCATCCATCACAGCATAGGAGAAATACATATATCTATTGGAAACTCATAGGGGGAAAGGATAATGCACACAATCATACTATGACATAAGTATGGGCCTTCAAACCTAATCCATCCAAATATGTATCTTATTATATCCTAGAAATTATGGAATATCATACATAGATTCAAGACTATATCCTCCAAACATTCCATGATTTCATTTCATCGACGGAAAATGCGACAAACTTGAACCACGACCCTATTTCCTCGAAAAGAATGACTTACTCACAATATTTTTCTGTCACACCAAAGTATTTATGCATCCCTGATTCAGTCCATAAGGGTCGATGGAAATATACCATGATATATGAACAACATGATCATTAACAAATACCCATTCCAATTGGGGGACGTCGGTCAAATGTGGTGGTCTCTCCAGGTCAAGCGTATATCCCTGAATGAAACTCAAGATTCTTGTCGGCATATCATGGGGAAACCGTGGTACCCAATGATATTGGGACCCATATATAAAGGTACTTACCAATAGAAGGAAGCCTCATTTACCCACAAGAAAGTGCTCAAAAATAAAATGCAGCAATGGAAACTAGAAAATGAAGAGCACATACTTGATTTTACTCTACTAGAATTTAGGGTTCCTGATGACCTTGAACATATATCAATAATGGATCCAGACCCTATCATTCCATTATCATAATATGATGTGGTAACAGCATTTATGAAGGCCCTCCTCACAATGTCACTACCAGTAGCTTTGAAGGTCCTCCCAGAGCACTGATTGGGGCTTACTCCATGGTCTAGGAATGATCAATCACGAGATCCCATCTGCTGATGTGTGTCTGGGAATCCTTCCCCTAACCATAAAATCTGACAGCAAGATGTTCCTCACCTTGATTTCATCCACCCTGATCATCCCCCCCAGGGTATAGGCTATAGATATTCTTATCCCTATAGTCGTACATCAAGTCATGAGAGTAGTCATCTTCATGATGATAGTCATTACGAAGGCCCTCCCCACAATGGTGGTTTCTATGTAGGTACACTGCATCGTGACATAATGCAATGATATGGTCCTCCCCTCAATGCAGTTCATCCTGAAGGTGATCCACATGATATACACTGCAGAAATTCTCTCTATAGTCAGGTATAAAGCTGTGATAGTAGTCTTTTCCATCATCACAGTCATCGAGAAGGTCCTCCCCTTAGTGACATCAAGCAGCGAGAAGGCCCTCCACTTGCTATAGCCTTCCCTGAAGGTCCTTCCCAAGGAATAACATAAAGGGAAACTCCCCGTGGTTTGGAATCATGTTGAAATTGTATCCCTTGCAATTGAGGCACTGATTGTGGACGTCCTCCTTGAAATCAAATTTCATACTAGAAATAAGGCCCTACCCTTTCCAGAACAAATGTGAGAAATCCCTCCTATGCTGAGGTGCTCAAAAAGATGGATTCAGACATATTAGGCACTTTGTCTATAATGAGTGATATCATTTCTCTACGAGGGGATGGATTCAGGCCACAATCATCTTTAGGGCCTCCACTATGCCATTCACATATCAATGAGGCTCCCACTAGCATGGTTTCTTGGAAGAAAATTATTAAGATGTAGTCAAACAAAACAAATCAAGTAAAGGATATCCCAGGATAACAACAACATGATATGTTTCTATTGATAAAAAACTAGCTATGGATAATATACCTGTGATGTATTAGCCTACGACCACTTCTCACTTTGACATACTCGGGGAGTTTTCTGAGGAATTTATGCATGAGATTTACCTCAATATATGGATGAATCTCCACCAGCTAAAAAAGGAGTTCTTTCCCTACGAAAGTTATGAAGACCATGACTATATGTTAGGGGAGATTTTATATCTAATCGACCTAGAAAACCACTCATCTGAAAAACAACCACGATTATAAAGGTAAAATAAAAACTATGAATTTTCTTGCCCCCGTGAACTACACAAGTTGAGTCACCTCATTGTTTATTCCCCAACTGGAGTTCATATACCGAGATAGGGAGAATGTGGATCTCTACACATTACCCTATGTCCCATCTAGAAAACCTCATTTGAAATGGAAACATGCAACCTCATTACCCAAAAGAAGGAATCAAATAAAATCTATGGTCATGAAAGATGGACTACTCCACAAAAACTATCCTAGATGAAGTCTCAAAAGCACCAAGACCGAAGAGATCAATCCATTGAAAATATTTTGAGTCAGGAAAATGAGAGAATCTAGTAGGACTCCAATATAAGAGAAGACAACCTACAAGTAGTTCTCATGTCCTCAAAATCCCATAAATTCTATGCAGGTCCAATTCCATACTCAGGCACACCCACATGGGAGTGCATGAAATCAAAATGGTGGCATTAGCAGCTGCTACCCCCAAAATGTGAGAACAACCCCATCCTACAGAGCTGAGAAATTATTAACGTGAAATTCCCCCCATAAGAACCAAAAAACCAGGCTGTAGCGCAATAATGGAAGAAAAATAAAAACCTCATCCCACAGGGTTGGGGGTATTTTTCCCTCAAGTTCCCACACTACATAAATCTGTATTCTCCCATCTAGAAATAATGATGAGAATATAAGTAAATAGTTCCACCCCATCTTGTTGTTCATACCCTACAAGATGAGGGAACATTATGAGTCAGATTAGGGCTCCCTTCAGGCTGATGTCCACCACAAAACATGAATATTACCATATAATAAAAGGAGAGTATCCAAAAAAGGACGGAGAATGGATTCCAACTTTTCAGAACCAGGTACACCACCACAAATGTGGTATGAATTAGTGAACTTGGTAAACGTCAACCCTACTAATATCACAATAAATTGTAAAAATTGAGATAATGTAGGGAAATATGGTTCCCACCTAGAGGAATCCAATACCTTGCCTAATGGTGTGCATACTCATGAACAGAGAGTGGTCCTAAATATTGGTGCCCCATCAGTTAATGAATCATTAACACACTTGAAAAACTATAATATATAGAAGAATAAATCATAGGTCATCTATGACCCACACCTCCCCCCTATGAATGTGTCCCTAACACTCAAGGAATGAATCACCAAGCTGAATGAAGAAATTAAAGAGATCAGGTGAATTAATGCTAAGCTGCATCGAGGGAGCTATCTTGATGGATGTTCTCCCCTACAGAATGTCAGCATGTATTCCTAGAAAAGTTTCCCTTTTCACATACACTCATCCCAATAAATGAAGTAAACCTTGGAGGCCTATTTGACCTATAAATGGGACCATAAACCTATATAAATTCAGCTAGGTAAGGACTTCAATACATCCCACAACTGGGATGGAAGCTATATTATATTCAGGTAAATTCAAAAATGATACCCCGACTGGGTACCAACCCCAAATTTCTATAGCACTGGAATGTCCAGTTTCGAAAAATAATACACCAGTCCAAGATCATGCTGAGCAGGATATTAATCCAGAGATCTTGAATACCATCGAGAAATCAAAATCTCGACTAGAAGCCATGGAGGGGATGCACACTCTTAGGAAACAATAGTGAAAATCATTCCATGATTGGGTGAGAAATGTTCCACCACTTCCAAGAATCGAAAACCCTATATTCCCATTGTTTAATGGCTTGAGAGACCCATAAAAATATCTAATTTAGTACGAATTTTAATGTGACCCCATGATGGCCACTCCAGTGAAGCAAGAAGTAGTAAATATTAGATTCTTCAGGCAAACACTATAGGTCTCGGCCTTCGTATTGTATAATATCTTTCCAAGTAACTCGATCACCGGTTGGTAGGACCTCTGGTGACAGTTTCTCTTCCACTTCAGTTCGACGTTCCCTAGGAAAATGGATAGAGTTCTCGTGAACTGCATATAGCGAGATAATGAAACAGTTTCAGACTTAATTGCTTGATGGAAAGGCCTGAATTAGTCCCTGAACTAGCCACTCCCCCAAGATGAAATGCTCGATATGTGCATTAATAATATTCATTATGAATTTTTAACACCACTCATATTGGTGAAATACAAATGTGGGTTCTGAGATTTCTCTTACATTTCCCATTGCATATAATACTCCTTGTAGCAGACCAATATCAAGTCTCGAGTGGCCCCAACAGCCCCATAAAAAAGATCAGGGGAAGATAAAGTGGCTTCTGTCACACTTAAGCCACCCAGAGCTAGAGCTCCAGTTGTGAGCCATCCACTAAATCGTACAGGACCCCCTGGAGGCTATAAACCACCACCACATCATCAATATTAAAGAAAGGGTGCTAAATGAAATCAGATCTAGGATAGAGGAAATAATTTTTATTCATTCCGAGATGACCATGTATGTTGAAATTTCATAGCCTCTATGATGTGAAACTGGCTCTGGCTACCAAAGCCATAGTGAGCCGATGATGTGTGTCTCGACGGCCATCCAAATTATTTTCCCTATCACCAGATACTAGAAAAAACCTTCCATGAATTATTCATCATCAAGGGTCTCCTGCAAAAGTGGTTGGCTTACAAGGAAGTCCAATTGGGGCCACCTACAACCCAAGTGTCGCATGATTCCACCGTGAAATCATGAGAGGAAGAGTAGTGATAGACAATCACTGGAAAAAAGGAGTTAAATTTGATATTTTATTAAGATAAAAAATAGTATTATATGTTCATGGTATCCTCTAGGCATAGTTATAACAACTAACTATACCCCCCAAATCTCTTGATGTTACACAATGGTCATCCTTATCCACACAGTCCTCTAAGGGAATAAAGGAAAGAAAAGAGGAAGAATCTGGTGTAGCACTGAAGCCAAGGCCAGTATTGATACTTTAGGACTTCATGACAATAGACTTTGTACATGAGTGCCACCCCACCAAATGTTACAATGGGGACCTGCCCACCAAATGGATCCAATATAAAGGGATAGTGAAACCGAAACATTATCAGGTCAAGAACTGACCTGTGGATACATTAATGTCATTCACTTTATGGACCCCTTGTCTGATGTAAACTATGGCCACAAAACCAAACTACTTAGGCCTAACCAGAGATCGAGGGGAAGAGGCTATATAAGATTAGGGTTTCCTGTAAGGAATTATCATGGATGGAGTCAAATTATTGGACACACCTTAACTCAAACCGTTGATATTATGAAAACTCAAAGATTATTCTTTTAGAAAACACAACAAGAACTGGAAAGTTTCTCCACCCTCTATGGAATAAATATGATCATATTATCATGGATTATTTGTCGAAGGAAGAATATATATCAAATCGTCCAAGTCATGTGGGTGAACTAGTTCAGGAAAACCTAAAAAGGACCGTAGTGACACCTGCTCCTGCCATAAGGGCTGGACAAACTATATCCAATGCTCAATCCCCTAAAGTGTCTATTAATGTGGACCCCCAAGTTGGGAAGCACCAACCATTAGAGCAAAAATATAATATTCCAAAGAAATTGGCTCCAGTACCATCAAAGCTATCAATCCTAGATGCCTTGAGTCTATCCGCACACCATAGGGAGGCACTAAACAAAGCCTTTGGTATGTCCCTAGAAATTCAAGGCTGAAGTAATAGAAACCAAAGTCTTTTATGTAGAGAAAAATACTGAAGAATGGAATTTTGTCATCTCCTTCATAGATAGGAATAAATAATCCGTCATGCAAGGGAACATAAAACCCTTATATGTGTTTGGAAAGATAAATATAATTGATGTCTGGAAGATTTTCATCGACAACAACTCTGGAATGAACCTCCTCCCACTGAAATCCATTCATATATTGGGAAATGATGAAGATAGTTTAAAACCATGTGCCAAAATCCTTCTTGGATATAAAAAAATAATCCAGAATCCATTGGCACAAATCAAGCTTAAAACTTGTCTTGGTGACCTCTTATCAGATTCTGCGATCCTGGCAGTGTAGAAAATAATGGACTTAAACGTCATATTAGGGATTCCCTGGCTACATCGACATGCTGAAATTCCATCATCATAGTATAAGTGCGTAAAATATTCATCTAATGGAAAAACATTACATTACATGCCGAGAAATACTCATTTGAATTCTGTGAGTCACATTACATCGATGCGGGGTTCTATGAACTGATAGAGATGAATCCTTTGGCGACAATGTTGACTGGATCACTGCTCCAAATGTATTGGAAATGTCTCCTGCCGACCCCCTCCAATAGCATGGGGAAGATTCTGTAATACCCATCAATCATGTTGATTGCATAAATGAATGCTTAGATACATATTCCATTGTCGGCATGATTTTTATCATTGCTTCCAAGTCCAATTACATGGAAGAGAGGGCTGACTCCTATGATGTCATGAAAATCTCTAACAGTTATGCTCCCAACCTGTCCTTGGGTACCCAAAGTTCCCGTACCTTACGTGGAAAGGGAAAATATGGTTTCTATACCAATATTTGAGAGTTTTTCTCAAGAATCCTCTCTCCAGAAAAATAAGAAGAAGATGATGAAGAGGATGAAAAAGAAGAAGAATAATAATAAGAGGACCTCAATGATTCCCCATCCTCATTCAAAGAAAGTTTCTCCACCAAAATCGATGAACCTAGGGGGATAAACCATTTAAATGAATATGACACATGACCCACTATAATTAGTGTGGCTATGCCGGTAGGGAAGTATGAGACATATACCTCATTCCAAAAGAATAATTGAGATGTGATTCTCTGGAACTACATAGATATTAGAGGCCTCGATCCTGAGTTCTCCACCCATCATATGAGTTTTCCAAATGATCACCAATGCTATAAACATGTAGCTAGAAGGACCCACTCGATGAACTCTACCAAAATAGAGGCTGATTTTGAAAAAATGATCATATATAAATTTATACAGGAACTCCAATATTTGATCTAGTTGGAAAACATAATCCCCATCAAAAAGAAGAATGGACATATAAGAATTTGCATCAACATCAGGGACCTTAATTGTCACTTCTCGAAATATTCTTTCATTGTCCCGATCATAGGATTGTTGATCGATGAAACCGCCAAATATGAGGCCCTCTAATTCAGGGATGGCTATTATGGATTCAACCAGATCCGAATGGCCCAAGGAGATGAATAAGAAACAAATTTTAGGTCCCCATAGGGGGTTATCTATTATAAGGTGATGCCCTTTGGTCTAAAAAATTTCATCACTACATATCATCTTTCCATGCACCACATCTTCAAGGCCTACATTGGAAAATTCGTCGAGTGCTATATTAACGATATGGTGGTTAAATCGCGTCACTGCTCAAACGACATGGCTGATCTTGAAATTCTCTTCAACAAAATATGACAACAAAATTTAAATATTAATCTCCTAATGTTTTATTTTATCTTTACGTCAATGAAATTCCTCTTATTAGTTGTACACCATCACATCATCAAAGTGGACCATGAAAAGAAAAAAATCCATTATTAGGATGTCCCCACCTCACAACCTCAACATGGTGAGAGGTCTCTTGTGGATCATGGCCTACATACAGTTATTTATAGCCAAGTTGGAAGGTAAATTTTTACCATTCACTAGGATAATAAAGAAAGGGGTAACGTATGAGGTAGATAATGATTATCAATAAGTGTTCAAAAATCTCAGAAGATATATCTTAAACCCACTAGTGATTATCATACGAGTTGAGTGTAAACCACACATTTTGTATGTAACCTTGTTGGAATGGTAATTAGGAACCTTCCTTGTGCATACGAATGATATCAGTAGAGAGAAAAAACATAATTACCTAATTTGAACAATGATTGATGTCAAAGGTTAATATTTAATGATCGAAAAGAACTACCTAGCACTAACCTTTTTGGTTTCGTAACTCAAGAAATACCTACAATACCATGATGTCCAGCTGGTCTCCAGCTGTAACCCACACCAATATATCCTCCATCTTCCCCTACTAACTTTAAGCCAATCACGATGGTCAATCATCCTACAATAATTTAAAATATGGTATGTTCCCGAGAATTCCATCAAAGGATAGGAGTTGGAAGACTTCGTAGAAGAGTACCCATCGAAATAAACAACCCCATTGGATGCTGAACATCAGGATGAAGAAGTGCTCTATATACAAGAGTACCCACATTCAATTGAAATGTACTTCGATGGTGCATCAAGATTCCCGATATGGAAAATGGAGGAGGATCACATGATCAAAAATGTCGGGATGGGAGTTATACTCGTATACCCTGAAAAGGATATCAATCATTACTCCTCACTAATTTTGAAGGGATGTACAAATAAATAAGTATAATAGTAAGCCCTCATTGATATCCTATAGCTACCACTTCACACACTATCCAAACACCTAAAGAGAAAATGTGATTTATAGTCAGTCATCAAGTAGGTCAATGGTGACTATGCCATTAAGAAGGAAGTATTGACCCCTTGATGAACCATATTTGAGAACAGATGGTGGAGTTCCCATTATAACCTATGCTGACCTATAATACCACATTCACTAAATGATAAATCCTATGCATTGGGAAATTCAGCCACATCCCTGGCTGATCCTGACCCGGATGAAACAATTATTAGCATTTCCCACCATCATATATACATTCCATTTATCCAAAACAATATAGAGTAGATCGATGTAATTAGCCATGTTTCTAAGACTTGTGGTCACACCATCAACTGGATAGAAACCATAGAAAAATACCTTCAGAGAGGGGAACTCCCACCAAATAAGGCTGCAAGGTAATATATTCGGAGATGGGAAGTAAACATTGTCTTGTACAATGGGGTAAACTAAGAAATAGTTTTCTCCAAACAGGGCCTTGACAATGTCCTTCTCAATTGAGTTAATGGAGAATATATTTCTTCCATCATGAATTATGTGTATGTCAATGATTTTGGAGTGCACCAATCAGCATCCAAGATCTCTCATCAAATTTTATGGCTTGAATACTGTTATACCACTATGATACAGGAATATGATGTATTCACAAAGATGTTACATTCCTTCCATGTTCATGCCAATTTTATTCACCTACCCCTGGAGTTACTTCATAGAGATTAGTAATATTGGAAATTTTCCGCTAGGGGGAAGGATGTTGTGGGACCATATCAACCTACAACAAATAGACAATTGAAGTTCATACTAACAATAGTTGACTTCTTTTCCAAATGGGCAGAATCCATACCCTTGAAGAAGTTGTGGTGAAAATCATCATTATCTTTTTAAGACCAACATAATTACTAATTTTGGTGTCCCTCACACAATACTGATGGGAAATGGTACCAACTTCTTCCCTACTGAGTTGGAAAAGTTATAACAGGAGTGTAGAATGACATCCAACCATTCATCCATCTACCATGAAGTGGCCAATGGGTAGATAGAAGCTTCTAACAAGACTTTGACAAAAATAATACAAAATCAAGTATATAAAGATAAGAAATTTTGTATATATAATCTCTTTTATACTTTATGGTTTTACTAGACCATTACACGCACTACCACCCAGGAAACCCCATACTCACTAGTATATAGGGTAGATGTAGTTTTTTCTATCAAAATTAATGTTCAATCAGTTTGTGTTTCCATTTTTGATCAACTATACAAGGATGAGAAATCCCAGAGATGGTTTGATGAGTTATAGTAGCTAGATGAGAAAATGTTATACACATTGAATCATTTGTATCTCTACCAAAAGTCGTATGGCATGAGACATCAATAAAAAGGTTCTCCTTCGATCATTCCTTGAACGAGAGATGGTGTTGGTCCTCAGAACCCCGATGATACTCGGAAAGAAGCCCCCAATGCATGAACCAAAGTTGGAGGGACCATATTTCATACATAATGTCAATTCCAATGAAGCATACAACTTGATATCAATAGATGAACACCTCATCACGGCTCCCGCAAAGGCAAGGTTTTTGAAGAAGTAATTCACATAATAGTAACACTCATGTCGTGGTCCAAACTATATGACCATAAACTATGAGTCATCATCCTGTCAACATGACATTATACTGTATGGTAATAGTCCACACAACATGGCATTAAACTGTGATAATAATGACCTCACTGTATGAATCTAAACTGGAAAACATTGCATCCAATCCGAAAGATGTTAAACTGCATACTCTAAATCATCCTAATCACATGATGATAAACTACACAATACCTTAGTGAACTACATACGGCTTGATTCCCATTCTTTATTGGGATATGTAGTAATGCCTCAATCCTCAATCATGGCCCATCCCCACCAACAAAAAATGCCTCTATCATATTCTCTGTTACCCCACATTTACATGGGAATCCCTTATCACTCCTTGTTTCCCACATTGAGTATAACTCACATTGTCTTAGGATTGGTGGTAAGGATTCCCTTATGTAAAAAAACTATAGAGTAATATGGTAGACCCTACATCTGTAGCGAATGAAACGAAAGTTCCACTACACCTATGTCCAGTACAGGTCGATATAGGGAACATTCACAACTATAAACGGCTTGATTCATGATATTGAAGGATACGTAGTGATGCCTGGATTTGGAATCTTGGACCAGCCACTAACCTAAAAAAATGCCATCATAGGTCCCTATGCATGGACAAAACCATTATAAGCAACATTTAAAACTATGTATGTCTTGATTCATTCCCTTGTGGGATACTTAGTGATGCCTAGATCTATTATCGCAGCCTATATTCCCTTTTTTCATGCGTAGATGATCCTCATATAAGGATTCCATGAAATGTCCTAACCACATGACAGTAAACTGTATGATTCTTCAAGATTCATGAGTGGCCTAATTATCAATGTTATGAGGCCCCCTACATGCCTCTCACTCATAATAACTCTAAAAATTTTGCTTCCCCCTGTACATACGAGTCAGATATATCTGGATGATCTAGTAGTTAATGCCTAATCACAATCTATGTATTTCTTACATTCAAAGACACACCATTCTCATTTCTCAAACTCCATGCTCTGGGAAAACATGGATCCCTAAAAAAATTCATGGATATCTGATATAGAAGTCAGATGTCATTAAAACACCTTTTTTGTCTATGTACTTCATCCCATGGAGGGTCTGTATTTGTCTCCTACAAAACAACCATTGGTCAAAGGAAAATTCGTCCTTATTAGAGTACTCTCCTACCTCGGTATACCGGATGTCTTCCAAGACCCATTTCATCCCTCTTGATTCATGTCCCCCCTTATACTATGGTTTACACCTTATATCATCACTCACATCTTCGAAATGATAGAACACCCCGATCACAATTAAATAAAATCTATTAATGATCTTTGTGACAACATAATGTCCTTGATGCAAGAATCATTATAATTTTCTCACTCCATAATGTTAAACATCATGACCAGAATCATCATTATTGTATGAATTTAAACTATATAACATTAGGTTAAGCCTAAAGTGCCCATTTATGTTGATTTTATTATTCATAAGTGGTGATATGGAATCCTCATAATCCCTTATTTCTAACACCGAGAAAAGATCATGTGAGAATAGAACTTTTAGCGAGAGATCCATTATGAAATTATGACAAAACAATCCAAGAATGTGGTCCTAGTATCATCAATCAAACTAAAAATGTCATATCTACCTTCCCGTAAAATAACCCCACATCTTTGTTGCACGAAATTGAACTACAGGGTACCCCAATAATGGGACAAATCCCTCACCCTTCATATGAGTTAGATATACATAATAGACACCTGATTACATATGTAAATCATAGTGTGAATGTCTCTTATTTATTTAATTCACTTCTACATTCCTCATCCTCTGTTCTTTGAGTACTTCGGAATACCCATAATCTTCCATGGCCATCAGACATAGAATGCTAGTGTCCTATGGACACCGTTGTTTGGATATTCACATCATAACCAAGTGGCTCTACATATGTCACCTACAAAACAGCCATTGATCAAAGGAAAATTATTCCTCAGGAGAGTCCTCTCCTCTCTCAGTATGCCCAATGGCTTCCAAGACTCATGAACTCCCTCCCGATTTATGGTCCCTCATTGTCATGGATTACATACTCCTTCCTACCCATGTCATGTATATATCAAAACATGATTTCCTAATTCATATATTGTGTCTCTTTAGGTTCTGGTAATATCATGATGCCTCGTCCATGTGTGTGATGTCGATCTGCATATAAGAATAAAATTCCCAAACTTATTTATAGGTTTCCTATATATGTTCTCCTAAAATAAATCTCCCATTTATTTCTTAGGTGAACCCCTTGTCAAAGGTCATATTCAATGTTTAGAAAGGACCCGAACTCCATAAGTGTCCACGAACATCAGAGATGGAAGGCTAGTGTCCTTCAGACAGCATTGTTAGGCAATACACATCATGCCCATGTGGCCCTGTATATGCTTCCTACAAAACAATCATCAATCAAAGGAACATTCATCATTCGGATTGTCTTTACAGTTTTTTTATTATCAGATGAAATTCATGTATCATCTCAACCCACTTCAGATTTGGAATACCCTCTAGATGATGGATCACATACATATTAATTAGATTATATACATGAGAATGATTTCTAATTGAACTGGCTAGTCACCATCTCTACCTTATGAATTTACAAATCATGTGGGGGTAGTAGCATGATCAAATAGGATATGAATTTCTATAATAGTTTCAGACATCATCGCTTATCCAAGCCACATACTGTGGCTCCTAAAAGGTAAAATAAATTTAAATTGTTGTAAATCCTCCGATTCCATCAAATATGGAAGGCATGTGTCCCACAGACACATTTCCTTCACTATGCACATCATTACATGGTGGATATTCATGTAATACCTAATAAACGGCCATAAATCAAAGGAAAATTCATCCTCAGGATAGTTATCTTCTACCTCTATACCCCTGAAATGGCTCCCGAGCCTTATGTGTGTTCAAAATTCACAAATGTAGTGTTAGGAAAATTACATCATTCATGTATAAAAGTTATTATGACATTCAAGGTGATGAATCCCAAATTAGATCCCCTAACCCCCATCAATTATGGTCAATTTTTTCGACCTAAAACATCCATAATAAGTTTTATTGGAAGGACTAATAACTTCTCATTAAAAAATACACCAGAGTCCCCTGAGTAAAAATCTGCAAAGGGTAGTATATGTAAAAGTAATGTTACACACGCTAATCTTGTTTCAAGTAGTCTTAGGAAAAAATTTCGGTTATAACAAATAAAAAAAATTCATGAGTTTTTCCATAAAAACTAATCAATAGTCGAACTATGGTTGCAGAGTCACATGAATCCGGAAACAATTTGATCCAGATTTGACAATTTCAATTTACTTGTTTCAAATAATGGTTTAAAATTAATTCCTGATGTAAATGATGTTTATATGATTGATTTTTATCAATTGAAATGATAGGAAATGGTAAAGAAGAATAATTTTAAGGCATATCGGTTCCAAATAATCTAAGAAAATGGTGGGCATCCCCATCATGGAGCCTCTCCTCGTAAGATAGATATTATCATTATAGGAGATGTTCATTAGAGTCACAACGTTGCACCAACAATGGATGAGACTACACAATGTCTTAGTGAATTATTAATAAATTCACAATCTTGGCCTCCATGCATTCATGCAGTTCCTCTGTGTCCCTCATGGCTTCAAGGACGACCCTTTCTCCTTATTTCATTTGTCATCACCTATCCTCAATGGTGACTATGGCCCATGCCCACTCCTGGTTAAGCCACTCTATTTTTTTCATTTGTTTCTCTAATTATTGTTTGAGCTGTTCAACCAATGTCTCTTTCTTCATGAGTTCATCTTTCAGCATTCCAATAACTCTATCATTATTGGAAGCTTCTTCAAAGAGAATTTATAGCATAGTAGCGTGACGAGTCGTTGACTCTACCACAGAAAACTGAGACTCCAGCATACCGGTGGCTTCCCGAGTAGTGACCACCTACCTCACTATGTCATGAATTCCATGATAGTCAAATTTACAAAAACCTAGAGCCACAAACTAGCAGTGTAATTTTGGAATATTTGCTGACATCACATCCAATGGAGTCTGAGAAATTAGGCTCCAAATTTTCCTCCATCCCTTTTTACGGATGGGACGAAGATAGACTAGGGTTTCTTGATTGGTCGTGGATCAAATCCTTGATGAAAAAATATATTCAGGAATGAACTACATAAGAGATGGACTTGATTATATGGCTACAACATGGATTAAGCCTACTATGCCCTCATCTCTAGTAGTTTCAATAGAGGATAGAGTGGGGGAATCTACTGCTATTGGTAATTCTTGTAGTTGCGATTTTGGCAATAGGGAGGAATTAGCTTCAGTACTACCCACCAAAAAAGCAATACCATTATGTAGAATAGGTGGCACCACATCTTGAATCATCATTTTCACCCTACGACCACTTAGGAATACTAAAGACCTAAGTCCATACACAGCTGTAATATTAATCCCCGGGGAATCCATGTATTGATCACTTATTGATAGACGGTCTGTAGGGATAGTCAATCTAGAGAAGGGTAATTGTCGCGTGATCCTAGGGGAAGAAAATGAAACTTCTATCAAAGTTGGGAAAAGGGTATAATTGAACACACCATATTTTCAATGGTCAGAACATCATCCTCACCTGTGATTGTGAAATCTAAAGTGCCAGCATGAGTAGGAATAATATCTGTCTATGAAGTGATTACATTAATAGGGGTAAAGGATGTTAGATTAATATTGATTGGATCCTCAAGATTTTAAGCACCTCTAAAATCATATAGGTCTTGGGGCTCACCACTGGATTTGGAACCTACTATGAAGGTACCCATGTCTCTCTCCATGAGATCCATCTCAACACGATCAAATGAGCCCTCAACTTCTGGATGATCAACCTCTATTGAGGTATAGAACGTTTGAGTAGGAGATGGAACTCCGGAATGGCCGATAGTACCCCCAGTCTCATCAGTTGGCCATGATCCCCTACTTTGGTCAACCAGAAAAGCTGGAGACCCTTCCTCTACCATAAACGGGACGAGAGCCATTGCAGCCTGCATAGCCGTTATCTGGCTACTGATAGGCCCTACATTGAAATATGCACACCAGTGAATCAACAAGATATGATTAATTGGATTAACCACCAAGTGAATATGCAATTACTTGTAATTTCCCTCCTAATGTGCTTTGATAGATTGGAGTTCTTATACCATTTCATTGATTTTTGCTGATATGTCTCTTGAATAAGATCACCCTGCGTTTCTGAAGGAAGAAATTACTAGGAGGGGTCTGTAATGAATTCCTCCATGTGTTATTGGGTTCCATGGGATCCTTCTGTAGTCCCCCTACCATCGGTAGGGAAGACACCCCAACATCAGTTCATCTAGGAGAATAAATTAGGGAAATATCTATTTCTTGAGACCATGTAGTCACTTACAAAATAAAAAGGGGAGGGGAACCTTTATCATATCTGCATCAAGAGAATTTAAGGCCGAAGTTTGCAAATAAAACAACCTCTTCTGTCGACTTCAGGAGCACTGCCATCAATTCCATGTGGTCTGACCAGTAATTCCTCTCTACAGAGGTGTGGAGACACTTATCAATTTCATTCAATTAGGAATCCACCTCATCATCCTCTTTAAAAGCTGAGATTTCTGTATGAGCAATGGATCCCCTAAAACACAGAAGGCCTAAATAACCTCCTTGAAGATGCCACCATATATATTCATTTTAAGCGTTCTCCCACATTCCATCCTAGAATATCAAGGTGTTTAGAAATACAGCTATAATTGGGATGACCAACACTAGAAGGTTTGTGTAGGGGAGTGGAGTAGGTATTGACAACTATGAATGCTAACCTGGAGTCCCTGCAAACACCGGACCTCGAGAGGATGAACATTTAGGACACATTGGGATAATGTAATAATTTCTTTCTGAGAAAAATATAATAGGCAATCCAATGATTTCATCACCCTAATCATCAGTCTCTAGTCACATCATGGAATGCACCTGATGTGAGTATTTATGGTGACCACTTTGGGAATGGATGAGGGTCTTAATTCCCTTTAGGCAACGAATCACCCCATCAGGATCCCCATAAAAAACATCATGGGGTGCTTCCATATAGCCAATACTAGTAAGAGACACTTCCCACATTTGGAGGAGCTAACTAAAGCATGAGGAGACTAGTCATGAGTAGATGGGTAGACTTTAAAAATTTTCCATTGACTCCATGCCACTAGAAAATCAGCCTCGATGGGGGGGGGAATGAAATGTGGACTCTTGGTAATAGCTTTAGCAGCTCGTTTGGCCGACTATGATGTCACCTGGCCGACACACACAATTTTCCTTGAGGGGATCCAAGAGGCCTTCGAAGAACATTTCAAGACTGAAAGTGCTCAACAACACCATTTTTTCTCCTTTCCCGTTTCCCTAGATTCCTTGGATGTTGTCACAATAGGAACCATGTAAGCTAGTTTGCCTTCAAGAAATGATTTAACCTAGGAATCTGTGTAGCTTTTGGTAATTATGGTCATTTAATCCCTTGGATCTGTAAGTCTAGACCAGAACTGGGTGTCCTCCTGGGTGGACATCAGCTATAGTTGATGGGATTTCATTAGATTGTTCTTCTAATGGGCTTTGTTGAGAGCAGGAGTACATAAATTCTGGACAATGTTAAATTTTAATCTAAATCTATATGGTTCATATCCCTAAAAAATAATCTCCCTAATAATACAAGAAACTAGGGAACCTTCTCTCAAATAGAATATGTGACCTTAGTTGACAAAGTCCTCAGATGCATTATTCATAATAACAATGGTAGGTGAATCATAAGAATGATAAGACAAAAATCTGTAAGTGTATATATGAGACATTAATTCTTCCTCATTATTTTCATTTTGTTCCTCTTACATATTGATATTTTATGAATACACCTATAGAACCATTTCATCTATCGTGATGTTAAAAAAATTTTATATCTCTTTCCTAGAATTATTTTGACAATACAGAAGAAAAAAATTTAATTTATCAAAATTTCATGTATCAAACTCATCATGTATGCTAATGTCAATCATGTCTATTGGACCCTCTAGGATATAGTGGATTTCATAATCACAAATAATTTCAGTATACATATTATATTATATCTAATTAAATCTATTATTCCTTACTAAATAATATACTTCAAAAAGACAATAAACCATATGTATGCTTCTTACTAGTATATATTTACACGTACTTATGGTTTTCAATTAATCTAGTAATGTTCTGTGTAAGTAATACACATTATGAGCTTCTCACAGTCCATGGAACTATTAGTTTAGATGAGTCGCAGATGGTCCAAACACTGATGGAAGACACACTGAGGATCTACTCATCGATGGACGATTCACCGATGGACGAGTCACTGATGGTCGACACACTGATGGACAACACACCAATGATTGACACACCGATGGACAACAAACCGATGATCGACTCGCCGATGGGAAAGTCATCGATGGTCAAAACACTGATTGATGACACACTGATTATCAACTCACCCATGGATGAGTCACCAATGAATGACTCACCAATATTCGATAGACCGATAGCATAAACGTCTCACTGATACTCTGAGCCACAGAGACCGATGTTAATAACTCATCGGTACGGAATGATCGGTGATGAAAGATCAATGCAAATGAGTCATTGATACTTATGACTCACCGGCAATCATAAATAAAATATCAAATTTATTAATTCAAATTTATATATAATGGTAATTTTTAGAAAAAATAATGTTTCTATAATTATTTCATGTTGTTTGTAGGAATATCTGTAGATAGTACAATGTACATGTATGTGGGGATATCTTCATGCCTGCTGGACCATGAATTATAAAAGGATTACAAGCAATACCTTACAGGTGTGAGATAGAACAAGGGAATGTGAAAAATAGGGAAAATAGGAGAACTGAAAATGTTGTGTTCAAAATTCTACGTACACAAAGCTAGAGAATACAAAGAGTTTAATAAAATAAGAAAGAATGTGCTGAATTTCTCTAAATAACCTAACATTGAAGAGCTGAATATTTCACACCTAGAAGCTAGAGTACAGAGGCTGTGATACTCTGTTATGAAGCCATCTTCCAGAAGAGGACTTGAATATCATTTTCCATACATGAATCTAGTCTAGAGATTCATCGCATAACACACAATGTTTTCTAAACTCCACTCTTCATTTATAACTCTGTTGTGGTCTTCTGTTTTCTTTTTTGAGTAGTGTGTGCATCTGTTTATTTCACACACATTGTCTCATGTGCATAAATATAGGATAATCAATATCCTCACACACACTATTTTTTAACTCTTGTATCCCACATATAATAGTGGAAGAGATCATGTGTGATCTGTCTGTTTGATTTACCAAAAATTATTATTATAGAGGTCATGTGTGACCTAGATAGCCATGGGTGCTATTGTGAACCCCGATCTCGGGTGTGGAGCCAACGGTATATTAATATAAACTACTTGGTGGAAGATGACAACCATATATAGAGGAATACGTCTTATCTTTAGATTTAACCTCTTGTTTTTTACGTTATGTATTTTCCTTTTAGTTTAATCTGATCTGTGTTTATTTCATTTCAAATAAAACTCAACTGAACTTTGATAGTTTGTTTATAAAGCATTTATATCTATTTTGAATCTATGGATTAGTTTCAAAAGATTGAGTAATCTTTATATTGGTAAATATATGAACTAATCAATCTTCTAGGGAGTTAATTGAACATTCAAGACAATTCTAAATTCACTAGAAACTGAATTTGATTGTATTTTAATTGGGGGATATTTATTTTAAGAACCTATTATAAAAAAATTATAGATACTCAATTCACTCCCAGCCCACCCCTCACCTCATGAGTAATTTACTCCAACCAAGATTTTGTATCATAATGATTATAAATTATTTTCAGTTTGAAAATTTTTTCAACTGTGATTGTAGTTGTGATTCAAGGATCATAAAATTTCTGTCATTTAATTTTTTTATCTATTTAAAACTCTTTTACAATTTATATAATGGATAATTGATTTTCAGGGGCTACTAAATATACAGAACCATTTTTAATTTAACTTACTATGCTTAGTGGAAGCTTATATTAAAAATACAAATAGAATACATGGGATTTGTATTTTGGACTGCTATTGAAAGTAAATATGAAATTCCTCAAACTACTAGAATCACTGGGGATAAACCTACCATGACTGTCTATAATAATAATTGTATAGAAATAAATGCTATGTACTACGAACAACGAGATGAATAGTTCAGTCATATTTCTGCTTATAAAACTACACATGAGATTTGGGAAACATTTTCTGCTTCTCATGAGAGAATATATATTGTCAAAGAAATGCGATTAAATTCTTATACTATTAAATATGAAAACATCAGAATGTATCCTGACAAATCTATTTCTGATATGTATCTATGGATCAATGAAATTGTGAATATCATGATTTCTTTTGGAAGAGAAGTTAAATCCAAAGTGATGATTATGAGCATTCTGTGATTCCTTCTAGAAAGATGGTGAGGGACATCTGTGTCTATTAGAGTATTGTGGGACACTGATAACATTCCATTGATTGAATTGATTGGAAAATTAGTGATGTATGGATAGAAATTATATGTAAATCAAAAAGAGAATGAAACAAAAGGAATGTTTTTAGCATTCAAGACTACTACCTCTAAAACTAAAGAAAAATTAATAGTTCAAGCTGCTGTTGAAAGCTCCGTTAGTGAAGAATTAGTTTCAGATAGTTATGAAGAAATGGACCAACTATCTATAAGATTCATAAAATTTTATAGGAAAAAGATGTTTTTCAAAAAGACCAATTACAAAGGGATGTATGATAACAGGGGAAACTGGAAAGAGTATTTGAAGAGAAATGATAAATCAAAAGAGATAATTTTTTAATAAAATAAAAGGAAAGGACATGTCAAGGATAACTGTCTAAAGATGATATATGATAAGAAATATGAAATAAGGATATAAAGTATATAAAACAAATGAAGGCCACATAGAGTGCCTCTAAGGATAGTTTCAGCGAATCTGATTCTTCTCATGAGGAGAAGGATGATATGGCTAATATGTGTTTTATGACAAACACAACTGAGGTAACCTTAGAGTCTCCACCACATAATTCATATTATTCTGAAAATGTAAGTGAGTATGAGAATATGAAAAATTATTAATTATTTGAGTATTGTGACATACAAGAAGAAACATACAATAAGATGAAAGATAAGTATAAATATTTGAACAAACAACATACTCTTACTGTGATTGTTAAATTTGGGCTTATGAAAAAAAGGGAAAAATGATCAATTGCTCAAGGAAAATAATGAGTTAAAATGTCTAATGATAAATTGAATAATGACTTATAATAGTTTACCAATGGTAAAAATACCCTTACTCAAATGATTGGTTAAAAATAGCTCCTAATTTTACTTTTGGGATAGGATATCAATAGGGTCAATGTAATTTATCCAAAAAACATTGTATAACCAAATCTGGAAAATCTGCTTCTTTTTACAAAAACATGCTTTTTACTGTAAGTTCTAGTTCAAATAATTCGTTTACCACATTCAAATATTGAGAACTAAATAGTGTTTATTTTTTAGACACTCTATATTCAAAATATAGGATGCCCATAGTACAATTTTGGGTTTCTAACGATTATATTACTAATGTATGTCGACCTAGAAAAATATGGGAACCAAAATCATTTCTTGGATGAACTATTTCTTTGCTAAACTACTTAAAGGGATCTTGTAGAAATCTGTGGTACATGAAAAGTTGGTGTCCAAGACACATGAAAGGGTACTATTCAATATTTAAAAGTCTCATCAAAATTGATGGAGGACATGTAACATTTGGTGACAATGGTAAAGGAAAAAACATAAGCATAGGCCAGATTGGTAACACTTACCCTATTTCAATTTCCAAAGTACTTCATGTTAATCGATTAAAGTACAACATGCTCAGAAAATCTCAATTGTGTGATGTTGGATTTAATATAAAATTAAAAAATTATTCATGTCATGTATTTGATTCCAAGAATAACTTAGTATTTACTAATCATAAAAATGACAATGTATGTGCTATAAATTTAGACACACTAGCCTCACAAAATGTTTCTTATCTAAATTCCATTCACAAAAATTCTTCTATCTGGAATAAAAGGATAGGACATTGCAACATATAATCTCATAAAATGTTAACTATAAAATTTTTAGTTGAAGACCTTACTAAATTATAGTTTCCAAACAATAAGGTGTGTGATCCCTGTAGAAATGTAAAGCAATATAAAATCTCTTTCATACCAATGAAATAAGTGACTACTTCTCAACATCTTGAGTTGGATATCATGGATTTGTTTGGACCATCTCGATTTTTGTGACTCAATGGGAAGCACTATGTTTATGTACATATAGATGATTTATCTAGGAATACCTGGACCTTTTTCTTAGCTCACAAGAGTGAAGCTTTTTATCACATTACCAGGTATTCTAGGACTATAGAAAATCCTAGTGGACTTACGATTAAATCTTTAACAAGTGATCATGTCCACGATTTTGATAATCTAGATTTTGAATATTTTTTCTCACAAAATGTCTCTAATCATAACTTCTCTACCACTAGGGAACCTCAAAAAATGGTGTAGTAGAATAAAGAAATATAATTGTAATTAAATTTCCCACACTATGCCTAATGAATATGACCTACTGATTTATTTCTAGACTGATGTTGTTAATATATCTTGTTACATAATAAATTGAGTCTTAATCAGAACCATTCTAAAGAAAACTCCGTATGAGTTGTGGAATAATAGGAATCCCAAAGTACATTATTTTAAAGTGTTTGGATGTAATTATTATGTTCTAAACACTAAAAAAAATATAGATAAATTTTCCCCCAAAAGGGATGAAGGAATATTTCATTGATATTCTACATCAAGAAAAGAAAATAGAATCTTTAATAAGAAAACAAAATGTGTTGAGGAAACTATACATGTCATGTTTGATGAAAAAGATCCACATGGGCATAAGACCTCACTATAAAATATTGAAGAGGATAAGTCCAATCCTGTCATTAATGATAAAACCTCAAATCATCATATAAAAGAATCTTTGAAAACTCCTAGTTCTAGAAATTCACCAGATCCTAGCCATAATGAACTAGATCAAAATGACGAACCTAATATAAATAGTCCAACCTTTACAAGACTAACTAGGACCCTTAAAAATAATCTCTTAGATGATGTTGTTGAAGATTTAGATAGAGGAAAAAAACTAGAGCTTCTTTGAGAAATCGGGTTGAACATCATAAATTCTAGTCACAACTTGAACATAAAAATATCAATGATTCAATCAATGATGAATTTTTTGTAATGGTCATGAAAGAAGAACATAACCAGTTTGAAAGAAATAATGTTTTGAAACTTTTAGATAGACCAAAGGATACTTTGACGATAAGAACCAAATGGGAATTGAGAAATAAAGTGTATGAATTTAGAAATATATTTTGAAATAAAGATAGGTTTGTTGCACAAGGATATAATCAAGATGAAGGAATTGATTATAATGAGTGATTTCCAGCATGTTACTAGACTAGAATCCATTTGAATCTTACTTGCCTATGTAGCACACTAAGATTATAAGCTTCAACAAATGGATGTTAAAAGTGTATTAAAAAATGGTTATATAGTTGAGGATGTTTTTTTAAATGAAACCCATGTTTTTAAAATTCTTATTTTCCAAATCATTTGATTAAATTATGAAAAGATTTATTTTGTTTGAAACACACTCCTAGAGCTTGGTATGAAAGGTTAGGTAATTTTATTATATCTACAGGCTTTAAAAAGGACTTTCAGATCATAAATTGTTTATAAAATTAATTCCAAAAGATGTTTTTATAGATCAAATATATGTAGATTATATTATCATTGGATCTTCTAAAAATTCATTGTGTAATGTTTTTTCAAAAATAATGAAAAGTGAGTTTGAAACGAGTTTGATGGGTGAACATAAAACTTTTATTGGATTTCAAATATTTAAAAATAAATAAGGTATTTTTTTAAATCAACATATGTACACTAAAGATATTTTTGAAAATATATGGACTTGATAGAATTAATATTTGTGAAACTCTTATGAGTTATATATCTAAGTTAGATCTGGAAAAAATTGGAAAATCCATTGAACAAACTGCATATAGTGGAATGATTGGGAGTTTGCTGATATTAGCTTCTAGTATGTCGGATATTATGTCTAGTGTGTGTATTTGGGCATGATTTCAAGAAAACCAAAAAATATTCACATATAAACATTGTTAAAAGAGTTTACAAATACCTCAAGTGTAAAACTAATTTTTGATTGTTTTATCCTAGAGGACAACAAATTTATTTAGTTAGTTATTCATATTCTGACTTTGGTGGATGTAAGTTAGATAAATAAAAGCACATATGGAACATTTCACTTTTTAGGAAACTCACTAATATCATTGTGTAGTAAGAATCAAAATTTATTTGCATTATAAATTGTTGAAGTAGAGTGCACTGATGTTTGTAGTTTTTGTGCCCAAATTTGTTTGATAAAACACACTTTATTAGACTATAGATTTCAATTCTGACATATCCCCACAAACTGTGACTGAACAAGTTCTATTTACATTTATAAAAATCCAATCTCTCATTATAAAACAAATCATATTGAAGTAAGACATCACTTTTTGAGATATCATTATCAAAAAAGAAATATAACTCATGAGTTTAAAGGGACTGAGAATCAACATGAATTCATTTTAACTAAACCCTTAAACTCTGAGAGAATAAAATGGATTAGACATGAACTAGGAAAGGTAAATATCTAAAGTCTTATCAAACCTCTTTTGGATTTTAAAATATCTGTGAAACCGATCAGGTAAATCTGATCTGTGAAAACAATCTATGAAACTAATCAGGTGAAATAGTTCAGTGAAACCGATTAGGATAAAACAATCAGGTGAAAGAGATTAGGTGAAAAGATCATTGAAAACAATCAGTGAAACCAATCTCTTAAAACTGATCTCTCGAAACTGATCAGCTAAACTGATCCGTGATATCAATCTCTTGAAACTGGTCCCTTTAAATCGATCTCTTGAAACTAATCCACTGAAACCGATTGTTTGAAATGGATGCCTTCAATGACCATTTTGAAAATCGTTCTATATCAAATAATACAACACAACATTGTGTTATTTTTACCAATTTTTTATTTTTTATGCTTTATGATTTTATTATCCAAAAATGATAAAACAAATTCAATCCACTTCGACCCTTCACATTCCCCCTACTATACAACCTTTAGCTCTTTGACACTTTACCTATCAACCCTTGACCTCTCAACTCTATTTAGAATCCTTCTTTAGATATGGTAATGAAAAATCACATGAGGGGAGAGCCGAGTAAATCTCTATTAGCTAAGTGTCAGAAGGGGGAGTGCGTGCTACTGCAAGGCCATGTTTGGAAAGATGAGTGTTTGCAGATGAGAAGGAAGTGTCTGCTGAGTTTATTTTTGATGTAAGGGTTTTTATATAGAGTAATGGAATCTAAAGGCTGACTTAGATGGTTCTGAAACAACTAATGACCTTTTTATCTCTAGATAGAACATTATTTTTATCTCCACTTGAAGATATCCTTGGATGGAGCTGAGGATGTGTGGATTATGTTAGTGGTGAAGGGAAAATATATAAATTTTTCATTTAAGGAATAGGATGAATTCTTAGAAATGCCTCATGAAGGTTTCTATGTTAATTATCAGGGTAACATTACTCCTTACTCTCATTTATTTTCATATGAGGATGTTCTAAAGGAGCTGACTGCAAGTGAAGAATAAATGATAGATAATTCCATCGTGTTAGATAGTGAAGAAAGATTACACTTTATGTTCATTCAATATCAGATATGCCCATGGAAGGGTGACTTATCTACTGTTAAGTATTAGGATGTATTCATGATTTACCTATTGAGAAATGGGATAAAAGTGAATCATTTTTGGTATCTAGTGGATTACATTTCTGATATGGTAAAACCCACCAATAAGGTAACATACTTGTACTGTCCTAGGATTCACTCTACCATGCTAATGCATTTTGGCTATGTGGAAGATGAAAACGAATTGATTAGTGCATTATGCAGATTTTGTATTCAAAAAGAGATTTGCAACAGAATGAATATTTTCTGGAACCCATAGAAGAAATGCCGGGTAGGAGATGAGGAAAGAGTGTATGAGGAGTTCAATCCAATTGACTATCATACCAGACCAAATGATCAAGTTGATCTGGGCCTAAAACCAGGAGAGGAAGCTATCTTTTCATATGAGTAAGATGAGGCTGAGTATCCAAGGGAAGAAGGATCTCATATTGGTGATAGGTGTGATCCAGATATTTATAAAATCCCAAACGACATGCATTATGGACCAACTAGTCCACCATTGAATATACCTTGAAGGGGACCTTTCATAGGAGATAAGGATGAGGAATAGACAAAGGTCACTAGTGTGGAAGGATATATAAGTAAGTCAGACGAGGAGTCAAATGATGATGATGATGATGATGATGAGGGGGATGATGAGCATGTCATTGATTATATAAAAGATGTTCATCATGTGATTGAATGTTCCAATGAGAAATCTATACATAGAGCTATTGATGGTGCTAATCATATTGAATAGGAGGCTGCAGATCATAGATATTTAGTTAATAAGGACATACCTCAGCATTCTGATGTTGAAAATCATGAAATCATTCAGGAGTTGAATGAAATTATGGTTGGTGTCCATGAGGAAGAGGCTGAGGATCGGGTTCCTCAGATGTTGGAAGTGCCTGGAGAAGTTGTAGTGGCTAGAGTACATGAAGATCTACGTGTTTAGTTGGTACATGTTCCCAGAAATGAAATTTTTTATAGAGGTCAGGATGAAGAAGAAGATGAAGAAGAGATTATAATTGAGCCCCAGGGAAGAAGAGTTGGGATTTGACACTATTGATCCAAGAGACTGAACATGTTCTCATGAGTGGAATAGAGATCCAGGATACATTCTATATGGTTTGAAATATAACTCTGATGTGGAGATAATGGCACCACCTCCTAATCGTCAATATAAAGGTGAAGCAAAACCAATTGCACTTGCTTCACCAGTTGTACCTCCCACAATTGATCCAGTAGCACAACTAGTTCCTAGTGACTATGTCACTATGGTTGATATAAAGAAATTCAAAAGTGATATTCATGGATTAGTGAGAGCCTGAGTTTGATCCAAATGTGAATCTACTACTTCCATGAGCATTTCACATGTTGATGCAGAAAAAATTGAAAGGATGGTGATCCAAGGAATTCACCCTAATCTCATTACCATAGTCGAAACCATCAGTAGACATAATATGTTTTTAGAGAAGAAGTGAAGAGGATGTAAAATGTGTTGAACACTCTGAAAACTGATTTCAAGACCTCATTCAGTGGTGTGTTGGATGTTATTAGGAACATTGTGATGCATATACTGGGTGTAGAATTGAAGAGTCTAAAATAGGATCTTGGAAAAATGATCATTGTTCCATCGACTTCTAGAGGTGGTAGTGGTGTTGTTTCTGATTTGAAGTCTCTCTAGGATGTGAAAAATGAAGAACTCAAGAATCACCATAGTGATTTTGACAAAGAAACTATTTCAAAGGTATATAGAAATACATACCTTGTTTAAAATTCGGTAAGACAGTGCAAAAATGAAGCCCCTATTGCTCAGAAAGATATTAGAGAGAATGTGGATAAGTATTTTTCGAAGATTTAATCCAAGTATGATCTCATCAATATCTTCATGTTTTTAGCTGAAAATATCAGAATTACTATCGTAACAGAATCCTTCATCAAACAAGTGGCACAATTGAATGATTTTACCCCTCTACTGAACAAATTCCTTGAAAATAGGGATGATTTCAAGAAGGCCATGCCATATGGTGGTGAAATCATTAATGATTTCATAAAGATCCTTAATCCATATAAACATGTTCAAGCCGAAGAAAATTTTCTTCCACCTGCTACTTCTATTGGCACTACATATCACCCTCCTGCTCAATATAGTGTCTCTCATGGATTCTCTCAGATTCAACCAGCAATTACAAAACAATCTCTGAGTATCTTGTTGACGGAATGTAGACCTAGCCTTACCGCCAATGTGCCTACAGGTCTTTCCCTACCTGGTGTTTTCATCAGACCATATATTCCTATTGCCAATCCAAAACCATCTGATCCTACTCTTGAATCTTCAGATAAAGGAAAAGCACCTCAGAAGCACAATCCATAGTGGTGGATTGTGTATTTTATAGGGATTTGTATCTTTATTTTGTTGTTTGTACTCTTTTGAATCTTAATGGAAATCCTTTTTGTCTTATCTATGTTTCTCAATTTCCTTATGATTATTTATATTTCTTCTTTCACCATATCATTTCCATTTTTTGTTAATCCCAAAAGGGGGAGAAAGGTATTGTCATAGATTATTAATTTTAGGGGGAGAAACTATAGAATAAGCCACAGGGTATGTACCCAACATAATATATATACATATATTTCCCCTGATCCAATAACTGAGGGGGGATTTGTTTTAAAAAACACAAACATGGTAATGATTTAGTTATATTGGACAATGACATTCAGTGTGGTATTCTAAGTCAAGTAATTATAATTCCTTAACATCACATGTATGCCATAATTTGTGATTATAAAAAAGGGGGTGATTATTGGACCCTCTAGGATAGAGTGGTTTTCATAATCACAAATAATGTCAATATACATATTCCATTATCTCTAAGTAAATCAATTATAAAATACATAAAAATATTTTTCAACATGTTATTAAACCATATTTATGCGTCATAGTAGTGTATATTTACACATTCTTATGGTTATCAGTTAATCGAGTTATGTTCAGTGTAAGGCAGAAATTTTTTGACTTTCTCATAGTCCATAGCACCATTAGTTCGGACGATTCACCGAGGGTCAATACACCGATAAATGACACACCGATGATCGACTTACCGATGGATGAGTCACCGATGGATGAGTCACTGATGGTCGACGCATCAATGGATGACACACCGATGATCAACACACCGATGGAAAAAAAACTGATGATTGACTCACCAAAGGATGAGTCACCGATGGTAAACACATCAATGAATGACACATCGATGATCGGTTCTCTAATGGATGAGTCCCTGATGAACGATTCACTGACGGGCGACAGAATGATAGCACAAACATCTCACTTATACTCGGAGTCAATGATACCGATGGAAATAACTCACCAATACTCGATTTCAATGATGCTAACAGACTAATGATGAATGGATAATGAAAATGAGTCACTAATACTTAGGACTCACTGATAGACATAAATAATTTTTCAAATTAATTAATTAAAATTTATTTCTAACAATCATATTTAGACAATTTATTATTTATGACATTATTTAATGTTGTCTATAAGACTATCCATTGATAATATGAGGTACATTCATGTGGGGAGATATTCATGCCTACTGGACCTTGATGTATAAAAGGATTACTAGTTAAAACATTTGTATGTGAGATAGAATAGGGGAATGTGAAAAAATAGTGAAAACAAAAGAACTCGAGAAGCTGTGTACAAAATTACAAGAAATCAGAGCTAGAGTATACAATGAGTTCAGTAAGACATGAAAGAACATGATGAATTTCTCTAAACATCCTAACATCAGAGAGATTTACATTTCACACCTGGAAGCTAGAGTATAGAGGCTATGATACACTATTCTATAGATATATTCTAAAAGAGGACTCAAATAAAAATTTCTCAACTTCAATCAAGTCCAGAGCGTCACTGCATAACACAAAATGTTTTCTAAACTCTACTATTTGTTTATAACTCTGTTGTGGTCTTGTGTTTACCTTTTTGAGCAGTGTGTGAATCTCTTTATTTCACAAACACTATCTTCTATGCATAACTAGAGGATACTCATTATCCTCACACACAATCTCCTTTTACTCTTGTATCCCTTGTAAAATTGTGGAAGAGATCAAGTGTGATTTGTTTACTACTTTTCTCAAAAATTACTTTGGTAGAGGTCAAGTGTGACCTGGACAGCCTTGTGTGCTATTTTGAACCCCAATCCAGGGTGTGGATCTAATAGTTTATTAATATAAACGACTTACTGGTAGGTGATCACCAAGTCGAGAGGAGTAAGTCTCATCTTGAGAATGAAGCTCTTTTTTTCAGCTGTGTATTTTCCTTTTTGTTTAATATGATCTGTGTTTTTTTCATTTCATATAAAACTAAACTAAACATTGATAGTTAGTTTAGTAAGTGCTTATATCAATATTGAATTAGTAGATTAGTTTCAAAAGTTTGAATAATCATTATATTGGTAAACGTGAGAACTAATCAATCTTCAGAGAATTTAATTGAACATTCAAGACAATTATAAATTCACTAAAAACTAACATTGAGTATATTTTAATTGGGGGATATTTCTTTTAAGAACCAATTATAATAGAAATTTTTTTAGAAACTCTGTCCACCCCCCGCTCTTGAGTAATCTTCTTCGACCAACAATGTCCAAACTAGAATTTATTACACTACTTATTTTGATGGGTGAATTTATTAATGTGACGATGAAAAAATATCAAATATTTTTTATATTCAAGAAATTAAGAAAATTATAACGTATAAAAAATACCAATATGGAAATTCAAAAAAACTTATATCTTTTTGCATCTAGTTTTTGTAATGTTTTTTTAATATGGTTTTCCAATATTTGTGTCTATATAATTTACATTCTAAAACACTTTATCACATGTTAGTGTAGTTGGTGCTATACCATCTTTTGAACTATCATTAAATGATATTTCTAAGATCAGTATTTATTCCGCAAGGTTATAAATATGTTAATTACTTGAAAAAAATTCATTATTGAATGATTCAAACTAATTGAGTTTGTATATTGATCCTAAATAGTACACCCTTGAGTTCCATTAATTCAATATCAAGAAACATTTTCATAAGAAATAAATTCATTTATCATCCCATACAACATGGATCTCACTATGAAATATTCATTTATATAGTAATAATATAACGAAACACATAAATCCCATAAAAATTTTAAATATTCCATAAATGGATCCATGTAAACATAAATATCATTACTTAGTTTTTTTTGTCTAGATATAAGAAGAGATAACATAAGGTATTTTTCTCCAATGGAAATCCTAGTTGAAATTTATAATTTACCAAAAAAACTGACCATATACAGTCGATTTTAATATGAAAACCAAAATTATTCAATCCACTGGTATATATCACGAGACAAAGGTTTCATGGATTGTTTTAAAATTTAGGATACTCATGAACCATTTTCTTCTAATATGGGTAATCTTCTATTTTATGAATTTTACTATCTTTATTTAATATATCTTCAGGCCATGTTAATTTCCACATAGTATCATCACTTCTATATAAGAGCCTAAACCATTGAATGATTATAAACTACCATAGAATTGAACAATGACCTAATTTATTTTTCTTCTATCAAGACACAACACACATTTTGGATTTCATATGAGATATTCAGACCTTATAAAACAATATGTAATCATTTAGAATTGATTTTTTTAATTCATAGATCATACCCTCTGAACATACAATTCATTTTTTACCATATGTTCATCGAAGAAAATCTTTGCCTTCTAGAACTATATAATTCATAAGAGAAAGTAGTTTAGTGAAGCTGTTTCCACTCCAAATGTTTATATCATTTTAATTATATATCTTTATTATGGATTAAAATGTAGAATATTTTTTCAACTAGTATATAATGGAATCTTTTCACAACTATTTAACTTCTCAAAAAATTTTAAACAGTTATGGGGCTTGTATTCAACTGAAAATTATATAAAATTAATTATCTTTAACACTTGTAATCATATCGTTGATACATTCATTATCAGTTTTCACTCTTGTTATCATATTAGTAGATTTATATAATAATGTGATATCCCAATCACAATATACATTCAACTTATCCCCATTTTTACACCAATTTGTTTAACATTGATATATTCTATTATAGTTTAATTGCTCTACCAACTCCTCTAGACTAACTAGTCATTAATTAAAAGTACATTAATAATTAAAATAGAATTGGGAAATGACATATGCATGATGTTTTGAAAACATGACGAACTATTTCACCCCATCATCATGTTATTTTGTTACATAATTAGTATCAATCCATCTCAGATTAATTTTCTTCCTATGTCATTTATTAATATAAATATCTAAAAAATAAACAAATACAAATAAATTATGATCATGCCACTTTGGTGGTGGTGTAGTGGTGTAGGGTCGAGGGCAATAGCAATGTTGTTCGGTGAGGTCTAGGGTTCAATTCATGGGAGCCCGCTCTTGGGGGAATTTCTGCCTCCCATGTACCACTCGTCTTGCCGGGTCACCCAGTGTCTCACTGGGTGGGCAGAATGGGCGCACTTCACCTGGCTGACAGATTTCTATGACGAACCATCATTGATCGAGGTGTTACCCTATGGGACACAATGTCATCTCGGCTGAAAACGACTCCTCTCTGGTTGGGGAATCCCCAAATGATGTCTTCGTGGGGCGAGGGTTTCTTTAGTTTGGAGGGTTCGAAAAGGCCACTCTCAGGAATTCCCTTTTTTCAAACATAAATTATTAAAAATAAATTTAAGATGCATGATTACATTATTGTATAACAATAAGAGATTAATTGTGAGTATTGCGACTATTTTGTAGTTTTTTAATTCATTGAAGGAAATGGTTGTGTGATATCATTTATTGTATAATGAATCTAATTAAATTTATACCTATTACAAAACATAGATATCACAGATGGGTTCTATTTCATTTCATAGAGGGAGTACAAAATGGGGGAGGAGTAAATGATTTTTCATTTACTCAAATGGTATATGGTGGGCCATGTGGTGATATAGTGACATGGTAATTTGGAGAGGAAGAAAATGTTTTTACAAATGACAAAAATGTTTATAAAGTATAATAAATTTTTATTGAGAACCCAATGTTGGAACAAACTTGTGATTTCAAATCCAAATAACCAGAAGTATCATTATATGTCTCTTATAATACAAGGAATACTAAAGAACAATCTAATTGGAGTTTCATGAATAATTAATTTTTAAAAAATTAATTTTTTTGGGATGAAACCTTAAAGAACAACGATAAAAATTATTATTAGGGATGTAAGTAATATTAAACATCAGTTGATGTTGAATAAGCATCCTAGTGGGATCACAAAAAATCATTATCTCAAAATAATGATTAGATTATAAACCCAACTACAAAACATTTCTTAAAAAACTCATCCTCGTTGGATCCAAAAAAGGAATCAAGTCACAAAAAAAGAAAGAGTGAAAAATATAAGTGTGGTTTACATAATAAGTCAGAATATATGGATATACTAAATGATGAATATGATTACCATTTAAATATTGAAAGGATGTATAGGTTGTGTTTTAGATAAATGTTTTTAGGAGATAATGTTGATCTTTTTTAAAATGAAAAAGAATCATTGATAAAGATTAATCACATGATAATGAGAATCCATCATTTGAAGAAAGTCTTGAATATAAATATAATTGACCTAGAGCCTATGGTTGGGGTTCTCAAGATAAAAGAAAACCCAAAGAACAATCAAATTGAGGTTCTATGAATTACTCACATTTAAATAATTCACAGTTTTTGGATGAATCCTTGTGGAATAATAATAAAAAATTTATTTTTTTCATGATGAATAATCAACATAAAAAATATTTGAAGAAGTGAACCATTAGGATCACTAGAAATTCTTTTAAAAAATTAATAATTGAATTATAAGACCAATTACCAGGGATAAGAATATAAAAACCTCATCCTCAATTCATCAAATAATGAAATTCAACTATGGAAAAATAATTGAGTTAAAACTAAGAGTTATGTTTGAACAACATGAGGGAGGAAATGGATTATTCAAAAGTTTTTCAAGATTCCAATTTAAGGGTTGAATTGAATTACATTTAGTGTATTAGTGACAGGATGACTGGTATCCATAGTATACATTTTATCGGATGATCAATACCAGAATATAGCCTAATTATAAGGTATTGAGAACCCTAAATAAAAATAAACAGTTGAATTTAAATCAAATTAGCCCGAAGTATCTATCCAGGGTTCTCAAAATGTAAGAAAAATAGTTGTACACTCTAATTGGTTTTTTATGAATGATTTAAATTTATACATATCACATGGTTGGGATGATACCTCAATGAATAGAAATGAAGTTATTATTATAGATTGAAAGAACATTCAACATCCTTAAAATTGGAAGAAGTACCCTAGTTGGATCACCATAACTCCTCTTCTAAAACTAATAGTTTTAGTACAAGCATGTATCCATGGGGTAACATGAAAACAAAAATCATTCCTAGATGATCCCAAAAAATGGAATTAGCTAAATAATATTTCTATATTAGAAACCATGGGAAATGTTTAAATAAAAATAATATAGATATGGATATTTTGAATGTTGGCCATGATTAAAATTTTAAGAGTAAGATACAAGCATGCTTTTTAGTTATAATATTCTTATGATAAAAATTTGATCTTATTAAAATGTTGAATCCATTGATATGGCATAATAAAATGGTCTTAAGAACCTAAATATTGAATAATCTCATTATTTTAAATAGAATTCAACATATTTCTCCATTTGGGGTTCTTAAGATAGTAAAAAAACTAAGTAACTTATCTATTTAGGTTTTTATTAATGATTGAAATTCAAACAATTCACATGGCTTGTTTGAAGCATCAATGAAAATAAATTAAAATTTTAATTGGGGCTGGATAGAAAAATAAAATTCGACACAATTCAAAGATGTCTCCAAGTGGGATTGGTGGAAATCATCATCTCATACTAATGAATGGAGATTGGGCCAAACTACCCAGGATAAGTTAAATATAGAATGCATCCATAGTTGAACAAAGAAATTGAATAAACTCTAGAAATATGAAAATGAAATAATTGAGAGTGAGATTTAAAAAAGATAGTATAAGATATGGTTTTGTGGATGATTTTCATTATTCATGTTTATGGAGTGATTGGTTGGAAGTCTCAATTTAATGACAGTATTCTTAGGATGTAATTTTTATATTTGTTAGATGATAAAAACATTGATATATCTTAATAACGTGGTCATTATAAACAAATGATTGAATATAAACTTGAATTTAAAACTAATTAACTTGAAGTATTAGTATTGGGTTATCAAAGTATTTTAAAAATAAAATAAAAAAATTAATGTGGTTTTAAGTGTGTTTCAAATAAAAAAACACATCACTAAGATGAATCGTCCAAGAACAGTAATGAAATTTTTTTTTGGTGCCACGATGAATAATAAACATCAAAAAAGTTGATGATGTGTCCTAGTGATATCATTAGAAAGCATCATCTTAATCTATTGATTGGAAATAATCCCAATAAACTAGTTACACTAGAATAAAAACTCAATCATAGTGTAACCAATAATGTGTATCATCTATTGAAAATGAAATGTTTAAAATTGTAATTAGGTTTAAAAAATATCGATGATGAAATGGATGTTTTTTTATGTTTGTTATTCTTTCAATTTAATAAATGAAAGGTAGGCCAAGTGGTTTTTCCGAAACAAGATTCATAGGATCTAAAGATGATATTTTTTTAGATACTAAAAAAATTATATGGCTTAATGAGATGGTCTTGAGAACCAAATTATTGATAAAATACTTAGATTTAAATCCAGTTAACTTTGTTTCTGGGAAAGGGGTTCAAAATCTTCTATCAAAAGCCAAACACAGTCCAATTGGGTTTTTATGAATGCGTGAAGTTTATAAAAAATCACATGGACTGGATAAATCCTCAATGAATAGTAATGAAAATTCATATTGGGGATGGATGGAATAATAAACTTCAAAAAATGCAGATGGAATATCCCATTAGGATAAATAAAAAACCACATCTGAAACTAATGATTTGAGTATAATCACAACTACCTAGGATAACCTAAAAAAATAAATCATTCTTGTTGGAACCAAAAATGAGAATTAACTCTGGAAAAATACAAGACTTGAAACTATGAGTGAGGTTTAATCAATATTGAAGACGATATTGATTTTTTGAGCGATGGACATGATTTGAATTCAAGGAGAAATGGGTGGAAAAAGTCGTCCATTAAAAATATTTCTAGGTGTCCCTATAAATGTGTTCATGTGTTAAATACAACTTTGGGTTTGTCTCAATGGGATGGTCATATTTTGACAATGGGAAAAGGTATCAAAATATTGATGTCTTAATGAATTACATTGGCAGTCTGAATGAATGATAAGGGATAAAAATACCAAGAAAACACTTAAAAGAATGTCCCACTTACTAATTGGAACCAAGGTTGAAATTAGTGTGGATGGAATCATCAACGAGGTCAACATGGGGAACCAACTACTCTAACATAAAATTAAAACAATCGGGGCACTATGAGTGAAAAATAAGGTTAATTAACCTACTTAATAAAAAAACTTTAGATTCTGTAGTGTCACATTTTGTATCACTCATGAAAGAATAAATTTTTAAATAAATTTTAGTTTAGAAGTTTTTTGCCGGATTCTTATATTATATATTCACAAAATTGAAAAAATTTAAAGGATTGGGGAATTTTTAATATTAATGAATGAAAATTGGTATAATTTCATGATTTTTATCCATGTGTATGGGAAGGATACATTTAACATTGAGCATATTTCTATCTGTGCACTTCAAAAAATCTACAAATTTCACATTTGAAATCAATAACTTACATGAACCATTTTAAAACCATCACTTTTATTTGACAGGGTACCTATGAATTGGTTGAAAATCCATTTGGCTAATGTGGACCCAAAAATCCTTATTTTTTAATGATAAGATATAATTTTTTTTTCTTTCACCTAATGTACCTTTAATCGGTAATCGCTAATATATCTCTTCCACAACATCAATCTGATAAAATATCCATGCAATCAGAGTGAGAATATTCCAATAGAAAATGTTTCTTATAATAAATTTGATGATATTTAATTTGATTAATTCGAAATATATGATATATATAAATTAAAAATTATGTGAAATGAAAATAAAATAGAAATGCTGAGAAAAAATCGATATGAATATGTTGAAAACTGATAAAGGAGATAACATGCGATATCGACTAAAGTGGAGTAGAAATAATTACATACCATAGGTATTGGGTTGATTTGTCCATGAAGTTAATGGGGGGATGCGGTAAATGAGTAATTCTACTAGATCTTGAACATCATTAATAAGAGGGTTATGTTTCACTTAATTTTTATTATTAGGGAATTGTTTTATCATCACTTTTAAAAAATTATTGATTAAGATGCGTTTTATAAGAGATAAAATAAGAAGAACCGATAAAACCTATTTTTATCACCTATAAAAAAGAACTATTAATGACCTATATATGTCAACACTGTACTTTTTTTGTAGCACATGATAAGTTTTATTAACAATTTTTTTAATACGCTAACAACAATTGGTAAAAAATAAAAAAACAACAAATATAAATTAACTATTTATAATTTATAAATAAAAATTAAAAAAAATTAAAATTATTAATGAATATATAATCATAAAATAATTAACATAAATAATTATTGAAATAAATAAAATTTGGAAAAAATATAAAAAATTAATAAATATAAAAATGTGTAAATAATATTAATAGAAAATATATTAAATAAAATTATATTTTATTTTATTTATAACTATAAAATTTAAAAATAATTTATTATTTTTAATTAATGGATTCAAAAACAATTTCAAAATATGAGGAAATTAATAAAAAATTATATAAATTAATTATATAGAATTTAAATACATGAGAATTATTATAATATACTATGTAATATTAAATTATGATTATTCATACATATGAAAAAAAATTATAGTATTTAAACCATAGAAAAAAATATGTATAGTTTGAAAGATTCTAAATACTTGTAAACAAGTAAAAATGAAAAATATATTAGATAATTATTTGAAAATCAATTTTTTATATAAAATTAAAACATTGAAAATATATTACAGCTTTATAAATGTAATTTATGAAATATTGACCCTATAAATGAAACAAATATTAAGAATATTAAAACATAGAAAATTATTTTTTTGTAAATTAATTTTTAAATGAATATCTTTAAAATTTTTAAATTTAAATAAATACTAAAAATGAATAAAAAATATTGATTGAAATATTATTAAAATTGAATAAACAAAATTGTATAAATTAAAAAATATAATTAAAAAATATAATCTGTTATATTAACGTCATGAATTAAAGAAACATTAAAATGAATAAAAAAATTAAATTGGTATTATTAAATATATAAGTATAGAAGTATTAAAAATGAATTATATTTACTACAGAAATATTGAAATTTAAAATTATTTTTAAGAGTCAATTATATAATTTATAACCTACTTAAAATATAAAAAATTATTAAATAAGGGTGAATAATTATTAATCATATAAATTAAAAACATATTGAATATGTTAAAACATAGTAAATAATTATATATAATTTAACAAATTTAAAATAAAAAATTATATGAATTAAAAACATATTAAAGTTACCACTTATTAAGAAAATATTAATAAGTATTTTTATACAAATTCATTTTTTTTTTGATAATATTCCATAGTTAATAAATAAATAAATATATATATATATTAATAATTATTATTTTCTAATAAATAAAAAATTTATAAAATATTGATAATGAATAATTAATTTTAAATGAACAGACATTGAAAATTAAGAAATAAAATTAATAGAAAATAATATTTAAAAACATTAAATTCCTATGAATAACTAAATAATTTTTAAAAACATAACAAATGAAAGGAAAAAATATTAAAACATTTATTTAAATATTATAATTATATAAATGTGAAATATTTCAAATATATTAAATATTATTAAATAAAATTGAACTGATTACTGATCATATAAATTAAGATCATGATAAAAATATTCTTAGTAAATATAAATCTATAAATTTTAAAAAATAAATTATTCCAAAAATTGTAGAAAAAATGAAAAGGAATATAATAAATATTAAATAATATTAAAAATGTATAACACATCCCATACATTTACAAATACATATGTCATATAATTAAATATATATATATATATATATGTACACACATGTTATGTTCCTCAAACACATGATACACAATGACATATATAAGAGAATATACATACTCACACATAGAATATATATAAATATACAAACATCATAAATAAAACACATATATGTATATTGAAATTGATATAAATATATAAATTCATATATTAAAAACCAATAATACACAATAATTTATATTTATATATTGGTTTAAATTATTAAATATATATTAATATATGATAATTATATTAATTCTATAATATTTTGTAATTACTGTCAATAATTAAACATTATTATTCTAATATACATTTTATAATTTTATGTATATTAATAAAAAAAATTTATTTTAATGTTTTATCTATTCTAGATATAGAGCTGATACAATGTCATAATTATAAGTGCTAAAAAAGTCACTAAAAAAGTAACACTTTTATCAACTCTTTCGTTATAAATGGTAAAAGTGAAATATATCATAACTTTTTATAATAGCCTCGAACCCCCAACTCCTAGATCTAGTTCTAAAAAATAATATTGACATTTTTATATTAATACTAATAATCAATGCCCAATATTATTCCATATAAAACTTGTATCATCAAAATGAAATATCATAGAACTTAATTACCCATGGAACTTTTATGTTTTGCGATTTAGAGAATTAGGAAAACCACATACATAATATTTGAATCATAACACCCATAAAAGAAATAAATTCAAATGAAAAATTAAAAACATGATCATATATTAATTACTGAAATAAAATATGAAACTGAAAGTAGATAAATATCAAAAAATAAATTTGGTGCAAAAGAATAAAATTTTTCTCATTGAAAAAAATTGAGATGAAATCATTTACTACTTTGGTTGTCTATGGATAAAACCACCCGGAATAGATAATACCAATAGATTCATTAAAAAAATACATATAATTAATATAATACAAAAATTTAATAATTTTTAATACAAACATCACATAATAAAATTAATACTTGAATATAATATACATCTCTTAGAAATTAAAGTGAGATGAGAAACTCCATCATTGAGTTTAGAGATTCAATATATGTTCATAAACTTCTGTATAATAAAATAATATAAATTATTTGGTATAATTTTTTTATAGTTCTACTTCCTTATTATTAAATCATATATTTTATTTACGTTAAATACATATTTAAATATTTAATTAGTTAAGTCCACCTCATGTATTACGATGATATTTGGCCCTCGTGTCCAAAATGAATTTGGTAGATTGAATATAATCAATGTGTACATTTTTAAAAAAAATCCATAATAGTAACTGTCAATATTATATTATATTTTTACATAAATTATAATTTTAGAAAAAATCATGAAAGAAATTAATAACAAACAAACAATGTTCTAATCCTAGAAATGTCAGGTTGTACGTATACATGAGTAACATTTCCATTTTTAAATTATCATAATGGAAAGTGGTTATGTAATATTTAACAATATATAGTGATTATAATATCATAAATACCATATTATTTCCTTTCATATACTAATATATATATATATATCATCAACATGATTTGGTTTTGAAAAAGAGTCACATCTTTTTGTTGATGCAGTAGTCCACATGTATGCATGATCAACATTATGATTTCTCAATAACGTGAATGGTAAATGGAAAATGATATATTATATTTTCATAGTGATAAATATGTAATAAATATCATATAAGAACTTAATTCCATCAATATGAATTTATGTGAGAGGTGATGGTGGAAAACGAAATATGTCGATCTCCAATATCGTAGTCTGCCGTAGAGGCGAATGGTGGTTTTGATTCCAGTGAGATGGAATATGAGATGGATTTTGGATATTATATTAGCCTAATAATATAAAATTATATATTATATAAATCTATTTTAATATAATAAATTTTTATAAATATTCAATGTTGGTGGAAGAAGAAATTAAGAAGAAACATTCGGTTATGGTTGAAACAACTTCTTTAGACCACCTCTTTATTAATATCCCAAAATAAATCACATAATACATTTATGATAAAAAATAATCTAGTTAAAGGGTATGGAAGTATTTAATATGTTTTTTAGGGATTTAATGATCCAAAATTCTTTGGAAGTGTAAATAAGGGAAGCGAGCGGGTGACCTTTTATTGGTGGGGAAGATGACAGACCTGGAATTTTGAGAAGAAAAATGTTTAACCATATTTTTCAGATTAAAAACGATATAAAATAAAAAATTATCTATCTATCTATTATATAAGTTCAAAATATGGCCTTACAATAGACTTTATATAAGTTTCTAGGACATTTTAAACATTATATATTTCGATTAACCCCTAGTAAAGTTGTTTTTACCATAATCATGCTAAAAATATAGTTGATCATATTATGTAATATGAATTATTGTGATTAATAATACGGAGTAAATTTTAATAAGTTTAAATAAAATAATTTAAAGAATTTTATATATAATAAAACATGTAGATTTGATGAAAATATGGGTTTTCAAGAAGTTATTTTTTTGAGACTAAGATGGTTTTATATTGACTCTATGAAAATTAGTAATATTTATATGAATTTAAATTAATATTAATATTTATATAAAAATTACCATATAATTAAATAATTCTGGATTTAATTTTATTTTAAAAAATTTAAATGGATAAATATTATGCACTTTAACAAGTTTTAGGAAAAATGCGTTTTAAACCCACAAATAAACTTCTACTAAAATGTACAAAGATTATTAAAATCTATATAATATTACTTAATAAAACTAAATAATAATTATTTTAAATTGAATAATGTTCAATTAATAATCTTATCTTTAATTTAATTAATATATTGATAATAAATTCTAGTTTTTACTAAAATCAGTATTGTCACCATTCATTGTAAATTTAATATTTTATGAAAATTAAAGAAATCACCCAATGTTATTTTTTATATGTCGATTCCAAAAATATTGTTAATTTCATAAAAACAATTTTAAAAAATATATATAAATTACTCATAATAGTTTCTCACAAAATAAAATATAATTCAATTTTGAAGAAAATGTATATTTTGAAGACTAAAATTTCTTTATTAAAAAATAAGTGCTTATTCCCCATGAAATTATCAATATATATATAAATATTGAGTTTTATCTTTATAATCATTTAAAAATGTAGTTAATAATCATTATTTTCACCAATTTAATGGCTAAGATATATTAGTCAAATTTAAATAATTTATTTCATGGAATTTTTATGACCGATGTTGCATGCCGTATATGATATCAAACAAAATTTTCCTCTTTTAAAAAAACACATGGTGTTACATTTCCACCTCCACCTTAATATATTAGATCCTTCATATTTGAAGATTATATCGATTATCAGTGGTTTTATATTTGTAAAACCATTCTCTCATAACCAATATAGTAAAAATGGTTAATAAATCATCCTTTTGATAAGAGATAAAGGGAAGTAAGAAGATCATCTTGAATAAAAAATAATTAGGTTTCCAAAAAGAAGGAAATTGGCAGAAAGTGATGATTTGGACATGGAGGGAAAACAAAATGTCTGGATAATGATGGGGAGTGATAGAGAATATTGATCACAAGGAAGTGATTGATCATGAGAAAGTGAATGGACAACAAACCAAAAATAAATGAGGTGTGAAAAGACCATGAATTAAATTTTAATTGATAGTAATATGACACCATTTTTTCATGATAGTCTATATTAGGTGGTGAATTTCATTTCTATCTAGATAAATAACAGAAATAAATATACAATCTTGAAAAATATAATTTTATCTACTAATTATTTCCATAGGAATATATTATTTTATCCAAAAAATAAGTAATCAAGATGATTTTTTCTTTCCAGAAGCACTAAAATATATTTATAATCAATTATAGAATCCATAAAAAGATAAAAAAAATCCTCTTTTTATATTTATAAATTAACCACTACAAATGTATTTGCCCTATGTTATGATATACAAACAAATATAACTTTAGTCACAAAAATTTAACAGTGATACCAATATTTCAATCTAAATAATTTAATAAATAAATATCTTTAAAATTATTCCAAACAGTATTTACTAATATGAAATACAAAAAAATAAGGGATTGATCCCATATTCACCTAAGATAATTTAAAAATCTTCTCTACCAATCACCATTAATTCTATATACCATAAATGTATATCCCTTAGTCATATAATCTATAATATATAATAATTATTTCAATAAATAATGTGAACACTATAATCACAAATCAGTTTCCCCCCCCCAACCATATCTATAAGATAAAAAATATTTTCTCAAAATAAATATCATGATTATATTTCAAACCGTTTCAGAAAGTAAATGTTGTCATAAAAACCTGGACACCACATAGTTCATTGGTAGGAGACAAACCCTAGTTGCCCTATATTTTTGGGTCCATGCTCGTCTTTCTTTCCGGATTCTTTGGGTTTTCAGTTGGCCTTAGAAAAGTAATTTTTCAAAAAATTGCATTAAACTAATATTGTTAGAAATATGATGAATATCATTAAAAATAATCATAATTATCAATGATCATATAAAACCTAAAGATTATTAATACCATTAAACTTGTGTTAGTATAATTCCTTCTCAAATATTATTTCAGGGTTTACCTAAGGGTTATAAATACATCAACCCAAAAAACTCACAAAATTTCATTAATCACCTCAAAAGTTTATTACATAAAATTCAAATTTTGTGTGTATGAATATACACTTATTATTAACTGAAATCATGTAAAACCATAATGGAATATATAACTCAGAATATTACATAACTTTTAAAAAATAAAAAACTCTAATTTTATCTAAACCCAGATCTGATACCAATTATAAGAGCCTTGGACCCAAAACTCCCATATCTATTGATAAAAACATATTCATTACTTTTCTATATTGATAATAATAAATAATAAAACAATTTCATTAATCCAAAACATAAAACATTAAAATTAAATATTACATCACATACATACCCAAGGACCATTTCAGTTTCAATTTTTAATTAATTTGGAAAAGCATTGACATTAATAATTCCCACAAATTTAATATAATTTATTTCAAAATATAAAAATATTTTCTAATCTCATATTATGTCATAATCATCACCTATGTGAAACTCGTATATACACCATTCATTTAGCGTGATTATTAATAATATAGGAGAATGGAAACAAAATAATGGTGAGCTCAAGATAATAAGAAGGGTAAAAATAATAATTAAAAAATAATTATCATTATTGATAAGAGGATGCGCATAAGGGTATGATGAATTAAAAAATATGAATTAGAATAACATTAGTGATATAATACACAAATATACATGAATCATAAAACATGAAACATGGAAAAATGATTTAACAAATACAAGAGTCCTAGGATTCAATAATCATTAGACATGTGATGTCATTGTTGTTCAACAGAATCATTAAATCCTTATAGAAATAATAATAAAAAAATGTAGGCATATTAAAAAATTGTCTTCATATCATTCTTATGAATTTAATGTATAATAAACTTGACATTCATCAATATATAACCTAATACATTAGAAAGATATAATATACCCACCAATCCTTTGTTTATAACATAACATACCTTCCATGGATTATATCATAACCATGAGTCCTTTGTTTATAATGGTACCATTAGTCCTTGGTTTATAAAGGACCCCCCATTATCAAAATCAATTTCCAAGAACAATTTCATAAATAAAGTACAAAAATATTTTATTTCATCTTAAAACTAATATAACCAATGATTATTCCTTTCACAACATCATTAACCAAGTGAAATGAAATGATTTCCTTGAAAATGTACTTAAAAATTCATAATCCATCCATAAAAAGAATAAATATGGTATAATTTAAACATATACCAATAGATCATATGTGAACACATGGGTTTTTTGTGTTAATTAATTGAAATTCTATTTATTGTGTTTTCAAAATATTTTTGGTGGAAATTATTTTTCCTCTTTGAAAAAAAACATTTTAAAACAAACAAAAACAGAAAATAATGTGAAAAACCATTTCAAGGAAAAATAAATGTTAATCATGAAAATTTATGATTTCAAACATTCAATGGAAATACTAGAGGAATATTTCATTAATGACTAGTATGTTAAAACAATGATTCCATTCAAATTTTCAGTTAAAAAATAAAAAATATCCCCATTTTAAAAAATAAATGAATACTATTTTTAATAATTTTCTAAATAGTAAAGAATGAGTATAAATATATTTTAACATTAAAAATAGAATATTAATAACATTTTTATAAAAAGTATTTTTGGAAGAAAAAACATTATTTCTGGAATAGTAGAATACAATCAGATTCTATTAAAAATCAGTTCCCAATAATTTTTGTATAAAATTGTTGAAAATGGTACTTTTACAAAAAAAATTATAGAATAAATAATGTATATGAAAATTTAAGAGGTTTATTATAAAATTATCAAATAAATTTACTGAATATAAAATTATGTATAAAAATACTAATTAAAATGACAAAGTGAAAAAAAACCCTTACAACTTCGGTAACATTTGAATCATAACCCCCATAACTGATATAACATAAAATGAAACATTAAATTACATGAATATAATGTTATCACAATTTATCATATCAAATGAACATTATATAAAACTAATAAGATAAATTAGCCACAAAATTATAAAATATACAATAATTATTGAATATAGAGATGAAATGATTTACAATTCTAGTACTATATGGATCAATACCTCAAGAAAAAGATAATATCATATGGATTTAAAAATCACAATAATTTCTTGAAATGAATCATAAAACAAAATAATGGTTTCTATATACACCACATAATAACAAAATGTGGTGAATATAGCATATGTCTCACTACAATAAATATTAGCTGAGAAACCCTTAACATGAGTTCATATTTTCAATCTATATTTTTAACACCTCTATAATAAACATATAACAATTGATTTATTATTTTAAGAAATGTTTCCCTTCTTAATAAATTATTCTAAATTCATTTATTTTATTTCATCTAAATCCATATTTTAATATTTAATCGGTTAGTTCCACCATTGGTGTTATGATGATATTCAGACCATGTGCCCAAAATGATAATAGTTGGTTCAATATTGACACATTTTTCATTGAAGATCATTACATTTAAAATGTATAACATACTGACTCTAGTACTATGGAAATAAGGGTCGAACCATGAAGGGGGCTTAATGATTGTGTTTTGTATTCCTGTTGTGGGGTTTGCGAAAACAATTTTTATACTAAATAAGTATAGTATTGTGACGAACCCCAGATAGACTCTTAGAGAGGAGTGCACACAAAATATTTCTCCAAATTTAATTAGAGGGAAAATGAGGTTTTTTTAATTTTTTTGGTTTAGAAATTAAATGAATGAAATGGAATAAATTATCTAAAATATTGAAGGAAAATTTTATATAACAATGATTGAACATTATTATATGAGAATTTTTATTTTTTCTGGATTTGTTTCCCAATTTCAATGTTATCCTATTTCCATTTTATCAAATCCTATTCTACTATGTTGATTAAAGTGAGATTCCATGATCGCTACCTTTCACTCCCTTGTCCTAGTGGTGATGATCAGAGAAATAATACCATGATCTTAGTTTGGACTACTCTCCTTCCATGTTTGATAGATTTGTAGTTAACATCCTCAATTGATATAGGAAATACCGGTTCCAGTCTTGTTAATCCTAAATACTCAAAAATATACACTACCCCACTCACACATACTCATAGTAGTTAAATACATCACCAGTGATCCATGGCCTATTCCATTATATATACACTAGATCCCAGTGGAGGGAGATAATAATCCTTGTCCAATGACCAGTTGAATAAAAGAATTAGAAACCGAATATAATCATACTTGATAATAAAAACTGCTATAAAAAATTGAATGAAACTTCACAGAAGATGGAAATAATTTTTATTAAATAAAGAGAAAGAACTTAAGAATTAATAAAAAATAAGATCACTCATTCCCAATCACTCAGTTGATTACACCACCTTGTATGGTTATCCTATAAGGGTGTGTTGTAAAAATGCATTAAAAAACTAAGAAGATGAAAATTGATAAAATAAAAATAAAAACATTTCCCATCTAGAATATTTTATTGAAAATATTTCGCTTCTTCCATTAAATATTTATAATAATCCATGCAATAATAGTTCTTAAAATATTATTGAAATTTAATTTTATATCGGTCCAAAATTTCAATGATTTCATACTCATATAAAAGAAGTTATGACATAATTCTACATTTACACTCTTTTTGGATGAATAGTTCCTAAATATATCTCCTATTTTGTCCATCCAGTAGCACCATTAATGAGATAGTATTTATAATATATTTAATGACAAAAAGGGGATTTATATTAAATTTAAAATATAATTCGAATCAAATAAATTTGTGGTGTGTATCCAGAGTTGTGACTCATTTACAAATATGGGGTCCACTCTATTATCCCAAGAAATATTTTTAAATTGAATTATTTTTTAGTGAATATGGATTTTTTAATCATCTTATGGTTCATAAAAATAAGTTAAAGCCCATATATTATAAAATATAACAGAATAATCACCTAAATTTGACCAATATTTTAAATTTTATACCCAAAATAACAAAGAGATAAAAATATGTTGGAAATATAGAATTATGAAATTTTTGTATTTTTGTCCCAAAACACACCAAAAATTAATAATGATGAAAATAAACTCATATTGATAAATTTGTATTGTTTAAATCATTTAAATACATAAAAAATGATTTAAATATTAGCTCTATCAATTCCCACATAGTTAGCTCCTGTACTACTTTATAAGTAAGAATCAAAATGAAATAATAAAAATTCAAGCCACGTGACGATGAGATTGATCAATTGTATTAAAAAATAATATATATATATATATATATATATATTACATTCCTCCTAAAAACCACTCATAAAATTCACCATTCATATAATTCTATATATTTCCACTTCAAATTCACCATTCATATATTTATATTTATATATATATAGTTAGCTCATGTACTACTTCATATAATTCTATATACTTCCACTTCATTTTTCAACTCATGTACACAAAACACCAATCACACTTTAATTTTCTGATGGCTCACAAATTATATTATTTGATTAATTATTTGTTCTTAGATAAAATTCCTGATTGACCATAGGATTGGTAAATTCATACATATACAATCTATTTGATTCAAGAACATGTTATTATCATGACAACATTGATGTTTTTTTATGTGGATTTCAGTTTTTTTGGATTTAGATTTCAAAAATTATGAGGTCAGATGAGGAGGGAATAGTTATTTTGATGAATAATTACATGATTCTAATTTTTTCCAAAGTATTTTATCATCCCAACACCATGTATTAGATAATCTGCTCTGAAATAATATAATATATTTTTCCTGGGAAGCCCAATAAATCCATATAAAGGCAGATCTTTCAATATAATGAATTTACCAATACTAAAATAATCTATTAAGAATTTCATTTTCCAAAAAATGTATCACCAAATATGGTATAATAACACAAGGAAGCTTCCCCTCACACATATGTTCTACTAGATCTTGCAAGTTCACTTTATGACGATGGTGGATAGCGAAAATTATCTTGTAATGAGGCTTAAAAATAACTTGTTCATGGAATCTATGGGGTACACAGATTAAATATAAATGTTAGGATATAATAAAAAGGATTCCAATGAATAGGGGTAATTAGACAAAATAAATTCCATAATAATTTAAAAAAAGTACCTAAAACTCTCAATTTTTGACAGAAATAAATCAAATTACATTAAAGGAAAGCATGGGTTGGTTCTCTCAAGAAGTGAGGTGAATGTAAATAAGATGAAAAATGGGTTAATAAGCTTCATTTTAATGTGATTTAATGATAATGAATGTTTAATTAGGCATTGGAATCAAAAAGAAGAGGAATTTTTCATAAATTCCACAATTATTTATACATCAAACAAAGAAAATTTCAGAATTTATTTAAGTTCAGTTTAATGGAAAAATTATTTCAATAAAAGATAGGGTTTTAAAAAAAAGGAAACTATAATCATTTATGATAACATGTTTTGAAAACACACAAAAATAAAAATGAATTACAATTTTTTTTTAAAAACACACTTTTTTGAAAAAAAATTAAAAATCAGAAATCAAAATAAAAAATTTAATGTACAATGGTTAATTTTCCCTCACATGAATTTTTTATGTTCCTCAATACATTAATGTATATCTTAACATGTATGAATATTTCCTATTTAATCTCTAAATGAATGAATATGTTATGGAGATATACAACCAAATGGGTTTTAATGATAAACAGATTGGATGAGTGTACACTCATCCACTAGTTCTTTCCACATTCCTTGTAAATACATGTTATATCTTGAGGATTATTCACTGTTTCCATGATTACCTCAACAATAGAAAAACCATTGAAAATTTGTTCTTCCATGAGGGTTTCCAATCTTTCATAATATTTGTTACCTCCTTGTTAAAATTTGAACATAACACTTCTCAATGTCTTTTGTGGTCCCAAAAAATTATTATATTCTCTTAATATGCAAGAGTGACACTCATCCTTTTTTTCTGAAATGATCATGGTTTTAGTTTATACCTTTTTACATTTAAATAAATCATGTCTATTTTGAAATTGATTGACTACATATTTAACGTTTTGTAGTGAACCATATTTTCAATGAAGGTACATATCATTAGTTGTTTCAATTTTAATTCCTTCATATGTCAGTATTATTTAGATCTAATCAATAGAAGGAGGACATGGGTGAATTTGGGTATTCTTTGGAGCATGGATCCCCATAAAGGGTGGAAGGAATAGGCTTCACAACTTTTCTACAACCATGAGACCTAGGGAGCATGATTGTGTGGCTGGTTGTACTTTCCGTATAGATCTATCTGAAATAGTTTACACATAGTCTGTCAAACTGTGCACCTAACTATGCGATGTGGCCCACATAGTAGTAAAAGGAGTATGGTTTTCAAATATTTTGAACAATATGTGAGGACAAAAAATGTGCATGCATATTTTAGGATGAAATGTATATTTTTTCAATCAGTTATGTTATAACCCATTTCTTATTTTTCCATTTCATCATACAGTGGATGTAATAGGTTCTCTACCAAATTTTGAGCTCAAAAACACCTCAATATAGTCCATGAGATAGATATCCCATCTGATGTCTGATTCATGATCTGTTTATAGCGCTGGATCTATCTTGGTAATACCCCCCAGTCACTAGATTCATATTTATTTTTTTCCTTTGAATCCATCATGCTATTTAGGTGTAGGCTCATTTAACCTTTTTTAGGGAATTGGGTTATTTTATAGATATCTTAAAAAATTCTTTGAATATAATTACAATATCGGGTGAGAAGTCATTTAGGGCCTTATGGTAGGTGGGAATGTAATTTTCAATGTGAGATAAATTTATTTGTATCAATGTTGTTGTTCCACGTGTCGAGTTTTTTCCAAATCTAAAATTATATAGTTTTATTCATGTATAATTGATCCTTTCCCCATGTTATACACATATTTTCCATTTTATATTAATTTAGACATCAGTTTCAATGGTTATATACAACCCTTAGGTGTTCTTTGAAGAACTCCCACTTTTTTGTAAAATGTGAATATGGCCAATTTGTCTCCAGAGAATTCTGATTAACTTCTACAATGAATTGTCCAGGTAATGTGAGTGATTTATTAGGCCATGTTTTTCTCCTATGTTTTTGGCCTTCCTATATATGGAATTTCTCTTTTAGGAAATTATATTTTTGAGCGTGCTCATTTTTAAAGACCCACTAATCCATATAAATAAATTTTCTTTGCTTAGGTAAATTGAATGGGTTGATTAGGAGAATTGGTCAATGCATGATGTTTTCCATTCTATAAAATAAGTGTTCCAATTTAATGGAATGTACAATAAGATTATTACAACCATGCCTTTGATTATTCTTATCTAAGTGATTATTATGAAATGAAATTCTTGAATGGAATTGAACCTGATGAAAGGGACATGTGAGAAGTATTTCCTCATGAGTTATGTTATAAATATGAATATTCTGTATTTATATATAAATGTGTGGTGAATAAGATTCATGGGAGGTTATACCACAAGCCTGTTATTATTTTGAGTACACCATTATATATGCTGTTAAATGATGGTATGTAATGTTGATCATGACATATTATCACCATCCCATACATTGGGTGATGAGTATCATATCTTCACCAAGTGAAATTATATGGTAATTGGGTATTACACCTCACATTTAATGCTTCATTATAATAATAACACAACATAGTAGTGGTTTAAACCACAACCAAATGCTCATATGATTGTTTCATAAAACAACCACTAAGTTGGTTGTTGAAATCCAACACCTAGCCATTTCTTCATTTAATTGGCATTTAATAAAAAGTGTGGTGTTAAATATATTTAGCAGCATTTTTGGTGGTTTTAGAGGTGGTTTCAGGTGAAAAAATGTAATCTATTTAGCAACAGATTGAACCATCGCTAAAAGTTTTCCATTATTTACATTTAAAGTACTGCTAAAACAACCATAACTGCCACTAAACAATAACAACCAATTATTTATCAGCAGTTTAATCCCCACTAATAAGAAAATATCAACCTATAGTATTAGTTTAAACCACCTCTTAATATTTTCCATTTCATTAGATGTGGTTTTAATCACCACTAAATATATATTTAAAAATAAAAAAATATTATAGATTATGCAGCCGTAGTACCAATACCCAAAAGAAATCATGTACTGAGAACATATAACAAAATAAATTGAACCATGTAACACTGTTTTGTATAAAAAGAATATTTAGATGTTTCATAAAAAATATTGTACAAAGAACATATAACATAATAATCTAACCCATAACATCTCAACTATCTAAAAATATTTCATATATCTAAATATATGTCATTAAACTATATAGAACCAATGTCTGAGCTATATTCCTTCAGACTACATTGCACGAACTTGTGATATATATGGCATTAAACTTCCTGAAATAACATTTTCAATCTTGGACTAGTATGTAACAAGCAAGATATTCCATCCCTTTCCTGATAAAACTTTTTATTCTAATGATGGTAATCTACCACATGGTGTTTCAATACTATAAACCGATGGATTCTATGTTTCATGGGATAAAAAGTGATGTCATCTTCTAATCTCATAGTCTCATCCAAAACAATGACCCAAATCAATGGCTTCCCATTGATAATGGGGTTGCATCTCTCTTATATATAGGCTCACCTAATGTGCTCAAGAACATAGTGAAATAGCTCCCAAATAATTGAAATCTACATAATCAGCACCTAATGTTTTCATTCACACATTAAGTCTCCCTCAATTTGGATCCCAATCATCATAAATGTATTATTCTATCCTATAGTGATACAACATGGACAAAATAGGCTATCCTACCATCTGGGACAGAAACCTCAATGGATCTCTTATGAGAGGTGGTCATTCCAATGTTTTGAATGTGGTCAATGGTCGATCCAACATTTGTGGTCCCCATCCAAGAATGACATAGTTGTGGGGCTTGTGCCTCCAACATGAATAAATAAAATCAAATAAATAACATAATTGTTAGTCAAAAATATTGATATAAAAATTTTAACATTACTCAAATGAAAATATTAAATATCTCCCTCTTCCATATAGACATGGATTACTTAATACTCCACCAATTCTAGACTCAAAACCTTACTAAATGACTAATCGATATAAAATTACAATGCCTTTATCAAACATAGGAAATCATGAAAATGATAGATCATGAAAACGATAGGTGAATAAACTGTACCACATATGATATACCATACCAAAACAAACCCTTTTTTCCATGTTTTTCCAACATATCAACAAGAACACTTGTCACTTTCCGATGATGAACACTAATTGTCACCCTCTCCATGTCTATCTCTACATCCAATTACCGACATCAATTAGGAAATTAAATTAAAAAATAATAATTTTTATATTTTAATTTAAATAGATAACCAATAATTATTCTCAAATAAATGATTTTTATGTTTTGTGATTTACCAACTCACCACCTGTCATCGATGAAATATCACAAGGGATAGATCTGGTAACCTTCTGATACAAATCAATCAATTCATTCAACAATGTGGATTTATGATCCTCTTGTTTATAAATTGTGTGTTGCATTGAATCATAATATATGTGAGAATCTTGAATTCATCTAGGAGTATATGTAGCTTATATTTCCGATGGAATGCTAAAGACCTCAACTGGTAAGTGTTCCAAAACCATCCTGCACACTCGACCAGGATGCCCCTTCCCAATAACATTACAAACTAGGTCATCATAGGAGACTGACTAGGACTGTGCGGTATTGGCATCCCATATTTCATTAAATTTTCATATAAATAAAAAAACATTCATATTATACGATATATGTATTTACATAGTAACAAATGATAAAAATTATTTATAATTAATAATGAATTCATACCCCAACATCATTGGAAGGTTCATTAACAAAACTCCAATGATATTTTTTAAGAACATCCAACCACAAATATGTTCGGATTCTATGGTTCCCTAAAATTTGTGACTAAATAAAAAAATATAAATCTATAATTTAATATATTAAACAGATAATATTTTATTATAAATATTTAAACTAATGAAAACATTACCATAAATGATCATCCTCTAGAAAAACTCTTTGAACATGCAATGTGAGGGATGATTTTCATAGCTCAACTTGATTAATTATTAATTGAATGATCCAATCATAAATAAAAAATAATTAAATAGTAATGTATACAATGTCATCTATGGTTCATATACTTGTATAAATGTAAAATGAGATTAATAAAATAATATATATTTAAATTCCATTTGATTCTCATTACGATATCTATCAATAAAAAAATTCAATTTATCATTAAGTACCACATTAATTACCATTTCGTACTTCTATTGGGTTCTCAACGAAGTATCATTGACATCACCCCATAATGTCCATTTAATGTCTTTCCCTTTCATTCCTAGGTTTTTCATTGTCTACTTTCATATAAGATCATCAGAAACCATAATGTGCAAAAACATGTGTACATAGAAATTAATATTGATAATATTAGAATTTAATAACATAATTACATTCAATTACACAATAACATATTAAATATATATTTATTTTTGGATCAAATACATTATTTTTCCCAGATGTAGGCATATACCACCAATAATCATACATAATCGGAAGGGAAACCAACTTCGCTGTTAGCTAGACTAGAATCTAGCCAAGTAATCATGTTTCCTCATCTATTGGGACCCCATAAGAATCAAATGTGACAACTATCATTACTCTGGTAAGATTACATAAAGATGATCTTTTCATAATTTTCTCCATAGTTTCTTTCTTTCAATCTTTTATGAACAAAAATTTAGTATAAAAAAGTGTAATAAATTTATTCAAATTAAAATCTATACCTATAATAATAACCATCAAATATCCATTTGAGGAACTATGAGTGGATCTGTACTCCCTATCTGATGAGAGTGCTAACTGGGAAGGCATCAACTGAGTTGTAGATAGGATTCTCACAGAGGGTGTGAGAGAAGGTGTTGGGGGGAAATCCAATGTTTTCTCAGATGTTGTACGGAGGTAGACAGATAGATTGACATCTATTAGTGTTGTATATGGAATAGTATAATGCTTCCTCCATGTAATTGTTATAATTTATTCAAATAAAATTAAATTCAGAACACATATTTCAAAAAAAGTATACATATTTTTTTGAAATGATAATAGATGCACAGTTAAAGAAAAAAATATAAATAAAAATTAAAAAAATTAAGCATTTTAAATTAGGTTTTCTATTTCCTTCTTACTAAAAAAATATTTATAGACTTCTCTTGAGGATTCCATTCAAATATTTTTTGTATTTATAAAATATCCACAAATTAATTAAAAAATTTTCTATGTCTAAAATGAACCATCAATGAATTTTTTTTGAACAAAATGATATATAGTTGAAAAATACTCAAAAAAGACATGACACCCATGAAAAATGAAGAAATGGTTGATAGGTGGAGTATCACATAAAAATGGTCAAATCTAAACCGACAATTCCCATGTTTTGAGGAACATTGAAGGCTTAAAAGTCATCTAGGTTATATAGTGTATACATAGTGAGTGGTGGTTTTATAGGTAATAGATAAATAAAACTGGGTTTTATCATGAGACAACAAGGAATACATGATTTTATACTCCATGTGTTTTTGGTGGGAGTGAGATGTGAAATAAATAAATGAATTCTATATATAAGGGGACTTATTGAAACCATATTTTCCACATTTCATTAGGGATGTAAAATAATATGTGATATAATTATGAACATTAATGGAAATATAAATTCACTTATCTCTATGTAATAATAAAAGTGTTGTGTTTGAAGATTTTAAATCATGTTTTATTGGTTTCAGAAAACTCTACCTGTTTTTTCCTATGTAATAGAGTATGATTTTCTAGGAGTAAATGTTTATTATTCATATGGGTTATCATGCCCAAGTAATAGAGTAAGATATTTTATGAGTAAATGTTTTCAGTCTTTTTAGTCCACCATCATTAACACATTAATTCAGAGGTTCATAAAGTCCTATTTTAAGTTTATTTATTAAAAATAACTATATTCTTATAATTGGTTTAGGTCCTACTAGGATGACCATTTTTGTTGGTTTGAAACCATGAATTTTAATAAAAACCACTCTTCGAGGATCAACATTGGAAGATGAATTATGACCATAAACTATTTTCAGAACCATATTCCATTGTCTTGGACATTACACTAGGATTCATATTTCGAGAATTATGTCCATATACAATATGCAACCCTATGATCTATGTATTGTGACACTAAACTATTTTGAACTTCTTAGTTGGACTAGTATGACCATAAAATACAAAAGGAAAAAGGGAAACCATTATGTGAAGTTAAAAACCATAATGGAAACCTGATATGGATTCAGAATCACCCAATCAGTTCACTCCTATTACTTAGGAAATAATAAAGTGATAGAAGAAACATAAGGTAACCATCAGGTCACCCATAGGTTAATCATATGGACCAAATAGAATTTCAAAATGTAACCATTTATCAAAGTCAACCAAGGAGGGAAAATAACCAAATGAGTAAATTAATGAAACATAATATCATTTTTAGGAATGAGGAGTAATGTAGATATCAAATAAAACTAGGGTACCCTCCTTACGTAACCATTCAGTAAGGGTAAATTACCATATATTCTAAACAATTGTAACCTCCTTTTAAAATCATTTCATAATGGTAAATGATTAACATGTATGTTTTTAGATTAAATAAATAGAAACACAGAATCGTAAAACACATAATCATATTAGACCATATATACATACAATCATGTAAATGTAACATTTCTCTTCTACATCAGGCAACAAAACAAAGAATCATGTAGTAAATTCAAGCAAACTTATGATTGGTGGAGACATGAAGTGAAGCAAGGGATACTGTGGTGAGGTGTTGTGAGGTATATAGAGGCGACAAGTGGTGATTTTTAGGGAGGAATGATAAGGAAAGGCATGACGAGTTGTAGTGCGGTGTGGTCTGGTGAGTGACGACGATGGGTGGCGTTGGGTGGTGATGAAGCTATGGAATTAGGGAGTTAGCGGGGTGGGGTGGGGGTGTCGTGGGGGGGGGGGGGTCATGGGTGTTAGGGGATAGTTAAAGCATCATGTTAGGAGGAATATTTAACTATTTTGTCGTGGTTTATAAAAAACTAAAACAAATTTTATTTTATAAAAAATGAAGTGGTTTAGTAAACAACTTATAAATTCTAAATTTGGTGTACTGATTAGTGTGATGACATGATGGATCACTCACCATCCTATGTGTTGTTTCATTATGCCTCTGACTCTTCATTGGATGTTAGGAATGTACTATATTGATTAAGCCTATAAAACCGTTAGACTGGTCATGGATGTCTGAGATCTGCCACGGTTCAACCACCATTAGTATTCTTGGTATATGTCTACTTACATCTAAAAAACATGGTTCATATAGGTTAATAAAATATATACAATTATAATATATATGTATTCTATTATTATATATATGTGTTATGTCATAATAATTTCTTCCCAGTAATGAGATAAAGCATTACGACACATGATGTTTTCTTCAGTAACCCGGGTGAGATTATTATTTATTTGTTATGCATTACAAATTAATTATTATTTCATACACATTATTTATTTATGAGTTCTGCTTTCGATACATGTAGACAACTTTGTTGTGGGACTACTGAGATTTTTATCTCACACCCTACTAGAGTTTCCATTAATACGTGAGAATATTATCTATCTACTACTATTGATATTGTAAATGGCCCATATAATGGTTATTGATATTTTATTTGTATAATTTTATTACATGAGAAAATAACCTGAATTTATAATGAAATTCTAGTGGATAGGTTTTTTTTTATTTTGGTACTTTTTTGATAACATGTTTGTATTCATGTACCCTATTACCCTTTGGTATCCGCATTTCATATATTCATGTATCAGACACTACATATTGGAACTTTTTATTAATATCATTTGATCAGTTATTTCATCTAATGATCATTATTTTTGTAAGATGATTTACACTTTTTCATTTGTATTTTCATTTTTTATACTAATTGTATTTTCTTCTACTATTATTTACTCTTTATTACATTCTATTGTGCCACTATAAGAAGATGTTGTTGTCTCTCAAAGATACCTATTTTACACCTTTGTTTCTATCTGATAGACTCTAGTGTATGGGGAAGTGTGATTGAGACCAGGTGACCCACCAGCTCGGGGCATGTTTTAAGTTGATCCTGGGTCAAAATGTTATAATTTGGTATTAGATCGATTTTTTTTCATTTGACATTCAATTTGAAAATTTGAAAGGATATTAGGAGATGATGGATTTTGTTAATTGACCATGTAACTAAATGTAGCTAACCCATGTATATGAGAAACCCAATTTACCTAATATTGGTGATTTCATTTATTGATTATACTTGTTATGGTTGATACGACTTCACTGTTTGGTGAAAAACATGAATTATGGTGTTATTGTTATTCATTTTATTTAAATTATATTAATATATTGTGTCCATATGAAATAAGGGATTTACGTTAAAAAATGAATCACTATATGAATAATATGACTATTATTATAGAAATTCGTCCATTTGAAGTTTTTTTAGTAATCATTTTTTTGATGCATATTGGTTGTGTCTTTAATTTGTATTGATTTAGGTTGAATATTTTTTCAGGGATTGGAAGACATAATTGATACTTAAATTTCCCACCATAATTTAATAGTGTTTTCTAGAATAGAGTAAACTAGACACCATAATCATTCAGTTATGGCATGTTGAGCCATGGGCCACTAGTTGCATGGGTTGGAACAAGTTATTGTCCAGTCAAGTGGATGTTTTGTTTTAGTTCATAAGGAGTATAGGAATTTATGGATCATAAAATGGAAAACCATATGATTAAACCATTTTAATGTGAGTCAAAGTTTTGAAAAATAAAAAAATAAAATGGGAAGTAATTTTAAAGATATAAACTAAAACTTATATACATATAATAGGAACTGAGACTAAGACCCAAACATAACCCTAGTAAAGGGTAATGAGTTATCTCTTATGTTCTTACATCCTTTATATATCTTTTTCTACCACATAGTCCTTGATTTCAGAGAATTTAGAGAATAATTGTCTCTTCTATATGAAGGATTCATACCTTTCCTAAATTCTAAAAAAAATATTTTCAAATTATTGAATATATTTCGAGGTTTTTTTTGGAATTTTATCAATATACTTCCACAACATCTTCAAGTTGCACACCCAGAATCTGGTGATTACCATGCACCTGAGGTGGTGGGCCATGATTCACTAGTAATTCCTCCTACAATTACCCATGTATAAGCTCATCTAGTTGGTTATTTGGGTGTTTATTTCATGTTCTAATAGGTCTTATTATATTTATTTCACTCAATTCTAGGTGTAGTTTGACCACCAATGAGCATGGAAGAGTTTACTTGAGTGTTTCAGCAGTAACTTCCTCCCACCATTTTTGTGAATGGAGGACCTCATACTAAAGAGTCATGGAATGAAGAAATCCAATATGTATTTGAGCATCTAGCTATTCTAATAAATTATATAGTCATTTAAGAATGGTATATACTATAATATTCATCCAAGAGGTGGTTGGAAAATATCACCTGGGAGGACCGACATTGTGATATGGTTTGTGTAGATTTTCAGACCATATTCTATGACTACATATTTCACCAGACTTTGAGGGATAATAGAGATAGAGAATTCATGAACCTACATTTGGGGTGTGTGTCGATTAAGGAATACACAAACCATTGCACTCATCTATAGTGATTCTCTCATACTCTCACTAATGATGATATCATCGCCACCATGAAATTAATGGATCGTATGGTACACACCATCTAGTTGCAGGTCAATGTTTTTATATTGACTACCATTTCTGATATTTTCTATCAATCCCTAACAATATATATTAATCTGAGGGAGGTTGATGGTGCGAGTCTGGGTGGTACACCACAAAAAGATAACAAAATTTCTCCTTATCGTAGAAAGAGATGCTTCGAGGCTACTAATGGAGGTGGTAGAAATTAGACCCCTTGTGCAGATAGTTCCATGATCTTTCACAAGTGCAGGTATTTAGGACATACTAAATCACAATGTTTTTGGGATATAATAGTGTTAAATTGTAGTTGTAATATGGGTAATATCAATAGATTCCACAGGACTCTCCCATCAGCGTGTAACGAGCAGGGATGTATTCCTACTCAATGATCAAGATTATGGCTAGTATGATCATGGTAGGAATCCAACAGGAATACCACTGGTTGATCAGGTTGAGGTGGGCATTGAGGTAGAGGTAGTTAGACTTATGATTTTAATAACCAACACAATGGGATTACTCAAGGCAGTCATGCAGTTACTCAAGGTTATAGTATAATCCAATTACATGTAGTCCATCCCTCCTATACTAGAGGAGAAATGTTTCGAACCTAAAACTGCAAGATTTATTATTATATAAATCTCCATTTTTTTACATTATGTGAAATAGGTTCCTCCCAATAATTTATATCTGAGGAAATCAGTGAGTGTCTGGGACTCAACATAGAAGAAACTAATGGAATTATGATGCTAGAAACCCTGTTATGTATCTGTTTTGATGGTGCTCACCATCATAAGGATTGTCCCCAATATATTGGTGGTTACCTTCTCATGTGTAATTTCTTCATCCACGACATGACATGATTTAATATAATAATAATGATAGAATGGTTAGTTTTTTATCGATCCCACATTGACTTCTATCATTAGAGGGGGGAATTTACATAACTAGATGGTGTTAATCATGTGCATAAGGGAGAATGGTATGTCATTTTGAATAGTGTTACACCCAACAAGAAGAGGCTGATTTTTCTAATAGCTCATATTGCTATGTATTTCTTTGATGACCATGTCATATTAATTATTTTCTTTCATCATGTAGTGGATCATTTCATGGATGTATTTCGTAAAGAAATAATAGGTATAACTGTAATAAGAGAGGTAAAGTTTATTGTTGATCATGTTCCAAGAGAAGCACCTATGAGCATCCATCTTTATAGGATGGAAGCTAAGGAGTTTTTGGATCTTAATATGTAATTGGAATATCTGGAAGATAATGGTTTCATACAACCCATTACGTCTCTTTAGGGTTCACCAGTATGTTTATCCATGAAGTCAGATGGTACCCTCATGTTTTGTAAGGATTTCCATCATTTGAATATTAACAAAATAAAGAACTTGTATCCACTATGTAGAATAGATGACCTCAATGATCATCTACATGGAGTGAATGTTTTTTCCAATATAGATTTTAGGTTGGGATATCAGAAGGTGAATTTCAGGTCTTTAGACTTACCTCACACAACATTCAATTGTATGTATGGTCTCTACGTGTACCTGTTTTTTTCGTTCAGACTCATGAAAAAACCTATTTTATTTAATTCCTATTATGAATTAGGGCTTCCACCCATATCTATATTCATTTCTGGTTGTTATTTTGAAGATATCATGTTGTATTTATACTCCATTCATGACCATGAAACTCAACTTGCGATCATGATGAATACATTGAGAGGGTATCAACTCTATATTATGCTATGAAAATTAAAATTTTGAATTGAAAAATCCAATTCCTTTGTCATATCATCTTGGAGTCATGAGTTTTAGTAGACAGAGCGAATGTGAGAGCTATAGTTTCATGGGAATATCCTAAGAACATATTTTTCATTCCTAGTTTCATGGGGTTATCCACATATTAAAGATGCATCATCCCATATTTCTCATGATTTATAGAGATTCATATAGGCATGACATTTAAGGGTGTGAAATTCAAATGGTAAGAATATTTTGAACCATCATTTAATGAATTGATGGGTCATTTGACTTTAGTATTGCAATGATTCATCCAGAGATATCCATGAGCTATAATGTTTACTATAATGCATTATGTATCGATATAGGAATGTTCTTGATATAGGACAAGTGAGTCATCAAGTACGAGTATCGTTAGTTGAAGCATCACGAGTGGAACTACCTAAAACATGATTTAGAGAATGATATTATAGTATATGATCTAATATATTGAAGACACAATCTACATGGATATATTTTTATGGTATTCAATTATCAAAAAATCTTCATGTAAATACTTTCAATGGTTTACATTTATCTCAGGTTGTGCATGTTGGTTGAGTACATACAATTGTTTTATTTTGAGATTTCATAAATTCTTTTTAAATCAATATAGTGGTTGATCCTCTGAGTGATAATACTCAGACATATGCAGTTCATGGTTCATGTGGTGAATGGAATATATTTACTTTTTTATTAGAGATTCATATTGTAGTTTAAAAGGACCATTGTAAGACTATCCTTTCAGCCATGTAATTGAATTCTACCCTTCTGGAATGGGTGAGGATGAGGTAGCTTTCTGAACCCAGAGGCCTTGTCCAAAGGGAAGAAATTTCATATAATGATACATATTCATGTTGGACCATGGATTTGGATGATACTATATTATTCCATGGATGTGTATGGGCCCCAAAATACCATATAGAGGAACATATGTGGTAATTTCATGCGTTGGCATTGGCGGTTCACCCCGATTTCACCAAAATACCCCGAAATATATGACTCCATTATTGGTGGCCTTGTATGAAATACAAGATTTCGTACTTCATAACTCAGTGTTCCACCTATCAAATGTTGAAGGTGGATCATCTATTATAGGATGGGAGTTTATAGCCACTTTCTATTCTAAAGTATAAATGAGAATATTTTTCGATGGATTTTGTGAATGGTCTACCGATATCACCTTGTGGAAATGATATAGTGAGGGTAGTTAGTTATTGTTTTATGACGGTCGGATAATTCATACCTATATGAGAGACTATAATTTTAGATGTTCTCTGAAGGATGTATGTCATAGAGTTTGTAAATACTAATGTAGCTCCTCATTCTATCATTTTTTAATGATAATATTTTTCTAAGTCATAGTTTTGGAAGGGGTTGTAGATGTCCTTAGGTACATAGTTTCTCTGGAGCATATCTTATCACCCATTGACCTATGGATAGATAGAGCATTTGATTCAGGTTCTACATCACATGCTCTATGAATGTATCCTAAATATTGGTTATCTTGGAAAAAACACATTCCCCTTTTTGAGTTCTCTTATATTAACATCTTTCAAGATTCCGTCGCGATGGATCATTATGAAGCCTTATATGTTATGAATTTCCACTAAACATAATGTTTTCTAGAGGTAGTGTTGGAATATATACATGGACCACATCTCTTTGTGAAGACTACATAGTAGGTCCATCTGATTAGGAAGTGCATGGTGACAGTTCAGTCCATAAAATAGTCATATTCTAACAGACACCGATGACCTCTCGAGTTTGTGGTCGGAGACTAGGTTTTTTTGTGAGTCTCACCAAGGTTCTTCCATAGAAGTATTATGAATAGGTTAAAGTTCTCACTGAGGTTTGTTGGACCCTTCAATGTTGTGAAAATGATTAGTCTAGTGAGTATCCAATTGTAACATCCTCAGAGATACTAGTCTATGCATGACATCATTGATATATCTCAGCATTTCCAATATAATCTTTACCATTCACTTGTATTTCATCATGAAAATGTTGATATGGATGTATATTCTTACTTAATGGAGTATTTAATATGTATTATGGATTGGAAAGTGATGAAACTCTAAGAAAGGTGAGTTCCTTTGGTATAGGTACTATGGTAGCACGGACGAGAACATGATGAGACCTAGGAGAACAATGATGATATACGATCATAATTTATGGAACTCTTCACTGATGATACAACTTTAAACTCATAATCCCAACTTGGTTATGAGTTTCTTTATTGAGGGGAGGTTGTAATGACCCACCTTACCAATAAAGGTATAGAACGTAAGTTTTTCAATTTTAATTATATTAAATGGAACCAATATTGAGTCCTAATAATTCCATGGTGTTCTAGGGTGTGTCTAGAGATATATTGGATCTCAGAGCGCCAAAATTAAAATAAGTAATATTTACACATGGTTTATACATAACCACATGACCCACAACACACAACTATGTGTCTGGTTGTTGATTTAGGATAGAGACATTTCATATGGTTTGATAATGGATTGTCAAATCATGCGCATAACCATGTGATGTTCACTAAGTAGTAGTAAGTGAGAATGGTTTGTGCACGGTTTGGAAAAATTATGAACTTATGTATTTTGGGGTGAATTTAAGATTTTTCCCTCAATTAAGTTATATCCAATTTCCCCATTTTACATTTCTTCCACCATTAGGTGAAATATGCTCTCTTACTCTATTTGAGATCATGAAATCCTAAATCATGGAATTGATCTATATATCCCACATGATGTCTTATTCACAATCATCCAAAATCATTGGATTTTTCTTGTTATGATCCCCTTGTATTTCCCTTCTTATTTAAATTTACCTTCATGGCCATCACACTATTTAGGTGAAGAGTAATTTGACCTATTATAATAGTATAATAATTTTTCTCAGATCTCTTCCAACCTACATTGAATCTGAGGTGGATATCGAGAGAGAAATTCCTTATGGCCTTGAGGTAGGTATTCATGTAATTTTACCTTTTAGATTCATTGCATCATAGCTATATCATTGTGTTGCATGCCATCAATGTTAGAGAATCACAATTATAATGAGTTCATCATGTCTAATTGATCACTTTGCCATGTTATAAACATATTGGACTTTGTTTGGTAATTTAGAGGTTGGTGTCATTGGTCATAGACCTCACTTGGGTGTTCTGAGTAGAAAGTCCCCTTTTTTTATAATGTGAATATTATAAATTCACTTCTTAAGAATTCAATCAAGATTTTACATTGAATTTCTCTTGGAATGTGTGCGCAAGATGGGACCAATGGTTTCTCTCATTTGTTTTTACTTCCAAGGATTTTAATTTCACATGTAGGCATTTCCCTTATTGAGAATGTCCAATTTTTAAAGACCCATTGAGCCTTAAAAATTAGTTCTCCTTACTTTTATAAATTTCATGGGTTGTTTAATTGAATTCGTCAGTGCATGATGTTATCCATTCATTAAATGAAACATTTAAACTAAATAAGATAAATTAGATTGTTGGAAAGTCCATTCCTTTGATTATTATTTACTATGTTCTTATTATGAATTGTAATGCTTCAATGGAATTGAACATGAAGAATTGGATATTTGAGAAGTATCTCCTTATGTGTTATGTTGTAAATAAGAATGTCCTTTATTTATATATAATGTCTGAGTGAAATTTTTTAGTGGGAGGTTATGCCTCATTCTAGTTATAATTATGAGTTCACCTTCATACACGATGTTATATGATGGTAAGGGGTATTGAGAATGATGGATAATCACCCTCTCTTACATTGAGTGTTGAGTATAGAATCTCACACCAATGATGCTATATTGATGTTGGGATTTACCTACCACATTTAATTATTTGAGTCATGAAATTATGGATCACTCACCATCAAGATTTTCATTTCATGGATTATCTCACTCTTCTTATGATATATGTAATACACCATATTGTTTGATCTCATATGCTCATGAGATAGGTTATGTATGTTTGATTTATTCCCTTATCCAACTAGAACTAGTAATCCATGTATATTTCTACTTATGTCTACACACACTTTTTTCTTATAGGTGGATGAAATATGTATAATTGTAATATATATGTACACTATTAATATATATATTGGTATATCATCACACGTTCATCTTGGAAATGATCTGAAGTAGGTAGCCCACTAGGTGACCTTTGAGAACCTGAGAGGATGTTTATTTATTTATTTTTCATTGATAATTAATTGATATTCCTTTTACACCATTTAGTTATGATCACATATTGGATTACAAGTAGTCACTGTTGGTGGTGGTATGTTTATATTTTTATCTCACACCCTACAAGATATTCCTATGGTACAAGAGAAGACGGTGTATATGTGGGAATTTATAAGTTAAATATACCTTCTAATTTTTTTGATATACCATGATTATAGTTGGAGATTAGGAATAGAAGATAGTTCATTATCATGAGATGGTAGTGGATTTGTTTTGGTTCTTCTTGGAATTTTTTATAGCATGCTGGTATGCTTGTCCCATATAGCCCTTTTATATAAGCATGTCATGCATGCAGGTACCTGACACTAACAAATAGAATTTTGTATTATTATAAGTTGATCATATATTTCATCCTCTACTCGTTCATTTAGTTTTTTGATCATCGCATCCAGATTATCATTTTCAATTTTCTACTTATTGTATATGTTTTCACTATTGTTTTCAATGAATTTATATTTCCACTATGTGATCCTAATAAGATGCTAATGTCCCTCCACCGTACAACCATTACACCCTCGATTCTAGTTGCAATACTCTAGCATATATGGATGCACACATGAGGCTATGTGATCCACTAACTAAGGGAACTGGTTTAGTGGATCCTTGGTCAGGATTTTACATTTTTATTATGATCCACTCTCTACATTGGTTTGATAATATCGGTTAAATAAATATTTAGTGTTAATGGGGTTTTTTTCCTTTTTAACTCATTTTTCATATTGATGTATATGGAAGTCTTTTCCTATAGTGCTTCTTCTATCACACTATGTTCCTTCTGAAGAACTGGGGAAATCATTAAATATTCATCCACATAGAGTGTATACTTATTGTTCTTGATATATTCTCCTAATTTTGATTATTCGACATCTTCTTAAAAACAATCCAATAAGAATGAGGTTTTATATTTTGAATATTTAGTTGGTTCTATACCTTTTTATGGTTTATTTCATGTATCAAATGGCCTCTTGATAGATTCATCATAGAGTTGACTATATTGAAATTCCCTCAACTATCAGCAAGATCCATTGAAAGTGTCATATCATTCATATTGATGATGTTATTTGATGTCTATATAAACTATCTCCCCAGGACTATGGTGGAGTTTGATGAACTTGTATCTTATTCTTTTTTATTATATATATTTTATCTAGGAATAGTAGATATTTTAATTTCAAATAAACATCTTCCAAAAACACATACCTGAAATGTCAAGAACCAAATCTGGTTACCACCAAAACCAGCACCCAAACTAACTCGTGGAAAGTCCCGAAGGGCGTTCCTAATCCCAACGGGCTTGCACAAGTGCCCAGGTATCAAAAACTGAATATTGGGTATGATTTACCCGAGTTTGTATACATAAAACAATAAATGAATCCAAGAAATCAAATCTGGTTTTTTCAAACCCAAACATCTTTTAATAATACTCAGAACTGAATTACACAATTTTAAACAATGTTTGAAGACCATTACAAAGGTAATAACTCATGAAATGACAGCCCAAGAACCTCCACATAAAAAAGGCACCACCCTCAAGTCGTCTCCACAACACTGCATCACGATGGACCACTAAAAACCCGAACCAATGGCATAAAACCTATACCCAAACCTGGGACACAAAATAAACAAGTCCACTTACACCCAAAGGTGTAAGTTGGGTTTGAGAGAATGTCCAATAGGACACCACCACTAAGAGATTCCACGTGATAAACATTTCATGACAAAAATCATTGCATGTTTTGTAAATAAAAATGATGGTTGTTACAATTTTTTAAAGGATGCAATAATAAACGAAAACAATTTTCATGTGGGAAAATTTTAAAGGACCAAAAATTATAAAATAAATACCAAAGATACTGAATTTTCCAGCCAAAAATACCATATCCTGATGGTAAGTACAAAGGATCTATTGAGAACAAGCAATGGGAAATAACCCCTAGGCACAAGCTCATTGTGGGTCCCATGTACCTCGTATCTCGGTGAAAGTAACCATCACAAATATCAAATCTCATTCACAAGAAACTAGTAGGGAACATACCCATAACCTAGTGTTCCCCAATAATCATCATTATCATAGTATAGTTAGATTTGTAAGTGTCAATCTTGCTAAGTGAAACTGAGGCCAAACCCCACGGGATCACTAGAATACTAGTACACGTCTACCCACCTAGATACCCAGGTTTTCCTCTTGTGCTGAAACAAGTTTGAAAAGACATGAAATATAATTTTCAAATAAAAATATAAAATCCACATCACACATTCATTAAACAGCCCACACATACATCACACAAGTCACAAAATCCACATTTTCATTCAAATACATTTTGAAATCATACTCACACCAATGTTGCCCACAACACTTTTCACATATCCTTAACAATTCGACAAATCCTTTAAAAAAATTTATAAAAAGTTTAAAATATATTAAACTCACATAACAACCAACACACATGTCACATAATACCCTTCTCCTCTTCAAAATTAATTTTATCAATAAACTAACATGAAACGTCCCACACCCATGTTTCACACACAAAACACAATTTAGTAAAACATTTCACCAATTTATACAACATTCAATAAAAATGTTCGATAACTCAAATCACCACTTTACCATTCAAAAACCCACATTAGGTGAACACACTCAACAAAACCGTATATATACTCCCTTTTCCAACTTTGTTTAACCAAATTGAACATTTCCAATTTTTATAAAACAAACCAAATATGTATAACCATTGTTTCCACACTAAACCCATTTCAAAACCATCTTTCAAGACCGAAATCAAACCAATAACAATCCAAAACAGAATTTTGATCCCTCTAACATTTATTATACCACCCACAAGTGTTATAAAAATACATCTAATAATACCACAAAGATACACATCAAAAACAGACGTTTTTACAAATCACCTTCAAGAATTACAACGCTGTTTTATAGCTTAAAATCATTCAAAAAACACCTTTAAAGGCCCACATGAAAATAAGGAATTATCAAACCAGAATTTGCATCCCCTTTCAGGACTAATAAATCACTTTAAAATGTTATAAACTAATCCCAAACATTACCCCAAGAGTCACACATGAAAAGTACCCAATTACAAGAAAAAATGCATCTAAAAATTATATGGTTAACCAAATTCATCAAAAACAGTTTACACATCACACAAAAAAGATCATAAAAATGATAAATTAATAAACCAAGAATGCTAACTCATCATAAAATGGATACACAAGGAATCACCTACCTTTTGAGTTGAAACCTTCAAAAAATTGTGTGAAACATTAAGCATACCACCGCCGCACCACAAGGAATATAAATCCAGAGCTACACCACCAAAAATTGACCCAAAAGATAAAAAATAAGACCTTAGGATCGAACACTAACTTCTGGACATGAGGATCCTCAAGAAAGAAGAAATAAACCTAAAAGAGGATGGAAGGAACCAAGAAGGAATTCCCTTACTTGAAATATCGTGAAGAAATCATCCACAATACACCAATATATGAATATACAAGTACCCAAAACAGGTATGGAGGTTATAAGGAGTCATATTAGGTCATTTGGGGACTAAAATGAAGGAAAAATGATGAAAATTGAAGTAGTTATTAATGATTCATTTTACCTCGTCAAATCTAGCCGATTTGAGAAAGAGTAGTAAAGATCTCCCTAATCCACTGTTCAACTGCGCTCCAAAATTGTGAATACAATAATGGGGGTGATCCTTAGGATATTATCTTTGAGAGGGAGTTGGAATCATAGAAAAAAATTAAAACATGAATGAGATATGGAAAATTTAAAAAAATAATTTAAAGTTGGAAATGGGCTTACGGGCATGCCCATTACCTTAATCAAAAACCCAAATCCATCATGATTTTGGATTTCAATGTGGTCCCAAGGGATAAAGTGATTTTAATATATCATGGTAAGCCAATTGGGAAGTGGACTGGATATAAAATATTAAAAATTGAAGGATTTGTAGAAGAAATGAAATTTGTTTTTAAATCTGGAATTGGGCCCACGGTTTGGCCCAAATTTTCAAAACCCACAATTTTCAACAAAATGAGTGTTAAACCCCCAAAACAAATCAGGAATGGAAATTAAATGAATAATGAATTTTAAAAAAGGTCATGGGTGTGATAGTTCTCCCCACCATCAAGCACTCTACCCTCATAAAGCCATATCAAGGACAAAGCAAAAACCAAACCCTACAGCAAGGCAGAAATGGACTCCTTTTCTAAACATCCCCCCAAAGGCCAAAACACCTCCAGTGATCAATTAAGGAAGAAATACTTCACAATCAAAACATACACCTCATTACTGAAATGATCAAGCACATTCAGGATTTATACTAAAATAAAACTCCTCAAAGACTATATGAACAAGGCTCATGCAATTTACCCAAACAAACAAGAACATCGAACAAGGTTACACTTTCCTTGATATAACTAAACCATTGGGAACACTCCAATCCTAACTTTTACCCAAGGAAGATGTAGGTTGTTATATAGCTCTGAATGAGACTACCCACTTCCATGCCATGACCATGTACCAAAGTGAGTTATTGGTACAAGGATACAAAAATGGGATCCCCAACCATAAGAGACAACCTAATTTTTTTTCCTGAGACAGAATCAAGACACTAACAGGGCAGCCCCGAACAAACTCCCTGGTACTTGTTATAGATTTTCATTAGGAATTTTTAAAATAATATATATGAGACTCATTGTTGGTGTCCCCACCATAAGATTAGACCATCTTAGCTGACCAATATGGGCCGACACAGAAAAATCCCAAAACATAAAGTGTTAGGACGACCACATGGTTAGCCCGCATAGTTTGGGAAAATGTGCGCTAACCATGTGGATCCATATACCTATATGGTTTTCTGGGGAATGGTTACAACTAAATGTTCACTCTACATGTCCATAAAAATTTAAAACCTTTCCCCCGAACGCAAAGGAAACCAAAGGGGAAATTAAAGTCATTGGGAGATAACATGGGGATGAGGCCCTCCACCTCTTTCCGCCAAACAGGAACAAAAGATGTAAGATGACAACACAAATTTTTTAAACTATTCCCATCTCTCATACTGATAACATTTCTTTGTACTAGGTTAAAAACTACACTGAGATTTCCTCTTACTACATGCCAGCTTCTCTCTGGGACTTATGGCTGGAGCTGGAATGATTGAAGAATATTTATCCTCGCAGTTAGGATTTGGAAACCCCTAATAGAATTTCTTCTTTCGATGCTACAAACAACTACATGCAATCCGAGATGGGTTCACCAATACAAAACACACTCCCAAACCCACTTTACCATAACATGGAATTTCACTAAAATAAGGGTTTAGAGGATGCACTCACATCACACCATGTTTCTTCAGGTGAGAAATAACAGAAATAATGTACACATATAAACACATTCCTCTAAAACAGAGGATATCGAGATCTCCCAGAAGGAGAAACACTTCTAAAGAATGACTCACAAAATATTGTACAATTTCACCTTTAAAATCAAATGAGCATGCGACATCACAATGCATCACTGAACATGACCAAATCAACTCATGGAAATAATACAAGTAGGGGGCCTTATACAACATCCCCAAATATCACAGCATTCCAAAAAGAGTCCATAATAGCCTCTCATGGCCAGAATTCCCACACGGTTGGTCTAACATAAACCCCTTATTCGAAGAGACAATGTAGGACTCAGAGGCCCTCTTAGACACTATCCATACTGACAACCTAGAAAACATCCACATTTGATGAATCAGGTAGCTTAAAAAACTAAGGTCTCTTTCAACCATCCACGAGCACGCTTCCGCAATAAGAGGATCCGGAAAAAAACCAAGACAGTAAATGGTGTAGAATCATTATACAAAGCTCAAGAAAATATTCCATACATTGATCAACTGAAGTATTTTCCAATGGGGAAACAATCCGAGTTGCACTTCAGTTGTGAACTAACCCTTAATGGGGGCATACCCTATCAAACAGGAGAACCCAAGGACCCAACCAAGCTAGTATATTGGTACAAAAATTACACAAAATAGATCCAAACACAATAATGTATCCACCATAATGGTGTCCGGAAACATATCTCATAGGAGACTGCTAACCGGTCCTTCTACCTAGCTTACTGACAAAACACAAACCCAAAACACTATTCTAACAGGAGGGTTTCTTTGACTCAAAACATCTTACAACATCATCATTTTCCAAAAACACACAATATACACCATCTCAAATAATTCATCAAGTTATCATGTTTTTCGTTAAAAACATTTCTCTAAAAAACAACGGTTTAGTGGTTAGCATATCCACCAATGATACCCCATGGGCCTCACACATGCATGTTTTTGTGCCACACCGGGCACCCTCCTCATATTTGTCCTGAAACTCATCCAGCCATGCCATAAACAATCCATTATCCCATATAAACCCATTCATGTGGTTTCTCACAAAAATACCAAAGTTTAAAACAATAATTCATTACACCTTTCAATAACAAAACGGCCAACTAACCCATCCTTTTTCTCAAAATCTTATCAATGAGATTAAAATCTCAATTCAAATTTTACAAAACATTTCATAAGGAAACAACCATTTATAAAAGAACTCACTTTCAAGTTATTCACATCAATTTGAAAACATATCATCCCATTAAAACACCCTTTAATTGTTTAGAAAACTATATTGGAAACACTTTTGAAAACCAACTTCAATATGGTTTCATGATTTCAAAAGAGGTACAAGCACACTATTTTCCATTTCAAAACAATTCTAAAAATTCAGTTCCACTATTTAATAAATCAAACAATTCCCTCTTTATTTGAAAATCATTTCACAAAAACATTACGCTTCGTAAAACCAAGTCACTTTAAAACCAAAGTTCCATTATTTGAAAACTAAAATAGAAAACAATGAAAGAGGAAACTAGTTTCAGTGGGTGACTTGGAAATATGGTTGGAATCTATATTCCGATCACTTTACCATCACAGAGAGTGTTCTAGGGTATATCCCTAGCTCCACATGGTTTTCCAGACCCTGTGAGCTCACTGAGACCATTAACCCAACTCTTTTTTCATTTCCCCTAATCATCATCAGACCAAGAAAACCAAAAGAAATAGATAAATCCCGACATCCGTTGGAGACATGAATCCCAACATAAGGTGTATTGATCTAGAAAACTACCCATAACCATAATTTCATGTCTTGAAAATATTAACTCCAGACTTTCCCGATTGTTTCCCAAATAACATGACTCAAATAGAGCAAACCTCCTCTGTTAAGATTTTGTCACGAACCGAATCTGGTCGCTGCCAGAGCCAACACCTGACCCAACCTGTGGCATGTCCTGAAGGGCATTCCCAATCCCCATGGGCTGACACAAGTTCCCAGGTATCAAAAAATTAAAATTAGGAACGATTTACCTGGGTTTGTATACTTATGACAACAAATGAATCCAAGATATCAAATATGGATTTTGCGAAGAAAAACATCTTTTACTAAAATTCAGAACTGAAGTACACAATTTTTAACAATTTTTGAAGACCTTTACAAATGTACAAACTCATGAAATGACAGTCCAAGACCTTCCACATGGAATGAGGCACCACCCTCAAGCCATCTACATGACACTACATCATGATGAACCACTAAAAATCTGATCCAATGGCATAAAACTTGTACCCAAACCTGTGACACAAAATAAGAAAATCTACTTACACCCATGGGTGTAAGTTGGGTGTGAGAGAAATCCCAGTACTATACAACCACTAAGATGTTCCATGTGGTAAACATTTCATGACAAAAAGCATTGCATGTTTTGTAAATAAAAAAATGCTTGTTAAAATTTTATAAAGGATGAAATAATAAATGAAAACAGTTTTCATGTGGGAAAATTTAAAAGGACCAATAATTTTAAAATAAATACCAAAGCTACTGAATTTTCTAGAAAAAAATACTTCTTGCCGATGGAAAGTACAAAGGATCTAATGAGCACAAGCAATGCAAAATAACCCCTAGGCACTAGCTCGTTGTGAGTCCCAGGTACCTCGTATCTCGGTGAATGTAACGGTCACAAATATTCATTATCATGCACGATCCACTAGTAGGGAACATTCCCATAAACTAGTGGACCCCAATAATCATCATCATCATAGTTTAGTTAGAGTTGTAATCATCAATATTGCTAAGTGAAACTGAGGCCAAACCCCACAGGATCACTAGCATACTATACACGTCCACCCACCTAGATACCCAGGTGTCCCTCTTGTGCTCAAGAAAGTTAGACAGGACAAGAAATATAATTTTCATATGAAAATATCAATTCAATATCACACATTCATTAAATATCCCACACGTACATAAAAAAATTCACAAAATCAACTTTTTCTTTCAAATGGGTTTTGAATTCTTACTCACACCAAAGTTTCCCACAACACTTTTCACATTTCTTTAACACATAGACAAATCCATTAACCAATTTTATAAAACAATTAAAAGACATTCAACTCACATAACAGCCAACACACATGTCACATAATACTCTTATCACATTGAAAATTCATTTTATTAATAAACTAACACGAAACATCCCACACACGTGTTTCTCACACAAAACACAATTTCGTAAAACATTTCAGCAATTTATACAACATTAAAAAAATGTTTGACATCTCAAATAACCATTTTACAATTCAAAAACCAAAATTAGGTGAACACACTCACCAATATAGTACATATACACCCTTTTCCAACTTTGTTTAACCAAATAAAATATGTGAAATTTTTATAAAACAAACCCAAGAGGTATAACCATTGTTTCCAAACTAAACCTATTCCAAAGCCATAATTCAAGACCAAAATCATACCAATACCAATCCAAAACATACTTTTCATCCCTAAAACAATTATTAAACACCTCTAAGTGTTATAAAAACACATATAATAATACCACAAAGATACACCTGAAAAACCAACATTTTCATAAATCTACTTCCACAAGTACAACACTGTTTTACACATTAAAATCATTCAATAACCTCCAATATAGACCCACATGACAAATAAGGAATTAATAAACCAGAATTTTAATCCCCTTTCAAGACTAATAAATCACTTTCATATGTTATAAACTAATCCCAAACATTACCCCAAAAGTCACACATGAAAAGTACCAATTGCAAGCTAAAATGCAACTAAAAATTAAATTTTTAACCAAATCCATCAAAAAAAGTTTACACATCACACAAAAAATATTATAAAAATTTAAATTAAAAAAATAAGCAAGCTAACTCATCAAAAAATGGCTACACATGGAATCACATACATTTTGAGTCGAAACCCTCAAAACTTGTTGTGAAACATTAAGTGTACCACCGCCACACCAAAAGGAATTTAAATCCAGACCTAGACCACCAAAAATTGACCCAAAAGATTCCAAATCAGAACTTAGGACCGAACCCCAACTTCTGGACATGAGGAACTTCAAGAAAGAAGAAATAAAACTAAAAGAGGATAGAAGGAACCAAGAAGTAATTCCCTTACTTGAAATATCTTGATGAAATCAGACCAAATCCACCAATATATGAATCTCCAAGTACCCAAAACTGGTATAGAGGTTTTAAGGAGTCATATTAGGTCATGTGGGGACTGAAACAGGGGGAAAAAGAACAAAATTGAAGGAGTTATTAAAGATTCATTTTACCTCATCTAATCTTGTCGATTTGAGAAAGAGTATGGAAGATCCCCCTAATTTAAAGTTCACCAGAGCTCCAAAATTTTGAAAACGATAATGGGGGTGATCCTCGAGATATTGGATTTGAGAGTGAGGTGGAATAACGAGAAAAAAGTAAAACATGAATGACATATGGAGAATTTAATGAAATAATTTAAAGCAAGAAATGGGATTATGGGGAGGTCCATTACCTTAATAAAAACCCAAATCCATCATGATTTTAGATTTTTATGTGGTCCAAAGGGATATGCTGATTTTTATATATTTGGCTATGTAAATTGGGAAGTAGAATGGGTATAAAATAGTAAAAATTGAAGGAGTAATAGAAGAATAAAAATTTATTTTTAAATCAGGAATTGGACTCATGGTTTGACCCAAATTTTCTAAACCAACCATTTTCACCAAAATGAGTGGTAATCCCCCAATATGAATCAGGAATGGAAATTAAATGAATAATGAATTTTAAAAAAGGTCATGGGTGTAACATAAAAAATAGAGGATCTGTTTTCCAGATGGACCTCCACTCTAGTAGAATTCAATTTTCCAATCTTCATAGATGTAAATAAAGAGTAATGCAATATGTTTATCTAAAAACATAAATTACACAAAGCATCAGAAAAATATAATTATCCAATAATTTAGTTAATATATAATGTTTATAAATTGTTACATTTTTTAGGATCAGTGGTGTGATCAGTGATAATATGCTTCGACCTAGGTTGATGTACCCATTTCCATCCAGTTGCCTTCATTTAGTGAATATCACTTTGAAAAACACTTCATATTTTTTGATTGGTCAGATGGTGTCTAGAAATAGAATATTGATCTAGAAATTCTAAAATACATCTTAAATCAATTTTTGAAGTCAATATTCTTACCCTTTCATTTAATACGCTCATTAATATGGTAATGGTTCCATATTTTTCTTCTTCTATCACCATTGTAATTGAATTTGTGTTTCTATACATTTATTTATAATCATCATTCTTGTTATTTCAATGTTTGGGTACCCTTCCATTTGATGGATTGGTGATGATTTTGAAGGATACTCAGAATAAATATCCTTACATTACTTATTTGTAAGAAGAATATTTATAGTACATATTTCAATTGAAATAACAATCTTCATAGGAATTGGGAATGATTGTGTAGATAAATTTCCAATATTTCGGGTCATGTTGTCCTTAAAAATTCTTAATTGATCTATTATATTATAAATATTATCTTCCAATCATAGATATTTAACCCATAGTTGATGGTCTTTATTTGATGATGCACTGGTGGAAGGCCACTCATTTCGGTTTTACTATAAAGGTTGTGGCTAAAGGGATTATTGTTCGAAAGGTGGATGACTGGCATTCTGGATAGTGTAGAAATATATCTCATGGTTTTTTTGCTTTGCATATCCTTTCTAGGATTTGGTGCTAACATGGATAATTTTGCTAGATCTACCTTGGATGGATGTCTATAGTGCAGATTTCCCTCCCTTGAATTATAGGACAGTAGTAAGTAAAAAGATAATAAGGTGATTATAGTTCGCATTCTTGAGTCATGGCCTATTGTCTAGTTGTTTTCATCACCACCATTTGCCTGAGTACACTATTCATTTCATTGAATGTGTCTTCTAGAAAAGTTTATGACAAATACTTAGTCCTTACCTCATGAATGGTTGTGGTGCTCATACCTCTATAGATAAATTTATGTGAGTTTTGATAAATCATTTTAATAATACCTCTCGCTTCCACTGTTTAATTTTTTATCTCGGCCCCTCCACATGAGTCATTAAGCCGATTGTATTAATTATAGAGAAATACACGGTATATGAATACAAGGAATTGATGTCCCTATAGGGCATCAAATTGGAATATTGTAAGATGATGCTTGATCTTCTCTTACTATTAATAGATAGTCTCTCTGGTTTAATGTCGGATAATGTAGATCGTTGTTATAATTTTTTTAATTTCTGAGGGGGGGGTTATTTCATCACGAAGAACCTCTTTAGTTTTTATAAATAATTGAGAACTATATTGGTTTTATATTTAGCATCCATTCCTTATCCACATAATCAAGTAATAAGGGGAGTAACCTCGACTATAATTGGTCTCTAGGTGATCCTCTTGGCCCCATTTCCAATAATACATGTGTGAACTCTTGAATCTATTTCTATAGGTATTCCCATCCAAGACCATGTTATTTAAGTAGAATTTGAGTCATCTTAATTGGAAACTCAAAAATCTTTATCTAATGTATAAGAAATGAATTGGTAATGATTATTAGTGAACTTAGGAGTGAATATTTCTCTCAGTGTTTGGTTGATATTTCTAGACAAAATATCCTCTTCAAAATCAAATAATTGTTTAGGAGAATTATATGTCATGGAATTTAAATTTTTTATTTTATTAATTTGAAATAACTTCTCAAAAATCATGATATGTTTAATGTATGCTTTTCATGTGGTGTGGAAAAATATCAGTTTATATTACCTATGTATAGTCTGGTGATTAATCCAAGGTATTCTCCCTAATAATAGTTCACACAAAATAGTTTTTCCCATTTATTTAGTGTAAAAATGGAGTGTTATTTTAAAAAATTTGGTTTTGAAAATAAAAAAATTAAATTAAATAAAACATTGAAAATAAAAAAATAATGGAATCAAAATAGAAATTTAAGTGATTCAAAAAAATTATATATGATTATTGATATGTTTGGGGTGTGTATTCTAATTAAAATTATATCCATGTTTCATTTTATCTAATCCTATTCTCCTAAACTGATTAAAGTGAGATTCAATGATCGATTCAACTCACCCCCTTGGTCAAATTATATTGGTGAGAGGTAAACTTGACAAGATCTTAGTTTTTTCTAATATTCGTCCTTACATGAGAGAGTTGTAGTGAATATCCTCAATTATCTTAGTAAATACTATATGATTCTATTTTTATACCAAAAAATCAATAATTTGATATATCCATATCATATGTACTGACAATCATCGTGTAAATCACTACTATGACCTGACCTATTTCATTGTATATATACCATATCATATTTGAGGGAGATAATTTTCATGTACGAAATAGAAAATCAATTATATAATTAAAAACCAAATATGATTGTACAATGTAATAAAAACACTATATGAAATTGAAGGAAACACTATATAAAATAGAATGAATTTTTATTAAAAATATTGAAAGAACTAAAGAATTACAAAATAGATTCCATCCCCTTCCCTATTCACTCATAATTTTACACCACCCTGATAATGGTTACAATGAATAATAGGGGTGAATATGTCATTATAAAACTATGAAGAAGAAATTATCTAAAAAAACACATAAAAATTCACCTCTATAATATGTTTTACAAATGTTTTCTATAATTTAATTAATTCTATGGTCAAATACCTTATTTATAAAATGATCTAAATTAAATTTTCTACCATTCCATGAATTTTCATTGATCTTTAAGCCATATAAAAGCTATTATTTAACAAATGACGAGTCATGCTCTATTAGGATGAATGTTTCGTAAATCATACCCCAATTTTGATCTTCTAATAGCCATTGTAAATATAAAATATCTCTATGATAATTAATGGTAAAATGATACTTCTAGTTCCCTTTCCAATACAGTTGAAATGACCACAATTGGAGGTATTTATCCCGATTTATGACTCATTTACTAAGGTGTGGTCCCCTCATTCATGCAGAACATTTCTCCAAAATGATTGATTTGGAAATGTTTGTGTCTGTTTGGAATAGATCCTGGTACTGAAGGGAGATTTTAGGCCACATATAATGGAATTCTATAAAAAAATAATCATCCAAATTGGGTTTAAGTTTTAAATGATTTGTTATAAATATGAAGTACAATAAAATAAGTTAAAAGTCTACAATTAATCAAATTTCACTTTTTATCCCTAATCAAAATGAAAATTTAAAATAGATGAAAAGAAACCAAAATTAATTAATATAGAGGGTTTAAAAAATATAAATACATATTAATGTTAAGGAAATATTAGCTCTATCATTGTGAATAAACAACAACATAATAAACAAAAGAAGTTAAAAAAGTTTTAAATGATGATTTTATAGTGAAATTGAAGTAATGACGTATGAATATTTTTAGAGAAAGAGAAATACAATATATATATTTTGGGGCGTAATGATGTTGGGAACTGAAAAAATTTATTCTTCTATTTTAATCAAATTAATTCAATCATCCAGTGCTGGAGAAAATGTATAGATTCTCCAAGCTATCACCTTAGTGAACTTCCACAATTTGGTGAACTTTATCGACCCTTGATCATTCAATGTTAATTTTTTTATTAATCCATTTATTATGGAGAGGCTATTAAATGACCTTTTCCATTTTCTAACTTTATTCAATGATCCACGTTGAAATGAAATCACTTCCCTCTCTTATTAGTTCATGAGTAGTACAAAATGATCTTAATAACACAACATAAAGGAAAAACAATCATAATATTTCCCTGAGAAAATGTTATGAAATAAGTATAATGGATAAAAAGACAAATATCACTTCCAAACCTTATTCCCCTAATCTATATAGATACACATGAAAAAATACAAAAAATTAGAGGATAGGGATGAATAAAAATCTAGTTATACTATTTCATTCCTCATGCTCGAGCTCTAGATCCTTCTGCCAAATTGGTTATCTCCTATTGATTAAGTGTTTTGATGAATGGATGGTGATTCTGGATTAGTTGATCGATGATATAGTGATGCTTCTATAAATTATTCGTCATCAAATGTAATTCCTTATATCTGAGATCAAGGATTCCCCTCTTAAAGGAAAAAACTCTTAAGGCCTCATCTACTCATTTAAAGTCATTTCTAGGTCAAACCTATATGTTATTCATGTGGGAATGTGTGTTATTGTACTTCCTCCACCTCTAATAATCATGAAAAAGATATCTCTAGTAGAATTCCCCTGTAATTAGATTTTTATCCAATGTAGCAACCATGATCGTGCACTCCTCACTAGTGGTGTGCTTTGACACACCCATCACCACCTTCCAGTATATCTCCTATTGAGTTCCAAAAGACATTCATAATAAAATGTGCTCCTCGAATATGCTCGATACAGGCTCAATGGATCTCCATAAATTACGATACATCTACTTATTTCAATATCCTTGTTACACTTCTTTAATGTTTCTATTATTTATTGTATAAAAACATAAATAAGATTAAAATTGTTATAAATATAAATAAATATCATATATATATATATTATGTACTTATAATATTTACTTATAATATTTAATAATATTGTAAATAAACTATAAAAAATTATATATCTATAGATAAATACTTATTATTAATGTTTTTTTATATTAAATAATAATAATTATTATTATTATATTTAGTATATTTATTATTATATATGTTATTATGATGTATTATAATATTTAATTTTTTATATTTTATATATATATATATATATCATATTTTATTTCACATATTTCGTATCATTTGACCTCATATTCTCCAAAGGGAAGGACTCAACTTGTCTTGTCTGCTTAATCTTCATTTGCAGGAAACATTTATGCTGTGTTCTTCAGTGGGGGTCACCCTTCACAGTGGTGATCAATTATTGTGACAACAGCTTAGGATCTAGTGAGTGATTTATGAGGATCACGGAGGTTAATAGAAGTGGTATAGAACTTGTGAGTCAAGATCCATGTAGTGGTTGAACTAAAATCAACTGATGGTGGATCATCTACCTTGATTCGGGGTTCACATGGATGGAAATATCAGGGTGATTGGGGTTAGAATTTGGTTACTAGATTTCAGATCTGGTGAGGATGGAGATTCTAGTGAGTTCATCATCATTCTCATCATGTGGGTGATGTTATTTTTCAATTATCCCTATCAGTGTTGGATAACTAGTTTTTTTAATGGAATTTGGAATTAAGTGCTGACTCATTGGTGTCCTGATGGCATGACATTAGTATTGGTTTTATTAGAGGAGATGTTGTGGTAGATTTTTTGATAGAGCGGTGTTGTTTCTATAGTGTATGGGTTGTAAAAAATTTGATAGACTGATATATTGTGGTACACCATTGGTAAGGGCGTTGATGTTTGGGATATGCAATAATGATGGAGGTTTATGGTAGATCATGGTGGGGTGATATTAGTTGTGGTGGGGGTAGTGGTGGATGATTTTGTTTGATGTGAACCAGTACATGATGGTGGATGTGGTGGATGATTTGTGAATGAGGTAACAAATGCACTAGAGGATGGTTTTAGATGCTTTTCGAGTGCTGGTGGTGGATCTATTAAATGAAAGCTCATAATCTACCATTGATAGGGGTAGAAGTGGTAGATGAATTGAGATAGTTAGATCGCTTCTTTTACTATAGCGGTAGATCCTCTTCATTGGTGGTAGACATGATTCTAGAAGTAGTAGTGGCTAGTGATAAATCATGGGAGGCAGATGGTAGGTGTTATGTTTCTAACGAGAGCATGCATGCTGACATTAGATCTGACCAATGGTAGAATCATTCACCTGAAAAATAAAAATAGAAAATAAATTTTAAAATTAAAAAATAGAATAAAACAAAAAAAATTAAAAATTATGAAAAATAAAAAATATTTATTTTAAAATTAATATAAATAATTAAAAAAAAAATTATAAAACATTAGAAAATAATTTATTAAAAAAATATTGAAAATAAATACATATCTTAAATAAAATATTAATTAATCAAATAAAGATTTATTAATTAGACGTAGAATTAAATTAATATTTACTGGGAAATTATAATAAATTAAAATTTAAAATTTTTATATTGAAAAGGATAAATTGAAAAACAAAATTGCATTAAAATAATTTAATTAAAAAATAACTAAATTCTAAAAATTTATACTGCAATAAAAATGGTGTATAAAAATCATTATTTATATTTAAATAATTCAAAATATCAATAAAATTAAATGAATAGTTAAAAAAATATCACCATTTCAATAATTATATAAAAAATTAACAATAATAGTCAATTGATAAAAAAATTAATTATATTGTGATAAAATATTATATTAAATATATTAAATGATGTGATAAAGAGTAATGAGTAATGGTTACATAAAATTACCCTATACATAATCAATTTCACTCCCAATAAATTCAATGCATTTTATTGATTTAAAATATCTAATGAAATAAATGAAATCCTTCTTCGGTTTGTAATTTCTCAAAATAATATGAGATCAAAATCCCTATTCTACTTGAAGTATCATTCCACCTATGTGAATATTACCAACTTCTTTATTTCATTTCAAAATGGTATCTAGTTTTAGGACTGAAATATGCATGAAATGACTAGAATATTCACATTAACAAGGGATCTTATTAGTTATTAGTCTCCCATGGGTTCCAAAAATTGATGATCCAATTTTTTATTTTTCACTTCATTGATTCAAATTAAATGATAATTAAGTCAATTGTTCCCTTATTCAACTGGTTTCTAAATTACCCTCCCCTTAATGAACTAATTTTTTTATTACTATGCACTTTATTATTTTTTAACAATTCCATGTATGTTCAAAGAATTTCATAAAATATCATATTAGATAAGTATAGAGGTCTTAGACACATAGAATGTTCATAAATTCTCAGATATTCATTATGGGATCCCGATTTTCCATTTTACTATAGTTAAAATTTACTTATAATATTGGAATTTAAGTTATAACCATGATGTGTTGGTCTAAAAAGGGTGTCTGACCGAAGTTCAAGTCAAAATTTCTAGTTTTATAATGTTATATATATCAATTACACAATTATCTCTCCCATAACACTAATCTACCATAAAATTTTAATAATTTTTTACTATTTGAAACCTCATAATATATAATAAAAATATAACCTATGAAGGATGCAATTAAATATATATATTTTGTAATTTATTATTATTTTTTAAATTTCAATTTGATTTATTTTGGATCAATCTAAATTGACGAATATATTGGATGAAATTTTAAAAGGTTGCTATTTTTGTTTGGTTGTAAATTAAGTACAATTTAGAACAATTAAGATCCCTCCCCCCACACATAAAACACAATAATTTCAACCATACTGATTTTTACAGTGGTAAGCACACATAAAAATATTGATATATATTTTGAAATGCATCATGATCTCTATTTTATTTTGAGGGGTGAGATTATAGTGTAAATATAATTTTTCCACCCTACAAGAACACTACAAAATCATAACATAACAATAATTTTACTACTAAAAAATACATAATTTAGTATGATATTTCAAATATTTCCATGCATCGGATAAGTTGATGAATTTTTTTTAAAGTTGTACCAATAATAATTATGAAATTTCATATTGGGCATCAATAAATGCAACATGAATGAAAAAACATCAGTATAAAATTTAAATCATTGAATTAAATGAAACTATCAGTTTTAATGAAATATTTTAGAAATAATTTAAACATTTACTCCCTATATATATAGAATCCATATTCAATTATGAATAGAAATATTCAAACATACCTTTTAACCAATGAAAAAAAATCCAATGGTTGAATGTTTGAAGATCATACATAATGAACAGATTTATATGAGATTTTATAATTTAAATGTAATTTGAAATTGGCCAATGTTTGAGTTGAGTGAAGTTTTATCCTATGTCATCCATTGATAAAAATAATTTATCACTGATGTGATTAATGATTCTTTCACTAGTAAAAGTGTTCACAACCAACCTCACGTACTTCTCATAGTTACTTCGCCAACCACACAACATATATACCTCATGGTAACTCAACCAAGAAACATTAAAATAGATTGAAATTAGAAAATAAAATATATATAAATAAAAATTTAATTAACAATGAATAACTATTATAGGGATACATGCAACAGAAAGTGGATCATTTATTTATATATAAATTTAATGATAAAAATGATCATGGGGTTCCTCACATTCTAATATTGGTTTAATTTCCCTAGATGAACTCAACCCTATATAGATTTTAGTCTAGATCTTTCAGTGGGTAAGATTAATAAATACTTATGACCCTATAATTTCCTAATTTGGTTATAAATTTTACCCAAACTGACATTCTCTGGGGTGGACTCAGATTAAATAATATTTTCTTCAAAATTTTCACTAAAAGATTTAGTCATAAAATCATCAAAAGGAATATGATTTTCCCTTATAACCTCATCAAAAAAAACCTATTTTAAAAAATAATTCATCTAAAATGGAAACTCCTAAAAAATAATAAATTCTTCTTAGTCTTCACTATCATGGATGTTAATCTTACCCTTTCATTTACATTGATTGTAACCTGATTAGTCGGTAATAATGAAAAAAAGAATGATGAGAACCATGTTATAACACACCTTATGATAAATAAAAAGGGTCTAACAACATATAAGTGTTAACGATTATGGGGATGAAAAGAAATATAAACTAACAAACAAAACAACAAACAAAATTAGTAGGAAATAGTGAAGGAAGTGTGAAATAGGAGTGATAACAGGGGAACAAGTTCTGTGAAAGAGTTAATCAATATATTGAGATAGTTCCTTATAGTGGTTTAAACTGATAAAAATATATTCACCATATCTACTAGAATTAATTTAATCATATACTTCTTGATAGAAGGTGAAGATTTACTTACATATCACTTTGGTGAACTTGAATAATTTGGTGAACCATCTTGACCCTTGATCATTACATCATAATTTTTCAATTAATTAGTTAATAACGGTCTAGGTATTTATTTACCTTTTGAAATTTCTAGTACTTAGGTGAGTGATCCATGGTGAAATTATATAACTATCCCCACCTATGTACCATTGTGTGGTAATAATGGATGTCCTTAATCAAAAAGAAAATAATAGTGAAAATTAAATTTCACTAGATAAAATTTTTAAAAGTATTAGCATGTATAAAAATATAAAAAGTAGATCACATCCTAGTTCCCTATTATACATATTTATTCCTAAAAATAGAAATTCCCAAAGATGGAGAAATTTGATAAAGAATCATCTATGGAGAGGCAGTTTCCTTCCTCAAGCTCATGCTCTGGATCATGCTCCCATATCAGTTGTCTCCACTATATTTATTCTTTTGGTTATTGGATGGTGATCATGTATCAATTGATCGATGATCTAGGGATGGTTTTGTAATTTGTTTTTGGAAATTTCATTTCTCCACTCTCTAATCAAGGATTCTCTATATAAATGAAAAGAATTTCATGCCTATTTTGAGTAATCATGGTTTCCACTAGGTTAAAGCTTCATTTATTCCACATGGAATTTACACCACTATACATCCTTCTACTATAGTAACTATAACTAAATACCCTAAAACATAATTCACCACAACTCAATGTTTATGGCAATGCAATGACCACAATTGTGCACTCCTCCCAGGAGGCATCCATGTACCCAGTTTCAAATGGAACTTATGGTGAGTGAAATAATGATTTGATAACAAAATGTGCTCCTCATAAGTGGTAAGCACTTACTGAAGGTATCTCTTGATCTTACAATACATTTTGATGTTTAGAGCTCCTTATAAGACGTATTTAATAATTCTATTATTTCGTGCACAGAAAACATGAATAACATTTATAAAATTATTAATATAAATAAATATCATATATATATATATATATATTTTACTGGTAGGAATAATAATAATTAGTATAAAAATATGAATTTATATACATATATATATATATACATATACATAACTACATATTATTATTGTTATTATATATAAAATAAATGATATTAATTATTAATATTATTAAATATATATTAACTTTTTTGTTTTATTTAGTATATTTTTTAGTATATTTATTTTTGTTATGGTTTATCATTATCATTATTATTGTTATTTTATTTCATTAAATTAAAAATTCTCCCATAGACCTATAATCTTCAAGGGGGATGACTCAGCTCTTCCTGGATTCTTTGTCTTCATCCGTCGGCATCCACTGCAGTATGTTCTTAAGTGGGTGTCCCAAAAAAAAATGGGAATGAGTTCATGAATTCTTGCTCTCTCTCTATCACCCTTCTCCTATGGCATAGAGTATGTCAACGCCTCCGCCTCCCCTCCTCGAACCTTTTCGGATGGGGAGGGGGGATCCTACTTCATCGTCCCATCTGATTCTCCCTTACTTACCCTCTTTATCCCCCTTCACAGATCTGTCATCCCTTCCTCCTTTTTCTGCGATTGATATATTCCCTAATGTTTAATCCTTAGTTAATGGAGTTTGGTCGGTTCATATGTCCTCTCTGGAGTTCACAGAAGCATCCGCGTTACTGGATCTCACGTTGGTAGCTCGATTCGGAAGGGATCATCCATCGGTCGATGCGTTTGATCAGTTTGTGTTCTCCTCTTTGAATTTGAAGGATCGTGTTACAGTAGGCCTTTTAGATGCGAGATATTTACAACTTTCATTCTCTAATGAAGATGACCTTGTGCATGCTTCGGCCTTTACTCCGCGTTCTATGAAGGGGTTAAGGTTATATTTATTCCTATGGACCATCGACATTCATATGAGATGCGATCCTCCATCCTCAGCAATCTGCATATCCTTACCTGGTCTCCCATTTCCGTTTCAGAACCCTGAGATACCGCGGATGATAGGAAATCTGGTTAGAAGCTATCTTTGTTCTGATTCCCGCGTCAAGGCCATCTTCCACCCAATTGAGCTAACGATTAGTGTTGAAGTTTATTTATCGAAATGCCCCTAGAGACCAATGTCATAAAAATTGAGGGAGATCTTCACTGGCTTTAGAAGGCACGTTATGACTACTGGATTTCCTTTTTCTCGGGCTATTTCAGTATAGGACATGATGTCTCCAGGTTCCGGTGAAGCCTCTCCTGTCAACCCTGGTCTGGTCCTCCCAATCTTATGAAGGATGGCACCATTGATGTAAGTAATTTTCCTGGTGGATCCCTCGCAGAGAAAGAGGATGATGTTCTGGACCGAGGATGTATTAGGTAGTCTCTAGGGACCTATGATCCTCCTTCTTCCATTAAAAGTAATGGAAGGAGGTTGAACAAAAATCCAAAGGTGGATGATGTGTTTGATCTGCTAAAGCAGGACCTAGGTGTACTGTTGAAGGAGTCGAGAGCTATTGAGTAACAACATGCCCTCAATGGTTCTGATCAGAGATATGCTAACAGGTCTTCATCGGAGATGAAGAAACTCACACAATGTGAGCAAGAATGTGCTGCAATAGAGGTTGGAAAGGAGGCCGAACCTCTTGGGAATTCAAAGGAGGTGAATCTATCTACCAAGGTGCCCCGCACTGATAAAGGGAGGCCTGAGGAGGACAGGGTGGCCGAGCCTCCTAGGATATAGAAAAAGTCTAAGGTTGATGATATGATTCCTAGTATAGGGATTCAGGAGGAGGGGAGTGTGTTGGAACCCTTGGACCCAACCATTCTCCAACCCCCATCCTATCTAAAGGTTGCATCTACAGGTGAAAACAAGAGGTACCCTCGTGAGCTGAGCATGCAGTTTGGGTAGAATCCTCCCATTGAGGGCTCGAGGTTTGAGCTAAGGAACCGCTTTGATAGTCTGGTGGATCAGGATCAAGTATTGTTGCATGAGGAGGATGATTCAGGTGCTGATAGCTTTAGTCAAATTTCAATGGACAGCTAGGATCGTCTTCAAGGGAAAGGTCCTCACAGCCCTAGAAGGAAGAAGGGTCTCAAAAGAAAGAGAAACTCCAGAAAATGCATTGTGGTTCATGGGAAAAAAGAAAAGGGACACAAAGACTATTCTTACCTGCCAAAACCAATGGAAATGAGGTCGGACAAGAAATGTGGATGAAAGGAAAGCAAGGCCCTGAAAGAAAGAGATAACGGTGTACTACGTAGAGAAACAAAGGTAATAGAAGAAGAGTTATGGGATTTCTTGATGCTCATATTTCTCTCCATGGAAGAAATGATTTAGAAAGTCACAAGGCCCAACACCTCAATTGATTAAATTTCTAGAATTTATGAAAGAAGGTTTCAAGTTGAGGCCACTGAGGAGCAGGTAGCATGGATCGACATGGAAGATCGAATAATTGCTCGGGGTGTCAATCAAGGAAAAGTATATTTGGAATAATTCATTCAGACAATGGACAAGATGATCTCTCATCTCAAGGAACTGCTCAGGGAGGATCCAAACACAGAGGTTATCACTCTACACTGGTAATTATATAGAGTGGCTGATTCAAATAACCTCATTCTGGTGTTTAATAATTTTGTGAGCTTATTTATCATGTAGTGGATGTGGTTTTTTGAATTATGGTTTCCCACTTGTCGTTAAGGTGGATTTTTAATAAACATTTATATTTGGTGGTAAAGTGGGGTTCCACCTTCTTGGTGGTGCTCAGATCAGGTGTTGGAAGCTTCCAATCCAGTGAGAAAATAATGTGGTTCAAAGTGGTTAATCGAAGTGGTAATGGATTAGTGGATCAATATCATTGCTATAGTGGATCTTAGATTAACCAATGGTGGCTCGACCATCTGGGTTCAATTTTCATTCAACCAGAAACTTTGGGGTGAGTGGGTCATATTTGGTTCCATGTTTCCAAATCTTGATAGGAGGTTGATTATGGTGAGGTAATATTCTTCCTTATCATGTGGATGATTTTCTTATACAATCATCCATGTTGGTGTTTCTATACTGGTTTTGTAAGGTCATGTAGGGATATTAGTAATGACTCATCTGTCTTCGTCAACTGGGGCTTCATCTCTAGTTCGACAAGAGGTTTTTTAAAATTATCTAATCATAGTTTTTGGAGGTGATGTGATAGTTGAATGATTGGTTGTATATTATCACACTGGTATATCTATATCTATCGATGGAAGTCCCAGTTGTTGAAGGGTGTTGTGTAAGGGGTGGTGGCAGATGAAAAAACATAGTGTGTTATGTATAGATGGGGGTAGTGGTAGTGGATTTAGTTGGAGACTCCAATTATATGATTTTTGTGGGAGTGGATTATTCAAAATGATGGAATAGGAAACACTAGAGGCTGGTGGTAGATGGTTGTTGAGTGCTTGCAGTGGATCTATCAAATTGTAGCAAATAGATCTATTGGTTGAAGATAGATGCTATAGTAGATGGATGGAGATGATTCTACTACTAGATTACCTACAATGATAGATCATATTATTTGGATATATATATATGTTGATGGTGAACCACTATATTATTGGTGTAGGAGTTGATAATTCATGGATGATGGAAGTGGAAGTACTAGAGGCTAGTAGTAGATGGTTTCCCAGTGATGGTCGTGAATCTCTCAAACTATAACAGATCGGTATACTGGCTGAACGGGTTTCTATGGTATATGGATAGATATTATGGTAGTACTATTTTGACTATAGTGGTAGATCCTTGGCATTGGCTATAGATATGTTACTCGTAGTTGTAGTGGCTAGTGGTAGATCATAGGAGGCCAGTGAGAGCATCTCTATTTCTGGTTGTAGTAGACTGGCTACCAGTAGATCTAGAAAATATAAGCATCATTATCCAAAAAATTAAACTAAATCAAAAAACCATACATTTAAAATAGAAATGAGAATAAACATTAACAATAATAGTGAAAATATATTAAATTTCAAATTAAAATAATTAATTTTTTGAATTAATGAAATAAAAAAAATTTAAATACATAGAAAATAAAATAATTACAAAAACATGGAAAATAAAAAATATAGTTCAATAAAATTATTTAATAAAAAAATTAATTCTTTTCAATTCAAAATAGGATTAAATAAATAATTAATAGAAAAAGATACTGAATTATAAATTTAATATACTGTTTTGAAAAACATATTATGAAATAATGAAATATTTAAATGAATGTGCCTAAAAATAAATAAAATTAAAACAAGTACAAGTAATAATAATGGTGTTTAAAAAATTAATTATTTAAAATTTATTTTTTGAAAATAACTAAAATAAAACATAAAATATCTTATTTGACAAAAAATAATAGTTTTAATACTCAAATCCAAATTTAACAAAAGTTTTCAATTATTGAACTAAAATTCATATTTTTATATTTTAAATACAATTATATATAAAAACTTATCTGCCAAAGAGTACTTAATACATGAAACATTAACTCTAGTCAAAGAAGTCATTATTTAGACATCTTTGAAATATGAATCATGAAAAATTATTATATTTTTCTTCAATTGTACTTTTAAACCCAATCATTAATGATTATTATGAAACATGAAATATGTTACAATCAAGGAGTTGGAAGGTCATACGTACAAATGAGCACTGATTCCATTTTACAATAATAATTTTAGACATAAGGCAAATAATTAAAAACCTTTCTAGAAAAATAATCATATCAAAAATATCATGTTATTTCATTATATATACATACATATATATATTTTCCTTGTGAATTTGTGAAGAAAAAGAATCATATCACTTCATAGATGTGGTACTCCACAAGTAAACACGAACGACGTTATCATTTATTCATAAATTGTAATATAAATAATTAAATGATATTATATCATATAATAATGATAAATATGTCATGATTATATTATATAACCATTAATTCCATAATTATAAACATATGTGGGAGGTGATGATGGAAAAACCATTACATAGGTTTGTGAGATGGTATTCCCCAATACATACAAATAGTTGTTTCGTTTCCTATTTGATGGAAAGGGAAATGGATTTAGCTTATTCAATTAACATAATAAAATATAAGCATATGGGAGATAATGGGGACATTATATCATAATGGTTAAATAATTTTTTTTGTATGTGGAAGAAAAAACAAAAAACATTCTAAGTTAAGAATGATACCTCTTCTTTGGACACATCTTTAGGATTATTCCTAAAGACTTCCACGATTTTCATTATGATAAATCCAAAGAATCTATGACATGTATAGGGTATTATTTAAGGTATTTGGGTATGTATTGGACGAGACAAATGAATTTTAGAGTGTGAATTGGAGAGGATAGGGTCTGGTATTTTATAAGTGGGATAGAGGAAAGACTTAGTGTTTCTAAATAAGAAAATTTATACCTATGTTATTCACCTACTATAGGATAAGTAAAATTAACAATTATAGACTCTCAGATTATATAAATTTAAATAATTTCATAAAATTTATTTTAAAACATTTTTTAGTTCTTTTTAAGATGTATATTTTTGGTTTAACCCTCAGTAACCCTATTTCCACCTTAACCAAGCTAAAATATATTTTTTTATTCATGATTCATTATGTAATTTTTTTAAGAATATTATAAAATATATATTATTATTATTATAAATATTTATTCAATTTAACATAATTAAATTCATAAAAGGGGAAAATTTTAATTTAAAATAAAACCCATAGACTTGAAAAAAATGTGGTTTTAATGAAATGAATTTTTTGAGCATAAGATTATTTTATATTAAAATTATGACTATTAATAATCAATATATAAATTTAAATTTATTTTTATAGTTTAATAATATTAAAATTCTATTTAAATCATTCCACCTTAGGTTTTATAACATTTAATTAATATCTTGAAGAAATATTCTCTTTAAAACACATTTAAAACATTTGTTTTTAAAATCTAAATATAATGTTATTCTAAATTCAAGTATAAATATGATTATAGTGTAATTAATATGATTATATATTTCAAAATAAAAAATATTTCTTTTTGAATAATATTCAAATAATAAGTTTACCATTAAATTAATTATTTAATTTAAATTAAATGACAATTTTACTAAAATTATTATTTTTTATAATTCACTCAAAAATCGAACATTTCCCAAGAAATACAAAAAATAACCATTTTTTATTTTAGATATGATGATTCCAAAAATTATCTAAATTATATCAACTACATTTTTTTATATAATTTTAATGTATTTATAATATATTTCCCCAAAAAAAAAATAAATCCTTTTCAAGGAAAACTTATATTTTGATGAAAAACTATATTTAATAAAATACAAGTGACCCATTCATAGTCATTTAACAATATATCAATAATATGTAACAATATTATATAAATTTAATAAATTAATTAATATTATTCATTCTACTTATATAATGGGTAGGTCATAATAATCATATTTAAATAATATATTTCTTTTGTTGTTTAAGATCAATGTTGAATGTCATACATGCTATATAACATAATGTTATTTTAAAATATTAGTGAGGTGATATATTATCACACCATAGAAAAATATTCCCCTACAATTTTAACACTCTCTCAACTATCAAATATTAGAAATTTAAAAATACTTTTTTTAGAAACACAAACCATAAAAAGAGTTAATAAAACATCCTCTTAATAAGAGGGATATAGAAGTAAAAAGGCTATCTAGAATAACACATAAGTAGATTTCCATATAGGGTAAAATTGGTTAAAAGTTAATATATAGACATGGAAGGAAACAATTATGTCCAAATATGTATGGAAAGATATGAATAACATTGATCATATAGAAATGATTTATTATGATAAAGCGAATGATCAGAAAATCATTATTTATTATGCTATGAAAAAACCATAAATTTCATCTGAAGTGATGGTAATAGGATAAAAAAACTCATGATCCTTTTCATAGGGATTATTAATTCCTTTAACAAATAAATCAATAACATAAGGAAATTCATTTACATGATAAAATTAATTTCACAAATTAATCATTTCCACCACAACTCCATCTTTTCAACAAATGATGAGTATTAAAGATGAATTTTTCATACCTAGATTTATAAAATAAATATATAATTGATCAAATAATCCAACAATGGATAAATATATATTACATGTGTCTTCAGAAATTAACCACAACCAAAATGGTTAGCACAAGTTAAGATGCTTCTGAAAATGAACAAACCTTTATACGAAGAAAACAACTTTTTTCTTTAAAATTCAATAGTAATACCCCGTGATTAATCTAAATCATTCCATAAATAAATATCCATAAATTTGTTAAAAATATTCATGAATATGATTAAATCTAAAAATTCATGAAGGTTTGATCACATATTCTCTAAAAAATGATTTAACATTTATGTCCACTAATCTGGTTTAATGTCACATATGAAAAAATGTGTATTCCATAATCGTATAATCTCTAAGGTATAATAAAAATTTCTATTAATAAATTCAATATCATAATCACAAAATAAATTTTCAATGACATGGATATATATATGAAAAAAATATATTTTTTAAAAATAAAATAAATCATTATATATCAAAAAAATTGAGTAATAAAAAATAATTTCATACAAATAAAGACATCACATAGGCCAATGTTAGGTTCTACACCATTATTACCCTTTAATTGTAGGTTCATGAACTAGTAATTTTCCAGATGTAATTTGTAGTCCCATAGGATTAATGTTTTCATTTTTCCTATAATTAAATACATTTTGAATTCCCATAAATATTATTAAAATCGTTAAAAAATTGTAATCATCAAAGATTATATAAAACATAAAGGTTATTGATACCTCTAAACATGTGAAAATTTATTTCCTTCTAATATACTACATCATGTTTAACCTATGAGTTTCATATAACACAACACATAAAATAGTCTCCCAAAAATCATTAATAAAATGAAAATTTTGTTACATAAACCCTCAAAATTGGTGTCTATGACTTGAATAAGATATTAAACACTAAAATGTAAACCAGTGATATAATCAAAAACATTAAATATAACCTAACATTAAAATATAAAAATATCAATTTTATCTAAACCCTTCAATGATAATAACTATTACAGCCCCAAAAAACAAACTATTAGATGTAGTGTTAAAAACATGAACATTAGATTTATATATTGATATAGATAAAATATGCCAACTTAATTTATTTCAAAAAAAAACAAAAAAAAAACATTATCAGGTTCATACTTAATGACTATTTATGTTTAGATTTTTTGGGAAATAATAAAAACTCTTACACAATAATTTCGTATAATGTCAAGAGATTAATTTTCCAAATATAGCTAGATTTTCAATTTCCAAATTAAGTGATCATAATCATACATATGAAATACTTCTATATAAAATTTATTTCACATAATTATTGATAACAATGGGATATAGAAACATATGTTGGGTTATATTAATTTTTTGATAACGGTAAAAATAAGAATAAACATATGATTGTCAACAATGAGAATAAAATTTGTATAATGATATGATAAAATAATAAAATTGCATGATCATAGCAAAAGATAATTTATTAGAATTAATAACTAGATAATAAAACATGAAAAAGATCATAAGGATTTAATTAATAAAAGTATCATAGGATTCAATAAACATGAGACATTTGAAGTAAATATTGATTAAAAAATAATTTAACCCCTATATAAAGAATAAAAAAAACATATAGGAATCTTATAAAATTATATTCATATCACTCTTATAAATGGAGTGGCCAATACATTCAACTCCAGTCTCTTAATAACCAAAGGCAATGGATGGATATAAGGGGCAAGAACATCCTTTGTTTATATCATAACCACCCATTGTGGGAATATAATTTAACCAACAATCCTTTTTTATAATGGATCCATCCATCATAATTAATAATGTTTAAGAATATTATAATGAATAAATTACTAAAATTTTTCATTGAATTATAAAAAAATTAAATATTCTATTTCCATTCAAAACATCATTAAAATATAGAAAAGAAATAGGTTTTGTGAAAATATTATTAAAAAAGTCATAATCCGTCAAATGGCTGAAAATAGATTATATCATGTCAACATATCCCAGTGGAAATTAAGAAACATCAATGGTTACTGATTTTGATGAATAAAAATAACATTAAAATATCTTTAAATTTAATATTGAGGGAAATTTCCTTTTAAATTTAAGAAATAAATTTACGTAAAAAATTCACAAAAATTATATGAAAATGAATTTTGATGAATATAATATTTTAATATTAAAAATGAAGATTTAAAATATTGAGTGTTAATCATGGTGTAAAACCTCATTCATGCCAAATATATTAAAAAAATATTAATTTTCAATTTTTTGTAGAAAGTCAATATGTTCACTATCTAGAAAATGATAGCATGAATTCACTAAAAACATATTTAAATAGAAAAAAATTATAGAAAAATATTTATCAATAATATTATAATATTAAAAGCATTATTGATTTTTTTAGAAAATATTGACTTAAAATATTAATTATTTTTAATCGAAGAGAAAGGTAAAATAAATTTTGTTTAAAAAATTATACATAATATTATGTTCTATGAAAGATAAGTGAAAATGTTGCATGAAAAATTAATCAATAAACTGAGGAGACTAAAATAAAAGGGGTTTATTATATAATGATCTAATAATTTTCTTTTTTGTAATTTTAAGCATGAAATATCCATATTAAAATTAGATTTTGAAATAAAACCTTGACACATTGATAAAATATTAATCATTTCCCAATAAAAGAAATAAAATCAAATGATAATTTAAATACCATGAATATAAAAATATTCATATATAACAAACAAAAGGGGGATTTCATACACCACATAAACGAATTTTGCGCATAATAATAATATATGCCTCAATGAAGGTAAATTGAGATTAAATACTTTTATGATTTGGAAATCTCTAGAACAAAACAAAATAAAAGATATATCCTAATATGCATTATGAAATATAATAAATTCATGAAAATAATGAAAAATAAATGCATTGTCACTATGTATAGTAAATAATAAAAATAATTGTTGAATATTGAATATGTCTCAAAAAAATAATATACGGAAAAACCATTACATTGTGTTTGAACATTCCATGTATTTTATTTAAATAATTTATAATAAACTTATATCAATTATTTGATTTCACAGAAAAATTTTCCATTTTTGATACATTACAATTAAATTATTTATTTTATTTATGTTCAATAAATTTATAATATATTTTTTCATTTTAGGTCCACATCAAGCGTTCTGACGATATTTAGCCCATGTGTCCACAATAACATCGATACGGTGAATATGGCCAACTAGGTCATTATTTTAACATATATAGAATAATAATAATTACTTATATACAGTATTTATACATCGATTATATTATTATAACCAATAATTATACAAGGTTATGTAAAATGAATTATGTTACAATCATGGAGACGGTAGGTTATACGTAAGCATGGAAAACATTTCTATTTTCATCAATCAATATGGAAATAAGGAATGAATTATTTTATTTATCCATAATGATAATAATAATATAAATACTATTTTATTTCTTTAAATATATATATATATAATCCATGAGATTTGGTGATGAATAAGTATCACATCATTTTGCGGAGGCTGTAGTCCATGCCTATGCCTGAACAATATTATCATTTATCAGTTAATGGAAACGTGAAAATTATATTATATTTTTACTTTTAAAATGATAAATATGTAATTAATATCATATAAGAATAGTAATTCCATCATTATGAGCATATGATTTAAGCAATGATGGAAAAAATTACATCGGTCTTCTAGGTGGTAGTTGGCTGCACACAGAAACAATGATTTCATTTCCCATTTGATGGAAGAGAATATGGATATATGTTTTGAAATTAACATAATAAAATAATATTATATGACAAATACAATTAATATTATATTATAATGGTCGAATAAAATTTTATGTATGCAAATGAATAAACAAAACAAAAACATTCATTTAAGTATGAAACCTTTTCGTGGGACAAACTTATTAGGATTATACCTAAATCATTCCTAAATTGGAGTTAGGATGATGAAAATTACTCTAGTAAGTGGATAGGTTATTATGTAATGGATTTATATGGTATTTCAAGAGAAAAAAATCTATTTCAGTGTAAATAAGAGAGAATAGGGGTTTCCTTTTATAAGTTGGGGAGAAGACACACTTGTAGATTTTGAAAAGAAAAAGGTGTACCAAGATTGTTAACCTGCAAAAAGGCACCATAATAAAATATTATCATCTGATAGATGTGATAATGTAAAAAATATTAAGAAAATAGTTTTATAGGAGTTTATAGGATATTATAACCCATATCTTTTAATTTAACCCATGATAAACACTTTTTCACCATAACCACAATAAAATATTTTTACTATTTTCATTATTCATTAGAAAAAACATTAATTTTACCATAACATATAATATAAATTATTCATTTCAAAAATATTGAACCTATTTTATCAAAATCAACTCAAATTAGTGGCTATGTTTAATTTAAAATAAAACATATAGGCATGATGAACATATGGTTGTCCATGAAATGAATATTTCATCCATAATATGATTTTATATTAATTATATGACTAATCACAATCATTATATGAAGATAAATTTATTTATCTAAATATAATATTTAAATTTTATTAATATAATTCCTAAAAATGGGTTATATAAATTAAATAAAATAGAGAATCATTATGTAATTTTGTAAATTTTTTGGAAAATTTCATTTTAAACATAAAATTTATCTTCTTCTAAAATAAAATATAAATATGATTAAAATATAATTAAATAAATTTAATATAATTAAATAATACCTGTGTTTCATGAAATAAAATTTAATGAATAATGATGACATTAAATTTAATAATTTATTGAAATTATATGAATGCTTCAAAAATATTTTTATTTTACCTATTCCTTAGAAAATAAACATTTTCCAAAAAATTACATATTTTCATACTACATTATATTTATATGTAAATTTCAAAAAGTATGTTCATTCTATAAAATAAATTTTCTAAATATCTAGAAATTAATTGAAACAATTTCTCCAAAAGGAAATATAAATCAATTTTGAATAGAACATATATTATCTTGAGAAAAATATATTTATTTAACATTAACTCCTTATTTCATTATAATTTATCAATATATATTTATTGATTAAGAATTTTAAAAATATTTCATAATTAAATTAAGACTTATAATTCCCTCCAATTAAACATCTAATTTATAACATTTATACTTAAATAATATATTTCATGGGTTGTTTAAGCCCAATGTTTCATGTCGTATACATGATTTGACATAATGTTCATCTTTCAAAAAATATCAGGTTCCTTCACTTTTATAATGAAATTTTAAAGGTTACCTATAATTATCGATTTCTATTAGGTACTAATAAAATACATCATTGTATATCGTGTAATCTATGGTAGTGATTTAAAGCATTTAAAAATTGAAAATATAGCCTAAAAATGATTAATAACTCGTCATAAAAAACTGGTCAATTGGCATAATTATTATTACAACGAATTTAAGAATAAATTTTAAACAAAAAATAATAATAACACGAAGAATATTTTATAGATAGTATTTTTATCTTTTAGAATGTTAGAAAAATTAATAACTAATAGTTGCTAAAATATGAACATGTTGAATTTAGAATGATTAGTTGAATATAGCCTGAAAAGTTATCTCGTGGTATTAGAATATAATTTCATTCTAATAGAAAGTGTCTACTACTTACCCAATTAAATTATCTTCTATCATCATGTGAAAATCAATGGAATGATGTATGGTTCTACCACTGCAAAGAGGTGCTACTGCTACCATTGTAAAGAGCCTATAGTCACAACTGGATCAACTGAAACCAACGAATCCTAGGAAGATTTTGTCGTGTGATACCATTTCAAAATTATGGAGGCATTTTTCTACTACCATCATGCCAAAGAAAGTATCTACCACTCAAATTATTTTCAGTCACTATTACAACTGGTGGGAACCAGGTGCTAACATTGAGCAGTGGAGATGAAACCATCATAAATCTACCATTACTGAGAATAGAGGTCCTACAATTTAATTGTGGGATTAGAACTATGATTCTACCATTAGTGGCAGATAATGTTACCATTAACAGAAAACGGGTTTCCACTGTATTAAGGGGGTTTGAGTTCTACGACAACTAGGTGATAACAGTGGAAACCATTGCGGTTGAGGACATTGGAAGATGATTAGTACCATCATAATAGGATAATCTATAATAATTATGTGTGTTGTAATATAAGGATACTAATCATTCATGTGATAAATAAACCACGATGTCTATGCATGGTTCTAGAAACATGATGAACAGAAAGTCTCATGCCACCATATATGAGATTAATATGAGCAAATGAGGCAATTTTTCTATGTTAAATTGAGTGGTGTAGTCCTAATAAATGAAGGGAGTTCATCCGAGGTAAAGTTGAGATGTTGGGGTGTGTATGATTCTTTCTAAATGATGGAGAATATGTACAATGGTATACAATTTTATCTAGTAATGTTTCAAAAATAAAAGTTGTTAATTTTTAGACCTTCTAATCATCCGATTTATTTTTTATTCAAGTTGAGTTATGTAAATATAAAAAATATCATCAGATTAATAATATAATAAAATATCTAGATATCATTATATCATCAAAAAATTGTGAAAAAAATTAAATATAAACTATAGAAAAAATAATTGGATTTTTACCTAACATCATTTGTTTTCTAAGGTACCAAAATGGAATATTGAGACACCCAATAGGTTTGAAAGAAATTTATAAAAATTTACTATATTTATAATTTGAATGAAAACACATTACTCTGATGTATATCATGAGTGTTTTCACGTAACAATAGAAGATAATAATTTATGAAAATTATATAATTCTATACCTATTAAAAATGAATTTAGAAAATTTTGGTGAATTAAAATATAAATTTGATAGTTCCATTTAGTTTAATGAAATTTAAATAAATATGATAGATATAAAATGGAACAGGGCACAAAAATATTTGACCTATATTTCTCATGTTATTATATAATGATGAATTAAAAAATTGAAACAATATAAACTCAAAATTATTACTGAATCCAAAATAATGAATCATGTTTTTAGAAAAATGAGAATATTAAAGTGATTTATTTATACATTATCATTGTTTAATATAAGATAAATAATACTCTAATATTTTATTTCAGACAGGAATCATAAAAATAATTTATCTATAACATATGATATAATATAAAAAAGTAGAAAATATTTATTGTAATAAAATATAATTTAATGTAATAAAAAAAATGATAATACAGGAAAATAACTTGAACAATATATATCTTCTATTTTTTATTAGAAAACTAAATAGGTAAAAACAAATATTCACTCCATTTTTATGTAATAAAATATATTTTCAAATGCAGTAAATAGTTATTATCATAACTAAGTATCTCATTTAAAAATTATACAAATAAAAAATATTAATGAATGAATTAACTGAACGAAAATTTAGACCCTAAACATAAACTCCTACTAAAAAATTCCATGATAAAACTATATAGAAATGGGTAAAAATAATAAATTAAATATATATATATATATATCTCTTTAAATTTATGACTCATAACAAAATTATCCACCTGTATGAAATTATTTCTAAATATAAAAGATAATTTTAAATATTTTCCTTCTCTTATTTTAATAAAAAATTATTTAAAGAGTATTTACAATTTGATAAAATATGAAACAAATTTGACCGAGTCTTGAAAAAAAAAGAAGACACTTTTATTTTTTTCCAATGCTATTTTGGGGAATATTGAATTAGTAAAATAATTTTTTAGTATCCAATATTATTAAAATAATTTATTTTAAGACATAAGATATTATATGTTTTTTTGAAAAAATAACATGTAGTATAATGAGGTTGAGAGAACATTAGCGATAACTCATGAGAATAATTTCCATAAAACCAACATTTAATGCAAGAAAATTTCAAATTCATCCTTATAGAAGTTTTAACAGAGAAGATCTTATAAACCATAGTAATTTTATTATTATACCAAAAACTAGACATATCTTTAGTTGTATTCATTATAACAACCAACTTATCATATTTTTTTCCCTATGCTAATGTATATATAATTTCATTCAAATTCATAATTTTCTTTTTCATATTTACATTTTATTAATTAAATATCATAGGATCATCGTAGACATTATATTTAGATGATGAATCATAATTTCAAAAATTTTAATTTTCTGTTTCTGCCATAGGCTGAAAATTTTCCATAATATTATTTTTCTTATTTTTTTATGAATATAAAAAATATTGTTTTTTAACATTCCATTTAGAAATTAAGATTTTTCTTATACCTTGAATACTTCTTATAATCCATTGTAATATTTTCATATTTTTTCAAAAACGTCAAAATTTCAATATGAAATTTATTACATAAATATCATTAAAAATTAACAATAGAATTATCAAAATTATAGAAAGAGGATGAATTAAAATGATAATATTAATTTGAAGAATTATTAACCATAATTGATGATACCATTAAACACAAACAAATTTGAATAATAGAATCATTAAAATGATCTATTATCGAAAGGTATTTTCCCATTATAGAAAGGTCATTAGTCTATTTTCCTCAGCCATATTCGTTATTGGATTCTGATTCTTCTGTACAGCTGCAACCATCATAACAATCATGTTTTATATCCTTTGTATAGTTCTTATCATTCCTTTATTATTTCAACTTCAGACACAATTATTTTTTGAGACTAGTTTTCTTACACTACTTTTATATAATAATGTATTTACCATTGTTACCATTTTATTTAAAATACTTATTGTATATATTTCATTTATCATTATCCTTCTTGGTTATATGTATTTTTCATTATGAGTCCTTCAGCTCATTTTTAAGCTTTAAAAATATCAACATCCTTTTCTGAGATAGAATAATAAGATTAATCATAGTAAATGTTTGAATAAAAAATATGTAATTAAAAGAAACTTTGTTTGATTGGTTAGATTAAAAAATCGTGTTGATATTTAATTAAATATCAGCATATAATAGATATCCAATAATCAAATCTAGAGAGTATTATTCGAAAGGATTGGATTCTTTAATTGATACATTCATTTAATGTGAATTATTTATTATGGATAAAATTATCCATTCAATGAGTGCTTCATTCATTATGGTTTTTATAAGTGTAATTTCTTTTAACAATTTTATTGAATATACTAATTGTATCATTTATAATAGCATGATTATACATTATTGATTCATTATAATTTATATTAGAAATTCCAAAATTGGTTCCCAATAATCTTCTAGTTCCTTTGTGAGTTAATTTTAATGTCATGTGAATGTCAAAAGTAGTTTTAATAGAAGATATGTTTCTATAAATAATAATTATAAGAGGTAAGTGAATATAAATCATGAATTTTAAATTTATGATATATTTTATAGTATCATATCCTATTAATTATTATATTCTAAATGTTTTACCTTTGATAGTCAAATATTCCATACTTATATTTTTAAAAAATATAACTATTTGATTTCTCCAATATCATTAATCACATCTATCAAAGTGATGTGGTATCAACACATTCAATAACTAGATATCTATAATTTTTATCACTAATGTATAACATTATATATTCTTATTAATAACTTAGATACATGTAAGATAAAATAAAATATATTAAAAAATTCAAAACTATTTATTTTTAGGAAACCTATAAAACCAATTATTAGTATAAATAAAATGAAAAAAGATAACAACTCAAAGATTCTAAACAGGTAGATAATAGATATTAAATTTTGGTATTTTGGAATATAAAAACATAGATATGACATTTTTGGGAATAATCCCTCATGGATATATTGCAATTTTCTTTGGCCTGATCGAGGTTGTTGAAAAAGTGGGATTCCATGATAACATGAGAATTTCAAAAGATATTGATGAAAAGGTATCCTGATAAAGACCCAATAAAAATGAATGAAAACTCTTTTTGTGGGACAAAATAGTATATTCAATGTGGATCCATTTACCAGTGCTTTCCATATTTTTGGGCCTCAAAATCGAGAAAATAGAGAAATGTGTTTTTTCCCATTGATGTTGCGTGCAAGATTGAATGGGGTATGAAATGTTGCATGGATGACATGTTTTTGGATTTCAACATCAAAATATGTAAAAGGAATTATATGCTTAAAATATTTTGATTTATGTGTAAAATGAGTTTCCACGAAAGAGACTTACATGCCTAATGGGATGTCAAATCATGTTTTCTATGCTCGGGGAAATGTTGTGCAAAAGGAATTCAATGGGAGAGAATCAATAATATAGGGCCTAAAATTCCTATAAATAAAGGGCTACCATCCTTATTTAATAATCTTAACTCTTAGATAAAATTGAGGCTCTATATCCTGTTAGAATTTCATGCAAAAGGATTTGCATGTTATAATGGAGTTGTACGTAAGAAGGGAGTTGCACACAAGAGGTTTTTTGTGACAAAACATAATTGTTCCACTCAATACACCAAAAAGGTTTCATGATGTATTTAAATTATCCATTTATTCGACGTTAATGTGGTTTTCATTATGTTGATTAGAGTGTAAATTAATAATACCCTAAACGAGGTGTAAAACATATTGATTAAAGAAATCAAATGAAGGTATTCTAATGAAGAAGTGATAAGACTTCAGTTGAGAGAGTAGTGAACATTTATATTTTAATTGGTTGTAAACTAGGATGGAGTGTGATTCCACTTAGAACATTTTAAATAGTTGTTCACTTTTAGTAGATTTGGTACATAGACATAATTCTTTTGTATTCTCCTTGAACATATCCCAGTGAGGTTTACCCAAGTAAACATTTTTAGTCTCATTCATTATTTAATTTGGTATTCATACATATTTTTGTGAAATATATAAAAGTGTGTTTTGATAAACAATGAAATAGGATCAGAAGGGGGAGTTTTCTTTAATCTTCCATAACCTGATTCACCCACTTCTTAGGTTATTTAACGAATCTGGGATAAAATAAATACTTAATATTGTTCACCGTTGATACCAAGTGTTATGTTGGACACATTAATGGAGTACAGAATATGTGGGTTATAAAAATTTATTAAAATTTTAAATTTAATTAAAATATTAATGGATTTTAAGTATTTAAAAATAAAAAATAAATAGGAAATAGGGAATTTTATAGTATTTTATATCAAAACATTCATAATCTACTCATAAAACCACAACCAATAGATTATATAAACTATTAAGAAATATCAAGATACTTTACACAAGATTAATCAAAACCCATAACATTTCATGGGAATTATCCCATCCAAAGACATTGTGCGGAGTATCCCTAAACAAAAAAATGCACACCATTTTTTTGGGAAGTCATATTCGAAGACTTTTTTATAAGAAGAATCCCCAAACTATGTGCTCTGGTTTTTGTTCAGGTGACCATAACTAAATGAATCACTATTATATGTACTATAACCTATGTGAGAAATGATTGAGTATATACCTTGGTCCATAATGAAATGATAGATTAACGATTGTTACATTATATAATCATACATAGATTTTTTGATGATACAATTTATGAAATATCTATTGAATAATGTAGATAGTATACTTTGGAAATTATATTATTGGTGCATCTCAAATCATCAAGATGACATGGATGTCGAAGAATAATTTTTCCTTAATTTAGATTTCATAAACAATTGATGTAATGGTAGAGCACAAGATAACATTTAGGCTTATAAAACAGGATAACATTGAATTTCATTGAGATTTTAGTATATAATCATCACATGTTACAAGAATCATTGAGTCCTTAAATAAAAATATATTTGGGATACACCATAATGTAAACCATTATAATAATAAAATGTAATAAAAATAGGGTCTTCCATTAATATCATTGAGAAAAAATTGATTACTAAATAATAAGAAGGAATTCAAATATATTTGAATAAAATGATTTAATATATTTAAGCGAGTAAAAAAATTAAAAATTGTGTTACAATCTCAATAAACCTCATTGAATAAATACAATTAATATCTCATAAAAATTATATATAAATAAAAATATCACCATTTTTTATAATTGCATAAAATTTCAAATAATTTAACCATCATTTTCATACAATAAATACACTTTGAAAATATAGAAAAATATTAATGCATAATAAATAAATAACTAAAACTCATAATTTAATAAGTAATAACTATTTTCAATATATGATTTTTTTTGAAAAGAATGATGATTGAATTGAAATAATAGTAAAAAACGTTTAAAAAACATAAAATTTTTTCTCATATACATAAAATTATTATAAGTTAGTCATACAACAAAAAATAGAAATAAGTATTATGATCCAATAGTAAATAAAATATTGATAATGTAAAAAAATAAATTAAAATATAATTTATAGAAAACTAATTTTTTATAGGAATAGTAGAAAAATTAAAAATAATAGTAAAAGAAAAATATAATAGGCAGAATTTATAAAAATTTTATTAAGGTTCAATGAAAAATTATCTTATTATGTCATAAATTATTATACATGTGGAAGAAATATTATGCTAGTATTACAGTTGAGGTATTTGTTATCATCACGTAAAAAATAGGGGAACAAAGTATGGTGTTACAATTGAATAGTATAATTTCCACTAACAAAGTAATATAGATACAATAACAATTAGATCAGATACTACCATTGAAACAATGTTTGATAGAGGGGAACTCTACCATATCAAAATAATGGAGGCATTACACAGCTACTGTGAGATAGGGTGATTAAGATACTTATCGAAGTAAGTCAAGATACTACTACCGTTTGAGGGTACCACAATGAACTATCAATAGGTGGAAATACAACCATGATAGAGCCACCATTGTGAAAAAGAGATAAACTAACGTTGAAGTGGAGTATGAGTGTTTTAGTGCTACTATTGGGGAATGAATGAACTATAATTCTGGAAAACAATTCTACCATTTTGTGAATGGTGTTTGGGTTATACATCCACTGGGTTCTTCCACTAGTTATTGTGGGATCCATGGTTCAAATAGGTATGTTAGTACAATCACTAGAGAAGAATATATGATTCAAAAATTTGCTTCCACACATAGATTTTGATTTTTCATGCATTGGATTGAACTTTAATGTTTTGTATGATTATGGAGACGTGTTGAAGAGATAGACTTCTAATCTTGATAAGGAGATGAAGAAGAGAAATGGGGAATATACTACAAAGATAAACTCAATGGTGTAGTAATTAAAGATGAATAATGTCTGTATAAGGAAAAGAAGAGATTGTGGTGTTTGGAAGTCACTTTCATTAGGAAGAATAAGTTGGGAATTTGATGATCATATTATGAAGTATCTTGTCAATATAAAATTCTAGAAACCAATTGAAATTATAAACATATCATTATAATATTTCCAAAAATAACATAAATAAAGAAAAAAAATAGAATATTTCCATCATATCAACCAACAAGTCAATATAAAATCTATAGAGAATGATATGATAAAAATATCAAAAATATATAATAATACTATATATATAACAAATATTAATTTTGAATAACATTATAAATATTAAGGTATATAAATAGAATTTTTAGTCATTCATTGAGTTTAGGTGAATTTATATAAAATTTTTATCTTTCTAATTCAACAAATGGATTTGATTCTATGGTATATCCTGATTTTTATAATGGAAAAATAATGGTGCAAAATTTTGGAAATTTATAAATTCTTGAAAAATTCAAAATATTTAGGGAAACGTTTTGATCATTAAAACATAAATTTCATACATCCATATAGATTAATTAAATATAAAAAAATTCAATATCAGTCCAATGAAATAGGTACTATCATTATATAATATATTTGACTAATGTTATAATATAATAACTAGTGAAATAAATGAAACACTATAAATAGAAATTTAAATTACAAACAACAACATGAAACATGTTCCAAAAAATGAAAACATTCTAGAAATTCTTTTTTACTTTGTTTTGGGTGTAATAAATTTCTTAAAAATATCTAATGTTTCATTTGAAGTATTATTTATAAAAATCCAATAATTATAAAAAAAATTATAAAAAAGATAATAAAAAATGTAATGATTTTTTTAATTGAAAAATAGATGCAAAGAACATGCAAAAGAAATTATACCATCATATGAGGGAATTGAGCTTCGATAATAAAATTACTATCCCATTTACAAAAATTGAGTTTCACAAATATGTTTAAAAAATTGGAAATATAAAATTTCTAATTTGGCTATAATAATTCGACAACTTGGATAAATTTAGTAACCAATGTACTAATTTTGAGTCATGCATAAAAGGATAGAAAATTGAAATTTTAAATTATTCTATACATCCAAGATAATTCATTTATGAGGAAGATAATTAACATTTTCATATTCTTAAAATTCTTGATACCATATTAAGTCTGAGCTTAATTTTGTATTTTTCATTAAGATAATTATTCTCAATAGTCAATTAAGTGAATTTAACTACACATGACGATTCCCAAGGACTAAATAGGTAAATATTGCATCATTTTAGAAGATTCTTCAATATATTGTACAATAATATAGGTCCTTTAACTATATAGGTTTAGTGTATTTGGTGAATAGTTATATAATATCATTGTTTCTGTAAATTCATTCTACATCCCCCGTAAATTTTATTCCCCCATTACATCAATCTAAAAAATATCATAGTAAAATCCTGTTTCAAAACTTAAGTAAATAGAAATTATGTATGGTTTAATTTAGTTACTCTATAATGGAAAACATGAGAGAAATATATAGATGCTCGTATATAAGAATATGATAAGAATAAGGATATGATATAATAATACTGACTTAAATGTTAACATAAAATCTGTATCATATCATATACCATGATTAAATATATAAAATATTAGTATTTCAAAAGAAATGAGTTGTAAGTATGAGGAATATTAAAGATTCAATATTGATCAATGATAGAATATCATTGTTAATAAACATATCTCATGAATTATAGAAAAATCATAAACCTAAAAACAATTTCACTTTTCAAGTTGCACTACTAATACCATAATTACATAATAGAATAATTTCCATAATTTATTCGGTTTTTCTGAGAACAATTTTCATACTTAGAATGGGATGAATCCCTATCCTCATCATATTATCTCATGATATATCAATCATTACCCTATTTATTCAGGTTCCATAGTGGACCCAGCTATCACATTATGAAAAATAAACATATGTGTTCTAAAGGATCAAAATAACATTCATCAAATCAATATGGTATAACCTTTAGAAATAAACGGGATTTATTTATACTTTCAATATCATATAACCATAAGACATCAAGGGATGGAACATGATTTTTATTATTATATTATCTCTCCATTTGAGTATACATAACATTATAGGATGGTTAGATAAATAAAAATTACATTTTAATGAATATTCCAAATATTCTATTAAAACATTAGAAAAATAACATCTTCTATTGATAAAATATTTGATGAAATTCCCAAACAATTTAACATATTTTTTTCATTTAAAATGTCCATAATAACATGTTAACATGGAATAAAAGAAAAGAATGAACCAAATGGTGTTGAAATGATATTTTGAGGTAAACATTAAACCAAAAATTCCTTTCATGCTTTTTTAAGGCATCTAAAATAAAATATTCAAAAAAAATTAAATTTTTTTAAATCCATTGAAAATAAACACAAATGTCACACCTGATATTTAAGTATTATAAGAATAAATTTATAGAGAAACTATTTGAACACTAAAAAAACATTATGGGGGAATATAATTAAAATAAAATTTATAAATTTTTTCAAATTTAATCATGAAATTATATTATTTTGGAAATCCATTAGTTCCAAATTAGTTTAGAATTAAAATTTAAAATTATTGCAGAAATATAAGTTTTTAGATAAATAGTGAAAAAAAAGTTTAACAAAACATTAACAATTATGGCATTATAAGAATATAATAAAAACATTAATATTTATGAAAAATATTTTCTAGGTAAAATATATATTAAATGTATAACATAATTCATATTTAAGTATTATTTTTTATTCAGATATATTCAAGAATTTTCGAAATAAAATAATTTTCTTATTGAAATAAAAATGTTTTAGTTATTTAAAACAAATCGGTTATTTCAAAGGTAACATTTAGTTTTCGTTTTTTAAAAGGAAAATAAGTCTATTTTTAATTAAAATAATCCAATTAATTAAATTTTGATAATCATTATACATAATTTTGGTGTAGAATAAATTTTATTCTTAAAGTAAATTTTTTTCTATAAACTAATATAATTGTATTTTTTGAATATATTTTTATAGAAATTTATAAAATTATTGGAATTTATTATTGTTAAATATATTCCCCATTTTAAATAATAATAATTAATAATAGGTAATATGTTCAATTTAATTTTTTCCTCGTAGTAAATAGTAACTATGCTAAATTATTATCACCCGGTTTCAAGGATTAATTTGTTAAAAGTTTTAAAAATTATCATATAATTCTTTGTGATAATGAAAAACACTTAAATAAACCTCATGGTATGTTATAAATTCACCTTTACCCTTATCACATTAAAATTATTGATAATTTACGCACACATTGACCAGAAAAATAATTTATATTTTTGTTATATTTTAAGTAATTCCATGTGTTTATGTTCCTTACTTATGAAAGTGAACCATTTATCTTCTCTACCTCAAATCATAATGATACATATATATTGAAGAATACCAACCCAAATTCATTCCTAAACATTATTTCCCTAAACTATAAGATATATTATAATAAAAGGCCAACCAATAAAGCAAATGTTGTATGTCAGTCTTGGTTTTCAGAATTAGAGTGTTATTTATTAACATTGTGTTTTCAGTTTATATCATAGTTTAACAATATAAACCTAGATATAACCATGATCATAAAATTAAATATAAATCTTAAGTAAACATTTTTGTATTAAGAATCAGTCACAACCCATATTCACTACCTATCCATCCTATGGAAAATGAAAATAATGCATGTTCATACACACGACTTATCATCTACATGTAATGTGTAATTAATTTTCCATCAGTAAATTACATAGATGGTTATAAAGATATAAATTAGAGATATATATTATATATATATATTAAATAATATTTCATATAGATATAAGAGATATCATTTTCCATCTTACCCTTCCCTTTTTAAAAAATATTATAATTTCACTCATGTGCATGTGTGGACTACCATCTCCACGAAGTGATGTGATTAATTTTTATGTATCTATTTCAAATTTGATTAAAAGTATATTTATAATGAATATATATTATATTAATATCATTATTTATATGATTGATATTATGTACTAATTTGAAAAATTAATGGAACAAAACTATCAAATAAAAATATACATGGAAAACTAAACAATTAAAAATCTTAAATGACACTTGTTGTAAACACCTCAACCCCAGATGCATGGAGCTTGTGCCTTAAATTATTACATTGGTATTATAAACAAGGAAGTCATATCCTAAATGACTAAATAGTTTAGTAATTTTTAAAACAAGATAAAACAAATGTTTTATATTAAAACTTGAAAGGAGAAACAACACAACGACATCATTGGTGACATCCATAACTCTGAGACTATCTATGAAATTAATTCATAATATAAATCATCACATCCTAGGGAAACATGAAATATAAATAATATGTGATCTCAGATTCTCATTAACGGTATGTAATATAGTGGAATACAATATAAACAATAATTCATTGTGAATGACTAATAACACAAACACGTTGAACATAAACTAGAACATAAAATAGAATAAATTAAATTTGAACAAATAATCCCATAAAAATGATCACATGAGAATTAAGACTAATTGAGAATATTATAGTAGTCTAATATTAAAATGGATAATATATTTCAAATAAAACTATCGTAATGAAAATTCTAGAAATCATAAAAATACAACTAAGGCTTCAACAAAGTCACCAAAAAATAAATGGTTAAGGAATTAAGAAAAATCCATTTTCATTTTGACTCATGAGACCTAGTGATGCACTAACGAGCTATAGAGGGCCCCACACATCACTTACTAAGTCCAATGTATTTTTAATTTTAATGGGGTTAAGCATAAGAAACATATATGCATATTTATATATATATGAAATGTAGGTAACATTCACCAATTTATAAACATAATCAATAAATATTCTCATTAGTATGGTGAATGGTATCCGGATAGGACATTCATAGTTAAACTAATCATAAAAAATTTAATAAAATATGGTATACTATAATCATAATATATTATTCCTAATTAATCAAAATTTTCAATAAATGGTGTTGAAATAGATTGAAATAATCTAATAAAATCATTGAGGAATTATTGAAGGAAATACCCTTTTACTTTTCAAAGAAGAGTACTTTTGGAGAAATAGTTTTTTTCGTATAGTTGTTTATATAAAACAATTAAGGAAAAATATAGTACTTAAAGATAGAATTAGTGATTTTATAAAACAAAATTCTATCTTAAAATATATTTTGTATGGTATGTAAAAATGGGTAAGAAATCAAGAAGTTCCTTTTATTCAGGGTTTTTAACAGAAATAATCAAGAATTTAGCCTTGTAAAAAATGTATTTCCCCTTAACCGAAAGTTAAAATAATATAAATATATGAGTTTGGAACACATAATATAATATATAAGAATTAAATAAACATATTGATCAATTAAATTGGGATATATAGAGAGAAATCATAACCCAAATGGAAAACGGATGTTCAAGAAGAAAGCATTTCCTTGTGTCTGAATGAGTTCTGCACATGACCGTAATGTCCAATATAATAAAATTATATTAATTAATAAATTAATTCATAACATTTTCTAAATGTTTTTGATTTATAATAATTTTATTAATATCAATTATTGTCTTTTTTTGAGTTATACAATACAATTTTATTGTTCTAGGGCGTTAATTTCCCACGTTTATTTTGATCTGTTTACCTGTATATGAGTTTAGATGTTCATGTAAAATGGAAAAAGATATATTGACCTGATGCTATATTTTATTAGTTAAAATTAAGAAAATTAAATTTTTATACAAGTTATTTTTATTATTTATGTGATGATGAATCATTGTATAAGACATTAGTGATAATTTTTTAGATTATTTTGGTTATTTTTCCATCATCACAATCTAGTTTTGTTTCATGAATTATTATCTTGTGTAAATAACAGTTCTAGATCATTATAAAGGATATAATATTTATATTATAATTTTTTTAACCATAAAAATGGTTTTATTACCAGTGATGAAGGCATTAATGGAAAATGAAAATGCATCATCTATGAGGTAGTTAAATTGACACATTAGAGGTGATATATTCATTAATAGAATAAAAGAGATATAGAGAGAGAGAAAGGAGTTTTATGATGGATATTCCATCAACATGATAGAATAAAAGTATATAAATGATACTTGAGTTATCATTTCACTTTGTATAGGTTAGTTGAATGAATGATAAGGAAATAAAACAGTTTGAAAAGATAATAAAAGAAATGAAAGAGGATTTTTGCCTCTTGAATTCTCTACCTTGAGAACATCCTTATGGAAATATATGTTTTTCTATTTTTTTGAGACCGAAAGCTCCTAGAAGTGTGGTGGGATCTTTTTAAGGGTATTGGATTGAAATTTCTCAATGAATAATTCATTTAATGTATGAGGATAATGGGTGGGGAGTGGTGGTATTTATAGTGGAGGAGAAGAAATTTTTTTAATATTTTATTCATTCGATTATTATGATTTTCAAGACACGAAATAGTGATAATTATTTTGACTAAAAACAGTAATTATTTATTTTTTTTAAAAAAAATTTCACTTAGATTCTCCATGATAGAATAATGACTAATGAAATCATTTATTCACTTTTGTTGTAAATTACCGTATTTTAAAATACATAAAAAATATAATTATTTTAGAAAAATAAAAAAAATCACAGTAATACTTTTTCAACATGTAGAATTAAAAAATGTACTCCATTTTAATAATATAATTTTAATATATTAGAAATTTAATTTTTAATTAAAATATTCATTTCCTCAAAAAAATACATATTTGATAAAAATAAGAGATTTTATAACACATTAAAAAACTAACTAAGGTCTCATTAAATTATTTAAAAATAATATGAATAAATTATTAATTTCTGAATAAATTTTTTGTAAATAAAATTTCCTTTCAATGGTTTTTATTATTACTGAATAGTAATTAAAAATTTATGACTTGTAAAATTAATAAAACATAATTAATAATTTTAAAAATATTCATTAACTTATTCTATGATATAATTATATCGTATATTAATTTATAAGAACCATAAATTTAATTTATTACTTACTGGTTTAGGTTACTATTTATTTGTATGGTATACTATTCATAAGGTTCAAATTACTTTTTATATGGGAATGTTTCCTTTTAATTGGTATAGGTTCCATAACTTCTTGAAATACCTCTTATTTCATTGATTATTAATTTATAATGTTTGTATTATGATATCTAAGTGATTTTATATGATTTATACTATATGAAATATTTATATGAAGGGGATTTTGAATTATATAAATATGTTTTATTATATTCTCCCCTCCAACAATAAATTAATCCCCAAATTTTTTAAATTGTCACCTCATAAAAATATTTGCGTAGTTCTTCATCATATGCTCCTCAGGCTCCCACATCACCACATCAATTTTATGATTTTTCCAATGCACCTTTACCATCTGAGTCCTCTGATTAGGAAACACCTATTCTTTAGTGTCCAAGATCCAGATAGGCTCTTCACAATAAGATACATTAGGTTCCAATTACATTCCTTTAGAAGATAGTACATGCATTGGGTAAGGAATATACTTCTTTAAGAAATTGATTTTGAACATATTCTGTACTTTATAAATACTTGGTAGATCACCAATTGATAATCCATAGCTCAAGTCCACTTCATGATTTCAAAAGGACTAATTTACCTAAAGGATAGATTCCATTTCATTCCAAATCTTATAACACCCTTCCAGGGAAATAATTTCGAGAAAAAATGATCATTCAAAAGAAATTCCTAATCCAACAATCGATTATCGTCCTATCTCTTTTTCCTAATTTGACTTTCTTTGATATGGTTTTGAATAATATTTAACTTATCTATTTATTCCTCCTCATGCTTAGGTACTACAAGATTCTATTCACCAAATTCATCCCAATAAGATGATGTACAATAACCCTTTCCATACAATTCTTCGTATTGTTCCATTTGAATACATGAATGGAAACTATTATTTTAGTAATACTCGCCCAAATGTAGATACCAATCCCAAATACCTTTAATTTCAAGTGATCATGATATCAACATGTCTTATAATGTTTTAATCATCCTTTTAGACTGCCTCTTAGTTCAAGGATGAAAATCAGTGCTAAATTGAAGCTTATTATACAACGATTTCGGAAAACATTTCCATATTATTGATGTAAATTATGGGTTGTGGTCTGAATAAAATAAAATAGGTTTTCCATGATGTTTTCAAAAATCATTAATACAGAGTTTTGAAAGGAACTCCTGTGGAAAATATTACATTATAGTGAGGAAATGTTCCTATTTGGTAAGTCTATCAACCATTACCAATATTTCATCATTATTTATTGGAGATTGTGGTAATCTAGTGAAAATTCTTTATTAATGTCATCCCATTTCCATGTAGTAATATGTATAGGTTTCATGAATTCATTAGAATTTTGTCTTTCATTTTTCTCCTATTGGCAAACTAAACATCAAGATACATAATTATCAATTTTATACTTCATATTATCCCACTAGAAATGTTCCTTCATTTATTTAAACATATTAGTGCTACCAGGGGGTATAAAAAAATTGTGCTATGGGAGATATCTAATAACTCATTTTTTAGACTGGGTACAGAGGTAACATATAACCACCTCGCAAATTTTATAATTCCATCCTTTCACATGATGTTATCCATCATCCTGTCATTCAATGCTTCAATTTTCTTTTAAATATTATCATCAACAGACTGATAACTTATAATCCTTTACAATAAATATAGTTGGGAAACCAATAGAAATATTAGTGTTATTTCACCTCTAATGATAATTCCCATATCCATATATTATATATCCATACAGAAAGGACCCTTTTTTATCAACATTATTTTCAGAAATCCATGATCATTCCTAGTAAACACATGTCTAACCTTATTAACCAACGATAGGTTGTAGTGTATTGAACAATAAGAATCCTTAAGTAGCTCAAGCCATCAAAATTTCCTCATGTTGAGTTATTTCTATGAAAATATTTATTTCAAACTCTTCTGATCTTAAAATATTTCTCATATTTCAATATAGAGAAAGTGTCTCCATATTTTTAGAGTAATGATTACTGATTATAACTCTATGGAATTCATTGGATAGTTTGGTTCATGAGTTTTTACTTCCTCTAGGAATATGCAATAACTATATAATTTTTTATAAGGATTGATACATGTCTTTTCTCTGATGGAGCACTATAAATCACAATCCAACTTTTTACTAATGGTAGATTTATGATCATAACATTCACTAATATCAACTTCAAGTATTCAAATTAATCATCACATTCCTTTATCAAAATAATATTATCCCCTTTACATGTAAGATTGGTCAAAATGTTAGCTAATAGGGAAAATATCAGAATATAATATTGATAATAACATGTTCAACCAATAAAACTATATACCTCGGTTATATTCATTGGTGTAGGTCATTCCTAAACTATGGTTTTTTACTTAGGATTAACAGAAATTCAATCCTTGTAGAAAATGTGGCCATAAAAAGAATATATTTGAATCCATAATTCATAGTTTCTAAGATTTCGATATAACTCTATTCTTATAGGTGTCTTCCTAACAACACCCAAGTGGTTCTCATGATCCTTGTATCTTTTGGAACATATGAATAAACCATCAATCAATACAACAACAATCTCATCAAGATATTCCCTGAACAATCTATTTATTAGATCAATGAAATTTGAGGGTGCATTAGTCAATCCAAAGGGAATTACTATAAACTAATACTGTGAATACCTCATTCGGAATTTATTATTTAGAATATCATCATTCCTCACATGAAAATGATGATTAGAAGTTAAAAACTTTAAAAATATTGGTCTCCATGAATTTGTAAAATAGATCATCAATGACAGGAAATGGATAATTATTCTTTACTATAATAGCATTAATTTGTCTATAATTAGTGCATAGCCTCATAGATCTATATTCCTGTTTGAAAATGATAATAGGAGATCCCCGTAGAGAAAGAGTAGGGAGAATAAATCCCTTTAAATTGAACTCCTCTAGTAGATTCTTCAACTACACTAATTCTATATTGGCCATTATATGTATTGATTGTTTGATATTGGTCTTTCATTAGGGATTAAATAAATAAAAAATCAACTTTCCACTTCGATTGATATATATGTAAATCCTAAAAAAATAGATCAATGTATCTTGTACAATTGGAACATCCACAATTTGAATATTTCATTCCTCATCCATAGATGATAATTTCTCCCCCACTCTATGCATTTCATTTAGAAGAGATTCAGTAGGTGGGTCTGCTTGAGAAACAGAGGACGAATTCTACCCTCTAAATATAATGGATTCTACATCTTCCTAAAAAAATTTAACATTCTTCATCTTACAATATATTTTCACATCATATTTTGAATGATTGTTCATATTAAGGATTATATAAAAAACTACTATATTTATGGTGACAATGATTCAATCCAAATAATGTTTATGTGTCATAAAAGGGACTGACTGACACTTGATTGTTTCAAAGATACATCCCTCAAGAACTCTAAGTGTGAAATAAAATATTAAATAAAAAAAATATAATTTTATTAGAAAACTAGGAAGAAAAAAAGAATGAGATAGTCTAGAATCAGATAGATCATGGGCTAAGTTCATGGAAAAGATTAAACTACTTACCACCACATCATTAAGAACTTCAACCTTTGTAGTTTTGATTGCATAAGTTAATATTTTCTCTATTTCCCTTTTGAGGGGAATGTTTCCTTATTAGTAAAATAATTTTTATTGTGTACCAACTCCCTAAATTGTATAATTGAACATTGGTAGCTTCATTCTGTCCCTTGTAATCATGATCATGGTGGAATATTTCTACACACTTGTAAAAAATGTATTTTCATTTTAATAAAGAACCAGCATGTTTCTTTCAACAAGAATCAAACATTATAAAAAAATTATTTGTATTCATCCATTTATTAATTATTTCATCTTACACCCTCTTAATAACTTGTTTCCCCTTAATTTTATCTGACTTGCAGAATTATTTCTTTATATTGATAGTGCATGATAATAAATCTTTTTATCACGAAAAATTTTGGGAGATAGCTTCCCTAAGAGGAATGGTTTTAAACCACCAAATAATAAATAATTAATTCTCCTTGGATTATGTATGTTGTTCAAAACTTCACATGATAACCTTGAAAATTTGGATTCTTATTTTGAAACATTTTCATCCTCTTTTTGTTTCAGACTAAAGAATTTTCTCTCTATATCTACTCACTTTTCATGTGGAAAATATTTTTCTATGAAAATTTACTTAATATATTTACATTCTATATATTCAAATTATTCCTCTTCGTTTGTGTTTTTAATCAGTGACCACCACTGATAACCATCTCCTGAGAGCTGATAAACAACCTTGATAACCTACTCCCTTTCATTACATCTCAAAGCGAGAATTATTTTCTCTGTGGAACTTATACGCTACTCTACTATAAATGGGTTTCTATTCCTATTGAATGATGGAGGTTATTATCGCATAAAGAGGACTATCATTTCTTCATCACATTGTATATTTGGAGTCTCCATATGGTCAATGTTATTGTTCATAACCATAGTCATTTGTCCCAATATAGTTATAAGATTCTCAGCACCAATAACAGTACTATTTAAAACTTCATTATAATGTATAGGAGGTAAATTCTTATATGGGATATGCATGTTAATATGACTTCCATTGCATTCACTATGTGGAATTTCAAAAAAAATTCATACACTTAATTAGGTTATGAATCATAATACATATTCTCAAACATGCAAAACACATAACATAAATTTAAAATTTAAACATAGAATATATAATAATCCTAACCATGATTTATTTTGGGACATATATACTTTTTAAACCTTAATAATAGGTTGAAATTAAAACTACAATTTTCTTAGGCATATCCCCCTGGAGTGTGAGGCCAGGTGCCTAGAAAGTCCCATTATTGTGTACCATGTTTCCCCATGTTAGGCCTGAGACACCATGTCTATGTGGTTACCCCTAGGTGCATCTGTTCCAAAACTATGTCCATTTATAGTATACAGAAAGGGAAATTTTCCTAGAAATACCCACATAATCTAATGCTTACCAAAAATATAGGATGTTTTCTTTGATAATCAAAATATTTTATCTTATGTTTTTTTCACTAATCATTTTTTAATACAGTTTTTTATGTTTCTTCTAAACATCCTCTAATACCAACTATAATGACCCCAACCCTAGTTTCCAAGAGCCAGTTCCTTACACTGGTATAATAAAAATGGAAGTCTCATCCTAAAGGATTGAATAATTTATTAGTTTTGGAAAACTAGATAAAAAATAATTTGTTACATTACAAATTGAAAAGAAAACACAATTTAAACTTCATCATTATCATCCATAACTCCCAGATTATCTCTACAAGTCACTCATAATATACATCTTCACATCCTGGTGAAAAATAATACATAAGAAAGAGTTGATTGCAGATTCTCAGTAAGGGTATGTAATATATAGGAATCTAATATAAAAAATAATTCATGGTGAACGACTGATAACAAATTCAATTAAAACATAAACTTGACCATAATATGGAAATAATAAAATATGAATAAATAATTCCATACAAATGATCAAATGATAATGAAGAAAAAAATGGACATTAGAAAAATATTCACATGTATAATCAATTACAAATAAGAACAATGGAATTCATATACCGAACATCATAAACATACCATTAAGGCCTCACCCATGAAACCTAAAAATAAACAGTTTAGGACTCAGCCAGAATCAATTCCTATATATTCTTATTAACCCAACTAATGCATTTAGGGGATATATATTCTCCCAACCATCACATACTAAGTCCAATTAATTCTTAATTTTAATGTATTTAAACATAAAGAATATATACAGATGAATTTTATTAAACATCCCCAATATATAAACATAATCAATAACCACTCTGAGAAGTATAGTGAATGCTATCAAGATAGCACATACACAATGAAACTGAACATAAACAATTTAATAAAATATTTTAAATTATAATCATAATATATTATTACCAATTAATAATAAGTTTCAATATAGGGGTATGCAATATATGAAAATACTCTAACAAAATCATTGAGGAATTCGTACGAGATATAAACTTTTTGACATTGCAATAAAGGATTCTTTTTGAAAAATAAATTTTATTTTACATAATATTTTTTATAAATCTAATAATGATCAAATATACTGTTTATCATGAAAAAATTATTGATTTGAAAAAAAAAATTTGTTTCTAAATACTTTTTTATGTTACTATAAATGTTTAAGTAATGGAATGTTCCATTTAATAAAGTTTGTTTATTGGAATGATTTTAGAAGGTAAAATTGTCAAAATTGTATATCCCCTTAAAAGAAAGATTAAATTATATAGATATATATGTTTGGGAAATATACACATAATTTATAAGAATTTTATAAATGTAATGAATAAATATTTGTGGGTAAATCGAGATAAAGTGTAACCTGAATGGAAAATGGAGGTTTGGGAAGAAACCCTAAACTTTTATCTGAATGTGTTCTTCACATGACCAAAAATTCCTAGATAATGAAATTATATCCATTAATATTTTATCTCAAAACCGGTTATAAATTCAATTTATTCATTATAATTTTAAAAATTTCTTTTATTTTCTTTTTCATAAGTTATAAGATACAATTTTATCTTTCAGGGGCTTTTATTTCATTGGGTTTTATGATCAATTTACTTGTATATGAGTGTGGATGTTCATGTAAAATGGGAATATATATCCAGAATTGATGTTATATGTTATTAATGAAAATTCAAATGATTAAAAGTTTATATATGTAATTTGTATTTTTTTGTGTGGGGATATATAATTAGATAAGACATTTGTGATAATATTTTAGATTGTTTGGCAGTTTTTCATTGATCACAAACTAATTTAGTTTTTTTAATTAAAATAATGTGTACATAATAGTTATAGAATATTAGATAGGCTGTAATACAAATATTATATGATTTTTACCATATAAATTGTTTTATTACCATCCTTCAAGGTGTTAATGGAAAATGAAAATTCATCATCTATGATGTTGGTAAATTGACACATCATGGGTGATGTTTTCATTTATAGAATAAAAGATAGGGAGAAAATATTTTTATGATGGATCAACAATTAACATGATAAAATTCTAGTATATAATTTATTTTAGAGTTATCATGTCACATTGGATAGGTTAGGCGAGGTAAGGATAAGAAAATAAAATAAATTGAAATGAAAAGAAAAGAAAATAAAAAAATGTTGATTTTTACCTCTTGAATTATCCTCCATGAAAACGTCCTTAAGGGAATTTTTTGTGTATTTTTTAGAGAAAAATAAATTTTGGGAATGGGGTAGGGGATTTGGGAGATAATTGGAATGAAATTTGAGAAGGCTTATAGCACGGATGGTATGCGGGGAAGTGGTGGCATTTATAGTGAAGGAGATGAGTGTTTTTTGAATAATTTTATTATTAATTTTTTAATTTTTATTAATACAAGAAATTGTGAATTTTATTATGAATAAATATAGTAATTAGTTTTTTTTATTTTCAACTAATGGTCTGTTACAACATCCATGACCTAAGAATTACTAAAATATTAATTTATTTTTTTATACAGTAAAATAATGTAATTTACTATTCACCAAAAAAATCCTATATTTTATAAAAATATAAAAAATTCACCCCAAACCATTTTTAGTCATTTATAATTCTGAAATGAACTCAATTTTATGAATTTTTTTCTAAATATGAGAATTTTAATTGTTAATTAAAATCATCATTTACTCAAGAAATACAGATTTTAAAATTCTTACTGATTTTATGACAGATTAAAAAATTAGTTAATGTCTCATAAAAATATATTACCATAATAAGACAGAAAAATAATATTTTATGAATACATATTATGAAAATAAATTTTCTTTTATACAATTTTATTAATTATAAAATTTTAATTAAATATTTTTGACTTATAAAAATACCAACACTGAATTAATAATATTAAATGCATTAATTTTGTTACATTATTATATAATTTGATCATACATTCATAGATAATATGCTTAAAGTTAATTTATTCTTTCATGGGTAATATTACTATTTATTTTCCCAGTTTACTATTCATAAGGTTCACATTACTATTCCAAAGCGAAAGTTACTATCTTATTGTTATAGGTTGCTTAACATCTAGAAATACCTCTTATTTCATTCATTATTAATTTATAAATTTTTTATTCTGATCTCTACGTTATTGCATGTGATTTATACTAAATGAAATAATTATAAGAATGAAATTACTATGATATAATTCTAGTTCATTTCACTTTAAAAAAAATAATTAATAAATGGTTGGTGAAATATTCTAATTGGATAATTCAGAATATTATATGTATTCATATAGTTATTTTATATAATTATAAATATAATATTTATTATAATGGACGAAAAAATAACTGAAAAAAACAGTTCATACCTGAGGTAATATTTAATTGAAAAAACTCATCCTTATTTATGATTATATATGTTTAATTTTTTATTAAGGGAATCATATGATCTTTATATATGAAAACCCATATATATATATATTATATTTTAATCTTTTTATGTCTATATCATACATGGTTTACATTCATTATCATATCTTTATATACTCAGTTGACTGAATCTATGTTTTCATGTAAAACTAACTTTTTTTCTATTTAGCGAGGAATATATTTCATCTATGTACATATTTTATTTGAAAAAAATTTAAATGTTTTTTAATATTAACTACTTTTTTATTAAAATTATTTTCTATAAAATGTTTAACCTGGAGTGCCATCGTATTTTTTAAAAGAAGGAACTTATTATAAAATGATTTAACATAATCATTGTTATAATATTTGTTGAATGAATGAATTTTCTACACTTCATGACTAATATATTCCATGAAATCCCCTTTATATGTTTCCACAATTATTTTTAAAGAAAATCATTTTCAGAATATCATGGAAATTTATAGTTTTAAAATAAGTTATTTCACAATTAAGGGGTATTTTCCTCAAAAAGTTATTTATTATTATTTTAAAAGTATTTTAATCTATGTCCACGTCCATTGATGAATCATTTGCTTTATTAGAGATATAATTTAATGATATCATCCACATATTTCTCTTGATGTACTATTTTAATTTTGACTCTGGAAAGTGCAGACATTTTATGCTAGTTTTTATCATATAAAAAGTTCTTTATTATAAATTAATATTGATTAAGATGTATTGTTTTTTTTATAAATAGAAAATGAGGGATATTATGTGACGGATGGAGCCCATAATTAAATTCCTACTTAGTTCATCCATTGGGATCAGGAGACAAATCATTATCAGTATTTGGCATTCTCAATACACATTACTGTATTGTGTAATGTAACAAGGCCTTGATGGTATGTTTAAGATGTCAGACATTATGGATTCCTTAATTTTGGACTCAATTATTGATTTCCATGTGATTATTTGAATATTTTTGATATCTATGGATTTGTTTCATAATCATGTTATCATTTATATGTTTTTTATTTGATCATTATTTATTCATTCCTAAATATTCATGCTTTATTTATTCTATAATAACTTCTCTTGTATGAACCACCTCATTGAGCCTCTGAGATCAACAATTTCATATGATTCCTTCACCAATGATGACAGTAAGTATACAATGATTGATAGAAATGATATTTTTGGCGGAATAATTACCTTCTCGATGATAACAATATATTATATTTTAAGTTTTCAAATTTAATATCAGATTCAAACATTTATATATTTTTCCAAGAGTACTAAATTAATCTATCATTAAGGATATAGAAGCTTGTATCAAGTTATAATGTAAAAAATAACAGCCAACTATAGGCTACTTGATCTGTGGTTGTTAGAGTTGGTATTAGAGTATTTTTGGTATAATCCTTGGGAACTATAATTAGAAAAATATATTTTTTATATTATAATATTATGAAAAAATATATAATTCTTTATATACGACTATATATTCCATGTTTTGGTAAGGTAGAGAATTTTTGGTTTCTGAGAAAATACATATATATCAAGATATTTTCTTGTTACTGTGGTTATGGTACAAATGAACCATAGGGTAATTACTCTAAAGGGGTCAAATTAAGTGTTTACTTCATCATTACTGGTTTATAATGAGGGGGAGTATGATTTTATTATATGCTAGGTACTCCTGAGTGATGTGATTTTGTTCGATCACATGATCGTTACAAACCACTGTGAAGTATTTTAATTTTATTATTATTTGAACACATTCTCAATGATACTATGTTAATGTTTTTTAATATTATCAATTCATAAATATTCAATTAATGATAGGTATTTAACCTATTTAAAAATTATACATTATAATTCATAATTTTATCATCCAATCTATTGTTTTCCATTATTTAGAAATTGATCCCCATAGAATGAATGGAAACCATAAAAATTACTACATTCACTATAATTATTTCTCCAATGACCAAGATAATTAATATGGAGTTCGATAAGAAATAATGATAGTAAGATTGTGTTACTTGACTTAGGTTATGACAAATAGAATAGAAGAGACTCTAAATCTACAACACAGATAAACAATATTAAAATTTTTCATGTTATAACAACAAACATAATTAACTAAAACCTAAAATACATTATTAGTTATGTAGTGGATAAATTTCATAAAATAATATTTCTCACTTTTATATTTAATAAAGTATATATAGATATCAGGGAGGGTTAACATCTCATAAGGGATTCAGATCAGTTGTGGTCATTGATTTAGAAAATAATGGGTGCATGGAAAATAGTAAGTATATAGTGGAATGTTTTTATGATACGTTTTTTGGAAATTAGTTTCCTCACTAATAATGAGAAGATATAGAGATATAATTCATCACTATAGGGAAAATAGAAGAATAAATTATTGCTATGTATAAATAAAATTTTACAAGGTTATCATGTCTTTATATGGACTATGTACGTAATATAATGAATAATATTAACCATTTTATTGATTAGAATAAGAGAGTCCATAAAAGGGAACTAATATCCTAAAAAATGTAATCATATGATGATACAATATTTTGATCTATCCAGATAAGGAATGTATTTTCATATTCATACGACTTTGAAGAAGAAACGTTTAGATTTGGATTGTTGTGAACCTCATGATGAAACAAATTTATAATGGGAGTAAGATTAGGGTAAATTTTTAATATGTGATAATTGTGGAAGGAATCATAAAATAACATAATATAAAAGACCAAGAGTTTACTTCATATTTGGAGAGAAATACCATCATCATCATGAATGAAATATTAAGGTATAATCCATTAATTAATAGTGATTTTAACTTTACAAAGATAAAGAACCATATCATCTAATAGCCCAAACATCAATAGAATATACCACAAAAAATTCTAAAGGGAGAAGGTCAGATTTATGAAATATCGTAAATCATTTTGAATTTCCTAGTAATGTGTTGCCAGGTATATTGATCATAGAATAATTTTTTCAAATTATTTATTCAATTTTGGATCAATTCCTACTTTTATATGTCATATTTATTCCATGAAAATTAAATAATCTTATTTAATACTTAGAAGTGACTTAATAATCAATCAACATATAGTAAATATTATTTCAAAACTATTTTTTAGTCAATACCTATTATGATTCATGGGTATACCATATTCTAAAATATAATTATTTTATATATGGGTTAATTTTATATAATCCATGGTTTGTATTTTATTTCAATGTATAATAGAAAAATTCATTTCAAGATAAGGAGATAATGATTTCTATTAAAGATGCAGAATAATTATTTTTATAATAAATACATTATCATTTGAATAATTCCTATATTCAGTCCCAATAGTTGTCCTGAATAAAATTATGGGAGAAAAGGAGAAGTCCCAACCTACCGATGGGAAGGTTACCCTATGATAGAAGATGTTCTTATTTTTCAAGAATACATTACAGTGCTTCTTGAACACTAACACGAAAATCCATCACAATTTGATGTCGGGTTTTATATTAAAATCATCATTGAATGTAATCCTATATATATAAGACTCCCTATAGAATGGTCCTAGTGGAGCTGGTGGTGTAAATGAAAAAAAATTGTGATTTTTGTGATAAAGGATTCATATGTTCATTTTTTTCACCTTGGAGAGATCTTGTATTTTGTGTGAAATATAAGAATGGGAATATGATGTGGTGGGTATATTACATGGAAATCAATTCCATTTATATAAATAATGATTATCATATTCTTGTTATTGATGACATTCTTGACAATCATCAAGGTCCTCATTATTTTCCAATGGTTCATCATAATTGCTTTCATAAATTTCATGTAAGGAAAGGTTATATTTAATGTCCACAAATTTCATTGCGATAAGGTAAGATCTACCTATTGTGTGAATTTATGAGCTCCATATTAATGTCATTATGAAATTTCATGGTATACCTCATTGAAATGTATCTAATATTGATTCACAGTTTAGATGAAAAATTTGGAGTCTTCAGAAGGATATTGAAATCAATATACATTAAAGAACTGTCTATTATCCTCAAAATGATGGGTTGTACCAAATTCTATTCATAAATTAATTTATATGATGAGTTCTTGCTATATTAACATTCATAGTATGTACGATCAGTATTTGAAAATGGTGGATTTTTATATTACAAATATATTCCCTCCAAGAATACATATTTAACCATATTAAGAATTTTATATAAAAATGACTTCTACTCAAGAATGATTGGATAAAGATAGTGGCCAGAATTGTGTAGGCCTAAATATTATTAAGGATACAATGGTGAAAGTGATGAATATTCCAAATAATATTAAGGAATATTAATGTATGAAAAATGTTTATAGTTATAACTACATAAGGATTTAAAAATTCATGTAGGTGATCATGTATTATTGAATGTATCATCATGTAAAGGTGTTATATGATCTAGAACGAAAGGAAACTATTTCCTTAGTATATCAGTATTATGAAATTTGATAAATAATTGGAGATGTGAAATACAATTTGGAAATTTCACCTAGCGTATCTAATGTTGATGATGTAGTCATAAACTATATATTGAATAAGTATATTATATATCAAACTCATGCTCTCACCATTGAGTAAAAAAATTTGATAATTTATTACCCATATATAAATTTCCTCTAGATATTATTGAAATTATAAAAAAACTATTAAGGAATCAGATGACTCGACTAGAAAAGGTACTTTGTAAAAATAATATTAAAAAATTGGATACATAGAAACTTGAACAAGTAATGGTGAATAAATACTAATATATATTCATGAGGCGAAATTCTAGAAATTTTGAGGATGAAATATTTGGAGGGAACAATTTAACACCTGATATTCATTTATATATAGATTTTATTTCTAGTGAAATAATAAATAGTTGATCAGATTTATACAATATTATGACTAAAAAATAATTTAAGTTTTTTATAAAATTAAATTGATATTATTAATTATATTTTATAATTCATCATTTCAAGATTATCATAAGACGAATTTTGGAAATATTTTTGAAATAGTTGATTTTAGGTTAATAGTGAAAATATCGATTTTATAAAATGTTCACATTTATGAGATAATAATGATTTAAGAATAAATTAAATGTTTATTAGGACTGTTTTATAGAAAAAAATATATTAAAATTTTAATATAATTCATATTTAAATATGATGTTGAATTTAGAGATATTGGTTTAAAAGTTATTATTGATCTAATAAAATATGTTTTTAGTTCTTTCATTTACTCAGGTAATTAGATGTTGAAATTCAGTTTTATTTTATTTTAAGGAAAACTAATTCTCCATTTATATTATTTATATCACATTAATTACATTGGGATCAAAATTAAAATTTATTTTTCTATAAAATAATATTTATTCATAAAATAATCATTTTTTAAAAAATAGTTTTGGATGTGTTTTGCGAGCATATATTAAAAGTAATTTTTACCACATATTAGTGTTGAATAAAATTACATAGATTCAATACGTGAAATTAGTATAATTAATATTAGGTAAATAGTTGAGCATAATTCTTTTTCATAAAGAATAATAACCGTACTAAATATTTTTCACCTTGATTAAGGGTAGAATGGGTCTAAAAGTGAAAAAGGTATAATCCTTCAATATAACACATAAAACATATTTAAACAACCTTTTTTGTTTTGATTCAATAATACACTTATCAAATTTCTTTAATAAATTTTTTTTGGAAACATCATGTGATAAAAAAATTATATTATTAAAATATTTATTTTAATTCAATGTGCGGCCTTTCCCTCACTTATAGACGGGATACACTTATAAACTCTTATTAAATCTTATTGAGATATTTATCTCTAAAAATTCCTAAAAAATATTTGTTCCCAATATTCCTCTCAATTTCTTCTAGTATATGGTATCATCAAAGGACCATCCTATATGGCTTAATCTGTATTCCAAAAGACATTTTTGTATAATATGTTTAGTTCATAACAAAGTGTTCTCATTTTATATCCTAATATACCGGATTTAAATATTATATATATGCTTGTTCATATAATAACATCAATTTCTTTTATATATTGAGTTACTATTATGCCGGTGGAAAACCCCATCTTCAAATCCTTTTCATCTCGTGGATAATAAACACATCACTTATGTTTACAAACAACATGCCTTCACAACATAGCTGTGTAATTAATTTATCATCACCAATATATAAATATAATTATAAGTAAAAAACTAAATAATAAATATGAAATTTATGAGATATTTTTATCATAAATATAATATATCATTTTCCACATTTCCCATCAACTCATTAAAAGAAATGATAAAATTACTCAAGCGTACGAGTGGAGTACCATATCTATGAATAGATGTGATTCATTTTTCATGTCATCGATTGAATGTTTTTTCTGAATATTTATATAATGAATTTATATGTTATTTATATCCTTATTAACACATAATATTTTATTTTTTTTCATGATAATAAATTATGGAATGAAATAATAGAACAGAAACTCACATAAAATACTAAAAACTTGACACTCATAGACAATGATTTTAATAAATAATTATTAATAAACGATTTTTTTAATGTTATAAGTGGTTAATATATTATTTTATAATTATGAAAAAATTTCTATTATAAAATTAGAAAAATATTAAATCTATTATATAAAAGTAAAATATAATTATAAATATTGTTAGCCCTACAGTAAGTGTTTATTTCAGAATCACATCCTTCATTATGTTTTTAAATGTTTTTTATTACATTTTCAAAATTATATTATATTTTTATCTTAAGAAATATGTTTTATTCTACATTGGTTATCACTTTATTATACATTCTTTAATTTTATTTTACTCACTTTGGGTTCTCAAGATACCAAAAGTATTTTCTTATGAAAAATTAACATTTTTTTCTATTTAGTTGGGAATATTTTTCTTCCATGACTATATTTTCTATAAAATGAATTTAAAAATTTTTTAAATCTTATTTATTGATTGATTAATTTAATTATTTCATTTTTTACTCAATATTTTTTATGGAATCTTTTTATAATTTTTTTATTGATGAATGATTTACCAAATATCTCATTGGAATCTTTCTTTAAACTCTTAAAGTAATGATTCCTTTTACCACAAACTAGACTACTAGTTTCTATGATTCACACATTAAAAGATTTAATGGTTCATTTTAATGGAAAATTTTTTACTAATGTATTTCATATTTTTTAGGTTTAAAATTAATTTTTTTATAATGCAAATGTTATTTACCTCAATAAATATTTTGGTGATCTTTTAAAAATATTATCATCTATGAAAACTTCCTTTGATGAATCTTATTCCTTACTAGATATATAATCTAATGATACAATCCATTATTTTTTATTATATTGTTAATGAAAATTTATAATTGAGAAGGTATTGAAATAATATATACATTTTTCTGTAATGCAGATAATTATTTATTATTAAAACTATTCTATTATATTGTATTATTTAGTCCAATGATCAGTGTAATGGAATTATTAAGTAATAGGTGGGGCCTGAAATGTCACATCAATTTGATGAATTTTTATATCACATGAGATAAAATAGTTTTGTTATTGGAAATGTGACTTACCAATTTTTTTTATGTCTTGGAATAAGGAATTAAGTGTTTGTTTGTTATGAATGACATTTTGAATTCCATCATTATGAAATTAGTTATTTTTGTCCATGTGATTATCCAAATAGTATTGAAATCCATGGATTTTATTCAATATCCTATTATTATTTATGTATAATTTTTTTATCATCATTTAGGATAAAAATATTGTTCGTTGCACCTTTATTATATGATAGCTTCATATGTACGCATTATATTCCTTATCATCTTATTTCACATATTTCTTATATTTACTTCTGTAGGATGCCTACAGTTACTCTATGATTGATATGAAATGATATTATAGATGGAATAATAAGGTTTTCAATGAATATATTATGTGGTATTATATGTTTTTAAATTTTATGTTTCATTCAATCATGTATCTATTTTTCAAAATACTAATAAACTAATTGATCCTTCATAATACAATGACGTGAATCCAACGAAAAATTAATAATGAAACCACTGACTTTGGTATACTATATCTAGGGTTATTTAAAAAATTACATTTAAATATGAATTTAATTAATAATTATATAATTTAACATAAAATTCTTGAACACATTTTATATAACACGGACATTGAATAAAAACATCACCGAGCAAATAGGAAATAAGGTTGAGTTTTTCTAAAAACAATTTATCAATATTTTTAACTACCCAATAGATGACAATTAATATATTACATTAAAAACCTCCAAATTTATACATTAATGGAAATGAAAACCACTTTATGTGAAAAATTCAAAAACATTCCTTGTAGGGGATTCAAGAATAAACATTCCCAGAAAAAAAATTAGATTATATTATAATCACAATCCTCATGTCCTAAATTTTTTTTGCATGTTCATATCATAATATTTATTAAATGTATATAAATTCTAATTCTATACCAGAAATATATTAAAACTTATATTACATTATAAAAACAACTTATAATTTGTAATACTCATATATTGATAATATATTATTAAAATCAATATTATTGGTATTAATAGTTCAGCTTCACATGTATTTTTTAGTTTGACGGTTTCAGTCTATAGACCTTGTTCATGGTTTCATAAAATCTATATTTTTAAAACAAATTATTATTTTCATAGTTATTAATTATATAATATTTTATAATTTTTCATATAACATGGTCATGAACCATTAATTACATTAAATCATAGAGATGGTAGTCTGTACGTAAGCTGAAATAATGTTATTATTTTGTAATGAATGGATAGAAAGAAAGGTAAATAATAATATATTTTTCTATAATCATTATAGTATCACAAAAGTTATGCATATTTATTAAATTATTCAATATGAAAATCCACGTATGGTAGACATAAAAAACGAATTATATCATTTCATGGACGTGGTAGTCTACACCTACACAAGAATGATGTTATCATTTCTCATAGGACTGAATGGAGGAAAAAATTGGGTGTAACATTAAAATAAAAAAATATAGTATTTTAATGATTATTATTTCATAATTATAATAATTATATAGGATATTAACTATTGGATAAAGAATAAAGACACTCAAAATATATTTATAATGTAAAATACTGGTCCTATTCGATAATAATTTTAGCTTATGCTTTAATCCATCAAAAGAAAGGTATTATGTAAGTCAAAAAACATAAATGAAGTGGGGTTGGAGGTTATAAATTTTTTTGTATATGGATTGGACGAGATATAGGTAAAATTTATTTTTGATAACTGAGGAGAGGTGGTACCCTTTTATAAGATAGTCTGGGGACACTCTTGTAAATAATAAAAACATTAAAATATAATAAATTAATATTCAATTGAATGTGAAATCATGTGAGAAATTTTTAAAAAAATTATATTTTTAAGGTATAAATATATTAAACCAATAAAATTTATTCATAATTATGTGATATATAAAAGTTAATTTATTTAGTTTAATGCCTTCATCAATCGTTTTTAACCTTAGCCACATTATATATATTTTTTTAATAGATATTATTTGTTATAAAAATAATAAAAGTATCGTCATTATGAAATGTTGGCAAGATAATTATAAATAGGAAAAAAAATTTAATTAAATTTATATATTTTGAGGAAATTAATTTTAAATTAATCATTTAAAACACAATGAATACTAGTTTTTGAAAATAATTCATTTTTAAAACTAAAACTAAACATAATCTCATTTTTGTTATAGTGAAAAAATAAAAAGAATTTTAATACATTATATTGAATATATAATGTAACAATTTAATTAAAATCATACAAAATAGTGATTAAAATTATTTAGTTAAATAATGACACAATGCACGCATATAATCATTTCTTCATAAAAACCTACCTTTTTAATTTCATGTGGGTTTATTTAGATTTCAATGTAATTGATTACCAACTATTCAATTGTCTAAATTTTAAAAAAACATATATGTTTAATATTATGAATTAATATTAATATATGAAAAAAATGAAGTTTTCATAAAAGAATATTTTAAAATTGGACTTTAAGATCAATAATACTTTTTAAGTGAATTTGAAATTATTTTCTATGAAAATATTTCATTTAAATTCCATATGATGTTATTAATTTTATAATTTATTGTAATTATTAAAATATTTTCAAGGTATCATGAATCACATGTTGAATATAACATTAATATATTAAATTTATATATGTTCTAAAATATCTATATATTAAATTGTACCTACGAAATAGAATTTCATCCTAGAAAATTATTCAATATGATACAAGAAACTGAGGATACCACTACCTCATGAAATCCGTGCGTCTACACATTGATTCATAGAATTTATAATTCTTCCAAAGAACTATTTCTATGAGAATATTATTCTTATGAATAAAATCATCCCCATGATCCATGATTTCTACAACATTCTCCCCATAAGAAAGATAATTCTCAAATAGTTTGACAATTGAGTTCAGAAAATAAGAGGTATTTTCTATAGAAAATATTAATATATATCATGGAACACTTCATTAACTTGATAAAGGTTCAACGAAGCACCAAGTGATAAGGTATTATCATGATATGAATATAAATCACATATGGAATTATATATCCATGGAGTAAATTTATTTTATTTCATAATCTCATTAAATTATTCCAGTGATATATTAATTGTTATACGTTTTCACAACCATCAAACTACAAATCTATCTAATTATTTATTACATCAAATTTCTACTAGGACTGAGATTACCAAATGTTTTTTTAGAAAAGATTTAATGTTCTCTTCCATTTCCTAATATATCATAGGTATCAATGTATTTTTCCCCAAAATCATCGTAGAATGTTGTGTTTATATTGTTCTTTCTTTATAGGGATTCATATGGAGAAATAGAAACTATTGAGTAAAATATATTATTTTAATGATATCTGTCCAGTGGAAGGTGTTGATCCCAAATCCCATTGAAATATATTGATAATTCTCTCAAAATATCTTTTGGGGATTAAATTTTCCTCTCAAACTAACCATCACTTTAATAATGATATATAGATCTAAATAGTAATTGCATATTCTGTTATTCTTGAAGACCACTACAAAACATTATGGTATTCATCTAATATTAATTGGATATAATTGTGGGTGGTACTATATAAATCATTATCAAAAACATAATCAATAAAATTGTTATCTTATTAGAGCTAAATATTCTTTGATAGTAATAAATTATACTAATTTCAAAAAGTGATCAACCAGAATAAAAAAATTATTCCCTATTGATGTGTTGGGTGTTACCTAATGAAATCTAAAGAGATATTATCCAATTTCCTCTATGGTATTTGAAAGGGTTATAATATACTCTTATAAATCTATCTATTATCATTAATTTTCTGTTATACCAAGAACTAAGATAGAAAAACCATAATACCTCTCCTCAAGTTGTTCCGACATAAATAATCTTTAAGAACACTATAAATATTTAGATATAAGAAATTATTAGAAAATTTAGAAAGATGATATTCATTCAATATCTCCTTTATAAATATGATCATTTTTTGACATATACATTGTTCCTGAACTTTATTACCCAATCACTATCATGATTAATCTTAGGAATATTTCATACTGTCTTTTTCAGCACCATATATTCCATTCTATCATGTTTAATCATCATGTAAAAATATGGATGAACAATAATCTAAGAATGATAAGATATTTCTCCATTGTTAATGGTTTAAATATTTAAACTCCACAAATCAAAATTTTAATACCTACTTTAATCCTCTTTATTGATATAATTGTGTGCTCATTGCATCTTAGAGCACCAACCACTATGTTTGCCTTTCTAGGGTGGTAATATATTGAGAAGTTATAAACGTTAATCTATTTTATCTATCAGTTCAATTGAATTTTTACAACGTTATATTTTAATATAAACATAATATTTTTTTATTGGTTTATATGTCACATCATTCTAATAATATGAAAATGATAGTGTTGTTCATGTGTGCGTGTGTATGACCACCTCCAAGAAGTGATGTGATTAATTTTTCATTACTACATCACATTAATACTATGGATAAGTTTATTTTAAAAATTAAGATGAAATTTTAGTTATATTCATATTTTTTAAAATATAAAATAATATTTTTGTTCTTTTTATCCTGATCATTTAAAATTGAAAACATTACTATTGTTCATATACGACTTACTATCACCATGATTTTAATGTATTTAATTTTTATTAATAACCATACATCATGTTTGGATTATAAATTATAATTTCAATATAAAAATTAAAAAATTTTCATGATTATTATTTTTATTATTATTAAACAGTTACAACATTTACTATAATCAAATTATTGAATCCATTTTGGACAAATCAACTAAATATCAACAATATTTCTGGCATGAAATTTATTGATGAAAAAATAATTATAACATTTTATTTTATAAAATAAAATAAATAATAAACATGAATATGTTTCTAATGTTTTTAAAGAATATAAATAGGCTTATCATTCCTAAAAATAAATAACGAACTTGATTAGTCGGACATGATATTAGATATTTCATCAATATCTCCATTCCACATAATAATATTTGATATTATGAACATATTTAATTTTATGTGTTAATTTAAACCACATTTGATATATATTACCTGAATATTTATTTATTTATGATCACTAATGATTCAATTCAATTTTATTCCTTCAAGTTTTTGTAATTTTAAAAATACCCAGGACTGAAGGGTTTATTTCACAATCTCATTATTTTGGGATTGCCTTCATTTTCATTGAAGGAATATTATAATCCATATTTTGGAAAATCCATATAAATTATAACCCTCTCTAATTTTCATTATTTTCTATATGTTATTATAAATTTTATCTCATTAGAAATTTAATTAAGAAAATTAATTTTTTCTAAAAAAACAATTTATCTATCTTTTAATAGGATATGATTACAATCCTTGTCCATATTTTAAAAAAAATTAAAACTCATTTTTATCACTCAAATAAATTATTATGGTCATTTTATTTTTCATTTTTTTTAAATGTTTTAACTGAATATTTCTAATATTTTCCCAAAGGGTCATTTTTGACTTTATTTATAATAATCGACTGGAATGTTTTTCATACATAAAGTGATAATTAAATTCCACGCTGCTAAAACCATTTTATTATATTTATATTATTACACAATTATAATATCCTTAACAAATAATACTATTTAATTTATTTTTATTTTAATATTTCACTTCAATTATCCTTATTTTTTAAAATGAAATGATTATTTACAAAAACTATTTTTCTGAAAAAATGATGGTCATCTATTATCTCTTATTAAATTTATGGTCATTAGGTTTTTTATTCAAATTTCAATTTCTAATAATAATTTGACATTAGTTTTTTTATTAAGAATAAATATTCATAATCATGTATATTTTTATTTCCTAAGAAATATAATTTCTACCAAAGGTTCATTAATTTTAATGTATTTTTTATTGATTGGGGAAACATTGATAAATCCATTTTTATTTCTCAATATAGATATTTGTTGATAAATTAATACTATTTATGAATTTAATGTATGATTCAATAAATAAATAATGTGTTATAAATAAAGTGATGGGTGGGGCTCATTGATAGATAGCCCCTTGAAGCATCAATATGTTTCATGAGGCCTATTAAAAAGCTATAATAAAATGGGTTTCTAGTGTATACCAACCCATTGAGTAGAATACCTTTTTATAAGGTCTTGATGGTATATAAATCATTATATATGAAATCATGACATCTAAAATTAATAATTAAATTAATTAAGAATTCATTTATTACTACCCATGAGATTTATCAATTAATTTTATCAATGGAATAATTTTTTGCTCCATTAATTTATTAAATGTCGTGTGTTTTAAATTATTTTCCATAACATAATGATAATTAATTATTGATTCATGATATCTTAGAGTGTACATAGCCTTCAATAAGCATCCAATATTACTCTTATTTTTTCGATTACTAGGAAAAAAAGATATTCTTTCTGACACATTCTTTAGGGTTTGTCCACCTCACATGTTCATGTGATGCTGAAGACTACATTGTACCCTTAATTCTTTCTTTTAAAAATGTATATTTAATTTATTAATTTTTTTAGTGATGTATTCTCCTTGATCGAAATAGGATGATGGGAGTAGCCACATTGGGCATCATTCTAGCTTGTCTTGACAGGAGTAAAATCGGTCACATGTATTCCTCCTCATAAGAGAGATTCTCAAGGGCATGGAACCCAAGGAATCCTATGTCGTTTATGAGGAATATTATACTATAGTCATGTCTTATGAGGTTTTACACTGGCATCTCGTGTTTAACACCATGTAGTCTACGAATTTAACATCTTTTGAAGATGGAGAGAGGAAGATCAAAACACCTGGATGAAGCAGATCAGAGGGTGCATCCCTTGAAGGGAAGACCAGGAAGGTTTACCAAATGGATGGATCAAAACTCCCATAGAGGTAGACCTTATATGGTGTGTCTCATAAAGATAATGTGTCGCACCATGATGGGGTACATCCTATAAGGGAGGAACCAATGTTTAGTATATCGATGGGTCATAATTCCCATATAGAGTGGACCCGAGGTGGGGTTTCCATTAAAGAATATTTAAAAAATATATAAATGGTGTACTTACTTATGATGGAATAACTAGGGTATAAATGATTGATAAATAAAAAAACCAAATTAGATATGGAATGAGGTCATGTGACCCATAAATGGAATAAGTCAAACCATAAGGGGTACATCCCTAGGATGAAGGCACTAAGGCTTAATTTATATAAAGGTTAGAAAGCCTAATGAGAGCGGACCTAAGGTGTGTGCCCCATTGAGGGATGATTTCACACCATGAAGTGCGTACATCTCTAGGAGGTAAGAAACAAGCTTCACCAAATAAATGGATCAGAACACCAAACGTGAGTGGACATGGGGTGGTGTGTCCCATAAAGGGAAGATGTCACATTGTGAATGGGAATATCCCTAGGAGGGAGACACCGTAGTTTACTAGACGGATAGATTAGAATGCCCAATGAGAGCGTACCTGGGGTGGTGTGTCCCATAAAGTGAATATTTCACACTATTAAGGGGTATATCCCTATGAAGGAGGAAATATGATTTAGCATATGGGTGGAGAAGAAATCCAAATGAGAGATGACCCGAGGTGGGGTGTCCCATAAAAGGAAGATGTCACACTATGAAGGTGTATATTATTATGAGGCATAACCATGTTTTACCATTGGGTGGGACTAAACCTAATGTAGGTATCCTATATACCCTATTTAGTAATTAAAAATCAAAAACAACTTAGTTTGATGTGTGGGGTAGTGATTATACACTGAGACAGCCCTTCTTAATAATATTTCTCTTGGTTGGATTGTGATTGATTGTGTAGGGCATAAGCATTGGAGTTGTCAGGTGACACTGGATGTAGCGATGATAAATGGGGATTCTGTCTATTAATGTCCTAGATAGATTGAGTGTTATCACAAGGATGTGGGTGCCTAGTGAAATTAGGATGGATATAGATGAAGTGTTAAAATGAAATAAATGGAATGTATAGAGTGTAAGGGATGATGGGCTTGATCCTGAGGTAGTATTCCTAGGTATCACAGTTAATTTGGAATCAATGTATATGTAGTTTTTAATAGGGAATTTCATATTACACATTAGGAGGCATCCTAATAGAAGTGGATAACATGGTTGGGGCTTATACATAAATCATTCCCATGTAGTATTATTGGGGCTTATTCCTAAAGAGGAGGCCTTTGTGGATTTGTCAGGGATTAAATGTATGAATGGACCGAACAGAGGTGAATACTAGGGACAACTCTAGGGGTATTCTTAAATGGTTTTGGATGGATTTCATGATAACTACTAACCTTAGAGAACAAGTGAGTCATGCTCGGTGTGTGATACAAGAGGAAGTAGTAGTACGAACACTCCTGTCGAAAAATAAGCATCAATGAGAGATGGTTTGGGGTATACACATTTGAGCTGTGCATGAAGGGAATCACTCAATGTGTGGAGGTTCTCATTCTATATGAGGATGATATCAATCCAATGTAGAAGAGTGGGAATGGAAAATTATCGATATGTGACACCCCATGTGCATTGCATGGGGTGAGGATACTATTTTACGGTATGTGTTGAAGATTATGGTTTTAGGCAACATTACATCCTGCAACATGGATAGAGTGGAATCACTCCTTGCCCCTTGGTCTTACATAAATAATGTACATAATCCCTTAGTGAACTGAAGTCATCAAAAATTCCAAAAAACTAGGCTTTGGAGGAGGGTTCAATGATGTAGTCCATGTTATAAACCCTCCACTACAATGAAATGGAAATTAGCATACCTATGTTGAAAATAAATATGTAGGGTATCACGTTAGAATACATCAAGTGAGGGACCATTAAATTAAAATTTTCAAGCCTAGTGGGTCTTAAAGTGGAGGATCTCGCAAATCAGAAGGAATAATGTGTCGGTGATTCACAAATCATGGATGCTTCATATAGAGAAAGGTCATGCTGAAGGAAATATATTCAGGATGAAGGGTGATACAACACTGGTATGAAGTCAGGTGCTAGAAATGAAGGGATTCACAAAGGGTATGTTCTCATTGAATCTTCACATTCCCTGAATGACCATCTTCATAACTAAAGGTTATATGCCTACATATAAGTCATCCCCAACATATGAGGGGGAACATATGAACAAGGGAATGTGGGTTTTATGATGCATCAGAATTTTGCATGATACATTGTATTGGTGGGTTTATGGTTCTCATGAGCATCATGATTTGGTATATTGGAAGTCAAAATGTAAGGGTATCCCTTCATTTGAGGTAGGGTGACCCATATAATTATAAGACATTGGAGTTGTGATGCTTAGAGACACATTTCGAATAAAAAGTGGGCTCTGGGAAGGGGCATGGCTTTGTCATACTCAGAATTTCATTCATTAAATACCGTAACACGGTCATGGGGAGAGTAAGATTTGAGGGAGTTATATCATGGCCTTGTGTGGTCATGATGGTGGAGGGACGTCCAAGAAGTGGTATTTATAGGGAATCTTCTTTGAATGATTTTGGATCCATTTTAGAATAGATTCCATTCGAAATAACATTGATCACCCTCATCATATCCTATGGAATGAATTCTGATCCCAATGAATCCCCCCTCATAATGGTAGAACATGTGAATGAAGGGTCATATGTCTAGGGAGAATCATTTAAAAAATAATGAACTGCTCCATCAATCGAGAAGCTCTATTTATAGGATGTCTCTCAATGTTTTTGGGCATGAGATACAATTTCAATCAATGTGACTATAAAAATAGTTTACCCCCCCCCCCTCATCATTCATACATAACTATTTTATATACTATCTTTAACACTATTATTATGAAGCTCCTTTACCCTGTGAATGCATCTCGGTGAACTGGGTTCCTAAAAATCATTCTTTATAAATTATCCCTAGTGAATCGGGCATTGCAATCCATTGATGAATAGATAATAACGATGAGTGCACTAATAATTCATGTTCCAGTGATCCTTGAATTACATTTATGAACAGTCTCTGCAAAAGGCCTAGATATATACATAAAACTCAAATCTGATGTCCAGTCAAAATGTTTCTTGGGACGTCCTTGTGTACGATACAAGAAGGGATGAAATATAAAACAATATCATGTTTGGGGAGAATGTTTGGAGGCATCCCGATTATGAATAAATAATTGAACTGATGTAAAAAAATTATAAGAAAAATAACATGTGAAATAGAATTATATTAAATGGATTTGGTATGAGAGAAGATTTCTTCATCCCCTTGAAAATTAGAGATGAATGGACTTACTGGTTCATGGGTACATAAGGACAGTACCAGTAGAACATGGCTGCTAATGGCCACAACTAGAAGCATCACATGATTTTTGTAGGGGACTGTATCTAAACCAGCACAACAATATCTATGGGAGACAATTAGAAGAAGTGGAATATCCACCAAAACATTGGAAAATTCTCAAGGTAGGGTATGGGAACCCATAAAAATATGGAATGATGATTGGGACATATTCCAAGGTAGTATATTCATAGAGGAATGGGCATGGTCCTACTAGGTGTGCTTGTCAGGTACATAGTTGGTAGCATAATTGAGGAGTGCATGCATTTATAAATTGGCATGGGATTCCTAGTTCCATGTCTATCGACTGGGGTAGATAATTCTGAAACTATGAAGAAGATGGTCCTCAGGGACCAATATTTTCTACTTTTATCATGGAGAGGCCGACATCCACCTCAGGGATCTCGATCATATTTCTAGAATCCTAATATTAGTGGCCATGAATAATGAATTCTTCCTCATGTATAATTAATAGGAGGTCATGGAGAATCATCTATTTCATGAAAATGATGTTCTAGATCAGCGTCCGGGCACCACCAAGGAAAATCATGGGACGAGGGATGTCCACATCAAGTAGTGATTTGCCTAATTCCAAAACATCCCAGCAAAGGGGATTGTTGAGGGATAAGAGGAGTAAAGGATGCAACTAAAAAGACAATACAACTACCCAAGAGGATCCCAATGTGGTAGGTAAGGCTCTTACTAAAGGATCCTTTAGTATAGTGAGTTGAATATATAGGGGTATAACAACAAGACCAATACATAACTAATAGTCTAATTGGTTGGGTTCATTAATGACCTTCTCTATAGATGGATGCTTCAAGTGATAGATGCACACATCAGGTGTGCATACAAGAACAGTCATCCTGGCGGTGATGCTCATAACAGGGTAGTGCATCAACCATGGGATCTCGGTGTTGGTGAAGCTATATAAGGTGGTCCGGCATATTAGTGAGGGGAATAATCAACTAAACATGTGTGGGTCACTCCACTTTCAATACACCTGGTTAAAGGCGCACATGGTAGGCTATGAGTATCAAAACCCCATCTCCCCTCCAAGGATGAACATCAGGTCGATGATTGTGAATATCACAAGAAGCTTAGTATTAAATTTGGGCTTGGTGATGATGCTGAGTAATGTTGTGAGGTCATATCAATTCACTATCCATCTATTCCCTTATATAATGATGGTAACGACCTATGATGGTATAATAAATGAAGATAAATGATCACATCTTATGGAATTTCATGGTAGAGTATAGGTGAAACATGTTGATTGTGATATGATATGTGATCCATAAAACCCACACCGATTTACTGGGATGTTTAGGTGTCTAAATAGGTTGATTCTTATGGTATACATATGATTTCATCATGAATACAACCTATTCCTTATAAGGAATCTACGGTTTATGTTCAAACATGAAGATGGGAAGATGAGGAATGTGTTTCCACCATCCATTCTCACATATGGGAATGTTGATGCAAATAAGAAATGTTGAGAGGCCGTTTATCCGAGATAAATGACGTAATAGTAGAAAATCAAATCCAATGAAGGATTTCCTTAAGGATGATGCTGAACATCAGTGAGAGAGCACCATGGAGTAGAACCAGGTCATATCATAGTGGTGGATATGGAGTAGCAGAGAAAATAGTTCCAAGGCCTGCACGGACCAGAGGTGAAAGAAGATGATCTACACCAGGACCATCTCTCCTAGTTTTGTAGGCTAGGGATGAAGTGGATCCATCAAGGGTATTCCACAAAATATATACTCAAGATTTGGGGAAGAAATGGCTCTCTATAAAAATTAATGAGGATGATGTATACACTATGTCATGGGAGCTTTGGGAAGTGAACAATCAATTCCTCAGCCCTCATGAGATGGGGGAACACCTTAACAAGTAGGTTATGGATATTTCAGGAATATGTTACATCATGGATGGTTTTCTCATGTCCAAGGAGGTGGGGGAATGGTGCATGGAAAAGTTGGAGGGCCTAGTGCACTCTTGAGGCATTGTGTGTCCAATGAAAGACTGGGTGAAGGTATTTGTAGACGATTCTTACCCACAACTACTATTGACTACTGAGTTGGAAGTGCACGTTCCCTTTCCCATGAAATCATCTGGATCCTATAGATAAAACACCAATGTAGAAATCCCCTAGGAGACTGGTAAGATCAAAAACTCCTTGGGCAAATTTGTTGAACATCTTGTGGTGACCCTTATCATTCTACAACTCATGTATTCATGTTCCCTTATTCATAATATGAAATCTACAACTATAACCTCTTTCATACAAGAGGATCATTTTCAAGGAAACAATAATGAAAGGTAATGTGTCATAGTAACTGGTGTAGACGATCATGTCTGAGGAATTGTGTCCAGATAAAAAGTGTCTACGAGGCAAAGGGGTTATAAGTGGGTAGGGTGACCTGCCAAAAATCTGTAGAGCCCTCTATCATATATGGGAGCCCACATATTGGTATTCCAATTATGACAACCTGAGAGTATAATCTTCCACCACATGGATTTTGTAAGTTATCACCTTACAGAACTACCTATATTGTTTCATGATCAGGTTGAATGACATGTTTCATGACCTAACAGTGATGGATGTAGTAGGCGCTCTTTTATGGGACATAGTTAGATGGTCTAGAATCCCTCTTCACACAAGGTAAACGGGCCATGTGATGTTGTACATAAAAGATGACGACCCCATGGGATCTGGATCAAATGTGGATAGTAGTGGTTCCACTGACTGGGTAGTGCCAGGAGTTGACATGGATAACCTTATTGATTCAGGATCAAGTGATGATGACCATGTTCGTGACATGGGGACTAGAGCATATGAAATGATGTCAGAGGAGGATCCCACTATGGATATTCTAGATTCATTTCTAGAGTACCAATATGCAGTTACTAAGGTGCTGTATGATTTTGATTCTAATGTGGTTGTGGAAAATTGAATCACCGGGCACCAATGGTGGAAGATGATCGAGCATTTAAATAATCAAAATCCAAAAACCCAATGGATCAACCAAATAGGGTCAATTGGATGTTTTCTATGTATTATATGATCCTAGGGGTGGATTACTAGGGTCCTCCAATGTTGAAGTAAGACTAACTTACCGAGATGATTCATGAAAGAAGTCATCTTTTGGATGTCTCCTTACTTTAGGAGAAATCTATTAGTTTTGGGAAGCTTTAGGAATTGAACCGAGATATTTGTTTGATGGAAGAAAAAATGTACAAGAATTCATCCTTCATTTATAATCAATCATGTTTTTTCAACCAACTATGGGCTCAGGTCGAATATACAAAGAAGAATATAAGATAGGTATCACACCAAGTGGTAGTTCACGAAACTGAGCGGGACTGGGCACATATCAGGGTAGATTTTGTTCTCTAAGAAGTTTATTAATAGTAATGGGAGCTCAGGTGTTGAAAACAGATTTTAGAGGCCACTCAATAAAGGATAATGGAGCTGAAGTGCTTAATCCTTGGAATAGAACCATCGGAGATCTTTGTTCGGGACTTCAGGAACGACTCTAATATGTAAATATTTCTTATTGTATATATCTATTTTACCTTTCAAATTTCACGATCATGGACACATGATTTTCTTTTATACATTATCACACCAAATCCATGCTTCTGAAATAAGAAATGAACATCCCCAAAGCCCACATGGGTCATACTCAGTGCAAGAAACAAGGGGAGATCACACTATTGTTCACTACATGTGAGAGTTCCAGATAATCATTATACACTTCGGGTCTACTATTGTTTATAGAACACTAATTGCATTATGGATGAGAGTGGTCATGGATGGAGCATATTTCTCTCCATGTACTTACCTGATTTCCCAAATGTGTTCTAGTGAACGAACTGGACAACCCCAGAGGGGGTTAGATTCAATCTAAACAGTGGGCAATGTAGAGTGTGAATTATGGTACCAAAAATAAGAACACAGATAGGATGTCATGGATGTAAAAGATAACTACTCAACATGTTCAAACCATAGTATTTATATCATTGGCCTGAAATTGGGAAATAAAAATGAGGGACTACCATTGACTGTATTAAAAAAATAACCTAAATCAAAATATCTTTTGATGTAATCAGGAATGTAGGCCCCAATAGGCATGTGAGCCAAAGTGGAATAACAAATCCATTAGGGGTTCTTTTAGACATGGAATAGGATGAGAATTTGAATAGAGGGGAACAAAAAGCATGGGATTCGAGTTATGGAATGTTTGAATGGCTTCCAACTCTCTTGGAATTAGGCCACCATGGATTAAACGACATTATATTAAGTGAATTGGTCAAAAAAAAGATAAACCCATCATCCATGGATGACATATCAGGTGAGATCATAGGATGCATTAAAATTTTAAATAATAAAAATGAGTACAATTAACAAAATTTTTAACATCATATGTTGAGGAAAATACTTGGAATGGTTTAATGTCATGTGATTAGGATGTGTACGGTAGTTTTACATCCTGTGATAGGGATGTTGCACATAGTTTTGAGTCATACTACTTGGACCATGGCCAACAGTTTAAGTTCATGACACATTGATCATTGATATGTCTATTCCTAGTGAAATTATATGCCATTGAAGAAATAAACACAACATGAATGTTCCATAAGAAGATTTGGTACCACATAAGAGTTGGGAGTAGATTAAAAGGAGGCACAGGTGATATAGCAAAAGGAATGTACCGTATAGAGGATATTATTTTAAGTTCATAGAGTTCGTAACATAAAAGGAAGGAACACTAATTAAGGGATGACTATTGAACATGTTCAAAACATGGAGACCATTACCATACCAATTGAGAAGAGGTAAACAAATGCATGGTCAACCACTGATGATGTTTGAAACACAGGATCCTCCATTTGATTCCAACAATCCATTAGGGAGTTAGACTAAAATGGGTGGTGAGCCAAATGTGGCATAAGACCATCACTATTACTGGTTCTGTATGGATGTGAAATATTTTGGGAACTTAGGTCAAGAAAGGCATGGAATATAGAATGGATTATACCACCCAAGTTTTGAATGTGATTTAAATTCATGTTACTCCATCTATAGTTGTTACAAATAGCCTAAGGTCATAATTCTGGGAACATTAAACTAACTTACCAAATGGCTATGTGTGGTGTGATAGATTAATATCCCAACATGAATGAGAACCAATGAATCCCATGAATCAGACAATGCATTCTTAAGGATTCACACACATATTTAAGTCATCATTTCATGGATATCGGATACTAGTTTAAGGTCATTGGTTTTAGACCATAGAGGCTATGTCAAATAAATCCATACTAGACTCCTAAGCTCATGTGAGCCATACGAGATGTGGGAAACAACGAATGGTATTCAGGATCTCTTGACATGTGGGAAATTTTAGAGAATAGAATGGAAGTTAGCTACTACATTCAAGGTTTGGACCACAAGTGTGACTAGTGAGTAGGGATGAACTGATAACCTTGTAAAAACCATAATAATATCTACCAAAAGGGATGGGTGTCGAGTAAGGAAATGAAAAATCACATGTTGAGCATGTTCAAAAACACTAGATCTGTAATTTGATACCAAAAATCCATTACGAAATTGGAACAAAACAGGAGGTTAGACTAACATGGAAGGATACCATCACCATTAAGGGGGTATATATGTATGCGAAAGAGCATGGTGACCCAAATCATGAAATGCATGGAGTGTGATATGGTAAAATAACATAGGAAGAAAATCAAACCCATGTTTTCTAGAGTGTTGAATGTCATATTGTGTAGATCGTGCTTAAGGATGTGGGGAAAATGTTTGAAGGATCCTATATCATGTCAAAAGTAAATGTTTCTAGGAATCCTTTCATATTCCATGAGTATAAGAATTAAGATAAATTTAGTTCTTAAATAAAGAACAAGAGAAAAACAATGTTTATATGAGAAAATAATCACAGGTGAGTGACACTGAAGCATTCTGTGATTATCATGTGGAATCCGGGACTTTCTTGGGGTATGATTGTACTTTAACATCATGCATCAAGGATTTCAGTTCGTAGTTTTAATGTCATTTAATTCAGATCATTAAAAAAGATATTTCAAGTTGGTATTTATCATACAGTGTTATAACCAACTCGATGTGAATATGGAGAAGGTGGATGAACACAGGATGATAAATTTTAGAGGAGGATTTCACATGGTTTTATGTGATGATTCTTGGAAATGAGGGCCCAGTTTATGGTTATAGTTCTTGGACCATGATTGGTGTTGTCTCATATGTATTTGTGAATTTATGTATTATGATGAACCTTACATGAATGACGCCGAGGAGGCCCAACACTACACTACATGTTACAGAAAAAATTCCATACACAATTTAATGTAATTACAAGTGAACCAAGCTGAGGACAATTGTCCGCAATATAAATATATCAGTGGATATGATATAACAAAATATTTTTGGGAATCACTATTTATCCCATGAGGATGGTTATTAAGTCACAAATAGTTATTGGGAATTGTATACCTGTGTAGGTCATATCCATACATTGAGAGGGGTTATAGTGACCGATGTGGATGGACATGGATATAGAATCTAGGAATCTTTAAATTTCCTATATGGATAGGAATCAAGATGAATGTAGGACTTGACAATGGAATGGAAGGTGACCAATGGCAATGAAAATGATTTATTTGTTTAAAATCATGTTACAAGACACATCTAAGTAGTTTAACTTCATGTGGTAAGGACGTTGGTTGCTATGTAATTTATTATCATGATGTCAGGATAAAGGGGTAGTTGAGTATTATTGGGGGACGTTCATGGAACAACCATTATAATCCCAATGTGAATGGGTTTGAAAAAGGACATCATGCCACACCAAGTGTTCAGAAGTGAAAATCTAGCTTGGGGGGACAAACATTTGTTTTTACGATTGAGCTCAAATAACAGATGTATGGGAAACACTGTGTATCCCATACATATTTCCTGAAGATTTCATGATATGTGAATGATGCCAAAGGAAATATTATCTTCATAGAGAACAAAATTATGTGACTAGGACATAGTGAATATTAATTTATAGTCATATATTTTGATCTATTAGATTATGTTTCTAAAGAAGGAATATGTAGCATGACATCACGAAAAAACTAAATGTCCATGGTATCCAATGATAAAAATCATTATAAACCAAATTTTTGAGATGATATCACCCACAGTTTAGCAAAATGATGTTTGGACTATAAGGTAGGTGGTATATGAGAAGAATGATAAGTACAGTGTTGTAGGAAGAATCTGATGTGAATGGGGAATAAGATGGATTGCGCCGCACAAAAAAATATTCTACGAAAACCCACACATATTTTAGAGTCATAAGTAATGTATATAAATAAGGCCAAGTGGATAAAGGTTTGATTATATTTTGGTTTTCACACAAGAAAAAATGGATGGGAATTACTATGTATCCAATCAGGGTGGGATTAAATCCCATGTATTTCATTCATGTGGCATGGTATATGACCAGTTCCAGAGGTGATGATCTCAGAAGATAGAACAGCATAATGTGGTGCCATTTTATATCATGTGTCAATGATGGTAATTATAATGTATTTTAATGTCATCTGACCAAGATGTGGGTAAGTTCCTTTTTAGGTCATTCCAAAAGGACCATCAGTGTTGTTATGGTTAGGTTCATGCTTATAGGATGAGGAGGTTCTTAGTTTTAGGTATTACTTCTTGGACCATGTGGTTTATAGAGTAAGGTCCTAGATATTGGACCATTCGGGTCATATTTTATGGTCATTGTGTTTGGAAATGAGTTATCTTTGTTTAAGGTCATATATTTTAGACATTCGGTCTCTTAGTATAATTTCATAGAGTTTGTAAGTCAGTGATCCTCTTTGATGAAAAGTATTGCTTTAGTTTCTTGTCATTCATTGGAGTAGTGATGTGCACCCCATCCATGGTGACCAAAGAGTATGTACCATTAAGATAGACCTTGTGAATAATTTATGGAAATTCTTAATTTGGTTTCATATTTGGTTGCTTCCATCTAGGTATCATTGGAATTCATATATCAAAAAATCTATCACCTTGGAGGAAATAGTGGAGGAGCACATTATTATTTAAAGTTCTAGAAATATTTTTTGGTACATCTATAGATTATGAAAGGTCTAGAGAATGTTCTCGTCAAGGGATTCTAGTTCAGTTATATGTACTTCAGCTATCGTTTTTGAAGTCTTCAAATTGTAGAAATTTGTATGGAGATAAGTTAAGTAAATCATAATTAAAAGGATGAACTCTATTTCATATACCATGGAATATGGAGTCACATATGTTGAATGCAGAGTTTTCATTCTATAATCCCAGAGATCATTTTGGATCTTTTCTAGCTAAATCATCTTATTCTGACAATCCATATTCTAAATTTTTGGGTAGATTTTTGTTAACCTCCTCAATCTGGAAATTTTATATCACATGGTTGTGGGAAGTATGGTTGGACTGGATGTCTAACATAACCTAAAAATTATTCAGTGAAGCTAATGTAAATTTGTGTTGTTATCGGTGAGAATATCTTGAGGGACCTTATACCTATATATGACGTTGTAGATCAAGATTTCAATGATCAATCACGCCTTTTATTCCTTTAGAGGAATCATTTCTTCCCACATGGAAAAAAATTTATTGCGTTAAGAATGAAAATACACTAGTTAGAAGTCATTTTTGAATATAGTCCAATGTCCTCATTTCCCTAGGACGAATGGGGCTAAATGGATCTTGTAGTATTAAGGGGCAGTGGTGGTCAATGAAAAATGTTTGCATGGATCTGACACATGTGGATCCTCTTGGAAAACTCGATATATTCATAAAACATTGTGGTATCGAAGAATATATGTCTATGTATCTAGTGGGAGAGAATCAACCCTATCGGATGATAACCACATGTCCTGGAATAAACACTCTTCATACCCAAGGGAATCTCGTCTCCTTGAATGCAATAGAGGAGAACTTCATCAAACCCATTATATTAGATAATCTTATAAAGTATGGGACCACTCTAGAAGATGAAATGAGATTATTCCCATTGGATTCACATACATTCAGCTCTGTCTAGTGGGATAGTTCCATGCACGAGATACTCGATGAATGGATGTTTCCAATTGGTGGTTTCTTCAGCTGTTGGGGGATCCTAAGTTCCCAATAATGAATCACTGAATGTCAGGTGATTTAAGAAATTTCTATAGTCGTCTTCTAATGTGATGGGAACGATGACTCTATGGTATGCCACATGAATTAAAAGAACATCCTAATAAGTCTTAGTTGGGGAAATGGATAGACTAACATGAGAATCAAATCAACCATTCTAAACCCATAAATCATGGTCCATCTATGGATTTGATGGGAACTGTGCAATTAGTTGGTGGGAATTCCCAATCAAGGGTACAAACTCTTGATTCCTAGTGGTTTAATGACCATTAATATTTGTGATAAATAAATCAGAGTCCCATTTGGAATGATGGTAGGGAAAATAAATCTTTATGTACATCTCAATACGAGTAATTAGATACTGATACACTAACTCATTATTCGTGCATCTTTCTGATAGTAAGAATGAATAGGGGATGACAACCTATGTCAGTGTGATGAAGATGATTCCTACACCCACCATATTAATTTAGAGGTTATTGATCCTTTTACTAGTTGGACTATGGGAGGCATCATCAAAGTTCATTTTCTAACACGATATATATTGGTACATAGAGAGGATATCACTTTCAGTAAAATCAATGTCCAGAGGCATTACCTTGGGGCCCGAATGACCGGGCCAAAATATTTTTAGAACATGAACCTAAATAAACTTATGTGGAATAAATTTGATGAAAAACTACTAAATAATCACCTCTCAACATTCAATATTGTTTTCTAACATTATGATATTTAGGATATAATTTGGATAATCCACATGGGACACAAGCTATATCCCATGATGCTACAAATACTTTCGTAACTGATGAACTACAAAAAACTGAATTAGGAAGATTTATCAATGGAAGACTATAGTATATTTGTGTCGAGGAGTATGATAATGAGATAGTATAAGCTGTTCTTTTACCCTTCATTTGTCATTTGTGAGAGAAAGACACTAAGGCATCACTCTAGTGTGGTCACATAAAGGAAAATAGGCATCCCTGATATGGGTGGCATCATAACAAAAGGTTATAGAAGATATTTATTTTTCTCCTCAAAGGAGGTATGGAACTATTCATCTCACTGATAGATGGAAACATTGTTCATGAGATAGGAGAAGGGATCTCACTTGACATCCAGATTCATGATGAATCAGTGTATATAGTCCAAGTGGTCTTGGATGCCTCTAATAACTTAGAGAATACTTAGAGGAGGAATCTAGGAGATGGCCTTGTTCTTCTCTTGGTTTATCACAATGCCTTGGTATCTGACAAAAGAATGGTAAAACTTTTTAGAGGACGCCCCGAATTCCCAATTATGGGTGTTCATCTTCAAACTTCAAGATCATAAAATGACTGAAACTTTATCAATGTCATTGAGATGGTCCTAATGTTGGTGGGATTTGACCAAAATTTCATCTAAATACTCTTACACAAGTGTTCCAAGGACTGGCTTGAAGATGTAGTACATGACATGATGAAATTTGGTTCTTGAATTATTTAGATTAAAATGCATTACCTGATAGAAAAAAAAACCTTGAAAGGCTATAATTGTGGTTGAATCCACATATTATAGTGCTAACTAGATATAGTTATAATTGAAATGCCCATCCATGAAGGGCAATGTTGGAAAAATAGCAGTGGAATTGATCAACAACTCCATTATTGGATATGGAAAATCATCCTTTAGAGAATAGAGGTGGGAATCTCAGATGACGATATAGACATTGATCATCTCGTTCTTCTTCTTGACTGGAAAGATATTGGATATCCAACTGGGGTACTAGACATTATTAACAAGGAAAATATTTGGTAATATCGTAAACTTCAGCCATGACCATGGAATTGTGGGATAGGAGCATCTTCTTAGGAGGATAATTAAACCTACGATGGTTCACAAGCAAACTAAGATGATGGATGATTACCAAAGGATCTATTTTTATATTTTCATCAAATCTATAAGAAAACACATCATGTTACTTCTTAGAGAAATAAAAATACTTCCACAGTTCCTCTATAGTTTTGGATTCACTTATTATCATTGGACTTGGATCTTCATCAATTCCAATATTCATTGAATGCATTCATAAATAGTGGTGGAGATGCCGTCTTCAAATTAAGGAGGTGCATTTTCAAAAGATTATTCATCGTCATAGGTAGGGGGATTTAAAAGATGAATCGATTATTCTAGTCTAACTGATTCTGTGGTAACACCAGTGCTGGCATGGGTTGTGGTGGAGTCTTCAATGGGACATTCCCTCACTACTAAAATGACGATGATAAAGGTTTTTGAGCTTGTTCCCTCAGTATTATGGCCAACAGGTCCTTGCAAGATGTCAAAGAAATGGTGATAGGACAGTTTGTGTCAGTTTAACCCAACTTAGTGGAAAAAACCATGCCTAGTGCATGGATATATCCATGGTGAAAACATATTTATACATTAAAGGAATTTGGGGTTCTATTATCTCTAATTCTAATGAAATTAGAAATACGAGGTATTATTTTGGAGTTCCTCGAACCTATGGATATGGAGCCATCTTCTCTAAGAGAAGACAAAGAAATTCCACATGTATGGTTTAATATCTTCTAAATGGTCAATCCATAGGTCAAATGTGTTATCTAGACAAGTCCATATGAAGTATATAATAGAGTTATTCTCAACTACATTAGTATGAGCATGATTTTCCGTGATATGTTAATAATCTATATCTATATAGTAGGAATCACAAGAGGAAAAAGGATTATAATTCCATTAGAAAATTCATACTTGACAGTAGAGAGAGTACTTTAGGAATCGGTGACAGTGGGAGCGGACCACTACATGCAAATGGAGCCATAGCCTAAGAATTAATGAATTCTAAGCAGTGTATTGTGAGACATCCAAGAATTTAGTTTCAGATACAATATTGTTAAACTGGGTGTTTAAACGGATTCATCCATATCGTCTCTATTTATTCCAGTTGTACCCATGAATATTCAATTCAGAGGGGTTCAAATATACTCAGTGTCTCATAGCTTAAAGAGAATCTGGGTTTCGATGGGATTAATCCCATAAAATATTTTCAATAGACAGTGATGGACCTATACACCATTGAAATTTACAATGATGTAAAGTGGGAGAATGTGAGCCTCCATGAGATAACTATGATCTTCTCAACGTATAATTTCATAGATAGAATAACATATATTTTAAACTGGATGGGGATTTTTAAGCTTTTGTGTGGCCTTATTGTATCTCTTCTGACAAAAAAAGGGTCTTGAGGACCAAGTTATTTGAAGGAATTATAGAGAGTTGGTTCGACACATCATACTTCTATGAAATCTATACATTTTATACACAGTGGTGACTATATTTTGGGAAGCACAACAAGAACTGCTAGTGAAACAACTGGATTCCGAACGGTGCTGGCAACATCTTGCAGTACATTGGGAAAACTATCGAGAACTACTGCTAGCTTACTATGGGTTTCCTAAGTCCTCACTGAACATAGATGATCATAGTATGATAGTGTATTTTCTACATAATCAATGATGAAACACCCTAGTATTTCATAAAATATTATCTCATTAAAGTAATTCAATAGCTTGCGGCAAGCACAACACCGAGATCGAGTGCACCACGAGTTTCCAAACTAACCGTTTAAAAAGAAGATATGAATATTATTAACTGAATTTTAAATTTAACATACTCCATATAATTTTAACATTAATATTATTAGTTTTTAGACTCAATATAAAAACAAATTCAATTTCTCAGATAAAATAAGTGTTTTTAAAAAAATGAAATTTTACCGCATTTTAGTGGAGAAACCATTTTAAATCAAATATTTGACAATTTTATAGATCCAATTCGAAAAAATAAACTTCTTCTATAGATTTTGGACATAAAAAATTAGTTTGATTAAATTTTTGATGCTTTTCTGTTAACTTTCACATTTTGATGAATAGTGAAAAAATACTAAATTTTAATTTCAAATAACATTTTCAATCAAAATAAATTATAGTGTTAAATTACAAATTTGAATAGTTTTGAAGTATAATTAGATTAATGTTTTTTCATTTAATTCAATACCGGTCATTGGAATTAATTTTAAAATTAAATTGGACATAAACACATATCAATCATTTGATAGTTTTTATCTCTCAAAAACCCTCTTTCCCATTTTAACAATGGGAATTAATTTTAAATTAATTAATGGAATTTATATGTTTTGCATTTGGTACAATATATCATTTTTTAATTCCTAATATCAAAATTATATTAGGGTGAATTTTTGGTATTTTTCTGAAAACTTTCAATTTTTGAAGAATATTGAAAAACATTGCGTTATTTTTTAATAATGAATTTTTATTTAAATAATTATTTAATTTGAATTTATTATAAATTAAATATATATACATTATACCTATATTAGTCTAACATAATTCCCTAAAGTCATTTTATAAAAATAATAGGAATATGTAATTTTATTGAAACTTTTACCGTCTTTTACCCACCTTCAAAGCATATTTTCAAATTAGCATAAATCATAATTTTACCGCTTATGTGAATTTAATTTAAAAATTCCAAGAAACATGGTTGAAATCAGTAGGTAAAATGTATTTCAATTAGAAGATAATATTTTTTGGTGAATAGTATCTTTTGAATTTAATTTACCACTGTTAAATGTAAATAAGGTTATTGAAAGTAAAAATGAAATTATAATTACCTTTACACGAGTTATAATTATATTGGATATGTATATTTCGACCACAATCAACCTTATAAATAAAAATTGATCCTATTTGATCCACTTGGATTAGATTAGGAAATTTATTATTATTTTATTTTATGAAGAGTTAAAAGTCTTAAATTCAATTTTTCATTACTAAAACATTTTTAATATAGGTTAATATATAAGATAAATTTGACTCTAAATATTTATAATAAATATAAAAATATTTCCTAAAAAGTGTTATTTTATTTATAATTTTTATACAATAAAAACGTAAATTTATTTATGACACAATGATGATGCAGTAATTACCTTATTAATGAATGATTAAAATAATTGATATTATAAATATCAAACTGAATATAAATTGATACTTTTGATGTATTCCACGAATTTTCGTGATTAATATGACATTTTAGGGTTGAATCAATGAATTTTCTTCAAAGTAATCATTCTTTTATGACATTCACAAAAACCAAGTAATAAATATTGTCAAAATTGACATAAAAAGTTCTAAAAACAAATATTACATTATTAAATTATATTATATTCCTAATAATATAAGGTTCATCCAGAGGACTTATATAATGATATATATCTCATTAATGAACCAATTGGGGTTCTCTTGGATTTTTATAGTATGTTAATTAACCATTTACTATAATAATACAAGAATACATTGTAAAAGTTAAACTGTTTAACTAAGAGTTAAATATAATGGATAAGGTTAATATGGTGACCTAAACCAATATAATCCCTATTGTTTGAGTGGTTTTAGACCCATACCCACCTTATACTATAACTAAATCATTTTGAAGCCATTATAAACTGAATATGATTATATAATAAAATAATATTTCAAACTTGTCCTAAAGTGACCCTCGCCTCTCTTATAAGAGGGTACTTCCATTTATCTTAATTTCACACCTCCAATGCCTTATTTCATGGCCTAACCCTTCTCTAATATCCTTCCAACTACCCTAAATTCATCCTAGAGTCCTTACATTGATCAGAAATCCATCTTATGGAGCACTTTTGTTCAAATCAAAAAGAAAGAACCCGAAAAAGAGGTAATTATTTCATCACCTCTTTTAAAATTATTTTCTTCTTACACTTACTCTTTATTTGTTGTTTCCATAAAAAAATATTAACTCCAGTACAAACTAAATACTATGATTTGTTTATAAATATGTAATAACCATATTCATTAATCTATCCATCCTATGAATGACAAAGTCTCCATACATATGCGTGTAAGGCTTACTGTCTCCACGTTGTGGTGTAGTTTGTTATTCAACACGTAAATATTTGGATGGGTATAAAAATGAGTATAATTGATGTAAATAATAAAAATATCATGTTAATGATTATGTATATATGATTTACCATCCAATTACATACTATTTCACCATCAATAGAATGATATTTTCAGTCGTCGGTATGTACAGATTACCATCTCCACGAATGCGATGAGATTCATTCCCCATTATAACCATTCAAAAATAATTTTTATTTTATCATTAAAAATATTATTTAATAACTTAATATAATTCTAGATATGAATCAAATACATCTTATTTATAAAAAACATGACTTAAGTAACACAACATATAAAGTAAAATGAATCAGTTAACACCCGAAACAATGATACTTCTGAAATATTGTTAACAAAGAAATTTTATAAGATCATATATAATATCATATTTATGAATGTGGTTCTTGTATAATTTAATAACAATGATTTAACTATTAAACAGGAGGTTAACATACCTCCGACAAAGGAAAAGTAAAAGGTAAGGGTTAATTTTACAATCTATTTATTTATCCGAGGTTATTTATACGTAAGTATCTACTGGGACTTCTTAATCTCCCACATCCATGTTTCATAAAAATGTATTTCAAAATATTTTTACTATTTCAAATAATATGGGTTAATTTCATTTATAAACTTGTTTTACTTTCTATAAAATGTTTTGAAAGGAATCTTTATGTTGTTTTCCAAAAAGGTATTTTTTATCCTTTTCGACAAATTAAGGTAAGAATGTTTTTTTAACTTATATAGTGGGTGTGGAAATTTTCCACTGTTATAACACCATTCAATCTTACCATACAATATTATAAAAATATTTTCAAAATAAATTTTTTATTTTATAATTATGTGACTTTTAAATGGTTTTAAAATTGAAAGAGATATTTCTCTCAAATGGTTTTGATTTCATCTATGTCAACATCCATTGATGGATTTTACACCTGTTTGAAGTTGATTTATTATGATAAAATGTTACATATTGTATTAAAGGTTTAATGATATGTTTGATTGTGGATGTTTTATTTTTATACCATTCATGTTTTATGGTAAATGTATTAACATTTGATATACTAGTTTTAATTCAAATTTTTATGTTATGTTTCAACCTTTTCATATTAATAATTAAATGGACTTAGTATGTTATGGGTGGAGTTCGTTATAGCTCCTCGATGCATCAGTATGTCTCATGAGACAAACTAGTGTCTTGGCACAAGGCCATGACAAAATCTTATTTTTAATCTTTGCAAGAGGCCTTGACTATGTGGTTATGATGTCCTTCATTATGCAATCCAACATTATAAAATTATCTATTAATATTACATGTGATTCTTGTACTAGTAGAATATATATTTGAATAAGTAAATGAAACTATTTGATTTATATTTGAAATATTATGGTGATTATAATGTTTAAAATTTTTATTCTTTAGTCTTACACATTGCCTTAAATGTTTAATCTTATTTTTGAAAGTATCAGCTATATTATTATCCTTACTCAGCATCTGAGCTCACCCCTTTCTTAATTTTTCTTTTTCCCTGGATGTGAAGAATTATATTATGGTTAACCTACAAGGATAGGCCAAAAGATATGAGTGTTTTCAAAAGGGTACACAATATTGTTTTTCTTATTTCATGATGTAATGTATAACTTATGTATGTATCTTGTACTTCCAAGGCTATTAAACATATCAGTATTTCGGGACATGATTACTTGTATCATGACAATATTATGTAATAATGTACCAACTTTGGGTAACTGGGGTCGGGGCATTACAGTTTGTATCAGAGGCAGTTTAGTCAAATCCTTAGAAGATAGATTTAGAAAAAATATAATTAGTGAACATTAACCTAATATAAACATTCATGATTAGTATAGATGGACATCCAAGAATTTTGGTAATATATCGATTTTTTGACTTTTCCAAGAAATACATCTCTGTCTAAATAGGAGTGGTAGAGGCGGCTCTGGCATTGATGTACCTAGGAGTAAAACTCCAACAAGGATTTTTGAGCATGACCTGGGGTATCCAAGTACATGACAACAGGCCTTGCTGCACTTTTGGTTATCACACTCCCAATGGGATATGATTAAGATAATTCACATTTTCATTACAAGTCATTATGGATGTTTTATGAGTAAATACATCCTCAAAGAATTTTTTTATGATTATGAATTATATGCATAAACTATTCAATGAGTAAATGGTTCCCATTAGAAGGAATGAGAACTCCAGCAATACGAATGATCCAATGAGTAAAAAGGATTATATCATTCACGGTCTTAAGCCAACATTTAGAAGGGAAATATTCTCCCACGTAATCTCAACATATGAAGAAATGGTATCATGTGTTAATAAGATATGTAAAGAATTCCCATTGGCTTTTGGCTTTGATGGGAATCCAGAAAGTAAATGGATGGTAGAGATAAAGATGGATAAATGGAGGAATATAAAGAAGGATTTTCCCATATGTGATACCTATGGACAGAATCACCTTGGTTATTTCTTGAAGGGAAAGGGTGATTATTATATGTGTGGAGAAAAAATGACACCATGTAAGTGATTTCAAGGGTAAGAAAAAGGTTTCAAATTTAACATGCTTCGTATGAAAGGAGTTGGGACACTGTGTGAATCAATGTCCAAATCATCAAAGTATGCCCAAATGAAGTTATTGTATAATAATCATGTTATGATACTACCACATATGAATAGTAATGACTTGTGTTATTATGTTGTTATTAATGAATAATGTAATTTGAGTGTTTTATGAATGATGTACTGGTTATATGAGTTATAGAACTAAATAAGGATTGTACTGTATTAATATTTCATTTTGGATTTGAGATTATATCGTTCTACGAAAGGTGAATCAATAGAAAGTATAACATTATTGAAAAATCAAGGTTAAAGGAAAGATAAAACTTGATATGGTTATGATACTAAGGTAGTGATTTTGGAATAAGATATTATTGATTTGGATAAATTATATTTGATATTCTTGACTGCCTTGAATCTAATTAATTGCTTGTTTATTCCATAATTGTTGGAGTTTAAAACATTTTTTGATATAAGGAGTATATGAAGTATTCTTTAATGAATAAGGTAAAATTAATGTAATAAATAAGGTTCTATGGTAATTCCGGGTGACACCATGTTTTTAAAGAATACATGATGAAGGTATTCACATGTTACTAAGTGAAAAAACAGACCTTCATTATGTTTACCTTATAAATTTTGGACTGTGAGTTTGGACATATTTATTTTTGATAAGTCTAAAGGTTGGAATGAATTAATATGGAAATTGGATAATATTTTTTAATGTTAAAAAATTTATTAAGATGACTTCTGGAATGTTATAAAAAGGACAACCTGGAGGTCAGGCAACAACTCATTTCGTCCGATAAGGTCACAGGACTTGAACCCGCAACCGAAGGACAACAAAGGTGAATCACCTACCACTGGCCTATGTGATGTCATAGTTTTTAAAATATAGTTTTTTTAAAATATTCTAATAGATAAATTAAAAATTAATTTTTTTGGAACCCTAAACGATTAGGATAAATGGATTATTTTTTAATTCTATTATCTTTTAGAGTGAATGATGTGGTTTTGGTAGAAATTAGATAAACGATGGAACTCTACTTATCATGTATTTTTTTCTTTGTTATTCTATGAATAGAGTAATTATTAATCTTTAGCGAAAGGATCCTAAACAGAAAAATGTTTTATCCTAATACCTTACTTATTGTTGAACTGAAGATATTTTAATCATCATATATTGATGGTTTTGAGGCCCTCAATTTTCAATTTAATTGCTTGTGATTGATTCCCTCAATTACTCCATATAAATATTTACATTTTTTCTCAAATTATAATTTCCACCAATGTTCTCTTATTCAAAATCCTAATTTTGTGGTGACTTTTTCATTTCCCTTTCCCACTTATTAGGACTAAATTTTCATAAATGTATTTTTGATGTGGGCTTTCCAAAAAGGTATTTCCTATTCTCAAACATTTATTTTTAAAGAACAATTTAATATTGTGAGGACTCAATATATTGAATGAGGGGAGAATGTAACACCCCTAGATTTCATAATAAGGTATCTCCTTAAAGCAATTCAATAGCTTGTGCCACACACAACACCGAGTTTGAGAACACCATTAATTAAAAAACTGGCCATTTAAAAATCGAGTATGAATAGTATTAATTGAACTTTGAATTTAATATACTCCATATAATTTTAACATCTATAATATCTGTTTTTAGACTTAATTTAAGAACAAATAAAATTTTTCAGATAAAATAAGTGTTTTTCAAAAAATGAACTTTTACCGCCTTTTAATGGAGAAACAATTTTAAATCCAATATTTGACACATTTATTTATTCAATTTTACAAAATAGACTTCTTCTTTAGAAGCCGTACATAAAAATTTAGTTTGGATAAATTTTTTATGTTTCTCTGACAACATTCACATTTTGATGAATAATTAAAAATACTAAATTTAATTTAAAACAACTATTTTAATCAAAATAATATATATTGTTAAATTATACATTTTAATAATTTTAAAATATAATTAGATTACATTTTTATCATTTAATTCAATTTTGTTCATTGGATGTAATTTTACATTTAAATTAGACATAAACAAATATCAATCTTTTGATAGTTTTTACTTCTCAAAAACCCGCTTTCTCGTTTTGACAGTGGGAATTAATTTTAAATTAATAAATTCAATATATACTTTTAAATATGGTAAAATAGACATCCTTTTTGAATTATTAATATAAAAATTAGCTTATGGTGAATTTCTGGTATTATTTTGAAAACATACAATTTTTATGAATAGTGAAAAACCCTGCGTCATTGATTAATACCGACATTTTATTTAAATAATTATTTTTAATTTAAATTTATTTTAAAGTAAAAAATAAATACATGATACTTATATTAGTCCAATTTGATTCATTGAAGTCATTTTAAAATAATATTAGATATATAAATTTTTTATGATCTTTTTACCATCTTTTACCGACCTTCTAGTCACATTTGCAAATTTGCATAAAATGTAATTTTAAGGCTTCTAGGAATTGAATTCCAAAAATCCGAGAGATATCATTGAAATAATTAAGTAAAATTTTGTTCAATAATATGACAATAATATTTGGTGAATAGTAATTTTGAATTTTATTTACCACTGTTAAAAGTAAATAGGGTAATTAAAGTTAAAAATGTTATTTTAATTACCCTAACACATGTCCTAATTCTGTTGGATAAGTATATTTCGACCAAAATAAAACTTATAAATAAAAGATGATCCACTTTGATCCACTTGGATTAAATTATAAAGTTTATTATTATTTTATTTAAAGAAGAGTTAAAAATTGTTAAATTCAAGTTTTCATAACTAAAACATTTTTAATATATAGTTATACACAAGATAAATTTGAATATAAATATTCATTATAAAGATAAAATTATTTCCTACATAATTGTATTTTATTTATAATTTTTAGACCAAAAATAATAAAATTTATTTATGACACAATGATGATGCAGTAATTACCTTATTAATGAAATATTAAAATTATTGATATTATAAATATCACAATAAATGTAAATTGATACTTTTGGGGAAATACACAAATTTTATATATTAATATGACATATTAAGGATGATTCAATGATTTTTTTCAAAGTAATACGGTTGTTATTACTTTCACAAAAACCAAATACTAAATAGTGACAAAATTGAAAGAAAATATTTTTTAAAAGAAATATTATCTTATTAAATGATATAATATTCCAAAAAATCTAAGGTTAAAAAATAGTAATTATATAATGATATCTATATCATTAATGAACCACTTTTTTCTCTTGGATATTATAGTAAGTTTAGTATCTATTTAATATAATAATACAAGAATACATGGTAAAATCTAAACTATTTAACTAAGAGTTAAATCTAAATAATACGGTTAATATGGCAACCAATACCTATATAAAACCTATTGGTTGAGATTAATTCAAACTATACCCCCCTTATACTCTAAATAAATTTTTTTTTGGGTAAATTATAAATAGAATATGATTGGATTATAAAATAATGTTTCAAGCGTTTCCTAAAGTGACCATCGCATCTCTTATAAAATTGTACTTTCGCCTCTCTTAATTTCCCACCACCAAAGCCTTTTAGCTCAGACAACCACTACTAAGATACCCTCCCAAATATCCTCAATTTATCCTAGAGGTCTTATATTGATCATAAAGCCATTCCAAGTAGCCCTTTTGTTCAAATTAAAAGAAAGAACCCGAAGAAGAGATAATTATTTCATCAACTCTTTTAAATTTCTTTTCTTCTTCCACTTCTTAATTCTTTGTTGTGTCCATACCAAAATAATAACTCCTATAAATTCTATATACTTGGTTTTTATTATAAATATAGTACAACCATATTCATTATTCTATTCATCCTATGAATGACAAAGTCACCATACGTGTGTACGTACGGCTTACCGTCTCCACGTCAAGGTTTAGTTTGTTATTCAACACATCATTATTTGGATGGGTATAATAATGAGTATAATTGATTTAAATAATAAATATAACATGTTAATGATTCTATATATATTATTTACCATCCAATTACATATGATTTCACCATTAATAGAATGATATTTTCACTCATGCGTATGTGCAGATTACCATCTCCATGAACTCATTGAGATTCATTACCCATCGTAACCATTCAGGAATAATTTAAATTATGTGATTAAAAATAATTTCTACGATCTTAATATAATTCTAGATATGAATAAAATACATCCTATCCATCAAAAACATGACTTACATAAAAAACATATTAAGGATACCGAATCAGTTAACACCCGAAAAAATGATACTACTGAAATATTATTAACAAAGCAATATTAGAAGTTCATATATGATAACATATTTATGTATGTGTTTATTTTATAATTTATTAAAAATCATTTAACTATTATATAGGAGGTTAAAGTACCTTCTACCAAGGAAAAGTACAAGTTAATAGTTAATTTTACAATTTCCTTATTTATCTAAGCTTGTTTATATGTAAATATCTATTGGGACTTATATATCATCCATAACTATGTTTCTTAAAAATTTATTTAAAAATATTTTTACTATTTCCTATAATATGGGTTAATGACATTTATACCCTTTTTTAACTTTCTAGAAAATGTTTTGAAAAGAATCTTTCTGTAGTTTTCATATCAAGGTATTTCCTCACCTTTTTGAAAAATTAAGGTAAGAGTGTTTTTTTAACTTATACAGTGGGTGAGGATATTTTACACCATTATAACACCTTCAAAGCTTCCCATACATAATTATAAGAATATTTTTAGAATAAATATTTTCTTTTATAATTATGTGACTTTTAAATGATTTCAAAATAGAAAAATATATTTCTCTCAAATAATTTTGATTTTGTCTATATCAATTTCATTTGATTGATTTTACTCTTGTTTGAAGTTGATTTATTATGATACAATCATTCATATTGTATTGAAGGTTTTTTGATATGTTTTATTTTGTATGGGTTAGTTTTATACCATTCATGGTTTATGGATATCTTATTAACATTTCATATGCTTGTTTTAATACAAATGCTTATGTTATGTTTCAAACCTTTTAAATAAGGAATGCATTGGACATAGTAAGTGATGGGTGGATCCCTATATAGCTTTTCAATGCATCGGTAGGAATCATGAGACAAACAAGGGTCTTGTAATAATCCCATTAAAAAAACTTATTGGTTGTCTTGGCATGAGGCCTTGACTATGTGGTTATGATGTCCGGCATTATGCATTCCAACATTATGAAATTAGCTATTGATATTAAATGTGATTATTCAACTAGTACAATATCCTTTTGAATAAGTAAATGTAATTATTTGATTTATATTTTCCATACTATGCTAAAGATTAATTTTAAAAGGCTTATGTTTTAGTCTTATACATTTCCATAAATTTTTATGTGTATTTATGAATGTTTCTGTTATATTTTTATCCTTTCTGAGCTTCTGATCTCACCCATTTATTATGTTTTATTTTTCCTTGGATGTGGTGAAGTATATTATGTTTAACCTTCAATGATATGACAAAATATATGGTTGTGTTCAAATGGGGACAAAATCTTCTGTTTCATATTTCATGATTTAATGTAAAACATATGTATGTATCTAGTACATCCAAGGCCGCTAAACTGATCGGTATTTCGGGACATGATACCTTTTATCATGCCAATGTTATGTAATAATGAAATTAATCTAGGTAACTGGGGTCGACGAATTACAAATGAGCACAGTCAGTGGTGTTGGTGAGCCAAGTGGAGAGGGCTGGAGAGATATGCCTAATGATATCGACACAATAGAAGTAGACTGGTCTTGGTGGAACCCAAATCCTGACATATAAAGCACTATGTTTATAATTTCCATGGCTTTCCTATCTTTGGATTCTCCTTAAATAACATCGAAAAGGAATATTAGGGGGCTTACATGATACACTTTATCATCAAGGATCGTTTATGGTTCCATCGATTTTACTATATTCATGAACTCACACTTGTGATCATCTTCATTGGAATCTCCCAATGAATGGTGACCTCTTGGTGCAATTCCCATCTATGGAGACATGAAGTCACCAAGCACACTAGGCTCTTTAGTAATCGATGGTGGACCATACATTCCATTATTTCATTAGTTCCAACTATTATTACATGTGGAAGGATAATAGGTGGATGTAAATGTGGATGTTGGTGAAGCTTCCCCAGCTTTTGGAGGATTAGGATGGCTTGGATGGGAATAGAGGATGAAATGGGTTTGAGCGAATTACCTATCAGCCAAAAAGTCATCGTACATCAGGGTTCCATAGTATGTGACCTATTTCTACTCACTAGAACCCTTGATATCATTGTCAAACACAATTTATATGTTTGAAACCTATTCTTAAACTTCTCCCAACCTTATCACACCATTTTCCACTTGATCCTTGATCCAATCCATTAATAGAAAGTAATGCATGATGGTATGTCCAAGGATCATGTGGTATGCACAATGGTTAGGCCGATCAGTAAGATCAACCTCCTAAGAAATTCTACACATTAAAATCATCATGATTCAATTATCCATAGAACTGTTGAAATAATTCGTATCCTTGGCCTCTGGGAAGGAATTGTTCTGGTGTATCTTATACTAAGGGGTAACCATGGGAGATTGATTTCGATGAGGATATGGAGTTGAACGAGGGGATGGGACTAGATTATATCATCTAGGTTTGGGTTACTGTCAATGAGGTTCTTCATGATTCTGAACATGGAAAGGTGGATCATATAGAGGTTAGTGTCCTGAATGAGGTGGTGCCTAGAGAGGCTTTTCTGGGAACAACTCTAACTTCTCAGGGGGACCAACCTTCATTGTGGTAGTAGACTCTTCATTGGAGGCACTTCTTGCAGAAGTTGAGAGAGGCAATGAGGCTACTTATTGTCTTACTTAAAGGATTCCTATAAGAATTGAATCTTGTAAGATAAATAGTAGAATAATCCATGGAAATTATGATTGATGAGGGTGGAGAACAATTTATTGTTGATGATCCTGATGAAAATTGTCAATAGCTTCTCCTAATTCAGAATCATATAGAGAGTATGCGTGGACCTTCCACATGGTTATGAAGTCTACAACATGATCATATAGGCATATCCTTCACATGAAGATTTCAGAAATAATCATTATATGTGTGGCGGTACTGAACTAGTAAACAAACAACCTGTAAAGGTCTTCCTAGAAATAGATGAACCTAATGGGTAAATGACTATACCAGACGAATTTAGGACCGTTTAGTGGATGAAAAAACATCGAATCATTGATACTTACTACTACTCTAGTGTCCAAAACATTGATCTTATCTGTGGGATGAAGTTGGTATGCCATCCCATTGAAGGGGGGAGGTTGGATTCCCAAAATCTATATATGCTTTCATGTCTCCCAACCACCCCAAATATGGTTTTCCATTAGATGAGATTTCCAACTACCACATTTCTATGGCTTCGAACCGAGTAGTGAGAGCCTCTATTAGATAATCTTGATGGGGATTCCAATCTTGCTGAGGTTTATTGACCATCCTGGTATAGATAGGATCATCAATATTGTAATATTTCTCAATGGCTCGTGGAGCGATATACAGAGCGGCATGCAGAGGTCTGAAAAAACAGCCAGATTCATGTCCTGAGAGAGATTCTCATGCTACTTGGGTTGATTCAGTGATGCATACCATTGTCAATTTCCACACAAGTTAGGTTGTGTAGGATCAATATCCTTGATTAAGAGAAACTATTCATGGATGACATGTGTATTTTTTTCTTCCTAGATTGATGATTAACATGTTTCTACAGAGGACCACAATAATATAGGCATTTAATACCAAGGATCTCATTGATGATTCAATACTGATATGAATTTTTTAGGAAAGAAACTACAGGATCATCCTCTATCCCCCATGAAACATTAATAAGATTTTATACCTTGAGTTGTCCCTTACACGTTTTGTGATTTTGAACAATGTGAAACTATGTATTGGGTTCCCGAAGGCTGAGGTTCTGCCACTTCGAAATAGTAAGGGAACCATTAGGTTATAGAATATTCTTTTCTAACCTAGTAGGATCGTCCTCTCTATCATATCCTCTATCAATGTACCTTTATTTAGGTAGTTTGAGTTCATCCATGTTCATTGTGACAACACCTTGCATGTCATCAGATTCACCAGGAGAATGAGGATGCCTCTTGATAGGACTGAAGTAATGAGTTGCTTATTATCCATAACCATGGATATTTATGTGTGGAGACACTTCTTCAATGATTTTACAGATCATTATAATTCCTTGGAAGCACATCTTATTTAGGGTATGGTGGTAACCGAGTAACGTAGGATTCTACGCAACTAGATGTTTTGTCAACCCAATGATACATCATTATTAACCAATGTCGTCAACATGTTCCCCACTATTCAGGTAGGCTAATTAATGGATATAGAGGCACAAATGCTTTGACCAGATGGTCTTGAGTAAGAATGAAATTTCATCTTGAGGGAGGGTCATAGAAATGTTGAATTTGGGATCCTCTATTGGTCATAAAACCACATATAGTTGGTCGGTGGACATAGTGTCTCATAGGATTCCCTACATAGAAGTAGAACTCGACTCGAAACTGAAGGAGGATCCGATTAGTACTGTTTGAGAAAATGAAAACGACATAGATGTGGACCACTTTGGTAATGTATTTCCTGATGGTGAGATCATATTATGAACTAACTAGCCAATAAATATGGTTCTTCATTGGGAGGTGATTTTAATCACATAATCACACCCTTATATGATGAGGTAACAACCACTACCTCTTGTGTGATGGTAGTAGTGGTTATCTATGGATACAATGGGTGGTCATGGTCTATCATCAAATTGAAATATTCTTCATAATCTCATGTATATGTATAGAATGAATCTGGAGATGATAGAGATGAATACACCGCAAGACCCTAGATGGGAGCCAGGTCTTTCTCCTTCTATTAATACCTATGTAGAGATTTAGGGATCATGTGGACTTCACCTTCTATGATGACAAAATTGACCCATCTATATCCTACCCTAGAACATCATATAAAATTCTGGATGAAGGCTCTATCATTAATTCAACTTTAGATTCTAAATATGATAAGTGAATGATATTGAAAATCACTTGGTACTCCAAAGATTTATTCCTTTAGTAGTGAAAAATCATCATTTTTCACCCAGACAGTTTTTTAGGGTATGAATTTTTTTTACTAAGGTGATACTTTTTTATATGGCTTGATTTTTTGGGGAGGACATATTCTTTGGGTTTTTGGGATATAGTGAGGACTTTCATATAGATTGTCACTAGCGAGGAAAGGAACTATACTTTGTCCATGGAAGGTTTGAGGAGGAACATCACATGGGCGTTCTTTGATGTTATAGTGAGGACCTCTGTTTTTATAATCAGAAATATGGGGAGGACCTCCCCATTATAATGCATTACTAAGAGGAGGACCTTTATACTAGTAGCTGGATATATAGTGGGACCTCTATATGAGTGAAGAGGACCTCCACTTTGTGGTCTATGGAATGGGGAGGACATCCGTGTTGGTTGGAGATGATGGAATAAAGAGATCCTTTATATTTATCATTGATAGAGTGGAGATGGAATCTACATTTGTGAATACTAGAGTTTCATGGGCCTTCATCAGAGCTAGGGATGACGTGAGGGGGACATTTTCATCACTGGTCGGAGGCATGTGGAGGGAATTTGTATCAGGAAACCTAAGCATGGGGAGGACCTCCATATTTAACCTCAATGAAGTGGATACAGCCTCGACATTGGACAATGTTAGGAATATTGGGAGAACCTCTTTGTTGGGTGTGATATCGAGGAGGACGTACACATTGACTAGCTACTGCATAGAGATGGACTTCATACATAGTGTCATCATCACGTACTGGATCATAATGGCTTCTAAAGAGACCAATGGTTGAAAGAGACAACCCATCCTACATGCGAGGTAGTTGATGGATTGATCCCAACAATGGATCAAAAAGTCCATGTTCAATATTGGAAGGGAACTAGAAGAGTTCTTCGGTGGAGGAAGGATCTATTGGAGTGGTGGAAGATGATTCCATTGGATGGGAATCCTCTTGATCATGGGAAAATATTGTTGTTAGGTGAGTCGGACTGGGGCTAGAATTGTGGGGGAATAGTCCATCTATTCTTTGCCTAGGAAAACCAAACATTGGTTACATTTAATATTCCTAGTGGGATCATTCCTATGTGAATCTTGGGTAGTAGGGGAGCGAGTCAAATGATCACTATAGGGAAAGGCTTCCAAAGAGTTTATTGTTGGAGTGGGGAGCAAGGTCTCACTCCACGGCCATTGGGGGAGGTTATGATGGTTAGGAGTGAAAGGAATATGGTCTTGGAATTCCATATTACTTTTCGGAATGCCTCCATCCTTGTACAATCGTACGAGGCTCTCCATTACACTCCTCTAGATGATTTTAGAGGGTGAGAGTGAAAGTGGGTTCGTGATTGCTGATGGTGTCATAGATGTTATGGAAGAGGTGGGGTCAAGTGTGATTACTGTATTGATATGTCTTATACCCCATGTCTATGGTAATTGGGAGAATAGGTTCTTGTAGATTGGATCCTATAAAGAAGTATGATTTAGCTGTCTATAAAAGTGTTTTGAATGAAAAGAAAAATTCTCTAACATCTTCAAATATTACATGGATAGAGATAAAGATCCACACTAATAATGTCACTACCTAGGATTCCCAATGTTCAACTGTACCATGTAATTGAGAGTTCTATATAAGACCATATATTTTGATTAATGGGCCATCGAGGTAGATAGATAGATCTAGAAACATAATTATCTATTGATTTGATTTCTCAAATTCTATCAATACCAACATTTAGAAGAAGAGTTCCATGTGTGGTTCACCATTTCTATTCCGGACACTTTCACCCAAGATCAACCACCTCATGTGTTGATGTGAAGCTCCTTCCTATATTGTACCCCCATTCCCCATTTCCATAGGTGGGTAGTAATCATCCATTTTTGGAAATGTATTCTCCTTAATAGAAATTTGATGATTGGATGCTACTTTCTCCTTCCATGGATTCATCCATAGAATTCATCACCTAGTTTGGGTATACCTCATAGATTGAGACATGGTTCATGAACTCTAGGATGCTATCCATGCTCTCAATCCAGGGAGTTCCCGAGGTCCAGATGGTTTCCTGGGATATCTCTACATAATCTTCTATGGAAAAATTACTTAATTATGGATATTCAAGACTATTTCCAATGTGGGGAATTAACTCAGATGGCATGCACATTAACCTTGATCCTCATTCCAATGTAGAAAGATCAGTCTTCCCACAATCACTAAAGAAAAATCAGCATCTGCAATTTTACATATAATGTGCTCTCAAATGTGATCACCATAAAGTAAGCTACCTACATATCCCAATGGGTTTCTAAAAATCAACATGGCTTTGAAAATGGTAGATCTTCGAAAAATTTTATAGAAATCAAAAAAGATTTGGTCTGAGATATCAACTAGAAGTCTCTAGGATCCAGTGTAGTAATCAAGGTTGAGATACATAAATAATTTGATTAGATGGAAAGGAGTTTCATTAATAATGTCCCGGATGGCATGGGGTTCTCCAAGTGGTTTATTTATATGTGTTTTAAGACATTCATCTCTTCATGGATGGTCATTTCCTTTAAGGGGAGGAAGTGTGGTTTCTTTTAATCAACTTGAAGATGTATATATGTGATCCCCTCTACCCTAGTCTCTTTATCAAGGTACAAGACACTCTATGAATATACCTCGACAAAATAATATACAATGGAATCATTCAGTCTTACCGTGGGAGAGGCCTTCCCTATAGTATTTCAGAAATAGGATTTGGGAAAATATGACTTTCTTCTTGAATGGATGTTTTAGAAACATGAACAAATTTAACCAAATTATAGATATTTATTTCAGGTGGAGTGGGTAATCCATCAACTGAGGAAAAGGTAGTGGTTTCATATCACAGAAGTGCTCCAAGAGAAGAATAATGAAAATCAAAGAGGTCATATGTATGCAATACAGTTATTTCCCTATGGATTACTTCGGTGAACCCACTATGCCAGGGAGAATTGGTATTCATAATTTTGACATAATTCTATAGTATATCAGAACTCATATTTCAATCATTAAAAATAGGTCCCTATCTTTTGGAGGGTTAATCACCCTGGTCAACTGCATCTTATCCTCTATTCATAATCATGTGCTATCACTGCTCAATGAACATAAGAAATTATTAAATACATTGAGAAATTTCTGAGTATCTTTATATGGGATGCACATACTAATGGAAAATATTATTAGGTTACTTGGGATATGATAGCTAAAGAGATCGGGGAGGGTGGTATCAATCTCAGGAACATTTCAAAGGTTATGTAATACCTTTAAGCCCTAATAAATTAGGATTTCATGGGAGGAACCTCAATATGGTCCTAGGTTATCTATAACTGATATAGAAGTTATTTTCAATGTTTATGTGGAGGTATCTATCGGTTACAACTTGTGCTTGTGGGACATATTCCAACACATCAAAGGCACTCAAAATTGATTGCTGGACAAGGTTTGATAAATTTCTAGATTTTCAATTTGGATGGTTTTCTGATTGGTTTCCCTAGTTTCCTAATGACGAACATGACCTTTGTTGAAGCATACAACTTCAGTCAATTCACTGATGCCATTTTGGATAATGAAAAACTGAAGGCTTTTAATAGCATTGTGCAATATTCTGAACTAGACAATATTATTTTTATAGTATCAACATCAGGTGAGTTCTCATTAAAAGAGTATCAAGTAGTGATTCACTAGAATACCTATTATGAAGCTCAGAATGTATTTTTCTACAGTTAGGATATACCTACAACATTTAATTTCTTGGTATGGAATCTCAGGAATAATTCTATTCCTATAGATGATTAGATAAAGAGGAAAGGAATCTCGGTGGTTTCAAAATTTGGGTTTTATAGAAATAAAAATTATGAAACCTGAACACATCTTTTTCATGAGTGTGACTGGGTTTATGCCTTAGAGAGCGTTCTTGGAGAGTGTACCGGCATGGGTGTTCGGACTAGCAATCAGGACTAATTCCTTCAAAATTTCTTTATGGGAATAGACAACAATGAACCAAAACAAAAGGCGAGAGATCTTCTCCTAGTAGTTGGATGTCAGTCCATATAAGTGGCTATAAACTGTGCTCAATATGATAATATCCATTGATCTCAACATGGAACCATGTTGAAGGTCAATGTTTTGGTGGATTAACTATTACCTCTTTGGAAATTGTGGAAAAATGGAGTATCCCTCAGAAATATCATTAGAGACAAATCCATTATGGAAGTTAATCCTAATAAAACTAGGCATGTAATATGGGTTAAATAAAGACCATCAGACATAGATTTCAAGGTAAATATCAATGGACATTGTGCATTAGATGTCATGAATGGAGGATGACTCATTTGTGATCAATGGGGTTTAGTTATCTAGGCTTTTAGTGATAATTTTTTCCTAGGTGATTCTCTGATGGTGGAGGCTACACTCAGTTGAACAAAATCGAATTATTATAATCGTACATTATTCTTTTGTAATCAGTGCATACCAACTCGATGGTGCTTCTGGATCGACTCAGGTCAATATTCATATATTGTGTTCTATATTCTATATTGTCTGCAAATGCATTAGAATTCTCAATACATAAGTGACCCTTTTTCACAACTACAGAGAAGGGAACAAAGAAGCTAACTTCCTCGCATAATGGGTGGACAATATAAATCAAACCTCATTATACGTTAATTTAGGATCACTTACTATTGAATATTGTAGTATTCTAAGAGAACTTGCTCTTGGTCTTAATTACTTCATGCCCCCTTAACTTTATCTTCTTTTGGTCTTTGCCCGACATGAAATAAAAAAGTTAACTATGGATGGATATAGTATTGATGTGATATATATTATTTTATTATTATTATAAAATTATTATATCAGATATATCTTCATGATTTTCATTTTGTGGGAATATGATAATATTTCTCATTTGTATGGTTGACTACTTCTTCGTGAAGCAATGTGATATTTTCATGATTAACATGGAATTTAATAATCATAAGTTTGAAAAAAAATGTGATATATATTACAAGAAAAGGACAATTTAACAAAAAAACATATATATACATATATATATATATTACTTTCCCTTCATTTAATATGATATGTAAATGGAAAAATCATTCATGTGTGTGTAAAACCTACCATCTCCATGAATGTTGTATTTATTTTCCTATCACTAAATTATTTTTGTTTACATAATTACCTATAAACCATATATATATGATATTTATATAATGTTTTACATCATGTAAATGATGGAATCATGATCAGTGTAAGGGGAACCAAAAATGAAAAGTCAAAACATATATGAAAAACCAAGTGGTTATTACCTAAAATACAACTTTAACAGGGAATTCATAATAAAAGGGTACTAAAAGGTCATATGAAAATAATATATAACATGATATATATATATATATTATATTTTCATAATAAACATATATTTATTATACAATAGTTATAAATGAGTATGATGGAAGTTATGAATTAAGGTAAAGGGGTTTTTAGAGTCATTTTTAATTCTAAAAGAGTACATCCACATTCACCACTTGTTTCATTTGTATGGTTTATATACATACATATTGAATGATATATCCTAATTATAACTCAGTTAATAGTTATTGATGGTTTTATTGATTTTTTTCATCCATGGGGTTTACGGTTCAAATGTTACCAAAGAAAAAGGGGGGTTTTGTCTCAATTTACCTTCTTTGTGGCATATGTTATGTTATAAACGTATATTATTTCACAAGGAGTATATAAATCCCATTTTACATGTAGTATCATTAATATTTTAACCATAATGATATTTTAAATTTAATTTTATGTTATTCTATCACTAGGGTTACAATTCATGGTTACCAAAGTTGTAATACATTAGGGTACAATCTCATTATTTATTGGAAATTTTTTTGATTATGTATCCAATGATAAAATTGAACAATAAATCTCTCAAAAAACTCATGAATTTCATTCTACTGAAGTTATTAAATAAGAAAAATTATTTCCCATAAATTTCACATCAGTATTTAAAAAAATGTTTTCAAATAATATTTTTAAGAAAATTAGTCTTTTTTATTTCTGAAAATCCTTTTCCTTCCAAAACCATGTTTTTTTAAAAGTGTCATCAAAATTTTTTATATTTTATATAGTGTCTTAAATTTGTAAAATATATTTTCCTTAAAAAAATTTAAATAAATTTAAAATAATCCTTTAGTTTTTTGAAAGGTTATTTTAAATGAAAATGATTTTAAAATGATTTTAAAATATATAAGGGAATTTTTCAAATCGGGAAAGATATTTTCCTCATCAATTGTTTAAAATGATCTTTCAAAATTATATTCCATCTATGATGAAATATGATGATTCTACTTATTACTTAATAGAGATATGATCCTTTTATACCATTTATAATCATTCTTTAAATGGTTTATGATTTAATGGCATGATTTTTATGAACCTCGTTTCTCTTACATGATTTATAAAATAATAAAAGGCTTACTAAACCATCTTATTTTCTTGGGATATACTATGAAAAAAATTCTATTTTCAACTTTTTGTGATATGATGACATATTTATGATACCCATTTTATTTCATGGGTCATAATATGGTTAATTTTTATAATATTTTTGAACACATAAATATTTTTTTAATTATGTAATGGGTGGGACCTATAACTTCCTCCATTGAATTAGGTAAATATAAATGCTCTATGAAAATAGATTATACACGAGTGGTCAGCCTAATAAATGAAAAATAGAATACATATGAGGGTATAACATGCATTAAATAATAGGGTGTGCATGAGGTCACCTCAAGAGAAAACAATATAATACACATGATGTCATCCAAAGACTGGAATAGGTATATGGGTGATTAACCCAAGCCTGACATGTTATGAATGTATTGGTTGGTATCCATGAAAAAATATTTTTTTTGCTATTGGGAATGAAACAAACCCATGTCTTATGCTAACGTTATGCTCTCTGGGATCATGCCTTTTTTATTATCTTTTGATTTGTTTCTTATTAAATACTAATCATTATTACATAATTTATGATTCTAATTTTTTATATACAGGGAATGGGTTTAAAAAGTTGTGGTCATGTAATTATACAATTATTCCCATGTTATTATTTCATGTCTACCTTGTTTACCCTTTTGGGAATTAGAATAAACCCTTTTTTATTATTCCATTCCCCATGTTACGGAGAAATAATATACTAGGAGTACTAATGGGGAATATATTTGTGGGAGATATTGATGATATATCACCAAATTAAGAAGTTTGTGTTCCATGTCTCTAAATGCATGAAACTATTACTGCACTCATGAAGGTGTTTTTGTAATTTATTTATTATTTATATCAAAATATAAAATATCAATTTATGAAAATAAAATGTCTCCATGTGACATTTACAAAATGTATATCACTAATCCCAGGTCACTTTAAGTCATGTGTGTATTAGGTCTCTACCCTTCATTATAGTTTGTTAATAGAATTCAAATGGTTTTACCAACCTCTAAATATTTTTGGGGGGTCATCTTCCCCCTATAGTTCGAGTTGATATTCAATATAATGTCTCTATGTGGATACCATAAATTGTTATATATATCAAACCCAATCATGTAATCCTAGATTCGGTTCTGGAAATAGAATCTTTATATTTATGGATTTGATACTGAAAACTATGCCCAAATTTAGCCACCGAAAACATATAACATCATAACTAAACATTTTATAACTTCCATAACAAATAACCATTTATATTCAGAGTTTTTGAGAATTAAAAAACCAATTTTAAAATGTATAATTCAACGTAGTATCCATTTTAAAATAATGTGTTCTTTATTTTGACATTGTTTCTTCAATTAATGTAACTTTTCTATATAGTATAATAACTTTATCAAATATTGTAAAAATCATTATGAAATGTGTAGAATCATTAGGAAATTTTAGATGACAAAAATACCTTTAAAAGAAATATAAAAAGGAATAAAGAATCTAATTATTCCATTTCAAAACCATACGATCAAAAGATATATTCTTTCCTTTAACATAATAAACATTAATCACTAATCGCGTTATTATATATGAATTCAGATTTGCTACCCAATTTTTTTATAGAAAACATAATAATAAATAAAAATGAAAAACTAATAACCATGATGGTTTCTCATGAAATATAAAAACTATGAAAAACATTTTTTAATAAATGTACAATTTTACCCAAAAGGGTATTGTCATTCCTTTAAATAAAAATATTATTATCATAACCTATGAAATAGATTGATTTATATGATAATTTCCAATACACATTTATGTGAAACCTATAACCATTTAAATTCATCCCTTTACATAATTCATTAGAGATATATATCGAGATCACCTATTAGGATGAGAAATATGAGGATTATCCATCTTAATGTGTTATATAGGTATCAACCATCAGAAAAAATTAGAAATAACAATATAATAATCAAAATATATGAAATATTACATTTTCAGCATCATACTCATAAAAATATTCATTTCTCCCATGATAAAATCATTTCAAAATATCGGAATATCCATTCCATTTAAAACCATTTTTAAAACAACTACAATAAATTGTAAGATAGTATTACTTGAAGAAACATTAAATATTGTAAATTATTCCAACTATCAAATAACTTTTATGGAGATAAAAAAACCATAGGCACAATATATTTTAATTGGAACATTCATTTTTTTGAAAAAACATTACATGTCATATAATTAAAAATATTATTTTTTAAATACTTTTAAATTAAGAAAAAATATAACTATAATTCCTAGTATAATTGTTTATTTTCTATATAAATTCATTTATTATGTAATTTTATGAATATGGAATCGGAATAAAATAAATATGAAAATAAATTTTTAAAACATATAGAATAGGGTTTTAGGGTAATGTGTCCATTATGAATTGTTAAATTTCATACCAATAAAACATTTAAGAAAAAAATTATATGGGTTTATAATAATTTATCAAACTTTTATAATGTATTATTATACAACACAGAAAACTCCATTGGTGAAAATATCATAATTCTTATGGAAGTGGAATTGAGACTAGAAATCGTTTTCCTCAAGTCCAAATATGTAATTTATATAATTTAACAAAAGTTTAATAAATTATTAAAAATTACTTTCCTTATTGAGATCCATTTTTAGGATTAATTTCTTATACATAAATACTTAATTTTATTTATTTAATTGACATATTTAATTACTAATTTAGTTTAGTCCCCATTATGTGTTTTGTGGATGTTCTGTAACATCAAATTGGTTTCAATGGGATAATGATGATAAGAGAACGAGTTATTCTATAATCCCTAAAATAATTATCATGAAATAATTATCAATTTCATATATTATTTATGTTTATAAAAATAACCATAAATATTGCATATGAAATAAAAATTATGTTACAATTAGGAAGAGTATGTCATATATATGCATCTGATAATTTCCATTTTTCAAATAACATGAGGAAAAGAATATATATATTATTTTATCAATTAAAAACATTCATTAATATCCTATTACATATTTGAAATATTTTAATATATTTCAGAAACATTTCATTGAAGTAAAATGTATGATATGACTTCCTAGATGTGGTTATCGATATGTGTTCATGATAGATGCTATAATTTTTCAATGGATGGAAATGTATAAAAATGTATGATATATTATCTATAATGGAAGATAAGTATTCCATTAACATCATATATATACATTAAATCCATTTTTATAACCAACCATTATAGGTTGTAATGGAAAATGAAATATCAAACTTTACGAGGTGTTAGACATACATATAGAATGATAATAGATCACATTCCCATTAAATTGAATAAATAGATAGATTACGGTTTAAATATAAGTGTTTATATTTCTCTGAGTCCTTCCCCTACCAACATGGGATGGTTGGTGATTTTGGAGTAATTTTATCAGATTAGAAATTATTCAAAAAAATATTTTTTTTAATTTATAATGTTTTTCATAATGGTTTTACAAATTATGGGAGAAATTCCAAACAATTTTATTAAATGTTTATATGTTTGATTTATGAAAATTTTTGTTTTCGTTAAATTAGTTTTTATTTTGAAAAACGGTCCTATCAATGCATAATGGAATGTATTTTTAAAAGGATTCTTGGAGTGAGTGTTGGTTCATTACATGATGCATATGGTTAGAATATATTTTTATAAGGCCATGTAAGGGTGTGGTTAATGATGTTATATGGTGTCTATGATTTCATGTATCTCATTTAAGAATCATCATATACTTAATTATCGATATAATCTTGTTCTCAGGACTCATGTAAAGGTAGACCCAAATATCTAAACCCTATGTAAAGGTAACTGATACCTTTTGTATACTATTTAAAGGTCAATAAAAACTCAGGAAAGGGTAGATCAGGATTCATAATACTTCTATAATGGTAAGGTGACCTTATTCTAAAGAATACCTAGTTATCCCGTGAGCTACATAAGGGTAGTCGGAATCTCAAGTAATGGTAGATATAAGATTATTTTAAGGATTACCCTAAAGTTATAAGGTTTATAAAATTGTTGTTAACCAGTGTGTATGGGTAAACCTAATATCCTACACCCCATATAATGTATGTGCATGTTTTCCAAACCTTGAATAATGGTAACCATCTATGTGAGGTTAAAATCATGTTACACATACTCATCATATCTTTTTTTATAAGTGTATAATTTATTTAAAAAAAATTAAATTTTCTATTTTTTCATCTTATATCCTATATTTTGGAAAATATAATATAAAATAAATGATAACTTTTTTGGGTTTTTAATATATTAAGAGTATCAAATATGAAAAATTCATTTATCTTAGTTTCAAGAGTTATATGTGGTTTTATAAGGAATTTGATGGGAGCTAATTAAATACTTATTTAGTATCCCTATAAACATGTATCTATATATTATGAAATTAAATTATCCATGATTAATTCTTCCTTCTTGAGACTATATTATATCAAAGAATACCCTGGAGCCTTATAATGTTATTTATTGTATATATTATCTCCTCTATCATGTACCAGACCTGCGACTTCCAAATGATGAAATCTATCTAAATCTCTCTATATTGTTGTTAAAGTAGAACCAATGGAATTTAGAAATGAAAAACAATTTATGGTATTTATGAAGTCTCCTTAATTAATTATATGATATTTTTAATTAAAATTTTTTAAATTATTTTTTAGACAAATAAAAAGAAATATAATTATATGAAAATCTAGAAGATAACCCCATGATAAAATACTGAATGATAGTATGGAAATTTTAAATTATGTGGATAAAACCAATATTTCACAATTCTATTGTAGAAATATTTATATTTAATTAAATGGAATAAATGTTATATCACAAGTGGTGAATATTTGTAAAAAAATTAATTACAAAAATTTAAACAGATATTTGGAAATTCATGCTAAAAGAAGTACATTGAATATTAATGATGTTAATTCCAAGAGAGGATTTTTCTAAATTTATCTCATATAGTAGGTTAAAAAATTTGATAATATGTTATATTATTGGAATAAATGAGAAATAAATAATTTCACGATGTAGAATAGTTATTATTATTCTATAAACTATCATATAGATAGAAATGGATAATCAAATGGCTTTATCAAAATTGTTTTTTCAACAAAATAAAAATATTAGAATGTATTAGTGTAAAAGTGGTTCAATAATTATAATGGGAATTATTTTTTATAACTATAGATATTTGAGAGTTGAATGTAGAAATATCTCTCTTATTGAATATTTTTTTCATATAATGATTGTTAGATAATTTTGGGATTAATTTATTATTTGAAAAGATAAATCATAATAACAATGTTTTTTAAACAATGTTCTTAGGTGATTATTATTTCATAAATAAATTATTTTATACATGAAATTATTATTATTATTAATGAAAATTTTCCCATGTCAGAATTAAATAATGTTATTAAAACCATATGCATTTTTACATGAGGGAATATTAATATTAACATTGAAATATATTGGTTGTGTGATCATATACATTTTAAATACATTTGATTCCTTTGATATTTAATAGATAGTGTACTGTACATTTGTATAGTTTCTAATCATGGATGACGTATAAAATTTCATCTTATTACTGATAATACATTGTTTATATAAAACAATGCATATTTAAATTATCATCTTCAATATTTATGATATTTGTGAAAATAAATATTAATGAATAAAAAGGTAAATAAAAAATATTTAACATTTTAAATTTATAATGCAGGAGCCACAAAGATTTAATATTAATATATATGTATATATATGTCAATTAATTATAGTCATTAAAAATGAATAATTTCATAAATCAATACATTATGATTGTGATTGAATGATTTTGTTTGATACTTGCTATAATTCCTTGATTATCATTTCCATAATCTCTTTTGGTATTATGTTTGGAATAATACAAGGAATACATATTAATTATCTATGGGTTTAGATAATTGATGATATTGAATGATATCCTTTTATTGTTATGGGGTTGATATGGGAGTGGACTTTTAAGGTTATGATGACGGAAGAAGGTGTTGATTGTGATGATTATGTCATTGGCGGGGATAACCGTGGTTAGTATTGTCAAATAAGGTTCCTCATATGATTACAATAGACAGAGGAGATATCCATGGCTATAAAGGCGGCTAGAGTGTTTAGTTTTTTAATTTCTTTGGCATAGTATTTTGGATGTACTATTATGTTTAGTGGTTTTATAAATGGCACTGAGACTGATTGAATTGTTAATAAGGCCTTTCTCATTTTTTTTGTGAAATATGCGATTCATTGTTGATGGATGATGTCAATTTGTTTGAAATCATTTCCAAACTATGGAAAAAAGTTTGATACCATGATCCAGAAGCATATATTATATGGTCTAGGATGGAATGAGTCCTAGAGTACCCTAATTATTATGAAATTTTAAATGAATTTATGAATGAATGTGTTTGGTTCTGATTTGATATTTTACAATTTCAACATACTTGGGAATTTTATAAAATATTTAATAGTACCATCAGCATGTGGCTCATAATATTATAGAGATAATATTAGAATTGATAATGGTAATGACTACATAATATATAATAAATTAATCAGTTATTATGATGCTTGAATATTGTATACTTTTGATACATATTCCTTTATAGTGGCAGTCGAGAGTCTCACATGACATTAGAAGATGATGAGTCAAATACTAGGTAGTTTCACGTAGTGTGGTTGTGAGCATAATATATATCATGAATGATTTTTTATTTCAAATTTTACCACACCCATGTCTTTATGGATATTAAACATTGTAGACTCTATGAGGGAATTTTCCACAATATCTAGGTTAGTAAGGAATGCATGGTTTATTAAGACCCATTCCCACGATTTCCCTTTCCAGATATGTTATCTTCTACCACACATGTTGGTTATCATTACATATATAATTGTGTAGCATGAAGCTATGAATTTTGGTAAATTCACACACACTTATTTGCAGATATATTATCTTAATGGTTATCATAGATTTATTGTGCATTGGATTTAATGGAATGAGGTATAATACAAGACAAATGATATTTTTTTTTCTTGGAGACTAATCATTTTCCAAATAGAGATATTGTTGGGATAGTGATATGAATTGATTCATGAGGTGAAATATTTATCCCATGTGTCTTCAAGATATCATAATTTTTACCAAGTATGTTTGGGATTGATTACTTTTGAAGTTTGATGGGTTAGGATGTGTGATGTAGGGGTATAGTAGAAAACTAGTGGGGTAGTGGTAGTGGAATTTCATCTTTGTTATTTCAATATATGGTTAGTTTTTTGTGGTACTCGGTGAGTGATCCATGGTGAAATTGTGTTAAATTTTTTAAACATGTTTATGAGATGAGTTTGTTTTATTTATTATATAACTAGTCATTAGAATAATTGTTCCACATTTTCTATGAGATATTATAGAGAGTATCTTACTGAGTATACATGTTTTTCTCAGCCTATGTTCAAATAAAATATTTTCCATGTCTGCATGGATTGGTTGGTTATAGGAACACACATTTTTTAGACAGAGATATTATATATTAATAGATGAATATTCATTACATTACATAATGATCTATTCCAAAATTATTTAAGTCTAGAGAATTTGGAAACATGAAAGCATGGAAACATAAACAAATTGTTTATAAAAGTACAACATCATCACACACATAGTTCCTTATAACTAGATCCCTTTCTATATATATCAAATAAAAACTCATTCTTCTAACATGGGGAGAGGAAACATAAGAAAGGGTGAGATTAGATTCTATGAAATGATAAAAACAAGAAATATTAATATTAATATAAGCATAAAAAGAGAATAATAGTATGAGAACAAGATATTTACATTTGAAACCCATTCTTGGAAGATCAATCATCTTAACCTTTATTTACTAAATAAATCACTATAGATCTGAATAAATTAATCATAAATGAGTTAAAGTACATAATCCATGAGAGAATAACATCTACAAAAGACATTGATTTGTCATATACACATATGTGTAAAAACTATTATGTCAATGTTATCCATGATGAAAATTATATCAGGTAACGCTTGGTCTTATTACCCATGCACCTACTTTGAGCTTGGGGTATTGTCCCCTGTTCCCTCATTTTAGATTAGGATAACATATCATATTCCCTATTATGGGCTTTTGATGAACTACAGTGTACCCTCTTTTAGGCATGGGATAAATTTCTATTTACCCCTGGAGATCATAGAAAATTAATCAATACCTGATGCGATGGAGGGAGATATAGGTCCCACACATCGAATAATTCATATGTTTATTTTCCACAATATCTTAAATCATTCATCATATTATAACCCATGAAAAAATGGGTTTCATAAACATTTACTCCGATAACCCATAAAAAATAAATAGAATTCAAAAACATATTATCATCATAAGAATAAAACTTCAACATAATGAATAATGAAAAAATATTTGGATCATTTTCCTATAAATCATAAGTAACATTAAATGTTTTAAGATTATACGGAAAAATATTTTTAAAGATAACATGGATTTTTTTTGTAAATACACATTCCCTTATGAAATACCATATTTAAAATAAATAAGTGACTAGGAATTATAGAAAACAATTTCCATGGAAATATAATTAGACATGTTTAAGGTAACCTTTTAAAAAATTAATTTAACAGGACATTGAAATGTGCCATTTATTCTATACACCATAAAATAAATATTCCTATAAATTTTTAGTAAAAATTCAAAATATTGTTATTCATTAAATGATATAAATATTCCAATAAAACAATTTTTTATAAATGATAATATGAGTAAAAAAATAATTAAACAATCATTGGATAATATTAATAAATTTTTTTAAAAAACATATTTATAAAACATGGTCATGTAGGAAAAATTGATTTTGACCCAAGAGATAAATAATGTTCATTTTCCTTAAAATATAATTATTCTACCATGTGTAACTAAATAGAGGATAACTAATGTAATACTTTTATTCTCCAGAGAAAACTATAGGATTATAAAATACTATAGTTTAATAGGAGATATATTAAAGGAATTCATCACCAATATCATACTCATAATCAATCCTTCTACAATATGATATTATAATGTAAATCCTTACCAATTTTGTATATTTTTAATATAAAACCCCATTAATGAATAATATAAAACAAAACACTAAATATCTTGAAAATATGTATAATTATTATGTAACATGTCAACAGGGATGTATATACACCACAATATATAAGAAAGTGATGATTATGACATATGTCTTCTAAAAATAAAATAGAGGCTACAAATCATTTATCCTAAGTCTCTAATTATATCATAAACATTTAATCATACTTTATATTGAATATATGTTTGATATAAATCTATTATAGAATCTTAATCATATAAATAACACCATACGTGATGAAATTTTTACATTATTTACCCTTCTTATTAAAAATTCCTTGTTAAAATCACTTTTTAGGTGATAAATTTTTTTTTCATATATAATTTCATTTTGTATTTTTTATGATATTAAATTGATAATGGTTCCACCATCTCCAGAGTCTTTAACATGGTATAAATATTATATATGTTCATTATATATGTGTAACATATATGGATTTTATGAAATATATTATTTTATATTAACTTTAATTATTTACTATAATATGTCACATATAATACATAGTTTATCATTCATCACACGTAACACCAAGTTTAAGTTGAATTTCAAAAATCATTGAGTTCTATTGATGACTTGTGTATAATACCTAGGTATTATCAGCCAACAATGAACTATTAATATTATAATTATAAATATCACCAATCCAAAGGAATGGAGAGGAAGAATTTGATTAACTAAATTATGAAATTATATTTTACACATTTTTCTAAAATGAATTCATTGGTTAAAAATTAATTATAAATGAAAATAAAGAAAAATTTATTATAATGGATTTTTATTTATGAAAAACAATTATGTATGTCCAGAATAACATTTTATCTAATTAAATTAAATTATTAACTATTGATAAAGGTTATTAAGGAAATTTATATATTATATATTTGATAATATATTTAATTAATTCATTAATTGTTTTTTCTAGGATTAAGATAATAATATAGCCAATTTGAAGCATAAAAAGATGTATAATATCAACAGGTAGTTCTACCACATTTTAATGTCAGACATGATATAAAACTAAATTTTGACAGTTTTATTAAAAAAAATTGAAAACATAATCATAATTCATTAATTTTGGATATAAAAACTTACTTTTTTATTTTATTTATGGTATTTTTTGAAGAAATTTAATATTTTGATGAATAGTAAATAATAATGATTTATAATTGAAAATGTCTTTCTTGTAAAAATAGTTTATAATGTAAAATTAAAAAAAAAATTACATGTATAATTAGAATAAAATTATATCACTTAATCTTATGTATGTCATTGTAACCAATTTCACCTTGAAATGTAATGTTAAAACATTTCGTGCTTTAAAACTCTTTTACTTTAAATACCAACTTTTTCATTCCAACAATGGGATTAAATTTAAATTAAAGTATTCCACATCTATGATTTCAGTTTTTCACAACTGATTCAATATTTTTAATCAGAATAAATTATAATATCTTTATGTTCAACTTATTTTTTTACAAAAAATATTACTGAATGTGATTAAAATTAATTATATTGATTAAGAAAAAAATGAGTTTACCTGGTGTTTAAACTATAGTTTTATGGGCCAAAATGACAATTAAAATTTCCCAATATAAATTTTATAGCAATATTTAAAAATTTAAACAACTAGGATTTATTTTTTTGTGTTATGGAATGTGTTATGCTGGAAAAAAATTGTTTCAGCTAACTTTTGTATAAAAAATATTTTTTTCCTCTCCCTTATATATAAAAGGCACCCATGACTCCCCCTCTCTTCACACCTCTTAATACCTTTTGGATAATAAAAACCCTAAAAAAATGTGCTCCAAAAATCCATAATATAATCCTTGAATCTTTATTATAGGAAGATATAAATTCAAGGAATTACTTTAGTGAAAACTAAAAGGAGTTACCTGAAGAAGAGATAATATTCTTCTATAAGCACATTTGTTTTTGTAATTTCTACAACCCTTAAATTATTCTTATTAAATTATTATATAATAACCTTATAATACTCAATATTCCATTATGTTTTAAAGTTATTGGATATTATAACATTTAAACACACTTCAATCAAATGGGTAATGAAATCATTATTCCTTTATATAGTGTACTACCACCTTGCAAAATGATGTCATTCATTTTTTTCCTTCGGCACCTCTTATGGTTGGGAATTATTAGGTAGATAATGTTTTCATTTTATATAATATATTTATAATGTATTAATAATTTTTAAATATTATATAACACATACCTTCATTCATTTCATTTTATTAGAATATGACCACATCATTTATGGACATGTGGACAACCGCCTCCTCAAAGAAATATGATCCGTTCACATTTTAATGGAAAATATTAGGTTTGGGTTTGATAAATATATTTGATATTAATGAAATATTTATGATATTAATGAAATAATTATACATCTTTACATATAACATATCTTTTTCTTCGTTCCATGTCAGACACAGAAATATTGATCACATTTTCTGTGGATTTGTGGACAACTGTCTCCTCGAAGTGATGTGATTCTTCCTTTTTCCTCACCACATCATAATAATGATAAATAAATGTATATATATATATAATATTGTTTATGAAGTTATTTTCATTCATTAAATTTAAACATTACTAACATTTTTCTATATTTGTTGTTGAGAAATAGGAGCGTTACTCATACCTACGTATGGCATATTGTCCCCGTTATCAAAATGTTGGTTCATTTTTCAAAACCATTTTTCCTATTTTATATTAAAAGTAATATTTATGTAAAAATATGATTATTATTTTATAGTTAATATTTTTTATATGTTTAATAATGATTTCATTGACCATAGTCGAACAATGAAATTCCATTTTCACACATAAGCAAAATAACGTAAAAAAAACATCAACATAAACATTATTGATTATATAATTTTATATAACATTATTATATGGGAAATAAAAGTAATAATTAAATTTGAAAATTTTTTTATAGAAGATAAATAATTAATAAACGTTTATTATTTAGTAATATATAGGTCATTCATGAAAAATCAAACTCAAGGTAAGGGATTTTCGTCTTAGTCTTAACAAATATGAGATAAATTTCATATTCACCATTGTGTTATTTTTTATTTCATATATACTACCCATTTTTATATATTATATCAAAAAATAATTTTTTTCATGGTATTTAAATGTCTCTATTTATGGCTATTACTTTCTAGGATTCAAATTAAAAGTGTAACATAGTTATAAGGTGGGTTACAGTCTCACTATTTATTTATGCAAGACATATGTCATATTCAACACTCGTTTTAATATGTGGAATACATACCTACCATATATTTATTTTATTATTACTACCATTAAATTTATATTCTTTCACATATCAATTTTAGGATATCTCATTCATTGTGTACATGGTTTCAATGTTACCAAAGATGAAATGGATTTTTGAAAAAAAAAATCCATCTTTATGATGCCATTTAATTATACACCTATCTTATTATATGATGACAATATATATTATAGATTTAATTTAATATTATTATTTCATGGGTATTATGATTCATATTTTTCATTGTGGTATGGGGCACTTTTTGATTGTGTAAAGATTATTTTCCTCAAAAATATTTTTAATGAATGTTTAAGGGAATTTCAATTCTTCAAAATCAAAACAATGTTTTGTTACTAATACTACATTGGGGATATATTTTATTGATACCATAATATTTTTTATTGATTATTTTTTCTTGTTATTGTTTTATGAACCCTAATACTTTCCAATGGATAACCATGATTCAATGAGATTTTTTTAGAACCCATTTCTTTTCCAGGGGTTAATCATGATTAAATGAAATTTCTATGAATCCCATTTATTTTCAATGAGTTGATTATTTCCTAATGGGATTAATATGAAACAAAACTATTTTACATGGGTTAATCATGTTTTAGAGATATTTTTTCAAATCCATTTCATTTACATGGGTAGTTTATGTCATAATTAGATTGTTGTATACGCCACTTCTTTTATATGTGTTAATCATGTTTTAAAGAGAATGTTATGATACTCATTTCTTTTCTATGGGTTGATTATGGCCTAATTATATTTTTTATGGAACCCATTTATTTTAAGTGGTTTTATAATGTTTCAATGTGATTTTTTGCGAACTGATTTTTTCCACAGAATTACCATGTTTCGACGAAAGTTTTATGGAACGTGTTTTGTTACCACATGTTAATCATTTTACAAAGGAATTGACTTAATACCCATTTATTTTCCATGGGATATTATGTTATAAATTAAATAAGTATTTTCTCTATGAGTTCTGTCCATGCTTTCATTCTTTAACATCATACATTACAGGGAGGACCAAATAGCGCTAGGAAACACCGCTATAGCATAACATGGGGTGGCCCATATATCACTTTGAAATACTATTACAACTTAACATGGGGTGGACCATATATCACTAAGTAATACCATTATATCGTAACATGGGTTGGCCTAGATAGCATTGGTTGAGCCTATCATAGCTCTCCAATTCATTATCTAATTATAATGTTGGAATTTGGTAGTATGGTTATTCCAAATAAAGGGTTTTTTAAATGGTCTGAATGGGTTTTATAAAAGTGATAATATGAGTTACCAATAAGTGGATCAATTTCTTTTATGAGTTTATAATTATTTTAATGATCAATATTGATATAACATGACTTTTGATTAATAATTCTAAGGATTCTTTCATATTCGATGTTTTCATATTTTATGTTCCCAGTATTTATGGGTATGTGATCTTTTATAATTACCTCATGAACTTTGATTATGTCATCATAACCAAATGAAATCTTATCATCATTGATGGAATTAAATTTTTAATTCATATATTTACCCTTATTGAGCATATATTCTAACAATTTTTATATTTAATTGTCCCAAGGTTTTAATGAATAGTGTTTAATGAGTTATGTCTAAATGAGATTTCATATATATAGTGATGATTTATTAATGTGAAAATGAAATATATGATAAGTGGGAAAATGATAATATAAATTCATTTGAGTTTTTTATGTAGGATTTGTTTTCATAATTACATGAAATAGTAAACCTATAAGTTCATCTATTATTTAAATAATATAAGATACCTTTTGATTTTGTAAACATTAGATGAAAATTTTGTGTCATAATTATGAGCAATAAATACCCAAATATAAAGTTATGTATTTTAATATAGGATCTAAGGGTCCATGATTTATGATGTTATAGTCAGTTTTAGAGGACAGTTTATAAAACAATAGAGATAATATTTTTTCATCTTAGGATATATTAATAGATATGGATACCATAAAATGTCTATAAGATCAAGTATGTTCAAAAGTTAAAAGTATCAAAAACCCCATTTGAGGTACCTAAGTAGTAATTTTTTTAAAGGTTATTAATGAAATTTTGGGAGATTTTTCATTGGGTTGGGGAATTCGTGACCCCTAGCATCAACATGAATTATTTTATGGGGGATTCAATATTTTATAAAACAAAAAATGGGGATAATTCATATGTTCGGTGACAATGCATTGCATTTAGCTATGTGGTGGGTCCCAAACCCATGACTAAATGATGATAAGTATTTCATGAAATACAACTATCCTACATGATGTCATCAAAAGAATGAAATATTTTACAAGTAATCGTTATTATTTTCCTAAAAAATTGTGATTTTATATGTGGAAAATTGTTTTTTTATCTTGGAATTATTTATGACCAATTTATTTTAGTACTTGGTTATCAAGATTAACTAGAAATAATTAAAGAATTTATTAAACAGATATTTTTGTAATAATTTATTTTTTAATTTGGATATATATATATACTAATGATTAATGTATTATATGATGCTTTAATCATCTTGGTAATATCTTACTATGTGCTATCCATTTTTCTTTTGTTTAATGTTTAAGGATCATTACAATAGATTAAATATCCCTTTTACAGGTTTTTGGATATTAATAATTGATTTTAGTGTAATAAGAATTATAAATTCATTGTAAATACTAATAATTTCGAGAAAAATAGGTTTTGAAGTAAATTTACTAATGTAGAAAATTTTACTTCTCAAGTAAGTATATTTCATTATATATTGAGTCTAGATGGTGAAAGACATCATTAAATATTATGAAAATGATCATGAAATAAAATTTTTTCTTATAATTATATTTTATGATGATATAAAGGAATGTTTACATAACTATTTGGATTGGGTTTTTCTCATTTAATTCCTTTTGACCACGTTCAATATCACCATTTATTAATCAACATGATTTTTTTTCTTTCAAATCAATAGTTGAATTTTCCACCATTGTTCTCCCTATGTGAAATCCTAGTTATTATTTAATTATAGTCAAAAGTATTCTTCCCACATGCCCTTTGTAGGGTTTTTTATTAAAACCTTTCACTATGATTATTTCAATAAAGGAATTCTAAAATTATAATCCTTTGTTAACTAAGACGAATTTCTCTGGAAAAAATTAATTAATGTGTGGTAGGATGTAACATCAGGATATTTTTTAAACTATATTATTACAAATTAATTTTAAATATTAAATATATTTCATTACCAAAAATATATACTATCTATAATCTCATTAAACACCATGTTTATATTTTATTGCAGACAACATTGATTTATTTTGAGGACTTATATTACACACATGACCAAGTCCTTCCAGAAAAAAATATACTATTAATATTATTATGATAAATATAACCTATATATTATAATGGAGGTAATTAATGTGATTAAATATATTATTAAATTATAGTATAAAAATTTCTATAAAAAATAATTTATTGGATTTCAATTAATTAGAAATTAAAACAAATGCTAATTGAGTATAAAGGATGTGTATTTATGAAAACCTATTTTTATTACTATAATAGTGTCTTGTATTAATAAATTCAATTAATAATTATTACTAAATGATTTTAATGAAATTTATAAGTTATATATATAAAAAATGTTTTTAAATTCATGTAATAACTTTTAAAGGCTTACGATAAGAATTAATTCAATTTTAATAATTACAAAATGTATATTTTTTAAATCAAATTTTTCCACATTTTAGTTAATGACTTTTTTAAAACAAAATTGAAAATTATTCAATTTAAATTTTGAAATATTAGAATCTATTCTAAAATTATGAAATCAAAATTTATTTTGGTTGAATTTTGGGTATTTTTTGGAAAACTTTTATATTTTGAAGAATAATATGTAATATTAAATTTTAATTGAAAAGTTAATTTTCCTATAAATAATTCATAGTGTTTCATTAAATTTTTTAATTTATTTAATGTTAAATTATATCAATTTTTTATGAGTTAATAAAATGTAGGAAATTGGAATCAATAACATATTTAAATTCATTTTCAAAGACATTTCAATATTTTCAACTTTTTACTTTAAAATATTGTATTCCTGTTTCGTTTGTTGAATTAATTTTAAACTAAATATTTAAAATTCTAGTATTTGAATATTTATAAATGAATTATATATTTTGAATATTTATAATTTATATCTAATTTTCTGTTCAAAAAAGTTTTTGACCAAAAATATTAGTAAAATTATATAAAATTTATTTCAGTGATTAAAGAAAAAATGAGTTTATATAGTGTTTAAAATTCAATATTATGCTCCAAAATGACCTATATATTTTTCCAACCCTAATTTATTTCCATTTTTTTACATTTAAACCTATATTATATATGTTTCTGTGTTATGGATACATCATGATAGGTAAAAAATATGGTAAATCTAACCGTATTTTAAAATACATCTAAAATAAAGTACAAAAATCCCTCATACATTCCATGAATCCCAATATTATGCATAAATAAAACCATGTATATCCTTTGGTGAAAACTAAAAGGATAAATTCGAAGAAGAGGTAATTTATTTCAACATGAACTAATATAATAATTATTTGTACACCCCTTAAATTATTATTTTCATATTATTATATAATAAACTCTGTATTATAAATATAAAAAATTTTGTTTACTTTTTGGTTTCAAACTAAAATTATAGATACACCCTATAACTAAGTAATGAAACCACAGTTTGTGTGTACGATATTCTATTATCCCATGAAATGATGTTTTTTTAGCTTACCACAAATTATGGTTGGGTATTATGATGTAAATAATATTTTTATATGATAGATAATATATTAATTATTAATTAATTATTATATAACATATACCTTCATTTTTTCTATTTTTTGGAATACAATAAAATCATTTTTGGTCGTGCAGTCTATCACCTCCTCAAGGCGATGTGATTTATTCATGACATACATAGAATGTATTAAAGATTTGTTTAATATAAATATATAAATTAAAAGAAATAATTATAATAATAATTAAAAAATTATATATCTATATGTATAAAATTTATTTTCTAACTTCCATTACACACATAGAAAAACAGATAATGCTGTTTGTGGATGTTTGGACTACCACCTCATCAAACTGATGTGATTCTTCCTTTTTCTTCACCAAATCATATTAATGGTAAATATAAGCATATATAATTAAATAATATGGTAATATAATTATAATTATATAATATTAAACATTATTTATCTTCTTTCATTAACAATCACTAAAAAATGGGAACATTACTAATGTGTACGTACGACCTAAGATTTCTAGGATGGTAACATTGGACCATTTTCATAACCATCCATACTATTTGATTTTAAAATTATAATTTATGTAATATTTAGATGAATAATTAATTTTTATTGTTCTATTAAATTTTAAATGATTACCTCACTATCCATAGTTGACCTATCAATATTAGTTTTGAGATATAAGTCATGTATGGTCAATACATCCAAATTAAAAATTATTGATTTAGTAATTGTATATAACATGTATGATATTTAAATTAAATTAATAATAAATTTGAAAAAAAGTTATGAAGAATATAAACAATTAACATATGTTTATTATTCAAAAATGTAATAGAAAATCATGAAAAATTAGTCTCAAGGTAAAATATTTGCATATCGGATTTTACATCTTTGAGATAAATGTCATATTCACCGAATACTTATTTTTTGTTGTGTATATACTTCCCATTATGAGATAATATATAATATTTTTTATATTAATGGTATTAAAATGTATCATTTAAGGATTATTAATTTTTCAACTTCAAATTCAAATGTTACAACAATTGTAATGGGATTTGTAGTCTCAGTTTTTATTAATGAAAGACTTATTTCATATTCACCGCTCATTCTTATATGTGGTATATATAATAAAAATGAATGTATTTAATAGTTATTTTCTTTAAATTTTTGTTGTTTTACATATAAATGTTCGTATTTCTCTTCCATGGGGTTTATGATTTCAATGTTACAAAGGCCATAATATATTTTATTACCATTTCCTTCTTCGAGATGTCTATTATATTATGAACCTATCTTCATTTATGAGGTGTATATAATACTAAATTAACTTTTTATATCATCAATACACTAATTATAATGACAAAATATGTTTCATTTATTTTTTTTATCCATGTGTATTATGATTCAAATATTTCAAATAGGCATGGGAAACTTTGGAATGAGAATTTTAGTAATGAAATATTTAGAGAATGTCCATTAATCAACATCAATAATGGCAATTTTTGATTATCTAAAAATTGTGATATTTTATACAGATACCAAACTATTTATTCATATTGATGAATTATTTTTCCTTTAAATATATTTCTATGAAACTCATTTCTTTTAACTGTTCTACCATGATTCTACGTGAATTTTTTGGAACCCATTTATTTTTCCATGGGTTAACCACGATTCAATGAGATTGTAATGAATCCCATTTATTTTATAGTGGTTGATTATGTCCTTATGAGATTGTTATATAACAGACTTATTTTACTTGGGTTAATCATGCTTCAAAGATATTTTTATGAAACTCATTTATTTTCTTTGGTTTGATTAGGTCTTAAAGAGATTGTTATAGAAATCCTTTCATTTTAATGGGTAAATAATGTTTCAATGAGATTGTTATAAACCTATTTTATTTTACATAGATTTATTATGTCATAAAGGCATTTTTATGGGACCTAATTTTTCATAGGTTATTCATATTTCAATGATAATGTTTGGGAACCCATTTATATTCCATGGGATAACCATTTTTTAAAGAGATTGTTTTGGAACCTGTATATTTTTTACATGTTAATCATGTTAAAATGAGATTAACATGATACCAATTTCATTCCCTTGGGTGAATTATTTTGTAAAATGAAGAACAATTTTTTATGATTTTTATTCATGTTGTAGTTCTTGGACATCATACATAATGGGGAAACCTAGATAGTTTTCATAAATCCTATTATAGATTAACATGGGGTGGAAATGATACCACCAAGAATGCCTATTATTTCTTAACATGGGGATTAAAAGAAATTTTCGAGTAAGCTTATTATATCATAAAATGGGGGTGAACCATATATCACCAGGTGAGCCTATTATATATCTCCAATGAATTGGGAAATGAAAATATTAGAACTTACGAATATGGTTATTTCAATTAAAAGGGATTTTAAGGGTTTTATGAAAGTTATTTTATATTTTATAAAAAAACTTTATAATATATTTTCATGAGTTAATAATGTTTCTAATAATCGATATTGATATCACATGGATTTTTCTTTTTGATTTTGATACCCTTGGATTTTTTATTTTTTATATTTGATATTCTAAGTATTTATGGGAATTATTTATTTTATAATTAAATAAATCATTTTGATTATGTCATCATAAACATATTCACTCTTATGATCATTCAGGACATTATATTATTAATTCTTCTGTTTACCCTTACTGAGCATCCAATCTAACCCCTCAAATGTTTCCTTTTCCTTAGATTTTAATGCTTTATATTGGATGAGTTATGTCTATATGAGATTTCATATTTATGATGATAATATATTTATGTGAAAAATAAATCTTTGTTATGTGGTGGAGATGTTAATTAAAAATAATGTGAATTTCTTATGTTGTAGTTTTTTCTAATAATCTAAACATCTAAACATAAAAGGTCCTCATGTTTTTAAGTTATCTAGGTTTTTTTTGGAATTTTAAATGTTTAGATGAAAAATTTGGGTACCAATTATCAGAATTAAAATCATAAATGTAAATTTATGGATTTATGTATAGGATTTAGGTGTGTTGGTTTTGGGATTTTATAATATTTATTTAGATTAATTAATTAATGTTAGAGATAAAAAAATGAATTACATCATTTAGGCAGAGGGTAGGTTGTAAGTACGAATGAATGTAGTTTCCAATTTCTAAATGTATAGATTGAAAGAAAGGTAAAAAATATATAACAATTAAAAAGTAATTATTATTTATTATATATCACATATATTCATTTAATTTTTCCTTCTTACCTTCCATGTAAAGTGAATGTGAGAAATTAATCATATCACTTTGCAAGGCGGTAGTCTTCCGTACACACGAGCGACATTATTATAACCCCATAAAATGATAATTAAGACTGTATATGTGATAATATAATTGAATAAGTATAATTATTTCATATATATAATTTATTTAATTTAAATTTATCATTATATAAAACCATGAGAGTTGGGGATTGAAAACAAGTTATATCGGTTCATGAGGTGGTATTCCACCGTACAAACGATCAACATTTCCTTTTCCCATTTGATTGATATGGGGAAGGATATAGGTTATAAAATGAACTTAATAACATCATAGTATATGGTAGGTAATATTGTTATTATGTTATCATATTTGAATAATATTTTTTGGAGTTTAAGTAGGAAAAATATAAAAACTGCAAGGGTAGGATTTTTAGCATTTCATTGTACAACCATTCTAGATCCATAACAAAAAAATAATAGGAGGGTTTAATAACTATAATAAAGACACTAGTATTTATTTAGTTATTTTAGGAAGATATATGGGTACTGATCGTTTGAAGCCATGTGTTTTTGAAGTGTGAAGTGGATTGTAGAGTTGTGGCCTTTTATAAGCACGAGTGGTGAAACACATTGAATATTTGAAAAGGAAAAGTTATACTTTATGTTTTTCAGAAGCATAAATGATAAAAATTTATTATTATCTATAATTATATTTTATAATGTGTAAATATTGTATTTAAATATTAATTATACAAGTTTTAATGTTATTTTAACGCCTATTTGTTTAGTTTTACCTCTAGTAAACCCATTTTTTACATTAATCGTGCTAATTAATTTTCAATGTTATTACTATTTTTTATGAAAAAATTATTCTAAACTTATTATATTATATTAATTATTATTATTCCAAATATTTAATCAAAATTTTCAAATTCAATTAACTTAAGTGGCATAATTTAATTTAAATGTAAACCCATAGATGTGACACAAATATAGTTTTCTAAATAAATACTATTCACATGAGTAATATTTTTTCGCTTTAAAAATAAATATGAAATTTATTCCAATGAAATTAATTGGATTAATTTTAATAAAGTTGATATAATTTTAATTTTTAAACACTTTATAAAAACACAACCTTAGACATTATTTAAAACAAAAAGTTGTTTTCAATGAAAACTTGTATTTTTCAATATTTATAAAAAAATTCTATTTTCTATAAAACCCCCAAAATAACAACCATAACTAATATTGAAATTTTGATTAAAAAAATTTCATTTTTCAAATTCATCTTATAAATTTTTAAAATATTAATTTCATTATTTACTAAAAAAATTAAAAATAATCATTTTCTGGGAAAAATTTATTTTTGATGCAAAGAAATGCATTTACAAAAATTAATAAATTATTTATGAATATGTTTCATTGATCTAAATCCAATATACATATTTTCTAGCATTTGAATATTCTTATTCTCCCCACCACATTTAAAATCTTAGTTGTAAATGTTATTTAAACTTAATATTAATAGTATATATTTTATTTAACCATATTGTTGAGTGTAAGACAAGATACAAATGATACAAAATTTATTTGAAAAAATGCATAAAATTTATGAGTGTTACATTATACCACACTATGATTTTTACCCTCACAATTAAATCACTTTGGCACAAACAACTAAGGACACATCTATCCCATTACATCATGTGGTTACCACATAGCTTCCACAAGCTCATGGATTCACCACATAACGTTGAACAAGTGAGTAGACTTATTTTTTTAGAAATTTATTTTTATAATCTAGAATATCTACATGTTTTTCATTATAAGAAATATCATGATCTATATGTATTACCTTTTATTTTAGTATATGTGGTTGAATCAAAATATACTTCTTTGGGAGGGTCACATGGAACACTTCATGGACATGAGAGAGGTTGAGTGGAACCTCTAATAAATTAGATACCATTGTGACATCATCAATAATTTCAAAGTGAATAATTTACCTAGGGATTAGTTTCCCTTATTTACAAATTTATTACACTTATTCCACAGATAAATCCAATGAAACTCATTCTAGGTATCATAAAATTATATATGATATTGATTATTATCAATATAACTTTTCTATTGACATTGTACCAACTATATGTGGTACATAATGGACCTAAAATTCTATTCCAATTCATCATATATATTAGGATTCATTATCTTTATATCTTCTGATCCAAGAAAAAATCATGTAGTTATACCCTTATTTATATATACGTCTTGATAAGGACCCTTTTAAATGTTCCAGTGAAATCTATTGTTCAAAAAAAATCAACTGGATGGAGGTGTTTATCCCAAATACCATTGTAATACATAGAATAATATCCCAACGTATCCTCTATGGTTTGATTGGTTCTTCGAAACTCGATAGCTATTTTTTTTATGATACATAGTAATGATACTCAATTCTATAACAAGGGGTTATATAAAAAATAGCAATAATTTCAAGGTAAACCTAAAATATAGATTAGATATAATATAATGTAGCACTCCATGAAACCTTGCAACTTATTTTATGTGTATCCTACCAAGATAATCCATAGAGAAATATTCTCTCATAGAAATTTAGTGTGTTGAATTTCTAAGGTGGTTGACTATAACCCGTATAGTATTGGGCCCATTAAATGTTTTGGGGAGTTCAGTGACAATAGTTATAGATTTGTTTTTTGAATTCAATTTCAGTATGGGTCATGGTTTTAACATCCCATTAGAATTTTGTGTCTAATCCTTAAATTTTTTCATTCCAAGAAATGATATTCCTACTTTGTGATATATCTCTACATGCTATCCCACCATAAATACTCCATAAAATATCTATAAAAATTCATAATTCTTAGATTAATAGAGCCTATATATCTTTTATAATCTTATAAAACCTCCTTATTTAAACTAGTATTTAAGGAACAAAAACACAATTCATGAACCCTATTACTCAATCAAAAGAAATGTTAAAATAAGGATCATTTTCTACCTTCTTCGACATACCAATATATACCATATATTCTTATTTAATCAGCTCCTGTATAGATAGTTGAAAAATAATATTACAAAGATATGATTCATCCCCTTAATTCAGTATATTTAGATATATGCTTTGAAATAGTAGATGTATTGGATCTATTATGATACATATCATGGATATGTGGTAGAGTTACATTAGACTCAATGAATAAACCACCATGTTCTCTTTCTCATGGTGTTAATTCTTTCATAATTCATAATAATTAATCAATTATAACTAAATTAATTATTTTTTTATAGTACGTTTTCATAAATAAACAATTTTATGTCTTATATAAAATATATATTTAATATGTAGGTAGTTTTAAAAAATGTTTTTAAAGTTTTTTCACAATTTTAACGTGAAATGGTTTCTATTAGAATATTTTTTGAAATTTTTGTTGTTTTTAATGGGAAATTTTTGGATACATCTATGAAAAAAAGGAATACTTTTGAAAATATGTATATGTTTTAAACAACATAACCAATATGACTTAATAAAATGGTTTAAATAGAATATCTATTTTTCTAACAAATTTATATGCTAGAATACTAATATACTATTAGTAATGAATTGTTATGAATTATATATCTTGAATATTATGGGTTATGATTAATATGATGGTAAATATAAATATAGATTGTATAGATTTTCTTTGAATGAATATGTAAGTAAAATTGTTTAAAAGTTTAAGATAAAGGTGTTTTCATAGAAAACATGGTATTTGAATTGTATTTAAATCAATATGAAGTGATATTTTCTTAAGTATTCTCTTTATTTAATAGCATTTTTATTGGACATGAACGGATTACTAGGTTAGATTTTGTTATTTTTGTAGTCATTAATTTAATCATTATTACGAGTGAGGGTCCAAATGCGTACTTAATATTCTATGTTGTTTAATGTTTTCTAATGTTTAGATGGAATATTTAATCTCATGTTTATATTTTATATTGTATATAATCATTCATGAAATTATTTATTAATGTATTTATTATTTTTTAGATATATCTCCCCCAGTATTTTTTTTGATGCTATTTTAAAAATATGTATATACTTTTTCACTGAACCTATTGAGTGATTGTTGTGTTCTAGGAGTATAGAAAATTTTCAGATGTATCTTGTGGGATGGATTAATTATCCCCACAACATTCCCTCTTATTCATTTATTTTATTTAAAACGTGAGGATAATAAATCTTACATAGATATCAAATGAATGGTTCTACATTTTACAAATATATTTTCATTCATTATAGTATCTTTGATGGTCTGGGAGTAATTTCCTAAATTTCAATGTTTTTAAAATTATAAGGACACATTGAAATGGTTTTACTATGTATAGGTCTAATTCCAATGTATTATTAGTCTATTTAGGAAATTTTTTTGGAAGATTTTACAAAAAGGTATTATAATATTATAGAATTGATTTTGAGATTTTGGATGTAATTGCAAACAATTTTAGTTTTTATATGTTTCATTTGTGAAAATATAGTTTTTAATAAAACTAATTATACCCTTACAATGGATCCAATGACATCATGAGAGTAAATCTTGATAAAAAGGTGTGTAATGGTATGTCTATTTGATTACTACATGAATAAGGGTAGCCTAGCTTCTAAACATACTTCATGAGGGTGAGATCTATGTTTGGTATCAGTATCCAAGAGTTCATGAATCTCATATAAGCATCAACCTATTCATATGTAAGGGTATAATCGATATCCTCAACTCACTTAAAAGAAGTCCAAAATATCTTAATCATATTTTATGCTAGTTCGGAACATATATTCATTATGAAAAGGTCATTACTAGTCTGTGTAAGGGTAGACCATGTCTGTCGATAGTTGAGTAGGGTTATGATGAGCTTCACTTAAGGGTAACCTAGATCTCTCATGAGATCTTTAAGGGTAATATAAATCTAAATTAAGGGTATCTCACAACTTGTATAAAGGTAACTCTAAATTTTTATGGGTTACATATATAAGTCCCTAACTATAAACATTACTTAATCTCAAGATAAGTCAAGAAGTTTACTTAATATTAGAATGATGATCTCTATATGTTTAGATTTTTTGAAAATTAGTCCATAATTTAAACATAACAACTCAAATGTTACAATGTATAAACATCTCCTCACTATCAATTTTTTCATGAAATGGACACCTTTAAAATAAAACGCAGTTTCATTTTATGTTCAGTCATCACAACATTTACATTAACCCCATCCTTACCTCCATTCCCCCTTAAATCTGATGAGAAATATTTTAAAACATTGGATGAGTATAAAAATATCAGAAAGGGATACACAAAGAAGTAAATATATTAGTCTTTCAAAAACATGTAAACCATTAATTTTTCATCATAATGTAATATGTTTCACCTTATAGATATAGTAAATATATTCCTTTCATTATAAGCTCAATTGTTAACATTTGTTTAATAGAAATATTACCATAAAACCTATCGAAAAAACACATAACATATAAAGGTAACTTGAGACATAATACACAAATGAAATAAACTTGTGTTAATATTTTATAAATATAACTCTTTCAAATGGAATATCCATATGTTTGAATTCCATACCCAATGCATTAGAGGTTTTAATGAAACCAAACATACTTGGATTATCATGTAACCAAACTTCATTTATTTATCATGTAACCACCCATAAAACTTCAATGTACCATCATATAATTATTTAACAAAATAGATTACAATTATAAACATTTCACTCATAAAATTTCATTTCCAATCACGAGAAATCATTTTAAAATGCTGAATAAGTTAATTCGTTTTAATAATAATTTTCAATGAATACATATCAATAAAAAGTGAATAATTTATTTATTTTCCTCCAAAAACCATTATATCATGTAGAGGAAGTAAAATATCAAATAATGGTTATGATGATGGATAAACAGTTTTCACTGAATATGATAAAAAGACATTCCATTTTTCGTTTGTCAAAACCTCCCATGTAAAACAAATAGAATTATTCCATTTTAGATAATATAATGATATTAAAAATCAATAGAAAATTTCTTGTATAATCCTTTTATGTCTATATAAATATATATATAAATTTATATCATGGAGAAAAAGATTTTATAATTAAATCTTTAAACATTCTCGGTGTTATATACCACTTTGACCAATTAAATATTAATCTCCATGAATGAATAAATTTATTAAAACATAAAATAAAATTAGTATATATACATTAGTATATATAAAATATGGATATTAAATGTCTTAGTGGTTTTATATATATATAATAAAATAATAAAATTATATATTACCAAGAAATTCATTAATGAAATGAGATTGAGACAGAATCCCTTACCTTGAGTCCAACTCATCTTTTACATTCTTTAACATCATAAATAATAAAATAATATTAATGTATACTTTATTGATAAAATTTTTAATGTTTATTATTCTTTTTATATCACTTATTACCATGTTATAGTAATTAAATCATAATTTAAGTTCATATTAGATGTTTTGTCGATATCTAGAACATGAGTTGAAAATGAAATTTCTATGATGTCAATAGTCCATGTCATCATAAATCCATCATATCTAGAATAAAATTAATGAAATAATAATCCTTTTTTTATTATACCTTTAAATCTATTCATTAAATATTTATACGAAAAATCAACAACATTACAATCATGGTGATGGTAACCCATACATACGCATGACTAATGGTTTTATATTTCAATGATCATTATGGGAAAAAGTTAAATATTATTTTATCTTTTAATAATGATAATTATATATTTAAATTAATATAAATAATTTAAATATACTTATATGTATTATTTATCTGATGAGGTGTTTAAAAATGAATCAAATCGCTTCGTGGAGGTGAAGGTTCACACGTATGCACGGACGACATTATCATTTTTATATGCATGGAAAGTAACAACATAACTATTATAATATTTTCATTTAATGATTAATATTTCATTGATATCACATATGAACATAAATTATATCATTATAAGCATTCTTGATAGATGTTAATGGAAAAAATTTATATTGGTTCATGGAGGTGATAGTTCACAAAGACGTAAGCATGATTAATTCTATTCCAATTTGTTGAGTGGATATGGATTTAGGTGAAGATATTAACAAAAAAATCTAAGTACAATAATGTTAAATGATTTATTATCTAATCATGGTTGAAGTATATTTGAAGTAAAATTAAGAAGAAATAAAATATAAATACATAAAATAGAAATAAAACATTTCCTTTGGATGATCACCATTTATAACACCTAAACACCTCTAAGGAGGGTCTTCTACATAAAATCATTCATCATGAATGAGGGGAAGGATTATAGGAATATTTTTTTGGAGGTATTGGGAAATTCAAAAGGTTTTTTATCTATTTGGAATAAATAACATTGGGTTTCATTTTATAAGAGAGGGGAGGGGTTCTTTTGGAACTATACAAGATATTAAATTAGTATAAAATAATAATTGATTCTAAATGTTCCAAATATGATATATTTAAAATAAATGATTATTTTGGGTCGAATACCCATAATTTAATAAAAATTCAACATGTTTGACTACTTTTAATACTTTTCTGTTTGTTTAATCATCTTTTAACTATGACCATTTTATCATGTAAATTACACATTTAGAGTTAAAATAATTACCATAACATGCCAAAAGTACAAGCAATGAGTCATTAATGAAATTGGTTGAATAATTTAAACTATGTTTTTTAAATTATATTTTCAGAAAATTAATATCATTTAATAAAATATTTTATATTGTATAATATGAATTATTTCAATTTTGACACTATTCATTCCTTGACTTTTTTATATAATCATAAAACCATGATTACTTTGAAAATACCCCATAAATTCATCTATAACAAGTATATTTCATCCATAAAATTTGTGTTTGAAAATAAATATTTAAATTATATTTACATGAATATTATTAATATCATTTATTTAATTCTTCCTTTAATAAATCTATTACTCCATCCACATTGTGTCATAATAAAATTTAGTTTTTTATTTCCTAAAAATTATAAATAAATAACCATGATTTAAGAAACCTTTTTAGCATTATAATTAATATTTATAATTGATTATATCACTTATATAATACCATATTAATATTGTTTTGGTAATATGGGACATGTTTAGGATATCTATGTTTTAATTTAAATTAAATGCTATAAATGTTATAATTACACCCATGTGGGTTCCAAAGACCAAAATTGTTTCCCAAGTATTGTCTTGGTTGATAATAACTCGTCCAATTAAATTATGAAAAGTTTTATGGTAATGTTAAGATCTTATAATATTATTTTTACCTTTAATTACCAAATTTACCCTTAGCCATGGTAAATAAAATAAAAAGGATGTTATTCACTAAAAATTAAGTTGATTTTATTAGATCATATATTTCATACTGATTACAACCCAAGTATGTTTTTTAAAAATTAAAATCATATAAGTTGTTAAATTTGGTTTAACACTAATCTTGCAGATGTGGTGAAATGGTGGGTAAATGAGACGTTCAAAATATCAATAAGTTTTTAGACCACATTTTAATATAACAATTACTCCAACGATCTGAATTGAATTAAATGATAAGAAAATTATTTAATTATTATTTAAATCCAATTAAATGGTTAATGTAATTATATAAATAATTTAGATGAAAAAACATTATTAAATTAATGTGCGCTAATTTTCACTATTCATTAAAAAAATAATATTACAAGAAATATACACAAATTTAAAAAAAATATTTTGAAACTCCTATTATAAAGAATATTTATATTTTATTAACTATTATTTACAAATGATTCAAAAGAAATATTTAAAATGGGTTCTCCATCAAAAGTTGGTAAAACTGCCTTTAAAAAATTGTAGAGTATTTTATACTTAAAATTGGATTTATTTTAAGTTCATTCTTATAAAATGCATTGGATAGATGTAAAATTATTCAATAAACATGTTTAATAATAGTATATTTAGTTCTATTCATTTCGTCTAATAAAAGTACTAGGGAATAACTAATACATAAAATAATAATAATACAATATTTTTTTTATAACTCAATATTGTGTGCAACATGTTATTTTTGGGGAATCCATCATTGTGTGTCGAGTATGCTATGATACATATAATACCTTTAAAGTAATGTAACAATCTAATTAATAAATATTAATAAATATGAAAAAGTCTTATTCTATAATTATTTTGGATGTAACATCCTTCCCCCTTATGGAAATTGCATCATTACAATCTTGAATTAGGGGCCGGTAAGTATGGTATGATTTTAAAAATGCCTCTATAATATTCCCACATTGGGAAAAAGAATAAGTATATATACATTAAAAGAAACAAAGAAAAATATGATGGTCACATGGGATAACACATACTATGATTCCATTTTGAATACATGGATATGGATGAAAAATTAATCATCTTGTTCTAATGGAGAGTGATATCAAACATGATCCAGAGAATGTTAACAATCAGAGAACCATATGTTTGTGATTGGTTAAAATTTCATTGATTCCTTAGTAAGAATATTAAATGTATAATTTTTTTGTTTTAATATAATTTTCACCAAGTTGTGGAACTCATTTACTTCCTTCAATAAGAAGATAAAGAAACATACTTACATGGGAAGTATAGTTTTATCCATTAATAAATTTTCACCATAAACCCATCTCTTCCTTTTTCCTCCCAAATCTGAGTATTTAAGATTAATTTTTCCCATGTATGAATCATCTTATAGAGAATCTAATAATCAATAAGAATTAACTATCTATTTCTCCTATTGGGAATCATTAAACAAAAAAATTGTTAGGAAAATATAAGAGAACTCCCCAAAAATAATAAACCTTATATAAAATATTACATCAATCTCCAAAATTGAATAGTCTTACCCAATATTCAACATAGACCAATATTTAAATAACTATTCTAAAAATTCACTAAAAATTTCTACGTAATATTGAAACAAAAAATTCAAAAGTATTTAATCACATAGTCTTCGAAGATAGCTTTTGTGAGTTACCTCTAAATAACCTCATCCACTCTTAATTTCTCATACCAAATATTAATTAACCTAATAATATATTCTACATGATATGTTAATAATTTCCATTAATAACCTAATTCATATATATCCAAAACTAAAACAATATATTATTATAAAATATAATTCAACCATTAATCCTCAATTAAAATACCATATTATTATAATTACCCTAATCATATAAATCTCTAAAAATAGTGAACATCTTCCAAAATATAATTTATCACATAATCTCTAAGTCATTTTCCAATACCAAGGATATCAATTTGATAAAACAGAAGTTCCCAAAATCTTTATATTCTTATTCAATAATCTCATTTAACTAAAATAAAATTTGTACTAAACATGTACTGTATGTAGTCTAATGGTAGAAGGTAAAGTTTTATCGCCCTTGGGTTGTGGGTTCGATTCCAACATCTAGTACGTTACAATGGGTTTTTACCCTTCCTGTGGGTTTCCTTTTTATAAAACTATATAATTATTATAACATTCTTAAAATGAGATAAAATATTCAAAAATAATCATAAAATATTTTAACCTCATTTTTTTCACATTATATTCATTTTTCATACCAAAATGAAATATTCCATAACTACCTCAAAATGAAAAGATCATATAAACCCTAAAGGTTATTTATAACATTATAATTAAGTCTACATATGAAAAGATAATTCTCCCTTGAATAAAACTTTATAAAAAACCTCATGGTTACACATACTAAAAAGATTCTTCCAAATTAATCCCATTATCAACAGATAATTAATGATTTTAAACATTTCATCATCCATAGATGTAACATAACACTTGAATTCCTAAAATGTTGAAAACATAGTCATTTAGAAATATTTTAGACCCTTTAGAAATTATTTTCCATCAAATTCTTTAATACTTCTTTCCTAAAAAACATGAATCATGACATATGATTCAATAATGTCAAAAATATGATACATGAAATAATCAATAAATTTCTTTGGACATTTTCTATTTCCTCGTCTTCAATTGGAATGCCATTACGTATTTCTAAAAATTTATTTGTATGGTCCTACAATCCCAATTTTTGAATCTTATTAGTTTCACATATATTTTCATAATTACCATACTCTCAGCATTTAAAACATTTAATTGATAACATGGAAAAAATTTCTTTCCCTTCCCTAGATTCAACTGAAGCATTCCTTTTTCCTTGGTAGGTTATTACTTTATGACCATAATTACCACATATATAAAATCTTTCAATCCAATTAAAACATTTTTCATGATATTTAATTCTACATCTTTAACACATATTTCATTGAATATACATAACTTTAGGATCATTATTACCTGAACATCCATAGGGATTCGTTTCTCTCATATATGATGCATCAAAGAAATCCCAAAGGTTCTAGTGGTTAATCATTACTCTTGATAGTTGGTTTAGAATAACCACTAGATTTCTCCTTATAGATCCCATTTCATTTGGTTTATTATTCATAGAACCACCACATTTACCTTCACATCCATTATTACATTAGTGCATGCTGGATCTAGCTTTTTGTTAAAACCAAAAAAGTTAGTGTGAGTAAATAAAACGAAAAAACTCACATAACGTCTTATTAGGAAGGTAAACACTAATATTTCCTTATTAATGTTATCTCAAAATAATTGAATTTATCTCAAATATCTATAACTATTATTATAATGATTACTATTGTGGATATATAAAACTTGTAACTTATGCTTAAATAAGATTCTAACCTCTAATGTTATCTAACCCATCCTTTGATACCAACTATATGGCCGTGAACTTAAATATTACTTAATTTTTAGATAAGTCGTGATTTTAAATAATTTCACATTGAGGAAATTTTTAGGTTTTGTTTTATAGAAAATTAGGCTATAATTCATACATAATAAATAAAATGATACAAATTATAAACTTCTAATAACTATCCATATTTTTCATAAAACAAAAAAATCTAAATTAAAATATTGTTTATTTTCATATTCAATCATCACAAATTTTCCATTGTTCTCATCATTGAATCTATGCCCCCCTTAAATAATATTTTTTTAATCATGGGATGAGAATAAAAATCTCAGTATTGGATCAAAAAGAAGGAAATATTTTTTACTTTCGAAAACATTTAAACCGTGAATACTTTATCATAAAGTAATTCTTTTTAACATTATAAAGTTGTAAATATATTTATTTGATTATAACCTAATTTCTTAATTTTATTAGTCAAAATAACACCATAAAATCCATATAAATAATATATAACATATAAAGGTATTTCGAGATAAAATCACGCATAAATGGAACAACCATGTAGTCGACTTCCATATATATCACACTTGTAAATGGAATTTCCATACGACCAACTTATATACCCAATGCAATGGAGGTTATAAAGAAACCACCCATCCTTGGTTTATCATGGTACCCCATTCATTATATTATCATGTAAACACCGGTTAAATGTCCATGTACCATTATATAATCATGACACATAATAGGTTGCAATTATCAACATTTCACTCATAAAATTTCATTTGTAATCACAAGACATCATTTTACAATTTTGAAAAAATAAATCCATTTTCAATACCAAAAATATCCATAAAATTGGAATAAGTGATATATTTTCCTCTAAAATACATTTAGTCATGTTGAGTAATCTAAATATTGAATTATGGTCATGGAGATAGAGAAGTACTTGTCACTGTATATGATGAAAAGACATTCACTTTGTTATTTCTCAAAACAATCTGTATAAAACCATTAAAAACATTCCTCTTTAAATCTTCTAAATGAAATTAAAATTTCCATAAATTATCTTGTATAATCCATTATTATCGATATAAATAAATTTATAAATTAATATGATGGAAAAAATATTTGATAATTAAATATATAATATTTCTTGGTGTCCCACGCCACTTTTTACATTTAAATATTTATCTCAATGTATTATTACATTTACTAAAACATTAAATAAAATTATTATAGATAACTTATTATAGATAAAATATGGATATGAAATTTTTTAGTGGATGTATATACACCTTAAAAACAATAAAGGTGTATATTATCAAGAAATTCCTCAATGAAAGCAGATTGAGATGAAATCCCTTAAATCGAGTCAGAATAACCATTTATGTTCTACATCTTCTAGAATAATAATAATTGTTTAATTTATAATTTACATAGATACATTTTTATTTTTATTATTCCTTTTATATCACTTATTACAATGTTATATAAATTACATAATTATTTAAGTTCATATAGGATGTTTTGTCGATATCTTTTACTTGAGTCGAAAATGAACAAGGTATAATGTCAATAGTCTCTGTGGTCATAAATCCATCATCTCAAAAATAAAACGCATGAAATAAAAATAATTTTTTTATATAAATTATGCCATCAAATCCACATAGTAAATTTGGTTATTAAAATTGAAGAACGTTATAATAATTGAGACTGTAAATAGTACGTATAAATGAGTAAAAGATTCTTTTTTCAATGATAATTATGAAAAGAAGGTATATATTTTTTCATCTTTACATAAATATAATAATATCATTAATATAACATTAATTATTTAATTCTTATTATATATAATTTCCATGTGATGTGGTGGTTAAAAACATATCACAACGCTTCGTGAATGTGATAGTTCACAGGTACACACGAATGATGTTATCATTTTTATGTGCATGGAAAGTAAGAATTTATTTTATATATTATTATCTTATAATGATTATTATTTCATGAATATCACATATTAATATTAATTATATAATTATAATAATTCTTCAGATATGTTTATGGAAAATGAATTATATCGATTTGTGAAGGTGATAGTTCACACCTACGTATAAACGATTAATTCTTTTCTCATTTGATGGAAGTGGACAAGGATTTAGGTGGTGATATTTAAATAATAACATATCAGTATCCATAGGATACTGGAGTTATTATCTCCTCAGTATTGAATTATATTATAAGGAATATGAATAATACATAAAATAGAAATACTAAAATAAAAAACATTAAGTTTCCTTCTGATGATCACCTTTCTTAACACCTTAACACTACTAAAAAGGGTGTTTTGAGTTCAATACAAAATCAAGAATATCTGGAGGGAATCTAGGAAGATTATTGTGCATATATTGGGTGAAAAAAAAATTTTTAAGTGTAAGAAATAAAGATGTATGGGTCCCTTTTATAGGAGAGGGGTGGGCCACTGTCGGAATTCATCAAATTATTAAATTAATAGAAATTAATTTTTGAATCCAAATGAACCCAATAAAAATTATTTAAAATATATAATAATTCCTAGTCCCATAAACTTCATCCAATTAAAATTATATAATTTTGGACTATTTTTTGATCATTTTAATTTTGTTTTAAACCCTTATAACTCTTAAAATTTTATCATGTAATTTACAATTTGGGAGTTAAAATAATTACCATTAAATGAAAAAATTCCAATTAATGAGTCATTAATGACATTGGTATATATATATATAAATTATTAGTCGAAAAACAAAACATTTAAAAAAATTTATCACTTAATAAAATATTTTATATTTTAAGATATGAATCATGTAAATTTTGACACTATTAATACTTGAATTTTTTTTAAAAATCATAACAACATGATTCCATCCAAAAAACTAATTGGATTTCTCTATAACATGTCAAGGTCGTCCATAAAATTCATTTATTGAATAAAATATTTAAATTTATATTCATTTTTATATTACTAATATCATTTATTTAATTCTTCATTTAATAAATCTATTACTACATCATCTTTGTGTCATAATTAAATTTAATTATTTATGTGCTAAAAATTATAAATAAATTACCATGATGTATGTAATATTTTAATATATTTAATGACTATGTATAGTTAAATATATCCCTTATATAACCCCAAATTAGTTTTTTATTATTAGTAGACATGGTTATGACATCTTTGTTTTTAATTAAAATTAATTGGTTTAAATGTCATAAAAAATCGAAGTACCATAAAAGGCCAACATTTTAGCCCAATTATTATATTTGTCATCAATGACTCATACAATGAAATTATGAAAATTGTTAGTATACTTTTAAAAAATTTAAATATTATTTTTACCTTTAATTACCAGATTTACGATTAATAGTGGAAAATAAAATACATACGTTACTATTCACAATGAAAATAAGGTGATCCAATTAGATCCAATTTTTCATACTAATTATAACTATATATAACTATTTTTTAAAATTTATTTTTTATGTGTGGTTACATTAGGTTTAACACTAATCTCACAGATATGTTGAGAAGGCGTGTAAATGAGATGTTCAAAATATTAATAAGTTGTTATACCTAATTGTGATATTACAATTACTCAAATTACCTAAATTTGATTAAATTATAAAAGATATATAATTATAATATAAAAAAAATAAAATGTTAATAAAAATATATAATTAATTTAGACAAAAAACATTTATGAATTAAAGTTAAATATTTTCCACTATTCATTAAAAAATTAATACTACCATATAAATAATAAAAATAATCCAAATTAAATTTCGATATTTCTATTCTAAATAATAATTTTATTTTTTCAAGTAGAACATAAAAAGTTTCAACAACTATACTTAAAATGGGGTCTCTATCAAAAGGTGGTAAAAGTCTCTTTTAAAAACATTAGAGTATTTTATGCTAAAAACATGATTTATTCTCAATTTAATCATATAGAATTTATTAGATTGATGTAAAAGATGAAGAAAAATATGTAAAACTAATATAGATATTTCTATAAATTCTGATTGATATAATGGTTATGTGATATTTACTACTTAAAATAATAAGATTACAATATATTGTTTTATCTATATAACTCAGTCTTTCATGCAATATAAGATTTCTTAGAAACCCATTATTTCATGTCAAGTACAATATCAGAAATACCTTACCTTTAAGGTAAAATTACTCTATAACACGTAATTATTAATAAATATGAAAAGGTGTTATACAATAATTACCTAGGATGTTACAACATAAGTTTAGGTAACCCTAGTGGTTGAGTAACAATGAGATCCTTAAGCTGACATACGTTTCATCCATGCTTCTAAAACCTTAATTAATTTTAACCAGCTATGTGAGGGTAAAATCACATTACCCTTATGAAGTTCATGATTCTTGTGTAAGGGTATCATTTTATGTACAAAGAAACCATTTAACTTTCCAATCGACCAATAAAGATTTTTAAATGATATTGATGGGAATTAAATAGGAAATAATGGTTTTACGTAAATTTATAGTTCAAAATAATATCTTTTTAATCTTACTTAATTTAGTCGAAATGGATGTGTTGTTTGGGAAATTAACTGCGATCTAATTTATTATCTCATTAATTTCTATTTGAACCTATATCTATATATTCTAAAAAATTGATATTTTATTCTTTATTCATTCTCAATTCTAGAGGATCTTAATGACTCATATAGAGTCTTTTAAATATTTTTATTAGTTATCTGAGAATCTTCCTCACACACTAAATCATTTTATTCCTAGTTGAATAAATGTATCACTCACCCATATCCTTATAAGTGGAATAATTTAATTTGGAAAATTAAAAAAATGTAGGAGATTGAGGACATCCCATTAATTTATAATATTGAAGTATGGAATTAGCATCATTTAGATTTTTTTTAAATGGAATTTATGAACCTTAAATAGATAAAAATATGGAATATAATTTCATGGGGATAGGTTAATTGAAAATCTAGAAATTATAAATCATGTAGATAAAATCCTTCCTATGTAATTTTGTTTTCTAAAATAATAATTGTTCATGAATTCAAGTAAATTTGATATCATATATGGTAAAAATATGACAATATATTTATATATAAAATATGAATTAATAAATAGAAATTTCATGTTTATATAATTATATTGAATTTTGTGGGTGATAATTCAATGAGTGAAGTTAAATAAATTTTTTTCATGAAGTTGAAAGAATGTTTTTAGAATTTATATTCATATTGAGAGAAAATGGAAATAAATAACTTAATATTGTGGAATAATGATTAATATAACATAAATTGTTTATAAGGGAGAAATAGATAATCTCATGACATTGCATAAATTATTATTCAATAAAATAAAAACAATAGAATGTTCCAGTGTAAAAAATAATAAATAAATTCTCATTATTAATATTTTTAATAATATGGATTATAGATAATTGAAATGAGAATTATCATTCATGTCACGAACCATCCCCGGGGACCGTGCCTTGACTACCCCAATCCCGCCTTCCATAGGCTAGGAGCTGGCGACTAGCACCAAAGGCGTAATCCCAATAAAAAGTGATGAAATTGCCTTTAAAACTATAACACACACTGTTTGAACACAAGCTGGAGAAGCAACAAGTAAAAAAATAGAAAAGAAATGTGTGCTGAAAGTGTGTGGGCCAGTATACAAACCCAATTGAACAACAAGAACAAGTAAAAAGGGAAAATAGCTCTTGGATTGTCCATCGGGGAATCCTACCTGAAGGGTAGGTATAGAACTCGATCAACTCATCCATATGGTATGTACCATCTGTTTTATCTCCGAGTAGCCTCCAATCCATCACCCTCAGCCTCGATCACTACTTTCTTTCATCTGCACAAAACACAACAAGGTGCGGGCAAAGCCTGTGCAGGGATGAGTATAACAATACTAATTACAGGACCCGGAAACCCCCAAAGGTCTCCCAAAAACCACTAATGATTAACCACAGAATAAAGATACAATCACAAAGTATCAACCAACCCTACATAGGGATATCCCCACACATATACCTAAGTTATCAGTCACAGTCCAGCTCCAACTCTCGAGCCCAAGAACAACCCATTCCACAAAGGAAGTAAATTCAATAAACTCGAAGATATAGACTAAAATTCAAGACTCAGATCAGATAGGTATACATCTTCCGTAGAGTGATAAAGATGATCAGATATAGTCGATGATTCATCTAAGCTGTTGGACCCACACAGGATATAGGACCAGCTATGCTACCAGAACCACGCATGATATGGGATTATCTATTCTGTCGGACCCACACATGATACAGGAATAGAATTCCGAATTTTCAGACCCACAGAGGATCCAAGTACAGTAGTCATCATTGTCGAACCCATGGATGATTTCGGTATAGTATCGTCGCAGTCAAACCCACGGAGGATCCCATCATCTCAGTCATAGCTAGCCCTAGGGTTCCCGCACACAGCACGCTAATTTCCAAGAGGGTCTACTCTTCATGCCAAGATTCGACACATCAACTATCACGAAGTCCTGAGTTGATGTATCATGTAGTTATATCTCATCACAAGGAACCCAACGTGATAGATGCCACATCAATCGGACGCCCGGTCTGAGAGTTATTAGCATTTTTGTTACAGGGGCCCAGTTGGTTTTTAGGCTTAAACCAACCCGGTCGTACTCCAATTGCATCCAAACCTCATGTGGAATATTCCAAATAATCTTCTTGCTCCAATAAATCCATCGTCATAGGCGGTACATCAATCTGACACCTGCATCCCTAAATGCGGCCTAAAAGGTGTAAACGGCCATAGCGGGTCTGGGTCCGGTCCAACCCAGTCAAACTGATGTTGCCCCAGCCAGTCTAAACTGGGCTCTAACCTAGTCTATGGGTCAGACCCAATCCGAGGAAGTGGCCCGAGCCGATGGGACGGCCTGACCTGAAGAGGCGGACTGGCCCGACAGGCGTCCTGGCCCGAGGGGGCCCATCCGATGGTGGCCCGGCCTAGGGGCGGCCCGGCTGAGGGGAGGCCTAGCCAAGGGAGGCCCAGCCGAGGGCTCGCCCGGCCATGGGTGGCCCGGCATAGGGGCGGCCCGGCCGAGGGCGGCTCGGCCAAGGGGCGGGCGCCACGCTTCTTCATCCGTCATGGCCCTCTCGATCACGGTTCCTCTTTCAACTACCACGGCCCTCCTGGCCGCAGTTCTTCTCTGGTGCAGTGCATTGACACCGCGCCCTTTCGGCTCTACCTTCGACGTCCACCAAACAAGAACCAATAGAGGGGCTTCGGGCCATGTTAGATCTGCTCGCGCCCTCCAAATTAGGTGATAAAAAGTCTCCATCATCGATACCAAATAAACTATGAGGAAGAGGGTTTAATTTATACTTTAAAATATTAAAATCCCCCTACCTCGTTTTTGTTATTTTACATTGATGAGTTACAAAATAGGGATGTCGTTCTGTAAACGTCAGGGGAGGTAGAGCTCAGTGAAGACGCGTCAAGACGACACCCTCAATGTACTTCTTGGGTGGCGTTGCTTCCCTTCCTTGCTCCGGTTGAATAAGGAAGATGAGGATTCTTCACATTCTTTAGAGACGAGGAGAGTTCATTATGTTATTCATGGAAGGAATGGAGTTCTTCTGTGGTTCTTCATTGGAATGAAGAAGCTCTTCTCTCTCAAGATTTCCAAAGGATTATCCCACCCCCAAAAATGACAGAGGATGACCTCTTTTAATTCTTTCCCACAACAACGCAAAGACATGTATAATTAAAAGAGGAAACTCATTTAATTAATGATAAGGGAAGGCTAAAATTCAAATTTAGTGGAGGTGAAGAGATTAATTAAAATATGCTACCTCACTTCATTAATGGGTGAATTGGCACCATTATGGGGGAATGTGGGAGGTTTTATGGGTGTCCCCCATTAATGGGGATCTCATGGGTTTAAAAAGGGGATAAGGGGGCTCAAGCTAGTGGTCCCCACCAAGTTATATCCTCCCCAGGGAGGTTAGGGTGTGGTGGGCCCCACATCTTACATCCACTTGGTCGTTTTAACCACAAACCAAATAAAAATTTGTTACACATATTTTTACTTAATTTTATTTAGAATCCCTAAAAATTAACTTCCAACAATGATAAAATGAAACTTCTGTAAAGGTCTCCTTAAGTGAATACTGACACTGTGAGTTCAGCGGTGTCCTCAGATTTCAATTCTGAGCACCGGTTCAAAAGATATAAAAACTCGCACATACATTTACTAAACCTACCTGAAAAAAACTTCATAAATTGATTCTGGGCACACAGATCATTGGAATCAGGCGTTGTCAAGAAACTGAAGACACGTATAATTCTCATGTATTTAAAAAAAATTCCATAGGAATTACTAGTCTTTACATTCTCCCAAACTCATGGATTGACGTCCCTGAAAGCTAAAACTCAAAATAAGGAAACAAATGGGGATACTGAGCATGCATCTGAGCCTCCCGCTCCAATATATTATCTTGGAGGTTCCCTGGCTACCAGCGAACACGCACCAGAGGTATCGATTATCCACTCATGACCTGCTCATATCGATCCTTAATCTCTACTAGATCCTCTATGAATGTATCATCATCATCAATGTCTAGATCCCTGTGGTCGATTATGTGGGATGGGACATGAAAATATCTTCTCAGCTGAGATACGTGGAAGAAATTGTGCACCCGGTGCAACTGAGGTGGAAGAGAAAAGCGATAAGCCACCTCATCTAACCTGCTAAGGACCTGGAAAGGTCCAATGAATCATGAAGATAACTTTCCGCCTCGAAAAAAATCTTTGTAGTCCTCATCGAGGTGAGAATTGTAGAAAGACATGGTCCCCATCTTTGAACTTCAGTGGTATCCGCCACCTATCAGCATAGGACTTCTGTCTAACACGTGGATTCTTCATCCGCTCCTGGATAATCTGCATCATCTCTGTCGTAGCCTACACCATCTCTCGTCCCAAAAGTGATGACTCCCCTAGGTCAGTCCAGCACCGAGGTGATCTGCAAGGTTGGTCATACAGTGCCTCATAATGTTCCATCCCGATGGTGGAGTGGTAGTTGTTGTTATATGTAAACACTTCCAATGGTAAGTGATCCTCCCAATTGCAACCAAATTTGAGGACACATTCACGGAGGATGTCCTCGAGAGTCTAAATTGTCCTCTCAGTCTGACAATCCGTCTGAGGATGGAGGGTGCTGCTCAAGAGAAGCTGCATCCTGAAAGCCTCCTGCAACCCCTTCCATATTCGGGATGTAAGACGGGAATCTCTATTGAAGAAAATCATCAATGTCACACCATGAAGTCGTACGATCTCTTGTATGTAGAGGCATCCAAATCTCTCTACTGATCCCTGCTCTCTGATCAGTAGGAAGTGGGCCGATATGGTGAGTCAGTTGACAATCACACAGATAAAGTCATGTACTCGAGATGTACGTGGAAGTCCTGTCATGGAATCTATGGTATACCATCCCACATCTAATATGGGACCTCTGAGGGCAGAACTAATGATTATATAACCTAGTGCTCCTCCTTCACTTGCTGACAAGTAGGGCATCGAAAGACAGATTCTGATACTGCATTCTTCAGACTTGGCCACCAGTGCTGTCATCGGAGGTCTTGATACATCTTCTCCACTCCTAGATGTACCTCTAGAGGGGAAGTGTTGAACTCCCTTAGAACTTCCTCCTGAAGTGACACAGGTACCATGGTCCGTCCTCTGAAGAGAATGACATGCTTCCAACCTTCATAAAAACAATCTGGTGCCTCCCTTGTGGATATTTGAGCACGTCGCATCTTACAGTCAACATCCCCACATTTTGCCTCTCTGACTTTCTGAAGAAGTGGAGGAGTGACTGTGAGAGACTTCAGAAATCCTGCTCCATATTTATCGACAAAGGATATCTTCAACGCAGCTAGCTACTCTGTCATCTCTCATAGAAGCTGAATTCTGGATATTCTACTGAGACCATCTACTACAATGTTCCCCTTCACATTATTATATACTATCTCGAAGTCATAGTCCTAGAGGAACTCAATCCATCGTCGTTGTCTCATGTTCTAGTCCTTCTGGTAGAATATATACCTGAGACTCTAGTCGTCAGAGTAGACTACAAAACGTTCGCCCATAAGATAGGGCCACCATATCTTCAAGGTGAAGAACACTGCTACAAATTCTAGGTCATGGGTGGTGTATTTCTGCTCTTTTTTCTCAGTTGATAAGAACCATAAGCTATCCATGCTCACTCCTGCATCAGGACACACACGAGTCCGGTCCCTAATGTATCGTAGTAAACTACGTACCCAAGTCCCTCCTCTGGTAGCCTCAAGATGGGTGCACTAGTCAACATCTGCCTCAGCTCCTGAAAGATATGTTGGAATCTTTCTGACCACAAGAAGGGTTTACCCTTTTTCCTCAATGATAAAAGTGGTGTTATAACTCTGGAGAAATCTGGAAGAAATCTCTAATAGTACCCAGCCAGTCCCATAAAACATTGTACCTCCGTCACACTCTTGGGTAGCTCCCAAGAAAGTACCGCCTTGATCTTCACTGGATCCACTACAAATCCAGCCTCCAAGATGACATGTCCCATAAAGTGAACCTCTCAAATCCAAAACTAGAACTTCGAGAGATTACCATAAAGCTGGTGCTCTCGAAGTGTGTCCAGTACTACCCGCAAATGGTAGACATGCTCATCCTCAGAAGTCGAGTAGATCAGTATGTCGTTGATGAAGACTACGACAAAATGATCGAGGTAAGGATGGAAGATCATGTTCATGAGACTCATAAAGACTTCTGGAGCAATGGTTACACCAAAGTGCATAACCAAAAACTCATAGTGTAAATACGGACACCTGAAGGTTGTCTTTTACACATCTTCATCTCGAACTCTATGCTGGTGATAGCATGACCTATGTTCTATCTTTGAGAACCATCATTCTTCATTGATATGATCAAAGAGTCCATCAATCCATGGGAGTGGGTACGTTTTTTTCACAGTTAGCTAATTCAAGTGACGGTAGTCAACACACAGTCGCAAGCTCCCATCCGCCTTCTTGGTGAATAAAATCATTGATGCCCAGGGTAAAACACTGGGATGGAAATTACTTCCCCTGCAAGTACTCCAGCTATACCTGCATCTCAAAAAGCTCAGAAGGAGCCATCTGATATGCTGGAGTAGATATTGGTGCTGTCCCATGGTACATGTCAATGTAGAACTCTACCTCTCTTCGAGGAGGTAGTCCTGGAACATCGTTTGGGAAAACATCTACGTGCTGATCCACCACAATAGGAAGACTCAGACTCCGCACATCAAATGCTCCGAGGATGAGACCAGCCAACTGATGTGTGATTGGTTATCCCATCCTCTATGAAAGTCTATACTTAGCTACTAAGGCTGCCTTCACACTGCACTGCGCCAAATATAGTCAATATGAGCATGAACTGTGGATAGCTAGTCCATACCAAATATGACGTCGTAAGGCCTCGACGCGTCTACGAGGAGATCCCAGCTGAAGATCTATCCTCCTAGATTAGGATCAGGCTGCTGGAACCATTGTGAAATCATCAAGTCTACTCACGTAAGAGTCTCTAGCCGTAAGGATTGAGCCAATGGCTCCGTCAGAATCTCCGAGATCCGAACGAGGGAAGTGGCAATAAAAGAATGTCTCGCACCTGGGACTATAAGTACATCAGCAAGGGTGGAGTAGACACAGATAGTACCTCTAATCATCTTAGGTGTGTCGTGGTCGTAGGCCTCGGCTTCCTAGAGCTTATCATGCCTCTGTCATCCAGCTCCCTATGGCCATGGTGGACCTCTTGCTAGTGGAGGTGGCAGGGCATCGAAATGTCGTCCACCACCCGCTGATCGGCCAGCTCCTCTACCATGTCTGCTTGATCTTGGAAGAACACCATAGTCGAACCTCTGCCTCTTGACTGGGAGGATCCTCTGCTATCTGTTGTTTATATTCATGGTGGGTCAAGTAGTCTCGAGCCATGTGACCCTACCCGCCACATGCATAGCATTGTATGCTCCTTGTATAACTGGATCTATCTCATGTTCCCCGCACATCCAAACCTGTATCCTAATGTCGCCCACCGGATGGCCTCGTATGCTTGGTCTTCTGTGACATTTGCCTACTTCTGGCTAGAGAAGACTCTGCTACGTGTTTCCCTATGGTGGGTCTCGCTGCTGGTGACTGCTCGGTGAGAAAACTCTCCACTATAATGGGTTGCTCCAGCACCCCCCGCCTATGTCGAGATGCTGAGGGGGATCATGGAAGCACTGATCTCATTCCTGAGTCCCAGATCGATGGTCCAGGCACTGAAGAATGGGATTTGCGCCATATCTGTGGAGTAGCGTGAGAGGTTGGGGAATCTTGATGAGTACTGAGCTACCGTCATGCTGCCCTATTACAGATGAAGTAACTCTCAAATCTGCACCACATGAAGGGCGACTGGAACAAACTCTTATCGAAAGATACTCTCCAATTCTTCCCAAAGTAATGATGCCTCATCATTCACCTATAGCATCTAGCTCCACCATCTTCCTGTTACTGGCTGTAGGAGACTCGCGACAAGGATCACCATGATGTCGTCTGGTGTCCCTGACAATATGAAAACTCACACGATAGCCTCCACCCAATCCTTAGCTACCTGTGGGTTTGTCTCTCCCAGGAGCCTGGGTGGCATCTGGCACTGGAACTCATGCAACGCACTCAGACAACATGCACACTCTACTAATAGTGATGGTGTTATCGGTGGCCCAGCGGATAGTGGTACCGCTGGTACCTCCGCTGTGATGGGGCCCTGCACCGAGGCCTCATCGCTCGGTGGGCTACCATCACATATGTAACTCGGAACCCTAGCTGGATGCATTAGTGGGGCCATCCTGTAAATAAATAGGTTTTTCACGGTTTAAAATAGTATACTTGGTGAGATGACATAGTGTAATCATGAAGAAAACTTTTTCAAAGGAAACACACATGCAATCTGTGTTTTTGTGCATTGAGTTGAAGATTAGAAGTCAGAGTCCTAGTGTGTGAATACATCGGCCGCCGCAGCAACAATAGTTTCCCTAAACTGATAACCACACCCAAAAATCTTAACACTATTTCTGTTAAATGAATCATAGTCCATGTTCTGTAGTAGAATTGACTCCTCCGATACCAATTTGTCATGACATGTCCTTGGGGACTGTGTCGTGACTACCCCAAGCCCGCCATCCATAGGCCAGAGGCTGGTTACTAGCACCGAAGGCGTAATCCTGATAAAAAGGGAAGGAATTTACTTTAACCCTGTAACACACACTGTCCGAAGACAAGCTGTAGAAGTAGTAATTACTAAAATAAAAAAGAAAAGTGTGCAGAAAGTGAGTGGGCCAGTATAAAAACCCAACCGAACAACAAGTATAAGTAAAAAGGGAAAACAGCTCCTGAATCGTCCACCGGGTAATCCTACCTGAAGGGTAGGTGCAGAACTCAATCAACTAGTCCCTCTGGTAAGTCCTGTCTAGTCCAACTCTAAAAAGCATCTCATCCGTCACCGTCAGTCGCAATCACTGTTGTCTGTCGTCTGCACAGAACACAACAAGGTGCGGGCGAAGCCCGTGCAGGGGTGAGTATAACAACACTCAGTAGGGGAACCCGAGACCCCTGAAGGTCTCCCAGAATCCACTAAATATATACCATAAATAAAGATACAGTCATGATGTATCAACCAACCCTACATCGGTATATGCCCATACATATACCAAAGTTATCGATCACAGTCCGACTCCAACTCTTGAGCCCAAGCACAACCCATTCCTCAAAGGAAGTAAAGTAAATCACCCCGATAATATCAAATGAAATTCAAGACACAGCACACACATGTATACACCTTTCGTAGAGTAAAAGAGATGATCAGATTTAGTCACTAATTTATCTATGTTGTCGAACCCACATAGGATACATGACCAGCTAAGTTGTCGGACCCACACAGGATACAGGACCAGCTATTTTGTCAGACCCACATAGGATACAAGAAAAGAAGTCAGAACTGTCAGACCCACGGAGGATCCCGGTAGAGTATTCATTGCTGTCGAACCCACAAAAGATTATGGTACAATATCTTCACTATCTAACCCATTGAGGATCCTGTCATCTCAGTCACAGCTAGCCCTAGGGTTCCCGAACACATCATACTCGTTTCTGGGAGGGTCTACATCTCGAGCCAAGAGTTGATACATCAACTATCACAACGTCTTGAGTTGATGTATCTCGTTGTTTCATCTCATCATAAGGAACCGATCCTGAAAAATGGCGCGTCAATTGGACGCCCGATCTGAGAGTTTTTATCATTTTCATTCTAGGGGCCCGGTTGGTTTTTACTGTTAAACCAACCCGCCCATACCCCAACTATATCCAAACATCAAGTGGAGTATTCCAATGAATTTTCACACTCCATGAAGTCGTTCGACATAGGCGGTATGTCAATTGGAAACCCGTAGACCAAGATGCAGCCTAAAAGGTGTAAATAGCCATAGCGGGTACATTTCTGGTCTGACCAAATCTGACTGACCCTGCCTCACCTGATCTGAACCAGGGTCTGACCCGGTTTGCAGGTCCGACCCGATCCGAGGAAGAGACCCGAACCAAGGGTACGATCCGACCCGAAGAGACGGCCCGACCCGATAGGCGCCCCGACCTGAGGTGGCTCGTCCGAAGGTGGCCCGACCTAAGGCAGACCCAGCCAAGGGTGGCCCGGCTGAGGGACAGCCTGACCTTGGGTGGCCCCGCCGAGGGAGGCCCGGCCTAAGGGGGCCTGGCCGGCCACGTGATGGAGGGGGTTCCCCCCCTGGTACGTCGAACAGAACCGGCGGGTCTGGCTCCACTGCGGCCATCTCGGCTGACCGTCTCCGCACCTCCACTGCAGCATGACGGTACCTCAGTCTAGCTTCCCACCGCACGTCACGACAACAACACACCTCCACCGCCGCAGCTTGATCTGGCCGTAGCCTTTGGCTCCACTGCGCGGCGTGGCGGCACCGCGGCCATCCCTGCAGCGGTTCCTCTTTCATCTACCACAACCCTCCTGGCTGCGGTTCTTCTCTGGCGTAGTGCGACAGCACCATGCCCTTTCGGCTCCACCTTCGACGTCAACCAAACAAGAACCAAATAAGGGGTGTCGGGCCATGTTGGTTCGGCCCGCACCCTCCACATAAGGTGATAACAAGTGGCCATCATCGATCCAATATAAACGATAAGGTGCGAGGGTATAATTTATATATTAAAATAGTCAAATCCACATTCCTTTTATTTGTCATTGTACATTGACGAGTCATGAAAGACAGATGTCGTGGAATATGGACGTCATTCATTCAATGTTGGAGGAGGTAGAGCTCGATGAAGACGAGTCGAGATGCCGCCCTTGGTGTACTTCGTTGGAGGTGATGCTTCCCTTCCTTGATCCAGTTGAAGAAAGAATAATATGATGATTCACGTTCTTCCGAGATGAGGATAATTATTTATTTTCTTCATGGAAAGATTGGAGTTCTTCAATGGTTCTTCATTGGAAGGACGAATCTCTTCTCTCTCGATCATTCCAATGGATTTTTCCATCCCCCAAAATTACAAAGGATAACCACTTTTAATTCATTCCCACAATAACACAATGACGTGTTTCATTAAATGAGGCAACACATTTAATTAATGCTAAGGGATGGTTCAAATTAAAATTTATTGGAGGTTCAGAGATTAATTAAAATAAGCTACCTCACTTCATCAATTGGTGAATTGGCGCCATTATGGGGGAAAGTGGAAGGTTTCAATAGTTTCCCTGATTAATGGGGAGCTCAAGGTTTTAAAAGGGGGGTTAAGGGGGTTCAAGATAGTGGGCCCAACCTATTTATATCCTCCTGAGGTAGGTTAGGGTGTGGTGGTCCACAACTCTAACCTCCACTTGGTGGTTTTAAACACTATCCTAATAAAAATATGTTACACATATTTTTACTTAATTTTATTTAGAATCCCCAAACATTTACTTGCAACCTAGATAAAACAAAAATACGGTAAAGGACTCCTTAAGTGAATACTGGTGCTGCGAGTTCAACAGTGTCCTCAGATTTCAATTCTGAGCACCGGTTCAAAAAATATAAAAACACGCACATATGTTTTTTGAATGTACCCGAACAAAACTTCAGAAATTGAATACGGGCATATCGGGTCTGGGAATCAGGCACCCTCAAAAACTGCAGACTCGTAAAATTACCATGTATTTTAAAAAACAAATCATGGGAATTCTAGGTCATTACAATTCAAGATGAAAATTATTTATTTTTTATGAAAATAAAGTTTTTTTTGCATGGCATAAATTGATAATTTGAAACAATAGTTTAGGAAAAATAAATTATTAAAAAATGTTGTATGATGATTACTTTTTGCTAAGAATATTTTTGTTTGAATAAGAATTTAATTCTTTTTAATAATATTTTTAAATTTTTGAATTTACTTTTATTCAATGAACTATGTGTATTATCCCATGTGATAAAGTTTATATTTGTATTAAAAATTTGGGGATGTGTGCTCACATGATTTTGAAATATACATATTTCCTCTAATATTAAATGTATATTGTGAATTGTAATTTTATAGTCATTAATCATGACTGATTATCATGTATATTAAACAATAATGTAAAGATGATAATTAGTTTTTTTTAAAAGGCATGTTGAAATGATTATTTTCAGTAATGTTGAAATTTTTTAAAATTTATATTAAATAGCATATAAAAATTATATAAATAAATATTTATCATTGGAAATATAAAATGACTAAGTCGCTAGTATTTGTTATTATAAAATTAGAATATTTATTAATTTCATAAAAAATGAATGAGTTCTTAAATAAATTATTTATTACGGGGAGATCCCATATTTGTTTGATAAATGAAAGATATATTTTTTTGGATAATGTTTCTTTTGAAATTAAGATTGGAATAATACATTAAATATGTATTTATTATCTATATATTTAAATAAACAATGTTATTTAATTATAACCTTTTTTGGTTATTTTGATGATATCGTTGGGGTTTCCAATTATTGTGTTGGTGTAATAATGTTCTAGTTGCGATTGTAATGATATGGGGTTTTAGATATGAAATTAATACTGATTATGGCATTAACACTGATAGTGGTCAAGGATACCCAACCCTATGATTACGGCTTGTGGTTCTAGTTTTACAAAAGTGATCAAAAGGATACCAAATTTTCTATTTTGTGTAGTGGTTTCATGTATGTAATTAACCCTGATAGAAAAGTTTAAATTTTGGCTTGATCTTTGTTCTTGTAATAAATTCTTGGATAGTTGCAAGATGACTAAATAATGGTTACTTTTTTATAAAAAAATTTCTATCTTATAGTAATTGTGTGATTCTATACATCCTAGATACATTATTTATGTGGTAACATGGGTTGCTTCCAATAGTAACCAAATGATATGATGTACTATATGATTTAATGAATGATTTCAGACGGTTCATGATTCATCTTTTTTTATTATGGAATACAATAGAATAGAATCATAAATTTAATAGTACCATCAATAATTGGCTTAGAAAAATAAAATGTTAATCATGAAAATGATAGTTTTAATAGTTAATAAATATTTAATTAAATAATTTACAGAAAAAATATTCATGATGATTGAATGGATTTTATACAAAGGTCGTACTTGTGGAAGTCTAGGTTCTCATGTGATGTTAGGGATAGATGATTATAATTCAAGGTAGATTCCCATTGTGTTGTTGTGAGACTTATATATATCATATATGTAGTTTCATTTCATTCACTACCCATCCCATGAATATAGGGTGACTGAAACCCAGTGGGATTTTGCAGGGCGTATTCATTTATATACATGTTGTTGAGGAAAATATGGCTAACAACCATCTCTAACCCTACTCTCTTCTCTTTATAACATTATGTGTTGGTATACATGTCATTTATCTTTCCCCATATAGGTTTAGAGACGGTTTTTAGGGAATATAGTTTTTTAATACAAATATATCACTAAATATAATATCCTAATTTTTATTTTAAGTATATTATTTATGGGATGTGATTTCTTGATGTATAATACATGAAAAACTAGTTATAGTTTCTCCCATAAAATAATAATTTTTTATTGTGAAACGGGTGGGATTGTGAAATGATGTGATGCATATTGAATCTGATTTTTCCTTAGTGTCTTTGTAAATTTTTAGCCTTTTTTTGGAGATTCATTGTAATTAATTTCAGGTTTTATTTCACTATGTTTGAGAATAAATTGGTCAGGTTTTACCATAAGTTGAATTTCGGGGGAATTTGAGAAACATTAAATGATGGAGGGTAGTACACAGGTGGGTCATGATTAGCCATAGCCATGTTCCATGGCCTAGAAAATCGTACAACCCAACATAGAGGAGAATTTCCTATTTGACACATGGTTTTTCAAACCATGTTTCTTATTAAGAGTAATCGTGACCCCCAAATAAAAGAGGAAGACAATTAATGTGCTTGGTAATTGAAAACTATGTACCCCAGCCTAGGTATCTGGGCACTGGAATTTTAATCACACAAACATTATATTTTTAATCACTCGGATTGCCATTTTAACTCTAATTTGACCCCCATTAGAACCTAGATGAACATTGATGAATTTTATGCTTCTTAGGTAGATTCCAAGACCATCTGACCCCCCCCCATTATTTTTGATATGAATCATGGATTGAATATATATATCACTCTAAGGAATTGAATCCTATCCTGGTTGTTTTCATGTTCCTTTACCTTTCTTATTCCATTATAAAATGGGTTTTTAATTACATTTTTTTACTTCGATCTAGAAATTGTTTTGAGGATCTAGATATAGGATTGTATATTTAGATTTTGAATTTAGAGATCTTTAATTTATCAAACATTATTTAGGTTATAGTTTCGGATCTCATTCTATGTCATTACTCCACTGAATTTCTGGGATTTCCAGTTGGTGATTGTTTATTGACCAATTGAGGTATGTGGTATATTATTAAAATACCATAGTCTTGATATGAAATATGTGTATGCGATTATAGAATTTTGAGGATTCAATTAGAAATTTGAAATCATAAATTGAATTTATTAATCTTGTCAATTATTTAATTGAGGTATTTGGGTTTGGATTGAATAATGAAATTACGGAATTTGGGTAATTAATTGATGAATTAATTATCAATGTACTGAATTCTGGAATTAAGTATAATATATTATATGTTAATTATGGGAGTTTTTATTTGAAATTAATAATAATTAATTTTTGTATTAATTTTTATAATATTGAGATTTATGAGTAAGGTTAATTAAATGATGAATTAATTATGGGAAGATTTGTCATTATGGATTTAGTTAATTAATTAGTAAATTAATTAATGGAACTGTAGAGATTTATTAAATAGTGAATTAATTATTTGGATTGATGTGACCAATTAATTTATCAATTAATTAATGTAATTTCAATGACTAGTGATTATTAAATTCATTAATGGAGATTCTTTGATAAATTGCAATGTGAATTAATTAATGGTATTCATGTGATATATGTAATACATTAGATCTATGTGATACATTTCATATATGTGAGTGGTTGATAAAATGTGTTGTGGGACATGAAAGAACGCTCCAATACCCACAGGGTCCATGACATGGTGTTCTAGACCCAAGGAATGCACGAAAATTGTTTTAGATGAGGATTGAGGCTCCAAATACCCATGATATGTGAGACTATAACAGATGCTCCATATAATTTTTGGGCGATAATCCTATTAATATATTCCAAAAACAATGGAATTGGACTATGGTTCTAATTATAATTATCTTAAATATAAAGTAAATTTTTAATGAACAACCATTTGTTAAATAATTTGTGAATTGATAATGTGATGTTTTTATAATCTAGCATGGGCCAATGAAGGTATTGTGGTTTAGGTGTTCCCATGAACCCAAGGGTTTATGTGGTTAAACAAAGAATAAATTGTAATTTTATAACTATTTAATTATGAATTTTAATTGTTTTTTATTCAACTACATAAAAAATTATATACTGGATATTGTTTTATACATAGTTGGTGGTGGCCTACAGAGTTGTACACACACTCTACTAATAATTCTAGATTAGTACCCCAATAGATTTTATGTTTTTAGAACAGTATAATGGTAAAGGATATTTTTTAGATGGATGATTCGAGAGGGAGTATGGTTGAGGGAACTAGATATGAATGAGGGACTAAATATTTTTCTTCAATGTAATTAGTTTTTGGATTCATTTTAAAATAGGGAACTTACATTATCATGACATATTTAAAGTTCATTTTGATATTATATCTCCAATTTTCATCATTTTGTGAACATGTTACTGTTCTATTTCTAGTTATATGTTATTAAGTTATTGTTTCTTATTTTTATGTTGGTGTATTTTTCTGATAAAATATGGCTTCGTATCCCCATGAACTATATTATAACTTAGTTTCTAGTTTGAAGCCTCTAGAATTTGGGGAGGCATTCTTGAGACCATGTGGTGGCCTTTTTCGGGAAATGATGTGTGGAACCTGGTCTGGGATTTCACAAAGTGGTAAAATGGATATTTTCCATAATTTTTCTTTTTTATTACCATTTATGGAAATGTACATAAGTGACTAGGATGAGTTGGACCTTAGTTATGAGCTCATTCATGGTAGTTAACAATCTAGGTATGGGGAAAACACAAGTTCTTATAGAGGGATTCTTTACTGCTATTTTCTGTTATAGATTAATATTATTTATCATTTGGCGACATAGTAGTTGTGTGATGTGATTACTGTTTTTAAATGTTTTTGGGAATTTACTTGGGGACTGGAATGGAATGAGATTTATTTCACATGAAGCATTCTAGGAACTCCAAATTATTATGTAATGCATTATTTTTTGCACACATTAGAAAAAGGGTTTTGAGTAAGTTGTTGAACATAATCTATTCTTCCTTGCATGTGAAATTGAAATGAAAATTATTCCTACTCTAAAATTGAAAAAATGGTAAAATGATGAAAAATTTAAACAATTAGTTGTCTAAATGATAAGCATGATATGTGAATGTGGTTAAACTTATTAATTATGAACTACGTGTTGGATGGTAAAGTGTAGTTATAACGTCTTAGTGTTGACCTTATGAAGAGGTTTTGGAAATGACTTATTATGCCTAATTGTGTTTCCCTCTGATGTATATGTGTTAATTTAGTAAACTATGTCCTAAGGTACGTGCTCGACATTATAGATATGTGACTCCATAACTACTCTTGTTGAGATGATTTAATGAGGATATGCATTGAGATGCTCCACCAGTAGTGGAACTTAAGTAGAAAATACTGCTAGTTGAGGATGTCATGAAATAGTTCCAAGAGATCTTTTCTCTCTACTTACAAATAATGGAATGATAAACAAGGAGGGTTTTAAAAAGCATGTATGATCTGATAAGGGAGTTCCAGTTATAGTAACCTCTGACATTTTTTGGAGAGGTTGGGCCTGAGGTAGCATTGTTTTGGATTGAATCAATCTACATAATAATATACCACTTTGATACACCTATTGTGGAGAGAGAGTCAAAATAACTACTTACATGTTTGTTTTCAAGAGATACATTAGAGGGGAATCCAAACTAAGGATGGATAACTAGAGACTATACTATGGAAGGAATTTTAAGAGATGTTCATGGAGTAAATTTATCTTTACACACTAATAAATGGTGAGAATCAGAGTTCATGAGGTTGATTCAGGGGAGTATGTTTGTAATGGACTATTTTGGATGCTTTAAATATTTGAAGTGATTCTATTCAGTGTTGGATATGGATTTGGATACTTCAGAAAAATTATTTCAGGATGGTCATAAGTGTTAAATTTATGTTGTACGTGAATATATTTAGGATGAAGTAGTTTTTGGAAGTTATAAATCAGGATCTCATCTTGGAGGGGAACATTAAAGAGGATTCTTGTGGAAGACATTTGGTTTCTTCTTGATAATTTGAATGTATGACTTTCACGATCATGAAGTGACATTATGAGAACATTTTCAGAAAAAATGGAAGAAAAGTGACTATTAAGGGGGATTAGTTACTCAGGATATTACCTACGTTATTTTACACTAGTGTGGTAGGGCCATTTAATTTCATAAACATTCTACTTGACCCCTCGTAAACTGCCGATCTTGTAGAATGATAGGAAATCGATAGAGGTTCTACAGGAACCCGCGGTAGATAATTATTGATGGTAGAGATGTATAGAACAATAATTTTGGAAGGGGATATTATGAACCATATATGTGTAGTAGATATAGTTATATTTGGAGTGGTGGTTGAGTCAGTGGGAATAGTTCTTCTGGTAAAGAGTGTATGTAACTTCTGAGTGGAACAGGTCAGGTAAGTAAGAATGCATCATTATGAAGAGGTGTTGAATAGTTACACATGGTTCATCACACACTTGTGGATAGAGAGGCTAGACTATAACCATTGATAGGTAATATTCTCATAGATTATAATTTTTTAGTTCTTTATTTGATACTGGTGCCACTCATTATTTTATATCTGAAATACTAGTTTATTTATTGATCCTTGAGGTGGACTTCATGAATGGAGTGTTGATGATTATCACACCTATGGGAGTACATTTGGGAGAAAATTTCTTCTGTAAGGGGTGTTATCTTAAGGTTATGGAGTATATATTTCTATAGAATATATATATCTTTGACAAATTAGGCTCTGAAATAATTTGAGGTATCAAATGGATAGTACCAAACTGATCTCATATTGATTGTTACAGCAGGAAAGTGAATTTTACATCTCCCATGGGTGACAACCATAACCACCTTGGAGAGTGGGATATCTTGGAAGGATAAGAATATAACGACCAATACATTACATACATTATTATTACTTCAGAATTGAAGCACACTTATTACAACATATAACAAAACCAGGAAAGAACTGTATAGGTATAGTGTCTTTATAAACTGGGAAACATAAACAACTGGTTCATAAACCATCTACTTTGCCTCCCATTTATTTCATCATATCTAGAGTCCCTTTTTGGCATATCCTACTTAATAACCTTCTTCCTGACCTGGGGAAATTAAAAATACAAAAGGGTGAGCTCAAATGCTCAGTCAGGGTAAACAAAAGAAATATCAATCACATCATATACATAAGAACATAACTTTTGGAAATCTTAACCTACAAAAGAAAATAATAATTTCATAACATGGGATAAATCATAGAAGTGAAATGTAATCCCAATAATCATAACTTAAAACATGAAACTTAGTTGAATACACACATAATCATATAGAATCATTTCTTATTAGTCCAGACTCAGTGCCAAGACTATCTTAGTGGACGAAGTCCATTTCTGAACCAAGTTCACTCCTCGTTTTAGTCCTGTTTCACAGAACCGTTTTAACCTGCCGTTCCTGCCATGTCTATCTCATGAGATATAAAATCTTTACCCAATGCATTGGAGGGAGATATCGGTCCCACCCATCTCATAATGATACCATTCTTATGTGTTCCACAAAATCATAAATCATACATCATTGCATAACCCATGTAATAAAAATGGGATTCATAAACATCGTGTCATCATAAAACAATTCATATAGGATAATGGAATTCATAAAAAATAATTCAATCACAACATAAACAAATCAATTTAATAATAGGGATAGAAACAAAACCCTATATTATCATAGATGGAAAATAATTTTGATAATACACTTGAACTCCATTCTTGATGAAAATATCCTTTCTACTTTAAAAACATTTTTCCTTTCTTAATAGGTCATACAATTCTAAACTAAAAGAAGTTGATAAAAAATAAACTTGAAAACATTTAAATGAATATTCTTTTAAGTAATTTTTTAAAAATACATTCATGCCGTATAAGTTAAATAAAACATTCTTTTCGTACTTTTGTCGGAAAAGTGAAAAAGTACCTCGTACTAAAAATGACAAAAGATTCCTTTCATATATGTAAATAGAAAACTCACTGAAGGGTAAAATTGGATTTAAAGAATTGTAGAAGGATATAAATATTACATATTGAGGCAACATGGATGTGTATGATAAATATTCCCCAGTAAATTCTGAAGTATAAACAATCTCGGATAAAAATGAGATTGCGAGATTTTCCCTTACCTTAGGTCCGATTTGATTCGTAAGTGTCCAAAACTCCTATATAATTATTTAAATAATGTTATTGACTTATTACTGAATCATACTTATTGTTATGATATCATATATGGTCATATTATTAGCTTCTTATTAGTAATACTTCATTATTACTTGTTATTCGGGTGTTTTGTTCTTATGCATGTTTTGCTGAATAAATTCTTATTCTTCTATTTAGGTTATAGGTACCTCATTTACCAAATTTTATTAGTGTAATATATATCATATTAATTCATTCAATCCATTTATATAATCATTATGCAATTAAGATCATGTAGAACGGGTCGCATCACATCGTAGAGACGGTACTCCGTACATACGCACGAGCGATGATATCGTTCCCATGATCGTGGAATTATATTATAGTGTATGTATACTATTAAAGAATCAGTATCACTTAAAAATAATCATATATATTAATTATTTACACCATTATACCCATCCATGTAAGGTGGTGGTAGAAAATAGATTACACCACAGCGTGGAGACGATATTTCGTACATACGCATGCGCGGTGATTTCATTTTCCGTAGGATGGATAGATGGTTAAATAGGGTTGTTTCATACATATAACAACATATCACTATATGAGTGATACTGATGTTATTACTTCATAATGAAACAACTAAAGAAGAAGAAGTGGAAGAATAAATAAAGAGGAAAGAATCGGTAACAGACATTACCTCTTCTTTGAAGTTCTTCTTTGAGACCTCCATTTAGGGCACTAAAAATGGTCTCTGAAGAAGACCAGGACCTCTAGGATGTCTCTAGGGAAGTGTAGAGGAGAACATGGCAGGGTTGGGCAGATCTTGAAGGATCAAAGTGGTGTGAGGAAGAGGGGGAGGAGATGCCCTTCTATAAGGGAGGAGAGGGGCACCTTTGGAAAAACAAAATATATTAATTTATTATAAAGTCATATTCATTTTTAAATAGCTCCAAATTAATTGATTTCGAAGATAAGGTGGGAATGGGTTGAAATACCTTCATCAAATAGAATTCAGACATGTTTAGGTTCCTATTTTAACCTTATCATTTAGATTTAACATTAAGTTAAATAATTTTACTTTTACCGTGTTTTCTTGTGTTCTTATACTATAAGGTTAATAAACATACTATAAGCAGCCAAACGAACCCCAAGTTGTTTATTATTAATATGTCTAACCTTATCTATGTCATTTGGCAAAACCATATATTTTTAGGAATAAAATAACAAATAATAATATAATATTTTCTTTAAAAACTATTTTATGTCATTTTTGACACTATTTAGTAATTGATATTTGTGAAAATATTAACAGAATTCATAGTTCGAAAAAAGTCAATCAAATCTATATTAACATATCATATTAACCTATAAAATAATTGGAATTCATAAAAAGTCTCAAATTTTATTTATTTAGGCATTTATAACATCAATTATGTCAATATTTCATTAATAAGATAATTACTACATCATCATTGTTTCATAAATAAATTAAATTATTTAAAGTCTAAAAATTAAAAATAAAATACCATCATGTATGAAATCTTTTTATATTTCTATTGAATATTTATAGTTGAATTTATCTTATGTGTAACACTATATTAAAAATGATTTACGTATTAATCTTTGATTTTAACTATTTTAAACCTTCTTTAAATAAATTAATATTAAATGTCCTAATCTAATCCATGTGGGCCTAAATGGTTAAATTTTATTTCTAGGGTTGTTTTTGGTCGAATTACACTTATCCAATAGAATTAGGACATGTGTTAGGGTAATAATAATATCATTTCTACCATTAATTACACTATTTACTTTTAACCGTGGTAAAAAAGTTACTATTCACCAAAAATTATTTTCATCTCATTTAACCACATTTTACATACTAACATCAACTGTGTCTCTCGGATATTTGTAATTCTACTCACGGAAGCGGTAAAATTCAGTTTTATGAAAAATTCAGTTTTTTAACAGCCACTTAGTAGTTACACTATTCATCAAAAATTGAACGTTTTCAGAAAAATACCAACATTTCACCCTAGGCTAATTTCGATATTCCGAATCAAAAAATGAAGTCAATTTTGATAAATAAAATTTAAAAAATTTCAAAAAGTGGTTATTACTATTCATAACGGCTAGTTTTAATAATATTTTAGTAGCATATCATTGTTTAGTGAAACTCGGTATTGTGTAGGACGCAAGCTATCGAGGAAGGTCGCGATTACGTGTAAAGAAAGCCAAGCAAGTGTTATGTGTAGTGAAAGATTCCTTTGATGATTTATATAACATAAAACTCTCGGGTGTTACATTCTACCCCCCTTAAAATGAATTTCGCCCTCGAAGTTCATCACTTTTTAACAAACAGATGAGGATACCTCTCCCTCATCATATCCCCAAGCTCCCATATAGCTTCTTCTAATTGGTGGTTCCTCCATAAAACATTCACCAATCGAGTGGTCTTGTTTCGTAGGACATTTTCGCTACGATCTAGAATCTCTATCGGCTGCTCTTCATAAGAAAGATCTTGCACCAGAGACGTGCGTGCGGAGTACGGAGACCGTGTAGCCAAATGAGACCTGACGACTGCTTGACCGACTCGACTTGGAGTGAGTCGACTAGCCCAGTGGATGGAGCACTACTTGTGAGGTGCAGACCCATGGCGAATAGAGCACTACCTGTGTGACAGTGCAGACCCGCGGTACATGTCCGGAGAGTACCTGAGCAGGCTACTAGGGGGTGTTCACTACAGTGTTTGGGTGACATACCTCGGCGGGAAGCACTACTGTGTTTGGGTGGCTGACCCACAGTACTCAACAGGAGGAGTACCACAGCAGTCTTAGGTTAGTGAGCAGTACCTCGGAGTCATGACAGGACCACTGTACACTCTAGAGACGGAGCTGTTCAGCCGTTACAGTTTCGATAATGAAAATCCTGGTTTGAGCTGAATCTTTTGACCTTTGTGTTTACCTCATGATTGAGATGGGTTACTTGATAACTTAGGTATATGTATAGACATTTACCCGGTTAGTGGTTATCCGTTGATTTCATAATCCTTGTGTTTCCTCGTGATTGAGATGGGTTACTTGATATCATAGACATATGTATGGATATATACCTAAGAAGAGGTTATCTGTTGAGATCTTATTTGTGGTTATCCTTGTTGGTTTAGTGAGACCTTGAGGGTCTCGAGGTCCCTACTGAGTATCGTTATACTCACCCCTGCACGGGCTATGCCCACACCTCGTTGTGTTGGTTACAGACGACAGGCAGTGCTGACGGAGCCTGAGTGTTCGGGGACTAGATGGTACCCGGAGTTGGACTACACGACAAGTCAGTACCCGGAGGTGGACTACCCGACAAGTCAGTACCAGGAGGTGGACTACATGACGAGACGACACACGGAGGAGGTTGACGGATGAGAGCATGGAGGAGGCTATCTGTACCTACCCTTTAGGTAGGATCTGTGGTGGTCGACCAGGAGCTGCGCCATCTGTACCTACCCTTCAGGTAGGATCAGAGGAGGACAACCCAGGAGCTGCTTCCGTCCATCCAGCTGTTATCTTTTCTGTTGTACTTGTTCAGTTGTAGTTGTACTTTCTTTGGGGTTTGTATTCTGTCCCATTTACATTTCAGCACTTCTCTTGTACATAGTGTTTACTTTTTCAGCTTTCTTACTCTGTGGTGCTTGTTTTCTTTTATAAAGGCAATGCCTTCCCAGTTATTGGGATTTACGCCTCTGGTGCTAGTCGCCAGCCCCTGGCCTACGGAAGGCGGGCTTGGGGTAGTCACGACACAGGCCCTGAGGACGGGTCGTGACAATTACTTTCATCAAATTATGTCTTGAATATTCCCTTATTAGACTTTATATCCTACCCATTTCATATATATGTACTTGGGTTATCACATGAAGTTTTAAGTATAAACATGTGAATGAATATTTATATAAAGATGATGTATTTACTAATTTAAGTTGTTATATAATATACTCAATTACCAAATACAGTAGACTCTAGGTATTTTGGGTTGTATTATTTGTAATATTATGTAATAAATCATAACATAATTTATAAAAAAGACCAAGTTTCTCCTATTTAGTATCAAATAAAAGATTTTTTATTTTTTGAATTAGGATTTCAAAACATTAGAGAAAAAATTAGGGAGAAGACTAAGTATAAGAAAACATTCCAAAATTTTGTTAAGTATAGAGGAACTGGTTTACCATGAAATTAAATCCATGTATGTATATTAGAAGTGTATTGGATTTGAAAAAAATATACATAGGTGTAAAACATGAAAACACCACTTTGAGATAGATATGACCGATAATTGTGAATGATAATGGAGTCTTGTTTCCCCAATTTTGACACCCTTAGGAGATATTCTTTGGTAAATTCATAAGATCATTAAAAACAATTATTAAGGGATTAAAAAATACACAATATTATATGTTTGGGAATATATCACTGATTAAAAATGTTGTAGCCTTTGAATTCATAAGTTAATAAATAAATTTAATTTATATGTTATCCTATTAATTTCATTTTATTCTTCCTTTACGTGGTTAATAGTTTAAAAATACTCATACGTATTTTTCATGATATTCTAGCCAATGGAAGAAAATAGGATAAATCTAGTAAAAAATTAGTATGACATGAAATGTGTTGATTTTCCCAATGAGATTCCCAACATGATGGGATCGGGTATAATGGAATACCAGATCCCTTAATCCTGGAACAATGTATGAACTCAATTGGTAACATATTCTCCATCATTAAATGTTCAGAGAAAGAGAAGGATCTACTAGATATTTACCATATTAAGGTAGAAACTGATCAGTGGTGGAAATTTATAAAATATATAAATATCAATAAAGATATCCAAGTGAAGGGGTGGAAGGATTTCTAGAAAGTGGTTTTCAATAAACAATTTCCTTGCACTCTCCAAATTAAAATGAAATTTAATTTCATTTACCTCAAGAAAAAACAAGACGAATCTATTTATGTGTATGAGGAAAAATTCTAAAGACTTGCATGATACACCAATTCATTTTTCATTTCCCCTGAATGCATAGTCGGCCTCTTCTTTTTTGGGATAAAATATAGTCTATGAAAATACCTAGTGATACATGAATTTGGTATATATGAGGAAATTGTTTGATGATTTCTTAGTGAAAAAATTGAGATCGATGAATCTAAAGGGTAATAAGAGGATAAAAAGAATAATGTTCAAATCATATTTTGTGGTTTGATGGATAAATATTATAGTGATCTAAAATTTCAATATCCCACTTATCAGTGGTGCAGAAAGAAGAACCCTGAAAATTTCATAAGGGTAAAAAGTAATTGGTTTTGGTGTGTGATGAAAAGACACATAGATAGAGATTTATGATAAGAGAAATCCACTAATGCGCTAATGGAGAGGAATTATTTGGTCAAACCTCACAGTATTGTTCATTTATTCAAATGTAATGGACCAGGAAACATTAAAAACCAATGCACTAAGAAAAGGGTTTTAGAGACAACCAACTATCTCTAAGGGATTAAGGGAGAGATTTTTTTCATCACAACCACTGAGGTGGATCCTGACAATGAACTGGTGATAGGTACACTAGATATTAACTCATGAATAGATAATATACATTTTTTCTTTTCTTTATATGGATTATTTTATATCATGAAAGTTTAGTAGAACTATTGAATCACCAACACAAATCATGGAAGTAGAGCTGTCGATGAAAACAAAAAATGGAGAAATTATTGAATCCCATTTATATAACACTTCTTTTATAAATGTTTGTGTTATTAATTTTTCAGATAACCTTTTCATACTCTATTTCGAATAATTTTATGCAATTATGGGTTTAAATTAATGGTTCCTATTTATAGCCAACATAAACTGCCATGAGAAGAAAATTACTGTCTATATCAGGAATCAACCTTAGAATCTGTACAAGTGTAAGGAGGGGGATAAATATCCTTTATAACCAATATCTTAATCATGGATTTTATTACCCTATGGGAAATATTATCTTGAACAAATAATTGAGTATAAGGATAATACCATCCTTGGGGATATGACCATTGTGATGAAACACATTGGTACGGTTTGTAAGTAATTTCATAGTCATCCTCCTAGTCAAGAGGTTGAATTTTCTGTTGATATTACACCTAGGACAATTCATTAATCCTAAAATATATATATATAATGGATATTTTGGAATATAAGTAGATAAATAAATAACTATATGAGGTTATGGATAAATGTTTCATACACCTGTGTACTTCACCATGGGGTGAACTAGTCCGCATAAAAATGAAGAAGGATGGGTCAATGCTCCTCTATAGTGATTATTGTGACCCGAATAGGACCACGAAAAAGAACAAGTATCCTCTTCCATATGTTGGTGACTTCTTCAATCATTTATGAGAAGAAAAATACTTCTAAAAAGAATATATAAGGCCATGATATTACCTTATAATGGTGAAAAAGGAGGATATCCCCCAGACTATTTCACATACAAGGTATGTTCACTATGAGTTCATTAAAATTTCCATTCATTATCACTAATGCTCTTGAAATAATCATTTAATTGATGAACAAATTATTTAGAGATTACCTCAATAATTGTTTTGTTGTAATTTTATATGATATAATAATATAATCAATAATAAAGGAGGATCACGATGAGATTATGTCCACAGTTCTAAATAACATAAAAGGGGAAGATTTAATCAATTTCAAGTAAATGTGAGTTATAGTTGAAGGAAGTATCATTCATTGGGAATGTCATCCCAATTATTGGGAAATCAATAAACCCTTTATTTAAAGAATAAATTGAAAGATAGATGAGGTTGAAATCTTTGAGAGATATCCGTAGTTACATTAGATTAGTTGTGTATTTTCATCACTTTGTGATAAATTTATCATGATTGTAAAACCCTCTAAACAAGCTAATTATGAAGGGATAATGTTTTCTTAGAATGATGGGTGTCAAGATAGATTCATGGATCTTAAAAGGAGTCTTATCACTTCACATGTTCTCATGGTACCCATAAGTGGAGAAATATTCATATATTTTAGATATTCATTAATGAATGGATTGTGTTTTTTGTCAATAAAAAATGAAAAAAATCATAGCCTGTGCTTTAAGGAATTTGAATGATCAAGAATAGAACTACCCAACACAAGATCTGGAGTTTTTCGTTGTGATCTTCACATTAAAATTATGATGGAGTTATCTTTAATTGGGAGAAGTTTCAAATATATACAGATCACCAAACCCTAAATTACATCATGATATAGAAATGGTTGAATATATACCAGTGAATATTCTTAAAGATAATCAAGGACTATAAATTCACAATCAACTATTGTCCTTGTAAATAAAATAAAGTTGATGATGTTCTATGTAGAAAGGATCCAAAAATTTATCATTGATGAGAATTGATCTGTAACAGCCCAGGTAAATAAAGAATATGACATTTTTATATCTATTTATATTTGTCACTAAAATATTAACATTACTTTAAAGGGAACTCTATGCTTGATGGCATACCCAATACGCGACAATGATTTCCTTTGAAATCTTACATTGCACTCTAATAATAAAATAATATTATTTTAAATGGTAGTTATCACGTAGCCGTTGTATTGGCGGGAATGAATACAAATAACTAAAAAATAATTATATATGTTTTTTAAATGTCTTTATATTTATCCAATAAAAGATAAAGACTTAGAATAAGAAAAGAATTCAATTTTAGGCATATATTCCTTAATTTTCACTAAAAGGTCGAACTATAGCCTTTTGATGGTGAACCATCTTTAAATATAGTCATGGTCACTCTTATACCTTCTATTGTACCAAATAAAAATCTTCTTTTATAATTGGGACATCAAAATTTAATTTGTGTAAAATTTTCATATTTTCGGATGAAGTTCATTTTTTTAATGAATAGTGAAAAATGTTGTATTTTAATTCAAAACCACTTTTTAATCTAATTTATTTATATGATTATATTATATTTTAAATTTGTTTTAAAGTTCAATTAGAATAAATTTTTACCATTTAATCCAATAGTGGTTTTTGGAGTTAATTTCACTTTTAAATTGGACTTAAACTAGTGTCAATCTTTTGATATATATTATTTCATAAAAACACGCTATTTGTTTTGTCAACTAGAATTAATTATTAAATTAATTAATTCAACATATATGTTTTGAATTTTGTAAAATAGACATCATTTTTTAATTCAGATTATCAGATATAGCTTAAGGTTAATTTTTGGTATTTTTCTGAAAAACATCAATTTTTGATGAATAGTGAAACCACTAAGTGGTATTTAAAGAAAACTGATTTTTTGTTTAAATGAAATTTTACCACCTCTGTGTTTTTAATTTCAAAAATACAACATAAATTGTTTTCATTAGGAATTAATATGTGGTTCAATGGGATTAAAATAATTTTTTGGTGAACAGTATATTTTATGTTCTTAATCGCGATTAGAGGTAATTAGTTTAATTTAAGGTGAAAAATAATGTTTATTAATATGAAATGAACTTGAAACATTTCCTACCCTTATTGGATGTGTCATGTCCGACCAAGATAATCCATGGGTCAACTTGGGGACCCATTGGAGCCACTTTGGTAGGAAAATGACATAAATAACTTTTTATTTAAACTTAAAATGAAAATGTCACAAACATGAGTTGTTTTACTAAAAAAACATTTTCATGGGGTTATACAAGTCCGATATTTGACTATAAAAAGTCATTATAAAGATTAAATGATTTCCTACATCATATTAGTTTTTTTTATAATTTTTATACATTAAATAAATTTTATTATTTATGACATTATGATGATGCAGCGATTACCTCATTATTTAACGATTTAAATAAAATAAAAAGATAATTTAAAATCTAAGACCTACACATGTAAAAAACCTATTGGATGGGTGGACTTAGAACTATTATCACCTAATACTAGATATATATAATTGTGGGACCCTTTTTATCCGAAAATCATTTTTTAATAAAGTATCGTTTCTTAACTTTCCAAGAGTGCCCCTCCTCTCCTCTTATAAAAGGCCCTCGCTCAACATCCTTACCCACACATCTCAAGCCTTTGTCTCAGCCAAACCCTTCCCATTTTTTCTCTCCAAATCCCTCTCTTACTCCTAGAATGCTCACTTTGGGCATAAGTATTCCCAAGGATGCCTTTGATCTTAAATCAAAAAGAGTTACCCGTTTTAAAGGTAGTGTCTTCTCTTGTGTTCTTAGGTATTACTTTGCTTTTCCAACCCCCTAAACTCTATTTATTCATTTCTTTTGTAACAACAACAGTATCCTCAATATACAAGGATGTTTTTAAAAAAAGGATTCGTGCTACACTTATACACACCTTCATCTAATGGTTAATGAACATACTGTTTCTGTGGATTCCGAATTTCTGTCTCACGATATGATGATTGTTCAACACTCATATAACACCTTCAAATGTTGAAATTAATATGAAAATATATTTATATATGATAAATAATATGTTTATGTTTTACTTAATTATCTGTATTTTTCATTTGTGGCATACCTTTATAGTTTCCATTGTGGGTAAACACGATAATTTCATTTTAGGATGTGCGGACTACCACCCCCTCAAAGTGATTTGATTCGTTAATTCCATACATGGGACGTATAAATGATGGATTTAATGATATTATATATGATATTATACTGGAATTATAAAATAACTTTATATAATTATGACTTCACTCTATTAAAGTATGAGATAGAAATGAAAGTAGCGTTCATGCGTACGTATGGCTTACCATCTCCATGAACGGTGCATTTCATTTCTTATCCCCAAATGTAATGTACTATTATAAGTACATATATATAATAGATATGTATGAAGTAATTTACATCTAAGTGATTAATATAATTATGGAATTAAAATATACATACCTCTGATTTTGTTATAATTCCATTAATATGACTTAGAAATGAAAGTAGCGTTCATGCGTACGTACGGCTTACCGTCTCCATGAACGGGGCATTTCATTTCTTACCTCTAAATGATTATTTATATTATAAATTAATGTATGTACTGGATATATATGATATATATGATATCTACATCATGAATATAATTCTTGATATAATGTATTTTTTACCACATGAACAACTTGTAATTATAAAGTGTTTATTTTTTACTCAAGTACCAAGGATCGACAAAATGACAATTATTAACTTAAATAATTACATAGTGTTCATAACATGGTAGTAAGTGATATAAAAGGAATAATGATCTTGAAAAAGGTTCTTAGGAAAGTATAAATTAACTCAGGTTTATTATTCAGGACATTAAAGAACGATCGAGTCATGTCGGACCTGAGGTAAGGGAACCTACCCCTCTCTTTCTTTTTAAGTACCATCTTTTATGTCATTCTTTTTAAGCTCATATTTCATATGATTTGGATGTTATTTTATATTACTCTTACTGTAATGATTATGTTCATATGATGAGAGACCCTATTTTATCTCATCAACCCATTTTGGATGTTTTGAGTGGCTCTGTTAGGCTGCCGAATTTTCATAAGAGATCCAACCTCTCTCTCTCTTTTTAAGTACTCTTATTTATGTCACTTATTCTATGATCCTCTTTGTTATGTTGGGGGATGTTATTTTATATTCCTCTTGATGTAAATTTTATTTTAATAAGATGAGATACCCTATTTGATCTCATCAATCCATTTTTGGATGTTCTAAGTGGCATCGTTAGGCTGCCGAGTTTTCGTAAGGGATTTTTCATCTCACTTTTATTTCCATGAGATTTATGATACATTTTCCTCAATTTCCTTTGATTGGTATATATACTGCCAAATGTTATACTATTTTTTTAATATAATTTCATTATGGGTATTTACATTTTTCATTGTATGACCCTTCTTCCATGGGGTGTACGTTTCGAAAGATACCCAAGTCGATAAGGGAACCTTTCACCCTCCTCTTTTTAAAAGACTTCTTTTTGATGGGTCTTTTAATTTACATATTTTTTTGTTGGGATATGTTCTTATATATCCTTATTGATGTAAATTTTATTTCCAAGTGATGATATAACATTTTATTTCTCATAAACTCTTTTTCTAAATTTTGAAGTGACGTCGTTAAGCTGTCGAATTTTTCAAGGGAACTTCTTAACCCAATTTTGATTATTTGGGAAAAACTTGTACTCATTGAATATGTCATTCTATGAATATGTGTGAATGAACTCTGATTGTTTTACACATAATATCCACTTATATTTGGTGTATTTTTTTGTCGCACATAATTATGTAATTGATTTATCGTTAATCCAAGGATACCGTCTTTGTATGGGACTTTGTCTCAATCTACTTTCATTGAGGCATATTTCGTTTTATACACCACTTTCTTTTATACGGTGTATAAACCCTTTTGAATTTTATGTTTATTCAAAAGGAATATTTTTATATGAAGCATTTTACTAAAGTACAAAAGGGAATGTTTTTGTCATACATATGCAGCGACAACGACTTCTCCACCACCGTAGTCATTATTTGATCTTCGGCTTCCTCTACAAGCCATAACTTTTTTTAATGAAAAATAAATAGCATGTTTTTATTTTATTTTATTTTGGTATTGAAAATGTTTTTTATAATGGATTTGTCATGTCAATATATTTAAGTGATATATTGTGATCAAAGTGTGCAAATGTTTTCTTTCCATTATATCCATTTTATGTCTTATGATTTTATAATGGTACTTGGACATTTTACAGGTGGTTACGTGACAAACCATATGACGGGTGGTGCCATGAATACCAAGACAGGTGGTTACGTTATAACCTCCAATGCATTGGGTATGGAAGTCGGCCGTATGGTTATTCCATTAAGTGATATGTGTGGAAGTCGACCGTAGGGTTATTCTACTTAAGTATGTTTATGTCCCAAGTTACCAATATCTGTTATGTGTTCTTTATATGGATTTTTATGGTAATATTTTGGTTACAAAAGGGTAAGTAATGGTATTTTATTCAGTGAAGAGTTTATACTACTTCATAAAGGTGAAATGTATTACTTTGATAAAGTATTCATGGTTTACTAGTTGTTTTGAAAAAACTAACAGTTTTCTTTCTTTGTGTATCCCTTACTGAGCATTTTATGATAACCCCATGTTTTTGAAATGTTTTTCACAGTACTTAAAGTGGAATAGGGTCAAGGATGGGATTAAGGAAATGTAAGGATGTCTAAAACATGGAACTAGACATGTTTCTTTTTAAGAGTTTTTATTTTATGGAAACATAGTAAAGTTTTTAGTTTGTAATCTTTTGAGATATAATAGTTATATCCGAATTATCTAAAACTCTAAACCTAAAAAGATCCTCAATGTGAATTATTCATTTAATACAATATTAAGTAAGGTTTAAGGATGGGGCATTATAGTTGGTATCATAGGTCAGTTTAGATAACTTTAGAGGTTAGGGTATTCTCTAAGAATAAGTGACATTACCATAATGGTTAGGATTTCTGAAAGAGTCTAATTTTTAGATAAAGTGAATGAGTAAGTATATATTAGTGTTTATCTACCTCATTAGTACATGATGGTTTTGTTGATATACTATCTCTGACATTTTTTGTTTTAGTAAATGGCTAGATCTAGCAGGCACCAATGTAACAGTGGATGTGAAGGAAATTGTGATAGTTTTCTTAGTGAGAAACTGAATGATATGGGAGCTGCAATAAGATCTCTTTTGTTTATCCTCAACCAACTATCTTGAGTCATGATTGACCACCTAAAACTTGGTAATTTCTATATGTCTTCTTTTATGTGAGAAACAAATCCCTACGAAACTAAAGGTAATAATCATAAAGGTAAGTGTGTTCAAAGACCTATGTGTCAATGATGTGGAAAGAAACACCTAGGAAAATGTATCAAAGGGATATAAATATGCTATAGATGTGGAAATGAAGGTCATAAAGCAAGAACCTACCATGGAAAAAAGAAGCATCCAGTCGACTCTATGAAAAGGAACGAAGTTCTTTCTGAGGGATCGATTGAATGTTTTAAATGTGGTGTGCATGGTAATTATGCAAACACATGTCCTATGAAGAAGTTTCAGGAATGGGATCACCAAATCGTACAAATAATCATTTACCAATACCTAATTCCATTCTGATTGAGGATGAAGAAACTGACAATGACCAGTCAAAGGTATAGATTATTTCTTAACTTTTGTTTTCCTATTTTAGAATTTTAGCATATGATACATGATTTTGTTTGTAGGAAAGATGTATTTCCGAATAAGTTGGAAAGGAATGGTTAAGGGATTAAGAAGAATGTAGAATGAGTAAGAAGTCAACGTATAAGGGATTCACGAGTTATGGTGAAATTCTTAAGAGATTAAGTCTCTTTTGTTGATGGGGTTACATTAGAAAACTTTCTATAGTATGTGTAACCCTGATTTTTGATATATGAAAATTTTATTCAACGAATAGTAATCTGTTCTTTTGTGGACATTGTAATAAAGAAACATTTGGGTTTATATGATCCTTACTTTTGAGTTAATTATGGGTTACTATATGTTATGATGGAAAGTGAAAGGCATGAGATAAAATTAAGGTTAAATTATGTTATGGTAATTTTTGAAGATTTTATCTCGTTGTTGGGGAATGTTTTAAGAATTATGTAGTTTTAGAAAAAGGACAAAATGCAGACCGTGTGACAACCCGTCGTGTCGGAAAAAGCTGCGGGAATTGAACCCACAACCAAAGTGCAATGGATATTTATCACCTACCACTGGTCTACGTGAAGTCCCTGGTTAGTTTTACTAATTCTTTTTAGTTAGATGATTTTATGAATTAGGAGTAAGTTGATTTTGGGTTATCTATGGAAATTTATTAACCTATCATAGAGGATATGTGATTAGGTTAATTAAATTTTAATACGAGACTTTAAGAGAAACTGATATTGTTTGGAGATAAGTGTTATGATTTAACATGGATGACTATGTGATTAAATCCTTAAAATATTTGGGTTTCAATATTAGTTTGGTTTACTTTGAAGAATTTTATGGAAAATTGTTTATTTAATGGTCTTCATTGAACTTTGGGTTATTTGGACAAATTTTGGAGATTAAGAATATATTTTCTTTTTATAAAGGATTATACTTATGTGGAATATATGATCTCATAAAAAAAATTTGGTTTTGGTTCTTGTCTAAATACATGGGAAATATATAGTTCTCTTTTATGGATTTGGTTATTCTCAAGGAGTTGATTATAGCTCTCGTAATGTAAACAAGTCATCCTAAATACTCATCTTTTGGACAAAATATGAGTTCGTGTAATAAATCTTGTAAAAGATGAAGGTCAACATGGCATGTAAGTACATTTTCTTATATTTTAGTTAAGATCAAAAATAATTTCCTCAATGAAATATAACTTAAAACAAAAATTCTGTATGTTAACTTTTCCTACTAGGGAATCTAATACCATTTAACCCATCACAAGTTTTTGATTTTCTTATGGTTAACTTTCTCCTAGACATGATTATTATCACTCTCCCTCAGAACATGACCCTTTGTTTTTTTCTTCCATATACATGTTTTTATACGTGGAATTCTAGTATGGGTTAACTTGGGTGACCTTTTTACATCACTTTATTTCTTTTAAATGGATAGTTTAATTTACTCCTTTTCCAATGTGGGGCTTTCAATGAAGTTTCCGAGCCCAATTTTAGAATTGCGAGGATGCAATTCCCAAAAGGGGGGTAGGATGTAACACATAAGGTAAATAAAGAATATGACATTTTTATATTTGTCCATATTTTTGAATAAAATATTAATAGTACTTTAAATGGAACGCTATGCTCGATGGCGTACCCAATACACAACAAGGATTTCCTTTGAAATCTTACATAGCACTCTAATAATAAAATAATATTATTTTAAATGGTATTTTTCACATAGCCGTTGTGTTGGTGGTAATGAATATAAATTACTAAAAAATAATTATATATGTTTTTTAAATGTCTTTATATTTATCCAATAAAAGATAAAGGCTTAAAATAATAAAATAATTCAATTTTAGGCATATATACCCTAATTTTCACTAAAAGGTCGAACTATCGCCTTTTGATGGAAAAACCTCTTTAAATATAGTTTTGGTCACTATTATACATTTTATTGGACCAAATAAAACTCTTCTTTAGAATTTGGACATCAAAATTTAATTTGTGTAAAATTTTCGTATTTTTCCGATGAAGTTCATTTTTTAATGAATAGTGAAAAATGTTGTATTTTAATTCAAAACCTCTTTTTAATCTAATTTATTTTTATGATTATATTATATTTTTAATTGGTTTTAATGTTCAATTAGAATATATTTTTTCCATTTAATCCAATAGTGTTTGTTGGAATTAATTTCACTTTGAAATTGGACTTAAACTATTGTCAATCTTTTGATATATATTGTTTCATAAAAACATGCTATTTGTTTTGACAACGGGAATTAATTATTAAATTAATTAGTGCAACTTATATGTTTTTAATTTTGTAAAATAGACATCATTTTTGAATTCAGAATGTCAAATATACCTTAAGGTGAAGTTTTGGTAATTTTCTGAAAAACATCAATTTTTGATGAATAGTGAAACCACTTAGTGGTACTTAAAGAAAACTGATTTTTCTTTTAAATGAAATTTTACCACCTCTGTGTTTTGAATTTCAAAAATCCAACATACATGGTTGTCATTAGGAATTAAAATGTGGTTCAATGGGATTAAAATAATTTTTTGGTGAATAGTAACTTTTCTGTTCTTAATCGCGATTAGAGGTAATTAGTGTAATTTAAGGTAAAAATAATGTTTTCATAATCTGAAATGAACATAACACGTGTCCTACCTATATTGGATGTGTCATGGAAGACCAAGGAAATCCATGGGTCAACTTGGGGACCCCATGGAGCCACATTGGTATGAAAATGACATAAATAACCTTTTATTTAAAGTTAAAATAAAAATGTCCCAAACATGAGTTGTTTTACTAAAACAATTTTTACATGGGGTTATACAAGTTATATTTTTTACTATAAATTATCATTAGAAAGATAAAAATATTTCATACATCATAGTATTTTTTTTATAATTTTTAGACATTAAATAAATTAAATTATTTATGATAGTATGATGCTGTAGTGATTACACCATTATTTAACGATTTAAATAAAATAAAAAGATAATGTAAAATATAAGACCTAAACATGTAAAAAACGTATTGGATGGGTGTATTTAAAACTCTTATCTCATTATCCCCGAAATATATAATTGTGGGACCCTTTTTATCCTAAAATCATTTTGTAATAAACTATCTTTTCTTAACATTCCAAGAGTACCCCTCTTCTCCTCTTATAAAATGCCCCCACCTCTACCTCCTTTCCCACACCTCTCAAGCCATTGGCTCGGCAAAACCCTGCCCATTTTCTCTCTCCAAATTCCTATATTCCTCCATGAAGCCTCAATTTGGGCAGAAGTCTTACCAAGGAAGCCTTTAATCTTAAATCAAAAAGAGTTACCCATTTTAAAGGTAGTGGCTTCGCTTGTGTTCTTATATATTATTTTGCTTCTACAACCCCATAAACTCTATTTATTCATTTCTTTTGTAACAACACCAGTATCCTAAATATACTAGGATGTTTTTATATGAATTATTAGAGCTACACTAGTACACACCTTCATCTAATGGTTAATGAACATACTATTTCTGTGGATGGCGAATTTCAGCCTCATGAAACGATGATTGTTCAACACTCATATAACACTTTCAAAGGTGGCCATTAAGTTGAAACTATATTTATATATGATATATAATATATTTATGTTTTACTTAAGCTTCTGTATTTTTCATTTGTGGCATACCTTTATGGTTTCCATTGTGGGTCATCACGATAATTTCATTTTAGGAAGTGCGGACTACCACCCCCTCAAAGTGATTTGATTCGTTAATGCCATACGTGGGATGTATAAAGGATGGATTTAATGATATTATATATGATATTATACTGTAATTATAATATACCTTTATATCATTATGATTTCACTCCATTAAAGTATGAGATAGAAATGAAAGTGGCGTTCATGCGTACGTACAGCTTACCGTCTCCAAGAACAGTGCATTTCATTTCTTATCCCCAAATGCAATGTACTATTATAAGTACATATATATAATCGATATGTATGATGTATGTTAAATCTAAGTGATGAATATAATTCTGGAATTAAAATATACATACCTCTCATTTAGTTTTATTTCCATTAATATGACATAGAAATGGAAGTTGCGTTCATGCGTACGTACGGCTTACCGTCTCCATGAACGGTGCATTTCATTTCTTACCTCTAAATGATTATGTAATATTATAAATTAATGTATATACTGGATATATATGATATCGACATCATGAATATAATTCTTAATCTAATGGATATTTTACCACATGAACAACTTGTAATTATAAAGAGTTTATTTTTGACTCAAGTACCAAGGATCGACAAAACGACCATTATTAACTTAAATAATTTCATAGTGTTCATAACATGGTAATAAATGATATAAAAGGAATAATGAACTTGAAAAAGTTTCTTAAGCAAGTATAAATTAACTCAAGTTTATTATTCAGTACATTAAAAAATGATCGAGTCAAGTCGGACCCGAGGTAAGGGAACCTACCCCTCTCTTTCTTTTTAAGTACCCTATTTTATGTCATTCTTTTTAAGCTCATATTTATTATGACTGGGATGTTATTTTATATTAATATTACTATACTATTTATTTTTATATGTTTAGAGTTCCTATTTTCTCTCATCAACCCATTTTGGATGTTTTGAGTGGCACTATTAGGCTGCCGAATTTTCGTATGAGATCCAACCTCTATCTCTCTTTTTAAGTACTCTCCTTTATGTCACTTCTTTTAAGCTCATATTTGTTATGTTGGGGGATGTTTTTTCATATTACTCTTGCTGTAAATTTTATTTTAATAATATGATAGACCCTTTTTGATCTCACCAATCCATTTTTGGAAGTTCTAAGTGGCGTCGTTAGGCTGCCGAGTTTTCGTAAGGGATTTTTCATCTCACTTTTATTTCCGTGAGATTTATGCTACATTTGCCACCATTTCCATTGAGTGGTGTATGTACTACCCATTATTATACTCTTTTTGTAATATAATTTCATTATGGGTATTTACATCTTCATTTTATGACCCTTCTTTCAGGGGGTGCACGTTTCGAAAGATACCCTAGTCGGTAAGGGAACCTTTCACCCTCCTCTTTTTAAAAGACTTCATTTTGTTGGGTCTTTTAATTTACATATTTTTATGTTGGGATATGTTATTTGATATCCTTATTGATTTAAATTTTATATCTCAGTGATGAGATACCATTTTCTCTCTCATAATCTCTTTTTCTGAATTTTTAAGTGACGTCGTTAAGCTGTTGAATTTTTGCAAGGGAACTTCTTAACCCAATTTTGATTCTTCGGGATAAACTTGTACTCCTTGAATATGTCGTTCAATGAATATGTGTGAATGACCTATGATTGTTTTACAATTAATATCCATTTATATTTGGTGTATTCATTTGTCACACATAATTATGTAATTGATTTATCCTTAATCCAAGGATATCGTCTTTTTTTGGGACTTCATTTCAATCTCCTTTCATTGAGGCATATTTTGTTTTATACACCACTTTCTTGTATACAGTGTATAAACCCCTATGACTTTTATGTTTTTTCAAAAGGATTATTTTTATATGAAGCGTTTTACTAAACGACAAAATGGAATGTTCTTGTTTTATGTATGCGGCGACAATGACTTCTCCGCCCCCGTAACCATTTTTTGAGCTTTGGCTTCCTCTACAAGCCATAACATTTTTTAATGAAAAATATATTGCATGTTTTTATTTTCTTTTATTTTGGTATTGAAAATGGTTTTTATAATGGATTTGATATGTAAATATATTTATGTTATATATTGTAATCAAAGTGTAAAAATGTTTTCATTCCATTATATCTGTTTTATGTCTTATGATTTTATAATGGTACTTGGACATTTTACGGGTGGTTACGTGATAAACCATATGACGGGTGGTGCCGTGAATACCAGGACGAGTGGTTATGTTATAGACTCCAATGCATTGGGTATAGAAGTTGGCCGTATGGCTATTCCATTAAGTGATATGTGTGGAAGTCAACCATATGGTTATTCCACTTATATATGTTTATGTCCCAAGTTACCTTTATATGTTATGTGTTCTTTATATGGGATTTTATGGTAATCTTTTGGTTAAAAAGGGTAAGTAATCGTCTTTTATTCAGGGAAGAGTTTATACTACTAAATAAAGGTGAAAATTATTACTTTGATAAAGAATTCATGGTTTACTTGTTGTTTTGAAAGAACTAACAGTTTTCCTTCTTTGTGTATCCCTTACTGAGCTTTTTATGCTCACCCCAATTTTTTGAAATGTTTTTCACATGACTTAAAGTGGAATAGGGTCAAGGATGGGATCATAGAAAAGTCAGGCTCTCAAAAAAATGGATCTATACATGTTTCTTTTTAAGAGTTTTTATTTTATGGAAACTTAGTAGAATTGTCTACTTTGTAATCTTTTGAGATGTAATAGTTGTATCCTAATTTTCTAAAACTCTAAACCTGCAAATATCCTCAATGTGAATTATTCATTTAATTTAATATTTAGTAAGGTTTAAGGCAATGGCCTTATCTGATATGTTTCTAATTTTATAGATTTTAAAATGATGGACATGGGGATCATAAAGGAAGGATCATCATAAGTTCTTTCAAAAATTAATTATCCATTATCCCTTCTAGAGAGGTTAATAGATGCCTCAATAGATGACGTTGGAATTTAGTGGAAAGTGGAAACTATAGGAATAGAGAAATCCTATGAGTTTAATGTTAATGAAGACGGGTTTTTTGGTTTTTTTTCAATACTATACTTATCATTAACTCTTAAGTTAAATAAGGAGTTGTTGGATGATTGACATAGCTAAAACATCCCTATCCATCTAGGAAGAACATATATTAATCGATATCTCTAAGAACACTATTGGAGGATCAATATGAAGATAGAAATAGTGGAATATACATCATGAATTCTTATATGCAAATAAGTGAAAGGAGAAAAGAAAATTCCAAGGGGATGATCAAACCATTTCTCATACGTACATCAAAATGGGAAACCACCACCATAGACATTTTCACCGATCTTCTAGGGACATGAAGTGGGAATCATGATATATGTGTTATGGTGGATCATCTTAAAAAGTCTATATACTTCATTTTAATTGAAGAGGATTTCTCATTCAATCCACTCATTTAGATATAAAATAGAGAAGTGGTGAGGCTTCATGGAACACCACTTTTAATTGTATCAAATTGAGATCCAACATTTACCTCTAATTTCTGCAAGATAATTCAATAATAAATCCCAAAACCTGTGTTTCTGGAATCAATGCATAAGAAATGATTAGTATTTTTTTAAAATAAAACTAAAATATAGATAGTGTATTTTACATTCCAAGCCCTTTTCTAGTCTTGGTCCCATATAATTAGACATATACATTAAAAAATGAGAAAAAATATTTAAACAAAATCATATGTGTAAACTTCCACCTCATATGAAATACACAATAAAAAGAAATTATACTATCATTTGAAAACAATAGTCATATAAAAGTATAAATAATTTTCTATTTAAATTTATATCCCTATAATTTATAAAAATAAATAAGTTATATTGAAACTTATCATGTAATAAATATCTTATAAAATTAATTACATCAAATCCATTTTTTTGTAATGTTTCTTATAACCGTGTAATTTTAAATTCATCATTTTATTATTTACATTCTTATCTAATTATCTAATACTAATTAAAACTTGTTTGATTATTACTAGTAATATACAATTATTATTTAAATAAATAATAATTTAATTAAAACATGATATGTTACATTCTTCCCCCTTAAAGGAATTGTGCCTTTGAAATTCATTTTTCAAACTATAGAGTATTATGAATTTCCTACTTTAGAATTGGAAAAACTAGTAATGATAAACTAATATAATCTACCACTTAGATAACAACTAATATCCATCATTTTCTATTCTGTATATCTGATACTAATCATAAATCCTCAAAACCACACTATTGGATTTAGTGTAAAAACAATTTTGTGCATTTTTTAGAATATTTCTAAAAAATACACAAATAATTTTACATACCAGGATCTTTTTTGGACTAGGTTTTGGATAAATAGAAATATAAGTATCAAATTTAAAAATTTATTTATAATTTTTAAAAATTTAATTCATGTGTGCTTCCACCTCATATTAAATACACACCATAATGAAATTCTACAGACCTATGAAAATAAATTTTAAACATTTCAATGTATAAATCATTTTATTATTTAAATTAAAATTCCCATAATTTATCAAAATAAATTAATTATATTAAAACATATCAAGTAATAATAATTTGAAAAAATTTACTAAGTAATGTCAATTAATTATTAGTAAAGATTTATTCTGGTCTGTCATTTTTGTTATATATTTTATTTATTTACATTTTAAATTTATAATTTAATAATAAATACAATTTGATAAATTATTATTGATAATAACAATTTATTATTTAAATAAATAATACATTAATTAAAAAATGGGATATTACACCAACATGATCCAATTATTGGGGTAAGATTAGCATGGCTTATCGCTATCAAACTGATGGTCAATCTAAGAAAACTATCCTCACACTTGATGACATGTTTATAACATGCTCAATTTACATAAAAGGAAGTAGGGTTCAACATTTCACTTAGGTGTAATTCCTATATAGTAACTATTTCTACTCCAGAATCTAAATGGAACAATATGAATACCATTATGGGAAGAGGTACAAAACACTGACATGTTGTGATATTGATGGGAAAGGAGGACTGATGAGTCCTAAAATGGTTGAGGAAATGCTTGAAAATGTTAAGACAATTCAACATCACATTAAATCAGGTCATAGTAGAAAAATGATCTATAATGACAATCATTGAAGAGACATATAGTTTGATTTTTTAGAGAAGGTATTCCTCCACATATCTCCATATAAAAGGTTAATAGGATCCTGGAAGAAGGGAAATCCTAGTTCATGATACATTGGCACCTTTCAAATTCTTGATCTCGTCATAGTGGGTGCCTATCATCTAGAACTCCCACCAACCCTATCATAATTTCAAGATATATTCCACTTATAGCTCTTGAGGAATTATATCCTATAGCCCTAACATATACTCAAACCATTTTTTATTCCATTAGATATTGATAGTTATTATCAAGAGAATGCGGTGAAAAATATAAGTCATTGAGAAAAAGTTCTATAAAATAAGAAAATAAATATTTTAAAAGTGCTATGGAGAAACCCCATGTTTGACTAAGTGATGTGGGTCTATTGGTGGTGATTAATAATAGTTAAACTCATCAGTTTTAGTGTGGGAAATAGAAATTCCAAGGGGAAAATTTCTGAATAGGGATTATTGTATCCACCTTAACTATTTTAAATAAAATTTCCCTTATGGTTTAATAAAATTTAATATTATGTAATGTCGTTATATAAAATGTGTTAACCTAATTTATTTTATTATATCCTATCAGATTTAAATGATAATTAAGAATAATTAACATTGATAAAATAGCCATTGAATAGTGACCACATGATTAGTACCTATATATGGTTTAACAAATCCAATTGACATAGACAAAGGATTTGATGACCTCAATAAGTAGGATTGTACCCAATGAATACCATTTATCAAAGCAAACATGGGAGATAGAATCAATAGTCTTTTCCCTTGATGAAGACAAAGGTAATATTCAACAACTTAACCATGAATAAAACTGTTTAGAAGAGTAGTTCGGGCTCATTGAGATAACGACCCAAACCATGTATGCTGAACCACCCCATAAAATTCTCACCACCCTGGAAAATAAACTTTGAAATTTTTTTACTGTATTGAAAGGATATGTATAAATCCTCTAGTAATATAATTATGTATATTATATATATATATATAATAATGAATATATTTTCATTATATTATTTTTACTTTGTAAATGATTTCTATTTTCGTACCATAAAACACAAATAGTATATTTGATTAATATTGAAATTCATATATAGAATTGTTTTTTATGAAATTATGGATTTTGAAATAAAAAACGTTTTCATAAAATATTATTATTGAAAAATTCTTATCAAATAAAAATGATCATATAATTTTTTTGAAGTCCAATATAATTTTAATATGGGTTTGAAAATTATTATTTAAAGAAACCCATCATTTATCAATAAATGTTGATTCATATTTTAAAAGTGAAAATAAAAATAATTATAAAAATATTTATATAAAATGAATATTATTATTTGAATTATAATGTTGAATTTATCCAATAGTTAATTTTTAATAATTTTCAGATACATTCGATTTTTTAGGTTAATATTAAATATAGTATAAATTTGAGGTGTGTATTATGATATCAAAATGACCAAAAAGTCATTTGATAATGAATATAAATGGTATACATGGCCAAATATATGTTTCCGTTTAAAAAATGTTATTTTATGTATATTTGATTAATTTTATAAAACCTTTACAAGTCCCCCAAAACCATTAATATATTTTATGGTTATAGGATCCTTTATTTAGGAGTATGATTAAAATCCACATCAGAATGTATATTAATTTATTATGTTTATCCTCTGTCCATATAAAATAATTGAAAATTATTCCCTTTTACTTGTTATTTTATTATATAGATTCCAAAGCTTGTGGTAGAGAATTGATAATGAATTACCCACTAACATAATTTATAAATCCAACCAATATCCCATTTATCATCACTAAAAATCCTTGTATCTTGTTCTTACTCCTACATACCCTCTCTAGTGTCCTCCAAATGTTCCTATAATCTCTCAAGAAGCTCCTCCCAAGCATTTTAAGTAACACTCTCAAGGTGAGGGATCCCCTCATTCCCCTCTTTATTAAATATTCATTATTATACTATTTCCATATATTTACAATTCCTAATTTTGGGATATTACTTTTCATTTCCCCATAAAATCCCATTTTATTTTTATGTGATGAGATACCCTATTCATTATAATCACCCATTTTATGAATTTTTAATTAACACCATTATGATGTGGAAATTTCACCACGATGCTCCATGATAAAAAAATTGCGTAGTGAATACTATACGAATTTACTAACATGTGTATTAAAATTTATACAAAAATACATCTTTTACATGGGAATAAAATATATGTATTCCACACTCACTGAGCATTGAATGAAATATAATGATTAATGAATCCTTGTTTTCGGATCTATGTGCCACACGCAACCATGGTAATGAAATAATAGTTATTGGTCCAACCAGATTTATATAATTCCCCCAATGAATTGGGTAATGTTTAGTCTACTGAGAATCCATGATGAGATAGGGAGTGAACCTTTTTTCTTTATGTGCATTTTTTCACCATCATGTCCTGCAAGTTATCGTTGACCTATGTTTATGATTCATTGTTTAATGTTTTTTCCACAATCCCAATGTTGCCTTAATGTTTTCATGTGATATCTTGCTATATTATTCATGTTTATGACTCTTGAAACTTTTATATCCCATTTTTATGAATATTTTCTAATATTTATTACTTTTTCATGTTATTACAAGTTTATTCCATTATTCGATTTAGACTCTCACTAATTCAATGTCCCATTTTGTGTCTACTTCTAATATTTCATTTATAGTTTCTTCTTAATGATTCATCTACCGTTATCTAGGTTTCAAGACTAATATATATACCTAATGACCATAAATAATTAAAAAGAACATAAAAATATATTGTTCCACTAAAAAATTAAATAAAATTTGATCTTCCAAACCCCATAAGAATCACATTTATAAACTTAGTTTTCCATAGCACATTGTCTATACAACATGTAAGAAAATAAACTCTTTTTTATCAAAAAGATTTATTTAAAAAGCTAACATATCGATATTTTATTTAAAATTAATGTACCATTTTATTAAACAGTCAAACTAATAAATAATTTCCCAATCTAATTTTTTATTTTTTGAACCAACAGATTACAGAAATAGTTTTTAAAATTAATAATAATACCTTCGTGTAATATTATTGAGATCAAACATCGATGAAATTATTTTTAAATTATTTCAACATAGGAGAAACGATTTTCATAGTATATAAATATATTTTATAAATAAGTATCATGATTATGAAATTACTTTTTTTTAAGAAAAATATAAAATTCAAAAATTAAGAAATGGAATATAACATAGTTAAATATGAAAAAAAACCATAGTGGAATCATTATAATTTATCTATGGTTTTAAAAAATAATTTTGAAATAAATTAAAAATATTATTTATAGAATCAATATTATTATTAATTCATTTATATGATTATTTGGAAATATAAAGGTTTTTTAAAGAATAAAACAAATTTAAAAAACCATACATTTATTTTACACAAGACTTATGTGCGTATTTTAAAACAGATGTGTAATTAATTGCAAGTTACCAGAACCATTAAGATGTACTTTAGAGATATATTTGAGCCTAAAAAGGATGTATTTGTGTCAAAAAAAAGTGAAATTACCTTTCCAACCATCCCTTGGAACCATAGAATTCGATATGAAATATTTTTTCCTATAAACTTAATCATACCAACATTAATATTAAAAATGATTTTATCTCCGATCTACATGAGTACCTAAAATATCATTGAAAACTAATTTTATACCATTTGGTCACGGAAAAAACAATATTAGCGATAAACAACAACCATTATTTCCATCCTAATTACCCATGGTTCATACCTACTCATAGTTGGTTAGAAACTAGTAATGGGGTATTATAACATACTTGAATGTGAATGATTTCTATATTTAAATTTATTATAAAAAAGTGGAAGTCTATATAGATTTTCATAATGATATTCCTATATACCATATGATCATAGTTATTAAATGATAAATTTGGGATAAAGGTTATACTAAATGATACATATTAGTATAAATATAAATCAATAATGTATTAGAATCTCTAATAAGAACATGTAAGGATAAAAATATTTACATAATTTTTTTAATAAAATTGTAAAAACCCATCCAAATTGTAGATAATGGGAAACAGAAGCCATGGTTGAATGAAATATGAGATTAATCATAAATAAATAAATAAAAATGAAGCCCAAAACATTCACCATTATGTGTCAAGTGAACAATATTTTTTAGGACCCACAACATAGCTCAACCAAAATCCAAAAAAAAAACTCACAACAACTAAGTGGTTCCTATAATGATGTAATAATGTATATATAATTATAAATAATTTAATGTAGGTATCCTATTCATTCACAATGTATAACCATTAATGGTGAAATAATTTAGTTTATGTTTGTAATATAACTTTGAATATTGGATTTTCAGTTACTATAAAATATGTATCAAGAATATCGCACATGAATCCATTCTCTCAAAGATCAACTAGTAGAATTTTTTATATAAAAAATATATAAAATAATTTATTGAAATTTAAACATATGATTCAACGAAAAAAATTCAAAATTTACTATAATGATATAAAATATATATAAATAAGAAAATAGTAAAATATTTATTAATATATTAATATTAAAAAAGGTAACATAACAATATTGTATTAATTTATACAAGAAGAAAACAACGATCATTATTGTAATACATTGAAATCTAAAATTATATTTTCTATTAAATCCAAATTTTGTTTGATATCTTACTTCACACGCAACACCAAACCAAAACTAACCTTGTAAAATTATATAAATATAAATTTATATCCTTAGAATTGGTGGGTAAAAATATATGTCACAGAATTATTATATAAATGTGTGTATATAAACAATTTTCATTATCACTCCAATTTCTTGAGGTATTAAATTAGTTTAGCTAAATAATTAATATGAATGATTTCTTATTTAAAATTTAACTATTCCAAAAAAATTCTTCCTTCTGTTTTAATAATAAAATACATTTTGTATGGAATAAATATTGATTTTATATTTATAATATATTAATACTAGTTTTATTAGTTATTTTTAGGAAATAATATTATAAATAGTGAATATTATTGAAAAATGTAATTTTAATATAAAAATAGATTTCGTTTTAATTTAATGGTTTTATTTAAAAGTTAAATTCAAAATTTTCATTATTTTAATTTTATAAAATAAAAATAATCTTTAAATTCATATTTTAATATTTGATTAATATTAATTCTAAGAACTTTTTTGAAGAATTTAATTTTTGGAGAATTCTGTTAAAACAACTTTTATGAAAATAGTAACTTTTGTGACATTATAATTATATAAGAAAGGCCAAGAATATTATTATATCCATTAATTGATGAAATATGTATTTAAGGAGTAATGATATACATTTTTATATTCCACTAGGAATTTATTATATATATGTTATGAAATTTATAAACATGCGTAACATTTTCAAATAAATTGTATCATTCATGGTTTTTTATTTTAAATAATTATTACTTTGGAAAACATTTCATTTTCCTCGAAATGAATGAGAAATAATAATTTTTAATAATAAGCCTTTTTTTCATAAAAACCAAATTAATTTATAATTTTACAGTAAATATATATTGTGTGCTTAAAATTTCACTTTTTCTATAAACTAGTTTTAACATGTTTCATACACTAATGCTAATATTGAATTTTTTTACATATATAAATTTTATATGATAAAATTTATTTTATATTTAAAATAATAATGTATAAATTATTTAGTATGGTTTGATTTATTTTTGGAATAACAAATGGTTTAATTATTTAATAACCAGTCACCAAGGTAAAATAAAAAATGTTAAAACTAATAATTATGTCTGTAAAGAGTTTAAAATAAGTAAAAAATGCTTTCACCTTAGTTTTTGATATTACATATATTGTATCTCATCCCCCATCCAATTTTTATACCTTTTTGATTCATTTTACAAGTAAAATATATACTCTCATCATATTACAATGAAATATTTGAAAACATTCCACTCTCACTAATTAAAAAAAGACTCTCACAAAACCTTTTATGAAATTAAAAAAAATATCAAATTAAATATAGTCCCTAATCAATTCCAATATAAACCCGATTTTCCAAAAGAATATTTTAATCAAATGATATCTTCTTAATCACTTCCTTTACAAGGATTCCTCTAAGGGAGTGCCTGTATTCTGGATATGTGTACTTATTTCACCTAATTAATTTTCATTTATATAATTATTCTATAAATATTTTTTCCAAATTACTATATAATAAAATAATTATTTATTTTATAATTTATTTTATTATAATAATTTAATAGAAATTAACCACCTTCCCCCTCTTCCAATGAGTAAAAACAATTATATTTGGGCTTGTGCGTAGATCATCACATACCTAAAGTGTGATGATTTGTTGTCCAAATCCATCATCAATAGATTGTAGTAATATTTAATTTAATATATATAAATTATATTTATAAAATATTATAGATTATAAAATTATAATACATATTATATATTTCTCCCATTCCATGTAAAAATAAATCATCAACCATGAATTCATATTGTCTATGGCCTCCAAGGAATTATTGATTTTTATTTTTATTTTTCTCCGCCACCATATACAAATCGTAATGTGAATGGTTTTAATGGATAAATATAATTTTTATGAAATATCTGAGGTTATTTGAATAAAAAATATACCCACTAATAATGAAATGATAACTATAAACTATGGTAACTTCAACCATCATAAATAAAATTATTATAGTAAGAAAATGATTTACTTGTATCACGTAATAACATAATATAGATATATTATTATAATAATTATATAAAATTACAATATCTCCCTAAGATAATCTAAATATGTTCATTTTTCTTTCGGAATAATAATATTCAATCTAAATCACGTAATAATTATCAATTATTCCTGGTATGTCCTCATTTGTGTTGATTTAAAAACATTCAAGAACAATTATATAAATTTTTATTATTGATGTCTATTGGAATCTACGTTTGTATACTATACTATATAAATATTTATATTAAGATATCATTTCATTTATATAATTGTAAAAATAATGTTAAACTCGTTAGTCAATAGAATAACGGCTTTTCATGCAAAATAACAGAAACATGCTCATTATCGATTTCTTCGTTAATGATCATAAATAAAACACACATAGAATGAAATTATAAATTAATTGATAATTATAAAACACAATATTTACTACCATATATGATCTTAGACTGGTGATATTTTGATAATGATGAATATAGTAATTATGAATCGTATTAAAAAAATTCGAGATTTTTGACACCAGATATTAATAATAGATAATAAGAATTTAATATATTCCATTTTAATAATTATAAATTAAATTTATACAAGGCTTCAAATAAGAATATAGTATATAATTGTGTTATTAAGATATTTGAATTTTATATACTGGAGTATAGATATAATTTTTAATTTATTGGAATTATATAAAGTGTTTTCTTGGAATCAATTATGATTCCCTAAGACATGTCACACGTCATGCACCATGTTTCCATTATATGGGTTTACATTGATTTATTTTTTATTAATTTCATATAAAGTATTCCCTTTTATTTAACATCTTATAAACATCCAAATCATGTTCTTTTCATAAAATTTCGTTAGACTCAATCCTTTATAATGTTGTACCATTCGACTAATTATCATATCACTCATGATTTCCATCTATGTAAACATATGTATATATTTATTTTGTTACACAGATGGTATTGTATTCTTGAACCATCTAAATTATTTATCATAATATAATATGATCATGCGATTCAGTTCATTAAAAACATAAATGTTTTACATTTCAATTATCATTCATCTCTTTATTGATTATTATTTATCATTAAGGCAATTGTATTAGGCATTTTCATCTTGTATATGTCTTATAACAATATGGATTGTTATTGATTTTTTATATCATTTATTTACATTTATACATTATTATTACATCATAATTTTTCAATGATTATATGGGGTAGGTTATAGATATCCTTTTAATAAATCAATATGACTCCTGAGACAAACTACCTTGGGTATTTTTGTTTATACCTACCCATAACATGATAATTCCTAAACACATGTCCTTGGTTGTAAGATCATGATGTCTATCAACACAATTACTTGGCATAGAGAATATAATAAGATATATTACATTGTTCATTTAATTTTAATTATACATTTTTTGATAATGATGTGATATATTTATTTCCATTTTATTCCAGGTATTAAATATTATTTCTTCTTCATTATATAATGGAATTATTTTTTATTATATACTAAAAATCTTATTATTTATTCCCATATAATTGTCACTTATTATATTTGGTAATTATCACAAATTTTTACCTAATCTGAGGATTCAATATCAACCATTCTAATGTTTAAATTTATCTAGGTTATAAATGAGCTTATTACAATTATATGTAAATAGGACAAGATTTGTAGAGAATTTTTGGGATATATTTAAGGATTATTATAGATTATGTGGTTTCTTTGATATATTTTTTACCACTATATGAGAAGGAAATAAAATTTAATTATTTATTTTTATACTAATTCTATAATGATCTAATAATAATATGTATTTTTAATTTATGTAATGAAATATTTAAATTATCTCATTTGACATTGGGTTAGTTATGTAAAGGAAAATATTGTTTGTATCAAATTTATTATATAATGTATTTGGATTAGAAACCAGGTTTGTGAGTATGGGTCTAGGGTACTCCACCTATTAAAATAATATGGTTTGCATAAAATTATAAGTTAGTATGTAAGTTAATTATAATTTAATGCATGATATGGTAAGGTTGATCATAATTTCAAAGGTATAGAAAATCATTTCAGTTAGTTAATGTAATTTTGAATAATTTATAGATTGTGATAAAAGAACTATATTGATATCTGTTGAGATAAATCTAATGGTTATGTCTACAGATTGTATAACATCTTAAAATTTTGGAAAAGTAGATATTGGGTGGTTTCATGGAAATAACATCCGTATTGATATTTTTAATGTACAAGCAGGCTCTGTCCAAGATGTTTCTAGGTGTAATAAAATTGTAGTGGGTGGTCTGGATATTTTCTAAATCAGCCCCTGATGCTTGAAAAGGAGGCAAAACGTCACTCCATGTTGGGAAAGCCCAGTATATATTATCTATTTAGTAAAATTATCATTACAATTGATTATAATGAATTTATATTAGGTAAACCACTTATATAAAACCAAAATTAAATCAAGAGTGATTGAGTTTGAACTATATTTGTTATTAATAATTTCAATAAATATATAATTTTTTTGATGGATTTTTCATATTATAATCATATTATGTTATTAATTATTCATCACTCATGTTTATTTCATTATTTTGTAGTGGATTATACCTAAACATACCACATTAATAATATAATCCATGTATAAAGGGAAGATTTTACGAATGGGTAACTGAATAGGATTATATCTAGAGAAATAAATTATATGGATTCTCTTCAAAAAATGATCATGAAATATAATTAACAAAATATAAAATTGATGAATTCCAAATTAAACCAATGAATTTTATGTTTAAGTATCATGATTTTTTGGGAAATGATGATGGTGACTAAAAAAATGTTCAATTTCCTACATGCTTTTATTATAGGAAGAATAATATATTGAAATATATTCAATGGCATAAATGTTGTTATATGTGTACAAAATTAAGAAATATACAAACTACTTATGATGAAAAATTAATTGTTTGGTTAACATGATGAATGGAAAAAATGTGTCTCCTAGTCATACAAATGGTATTAAGGTAGACACCTCATTCAAATATAAAACAAAAGTTATATTTATCATTTATATACCCTTGAATAATTTTATTTAAAATTTAATTTTTAGAATTATTTTGAATGAAATTATTTAATTGGGTGATAAGGTAATTACCGAAGATATAAAATTATATTATCATTGAATACATATTCTATTGGATATCAAACATCACACACAATAGTATATCAAAACATACTATGAAATGTTATATAACCATTAAGACATAACCATATAACTAATTGGTAAAAATATATGTTTTATAATAATTAAATATATATTTTAATAATAGTTATGGTCGTCATCAATTTTTTTGAACTACGAAATTATATTTGTACATAAAAATAACCACTAAGACTGAATTATTCAACAAAATGAATCCCTACAATAATGTTCCTTTTTTTCTTAATAAATTAAATTTATTAGTAATAAAATATATTTCACATTAATAATATATTAACACCAATTTGATTATTAATATATATTAAATATTTTTATGAATAGTTAATATACTTAAAAAATATTTTTTCCTTTATAAAAGTTTTCATTATGTTGTTATGTTTTCAAATAAAATTTAAATTATCAAATTACTAAATTTTAGTTTGGAAGAATAATTTTTTTACAATTATCGGTTCAATATTATCTTCATAAAATTTTTTGGTATATTTATATAGTAATATATTTTTAGGTAAATAGTAAAAATACTATTTTTTATCAAAACTGTAACTTTTATGACATTATCATTATATGATCTATACATATATGATTATAAAAACATTAAATTGATCAAATATGTATCTATGGGGTAATAATATACATTTTTAGAAAAAATTATTGATTTATTATATTTATGATTATCAATTTGGGATCCTTAGTGATATTTCTCATTAAAAGGAACTGTTTTTGTCATTTCATTTAGTTAATTATTATATTGTTTTAATTAGTTTTAGACTGGTATAAATGACACATAAAATATATTCTTTATATAATCAACTTATTTTTTCATAATAACATAAAATTTGTTAATTTTACCCTACACATAAATTTTATGCTTAAAAATATGTTTTTTTTTAAATTGTTTTTAACAATTACATACGCTAATGTTAGAATTAATTTTTATAAAACAAAAAAAGCATGAAAATTATTTAATTTACTAATAATTAAAACATAATTTTTTATAACATCATGTTTATTTATGCATATAAAAATTAATAAGTCAGGAAAAATGGTGTACCATGGTAAAATCCAAAATGATAAAAATTATAATTATAGAGCTAATGAGCTTGAAACTTATAAAAATATGATTCTTATTGAGATTTTTATAAATTCCCATCCATATATAACATGAAATTAATTATAGTCTATTTTGGATAAAATTGACCTATGAGACATGTTCTCACTTTTGATTATGTTTAACTGTTTAAAATTTTTTTCATTCTCAACATCTATAAAAGGGGAATCTTAAAACACTTCAATGAAAAAAAATATTTTTGTAACTCATGATCATTTTTTCATATTACATCCCATATAATATTTTTTAACTCTATTTACAATAGGATCATAATATATTATTTCAATCCATACCTTTCTAAGGATTCATCCAAGGAAATACCCAAGTCCTGAATGTGTGTACTAATATTTACTAATTCATTTAATTTTATATATTAAATTTCCAAATTTATTTTTCTAAATAAATATAAATTTAAATAAATAATATATTGATAAATTTTGTTATTATTATGGATTTACTATTAACCACTCATCAATATTTTCTATTCAAAAGAAAAAATTGTTCATGTGTGCAGATTACCGCCTCAACAATGAATCTGGTTTTGTTTTCCTGAACCAAAATAAATGGTCAGTAACACTGCTTAATTTAATAAAATAATTATGAAATTTGATAAATAATCTTTATTTTAATATGATAAAATATATTTTATATTTCTCAAATTTTATGTAAAATGAAATCATCTTGCATGTGTATTTGCAAACAACCACATCCATGGAACGATGTAATTCAATTTTAATTTTCATAACCACAATACATGGATAGTAATAAGAATGGTTTTAATGGATACATAGTTATTTATGAAATTATTATGGTTTTTGAAATAATAATAAAACAACTTATTAATGACATTATATATAAAAATAGTGGTAAATATAACATTTGAAAACCATGTTGTAGGAGAAAATATGATTTCTTCATTCTCTATAATTTCATCATATATAGTAATTATAATTTTAAGTAATTAAAATTATTATAGGTCACTCTAATAAATAATAAATATGGTCATTATTTATATATTATTATGATATTACAACCAGATCACTTTTTAATCATCTATTAAATATGTAAATTTATAAGTTTGGTTGGTTTAACCACCATCAAAAAGAATTATATATATTTATACCCTAATTTACTGTTATAATTTTATTTCTTCTAATATTTTTACAAATAAGTAAATAACTATTTTATTTTAGTTCTATAAAAGAATACTTAATATTAAACTCATTATTTTGGACCCAAACAATTTTTTTGTTAAATATCATCAAAACATATTAATAGTCGATTTCACTATAATGATCCTAAATAAAACATCAATTGAATGAATTTATAATATATATATATAATACGAATTCCCTTATATTTTCTGATTTGATAATGATTAAATTTATGATAATAATGAATAACAATACTACTATTACAAAACAAGTACAAAATGATCAAAATTACTCATAATCAATATCGATAATAGATAATAGATTACTAATATAAATATTGAAAATAATTATAAATGAAGTTTATAAAATCTAATAAATTATAAATTTTTTCATAAATGGTTCATTATGATAAATACTTTTTTGCGAAGAATGTTATAGAACATTTTTACTATGTAACAATTAATATAAGGGTTTTATGGGTCTCAATTCTAATTCATTGAGATATGTTACATGTTATGCTACATGATTCTTTTTTTTTGTATTATTTTTATTAAATATTCCATTTATGATATATATTTTATTTTGAATAAATTAATGGGATATACTAATCTAAATAAATATATTTTAATCCTTTTTTTGAATAAAGTGTTACTACAGTCATAAATGATTTTGGTAAATGAATTTTTATTCATTAAGATAAGATTATTATCTATAAATTACATTATATAAGTAGGGTACATTTTTCCTTTATATTTTATTATTTAATATTATATCATTATTAATATATTTACCATATATTACCCCTTTTAAATGTTTAATTCTTCATGGTGTATGTTGCCCATAATAGATATTGGTAACAAAAACATACTTTCATTTAGATATATTGTTTTAACATGACCATTTGTTTTTCATTATTGGGTTATCCCAACCTATGATTTTATTATATTTTAAATTGTTATACTCACTATGGTAAATGAATTGGTGATCTAAATTTTTTACCTTGAGGAATCACTTTCCAAAATATTATATCATTTTTAATAATAATTGTTATCCCCTTTAAAGACAGTTTCGACTCCCTATATATATATATATTCCTTCACATATATTGTGATCCTTTATAATTGGAAACCTATGTATATATTTTCTCATCTTTCATTGATATTTCCTTTCTCATCTATTTAATAATTAATGTAAATATTTTTATACGGTTTTTGTTTCTAAAAAATGTAGTTTGAAAAATTCAAAAGGATTCTCCTTTCATGATCAGATATATTATCTTCTTAAACACATTTAGTTGGATACCATTATTAATTATTCGTGGATCAATTATGTGATAATTTCCAAAATGTATAAATTTTTAATATTTAAAATCACCTTTCAAAAAAATTACGTCGAAAAATGATATATAACTTTGTTATTTTCATATTGTTGAAAATGTTTTCCAAAAACCATATTAACTTTTTGCTCCTATTTTTATTTTCAAATTCAAAAATATTTACTCAAATGGAACATTTAATTCATGATAAACCATTTATTTTTTATTATTATATTTAATATTGGGATTTATTGAAATAATGGTGTCCAATAACTGAATTCCAGCTACTGTCGGCATTTTACACTTTGAAGAAATATTCATTCATTTGTATCTTCCCTCTATGAAGGCATCATTCTATAGTTATTTTTTTAAAATTAGAATATACAAATTTTTTATGATAAAATTTATTAATATTTATTTACTATAGTCAAATGATTCCATTTAATGGAAAGGTAATCTTTAAACATTTCATATATTTTTATCTCTAAACAGATGATTATTAAATATTAATGCAGGGGAATTATATATTTAAAACATATATATTTTTGGTTCTAAAATAATGAATATTGGAATAGTTAATTTTGTGTATTTTATTTAATTTATTATATAATTAATTAATTAGACATAATTAGTGATGGGTGGAAACTGGTTATAGATAGCCCCTCAAGGTATGAGTATGTCTCCTGAGATAAACTAGATTGGTCTTATTGTTTTATTATTATCCATAGAAATACATTTTCTCGAAATAAGGCCTTGAAAGTATGATCATGAATTGTATGATCATGAGATATTAGATTTGGGAATTTACTTGTGGTCTAATATAATGAAGTTATAGCTAAGGAATTATTTATTGAAATCTATGTGATATTTTTTTTAAATTTTTCTCCATGGATATATTATGGTGTTAGATTCATTACATAATGGAATTATATTTTATTATCTACTTATAATCTATCATTATGATCAACGTATGGTCACATTTTATATTTGATTTTTATCACTTATGTTTAAATTTACCAATTCATTGTGTTCCTCTCTAATTATGTTTCAACTTCCCTAGCTTATGAACATGATATATCTATAATTATAACTTCTGAAAAGAAGTTGTTAGAGATGTTTAAGACTTATTATAGATTAATTAGTTTCATATATATTGAAAAAATTTCCATCACTTCAAAAATTAATAGGAATTATTAGTTTTTGATTTGACAAAATTATTAATTATATAAAATAAAAATTCATTTGAATGTTATATAATGAAATATTTTCTTTGCGTCAAGTATTAATAGGATATCTAGTATAAGAATATATAGTTGGTATCCAAGATAGTTTGAAACTACTATGTTTTAGTGAATGGATCGCAAAGTGTTGGATGGGGTACTACATTGGATATATATAAATAAGTATATTGATTATTAAAAAATATCCATTTAAATTTTAAATGTTTTAATTTTCTATAGAGGAATGAATATAACAACTTATGTTTAGATTAAATTCACATTATGATGAAGTCATAAAAATAATTGTATGAAATAATATCAATAAAACCATTTACAAAAAAAATTATAGTTAAATGAAAACATTTTAACCTAAAAAATAAATTTTTTGTGTATGGCCATACACTAGTTATTATTGGAGCACATTGGTATAGTTGAGATAATATATGGAAAACAAGTAATGTAATTCATCTTAATTATAATGCATGATGATCCATCTACCAAAAAATTGAATTTCCTTTCATGGACTATCTGATAGTTTATATAAAATATACATAGAAAATTATACAGATACACTAACTAGAAATACTATCATCATGGCTTGTGGAGAACTTATAGCACGATTTCCAACCTACTCATCACTAGATTAAATATGACTTTAAATGATTTTAAAAAATTCAATATATCACATATCAATATATAAATAATAAATAGTAATTATAACTAAACGATAACTTCTAATAATATTATTGAATAATCCCACATAATAATAACATACAAAATATAAATAAATCTATATTATAAAATAAATTTTTTAAACAATATTAATTAGCTTTATGTGTTATATAAGAAGTGATTAACATCAATGGAATATATATAAAAATCTATTTATTTTTTTAGTAAAATATATAAATTGGGTCATAAAAATATTGGAAACATATAAACAAATAAAACTGCTCTATTTGGAAGTCTAATAAAATATTTATGATAATTAATGTAAACAACCCATAAAATAGTACTTTTTAATGGAATATATATTTTTTTATACAGAAATTTATTGAAAGTGTCACAGAAAAACATTATAAACAATATAAGTATAATTTCTAATAATTCATAAGATATTATTTGAAAAAATAAATTACAATTCCTTGAAGAGAGAAAAAATGTTTCATTTTATCATATACCATATAATTTCGGTTTATATAAAATTATTTTTAATTGATTATATAATAGGAGTTAAGCTAAGTAATAAAATAATGTTGGCCAAATAATAACACCATAGTGTTACCAAAAATTTGTTTAGAACATTTATTCAAATTGAAAACATGTATTAAATACCATGAATTAATTTCTTTAACATTAAGGGAAAGTGGATAGATCCGCTTTTAAAATAAATGTTGAATCCACTATAAATAATTGATTACACCAATAAAAGGAACAATAAACCCGATGAATCTAATCTAGATACCTATTATAAATAATCCCACATAAATTTATTGGATTAAATAAATAATAATATATTGTGGCCAATGTTTATAGTGAATAATATTATGAAAATGGGAGTAGGGGAGTCACTTAAATGGATATATATTGGTGTTTCATGAAGAAATTCAACATTGAATCATAGTGGAGAGGGAATGGATAAGGTTTAAGGTTGATTGAGGGATAAGATGAATTCTATTTGAATAGGGGATTTTAAATGTGGGGATTTTAAAAAATTTATTCTATTAATATAATATAGATTTTAAAAACTAACATGTTTTATGATTAATGTACATTGGGAGAGATCCAATTCATATTGACCATGTAACTCACAACCTCCATGTGAATCCCATCTATAAGTCTAGATTCTACACCCAATTAGAATGAAATAAACAATATATATATGAAAAATTACAATATTATAAAATGTCATCACAGGTTTGATAATTATAAATTATAATAACTCAAAATTTAAATTAATGATTATTAATATCTCATTATCAATATATTTATAATATAAATTCATATTGCATAAAAATTAGTTGACCACATTGAGAGGGGTTGGGGCTAATCAGTGTGGATGTGTTTTTACCAATTAAAACATTTCCCCTTTTACCTATGAATGTATTTTAGGAATACATATCACTTTTCCCATCTCTCACTATGTTTTCATTAATTACAGGATATAAAATCATTGGATATGAAACATGGAATTACCTCTAGTGTGGTTTTCAATGTCCCTAGTGTGTAGTGGTTTTTATTAATTTTATTAAAAACATTTACATTGTAAAAATATTAAGATAAGGAAATGGTATGTCCTATAATTTATAATCCTTGAAATTACCATATTACCCTCCAGCACCAATATGGTATGCTCCTGCTATGAAATGTTCATTGTCTTTCTTAACAAATATAATATTCATCTTTCTCCTCTTCATGAGGGATTAGTTTTAATAACATGTCTCTTTATTGAAATTTAATAGATTTTACATTCTTCAATATATATATATATAAATAAACCAGGCATCCACTAGTATAAAAATTAAAATATAACAATATTATTTTTATTGAAATATATAAGAAATTACTATTATATTCTATATATAAAAATATTCACTATTCATTTTTCATGATTCATTAATCATTGTGATATAAGGAGTTCTAGATAAACATTTTCCCTATATTTCATTAAAAAAATCATTGGAAATCCCTAGATCAAAACTTTGATGGTCAATATCTTATATATTCCTTATTATTTATTTGAGAACAAAATATAGTTATCACATACAACGTTGGATATCAATTTCTATCAACATATAATGTTGGATATCAATTTCTATCAACATATAACAAAATATTTGGTAAATATCATTATCATGTTTCTCCATCATCTTTAAAAATATTCTAAAAATACTTATTCTTATATTCTTTGTTGGACACCATAATAAATTATCATAATCAAATTAGGGAAATTATAATGAAATCATCGTAAATTTTTTTAGAATTATAAATTGATCAATATAACCATGTTATTTGTCTCTAATGATATTTAAACATACCACTAATTTCATATACAATTAACCCTAAGTCCACAAATAAAAATCTGCAAATGGATGCCTTCATATATAAGCATGGTAATGTATTCCTTCTAGTAATCACTTAAAACAAGATCATCATAAATGATTTTAAAGCTTTTAATAATAACAAATAATGAGGTTTTGATCCTCTCAATTTCAGCTAATTGATTCCACCTTCTATTTATAAGTTATACGATATATTGGAATTTAATACATGAGGACTATAAATACCTCATCTAATATATATATATCATTAATAAATACTAATATTTTTTCATTATTTTTCTATAAAAGGACATGTAAAATCTTCATTGGAAATTTTTTAAGATATTATACAATCTCTTTTTAAGCTATTTTACTTAACATTTTATTTCTCTTATATATATTAACCAGTTTCTCTAGTTTTATTCTTTGTATTATTTAGAAATCCTGTGTCACTTGTTTATATGAATAAATTTCATTTATATATTTAGTTTTTTCCAATATTTATATTATCGAAACACTTATATGTTCTTCAAATCCTATAGGTGCATTTTGTGAACTCATTGGAGAATCAGATCATCCCTTAGGCATCATGTTGGTTTATAGGTTTACTGGTATACATTTTTTGAAGCTATGGGGTTAAACATATATATCTTAGTGTCACACAATATATTTTAAAATTTTCAATTTTTTCAATATAATACTCTAACATATGATTATATAAAATTCAAAAACACCTCAATATTCTGGAGTAAATCATACATACTACATGAAAATTTATAACTCTCTTACATATAAACTACTTTTTTATATCACCAAAAACAAGAAACCTAGAATTTTTCTATCCTTATTTTTAAATATTCACCATTATTCAAAATCATTGAATGGATTTTGAATAAATCCCAATTAACTATAATCATAACTGAAATAACATTAAATCCATATAGAATAGAAATTATGCTCATTTTACTTCAATAGTTGTTTTCTTCCTAAAGAAATGTAAACATATCTATAAAAACAATCCATGTATCATCTTCTACAAACACTAGTAATCCTAATATGACAATATTTATAATGGATATTTTCAAAACAACATCCTTCCTTTATAATACTCTATTATTTACATATTCTCATATTATTCATAATTATATAATGTCATGAAATATTAACATTCCATTGAAAACTTATATGAACATTAAATTCCATAAATACCTCAATTTATATTAAACTAGATTTACACATGATGTTTCTTATTATAGCTTCTTCATCCTTTAAACGACTATTTCTACCCTATAGTAAACATGTAGTCTCCATGAAAGTTTTAAAACAACCTAATCCATTTTAAATACCTGAATGGATATCAAAAATACCTCCAATATAAGTACATAAAAATTAATTCATTATCATATGTAGACTGATTGAAACTCACATCAATGAATCAAATTGATTCATTAATATCCACTCAACTTTCACAACACAACATATATTGACCCCTCTCTATGGAAATTTACTTAAATTTATAATCAAGTTGTATTTCATAAATTAATTTAACTTCAATATTATATTCACAAATCATATTTTTATCATTCGTATGGAAAATAAAAACCTATTATAAACAAATATAACTCAACACAAAGTGGGTTAAAAATCCCCCATTTTGGATTTTTGTAAATATTGAGAATCAATATATATTTCAATATTCAACATTCAATTTTCACATCCGTATAAAATAATGATAAATTATACAAATACTTTTTAATTGATGTGTTAACAATTAAATCAAAAATTAATACCTTCAATTATTCTAGTAAATCTATAAATTTTAAATGCTCAATGTTGAAAACTCTATGGAGTAATTTAGAAATAATTATTTTCCAAAATAAAACAATAATATTATAAAATATTATAATTATTTTCTAATATGTTATTTAAATTTTTTTTCTTAATTTTATATTTTTCCAAATATGATAATGTTATTTTAATCTTAAACTCCAATGAATATTTAAATAATATATTGAAATCATTCAAAACAACTATGAGGTTTTTTATATAAATGAACCCTTGGAATTTATATTCTTTAATTCCATTAATATATAAAATTTTACATTCTAACATGATAATTTATTATTAGAAACCAATTATTAGAGAATTTTAAAAACACTATATGAAGTATTCTAATAACTTTTTAGAGAATTCAATAATTTTATATAAACATAACAAATGAAATCACTTTGAAATAGTACCCATTAATTGGAACAATATAACCTCACATAACTGGGTTTTATCTCCTCATTAATCGTCTTGAAAAAATATTATATCACTAAGTATGTTGAAATCTATTCTACAGACCATATTTTACATTGTACTCAACTTTACTTTTCTCCCCATTAAAAACATGAATCGTGATTTATTCCCTAAAAAAATAGAAGAAAAAACAAAACATATTGGAATAAGGTGAAATATTCAATGATTTATAAAAGTTCAATAGAGATATTATTTGTTACTATATATTTAAACACTTTTATATCTAAATTTATTTTTTGTTATAAATATTTACTATTTTACCACATATTTTATTCTTACATTATATTATAGGTTTCCTTCCTTTTTAATGCACATATTTTTATAAAATATTCTTATTCACAAGCCTATAAATGAACATGAATATATTTTTTTATCTACATGTTGATAATAATATCCACTACATATGTTATAATGATCTTGAAATACTTATAATTCTATGTATCCCGCTTTAAAATTCCCAACATCTCCTCAAGGAATATTGGGTATAATTTTCAACATACAATTTTTTAAAATTCAATATCTTCATTACCTGTAACATCATGTATCAATTTTTCAATTGTGTTCTATTTATATTTCTACAATATAGTTTATACACATTATTTCACATTAATCCCCTTATCTAATTTATTGATTTTATTTACATCATATGTTTTCTTACTTGTTCATTACCTATTGTTACATTATCTAACACAAAAAATAATGGATTGTATAAAAAATTACATGGTGTTTCTTTTTACACCATAATAGAATATGATCATTCTCATCGTTGAGGGATTCATCATTTCCATCTAGTGTTTTGTCTTGTTGAACATGATCCCTTTTTTAATTAAAAAAGGAAAAAATGATATCATTCTTCCCTTTTATTCTCATTGAAGAACTATAGACAAGAAATATTGATTCTAATGCAAGAAAAAATTTCTCTAATCACTGATATTGATAAAAAAAATTATATCCCTATATTTATTGACATCACTTTCATGTGGATAAAATTACATCTATATTGAACAACAAAATAATTAACATATAATTATTTGATTTCTAAAAAGTGATTCACATTTATACATATCCTATATATTGTTTAATTTTTTCTGAATTATGTAAAATATCACATAGTAGTGGAATAATTTATAGTGTATAGTCTTTCCTCGCAAATAATGACTTCTTTTTACATCCATATTTCATCAAATAAATTTTTATTCATTTAAAGAGAGTCACAATCACAAAAAATTAACATTTATTAATTTTAAATTCATCCTCAGATCCCATTAAAATAATTTCAATACATTGGATGATAAAAAAATTCCCAGTGAGTGATATTACTATTAGTGAATCCCATTAGTCCTATAGAAAATATAAAATTCCATAAATATATTAACATTTTTAACAATAAAACATTGAATACAAAAATAAAACATTTACGGAAATGAAAATAAATCATTTCATAAATAAAACCATTGAAACCAATTATAAATAATAATAATAATCCTTAATAAAACCCATGGAAAATGGGAACACATTAAGATGTTCCTTTGAGCATAACCATTAACTTATATAATCTAATAACCTCATGAAATCAAAATATTCTATAAAATTTCATTTTTAATTGATATATATACACCATAGAGAATCATATTCCTTACCCATTTTCACAAGGGTTTTGAACATGTAAATATAACTAATGCTGAGTGATTTTAGAGGAGTAACTAGACTAATTATTTCCCTTCATTTCACCTCAATATATTAAATTATAATGCAATGCATTAGAAAGATATATTGGGATCACATATTTGCATAATAAATATTAGGATCCCCTATCGAAATCTATAATTCCCTAGTAACATATAAATAAAAAATAATTCTAATAATTTAAATGTTTCATAAAAAACCACTAAAAACTCATTTGATCCCACATGCATAATGCTTCCCACATTCTCATAATCACAAGGATAAATAAGAATTTTCATTGAATACAATTATAATGATTTAATCACTGAAGAGGAGAAATATGATTTATGTTGAAATATTTATTTATATATTATAAGAATATTGATAAATAATAATGATTATGATCATGGAAAAATTCAATCGAGCATCAAACATTTCGAAATAAATTTTTTAGTTTTGTAAAATGATTCACAGAAAACCCATATTGAAAATAAAGAAAATAATTAATTTTTAAAAAATAAAATGGTATTACAATATATTTTTAAATGAGCTTCATAAAAATAGGAATTTTTAATAATAAATCATTCAAAAATATTAAAATAACACGGATATAGAGGATAAAGTGGATAAAATAATTAAAAAATTGTTTTAATTGAGAACCTAATCCTTAACTCTCATATAACAACATATGTTATCTTAATAAAATACAACAAAATTATATATTTTTATACTTTATTATTAGTAATTTATTATAATATTTAATTGTTATTAATCCTTTTATTTGATTAATTACCTTGGATTATTTTGACATAAAAATGATGATGTTCAGATTTGGCGTTTTGGGATCATTCTGTTGATAACCTCAAAACAACATTAGTGGATTTACCATGATATATGGGGTTATGGACAGATTAACATAATAAATTTAATAATCTTATAATTTTCAATTTTATAAATTAAATAATAATTTTAAATCAACCATTTATGGAAGTCATGAAAAATGATTCATGTCAGTTCATGTTGATACTAGTTCTTATTAAGGAAAGAACAACATAATTTGTTTTCTACTAAGTAACAAAATTAAGGAATATAATATTTTAATTTTACATAATCATATATTTGTTATGTATGTCATGTTTATTCATTACATCCATCCGTTTCCTTGGACTTAAATAGAAGAAATTAAAATAAATGGCATCACATCGTGGAGGTGGAATTTGATACTTACACACCTGCAACATTATCAATTTCCAAAAGATGAAAAATGTAATAATTTTGTAATAATATATCATAATTGAATAATAATTACTTAAAAATATCATACATATTCCATTTAATAATATTTATAAAAATGTATATAATATGCTTATGATAAATGAAACACATCAATCCAAGGTGGTTGTTGTCAACTAGTATGCATGGGTGATGGTTTCATTTATAATATGATAGAAAAGGAGATTAAAATATAGTTTTACCATAATAATAATAATATTTTAATATATTGATGATTTTTTTCTTATTATTTTTTCAAGGTTAAATTATATTTGAATGATTTATATGAAGAAATAAACATGAAACATATAGTTAAAATAATACCACTTCTTTGGAAAACATTCCTCGGTTTACACCTTATGCCTTTATAGGATGGTATTTTAGTGATTCCATGACCTCATGTAAGTTTCGAGTTATGTTTATAACAATTATGTTTGGGTGTTTTTGAGATAAGTATCATAATTTGTGTGATGAGGTTAGAATAGTAGGTCCCCTTTTAAAAAATATTCATGTGACACACATGTAATTATTCAATGATTAAAAATTTATAATGTCTTAACCATATAAGAATTCCTATAAAACATAAAATATATAAACTAAGATGATAATATTTTATATTTTATCATATAATAATAACTAATATTAGATTTTTGGCCATATCACATAGTGTTTACGTAAATTAACATGTTTTACCCTTTTGTGGAAACTAATTTTTACCATTGTAGCATTTCATAATGACTAAAAATAAAATTAATAATTTGATAAAAAACTTATTTATTTATTATAAATAAGAAATCCAATTTTTTATATTAAATTTTTATAAGTGTATCAAATTTTATTTAATATAATTACGCAATAGTCAATGAAAAATAGAATTTATTAAATTGGGGTTTTAAGCATTAAATGGACTCACAAACAAATAAAAATGTTTATAGATTCATTTGGAATTATAAAGATTCTGGTTAATCAAACACAAATTTATTTACAGAAAAAACATAAATTAACTTTTCAATTACTTTATTGAAGTGAAATAATGACAGTTTCATCAAAATCATTATTTTTCACAATTCACTCAATATTTTTCTTATGATAAAGATCCCAAAAACTAAACATTATTTTTCAATTATATACTAATATAAAAATTGACTTAAATTTTATAGAATTCAATTACTATAATTTTTAAACATTTATTTAAATAAAACCATGGTATTCATGGATAAAATTATTATATTAGAAAATTATTTTATATAATAAATTTTTTAAAAAATTATTTATAAAACTAGGATGAATATAAACCCAAAAATGAATAAAAAATAATATTTATTTTTAAATATAATTACCTAGATTTTAATATTATTCCCCTATTTTAAATTTATGTCCTTACAATTTTATTCATTTCATAAACAAGTTAAGGGATTTTATATCATATCCTTTTAAAATTACTAACGGCTACCGGAATCATGTTATATTTACAAAGACATTAACCTGGTGAATCACATAATTTTTCATCACCTTCTCTCTTTGATAAAAATTCAAAACTATTTTTCCATAACAATAGATATTCTCTTCTAACTTTTTCAATTTGGATATTAAATCTTGATATGCATTTGGTATGTACATCCTCATAAAAAAATATGAAAAACATTATATAAGAATGTTATTCATGGAGGTAAGGAAACCTAGAAAGAAATTCTAACCAAATTATCTTAAATTTAATAATTTGAAATCAATCATGTATAGATATTTACCATTTTACCAAAATCCATAACACATTGGAAAGGGGATACGTTAATAAAATCATGATCACCGACAACAAATGAAAGGACATTCCTCCAATTATCTTAATGAATATTCTCGCTATAATAATCTTCCCTCATATAATGTTGAATCATATATAACTTCTAAACAATATATTCCAATAATTCTATTCCCAAAAAAAACCTTTAATTGAATTTATCCCAAAATGATGGATTTTAAAATATATATTCATATATTATCTAAAAATGTACTATATTTATAATGGAATGAAATCATTTATTATAACCAAATAACACTTATAAAAAATTATAACATCCACGGTAGTACATATAGAAAGCATGATAAATGTCTCCCAATGTCAATATTTCCCATTCTAATTATCTATTGGAATTGTATCCTTGAAATTTCATTCAATACTCAAGTGAAATTGAATTCCATTCCAAAACATTAAGGTAAATCTATGATAATGTTAGGTATAAAATAGTTTTTTGGACACCACATATTATAATTATCTCATTACGGTAGTGTATAAAATGTAAATATAATGAAAATATATCTTCAATATGAGGAAAGTTCCATGATTTATTAAAATAATCAATAATAACACAAATCACATTATTACATTAAACCATAATTATTAATCACACCAAAAAATATAAGGTTATATTCTCCCTTTTCCATTCATGAATTGGGAATCATATAAGTAACCCCTTTTGTAGTTTTCTCATATTATAAAGATCATTACATGTCAAATATTTCAGGATAACATCATTAATATCTATTTTCATACATTCCCAGCTAAAATACTTTCTTTATGATAATTAATTTGAAAATGGGGATTGATCAAATAGAATCTCAGTAAGGGTTTTATAAAAATTTATAAATAAATATTTTCATATAGTTCAAAACCATAGGAAAATAAGTTACTCTTTTTTCCTTTAACATAATAAAATTTGAGCTCAAATTATCATTTATTTACATATGAAATCAACTTTACTAACCAATTTTCTTCGTTAAACACAATATAAGAATATATAAACACTAAAGAATAATCATAATTGTTTCTTATAAAATATGAAAACCCTTTAACAACAATTAAAAACATTTTTATTTACTAAAATATGGAATAATCATTAAACTAGATCAAAATATCATTATATTTATTTGTTAATAGACCTATTATTTATTTGTATTCTCATAGATGTTACCTATAAAATGTTAACTCCATAAATTTAATATGATTACAATCCATATTTATGAAAAATAATGGTACTAAATTTAAAAATATGATACATTTAATTGCAAATTTGGAACCCATTTTCATGTTTCAATTTCAATATGTGGGAGAAATAAATTTTAAACTCTGTGTATAAAACATGACGAATGTTTTTTTTTCAAAAAAATCATTTTCAAGTATAAAAATTGAATATATCATATCCAACTCCTACAGAAAATATTAGATTAATTTTAGAAAAAATTATTTTAAAAATTATATATAAATTTAATTATAATAATTAACTAATAATTATCCAAATTATTTAGGAATATTGACAAATTGTGTTTGCATATAATTTGTCCTTTAGAAAAAACATCTCCTTTATTTCAATTTAGTTTTTATTATTTTTATTATTAATTAATTGATAAATAAATTAATTCATTTTATACATATGTAAACCATAATATTTTTACTTTTTAGGTATACCCATTCTTAATAAGAAATCCAATGTCTAGGGGATAACTCTCACATTAAATAATTTTATTTTAAATGTATAATTTGGGTTTTTTAAACATGGGGTTAAAAGTAACATTATCAATCAAAGTAACTAGATATATTTTAAAAGAATATATTTCATAAAATCGAAGCATGTTATAGTGAAATTATTCCCAATATAATAATAATATTTCCACTAATACAATATTAATCGGTATTATACTAGATTTATGTATAATATAATTTTTGAACTCAATAATGTTATTTCTCAAAAAATAGTTTTATTTATAGATTGCATATTAATATTAAAATTAATTTCTAACAGCACATTTTTTTCTTAAAAAGGGTTTTATTATTATGTATAACAATGTTCAAATTTTTTTATGGTCAATTATATTTTTGATCATTATGAATAGTTTCCATGGTTAAAACTAGTTTCAATGGTAAAGGGTAAAATATTTTAATGAAATTATTAATTGAGAAAGACATAAAAAATAATTTATTTATTATTAAAAATGGTAAATCAGAATTTATCACATTAAAATAAATATATGGTTGTTTTATATCCACTTTTAAATCATTGAGACTTTTTAATATTGTAAAACTCTGAAAAATTACAAGACATCCACTCCTTTAACTTATAGTCAATAACATCTTCTCCTTAAATCTTCAAACAAATTGATCATATTATCACAACCAATACCTTCCAACATACCTTCCCAATAACTATTCCATCATCAATGTTTTAATGATCAAACCAAAATAACTTCATAACAAGGTTTAATGTGAAATCTAAATATAGCATTCCAATGTGGAGGTAAAATTATTAAATGACTATTTCATGTCTATTAATTCTTATACCTACTCAATTTCTATATTACAACACTATAAAAATAAAACAAGCATATTAAATAAATTTATATGTTATTATGACTAACGAACAACATTTTTCAGATCTTGTTTTTCTATGAGAAATAAAAACATCGATTGAGTCTTAGTGTGGACTACTACTTCTACATAGAAAAGTGTTATGTTTTTCATTATAATATTATATGTCTAGATAATATGATATATTAAATTAATATATATAGTATAAATAAGATAAATATGGTAATTCAAATATAGAATATTATATACCTTCTAACCCTTTACATCTATTGAAAATTCATAATGTCACTCATGGGTATACATGGAATACCCCCTCTATGATGTGATGTTATCCATTTTCCGTTGATGCCTCACTTTCATGGACCTATTGATGAAAATATCGAATAAATATGAAATATATAAAAAAATTATTATGTATAAGTAAACTATTTTCTAAATTATTTCTTTTACACTAAGTTGAAAAATGTAAATTTTTTCCATGGATCTGTATGAACTACCATCCCCTCAAAACAAAGTGATTCAATATCCATTAATGCATTAAAAATTTAGTATAAAAACTATATTTAATATATAAATAATATAATAATAATTTGTTTTATTTTATATTTAATGTAACAATATCAAATTTCAATATGGTCAAAAAGGCAATGTTGTTTGGATGTTATAAACTGAATGACCCAAAAAAGTACAACATAAAATGATTCATTTTTTAAACTAAAGAAGTCATGACAATTAAATAAAATCAAATACTACAAATAACGAAATTAACATATATAATGTTATTTTAAATTAATAAATTAAGTTAAATTTAATATCTAAGAATTTTATTATTAAGGAAGTTATATACGACTTACGGTATGCAATTTTCCTTTAAAATCTTATTTTAAATGCTTGAAATTCAATCTGTTTTGTATCCATGTTCATAGAAATTATAATATAATGTTATTATTTTTAATTCAATAAATACTAAAACTAATTTTAAATATATTTTTACATTCATTAAATGGGTAAAAAAAATTTATTCAAACATTTCTTTATGAGACATTTTTATTTTTTACCAAAGTAAAAAAAAAGATTCATTTTTTATCATATATCAATTAATATTTTTAATAAATATTATATTGTATTCATTATAATTATTAGGATAAAATTTAACGTTGTTGTCTGATGTAGTTCACATTCTATATATTCTAGTTACTTTTCATTTTAAGGGTTTTTTAGGAGAAATGATATTTCCCTGTAAGATTATGTGAAAAATAATAGTGTTTTTCTCAAGGGTAAAAAAGTTTTTTCCATGTATTTTATGAGGTCAAAGATAATAAATCCATTTTTTTATGATATCATAATTTATAATTATTAATTATTAATTTCATTATTGATATATTTAAATTTAATTAGTATGATTAATATGGGTCTACAAATGTATTGGGAATGATGTATTCTTTAATGGGAAAATGAGGGAGATAATTGGGTTGGATAATTCAATGAAATTAACTATGATTTAATTATCTTGACAGGAGATATAAAACGTGAACATGGGATATGAATATTATTCTCCATGATAACTATATAATTCATAAAAAAAATGGTTTTATAGAAATCATTTCATTTTATGTTGAAGGGAAAGATTATAGGTGATATACTTCAGTTTAAAATGAATGTTTTCATATATTCCCACAAGTGTCATGATTCTATAATGGTTTTCAATAAGATCCAATGGGTATCAAATGTGTTCATTGAGAAAATATGTATTTTCAATTGTATGAAATTTTATTTTTGTGATCAAAGTTTTATTGTGAAAAATGTAAACATTCTAATGGGTTTTCAAGTTTTTCAATAGAATAATAGGATTCCATTATTTTTTTATTCCTGAAAGAGTTTATTTTTTCATCCCATGTTTTGAAATGATAATATATTATCTAGATATGGGTAGAAATTTCATTAAAGTGAAAATTTTTTCTTTGGAGTCTCATCATAAATAAAGATGTAATGTCATAAATTAACTAATTTGTAAAGTTAACACTATGGTTTTATGTAAAAAATGTAAACATTGTGAATGTTTACAGATTTTTTATCTAATGTTTCATTTAATTATATTAATATTTAAATTTGAATGTTAATGAAAATTTAATAATGGAAAACCATTTTTATAAAACATTTAATTATGCATCTATTATGTTATATGTCATTATAGTAATATTCTAAACATTATTTTAAAAAATTATATCGATTCCCAACATATTAAGATGATCAATTCAAAAAATATTTTTCCATATTATTGGGGATTCTACATATTATTTTTGTATTAATAATCCATAAATCATCAACTGGGTATTTATATTACATTTTAGAATGGATTCTAATGATTAATTATCCACTATGATAACAATACCAAATTTTCAAACACCTAATTTTCCATGATTCCTTACATTGTCATTGAGTGTAATAATACATTAGAATAATCCACCCATGATTGTATTTAAATGTTCACATAATGTAATTTTTTAACTCCTTCAACTGTATACCTGTAATTTGACCTCAATACCCTAGAACCCACATTTTATATTTTCCTTATAGGAACCCTAGAATCCTTTTAATGTTTTCCAGTTTTCCCACAATTCCAATATGTGATACCTATATAAGTTGAATTTACCAAAATAATATAACTTTAAATTTATTATAATCATATATAACATCTATATTGATTTGAGAATCTATATATATCCTCACTAAATGAATTTTTATAAGGTAACTGACCACCCTCCTCTAAAGATATTTATTTAGGAAAACATTCCAGTCATCATTGAGTAAAAAGTATTCCTTTTTACAAGATTTGTTAAAAATAATCCAAATTATATCCAAAATAAATGGTAGTTATAATAAAAATTTGTACCTAAATATCATCCTTGAATGTAACTTTCACATACACAACATGGAATCAAATAATGCTAATTTTAATAAAAATTTCATCCATTATTCTTACTTATGATAGAATCATTCTGAATAACTTTCACATCAAGGAATATTTATAATATTTACATATTTATTACATATCCTTATGGGAATTCATAAAATATTTTATTGAATTCTTTCCACTGATGTTTTAGTCATTATTCTAGGCCAATGAAATCCTCAAATATTAGAGCGCCTATTTATCCTACCATTATTACCCAAATATATCTAATATATAATTCTCTAATCATTCATCTAATATTAACTTCTTTTGATGAAATAATTATCTATCTATATATTATAAATTCAATAGTTGGATCTATTGTATTTATAAATCTAGACCATTCCGTCATCTAATGAAATCAATCCAATAGTTCTAATCAAAATTATAATAAACAAAATATAAGATAAATGATTTATGGATAATGGAGATGATAACATGTGTTTTAAAAGAGAGTGTAACTATAAGATAATTTGATTATTGATGGGGATGGAAGATACATTTTGTGGAATCTTAGAAACTATTAAACATCAACTGAAATATGGAAAACATCCGGGAGTATCTATATAGTAGAACACAAACTTTTAGATCATCCCTCTAAAAATAATCTACCAAAATAAGTAAGGATTTTAAACTTATTCCAAATACAATGTAAAACATTAAATAGACTACATATAACTCACACACATCCAAAAATTCAAACAATTGTAAAAAAGGACACTATTATTATGTTTCTCGAGTATTCATTATACATTAATGAGATAAAAATAATCTATATTCTAATACACACAAAATTGCATGGATTATAATAACAATGAAATATTACCAGCATAGATCTCTACTCTCAAATATCCAAATTATGTGTCTTATTGTCATATTAACACTAATTTGTTGTAGGACCAAACTGGTTGACCGGTTTTATAGACCTTCTACTATCATGGGAACTTATTAACTAGATAATGTAACTATAAATCTATTACAGAATTCCTAATCATAAATTCCAAAAAATATTATATGATAAACAAAAACCTTTTATATCATTCGATTCTATTCATTCTTACCTTCCAATGAACAAGAAATTTATAAAAATCTATTGGATGACAAAAATACTCCATCCAACATACCATTCACATTATAGATCCTACTTCAATTATAAGAAAATTAAGGATGATTTACCTTCTGGTGTTCATCTATCTAGTGGATTTTTTCTAGCACAAAAAAAACATACTCTAAAATTAAACACATAACATACATACAAAAATTATATGTTAGGAAAATGTATAATTAATGTAGTGAATTTGATATTAGGAGACACAATAATTACATAAATATTAATGGTTCTATTAATATTATAGAGCCACTATTTTTTCTCAGGGGAATGATATTCTGCTATGGATTTCATTGGACTCGTGTTTTGAAAGTCGAGAACCTCAACTAAATATCGAACCAGGAAAAATGGAATACGATCTTATACGATATCAATATGTGAAATAGATGACAAAATAACTATAGAATAAAATGTTGTGTCCATTTTTGATAACACATCTACAATTTCCTCTCTAGGATTCGTAGAGACATACCTTGGATGAAATACTATTAAATAAATATCAAAACCATAAATAATAACAATAAACATAAAAATATTTATAACCAATAAAAAAGTAAACATAATATGATATTTCAAACCCTATAGAATTCTCATGTATACACTGTGGTAATCTATAATTAATCATCTGCACACTATATCAGATAATAAACACTTGTTTTCTAAAATAATTTATTCGGGAAACCATGATATACACTTTGTATTAGTCCTTACTATACCATTTAAGCACACTCTATTACTAATAGTGAAATTACAAATCTTATCTATTATGTGATTAACTAATAGATTATAGAAATATTTTAATAAAATTTATAAGAATACCCAAAAAAGAATTCATATGATTTCAAACATTGAATATATAATTTGTGGATATTTTCAAGAATTTAGAATACCTTATAAAATATATAAAAATATTAAATAATATTTTTCAATAAATTAGTTTTTTTGAAAGGTAAATACAATAAATTGCAATATAAGACATTGAATCAAACAGAATTAAATAAGAAAAAACAAAAAATATATAAATCCAATTTACCTTTGGAATAAAATATGAGTGGTAGAAGTAAATTTGAATAAAAACTATATCATCAATATCAATGATCATAAATTAATATAATTATTTTGAAATATAAATTACCCTGAAAAGAAGAAAACATAATGTATCATACATTTCCATGATACAATATCTCTATGCATGGAGTGGAAGACATGCCCAATGCCCGTGAATGTAACCATATCCCTTAAACTATAAACTAGAGTTAATGGTATTCTTAATAAGGATGAAATAATCTCACAAAAATTTAAATTTTCACTAATAACATCAATTAAAAATAATTAATTCATTAGTAAAGGACATTTCTAGTCATTACTTCATACATAATTCTTTATTTTAAATGATCTAATCTATTATGTTATACACTTCGTGAAATATCTTAAAATTCATCATTCAAACCATTTACACACAAATGAACGCTTGTCAGCCTTTCTCACCACCCATAAAGGTTAATCTCATATCTCAAGGTGTGTTACTAATTACTATTAGTTAGAAACCAGTGATGGGGAATTAAATTTTACATGAATTGGGACATTTTACCTATTAAAAATTAATAAAAAATAGAGGACACTAATAAGGATGTATAGAATGATCTTCTGATTATCATAGGATCATATGTTTTAAATTATACATTTGAGATCTAACTTTTACTGAAATAGAAATAATAGTATAAATAAAACTCAATAATGTATATAAAGCCCAATATGAATAAAAAATAATTACTATATTTATATAATAATATAAAATAATTTTAAAAACTAATCAAAATAAATATTAAGGGAAGTGATGTTTGTGGTTGAGTGATACACATGATGAAGCACAGGTATATAAAAAATTTGGGAATTGAAATCATTCTTATTTAAGATCCAAGTGAAATTTTTTGTCCTATAACATTCTTAGGTAAATAAAAAATAAGGCTTATTTATTATTTAAATTTTACCATTTATAAAATATTATTTTTGTGTGTGTTTTTTATATATAAATAAACATAATATAGAAAAAATATTATTTTAATATGGATAATATTGTAAGAAAATTTTGAATAATAATTTTATGATATGATTATTTGAATACTTAATATATTTTAAACAAATGATATTTTCCTATTAAAATAATTTTCATTATTTTTTAGTTTTTTTAGTTAGTTCCTTATTTAATAAACTTTTGAATTTAAATTTTTTAAAATAAACATTTTTATTAGATTCATAAATTCAATATTATATTTATATGAAATTTTCCATTATTATTAAATATTTGGATATTTATAAAATAGATTATTTTTTTTGAGAAAATTCTAAAGACAGATTTTATCAAAATTATAACTTTTATAACATTATCATTATAAAATAAGTGCCTATAAATTTATAAAATGTATTAATTGAGAAAAAATAATTATGATTAATTATATACAATATTAAATGATATTTTAAATTTATAAAACCTATGTTTAAAACATTATAACCTTAAGTAATTTTTTATTTAAAAGAATCATTTTTTTCTATTTTATATTAAATTCTTTTTCTCGTATAAACATGGGAGTCTCAATATTTTAATGAAAAATAAATTTCATATGTTATAAATATACATTTTTTACCATTAAAATCAAATATATTAATATTTTTAATCTACTTGTACAATTTAGGCACAAAATAAAACATTATCTAAAAACATGTTTTTACACATAACATGCCCTAATAGTAAAATTTATTTCTGATACACGTAAAAATATTATTTGATAAAATTGATTCCATATTATTATTATAGAGGTCAATATAATATAATATGGGTCATTTTATTTTTGTTATAAACATAGTTTTCTAATGTAAAAACTAGTTATCACATTAAAATATAAAATTGAAAAACTAATTAATCTTTTGGAAATGATCTTGAAACAATATAAAATATGTATTTAGTTTATTTTATAAGAGATAATAAACTATATCTCATCCCCCACGTAATTAATATACATTGGTTGTGTATCACCACATGTGAAAAATGTTCCCTCATTATTTTTCATCAAATTTTTACAAAATTGTCATTCTCTTACGTTATAATAAGGGCCCCTCAAAACCACATCAATGAAGAAAGAAATTATATTTTTATTTTAATATATTCACTAATTAATTCAAATATATAAACCCATTACACTCAAATATGATTATTCTAACAATAATACAGCCTAATCCCTCATTTTCTAAGGAGTCCTCCTAGCATATGAAAAAGTTATCACTATGTGTACTAACATTACCTCATTTATTTTCTTTTCAATATTTATTTTACAAATATAAATTTATAAATAATATATAATTGAATAATTAATTATTTTATACCTAATAGTATTATCATATTTAATATTTATTAATACTCTTCCCCCTTTTCCCATATGAAAAATAAAAACAACATTTTTCCTTGTTTGTGGATTTTCACCTCTATGAAGCATCATGTTTTGTTATCCCCATCCTACAAACATAGATCGAATTAATGTTGATTTTAATATTTAATAATAATTTTTATAACATATTACATATTTTAAAAAGAATAAAAATTATATTTCTCCCATTATATGGAAAATGAATGATAAACCATGTGTGTGATTGGACTACCTTCTATGAGCAATAATTGATTTTGGTTTTTACATTCACCACCACCTTACATGGATAATATTGGTAATATTTTAACGGATAAATATTATTCTAATTAAATTATTATTGTTTTATAGAAAAATGGTACCCACTATTAATTATATGATTTGTAATCAATTGTGGAAAATTAAACCATCCAAAAGAGCATTCTTACAACAAACAATGATTTGTTCTTACTATTTAATAACACAGTATATGTCATATTACACTTCTATTTATTTATAATTCTTATATCGGATACTAATAAAGCTTAAATATGTTTATTATTCTTCATTAATAATATTATTACAACTAAATCACATCATAATAATTCATCATTTATGGTATGTTCTTATTCTAGTCAGTTTAACCTCAGTCATGAAAATGCTATAAATTTATATTATAGATGAATATATAATTTTACATCATTTAATTTAATATATAATTATTTAAATAATTATTTATCTTTAGTTATATAATGTTAACATTCATATTGAACTAATTAGTAAAGATACCAATGTTTGTTTGTGCAAAATAACATGAACAAACTCATAACTAATATCATCATCGAGGGTCATAAATAAAACACACAAAAAATACATGTTTAAAACATTTAATTATTGATAAAATTAAATTATTGTACCATTTATGAAATGTTATGGATGAAAAATTATATAATAATTATGATCAACACTTCTATTATGAATCGAGTTCAAAACTATCAATATTACTTGCACCTAATATCAAAAGTAGATAAGAAGTTATGTATATAGATAAAGAGAATAATATTAAAATAAATTTATTAATGGTTTTAGATATAAAAATTTTTCTGTAATGGGTGATTAATATATTTACAATATTTATACTATAGGTCAAATATATATTAAACTATTTTGGAATTACAGAAGGAGTTTTTTTTGTTTTGAGTTCTGATTCATTTAGAAATGTTGCATGTTATGGACCATGTTTTCTTTATATGGTGTTTTATTGATATAATATTACATATATTACATATATTTTATTACATTAATTAATGAAATATACTTACCAAAATGATTTTATTTTTATAAATTTTATCTAGACTCAATATTACCCTAATTTTAAGTGTTCTCATAAGCCAATTATCCTTCACTATGTTACAATTGTTTTCTTTCTCTTATTTCATATAAGCTAGGTAGATATTTACCTTTGATTTTATTATATTTAATTCTAAAAAAATTAAATTTTTTTAAGAAAAAACCACTTTCAAATGTATCATTATTCATCGAGTACATCACACATAAGGGATATTGAATGCTCAAATATCCTTTCTATGAGTTATAGTGTTTCATCATAAAAATTTATTTTATATTTTTGGGTTCTCTCACTCTATGATTTTATTATATTTTAAATTTTCAACTAACCTATAGTAAATAAATTTTTAATCCAATTATTTTAACATTAATATTCGCTTCCTGGAATGCTATATCATTTTAAAGAATATTTCGCATCCTCTTTAATGACAGTTTTTTCTCATTTCCCATTCATTTATTTCCCACTATTTTTATCCATTATAATTGTAAACCTAATGTGACAGGTGTATTATTATAATATTATTTTTAAAATTACCTTTTTACTCTTTTTTGATATTGGTTTTTGACAAATATAATTCAAAAATAGAAAAACAAACCATTCATGGTGTAATATTTTATAATCTATGACTCATTCCCTTGGATACCATTATGTTTTTTAAAGGATCATTTATTTGAGATTATTTTTAATGACATATATTTTTAAAAATATTAATTTTAGCTATTAAAATATTACTTTTAAAATTAATAGTATGTTCATATTTATGACAATGTTGGAAATTTTTTCTAGAAACTAATTCATGGTGTCACATTCATTGTACTTTTCAAACATTCATGGATTTACACTAATGTGACATATGTTAAGTTATCTACCATATATTTTATATGAATATTTTTTTTCATTTTTCATTATTTAACTCAATATGTCAAAAACTAAAATTATCAATCCATTATTATGTGTAACCATTCAAATAATTCTTCAGTTATGCGGTTTTTGTCATTGACTACATACATTAATGTTTACTTTTCTACACTGGGGATGTTATATTTTACAACCTTCTGTCTTATTTATCTTGATGTATTATGATCATTTGATTCCATTTATTAATAAGTAATTTTTTAAATTACATATATTATTCACCTATATAAAGATGAATATTTACTACCATATTAGGTGGAGTACCTATTGAAATTTGTTATATTTGTAATTACAATGTGGATTATTATGGGAAGATATAATTATGTACCATTTATTCTTTTTTTTATATTCAATATTCATGGGAATTAATTATTTTTTGTGGTCCAAGTTATATATAGACCCTTAATGTAACAATATGTCTCACAAGTAGACTATCTTGAGTAATTGTTTATATAACTTCTTAAATCAATATATTTCCTAGAGATATGGAATTTATAATTATATCCAAATGTCTAAAATCAAGACTCATTAGCGTAGGAAATGAAATTTTTTATATAACAATATTTATTTCAATGATATGATACCTGTTTATGATATCTATGTGATACACTTATTTCCAATTTCATCTATGGTAAAAAAATTCTTCTTTATTCGTTGTAAAATTGATTGTTTTTTTATTATATATATCATCTATATTATTTAATCCCATTTAATGACAATGTATGATCTTGGTTTATTATTTCTCATGTATACCCTTACAGAGCATTTTATCTCACCGCTTATTATATTTATGTTTCGTTGGGTTATGAATAAAAGTATTACACATGATATATCTAACTGGATAAATTCTATGGATAATTTTTGAGAGATTTTAAAGTCATGTTACAGATAATTTAATTTCTTAAATAAATTTTTTTTTCAATTAGTTGATGAAGACATATTGTTTATTAGTTTATGATTTTTTTCATTCTCTAATTAACTAAATCTAAATTATATTTGGAATGTATGTAATGAAATATTCAGTTTAAGTAATTTAATTATTCAATTTTTGGTTTGGGAATTCATATTTGGTATTAAATATAGTATATAATGCATGAGTTTTAGGCACTAGGTCTGAGGGTATGAGTTTTGAGTTTTAGAATGTGTATTAGAACATGGTAAAAATAAATTTAGAGGTTGATAAATAATTCAATGAAAATTTAAGGGTATATGATTTATAGATGACTATAATTTCAATGGAATAGGTAACCATATTAGATAGTTGAGTATTTTAAAGACTTTTATAAGATAACTCTAGTGATAAGGTTAGAGAAAAATCTAACACATAAGTCTAAGTATATTATACCATACATAAATTTTGGTACTATATATATTTTGTATTTTTCCAATAAATAACATCAATGAATGGATAAAATAAGTGGATGAATTCTCTGTCATTGATTTCTGGGGGTAATAACCTTAGCAAGGGAGTTTAGGGTATTTACTCAAATATCACCTAGTTCATGACAAGGAGGCATAACTGTGAACCTAGATTAAAATTCCCATATCAAATTATTTTTCAATTTAGATTATCATTACAAGCTATTAAAATTTATTTATTATTAAGGAAACCCAAAAATAAAAAACTATATTAAATTGAGAGTGGTTTTTTATTGAACTTCAATCTAAATTAACAATTTTTATGAATTAAAAAATTTGAGGTTGAATTTTTTATAAAATAATACACTTATGGGGTAAATTGTTCATCACACATGGTAAACTATATATGGAACTAGTAATAGATTAATCATAATATAACTAAGTTAATGATTTATTCCATAGACAGAAAAAAATTTTATTTCAAGGATAATATAACATTGGTAATGATGAATTCCATATACAACATAATTTTTTTAATTCTAGGATAATAAATTTATTCCATATAGTATATCCTTATATATATTTCATATGACACTTCATAGAACCCTAAGAAAGGAAGCATAAAAATTATGGGTTCAAATGCACAGTAAGGGTATGTACATTGGTATAAATAATTAAACAATTAGAATAATCAGTATAGAATGGTAAATAAAAGAAAACACATTACATGTAACCAATATACTAAAGAGGAAGTGTATAAATAGTATGGAAATGTAAATAATATGAAACACATGGAATTTGAATAAAGGATAAAATAAACATTTCAAGGTAATAAAATGATAATAGATTCCATTTAATAAAAAATGGGTAGTGAAATTCATCTATAGATTTTTTTCCTAATGAAAATATGAATGGATAATGATCACTAAATCAAAATGAATACAATGATTAATTGTTGTACACAATGTTTGTGGAACACCAAAATCTATAATTCAATATCTTTCACAAGATGGATTAGAAATACTCCTAGAAAATTGTTTAATTAGCACAACTAATTTTTCTCATGATAACAAATCGACTCATTTAAGGTCTATATAAATCCCTTACCCCACACATCACTACCAATCCAAATCATTCCTTATATTGAGTAATTGATTTAATTAATAAATAATATTCAGTATCATATATCCATATTGAATAAAAAATATGTATTTACCAATATTTTCCTAAATATTCAAATAACATTCAAAGTAAATACCATATTTCAAAATGATAAATAATATTATACTTAAACATATCCATGATATATGATATGGATAATTAGGGGACATTCAATGTCTAATGATCATGTGTTGTTGAATTGTTCAAGGGGACTAAAATACAATATTGGAAGTGAATTTCATCATTATCCAATTCCAAAAATTCATAAACCATCCATAGGAAGAATAAAGATGGTATCAATAAAACATATCACAAGTGGAGTAAAAAAGAGGTGTTTTTTATTAATTAAAATAAATAATATAAAAATAACTTTTAAAAACAATATTTGAGAAAATTTGATTTTCATTTTTGACTTTTTGTAAAAACAATTCTCATTAACAATTACATATGAAAACTATTTCATTAAAATGTAAACTTATAAATAATAAAAGGATGTTTCAAAAAAATTGGAAGATAAATTCGTACATTTTGTACAGCATACAAAGAATATTCTAATTGAATGGAAAAAGTGAAAAAATGACTTGTTCGGATGTTTTCAAGAATATTCCTTTGAAATAATTCGTAAATAAATTATTAAAAATGTATTTAAAAAATCATTTTTGAAATTTTTAAAAATATTTTTGTAGAAATATTTAGAGAACGTGGTATTTAGAAGATAATAGTGTCTCTAGATAAAAGATAAATAAAGTCTAGTTTTCTTAAAAACATTTTATAAAATATTTTTAGTACCAAAGAATGGAAAAAGAAACTATTACATGAAAAGGCCATTAATTACCATATTGGAATAAAATGAAGGGGTTTATAGAAAAATGATATAATAATTTCCCCTAATTGAAATTAAAGTGTAAATAATCATGAAAAAAATGAGATTGTAAAGTAACCCCATTAAAAAACAATAATATTGAATTGAGACTCAACCAATGAATAAATTATGTTTCTCAAATTAATATAAAAATAAATCAAGTGGAACTAGAATAATAGATAGTAAAAAATTTATTTCACACATATTTATAGAATATTAACAATAAAAAAATATAAAATAACCTAATGAAAATAAATTGGTTCATGAAATTCATTTCCACATGGTATGCTTAATTAAAATGCCCTTAGATGTAATAATTCAAATTTATACTCAAAATATCATAAAAATAAAATAATTAAAGAAATAATATATAAAAATAGGCAGTATAGACATAACACAAATGAATGAAGATGTAAATATGTAATTTATCTCACAAATGTAAAAAGTGAGTTGAAAATACCTTTCCTTATGTTTCTTTTATGGTGAATTCCCTTTAAAAAATTATAATTATTTTAAAAATGTTACTTAATTTTAAAGAATAATATAAATATTTATGGTATAATATATGTTACTTTTAAAATATCCTATTACCCATTTGTTCTCAATCTTTAATTACTTTCACTATTTTTGGTGTCAATTAGCCCGAATGGCCTGAAGGCGTTATTTTAATTGATTTTTTATAAAACCAAAATCAAGGGATGTGGGGGAACCATTATAAGGCCCATATGCTTAGTGGATTACACGACTCGAAGACCATGGAGAAATTCATCCCAGACATGGTTACTAATAAATGACCCCAACTAGTGCTTATATCGTTAAGTAAACTTCCCACCTCCACATTTCTTGTTATGAAATATATACATATACAGAGGTGAATAGGCATAGTACCTATATAAATTTTCCATACCCTCTCATTATTCCATATTAATATATCTATGTTCTGGTGAAGTTACCTGCTCTGTGTCCTCATCTGGAGCTAGTTCCTTGGGTTAGTCTAGTTGTATCTACACTGCATGATATGAATAAGGTGGACTGAAGGACTTTATGTGGCCTGAAATCCTTAACTATCCTGATGGACTGGGGTTTCCCAAAGGCCATAAGGACTCCAAGCCCAAACCAGTGGACCAATGGTGAATTGTTCCAACTGCTACAGTAACTAATCGTACCTACTACAATACCAACTACAATACATGCTAAAGTACCTATTATAGTTCTTTCTAAACTAATGATATAGTATCCTAGAAATATTTCTCCACCCAAATTCAAACCTAGGTCTTATGGATGTACATGGAGAGCCCTCACCAACTGGACTGAGGCACATGCGCTTTTGTTTCAATTGCATTATTTCTCAATTTAGTTTTGACTTGTTATTTATTGTTACTATTACATAGTTAATGATTTCAGAATATCAGGAATTTAAAACAAAATTTCATTATCATATATATTTCTTATATATATATTTACTATAATCCATAATATTTTGGGATAAGAAATGAAATAAACCGTTTATGGAGACGGTAGGTCGTACGTTCCTATTAATGCTACATTAATTTCTCTTACATATTAAACGAACGAAAAGTAATTGATATATATATATATATTACAATTATAGTATCATATTTTTGTCATATATGTCAAATATTTTTAATAAAACCATCCTTTATAAATTCTATGTACATTCTGAATAATCACATTGCTTTATGGAGGCGACAGTCCACACATCCACAGACAATGTTATCGTATTCCCACAAAATATAATTAATAAATAAATGTTATATATTAAAATTAGAAAAAGAATAAATAATTTATAAATAAAATATATATCATATATAAAATGATTTTCAATCATAATTCCCAACCATGAAATGTGGTAATGGAAAAAAATTAAATCCATGTTTCACAAGGTGGAAGTTTGTCGTACACAAATGGTTAGTTCGTTTCCAATTTTATGGAAGTGTGTGTGAGGGTAGGTGAAAACAATAGAATAAATAATTTATAAGTATATTTAAATTAAATATTTTATTATATATGTATTTAATAATAAGTGTTCAGTGGGTGGATAATGAAAATCAAACAAAATACCTTGATGATAGATGTTACCTCTTTCTTACGTAACCCCTTTTGGTTTCCACAAAATGGATTTCTTGATTTTATTTATTCATAAGTTATATATTCTAATATTGGTGGAGTGGTTTTGGGAAGATATTTTATTAGATATTAGTCTATAAAAAGCTTATTGAGGGGGTTTGAAGAAGTGGGAGGGTTCAGTACCTTTTTAATAGTGGAGGAGTAGTGTCATTCTTCTAAAGTTTGGAAAATTGAAATACATCCATGTATTTTTATGTAAAGTGTAAAGATTGGTGTTTTTGTTTTGGAATACAATACAAATATTTTTGAATTTAATTTGTTTACTATGCAGTTTGGTTTTAATACCAAGATTTGGAAAAAAAAAATCGCAAATTAGGATATCTTATAGTGTTGATAATTGGATTAGGTATAGGCTTGAAGAGTTTCTTGGATGGTAGGATGGTATTTTGGGGATCTAGTCTAGGAAGTCTCATTCAAATAGGCTACAACCAGTTGTTCAAAACCATGCAGGCCATCCATTCATAATAAATCAGGTTTCCAATAGTTAATGCATGGTATGGGAACAATCTATTAAACCATGCAATTTAGACTATATGGTGTACCCAGTTTTGCGTTTTGGGTTAAATTAATTTACATAAATTCAAGGTGGAAATGAATTTAATTAAATATGATTTTGGGGGTTTCAATTAACAAAAATGTGTTTGAGAAAATTTAATTAAATAATGTTGGGTCATTGGAGTTTTTAATTTAATTAGATAGTTTTAAGATAATTTCATTAAATAACATGAATTGGAGAAATTATTTAATTAAATTTAGATGGAAAAAATTCAATTAAATGATTATTAATAATGTGTTGTGATTTTTTTAAATAAATTGTATTGAAAGAATTTAAATTAATAATGATTTGATGGATAATTTCTTTAATTAAATTCAGTTGGAATGGAAATTAATTAAATGATGTGCTAAATCTGTAGTTTGTGTTTTATCTAATTAAATTCAAGGATAAGTTGAATATAATTATTTGATGAAAAATTTTAGTTTTAGTTAATTTAAATTTGTTGACAAAATTTAATTATATAATGATTTGTTAGAGGTTTTATTTAATTAAATTCATTGTAGAATAATATAATTAAATGATGTGTTAAATGTGGAATTGGGGTTTTATCTAATTAAATTCAAGGTTAGGATGAATTTAATTATTTCGTGAAATGGGGGTTTTATATAATTAAATTGTGTTTAGAGCTTCTAATTTACCAATGATGTTTTGGATAATTTATTTAATTAAATTTTTTGGATAATAATTTAATTAAATGATGTTTAATTGGGGAGTTATGGGTGTTAACAATGAAACAATTTATTAAATGATAATAATATTCATGGTTATTGTTTTTTGATGTTTTGTTTAATTAAATTGAGGATTACTAATTTAAATAAATGAGGTGAGGTAGTGAAATTTATTTAATTAAATTAAGTTCAATAGAATAAAATTAAATGACGTGAAGTATAGGTTGTATTTAATTAAAAATTTTGAGAAGAAATTAACTAAATAACAATTAAATGGGGTGTTTTTGGTTTTATCAAAGAATCGTTTTATTAATTGTTAATAATCATAATTTTAATTAATATGGTGGTTTTATTTCATAAATTTTAGGTTGATGTATTTAATAAAATGGGGTGAGAAAGAGAACGTTATTTATTTAAATTTAGTTAAATAGAATATAATTAAATGATGTCAAATAAGGGTTTTATTTAATTAAATTTAGGGTAAAAAGAATTTATTTAATTACTATGAAATAAGGGTTTAAATTTATTTGAATTGAATTTTGAGAGAATTTAATTAAATAGAATGTGTTGGAGAATTCATTTAATTATATTTTGATGATGAGAATTTAATTAAATAATGTGTAAAAGGGTGTTTGATGTTTATTGAAGGGGTATAGTATTAAAGTGTAATAATAATAATATAATAGTTATTATTATTAATATTCTTATTATTATTATATTAATTATTATATTTTAAAATTATATTTTTAATTTTTATAATATAGAAAAGAAGAGGTAGGAACACCTCTCACACCTCTTATAGGGGGCGCGACATACCAATGGTTTAGTACCCATGGGTGCCGCACGACCCTTCTCTCTAGGAAACTCCTCCTATATCTATATACTCCTTGATTATTCACCAAAGTTTTATGTCTCATCAAGGTATGTATTTATCTACATGTTTTATTCTTTTCATCGGCCGTCTCAGCACTCTTTTTACCGAGTATTGTTGGGACAAAACCCCATCTTTGGGATTTACCTGGATTTTATATTTCTTCTGATCCTATGTGGTGTATAAAATTTCTCGAGACCTGTTGGGTTGTATTTAAACAACCACAATTGAAGTCATGGTGGTTCATCTTGATTTGGTCACCGCTGTTATTTTTAGGTATGGAAATAAAATCGATAATTGGATTCATGCCCTTTAAATTAGATTCTTATGGTTTATTTGGGTTGAATTGAATTAATTGCATGTGTGTTGGTCCTCACTGTCATAATTTTTGTTGCTAGTTATCATTGTAGGGTGATGCAACCAATTCCTAGTTTTTGTGCCCAATATTGTGGAAGTGTGTCTGCCCAAGAACATTGTGGTTTGAATTAGAATGAATTGGCCTGGATAATTCATTGAGGTAGGGTCCTCAATATTGATTTTATTAGGATGAATACAGATTTTTTTAATCTATTTAATTTGAAAAATTTGACTGCAATATTGAATCATATTTCATACTGGTGTAAAATGATTTGTTAGATTACAAAATTATGTTTTTGAAATAAAAACTTTCCAATGGAGGTGAGAAACCTTCAAGATAAAAATAGATTGTTTAGATTAATATTTATTTAGCTTTCTGATTTGGGTTTTTATATTACCTCCCCTACTTGGTGATGCACATGGGTTAAATGGTAATTATGATTTTTAGGCGGGATAAGTTTTGATAATTAATTATGAATTAATTATGTGCTTAGAAATTAAAACTGAGATAATAATTATTCGATGATTAATTATGATACATCAAATTATTTAATTTGAGATAATTAATTATTAGTTAATTAAGTTTTTTGGGATGATAATTAATCACATGATTAATTATGAGATATTAAATTTGTTAATATGAGATAATTAATTAAGAATTAATTTTGTTCTTTGAGATAATAATTATCGGGAAATTAATTATGACACATTAAATTGGTTAAGATGAGATAATTCATTATTAATTAATTAATTTTATTGAGATAATAATTATCGGGGGGTTTATTATGAGATATTAAATTGTTTAAATTGAGATAATTAATTATGAATTAATTATGTGCATTGTGATGATAATTAATTAGAAGATTATTTATGAGATATTAAGTGGATTAAGTTGTGATAGTTAACATTGAATTAATTATGTTCTTGGAGATGATAATTATTCGAAAGATTAATTATGAGTTATTTATCAGTTATCTTGTGATAATTAATAATGAATTAACTAAGTATTATGATATTGTAATATAGAAAATTAATCAGGGGATTAATGATGTGATTTTGATATAGATCTATGATGATATAATTAATTTGTGAATTAATAACCTTGAATATAGATGGTTTCTGGAAGATAATTAATTTATGAATTAATTATGTGGTATTGACTTGGTTTCCTTGTGACTAGTTAATTATTAAATTAACTAGAGTAATTGTAGTGATAAGTTAATTTTTTAGTTAACTAAATTACTTGGTTTGTTTAAAAAAAATTAATTATTAATGATGATGATAATTAATTGATGAATTAATTTTATTATGATGTGGTGAATGGTAAAATGGAAATTCATGGGTGCATGAGTATAGAATGGTAAAATTAAAATTCATGGGTGTGTGAGTGTGTAATGGTAACATGGAAATCCATGGGTCTGTGAGTACGAAATGGTAACAAGGATATACATGGTGTGTTAGTAAGGAATGGTAACATGAACATTCATGGGTGCATGAGTAATGAATAGAGACAAATGGTGACATAGACATTCATAGGGCCTGAGTATGGAATGGTAATAAGGACATTCATTTTTGTGTGAGTATGGAATGTTAACATGGACATCCATTGCTGTGTGGGTATGGAATGGTCACATGAATATTCATGGTGAGTGAGTATAGAATAGTAACCTGAGAATTCGTGGATGTGTGAGTATAGAATAGTAACATGAAAATTCATGGGTGTGTGAGCATGGAATGATAACTTGGGTATTCATGTGTTTCTGAGTTACGGAATGATAAATTCATTCAAATAGGTAAAATATAATAACGGTCACATGATCATTATTTTGTGTTATTAAATAATGAATGTTAAATAATTTGATAAATAGTTCATTATAAATTCTTTATATAGATATTTCTACTTTTTAGACTCTTCATTTAGCTATGATATATAGCTGGTATCGTCGTGAGGTGTACCTTTGAAACATAGATGGGTTGTGGGTTATATATTCAATTTCATTATTACTTTGATATACTTGCATGTGATTTAATATTATTTCATTATCATGATTTAGCTAGACACCATTGGTTCTGGCCTACTACGATTTATATCTCACACCCTATTAGGGTTGCCATTACATTGGGGTACCCAAGTTCAATTTATTGTTTGTAGGATTGTGGAAACTTTCTTGTGGATGTTTACTTGTACTTCAAAGTTAGAAGGAAAGGACAGAGAAGGAGCGCATGATTCTTATGGAGATCACCCATGTGGGTTGGAGTATTTTCCTTATTTATATATTGAAATCTAAGGAATTTTGTTTTGTTTACCACTTCCAGATATGTATCACCATGACATGCATGCAACGTATAAACTAGTGTTGGCAACATTATTTATTTAGTTTACTATTACTTTATATCTGCTTCCTCTATTGTATGAGTTTATTATTTTTTATCGTTTTGCACTCTGAATATGAGGGTATAGTCTCTCCCAAGGACTATCCATACACCCTTGTTTCTTGTCTATAGCATCTGGAATACGGGGAGACATGCTTGATGTCTTGTGATAATCGGTCTGGCTACAGGTTCAAGGGTATGCTGGCCAGGACATTACAATGTTTAATCAAAGGTAGATTTTATTTATTTTTTTTGTTTTTCATTCAGCTTTTGGTTGGTAGATAAGAAACTAATAATGTTTTAGTGCTCATTTAATATCCATGTATAGGAGTGATCACCCCATATATGGGGAATGACCAAATGGCTGTGGATGGGAATTGATGTTTATACTATTTGAAGTTACAATTGATATGATTTCACCATGAGTGACTGATGTATTTTTTCACAACGTATCATTTTTTAGAATTTTGAAAAAATATCCATGGCCTGATATAGAATGTAAATTTCATTACATGAATCACCATAGGAACTTATAAATTCACATGCATTCCATATGACATGCTAGGTAGTTCAATTAGTAAGGTTCCAGCAAATTTTTATTGTCTGCCTTAGATGAGATGCCATGTTTTGATTTTCGTTAGCATGACCCTTTACTGACTGACTGAAAATTCACTTTTTTTGATTTTCAAGATACCCACTTTTTGGGTGAGCGGTAACCACAACCGAACAAAATACAAGATCCAAATTCAATTTTCAAATTTCAAATTCAAAAATATCCAATCATCATGCCTAACTAGATGTACCACCTTACATCACGCACCCAGCTAGCATCACAAATCCACCTCAGGTCATCAATGACCAATCAGATAAATGGGAGACAAATTACAATGGTAAGGTGTATGGGCACCAGAATGGTGTGTTAGGAATTGGGGAATACAACGCAATTTTTAGAACAATACATCCTGACCATTATGGTTTGGCTAGTGTTTTAGTATCCCTTGATGTCTTCTTGGAGATGAGAAGTTTTTTTGGTGGGTAAATTATAATGTCCTCTATTTTTGGACCATGTTAATATAAAAAAGCTTTTGAACTCCTTAATTTACTACATGGTTGGGTTTTAAAACCATGCTTCAAAAAGATGTTTTGTGAGTTGGGTTTTTTAAAGTGTTGATAATGGGCTTGGGTAAAGGCTCAAGGAGTTTCCCATATGGCAGTATAGGTTTAGGGAGAACTAGACCATCCAGTGACATTCACACAGATTGTGCATGGTTAGTCAAAACCATACGGGTTATCCATGCATAAAAAAGAAGGTGTCAAGTAGTGGATGCATGGTCCTCGCATCGTCTTTTAGTTTGAGCAAGTCAAACCTTATGGCCTACCCTATTTTCAGTTTTGGGGTAAATTAATATAATTAAACTCATTTTGGAAAGGAATTCAATAAAATAAGCTATTGGGGGTTTTTATTAATTAAATTGAGGTTAAAATAATTTAATTAAATAATGTTTATGAGTTAGATTTTTTAATTTAATTAAATTGTGTTAAATTATTATCATTAAATAAAATGAATTAGATAAATTATTTAATAAAATTCAGTTGGAATGAATTTTATTAAATTATTATTAATAAGCTAAATGGTTTTTTTAATTAATCTGTATTAAGATAATTTAATTAAATAATGATATGTTTCATAATTTATCTAATTATATTCTATTGTAAATGAATTTAATTAAATGATCTGTTAAATGTTGAGTTGGGGTTTTACCTAATTAAATTCAAGGTTAAGATAAAATTAATTATTTGACAAAAAATGGTGGGGTTTATTTAATTAAATTGTATTGAGAAACTTTATTTAAGTTATTAAATGTTGGAGAATATATGTAATTAAATTCAATGGAGATGAATTTGATTTAATTATTTTTTAAATGTGTTGTTGGGGTTTTATCTAATTAAATTCAAGGTTAAGATGAATTTAATCATTTTATGAAACAAATGGGGGTTTTATTTAATTAAACTGTATTGATAGAATTTAATTAAATAAGGATTAAATGTAGAATTTATTTAATTAAATTCATTAGATATGAATTTAATTAAATAATGTTTAAATTCGTAGTTTTACGTTTTATCAGAGAAGCGTTTTACTAAATGATAATAATATTAATGGTTATTATTATAGTTGTTTTATTTAATTAAATTGAAGTTGATGAATTTAATTAAATGAGGTGGGATGGATAATTTATTTCAATTAAATTAAATTGAATTGAATTTAGTTAAATGATTTGAAGTGGGGGTTTAAATTAATTAAAATTAGTGAGAAATATTTATTTAAATGAAATTTAAATAGAGATTTTTGGGTTTTATCAAAGATGCTTTTTATTAAATAACAATAATAATAATAATGGTTATTGATATGGTGGTTTTATTTAATTAAATTGAGGCTTATGAATTTAATTAAATGAGTAGAGATGGAGAATATTTTTTAATTAAATTGAGTTAAATGGAATTTAATTAAAGGATGTAAAATGTGGGTTTTATTTTATTAACGTCAAGGTTAATAAGAATTTGATTAATTGATGAAAAATGGGGGTTTTAATTTAATTAAATTTAATGATAAAAGAATTTAACTAAATAACATTAGTTTGAAAATTCATTTAATTAAATTTTGTTGATGATAATTTAATTAAATAATGTGTAAATGGGAGTTTGGATTTTATCAAAGGGGTATAATATTAAAGGGTAATAATAATAATATTATAGTTTCTATTATTATTATCATATTAATTTTTATATTTTAAATAATAATTTTGATTTATTTAAAGGAGAAAAGAAGAGGGGGGTGCACCTCTCTTTCCTCGTATAGGGGGAGTGATGAATGCATGGTGTAGTGCCCATGGGTGGCGCATCGCCCTCCTATCTGACTTCCACTTCATATGGATATCTACTCCCAGAGCCTTCATGGATGTTTTTTGTCTAATCAAGGTGAGTCCTTCTCTACATGTTTATTTCTTATCATTGGTCATCTCAGCTCTCCTTCACCTAGGTTCCGTTGGGTTGAAACTATAGACTTGGGTTTAACCCGGATATCTTTTTTCTGATCCTATGTGGTGTGGAAGATGTATCGGGACTCATTGGGTTTTATTTCAACAACCTCCAATGAAGGCATGGTAGTTTATCTGGATTTGTTTCATCGTCCTCATTTTTGTGTAAGGATATAAACCCAATAATTGGTATCTTAGCCTTTAAATTAGATGCTTATGGTGCATTTAGGTTAAAGTGAATCAATTGGAGGAGTTTTGATCCTCACCACACTAATTTTGAGTGTCAGTTGTCATTTTAGGGTGATGTGACCAATTCCCAGTATGTGCGCACAATATTGTCGAAGTGTGTGTGCATGATCATGTTGCGGTTTCTGTTAGAAAGCATCGGCCCGACCAATTCCATGAGGTAGAGTTCTCAAAATTGATTTTATTTGGGAAAATGATGGTTTTTTTAATCTACTACTTTTTATAAACATGACTGCAATATTGGAGAAAATTTTTTATTGGTATAAAATGGTTTGTTAGATTAAAAAATCATGTTTTTATTATATAACCCATCAAATATAGGTGTTCTACCTTTGAGATAAAAACATAATTTTAGATAGATATTTTATTTTATTTTGTGGATATGTGTTTTACTATTTCCATCTTATATGTTGACACACATGTTTTAATTGGTAAATATGATTATTCGGTGGGATATTATGTGATTATTATTTTTTCATTAATTATATTATTTCAAATTATAATTTTTATAATAATAATCATAAGATAAATTAATAGATATTAAATTGTTTAAGTTGAGATAATTAGTTATGAATTAATTATGATCTTTGAGATGATAATTAATTAAAAGATTAATTATGAGATATTAAATTTTTTATGATTAGAAATTTAATTAAGAATTAATTTTGTTTTTTGAGATAATAATTATCCATTAATTAATTATGATACATTAAATTGGTTCAGATGAAACAATTAATTATGAATTAATTATGTGCATTGAGATAATAATTATTAGGGGATTAATTAAGCATTATTAAATTGATTAAGTCAATATAATTAATTATGAATTAATTATGTTCTTTGAGATGATAATTAATCGGAAGATTATTTATGAGATGTTAAATTGTTCAAGTTGAGATAATTAATTTTGAATTAATTATGTGCTTGGAGATGATAGTTATTCAGAATATAAATTATGATATATTTAATTTGTTATGTTGAGAAAATTAATTAGGAATTAATTATTTGTTGTTATATTGTAATATATAACATTAATTGGGTGATTAATTATGATATTATGATTTAGGGCTAAGATGATATAATTAATTTTTGAAATTATTGGCAGATATAGAGATGCTTTCCTAGAGATAATTAATTTATAAATTAATTTTGTGGTAATGACATGGTTGCTTTATGACTAGTTAATTGTTGAAATAAAAAGAGTAATTATTTTCATAAGTTGATTGTTGAGTTAACTAAATTACTTGTTGTGTTTAAGAAATTGTTAAATTAGTAATGACATTGATTTTGATAATTAATTGATGAAATAATTATGTTATAATGTGGTGAAAGGTAACAAGGACATTCATGGGTGTCTGAGTATGGAATGTTAACATGGAAATTCATGGGTATGTGAGTATGGAATGGTAACTATTTCATGCTGGAAATGGGGATGACCATGTTTTTTTAATGTTCTAACATTCCAATCAGTTTCTAACAGGTTTTTTCGTAGAACCGGAAACATCCATTGATTCTATATCCATTTGGACCTACATTTCTATAGGTAATTGCTCATTAGTTATGGACCGATGAGGCTTAAGAATTTTCATTGGTCGAGAGGATCGGAGGTCGGACTCGTCACACCTTTTTTAGGGGAATTATTGTATACTCTGGGAATCTCTTTATAGAATTATGTTATGTTCGTGAATCATTATTACATTACCAAGTATGAAAATGAGCTTTCCTTTAGATCTGACAATCAATTATTGATATGTATGAAATTTAAAGAATCTTTTATATGTATTCGAGGTTCTTCATAGATAGAGAATCATCAGTATTTATTAGAGATTCTTAGTCAATGGTATCCTTTAACACATTATATAGAAATCTCTTGGTCATTATGATAACCATACTAGTTTCAAAGCCACTCAGTGGGGCACTTGAATTTTATTGTGATTCAGAAGGACATGGATTATTTCAGAGTTGGGATCGTACCCACAGATGGGATACCTACATATCCTTTGATTTAGAAATGGAATTATAACCAACATAGTTCGAGTAAGTGGGTATGAGGTTTATGCATGATTGATTTCTCAAAGAAAGCTGTCAAAATTACTTTTACACTCTCATATCACGTGAGTCATTCTCGTTGTGAGAAACAAGAGGTATTGGTAAAACCAAACAATTGTGCCACAAAAGATGCAATAATAAGAAAAAATGTGGGTCTTATGTATTTATGAATACCCAGATAGATGAATATTTGGATTTACATTAGGAAAGAAACCCAAGAACAAGGTCCATAAAAGTATATGTGCTTTATGGAGATTTGGATACTTATCTTATGACTTATTCCTAACAAGGATGCCCATATTAGAGGGGTTTTATGATTTGGGTTTTATTCCTAAAAAGGAAGTCCAAATCAAAAGAAATTATGACTAGTTATGTGAAAATATGACTAGGTCTTACTCCTAAGGAGGAGGCCCCGGTTAAAGGGAATTATGATTGGGCTTACTCCTAAGGAGGATGCCCAGATTTAGGAACCTGGGGATTACTCCTAATGAGGTTGCCCAGATTAAATATCTTAGACTGGGGTGTATTCCTGAAAAGGAGACCCAGTTTAGGGGAAATTTGATTATGTCTTAATCCCATGGAGGCTTCCCAATTTAAGAGAATTTAGGGACTTGGGGCTTATTCCTGAGAAGGAGGCCCAAGTTGAGGGACATGAGAACTGGGGCTTACACTTGAGAAAGACGCCCAGGTTAAAGATCCTATCATCTTAATGGATCAGTTTGAATGAATGAAATCACTAACCTTAGTGACCTAATGATATGTAAATCACTAGGTTTTAAGAGATATTCCATGGAATTACTTTCAGAAAAGGAGGACAATAATGGAACAATGCCAAATATAGCTTTGAAGAGGGTTTTGAAGGCTTAATCCTGAATAGGCGAGGTAGATTTGAATAAGAGAAGTGAATATGCAGTAGGGGCACCCAAAAAAGTAGGCACACAGGTCCTGCGTGGACACGTAGGTCTTGGTCGCACAAGTATACCTACGCTACATATGGGTACTTGAGTGACAGTCAACCCATGGGGTAGTACATGGGCGATACTTGGATCAATCCCTTAGAATTATCCCTAGGGGCTTCTAAAATAGTGGCGTGTAGGTGTGTCTATATTTCCCTTAAGGGTTAGACACCTAGGCGCACAGGTGTTGATGAATTTCAACACTTCGGTCTTCTATTGTCGATAATAAATTACCTTAGAAGTGTACAGAAGTCATCCAGAAGAGACTAGGGTGCCAGGAGCTTAAATCTAGCTTTTGGAGTTTTTCCATCCTTGATATGGGGGCCCCACAAGGTGTATTTATAGGCCAGGGATGTCCTTGGGAGAAAATCAAAGAGGGCGCGGAAGTCACCTGCGCGTCCAATATGTGGTGCGCAAGTATACTTGCTTGACCATGATGAAATATGTGCAACCCAAGTGTGAATAAATCCTTGTTCATACCTTTTTCAATATTTGATGTTCCTTCAAAGGGTAAATCACTTTAGACTAAGGTATTTCCCTTTTTTAGTTGTTAGACTATGTGACAGAAAAGAGCATCAACAAAAGTCCCCCCTTAGAGTTGGATCTGGAGTGAAAATAGGATTTCACTCTGAGGTGAGATGAAACAAGAAATCTGGTAGTTTAAAGTCATGAATGTTGGAATATAAAAAAGAATAATGTTTAAGGTCGAAATATCATTGACCGAATGAATTAAAATTGTCTCAATTATTTGACGATTTTTTCTGAAAACATATTACCACACTCAAGTATGGTGGAGAATATGTAAACTATGACACATGAAATTTTGAATATGAGGAATGATATGAAAAAGGACTAAGAGGCATTAGAATAATTATTTCCCAATAATTAATTTGCCATTATTTAACAAACCCGTTAGGGGGTTGAATTATGCAGTGCCACTTAAGGAAATTGGCTACATATTCAAATAATAGCATATTTTGGCTTACAAGTCTGTTATGTAGACTGTTTATGCAAGGCGGCCTAAGGGAACATGATGCATAGTCAGGAAAAAGAACTCTCAGAAATTTACTTTTCTACTGGTAAAAAGCCAGTGGAAGTTTATGGATATTAAAATTATCCAAAGCATAGAGTTTGCTATAAGGAGAGATGTACTTGAATTTGGAGAGGATATCTACAATTAATATTGTCTAAGAACTAGATGAATGTAACTCCTATGAAGATCAGACTCAAATTTAGGGAATGGAAATATAAACCATATACTTGAATGCTTTCAAATCATGAAAAATAACATGGGACAAATATGTTAAGGATGGCTATTTTTACGGATCCCTATAAACTACTGTTAAGACAATTAAGGTCAAAAGATGTTTTCTTCCCATGAATGAAGTTACCATTATTTAACAAACCCTTTAAGGGGTTTAATTATGTAGGGGAACCTATGGTAATTGGCTGCATAGTCAAATAATAGCATCTTTTGGCTGACAAGTCTGTTATGTAGTCTTTTATGCATGGCTGCCTAAGGGCACGTGCTGCATAGTCATGGAAATAAACTCTCAGAAATTGGAAATTTTGTGAACATAATTCAGGAAAATGGTTATGGTGATCTGGAAGTATTTAAGGATAGTAGTATGACACATGAAAATGGGTATTGTCCGATGCATGAAAGAGATACATAGGCCATTGCTAACCGTAATCATGTTGTGACTGGGTCCTGAATTGAGATGTTGGACATCACTGCATATCTTATTAGAATGATAATCAAGCCAAATGTAGTTCTGGAAATATAGTTTAACTTCACGTGGGATGAAATTATAGGAAATATTTGTTTAAGGTCATAGAGCTCAGGCCAAGGGGGACTTTTCACCCAAGGGACTGAAAGTAGAGTTTGGGGTTTGGCCCGAAGACATGGTGCTGGGTTTGAGGGACACTCAAACATTCCTACGTATCCCATAAGGATGTGTATCAAGCTGCACATAATTCTTGAAATACCCTTTGTAAAGATTTGGTTATTACATATGAATGGTGAAAGGGGACATTAATGCAATTTCGTTTTGACCCAAGATAAAAGGTTCGTGCATTTCCATGTATGCACATAGTATTGGAATATAACATGATTGGAGATCAATGTAAATAATGATTCCCTCTCAGGTGAGGGTGTCAAAGAATGTTGTAATTTATTTTTGTACATGACAAAAAGTTCTTTATAGTTTAATGTCATATATCCAGGAAAAAGGCGAACCAATATGAAGATATTGTTTTGGGGTTGGATTCACGAATCAACAATATTTGAGATGGTGGTGAACCGTTGTGAAGAGATTGGTTTTGGGATTAGTCCTCAGGAGGTTTCCTACATACCCGTCCTAGAAGGCAAGGATCAAAGTCTGCATAGTACGATTAAAGAATGAATTAGTGATCAAGTTATTTTTTGAGGACAACGACTTAAAAAATGATGTTGGGACTTACACATGGTTAGTGGCCCAGAGAGGGTGTTATGGTGGATGTTTACTCTAAATTCATATGAGTCATACTATGTTTGAGAAACAAGAGGTAGCAATAACCATAACGATGCATAGTTTAATGTCATGTAGGATATATGAAGGAACCATATAGTTTAAAGTCTTGTAGTGAGGACTATTGGTGCTGCACAGTTTAATGTCATGTAGTAGGGACAAAATACTGTTTAACGTCATGTAGGAAAAATATAGGGACACAGTTTAATGTCATGTTGGACATGAACACTGTTTAGCATCCTGTAGCTAACACGATGGGGACAATAAAGATTAACACCAAGTTGGACGAAAGGGGGACTATCCTGTTTAATGTCATGTAGTAAGGACAAAATACAGTTTAACGTTATATAGAATGTATTAGGGACTTTTTCACAGTTTAACATCATGTTGGACATTGGGGTGTTTTATAGTTAAACGTCATGTATCTAAAACGTAAGAGAAGATTATGCAGTTTAATGTCTTGCAGTAAGGACTTTTGGGACTTTTGTATAGTTTAGCATCATGTAGCTAGGATTTCACAGTTTAACATCATGTTGGATGATGGTGCAAATAGTTTCAGGTCATATGCATAGACCGATGGTTATGTAGTTTAATATCTTTTTGGATGTAAGGGACTATGCAGTTTAAAGTCTTGTAGCATAGACAACATAGTTTAACATCATGTTGGACATAAAGGTATTTTTTTACAAAAAATACTTCATCAGAAATCTGGCATTGGTTGGAGTAGTGATGAGTTTTCCATCCATTGAGATTAAAGAATAATCTCTATTAGAGTATACCTTATTTATTGAGTAATGTCCTTCCCATTTTGGCTCATGCATGGATGGTTTCTTTCTTGGAATCACTGGAGTTCTGAGAATCAATACCAATTCTCCCTGAATGAATGAACGAAGATGAACTTTTTTTGTTGAAATCATGTGATATTCGAATCTTATAGACTTTCACGTGGTGTAGGGTGCACAATATTTTCTCATCCTATCATTCCAATTCATCCAATATCTTTTTATATTGTTAATCTGTAGATGATTGATCAAAAATGGCTACTTTAAGAGATTGTAATTTAACTTCAATTGGGCAAGACTGCATCTTTTCCATATACCAATGAATATGGAGTAGACTGCGTTGCAGTATGGGTGGTGGTTCGATAAACCCATAAAGCATGAAAGAGTTTATCAGGCCATGAATTATTATCTTTATCCACCATATTTTTTAGTATCCTTGAAATATTCTCATTGAAGGATTCTATCTGGCCATTGGCTCCTGCATGATATCGAGATAAATGATTGGATTTGATGTTGTATTCTTTATACAACCTCTTTACATCAGATGAACAGAATTTTGTGCCATTGTATCTTAATATGGTATGAGGAACACCAAATCGGGTAATGATGTTAGAATTGATGAAGCTAACAATGCATTTAGAACTAACTTCGTTTAGGGTTATTGCCTCTTCCCATTTGGAAAAGAAGTCAGTAGCAGCAATAATATACATAACAGCTTGGTTGTAGCTGGAGGGTAAGGTCACACCACATCCATTCTCCCTATGGAAAATGGCAATGAGTATTTAGCTATATGAAGCAACTCTGTAGGTTGATGAATGAAGTTGGCACATATATGGCATGAATGACACTTATTTGTGAAATCAACACAATATTTCATCATTGAAGGCCAAAAGTATTCAAGCCTTCGAATTTGATCAGACAGTCTATGTCAAGACTGATGGTCACCACAGAATTTTATATGTACTTATTTCATGACGGCCATTGTCTCTTCACCGTCAATTCATCTGAAGAGAACTCCATCAAAACATCTTTTGTAGAGAATTTTTTTCTAAGTGAACAGGGATGGAATAAAGACTAAAATTGACCCAACGTCACCAGATTTTTTCTTTCTCGACTCTATCAGGTGGAAGTGTTCCATTTTGAAGGTATTCCCTGATAGGTGTCATCCATCCGGTAGTATGACCATATGGTTGATAAATGGGACTAATTTCATTGATTTCCTCTATTATGGTTTGAACATAAGGTGAAATTGTATGACGGTGGGCAATACTGATGATTGTCTCATCCCGATTTGGATCTTCTAGGGCTGTGACTATATTAGCCAGTCCATCAGCTTGGGCATTTTGTGATCACGGGACCTAAGAAAATGTTGGTTCTGAAGGAAATTCTTCCATTAACTCTCTGACGTAATCATACAAATGGATTAACTCTTCTTTTCTAATGGAATAATCCCCATTGAGTTTTTTTATTACCATGTCTGAATCACCTTTCCCCTTTAAGTGATTCACTTGTGATTGAAGTGACAATTCCAATCTTGCAATGAGAGCCAGGTATTCTGCTTCATTGTTTATACCACCTTCTCGTAATAAGAAGGAATAAGGTATCACTTCCTTTTCTGGGGAGATGAGCACAATTCCTAACCCATCATTGTTGAATTTAGGATCATCCATTTACCTCCCTGTTGGACTTCTGGAAGAACCATCGATGTACATTTCCCATGGTTGAATATTATCTTTAATAGAAAATACTTCTTCATTAGGAAGTTTAGTATCTAAAGATGTATCTTCTATTGAAGGATGTTCATTACGGAAATCAGCCAGAGCTTGGCCCATTATTACCTTTTATGAAAAATACTGGATATCAAATTGCAGAAAAATAACTTCCCACATTGCCAGACGTCATGTAAGCATTGGATGAATAAGGATAAATTTGAGCGGGTTATTGTGAGATACCAATTGGACCTTAAGATGTTGCGGATAGTGTCTCAATTTCTAAACTGCAATGATTAATGATAGGCAGAACTTCTCAGTACTTGAATATCAGTTCTCTTCTTCAAGCATAGTCTGACTAAGATAGAAGAGGTTGTTTTCATTCCCAACATCATTCATCTAGTCAAGGAAGGCACCCAATGATCTCTCTAAAGTTGTATCATAAAGAATAAGTGGCCTTTCTTCAATTGGTGGAATTAATACCAGCTGACTCAAGAGATATTTCATGAGAATATTGAATGCTTCTTAACATTCTTCAGTCCACTGGTAAGTGACTCTCTTCTTCATCAATTTGGTGAAAGGTAATCTTTTTCCGTCCAAATTGGCGATGAAACGATTAATATAGGCTATGTGTCCTTGAAGTCCTCTCAATTCCTTCAAATTTTGAGGAGGTGACATACCAATGATTGAATTTGTCTTCTCAGGATTGACTTTGATACCATGATGGCATACAATAAAGCCGAGAAATTTTCTTCAGGTTACCCCAAAAGAACATTTTAAGCAGTTCATCTTCAAATTATTTTGTCAAATTTTGTGGAATATAATTTCCATATCATCCAAATGATTACAATGTTATCTGTATTAAACAACCAAATGGTCCACATAACATTCCACAAACTTCCCTAAAACGTGTTTGAAGATATGATGCATGGCGCGCTGATATGTTGTGCCTGCATTCATTAGGGCAAAGGGAATTGCCCGATAGAAAAACACACCTTGAGGGGCTCTGAAAGTTGTAGATTCTTCATCATTTGGAGCCATTCAGATTTAATTATACCTGAAATATCCATCCATGAAGGAAAGTACATCATAGATAGTTATTGCATCAATTAAGAGTTTTGAGATTGGAACTGGAAAATCATCCATAGGACAATGCTGATTAAGATCTCTAAAATCAATGAAAACTCTAATTTTTCCATTCTTATTCTTCACAAGGACAATATTAGCCAACCACTTGGGATATTGAACTTCTCTGACGAAGTTATCTTTGATAATATTATCCACTTCAGCTTCAATTTTGGAAGCATAAGTTGGGTCTGTTCTTCTTGCGGCTTGCATGAATCATTGATGTTCTTATGGAAAACCCAAATGATGAGTGGAAACATCAGGATCAAGGCCTGGAATTTCTGTATAATTCCAAGAAAATATATTTCTAAATTTATTCAAAAATGAAATATACATTTCATGTTCTTCAAGAGTCATGGCCACACAAATTAAAGTGGGGTGTGCATCTTCTTTTGTACCCAAATTTATTTCTCTGAGTTCATCCACAGTTGTAGAGATACCCTCTTCAAAAGCTAGAGGAGCATCCCTGAGATCTTCCTCTTCTTCTTCAACATGTGATATTTCTTCTGTTCCTACTTGCATTGTAGATGATGAAGCAGAATTTCCATGATCAGGACAGATGTTAAAATTTGAACATCTTGAAGAAGAGTCTTCCATTTCATACCCTATTAATGATGAAGGGTATTTCTTGTGTAATAAATAAGAGATGATGGATTGTTAATAGACATCATCATCCATCTCTGACATTGTTGTATCTTCTTCTGGCATGGTTGGCGAAGTATAGACTTGCTGGATTTCAGTAGAAGAAATGAAGACATCTCCATTTGAGTTTTTATCATTTCCTGGTGGATCACCAATTTCTACCTTGCTTTCTGGCTTGATTCTCGTAATTAAAATTATGGAAGTTTCCATAAGAGTATCTGAATTTGGGTCTATCATGTCAATTTGACTGATAGGCAACACATAATATGCACTCACATGTATGAATGAGTTTAATATAATCTTTTCCAATACATATGGAGCATTAATTTTGGTAACCTCATTTTTCATAGATACCTCATTTACTTCCATGTGATAGAATTATGCATCACTGTATTGATATTCACATGTTTTGAATGGAGATCTATCACTATAAAATGTCCCAATTTGACCATCAAAACAATATTTAATACATTGATGGTATGTTGAAGGTACGGCTGCATGTTGATATATACAAGGTCTTCTGAGAAAAATCTTGAAGGTTGTGTCATGAAAAAACCACGAAAATTGAATTGGATACAAGATATAAAAACTACGTTCTTTGTGTAATCTCGCCCAGAGGTTCTTATTCATTCTTATCATATCCTTGCAATATCATAGTAGAAGAGATAAATCAGATTCACTGAGACCTAATCGAAGAAGTGTATGAAAATGGATGAGATTAAATCCTGAGCCATTATCAATGAAATCTATTCAGATGTCTACATCATTGAACTTGATAGATAAATAAAAAAGTCTAATATTTCCATTCACAACACCATATTCTTCTTCATCTGTGAAAGATATCACTGAATGGCATTCTGCATAATTATTCTCTACATGGTAGACTTCAGTCGCAACAATTTTTGTTTCGAATTCCTATGGACTAGAAAAAGACTCAAGGAGTGCCTCACGAAGATCCTTTGATAGATTCAAGGCATCTAGATTTGATAACTTGGATGGTAATTGGGCCAAACATTTCAAGAAATCATATTTTTGATCCAAAGGTCTTTGTTTCCCAACAAGAACATGTGGTTTTGCAGGTACCTTAGAAGTTGATTCTTTGGAAGTATATTCATATTGTATCAGGGTAGGAGTTGGAAATAATCTTAAATTTATAAGATTAGAATTAATTGCGGTATTTACATAATGAGAGGAAGAAGGTGTAACTTTTAAATGATCTTCAAAAATTACGTTTCCAGGACTGAATCTTCCATGTGTGGAAGAACATTCTTGTTCTTGTTGATCCCGCTGATGGGATATGCCATGGGTTTCTACTGCATACACAGTTCTAGTAGGGGTAGGATTGGAATAGTGGATTCTAGGAAATCCACATCTTCCTCTATATCCCAGACCTCTAGAACTCCCTCTTATATCATTGTTTGATACAAGGAAATTAGGTCCATCATAATCAAAATTGTGACTGGCATAAGGATCCGTAAGGTGAATCATGTTAACATATCCAAAGATCAATTCTTCATCTGATGATGATTCTTCCTGATTAGCCAATTTAGGCTGTGTCTTTTGCTGGTGCGGAGCCCGTGGCTTCAAAGAATATGGCATAAAATCTGCCAGAGTCAATGACAATTTCTGCTTTAAGATGAATGGAACTTCTTCTAACTACTCTTCTTTTTTTAATTATTCCACTTATTTGAGGATTTTCCTTCTGATGAAGGGGTTTTTTCTGTGGCATTCATATCAAAAGCCACAATTGGTTTCATCAATCGTGTTTTCAAAATGTCATGAGTTCGGTTGATCATTTTTCTGACCATCCAATTATCATATTTCTGCACATTTGTGTTTTTGACTTCTTGCCACTCTCCTTCTTCCTATGGATCTGTAGTAGTAACACATGCTACCTGGGCTGAAAACCCTTTTAGTTTTATTTCCCTTGAATCCACAATTTTTTGTAGGAGTTCTTTGAAAAAAACACTCCTGAATGGGATCCCCCAACATCTGATGAAATGGGAAATACATGGGACAGTCTTCATCTACTTCCTTATTCGGCCTTTTGGGCCTTGGCAACTGAACCAGGTTGTTTTCCAGAGCCGAAATGAAACAGCAAGGAAATTGGTCCTTCCAGAAAGAATAAACATTGTTCTTTAAGTCTTCAAATTATTTACTTCCTTTATCTCTTTGATCATCTTGACAAAACGGCCTCTGTTGCTAAAGCTCAGTAGGTAGAGCCATTTGATATGATGAAATTCTTGAAGTGGAAGCAGGTACATGTGCTTTTTTAAGTGTAACTATAGCAATCTATACTTTCCCCATTATCCTTCCTGAAACTGATGGAATTACATGAGATTTAACCTTAGTTTTTATAAGAAAATCTTCAATCTACAGCGCGATTGAAGTAAAGTTTCAAAACCATCCTGTGTATTTCACAAGGATCAACGGTGTGCGTAATTCATCACGCAAATTTTCCACAAAGATCGGTAGAAACTCTTCCCAAGGGAGTACTAAGATTAATGAATATGTTAATCCCTTCCAACAAGCCATGAAATCTGAAACTCTTTCATTCACCCATTGATTACAATTTTTATGATCAGAAATAGTCGTCTTTGGCAGGGTTGAACTTAATTGAAGCAGGAACCATTGATGGAGATCTTCCAACCCAGTAATTAACTATGATTTCAAACTTGTATACAAGAAAAAGGTAGGTCATTGTAATGACTATATAATGCACCTGAGGATAACTGTTTCTTTCTATGGAAGATTTCCCATAATATGATCACAACGAGAAAAAAATTGTGTTAATTGTTGTTCTGGATCTCCAGAACCATTAAATATTGGGAATGTGATATTCACAAAATTTGATGGGGTAGAAATTGCATCAACCCATTCAGGGTAAACTCTATTTTCTGGTTGAACCTGCGCATGTTATCCCTCCATAGATTCCAACCGATCTGTTAATGACTCAACGGTAGTTATTAACTTTTGAGAGACATATGGTTGAGCTTGGTCCTGAATAGGTGCAATAACTAGAGTTTGGATGGGTGTGGTAACCAAGACTGCCGCTAATGGTAGGATTGCTAGTTGTTGTTGCATATAACCCATATGATAAGACCGGTGAGTGTGTACTGATAAAGGAGGATATTCTTGATCCATCTCCATAGCTGCAACAAATTTCCTTGACTGACTGACTCCAGTATGTTTAGGAGGAAGACTACTTTGAAGTAGTTATGCATTCAACCTCCTTAACTCCTTCATTTCCTCCTCTTGTCATGCGAAACTTTCTTCAAATGAGAGTGATTATCCTTCTCCAGAAGTAGAGTGATGTGTAATTTGACTTTATCATTTTCTCTTATTGGATGCGTTTCGGAGAGGGGGAAGTTAGATATTTGAAAGAATACCCAGATTCTCGGTAAGCCTTTGATTTCTTGAATTCACACCTTCTTCATTTGTGTCTATGAGTACAACTTCATGAGTATGAACTTCTTCATCCAATCCCTCTTAGTGAGATTTATGTTTTGGAGGATCAGCACCAATGGCATTAATGACATTAATTGATGCATACCACATTACATCCCTTCTATCAGCATTTCTGCAATATTGTCTTCTTCCATGTCCCTGATGAGACACCGCATTTTTTCGATTTGATCCCTTAGGAACTTCTGGAAGAACCGTAATTTGGAGGTAATCTTCTGATGTTTCAACTCTTTGCTCCGCTTGTGGCTTCTTTCCTAATCGAGAGAAGACTGACTTTCTTTCAGTAAGAGATTGATGATTTGAAAAAGTCCACAGTCTGGTTGAATGGGGCTATTCTGAATGTTCCTGGTCAACTCCTCGAATATTATTTGTTGATTCCAATGGTTGGGATAAAAGATTCCTCCGTCTGGAAAGCTAGGGTGGTTCTTGAGCTGCTATATGTGAGACTTTATTAAAATCTCTCCTAATCATGTGTACTTTAGTCTAAATATTGGATGGATGCATTAAACTGCATCCACTTTTATCACCTGGCTCAAATGAATGTTGGATGATCTCTGACACTTCTGTCACTTGGTGATGTGCAAGCACTAAATGAGAATCCTGTTTGATATTCTCAGTTGCTTAATACAGAAGTAATTTGAAAACTTGTTCACTATATGTCAAACTTTAGAAAAAACTATTTGAGTTATGTTCCTGAGAAAGTCTTTGATTACAAACAATGCCAATTTAATGTGACCAGCTATGGGAAATAACATTGAATGTGACCATCTTCAGCGGGCTTTGTTGGCTGGAGAGTACAGTGAAATGTAGTTCTCTATAAACACCCCATCCCCTGATGTAAATACCAGATGGGGCATTGGAAATTAATTGGCACAATCTTTTTAGTGCGCTAAGGCATGAACATTGAATGGATTTATACTGCTTTTTAGTCTTTGGATATCGAGAAACTGAGAAAGATGACAAGTAAATTCGGCATTGTAACCCTTCTATTATCTTGGCATGATTTTCATATTCATCATAAGATAATATTTTCTTTTTCAACTGACAATGATTTTTCCATATGTTGAGACAAATATCATGAATTCCATCTTCCATCAGAATCTCTGGAATGTCATACTGAGAGTCAGCCAGAGGCCAAAGCATGACTGGCACGTCACCTTTCTCCAGTTGTCTTCTCATATTTATCACTTCTTATTTATCACTCGATGAATATTCTTCAACTTGATTAGACCAAAGCTGGTTCTTCATTGTTGCTTCATCATACTCAACAAGATTGGTAGAGAATTCACTGATCAAACTAGAAGTTGAATGACCCATGGGTGGTTCATAGAATGACATACACCCCGAGCTATCTTCTAATTGAGAAAGTATTTCACCTTCTAGAGGTAAAGCATCAGACAAGAATGGCTTCACATTTTCTAGTGCCTCAAGAAAAGAGGTCTTTCTCATCACTACATTGTCCATTGGAGCATTTTCCAGGCATTGGGAATTACTACTGTGGAGACGACTTTCGCAGCTGAAATCATCATCATGGGGAGGACCACTATGGTGGGTTACACCAAAAGATGAAATATTTTTCTCCTTGGTCTTCTGGCCATGCAGAGGGTTCTTGTGGATCTCATCTGAAGATGAAACTTCGAGGTCGATTGAAGTGTCGTGAAGGAAGCCTTGATGAGTAAGTGTCAGATGAAGACCTTCAGAATTAATGTTCCCACTATTGGAAAATGTGACAGTAGAATCTTGAGTTTCAACAGATAATTGTCTGAGGGATTTAATAACTCCAGCATCAAGAAAGGCCTTGTTACAGATAGGCTCTTGATTTCATGACTGTTCTGGATGGGTCTTATTCTTAGATTCCTTCTTACTCACTTTAGGAACCCCTTTTTGATGATAGTGGTTATTATGGGCAGGTGTATGTGCCTGCTCAGGAGAAATAGTCAGGTTAGGATGATTATCTCCATTCAAATCAAGTGTATGTTCCTGACTTGGTTGTCCGTATGACATGGGGGAGTATTTCCCACAACCCTCTTGGACTAGAACAGGGGTGTGTATCTGCTCCGAGGTGATCTGTTGATGTTTCACTCCACTGGTAGAGATAGATTTTCATTTCTTTCCCTCTGATGTTGTTGAAGCTGTTATAATATCCTGATAGGCATCCAGAATATGAGGAGGGATTTTTTTTCAACTCATTCTCCATTTTCAGAATGTTCTTGGTGACTTCAACTATTGGAACGGGTGTATACGTCCATTTTGTTTCTGGAGTAGGTGTGTATTCTTGCTTTTGTCCTCCATTTCATGTTAGTGAATTTTTACAGTACTTAAGAGTGGGGGAAGAGAGTTGAGTCTACCTCCTATTTGTCAGTGAGGATTTTCAATTGACTTCTTTGGGTGCTACCAAACGAGACTATTGATATGCTTGATCAATATTAGAAGGATTATGTGCCTACTGATTGCACTCCGCCGAACGTGGTTGATGAACTTCCTACAATACTGGCAGACGAGGCTGCTAGAAGGATTGGTGAGTGTATGTAGGGGTATGTTCCTGTTTACCAGTTTTCAACACATTCGGTTGGCGGGCTTCATCGTATATAGTTAGACGGGCCTACTAACTAGATAATGATTTATAAATAGGTGTATGTTCATGTCTATAGTACTCTGCCGAAATTGCCTGGCGTGATTGGCGTGCTGCTTCCAGACGAGTCTGCTAGACAGTGGAATTAAAACGGATGGGTTTGTGTGTTTGCTCGTTTCTTTCCACCAAGTTAAGTTGTAGGACTTATCTGGATATGGAAGAGATAAGAACCTACTCACTATTGACTAGATTTCTCCTCTGGAAGTTCGTCTTGCATGCTCGGGTCAGAGCAACCTGAGCCGAACACCTGGAGACGATACCCTCATCATGTTGAGGGCACATTGTCGTACAAGTCTGGCGACGATTGTTGGTGGGGGCCCTCGGTAAGGACTCATGTCTCCTTGAATTAAGGCCTTTAGTGGCCTTCTCATTTAACTCCCCATAATATGGGAGGGACTGGTGATCATGTTCTGGGGATAACGACCACAAACGGATGGAGAGGGTGGTTGGCACCACATGCTTCTTGATCGCTTGTCGTCGCTGTCTAGACGAACATGGTAAATTATTGACATGGAGGGCTTGTTGAGGAGCCTCTAGAGTTGGAATAGTACTATTTTGACGGTATTCCTTAACCAGCGCATTTGATACCCATCATTGATGACCCTGATTAGGTGATGTTGTCCTCAGATTGGACGACGATCTAGCAGGAGTAGCAGTAGAGGCATTCGCAGCAGAGGTATTCACAGGAGTGGACTTGAGAGAAGCCATTTCTATAACACAATAGATCTTGAAAAAGACTACATGTTTGATGTAATGGACATAAGAAAGATAAATTCATCCACTACATCTTTTGGATGAGCACATATGTTATTGATTATTTTTTTTCCCTCTCATTGAGTTTAAATTGGGGCCTAACAAATAAGTAAAACATCACTTTGACTTGGTTAAGGATCCACGTAGGGTTCACCATTTTTTGTTTCGTGTTGGAATCAGGGATGAACTTGTTTGTTTAAGGTTCAAACATTCTAATTGGTTTATAAAGGGTTTTCTTGTAGAACCAGAAACATCCAATGATTCTATATCTATTTGGACCTACTTTCCAAAGGTAGGTGCTCATTAGTTGTGCACCAATGAGGCTTAAGAATTTTCATTGGTCTAGAAGATGGGAGGTCGGACTCATCACACCTTTTTTATGGGAATTATTATCTACTCTGGGACTCTCTTTATAGATTTAAGTAATGTTCGTGAATCCTTATTGAATTACCAAGTATGAAAATGATCTTTCCATTAGATCTGAAAATCAATTATTGATATGTATGAAATTTAAAGAATCATTTATATTTATTTGAGGTTCTTCGTAGATAGAGAATCATCTTTATTTGTTATAGATTCTTAGTCAATTGTATACTTTAAAACATTATTCAGAAATATATTGGTCATTATGATAACCATACTGGTTTCAAAGCCACTCAGTGGGGCACTTTATGTTTATTGTCTTTCAGAAGGACATGGATTATTTCATAGTTGGGATCGTACCTAAAGATGGGATACTTATATATCCTTTGTTTTAGAAAAGGAATCAGAACCCACATAGTTTGTGTATGGGAGTATGAGGTTTATGCATGATTGATGGCTGAATGAAAGATGTCATAATTACTTTTACACACTAAGCTCATGTGAGTCATGCTCGATGTGAGAAACAAGAGGTATTGGTAAAACGAGACAGTTGGTCAACAAAAGATGCAATCATAAGAAATAATGTGGGGCTTATGAATGTATTACTTCCCAGATAGATGATGATTAGGATTTACTTCAGGGAAGAAACCAGGGAACAAGGTCCATAAAGGTATATCTGATTTATAGAGATTTGGATACTTAACATAGGACTTATTCCTAAAAAGGATGCCCAAATTAGAGGGGTCTTATTATTTGGGTTTTATTCCTAAGAAGGAAGTCCAAATAAAAAGAAATTAAGACTGGTTAAGAGAAAATATGATTGGGGATTACTCCTAGGAAGGAGGCCCAGGTTAAAGGGAATTATGATTGGGGCTTACTCCTAAGGAGGATGCCTAGATTTGGGAACCGGGGGATTCCTCCTAAGGAGGATTCCTAAATTAAATATCATGGACTGAGGCTTATTCCTAAAAAGGTGTTATAGTTTAGGGGAACATTGATTGGGTCTTACTCCTAAGGAGGATTCCCAATTTAAGAGAATTTGGGGACTTGGGGATTATTCCTGAGAATGATGCCCAAGTTGAGGGACTTGAGAATTGGGGATTACTCATATGAAAGAGTCCCAAGTTAAAGATCCTATCATCTTAAAGGATGATTTTGAATGAATGAAATATTTAACCTTAGTGACATAGAGATATGTAAATCAATAGGTTTTAAGAGATATTCCACATAATTCCTTTCAGTCAAGGAGGCCAATAAGGGAACCATGCCAAAAATGGCTTTGAAGACGGTTTTGAAGGCTAAATCTTGAATAGCAGAGGTGGATTTGAATAAGAGAAGTGAATAGGTAGGAGGGGAAACTAAAAAGAAGTAGGCGCTCAGGTCCTGTGTGGGCATACAGGTCTTGGTTGCACATGTATACATGTGCGACACAAGGGTACATGCGCGATGGTCAACCCATGGGGTAGTACTTGGGCGAGACAGGGATTAAGCCCTTAGTATTATCCCTAGGGGATTCCAAAAGGGTGGCGCGCAGGTTCTGGTGAATGGACAAGGCGGCGCATAGGTGTGTATACATTTCCAATAAGGGTTAGACAACTAGGCGCATAGGTGTGGATAAATTTCAACACTTAGGCCTCGTTCCCCCTCTTTAGATCTTCCATTCTATGTAAGAAATTACCTTAGAAGTGTTCAGAAGACTTCTAGAAGAGGCTAGGGCACCGGGATCTTAAATCTGGCTTTTGGAATTTTTATGTCCTCAAAATGGGGGGCCCATAAGGGGTATTTATAATCCAGGGAAGACCTTATGAGAAAATCAAAGAGGGTGTGCAAGTCACCTGCACAACCAATATGTGGCTCCCAAGTATACTTGCGCGACCATGATGAAACTTGCGCAACCCAAGTGTGCAGAAATCCTTGTTCATGCCTTTTTCAATTTATGATGTTTCTTCAAAGGGTGAATCACTTTGGACTATGGTATTTCCCTTTTTTAATCTTTATACTTTGTGACAGAAAGGAGCTTCAACAGTAACATAGACCATCATGAGTGCATGAGTATGGAATGGTAACATAGAAATTCATGGTGCATGAGTATGGAATGGTGACAGGGAAATTCATGGGTTCCTGAGTATGGAATGGTTACATGGGACTTCATGGGTGCGTGAGTGTATAATGGTAACATGGAAATTGATGTTTCATGGTTATGGAATGCTAACATAGACATTAATGGGTGCGTGATTATTGAATAGCAATGTGGACATTCATGGGTGCATGAGTATGGAATGGTAACAAGAAATTCATGGTGCATTAGTATGGAATGGAAACATAGAAATTCATGGGTGTGTGAGTATAGAATGGTAACATGGACATTCGTGGGTTCATGGGCATGGAATAATAACTTATATATTCAAGTGTGTCTGATTATGAAATGATAACATCATTCAAATGGGTGAAATATAAGAATGGTAACATACTCATTTTTTGGTGTGGTTAAATAAAGAATATTAAATAATGTGATAAATAAATCATTATATTATATATATATATATTGTTCCTTTTCAGGATCTTATTACAGATAATAGTCTAATAATGTATCACCATCATGTGTCCCTTTGGAACCTGGATGGGTTATTAGTTATTTATTCAATTCTGTTATTACATTAATATACATCCACACTGTTTAATTTTATTGCATTTTATAGATTGATCTTGAAACTGATGGTCCCATCCAACTGATATTTATATATCACACCCCATTCAAACTACCATTCTATATGGGTACCCGAGTAGAATTTCTTTTTTTCTGGACTATGGACTCTTTCTTGTGTTGTTTACTTGTACATGGGAGTTTGGAGCAAAGGAATAAGCAGGAGCTTAGGATTCTAATGGAGATCACCCTTTCATCATCGAGTATCATCTTTACTTATGTATTGAAATCTAAATCATGTTGTTTTTTTAATGCTTTCAAATATGTATCACCACAACATGCCTGAATTGTACAGACAAGCATTTTACACTTTCTTTATTCAGTTGATTATTGCATTATATCTGCTTCCACTATTTTCTGAGTTTATTATTTTTTACCATTGTGATCTATGAATATTAGGGTATAGTCTCCCTACTAACCATCCATAGACACTCTCTACTAGTCATTATCCTATATAATACGAGGAGACGCTCTTGTGGTCCTGTTATGATCGGTCTAAAAATCGGTACAACTGTAACTCAAGTCAAGTCACAACAAAGTTGTATCCAAGGTAGGTTATCTATCTTATTTTACTTTATATTTCTATTTTGGTTTGGTAGAATGGAGATTAGGAAAGTGTTAGGGCATGGATAATATATGTTCTTGGGACTGATCACCCAATGTATGGGGAATGACTAAGTGGCCATGGATGGGAATTTATGTTTATACTATTCTAGGTTACATTTGATACGATTTCACCTTGAGTTACTGCTCTATTTTTCTAATGCTTATTGATTTTGAGAATTTTGAAAAAAAATTCCTTAGCATGGTATGGAAAGGAAATTACATTAAATTTATCATCTTATGAATGTATGGATTCACATTCCATTTATATGACATGCCATCTAGTTACACTAGTAGGATGCCTGGTAATTTTGATTGTGTGTCTTGGATAAAATTCCATGTTTTGATTTTCTTCATCATAACCCATTAGATATCACGTTTTAGTGATAGATATAATAAAACTGGGTTTTTATAGGCCATGATGCCTATTTATTAACATGTTTTGTTATTTTTATACGGTTCTTTTTTATAACATGATGTTGTGTTACTTCTTATGAAAACATGCTAGAGGTGTTTGGATATGTAAATGGTTGCATGAGTGGAACATTGATTTGCAGCATTTATAATGGGACCCAATTTCAGTTGTAAGGTGTATGGTCACATTATAAATTCGAAAAGGTTAACATATGATTTCAAACAATTGAAAAATTACAACTAAAGTTAAGTGTTTAAATATAAATTTTATTTGATAAATGGGAGCAAAATGCCAGCGGTAAAGTGTATGTGTGCCTTAATGGTGTGTTGGGTGTTTGGGAATGCAACACAATTGTTCAAATAAAATTGTGTTACCTTGATGGGTTGGGTAGAGTTGTAGCAGCTTGTGATTGATTCACAATGGAATAGAAGTTTTTAAGGTGGGTAAATTGTAAAGTTCATTGTTCTTGCATCAGGATAAAATATGAACATTTTTTAAATTATTTATTTATGGTAGGGTTCGGTTTTAAAACCATGCTTTGGAAAGAAGTATTGCAATTTATGTTTTTTTAATGTGTTGATCATGGGCTTGGTTAAATGCTCTAAGATTTTTCTAGATAGCAGGATGGGTTTTGAGAGAACCAGACCAGGAATTTACATTCGGATAGGCTACACATGGTTTTTCAAAACCATGTAGGATAGCTGTGCATAACAAAAAAGGTGTCAAGTAGTGGATACACAGTCTGCACAAAGTCTTTCAAACTGTGCAAGTCACACCATATGGTCTACCCAATTTTTAGTTTCAGGTTAAATTAAATTAATTAAATTCATAGTGGAAACAGATTTATTTAAATGAGATGTTTGGGTTTTATTTAAATTAAATTGAGGTTGAGGGAACTTAATTAAATAATGTTGATGAATTGGAGTTTTTTATTTAATTTAATTGTGTTTAGAGAATTTAATTAAGTAACATGAATAGGAGAAATTATTTAATTAATCTTAGTTGGAAAGAATTTAGTAAATAATGATTAATAACGTGTCTGTGTTTTTAATTAAATTTTATTGACCTAATTTAATTAAATATTAATGTGTTGGAGAGTTTCTTTAATTAAATTTATCTATAAATTAATTTAATTGAATGATTTTTTAAATCTGATTTTGAGGTTTTGTCTAATCAAAACTCAAGGTTAATCAGAATTTAATTATTTGATGAAAAATATTGGTTTTATTTTAATTAAATTATATTAAGATAATTTAATTAAATAATGATGTGTTATGGAATTTATTTATTTAAATTCATTGTAGAGTAATTTAATTAATTGATGTGTAAAATGTGGAGCTGGGGGGTTTATCTATTTAAATTCAAGGTTAAAAAGAATTTAATTATTTGAAGAAAAACTGGGGGGTTTATTTAATTAAAATGTATTGAGATAATTTAATTAAATAATGATGTGTTAGAGAATTAATTTAATTGAATTCAATGGATAAGAATTTAAATAAATGATGTGTAATTGCAGATTTCTGGGTTTTATAAAATAATTGTTTTATTAAATGATAATAATATAAATGGTTATTATTATGGCTATTTTATTTAATTAAATTGATGTTGAGGAATTTAATTAAATTATTTGAGATAGAAAATATTATTTATTTAAATTACATGAAATAGAATTAAATTAAATTATGTTAAATGATGGTTTTATTTAATTACATTTATTGAGAAAAAATTAATTAAATGATCTTTAAATTGGGTGTTTTGGGTTTTATCAAAGAATAGGTCTATTCAATGATAATAATAATAATGGTAATTATTATGGTAGTTTTATTTAATTAAATTGAGGTTGATTAGTTTAATTAAATCAGTTGAGATGGATAATTTTATTTTATTAAATTTAGTTAAACAAAATTTAATTAAATTAAGTGAAATGGTGGTTTTGTTTAATTAAATTCTAGCTTAGGAATAATTTAATTAATTTATGCGCAATGGGGGTTTTAATTTAATTAAATTGAATCTTGGGAGAATTTAATTAATTAGCATTAGTTGGAGTATTCATTTAGTTATATTATCTTGATGTGAATTTAATTAAATAATTTGTAAATTCAATTTTATATTTTATCAAAGGGGAATAATATTACAGGGTAATAATAATAATGGATGGTTATTATAATTATTATATTTTAAATTTATTTTTTAAATTTATTTATGGGAGAAATGAAAAGGGATGTGCACCCCTCCATCCTCCTATTGGGTGCTCGATGCACCCATGGTGTAGCACCCATGGATGGCGCACCACCCTCCTCTCTGGCTCCCCCTTCACACAACTATCTCTTCATAGAGTCTTCACGGATGTTGTCTATCTTTCCAAGGGATGTCCTTCTCCATCTGTTTCATTCTTCGCATCATCGGTCACAACATTACATCACCGAGGTTCTATTGGTCTGAAACCCTATGTTCGGGATTAACCTAGATTTCTTATTTCATCTGATCCTAGGAGTTGTCAAGGATTTCTTGAGACTATTAGGATTTTATTTAAAAATCCACCACTGAAGGTATGGCGGTTCAACTTGACTTAGTATACCACTGTCATTTTTGGTAATGCTATAAACATGATATTTGGTTTCTCTCCATTTAAATTAGATGAGTGTGGTCTATTTGTGTTGCGGTGAATTAATTTGAGGTGTATCAGTCCTCTTCCTACTAATTTTTGGATTTAGTTATAATTGTAGGGTGATGCGACCAATCCCTAGTATGCGCGAACAACATTGTGGAAATTAATGTGCATGAGCACATTGTGGCTTGATTTGGAAAGAATTTGACTAACCAATTCTTTAAGGTAGTGTCCTAAAATTTGACTTTTTTATGGAAAATGCAGTTTTTTTAATATAAAACATTTAATAAAGTTGAGTGCAGTATTAGATAAAATTTATTATTGGTATAAAATGATTTTCTAGATTACAAAATCATGTTTTTGTAATAAAACCCCTCCAACGGAGGTTCACTTCCTTCAGGATAAAAACATAATGTCAGTATTTATAATTTATTTTATCTTGTTGATATGTGTTTTTCTATTTCCTCCCTTACGTTTTGACGCACTTGGGTTAATTGGTAAATATGATTATTAGTCGGGATAAGTTGTGATAATTACTTTTGAATTAATTATATTCTTTGAAATTATAATTAAGATAATAATAATTGGTAGATTAATTATGATTTATTAACTTGATTAATTATATATAATTAATTATGAATTAATTAAGTTCTTTGAGATGATAAAAAATTGGAAGATTAATTATGAGCTATTAAATCTGTTAATATGTGATAATTAATTTTTAATTAATTATGTGCTTTGAGAGAATAATTATCAATGAATTAATTGTGAGATATTATATTGTGGAAGATGAGATAATTAATTATGAATTAATTATTCTATTTTAGATTATAAATATTGTGGGATTAATTATGAGATATTAAATAGTTTACGTTAAGATAATAAATTATGAATTAATTATGTGCTTTGAGATGATAATTAATCAGATGATTAATTATGAGATATTAAATTGTTTAAGATGAGATAATTAATTTTTAATTAATTATTTTCTTGGAGGTGATAATTAATCATAAGATTAATTATGAGATATTTAATTTGTTAAGATGAGATAAGTAATTATGAAATAATTATGTGTTATGATATTTTAATTTATAAAATTAATCAGGGGACTAATTATTAGATTTTTATTTTGGGCTAAGTTGAGATAATTAATTTTTTAATTAATTAAGTGATATAGATATGGATTCCTAGAGAAAATTAAATTATGAATTAATTATATGATATTGACTGGTTTCCCTGTGAATTTTTAATTGTGGAATTAACTTGAGTAATTGTTGTGATAAGTTAATTTTTAAGTTAACTAAATGACTTGTTGTGATTATCTATTTGTTGAATTAGTAATAAGATTTACAATGATAATTAAATGATGAATTAATTATATTATGAAGGGTTGAATGGTGACATAGACATTCATGGGTGTGAGATTATGGAATGGTAACATAAAAATTCATGGTTGTGTGAGTATGGAATGGTAACACAGAAATTCATGAGTGCGTGAGTATGGAATGGTAACATGGAAATTCATGGTGCGTGAGTATGGAATGGTAACAGGGAAATTCATGGGTTTTTGAGTATGTAATGGTAACATGGGATTTCATGGGTGTGTGAGTGTAGAATGGTAATGTTGATATTCATGGTTCCTGAGTATTGAATGGTAACATTGATATTCATGGGTGTGTGAGTACAGAATGGTGGCATGAGAATTCATTGGTGCATGAGTATGCTATGGTAACATGGACATTCATGGTACGTGAGTATGGAAAGGTAACATTGACATGCATGGGTGCATGAGTATGGAATGGTTACATAGAAATTATCTAGTGTGTCAGCATGTAATGATAACTTGTACATTCAGGTGTGTGTGAGTTATGGAATGATAACATCATTCAAATTAGTGAAATATAAGAATGGAAACTTGATAATTCTTTTGTGTGGTGGACCATAGAAAATTAAATAATGTGATAAATAGTTCATGATACATTATTTATATATATATTGTTTCTTTTTCTAACTCTTATTCCATATATGAGTTGAAGCAGGTATCATCGCCAAGTGTCCCTTTGGAACCTAGACATGTTGTTGGTTATTTATTCAATTCAATTTATTGCTTTGATATACATGCATGTTTTTTAATTTAATTGTATCTTCTTGAATGAGCTTGACACCGGTGATCCTGAACAATAATGATTTATATCTCATGCCCTATTCGGGCCTCCATTAGACTGGGTTACCTGAGTATACATGCTTGTTTACGGGATTATGGACTCTTTCTTGTGTTTGTTTACTTGTACATGGGAGTTAGGATCAAAGGACCGAGCATGAGATTGGGATGCTCATGGGGATCTCCCTTGTATATATTTTTCCTTTATTTATTTGTGTATTTAAATATAAAACATTTTGTTTTTTTACCGCATTCAGATTTGTATCACCATGACATGCATGCATTGTATAAATTGGCAATGGCAACCATCTTTGTTCAGTTGACTATTTCCTCATATATTATTCTTCTATTGTTTGAGTTTATTATTTTTTACTACTATTTGCTCTAACTATGAGGGTATAGTTACCCAAGTAACTATCGATAGACCCTCGTTACTAGTTTGCAGCCTCTAGTATATAGAGATATGCGCTTTTGGTCATGTGACATTGTTCCGGCAACATGTTTGAGGGTTAGCTGGGTTGTGTCCTTACAAAAAGTGTGTTCAATAATGTAAATATTTATATCCAAGAGATTCTAGGGAAAAATTATTAATATAAAATTTAGTTTTTACAATTCTAGAATGCATTTTGGCCTTTATGATTAAGGTTCAGTCCCTTATTATGCTATTTTTTCTCTTAATCATTATAAGTTAATTTAATCACATTAACTAATTTTATTTTCATAAAAAATAATTCTAACATATTATAAATTAGAAATTATATTTATCTCAAATATTTAATCCAATTTCCAAATTATACTCAAATAAGTAGTAGAAATTAATTTATATTTAATCATGTTGACGGGACAATAAATCAGGGTTTTAATGTAAAAATGTTCAAAAGTTTGGTATGTTTCTATATATAATATCAAAGTAAAATTATAATGACCTATAATGGATTAATTTATTTATATTTTATTTAAATTCCCTTGAAACATATAAAAATAATAATTTAACATTGAAGATAAATTAGAGGAAAAAGCAATTTTGAATTTAAATTCACTATATTTCATTGTTAATCAAAAAATGATATATTTTTTAACAATAAAAAAACCACCCAAATATAATTTTTATGCACCTCTTAAAATAAGAGAAGTTTATTTTTAAAAATTAAATATCTAAAAGGGAAAAAATTTAGTTGAAATAGGTTCACTATAAATAGCCTGTATAACTATGTTTTGAAAAATATGTGTTTTATGCAAAATATTGTGTTTTTTCTTATCTTATGTTTATCAAATATTCTGTATTAATATAAAAAAATTACTTTTGAATATATATTATAAATATTAAATTAATAAGAATCAATAATTTTAGTTAATTTAATTTTTTAAAATAAAATTTCTTATTGTGAATGAAAGTAGTTTTCTATAAAAATATTCCTTTTCCATTCATTTGGAACATATATTCATTTATAATTAATTTTATACTAGTGAATTCATTTAATATTTTTGTAAAAGATATATTGTCTTATTTTAGTTAATTATATTTATAACTACTAGTTTAATTGCTTGGTTGTGTCTTATTATATTAAATAATAATATTTTCGTAATATAATGCAGTTTGGTAAAACTTGATCTTGCATGTAGTGTAATCTATCAAAGAAAGTCATTATTTTATAATATGCTTGGTAATTCAGTATCTTGTTCATTTCAACATATATCATAGAATTATTTTATCAAACTAGTAAATATATTGTAATGTTTTGGCATACTGTATTTCTTTATGTTCTTGGTTTTGTATAGAATACATGCTATCAAATACAATGTTTTTACTTTAGAATTTCATGGTGTTACATTCTACACACCTTAAAAAAATTTCATCCTCAAAATTTATTATAGATCTTAGTAATATGTTGAAGTATATTTCATATGTTTAAATCCCACGTCATGAAAATTGTTTAGAAAAAATCCTCAAGAAAAATAGAGAATGGTAATTGCAAAGGTCACATGGACTATAATGTAACTAGGTCTCTAAGTTGGAGAACAATAGTGTAAAGTGGTTATATATATATGGAAGAAAAGTTCACATATTTATAGGGAGTGATTCAGCTCATAAATAAAAATTTTGTGAATTATTAGTGGAACTTGGGGGTCTCAAATTCCTAAATATATGATGATTTAGAAGTCCATCGATTCAACAACATTTATGCTATTGGGAAAACATTTTTGTTTTAATATACATTTCTTAATTTTAAGGAAATACAATAATATAAGAAAATATATTTACGTGATACGTTTCATTTTAAAATGATCAATTTCATATTTATGGGTTTCTTCGATTAACTTCAAATTCTCCCCTTTACTCTAAGAAGTGTACTTCTAAAAAACGAATTTCTATTCATCAAAAACTAAAATAAATTCTTAATGGATCGTAAGGCCTATAGAGACTTTTCATTTCCCTATAACTATTCTTCAAATCCAATATATATATATTATTGAGATCCAGTCCTTAAGATTAACAATAAGGGTTCATCATTAATATTTAATCATTAATTTTTTTAACTATAAACAATTATATATATACCAAATAATTTCATAGGTCAGTGGTCAGTGTTAAAACCTTATCAACATTTTCTCATTGGTTCGACCCCATGGCCTTGCCGAATACTATGAATTTTCACCAATCAAATAGGTTTTCATTTTTTAAAACCATATTAAAATAATTTCCTAATTTTAATGAACATAAATGAAATTTATTCACTAAATATTATTTTAACTATGGGTTTCAATACAGTATAAACACATAAATAACTCATCCATTTGATTCCATATATGTCCTTCCATGGCATAGAATTTATCCTTTGGATGTTGACAGGACTCATGTAATTCCTAGGTTCCCCAATTATAAGACAACATACCATAAATGGAACCCATGATGAGATTTCCTTGAATAAAAATCTTCATTTTTCCTCAGCAATTATTATTTCATGTCCCACTTTCCCATACATAAATCATTTCTCTATTTCTTTTAGACACTTTCTTGGGTGTCTCCTTCCACATTTATTCCATGATGGTTGTATAGACTTCAATTATATATGATCTCCACAACTCATGAACTAAGAAAACACTATTCTTATCATCTTTGGTGAGTTCATGATTTGGATAAGGTATATGTTATTAATAATATTTTAGGAAAACTGATTAGGCATAAACACGATATATTTCACACGAATTAGCACCTCTATTGGTTGTTCCTTGTCACCATTTTGTCCTTCATGTTCAATGTTCACTTGAATATTTTTGGTTCCATCCATTGACTAAACCTATAAAGTATCGTGTGAGTAACAATAGTCATAGTGGGAAAAGAATATGATCATATATAAGAAATATAAACCACGACACCATGTATTAAATCTGAAAACCCATAGGTTTATCCTAGATCATTTATGGTCATTATCTATTAAAATCTTTTATAATGGTTTATAAAGAAAATTTGAATTATCCTAAGGATATCCAAAGGGTGTTTCAAACTATGTGAACAATATGACCCATTTTTTGTACCAGGTTATGCTCGAGTTATGCCCAAAACAACATGTCAGAGTTGTTACTCCTAGAAACGTATTTTCTAGAACCATGAACATGTGTTCAATCCTGAAAAGGATTTAATTCTAGGAAAAACAAAAAATAGCTATCTAACTAAAAAAATAGTATGTACTTAAATATTTCTCCTCAATTATTATCTTATAGATATGTTCCCTAATATATGTTTCCCTAAATTTAGTTCCCATTTTTCTTTTAAAATTTCTCTAAAAACAATTTTTGTGACCTGATCCCAGTATTTCCAGATTCAGTGTCATGCTACCATTACAATGTCATGGATACATGTGATTCATGTCCCAAATGATCGAAATGTTTTTTAGTCTTTGTAAACAATATACATACATGAATCTTGGATTACAAAAGTATACAAAATTTACAAAATACATTTTTTTCGAGGATATTAACTTTTTTCATTCTTGTGTATCCATTTATTTCATTGTTATTACACTTCATGAAATCCTAGTGAAATTAAACATAATAATGGTGAGATAAAATTCTCAATAATGGTAATTAAATTTGAAGCAATAATGAATCAATGAGAATAATCATCACTGAAATGTAAATAACTAAACATAGATTCCACATAATCAATAAAATGATAAGGAATTTTATAAATTTTATGTTAATGTAAATATATGAAAACACATGTCATATATATAACTAGATAAGTGAAATAAAAATGAAATGTTAATAAAATGAAAAATCATGCCATTTTATCAATAAACCGAGAATGAAATGCATCTATTGACTTTTTATAGAAAAAAATCTCATGGATAATAAATATTGAATCAGAATGAAAGCAATGCTTAATCATTGGATGTCATGTTTGAGGCACATGAGAACCTATACTGTTAAGACCATTCACAATAAGGATTAAAACTACAGGTGGAAACTTGTTTAATTTTTTACAACTAGCTTTTCTCATGAGAACATGTCGATGCATCAAGGGGATATATAATATTGGGACCCACACTTCACTACCTATCCAACGAATTCCTCATATCATTTAAAATATTTAACTGATAAACAGTATGAATTATAAAATATCGGTATTAAATAAAGAATACATAATTTTAAATATCTCCCCATATAATAAAATGACAACAAAATTAAGAAATGTATGTAAAAATAACATTTAGTTTGTGATATAAGCATATCCATGGTATATGATATGGATAATTAGGGGAAATTCAATGTCTAATGATCATAGGAAATTGAATATTTGAAGGGGACTAAAAATTTAATCAAGGAAGTGAGTTTTAGTACTATCATTGGCCATGTAAGTCATAAAACATCCAGCGTATGAATATGAATGGTATCTATACAACATATCCCAAGTGTGGTAAAATAAAGCAGTGTTATCATTAATGAATAAAAATACTATAAAAAAGAAATTTTAAAAAATCCTTGAGGGAATTATAATTTTTATTTTGATGTTTTTTCTATATCTTTTTGATTGAAAAAAACATTTGAAAACATTTTCATGAAAAATTATCCATTTATAAAACTAAAGGATGCTTCAAATATATTATGGTAAGAAAATCTGTACATGTTGTACATGGAAAAAAGAACATTACTTTTTCATGGTAGAATGTTAGAAAACAAACTTATATAGAAATAAATAATAATATTTCTTTGAGGAAAAATATAAAAGATAATAATGGAAAAACCCATTAATGAATCATTTTATAATGGTTAAAAATGTATTTTTGAACAATTTTAGAAAACATAGTTTTTAGGAGAAAACAGGTTCTCTCACTAAATAGAAATATAGTCGGGTTTTCATAAAAACATTTTCTAAAACATTTTCACTACCAAATAATGAATTTTTTTTATTACATGAAAATGGTAATGAATAACCAAAGGATATAAAAATGAATGTTTTTATTAATCAATGATACTATAAATTCTTCTAACTAAAAGTAATTAATAAACAATCGTGAACAAAATGATTATGTGAACTAAACCCTTGAAAAACACATAATATCGAAGTACGAATAAACCAATGTATAGAATATGTGTCTCAAATTTAAATCCACATAAAATGAGTTTAACTAGAAAATATATATTAAAAATTGATTACACACTTAATCATATAACATTAATGATAATGAGGAAGTAAAAAACCAAACAAAATGAAATTTGTTTATAAAATACCTTTCCACTTCCTACACTTAATTCCAATAAACATAGATGAAATAATTGAAATTAAAAATACAAATACGTTGAATATAAAATAATTAATGATATAATATTTCAAAATGGACCGTAGATACAACACAAAAATTATGTAAGTGGTGAATATGACATTAATATCATAGAGGTAAAAAAGTGAGATGAAAATCACTTACCATGTGTATCTTATGAGGTTAATTCCCTTTAAACACATTTTAAAAGATTTTAAACATTTTATTATTTCATTATTTAACCATAATAATATTAATTATATCATATATGATCCTTTTATAATATATTATTACATGTTTATTAGTAATATTTCCTTATTTTCCCTATTTCCTCTCTTAATTGCATAGCATCTTGAGTAAGTTTTAAATTATTATTTATCGGTCATATTTCCTAGATCATGATATAATGATATCCATAATGTAAAAAATTATTTATTTTTAATATATATTGAATATATATTTATTTGTAACATTTGGACAAAATAAATTAAATGAAACATTCATATAGGGGGTAGGTTATACATACACATGAAAGACACTTTGATTTCTTCATTATATAAAAAATATAGAAAAATAAATAATAAGTATTTAAATTTTAATTATATTAACATATTTTTTTCATATTTTTAAATATATTTATTAAAAACATCATTTATAGAATCTATATATAGAGTGAATGAATCGCATCACTTTGTGGAGGCTCAAGTCCACAATTCCCCAAAAAACGTTATCTTATTCCCACAAAATTATAGTCATAAATGTATGTACTATATAAAAATAAAATAATCATAATGATATTATAAATATCATATATATCATATATAAACATATTTTCCCTAATAATAAACAATCATAAAGGGTGGTAATGGAATAATGAACAATCATTGTTTTGTGAGGCGGTTATTCTCTATACATGAAAGGTCAGTTCTTTACCCATTAGATGAAAGTTTATATGAGTGTAGTAAAAAAATTGAATAAATTTTTTTATATTTATGATACTAATTATATTTTACTTTTATATAATAATAATGGTTTGGGGTGGATAATTAAAAGAAAACATAAGTTTTTGAAGAAATATGTTACCTCTTTTATAGGCAAATCCTTTTGGTTTACACCAATGGGAAACCATGTATTGATTTATTACCAAGTTTATCTATATAATATGAGTGGATATATTTTGGGAATCTATTTTGGTAGATATTGGTCTATCAAATGTGGCATCATTGGTGTGGGGAAGTGGGAGGTGTGAGTTAATTTTTATAGTGGAGAAGGAGTGGTATTCTTGTAAATTTTTTAAAAGGGAATTACAAATAAATTTTTCCTTTGAAAAGTGGATCCAATAATGAAAAAAATTAACTATCATGTTTTAGATATTATATATATTAACATAAAATGGAGTTTGTACGATTTTATAGGTCATTTTGGCTAATAAGACTAAGGTTTTGTCCCTTATTAAGGGAATTTTTCTCTTAATCATGGGAAATAATTTTAATCACATTCACTATCACTTTTTGTAAAAAAAATAAGTTGATTTTATTAGAAATTAGAAATTATGATGATTAAAAATATGGAATAAATTTTTCAAAATTGTAATTATTGCAGTGGAAAAAATTAATTTAATGTTAATACTGTAGATGGGATGACAAAGTGGCTTTCTAAATTAAAATTGTTCAAATGTTCGGTATGTTTTTATATCTAATTCTAAAGTGAAATTGTTTCAAATTACATAAATTAGAATAATTGATTTATAATTAACTTAATATATCTTTAAAATATTTATATAACTCTATTTATACTTGTCAATATATTATATAAAAAAGTAATTTTGTATTAAAATTCAGTATTTTTCAATATTCAACAAAAAATGAAATATTTTAGAAAAATACCCAAACGTCACCCTAAACTAATTTTTATGCTCCAACTTACAAGATGAATAATATTTTCACATATAAAATCTATAAATTCTTCCAAAATTGTATTTATAATAGGTTCTATATTATAATTTGATAAACTATCTAAAAGAAGAATATAGGTTTTTATTTGAAATAATGTATTTCTTATTTTCTTATGCCTATCAAATATATTGCATTAATATAATTTTTTAAAAAAATTTAATTTATATAAATATAGATATTAAAATAATATTACTCCCTAATTTTAATTAATTTCATTGATAATGATAAAATAGATTTGTTGAAATAGAATAATTTTCTATAAAGACATTCCTTTATAATCAATAAGTTATTATATTCATTTCTCAATAATTTGTAACTATTAAATTTATTTTATATTTATTTAAACCATTTATTTTCATAAGTTAGTTAAAAATTATCACACCAATAATATAATGTCTTTGTTATGACTTATTATATTAAATAATAAAATTTTAGAAATATATTGTTGTTCTGTAAAACTCGATCTTGTGTGTTTCTTAAGCTATCGAAGAAACATTTTGTTGTGTGTGACACAAGATAATTCTATATCTCATCAATTGAAATATATAAGATAGATTGAATATATTTTAAATTTCAAATATATATTATGGTCTTGGAATATTATATTCCCTTATGCGCTTGGTGTTTTACATCATAGACGTTATCGAATAAATTGTTCTTACTTTTGAATTTCAGGGCGTTATAGTTTTTACGAACTGGATATCATGAAATTTGTTTTTCAGGATATAGATTATTGAATTCCCAAACAAACAAAATTAAATAAGGATGATGTTTCCTAATTTTTTATTCTAATAATGATGATGAATAAATAAAAAAATAATTTCTTACAAGTCAATAATGTTGGAAAAAACATTGATTGAAACATATTCAATGAAAAGGAAGATGTTTTAGGTGTGGAAATGTATGAAATATGAGTCTCAATACAGTGTTAAAATATATACTTTTTTATTAAAATTATAATCAGAAAACAATTATTACTCATAATTATGATGCTAATATAAAAATCATTTAATAATAAATCTAGAGCCATATTTATGTTTTAGATACACTTAGATAATTTTATTTATATTTAACAATTAATGTTTTACTAGATAAATATATATCTTTATTATTAATGTAACACCCAGAGTTATAAAATTATATTATTATTTTAAAAAATAATTGTTTGGATAAATTTCTTCACACCCAAAACAATATCACAATTAATAATGAAATTTTATATAAATGTTAATATGTAGACCTAGAATACATGGGTAATAATATATTAAACTAAATAATGAAATTAATTATGATATAAAATAATGGTCATTTTCAATTTTATCGAATTTAAAAATTAAAATTTTTTACCAGGATAATTAATACGACATATTTATGCTAGAAAATGTAATCTAACAACAAAATATAAGTTTTTTTTATTTTTTAAAATAAATTAAATATATTATGAATAAAATATGTATTTGATATTAATAATATATTATAACCGATTTGACTTTTAATTTAAAGTATATAAGAATATTAATGGTTATATTAAATTTTAACTATATTATTTTCTTATATAAATAATTTTCATTGTACATTTAATTTTTCATTAAAAATATAAAATTTTTTATTTTTTCATTTTTATTTCAAACAAATATACATAATTTTTATATTAATTAGATATATATTATCGTATAATGATTATTAGGGATATTTTTGATGTAGTTGATTTTTTGGTGAACTGTGAAAAATATCTCTTTTACCAGAACTCTGTCTTTTAGGGCCTCATAATTATATAATATTGAAATATATGTATATAAAACATTTTAATTGAAACAATATGAATATTTGATTTAATAATAAACTTTTATAAATTCCATTATAATTTAGTTAGAAATAACTTTTTACACTTTATAAAAATTATTAATATTTTCCAATAAAAATATGTTTTTGATGTTTTCATTTTATAATATATTATATTGGAAAAATTAAGTTATGGATTGGAATTAAGGACCCGTAACATTCTGGTTTTTATAATAAACCAATTTTTATCAATAAAAACATATACCTTGTAAATTTTACCCTAGACATAAATTTTATTCTAAAAAATTAAATTTTTCTTAAAATTAGTTGTTATGCATTACTTGTGCTAATTATAAAATCAATTTTTCTATCATATTAAAACATTATCATATAAAATTTATTCATATTTGTAATAATTATATAAAAATTATTTAATAATTCCAACTTTATTTTACACATTTGAAAATTATTAACATTGTTAAAAAAAGAGATGATGGTAAAATAAAAATTGATAAAAATATTAATCCTTGGGGTAATTAGCATGAAACATGTAAAAATAATTATAATTGAGTGTATTATATATTAAAACCATATCTCATCACATTCTCAGTTTTTTTCCATTTTATATCCACTAGATATGTTAAACCTATGATCAATTTTTTTTATCTAAAAACACTTCCAAAATTTTCATCCTCGCCACCAATAAAAGGTACCTCTCACACACTATAATTTCACTCAAAATATTTCTTTTTGAATACAATTTACATTTTTTACATACCATATTATCTATTATATCTATTTTATGAAATGGATTAAAATATATTTTTCTAATCCCTCCCTTTCCAAGGAGTCCTCTAGGGGAATACCCAAGTCCTGAATATGAGTACTAATTTTACAAATTTTCTTCTATATAAATTTTCCAAATCTAATTTTTTCATTATTAAATACACTACATCTCATTAATCATTAAACATAAATATATTCCATTGAATTTATATCATCTACAATGAATAATAATATCACAATAGAAAAACTAAAAAAATAGAACCACGGAATTAAAATCTTAAAGAAATCCACAAGAACAGAATATAGCCAACAACTCAAAATTAAGAAACAATATTAAACTAAGAACATGAAATCAAGAAGGTACTTGTGTTCAATCTAATTGTGGTTCATTAGTTCCCAATAGAGATAGAATCCATGGTAACTACATACCAATTTCCCAGCTTATCATGGTTTCAAATCATTAATATAAATTCCAATGAGTATTTATTATAATTTTTATATATTCTATTTGAATAACTATTAACCACTCCATATTTCCCATCAAGGAAAAATATTAAATTCATACATGTGTGAGGATTAATGTATCCATAAGGAATCCATTTTCGTTTTTCTAATCGCCATAATTGGTTAGTCATGATTTTTAATTTAATAATAAATTATGATGTTTTTAGCAATTTTTTTAAATGATAAAATATATCATATATTTATCATTATTTATGGGAAATAAAATCATTATCCATGAATATGTGTGGACTAACATACCAATCGAAGGATTTATTTTCATTTTTCTTTTCATCCCCTATATATATATGGTTATAAGAATGGGTTTAATGATTAAATAATATTTTTATGAGATATTTAATGTTTTATAATGAATAATTGGACAACCTATAAAAAGTATTATGGTTAAACAAATATGGTAGAATCAACCTTTATAATCCACATTATTGGATATAAAAAATTATTTCATAATTCAATGTAATAACATCATATTTTTCATGTTGTACCTATAGATCATTAAATTCTTATATAAAACAATAAAAACACAAAATACATTAATTTTTATTCTCTTATTATGGAACTAATTATAAATAACCATGTAATCATCTAATAATTATGATATGATATGGGTTGGGTCAATTTAACCTCCTATATAAACATTTCAGTAATCTTATATCATGGATGACTATTGGAATATGCTTTTTTAAAATATATTTCATACATATCAAAATAAATAAATTATTTCTTTTTATAATGGAATCTATTATATTAATATCCATATATAAGATACAAGCCTTTTTTCTTGAAAAATTATTAAAAAAAGTTAATCGATGATTTCATATATAAGGATATTAATTAAAATATATATATAATGATATTATAAAATAATAAATAATTTATAAGACATCAAATATAAAACACATCATTATTTTATTTGAAAAATATTTCCATTCCATTAATTTTATTTCTTTGATATATTACCTTAAATGGAAGACCAAGCATTAAAAAATGATATATTATTAATATATTATTATACGACTATTATTCCCTAGATATAGAATTTTTGGGAATTAATTTAACATAATATATTATTAAAAATATATGATCTATATATTTACAAAATTCATTCATAGGTTGTAAAATAATTATAATTGAAAGTAACAAATTATTTCAAAATCAAAGTGATGTCTTTTTAAAAAACTATTTTTATGCGCACAGAGTAATTTTATAAAAATTAATTAAGTAAATTAATTTTTTCAATTATTATTTTGATATCTATGTAAAATAAAAAATTTTATAATTCATCTAATATTTAATTCAAATCATTGATTTAGAATAAAATAGAATTTAATTCAGAAAATATGTTTTTCAAAAATGTTGTTTTCATCACACTTGGCACGATTATGTTAAAATTAAGTTGTAACAATTATAGAAATTTAATTTGAAAAAATATATTACATATTTTGAATTAGTTTGCTCAAATATGGTAAATATAATCCTTTTATTTTTGGATTATATGAATGGAAATCTTGGTAAAATATTTCTCATCAGAAGAAGTTAAATTTTGTTATTGTTTGTTAAAAATACAAGATAAGAACCAAATTATTCATATTAACTGTTATTGTAATGAGTGAATTTAACCCTTATAACATTTCACTATAATTTTATTGGTTTAATGGATATTTTTCCCTTAAAATTCCTAGAATAATATTTAAAATAATTAATATTAAAAAATGTCACTCGCTTAGTTTTAAATATCTCTTATTTTCAACATAGGAAATAGAAAAATTTATATGTTACTAAAATTTTCAATTGATAATAATGAAATTATTTTCCTGATATATTATTATTTATAATTTTTAGTATATTTATCATGACCTTACATTCTTATGAAACATAGATGTAGTGTTTATCAAATTAATAAAAAGTAAAATAAATGATTTTAAAAATATAAATATAAATATAATATGAATGATTTAAGGTGTTATAAATATTTTATAATTGAATATAACATGTTATTGTTGTTTTATAAAATTATACTCACGTTATAACTTTCTATTTATGCGTTTTAAGTCAAATAAATTTGATACTTTCTAAATTGAAAGAAAAATGATATTTTATGAGATTAATATTTTTTTAATTAAAATAAAAATCAGAAAAATATTGTAATCAAGAAAAGTGGATAATTTATGGTCTAAAAATGAATCCCAATTCCATTTATAGGATACTCGATATCTTTTTACTTTATATAGACATAATTTTATTTCAATATTTTAAACAATTATAAGAGTTCCCCTAACCATTATTACAAAAGGGCGTATATATTTTCTCTTATTCACATTAAAATAACCCCTATATATATGAAACATACTCCATTAAATTATATTTTATATTTACCTAATAACATTATGGAAATTATTTTCCTCTCAAAAGACCGACTATAGGGTCTTTATGTTGACATCAGAAGGATTTATTTTCAATAAGAGTTAATCACAATAACTGATCACTTCTTTTTTACTTCTTCATTACATATTATAAATTTGTGGTACTTACCATAAAATTATAAATTCAGTGTCCTTGATATACTAAAAATTTATTATGATCATTAGGTCACCATTATCCACCTACATTTCAATCAAATGTGTAATGAAACAATTGTTTGTTGGAATGGTGAACTACCACCTCATGAACTGATGCAATTTGTTTTAAATTTCTCCTTTCCATGTATGATAATAAAGATATAGTTAATGAATATATTTGATATAATAAAAATTATTTAATGTTGAATTATTTTTTTCTATTATACTAAATCATCAGTTGAAAAATGCAATCAATGTCCATGTGTACGTACGACCTCCTGTCTCCATAGATTACATGATTCATATTTCTATATCAATATTTTATGAATAAATATAAATATGTATATGTACTGAGACTTCCAAACTGATACATGCTTGGAAAACCAACATGTTATCTCCAAGAAGATTGATTTGATAAAAAATCATTAATAAATGGGGGATAAGATGTATAAAATTAATAATTCATGGTATTTTAAAAATTAATATGTTTATTAAATACATTTAAAATAAATAAATATTTATTATAAACTTAGTTTGAGCATGAACGGAGAAATGAGAGACATATGGTGAGGGATTTAGATTTGAATAATATTTTAATCATGAGAGTTTTAAAATGAATTTCTATGGAATCAATTATATGAAAATTATCTATTGAATCCTTTTAATTTAATTATCCTTTTCTATTAATTTGGATTATATTTTTTCTTTTATTTTTCATCATTTTATTTATTTAAGAGCTCATAAGAGTTTTTTTATTGAAAAATAGACTCTATTTCTCTTTTCGATCAAAAATCCATTTTCGTCGATATCCATATTTTATAAGAATATTTTTAACAAAGATTTTCTTATTATATTATTGTTCTTTAAATAGAACAGTAACCTTTTTTAATTTTGAAATTTTTTAAAGGATTATTCTTGTCGTTTTCTAGATGTGGTGCTTTTTGAAATTTTGTGAAATTATTTTTTTTCAACTTGAATGGAATGAATGGAATTTCCCATCGTCATAACCCCTCAATGCTTTCAAGATTATATTACAAGTTTACAAATTTATTTAAAATAATGTGTATCTTTATTACATATTCCATTTTAATATTTAGGAATGTTAATTTAAAATAAAATGGAATTCTTCTCATTGGTGTTTTTTTAATGACCATTTAATAGTATTTATATTTATCAATGAAAATAAACATTAGTGTTGTTTATGTTTTACTAGGGATTTGATACAATTATACAATCATTTTTATTTCTCTAGATGGTTTATTATTAGTTTTAATGTATTTTTATAAAACTCATTTTTGAGGTTTATTTTAGGATTTGATGAAATATGGAACACATTTTCTGTGCATGGGTTATGATATAATGATATGATAGTTGTCTTATGATATTGTGTAACACTTATGTATAGTTTTAATTATTTGATTGGTGGGACCTTTATCTCCCTCAAATTAATTTGTTAAAGTATTACATCTAAGGTGACATATGCGGGAAATATGTAAATGTGCTTGATCATTTATGGGAAACAAGTTGAAGTGTTTCATCTATTATGTGAAAAATTCAATATGGTTAATCCAATATGGGGACCAAGTGGTGATGCCGGATATGATGGGATTGGTAGTTATCCATGAAATAGGAAATGGTTTCTATACATATGATCATGCCAAATAAAGTTATTAGAAGAACTTATTATTTATCATCATGTTTTTATATGAACCCATTTTTATGATTGATGAATTTTGTAATGATAATTTTTTTATTTCATAACTCATATTTATAATCCTTGTCAAATTTTGTATGTTTCTTAATATGGTCATGATCCCAAATCCTTTATCATTTCTTATTATTTAATATGATCATCAATTTTTATCTCTCATGTTCACCCTTATTGAGTATCTGAGAAGACCCTTTTCTTTTATTTCTTTTCCCTAGTTTATGAAGAATTTTTATTGAATATAATTCCTACAAAGAGAAAAATAATGGAATAATATTGTTTGATATATTGATATTCATTCATAAAATAATGGAATTATATATCTAATCTTGAAACACATAACACCTTTAAGAATATGCCATAGATCATATTGTATTGTATTAACTATTCATCAAAATATATGTAATATTTTTTTGGAGAGTCTCTAGACTCTCTATTTGGTATAAGAGTTTAAATTAGTCAATATTTTCTAACAAGGGTTATAAATATTTTATAAAAAACTCTAGGGATAGGTCTATTTCTTTGGTCCACTAGGTCGAATTCCCTTAGATGGGGGTGGGTGAATCAGGGAATGACATATGAAAATTTGATCACCTTCAGATCTTGTTTTTTTGTTTAATAAAACAATTTTCTCTCTCAGTCATTTTACAATGTATGAATATAATTTAAATCATAAATGAGACACAACAATGTTTACTTGGTTCACACTCCCTAGTCTACATAAAAGGAGCATACAACATAGGTGTGACGATGTACCAAATTCACTAAGTATCACTACCAATAATGAGTACAATGTTTGGTCTAGATCTTTTAGGCCTATTCTCATTACCTTTATGATATTTAGGGTCTTCTCAATGCCATCTCATGGGTGACTCACTTTTCCTCTTTCATTAGATAAATGTCGATGTAAAGGGTCATTGTATTCATCTAGGAAAGGAATCCACTGGTAGTTTATAGACTTGTAGTTCGACCACATTTTGTGGAATGTAGGTCCCTTCATTTGCATGAACTTAAGAATCCTCAATATTAGGTAGATTCTATATTGATGTCCCTTTTTCACCTGTATATAATGTTCACCTTCCCATGTAATATTAGATACCAGAAAATACATTTGAAAACGAATTTGAAGCATTATCATGATTCCATGAGTGCTCTGTGAGACACTAGATATTCCCACGTACTGTGTATCAGGTATAGTACATGGAACACCTCCTCTGTGTAACGCTGCTGCTTCCACGAACCACCATTCATCCACGGACTCCTTTGCCTTGAATGTTGCATACTCCCTCCGTGTACCGACATCCTGAACCTCATCTTCAAACCAATTTTTTAACCACATGTTCTTCTGTATATGAGTTCATCCTTGAAAAACAACCTTCCCTCAATGGACCCTTCTTCCTTTTCAGGATTCAGTACATTGTATGAACTTTTCGAAAAATTCTTTCCATACAGACCACTTTCCATCACAAAATCATACTATAAGAACCACTTCTCCATCGCAGACTCCCTAACATACTGTTACTTCTTCATCCATGTATCATGCCTTTATCCTACATGCATTACATCCTTTTCAAGGCATAGTTTCCTTCAAAAGCCTTTAGTGTAATGGCTTCCACGCAAACAACTTCTCCTTCACTGAATGCTCCTCGTGAACCACTTTCAGACATTGTTGAATTCCCAAAGCAAAGAGATGTTCTATAATGATATTTTCTATCACATTAATCATCTTATTAGTGCTCCTTATATTGTGGATTATATCCATAAAAATATATAATTCAATATTTACCAAATATTGATTCAGTACACCCTTTTTTTATACCACTTCTCTCACCAAAAACCATACCCGTTTCATGAACCATTTTCCACCAAGGTTTGAGTATTCCCCTTTATCCTACATGGATCCATTCTCTTCCACCACCCCAAAAACCATCACACCTTCCGCATACCACATTTCTTTCACTACAAATCATCATCGTGAACCATTTTGGGTTCCACAAACGTCTCTCACATACCGTTCATGCTACCTGGTGAGCAGTCTCAAAACATTCCTAGACATGGTACACAGTCCATGTTCTAAGATATTTGTTTCCCTTATTTTCCTAATTTAATTTTCTGTTCTTCACACCATTTACTACTATGATGAAAACCATGCTTTCCCAAACACAAATTCCTAATTTTGAGTCCCAAAAATTTGAAAAACAATGGGAAACTCTTCCACCTTAAAACCTATCTTCAACAAACACCAACTATACTCATTTGCGGTCATCTGGATTTGTCAAAAACCACAATAACACCCCCAAAATACCAAAAGGAAACATTAAGAGATTTTATTCCAATATTAACCCCCTTTATGTTTGTTGAAAACATATTTGATAACAATTATACACATTTTGAAACCTCATTAAGACTTCGCCTATTTTCAACTAGAATTCTTTTCAGGAGATTAAGATAGTGATAATAGATTTACTTAACACATACTGTAATCCCACATGAGCCTTGAACGGCCTAATAAATAAAAGTATCATGTAATTTTCAACCATGAATCACTTAATTCCTGACACCAACTCATAAAACCAATCAATTTCTTTCATCAAGAACCACTACTATCATGATATATAATATTTGATCATCCATATCTAGAATAATCAGATTTAATACCCCCCCTATGTTACATCTCCTCCAAATAGCTTTATCTCATCATCAAATCCCTTTATCTCATAACTTCCCCACCCGACAGGTTCCCCCCATTTCTTTTATCCTCATGAACTAGTCAAACTTTGTCCCCATTTATCAATGAACCCTAAGAGCACATAAAGGTTGTATGAAAAAGGGTAAATAACACATATCAGTAAATTTGGGGAAAATAAACCATTCCCCAGGGAGATGAGGTCCCACATCCACACTTTTTCATTTTCATGGATTCGACTTGACTCTTAGAGCTAGTCAATTCCTTTCAAATGCTTCTTTGGGTGAAACTTTTGTAAGAATATCTGCAACTTGTTGTTCTATTGTCATAAACTACAACTTCACATTACCTTGCTCCATCTTCTCCTTGATAAAATGTTATTTTATTTCAATTTTCTTTATATTTAAGCGATGGATATTATTTTTTCTATAATTTAAGGCACTTTAATTATCACAATGAATTATGATCGCATATTTCACTACAACTCCCATTTCCTCAATCTGGTGCTTCATCCACAATAATTTTTTTCATTCTTGAGTAGCCACAATATACTCTACTTCTATAGTGATTAATGAAATGTAGTCTTCTTTTGTTCTTAGCAATGAAATATATAGTCCACAATGATATAAAGAACTTCCAAATGTTGATTTCCTTTCACCTACTGAACCAACCAATTCTCTATCTGTATATCCTAATAACTATTATTGAGATTGATTATTTTACATCAAACCAAAATCCACAGTTCCTTTGGCATACCAAAGTATTATTCTCATTGTAATTGTGTGTATTTCATTGTGGTTACATTGACATCACACTACTTGGCATGTGGAAAAAACAACATTTGGTCATGTCACTATCAAATATCGTAAACATCTAAAAAATTCTTGTATTCTATGATATTAATAGATTATTCATCATCATCATTTTCATAATTCTATCTAGGTAGCTACCATAGTATTCATATCCTTGAAATTTTCCATTCCAAATCTTCTCCGAACATCTTATACTTATTTATATTGAGAAATGAAAGTTCCATTCCTTCCTTGTGTCACCTGTGAACCAATGAAAAAATTTCAGGTCACCAATTAATTATATTCCAAACTCACATTTTATGAAAAAACGTTCTAGATTTTTTTAATCTGATCCACCAAATATTATATCATCGACATAAACTAGTTCCATCATCGTCTGGTAACTTTCATTATTGAAATAAGGATTGTAATCACCCCCCCCCCCATGTCAAAGGCCAAACATTTTATAATACAAATCAAGACTCAAATACCATGATCTTGGTGCGTTCTTTATCTCATATAGTACCTTATTAAATAAAAAATCTATTATCATCTTCATGAATGAGAAAACCAACTGGTTGCTTGATACAGAATTCTTCTTCCAAAACCCCAATCAAATATTCCAATATGACATCCATTTAGAAAACCTTGAACATTCTTCCTACTACTATATGAAAGAATAATTTGATTGTATTCAGCCTTATAATAGGTTAAAATATGTCATAAACATCTATACCCTCTATCTGGGAGTACACATTGCACACATGTCATGCTTTGTTTCAAATCACAACACCATCTTCATTCCTTTTTTGAAAAAGACCCAATTCATCCTGATGAAAATATTATCTTCTGGTCCCGAAGCAATCTCTAATATTTGAAACTTTTCAATTTTGTCAAGCACTTCATTCATATCTTGAACATAGTTCTCATCTTCAGATACCTCATCAAAACATTTAGGATTCTCCTTTAATAAATATAATTCTTATTTTAGAGTCTTAATTTTCCTTGTATGCACTGGTGCTATCTAATCACTAATTGGGTTCTTCCTGTCAATTTCAGCTCGTCCCATTGGTCTCAAGGAAGAAACTGATTTATTATCATCATCTATGTCTTCTTCTGAATCAACCTCTAGAGTTGTGGCATCTCCTGACATGTTCATCTCTTTATCAATATCCTCCTGATTCTTATCTTCTATTTTCTAAAGATTATATTCATTCTCTACTATAGTCACATCATGACGTTCAACTATATTTCATAGCTTCTTAATGAATCATTTCTGTGATTTTATTTTCCTTTAATATCCCGGAAATATCCCTTCATCCCTATAATATTCAAACATTTTGTATTTATCCTTATTAAGAATGAAACATTTACTTCTGTAGAATCAAATTTAATTCAATGATAGCATCATTCTATACAATAACATGTATGGAGTCCTCTCTACTTTAGGAAAACATAAATCTCTATTTTATGTGTATACTGCTGTCATCACTGCTTCTTTCATAAATTTCTCCGGATGATCTTTTGAAATGAGAATTTTTATCATGTTGTTTAAAATCCTATTTCATCTCTCAAATAATCCATTCTAATGTAAATTTCTTTCTATATAAACACTATTCTTTATCCCATATTTCTTGAGATAATCCTCCACTTGGCTGTTTGTGAACTATGTTCCCTTATCTGTTCAAATCATCTGGATTTTTTGACCAAGCATCTTTTCAAATTCTCATTGATATATTATTATTAAACTAAACACATTAAATACGTGGGTTATTATAGAAACATATTCTACTCTATTATAATCATCAACGAAAAGAACATAATATCTCCTTCCATCAACAAACCTTGGTGAAATTGGCCCACACACATCAATATCCACTGACTCAGCAATGTTATTGATTTTTCTGCATTTTTTATATGTCCTTGAGATGATATTCAATTTTTTATGGGAATAACACATAAGAGTATGATCACATGATAATATGTGGAGATTTCAAGTAGCATCATATTTCACAAGATCTTCTAAGGACGTTTGTCTTATATGTTCAAGATGCTTTTTCAACAACATGTATTATTCTTCCTTGTACAAAAAGAACACAAGTTCTTCTCCACATGCAAGGTATGGATTCCTTTTTGTACGTATTCCCTACAATAAAAAAGTATCATATTTTTTCAAGTTGACACATATTTTATTGGGAAACATTATGGCAATACGTGAGTCACAAAATTGACTAACACTAAGAAAGATGTGATTAAGCCCTTTAATAACCAAGAATTATGATCCTCTCATGTCTTTTCCTCCAACATGGATTTTCATGAACAAATAATTTTTAGACCCTCATCATTACCAAATCATAGGATAACTTCTTTATTATACCTAATTTTGGTCACTAGATCCTTATTTCTTTTCATATAGGAAGTGCATCCACTATAAATAATATATATCCCATTGTGATTTGATGCATTGAATGCAATATCTACAACCACTGCATATTCACCTATTTTTTTACCCTTATTTGCGACATCATAAGTTACATGGATTTTTAATCCTGATCATCCTCAGTATATAATGGACCAACATTATCATATAGATCTATAAATAAATTTTTCATTTTTATATCATCTTATAATTATTTTGGTTTCTTCTTATTACCACATTCTATCAACATTAGCACATTATGTTGTATAATTGATGATAAATATCATTCCTTGGGCCTGATTCGTTCACACCTAAAACATGATCCATCAAATTATGACCTGAAATATTGAGCTTTGTGAAACTATGGATATCGGTTTTGTTCCATTCGATGCCTCTTTATTATGGAAGACACATTTTGATAATTACTCATCTTCCCAAAACAATAGCATCTTATGAGAGGTATATTTTAATGTTCCACTACTGCAATACTGAATTCCCCTTGAGTTATCTAAATCTACTAATTCATCTTTGTACCCAAATAAATATTCAATCATAGATTTAGTTCATGTGATCTCACATATACAACAACTACTTTCTGTTTTTGATGAAACCCCGCTCCATCATTATCATTAGGATTTGACCATTTATTCTGTTATGTTGGGCCACTGTGCTCAACATTCACCATCTCTATTGCCTATATGATATGATTTTCTAATGTCGTATTGAGAGTCAACAAATTTTTTTGATCCTTAACTCTTCATCACAGATTGATGACTTCCTCTTCATGTTATTCGATAAGTTTGATTTGACCTTTTCCAGTTTCAGTCAAACTCTCGATATCCATTTTCTATTCATCGATTATGACCTTGTACTGAACAACCACTTTTGAATTATCTAGAATTGAAAACATTAGTTTTTCTATCTCTTCATTCATATCATACTACTTTTATTTCTTATACAATAAATATAGTTTATCATTATGAAAAAATTTGTTGGTTTTCATTGTTTTGGATCTCCAAACATCTATTTTTTCAAGAACAACATCTATCTCAACGTGAAGTTCAATTATTCCTTCAACATATTCATCTTCATTGTTTCTTTATTATTATTTTATGAAATTTATAACGACTTCAACCAAATTATCATCTACATGATCCCTCCAATATTCTGACTCTTTTGCCTTATATTCATCGGAAATTTCATCTTATTTTGGGTGAATATTCTTCCATTTGAAAAATATTCACTTTTTTAGTTCCCCTTCTATTAATATTTGTTTAATATTTCCTCTGGGGATTTTAATCATTATCATCATGATTATACTAGATATTCTTTGGACACTTTTCTAAAAAAATTCAAATCCTTCCACATCGAATGAATTCAAATGGAAGTTTACCTTTGAACATTCCTATTCTTACATTAAATTTTGAGGAGAGAAATGAAATGATATCATACAAATTGTCTTCCTCTTAACTGTATTTAGTAGAAATAATTTTTATGGCCTTGAATGCCACATATTTAGACTTCCCCTTACCCACTTCATCGTTATCATCATTTCTCATTTTATATGCTATATGTATACTATGTATGTTATCTAATGTTATCTCTTTTGGGTCATTATATTCTAATACTAAAACATTCGGATTGAACCACAGTGGATGTTTCCTCAAGAAAAACATCACAATCTTTATATCTTCAATGAATTCTCTGATACCCCACATTTCTTCTACAATAACCGTAACCATCTCAAACAATGCATCAATAGTCTCATTAGGTTTCATTTTAAGAACCTCATACTTTTTCCATAGAACATGCAACTTTTCTTTTCGATCTTTTGTGTCCCCTCATAAATGTTCAAAAATATTTCACACATATGATTTTATGTTTTGTAGGACATCACTTTTGTATAAATATCATTTGATAGGGATCCCCCAATTTCATTGATCCCTTTAGAATCGACTACGAATTACCTTATTTTAGCTTATGATAAAGAATAGAAATTGATGTTAACTAATATTCCATGCATAGATGTTGTGAATAAATCCATCCATAATGATAAGAGGTACTGTTGAATCAGATTTGTGAATAGTTGGAAATTATTTATGTTGATTATCAAAATTTCATTATGATTGACCTCCACTATTTACTATTTAGAGAGAGAACTGCTAACATTAGTCCTTTAGTTATGATAGAAGTTATTATATCCACTTGTTCAGATTCTATGAGAAGGTGGTGGTGAATAAGTGTATGATAGATTAAAATTTCTCCCCTTCAAATCTTGTTTCATCATTATAAAAACACTCTTCTCTCTCATCCATGATGAAATGTATGAACAAAATTCAAATCATGCATGACACACATCAATTTTTACTTGTTTCACCATCACTGTTCTAGGTCTGACGTGTATACAAAAACGGTGTACCAATGTACCAATTTCAATAAGGTTCACATCCAATAATGAGTACAATGATCGAGCAAGATATTTTATGCACTGAATCACTAAATTTATATTATTTAGGGTTTACTCACTACATTCCCAAGGGTCGCTCCCTATTACTATTTCTCTGGATCACTACTGGGGTAAAGTGTCCTCATCTTCAATACCCTTTGCTCACAACTCTCCAGAAGTTATCCTCTTTTTTTAGACCTGATTTTGTAATAGAGTTTATGGACAAGTAGGTCCCTTCATTTTCATGAATTCATGTATCCTCAACATTATATAGAGGCTCTGTTGAAGTCCTTTTTCAACCAATGATTATGTACACCTACCTAGGTACTATTAGATATCAAAATATACATTCAAATACTGATTAAGAGATTTCTCAAGATTCCATGAGTGTTTCATGAACAACATGTTTCTCCTACACACTACAAACAAAGTATGGTAGGCAGAACAACTCCTCCACGTACCACTGCTGCTTCCACGAACCAATCTTCATATATGGACCTCTATACCACACCTATTTCATACTTCCTCCACATACTGACTCTGAGAACCTCCTCTATGAACCACTTCAATGGACATCCTCTACATCTGTAGGCGAGTTCTCCCTCCATGGACCACCTTCCATCTAGGGACCACTTTTACATTGTGGTCTTCAGTACCTCGTAAGAATATTCAGTAAAATTCCAATCATTTTAACCAAAATCACTTTGCTGAATCGTCCTCCATGAACCAATTATTCTTCAAAAACTCCCCTACGTACCTTTCCTTCTTCCTATGCACACTGTACCTTTTTCCTATGTGCACATCATCCAATGCGGGATATAGTTTCCTACGAAACCCATCTATGGAATTTCTTCCACATGAACCACTTTTTCATCACCAAATCCTCTTTCTGAACAAATTTTAGAATTCACAGAATTCTTAGATCAAATATATGTTCTCCAATGATATTATCACTCATTTTAATCATTTAATTAGTGCTCCTTATATAGGAAAATATATCAGTAAAAAATAGATAATTCAATATTTATAGGATCTTGATTTGGTAAACCCTTCTCTACATACCACAACGCTCATCATAAACCACACCCACTCCATGAACCATTTTTTCACCATGGTTTGTATACAAAATTTTCCCTTATTCAATTTCATTCTCATTATCCATCCCACAAAATTTTCACACATTCCACAGACCGCACACCCTTCACTACAAATCACTGTTGCGAACCATTTTCTTTTCCATGAACCTCTCATGTATAATGTTCATGATACCTGGTATGCGACCATGAACCATTTGCTGACAAGTAAATAATTCCATGTTCTAAGATATGTGGTTCTTCTATTTTTCTGATTTCTTTTGTCATCCTTCACACCATTTTATCCTATCAATAAAAACTATACTTTTCTGAAAAAAATTATTGATTTTGTGGCAAACAAATTCAGAAAACATTGAGAAAAGGTTCCACCTTAGAATTTTATCTTTGGAAAACAGAAACAATAATCATTTTTGGTCATCTGAATTTGTCAACAAACACAACCCCACCTTAAACATAAAAAGAAGACACATTGAGTGATCTTTTCCCAAAAATCACCCCCTTTGTGTTTGTTGAAAACTCTTCACATAAAATTTTTTCACAATTTGATACCTCATTAAGGATAAATCATAATTCAACCAAAATTCAATTCATGCGATTAATATAGAGACCACGTATTTACTCGACACATACTCTAAGCCCAAATTAGATATGCTCCACATGAGAAACAAGAGTATAATGAAATGTTCAACGATGAATCACTTCATTCTTGACATCAAATCTTGAAACCAGTCAACTACATTCATCAAAAACCTCAGCTGCTTGGATATGTAATATTCGATCAATCACTTCTAGAATCATCAGCTTTAATACACCCCATATGTTATAGATCTTCCAAATCGCCTCATCTTAGCTTCAACTCCCTCTATCTCATCACTACTCCACCAAACAGCTTCCCCACATGTATTTCTCCACTAGAACTAGTTACACTATATTCCCTTTTTCAAAAAACATGAAGAGAACTTCCAGGTTGTCTATAATAGGGTAATGAACAAAAATTAGTAAATTATGGGAAAACACACCATGCCTCAGCGTAAGGGGGTCCCACTACCACACCATTTCAATTGCAGGGAGTCGAATGGACTATAAGGGCCAGTCAATGCCATTCAAATTTATCTTTGGGTGAGGCCTCCATAAGAATATCTTCAATATGTTTTCCTATTTCTAAATACTCTAACATCACAAGCCCTTACTCTACCTTCTTCATGATAAAATGATACTTTATTTTAATGTGGTTTTCCCATGAGTGATGGACTAGATATTTTCTAGGATTTATAGAAGATGAATTATCACAATGAATTATGATAGTAGATTTCATTAAAACTCCCATATCCTCAAGCTATTGGTTCATCCATTATAATTGTGTTCATTCTTGAGTAGCCGCAATATACTGTTCTTTTCTAGGGATTAATGTTATTCAATCTTATTTAATTATCAATAATGAAATAAAAAATCCACCAAGATAGAAATCACCTAAAAATGTTGATTTCATGTCATCTGTTGTGCCAGTAAAATATTCATCTATATATCCTAATAACTTCTGCTGATATTGGTCATTGTGCATTAGACTAAAATCCATATTATCATTATATACCAAAGTATTATTTTCACTACAATCTTGTGGATTTCTTTGTAATTTATTTGATATTTCACTACATGGCTTGTGGAAAAAACAATATTAGGTCTTTTCAATATCATATACAGTAAACATCTAATAATTTCTATTTATTGTGTGATATTAACTTCCTTTCTGTTGTCATCCTTTGATAATTTCATTCGGGTTGCCACTAGAGTCTTCATATTCATAGAATTTTGCATTACAAATCATCTCAGAACCACCTTTTCATGTTTATTTTGAGAAATAAAACATTCCTTCCTTCCTTGCGTCACATATAATCCATGTAAAAAATGTCAGCTCACTAATCACTAACAATTCAAAATCCCTATTCATTAATTGAAAAAACATTTTGCACATTCCTTCATCTGATCTACCAAATATTATGTCATCAACACAAACAAGCATCATCATTCTTTGATTACTGTCATTACTGAAATAGAGATGTAATCAACTCCCCCACGATGAGATCCAAGATTCTTCAAATACTGATCAAGTATAAAATAACATGTTCTTGATGCTTGCGTCAACCCATATAGTGGATTCTTCAACCAAAAAACACTATTATCATCATCATGAATGAGACGACCCTATGATTTCTTGATATAGACATCATCTTCCAGAACTCCATTCAGAAATTCCATCATAAAATACATAAAAAACCTTCAACATTATTTACACTACTGTGACCAAGAATATTTATATTGTCTCATTCCTTGTAATAGGTGAAAATGTCTCATCAGCATCAATACCCTCTATCTAGGATTACCCTTTGCACACAAGTCATTATTTGTTTCAAATCCCAACACAATATTCATTTCATTTATTGTGAAATACCCATTTCAACATGATGACATTCTTGTATAATGGTCTCAAAAAAACTCCCATGTTTGATTTTTTCAATTTTGTCAAGATCATCATTCATAGATTGAACCAACTTCTTATCTCTAGATACTTCATCAAAACATTTAGGTTCCACCTGTGATAAGTATGATGCTTAATGTAGATTATTCTATATCCTTTTCTGTACTGGTGCTTTCTAATCACCAATTGTGTTCTGCCTATCAATTTCAGATCATCTCACAAGTCTTTAGGTAGACGCGAAATTATTCTCATCATCAAATTCTTCTTCTAAAACAACATATCAAGTAGGAGCATCTCCTGACCTACTCATCTCTTCTTCACTGTCCCACTGAGTCTGATTGTGTATTAGATAATGATTCAATTCATTATCCACTATTTTCACATCTTGACATTCAAATATCTTTCATAGACGATTATTGAGAGATTTATATTCTTTTCGTTACATTTATTAGCAATGAAATACCCATTCATACCCATGTGATTTAAACTTCTTATGTTTCACCTAATTGAGAATGAATCTTTTACTTCGAATGACTTGAAAGTACATCAATGATAGATTAATTCCATACTATAACTCGAATGGATTATTCTTTTATTTCGGAAAAATTAAATATCTATTTGATATGTACAATACTTTCATTACGACATCTTTCCAAAAATTCTCCATAAGGTCTTTCTCAATGTGCATTTTTCTAGCCATTTTGTTGAAAATATGATTTCTTCTCTAAACTACTCCATTTTGCAGTGGGGTTATTAATAAAGAAACTTGATTCCTTATCAGATGTTTCTTATGATAATACTCTACGTGGCTATTTTTGAAATATGTTCCATTATCTATTAGAATATTATGGATTTTTTAACCATGAAACGTTTCACATTATCATATATATATTGTAATTCAACCAAACACTTCCGATTTGTGGGTGATGATTTAAACCCATGACATTATACTATAATCACCAATGAAAAGAACAAAATATCTCCTCTCAACAGTATCCCTTGGCTAAATAGGCCCGCACACATCAATATTCACTAACTCCAGTAATCATACTTACATTTCATCCTTTATCTTATATGTATTTTGGATAATTTTCCTTATGGGTAGGAATTGTTTATATGGGTATGATCATGTGATAATATAGTGATATTTTGCGCAAGGCCATATTAAGTAATACCTTCCAAGGATGTTTGTCTTATTTGGAAAAGACCCTTATGCCACACCCTTTTTTCTTCTGCCTTGGATAAAATCACATATCTTCTTCTCTACTCATGTGGTAGAGATTCCCTTTTGTACACTTTCCCTACAATACAATTATACCATCTTTTTCTATGATGACCCCAAATTTCATAGAAAAGATTAAGGAATTCCCTGAGTCACAAAATTGACTAACACTAAGCTTGTTTTTACTAATCCCTTTGATAACCAATAATTTTAATCATCTTTTATCTTTTCCTCCAAAATTGGTATTTCCTGAACAAATAATTTTCTTTCTTGCATCATTAAAAATTCTTATGATTCCTTCTTTATCAAACCTGATTCTAGTCACTAGATCCTAATTTCCCATCATATGAGAAGTGAATACATTTTTAATAATCCATATCCCAATGTGATCTGATACATTGAACATAATTTCTAAAACAACCACATATTCACCTCTATTCATTTAAACCCATGTTTGGGAATTCATAACTGACATGGAATGATAATCATGATCATACTCAATATATGGTGTACAAGCATCATCTTAATGATCTTAAAATGATTTTTTATTTTCTAATCATTTGATAATTCTTTAGGTTGCATATTTTTACTACATTCTTCCAACTTTGACACATTATTTTGTATTGTTGATGAGAAATATATTTCCATATGTCTGATTCCTCTACATCTGAAACTATTACCCTCGAATGATGACTTGAAATATTTAGTTATTCATGACCACTGTTGTTGGTGTTGTTCTTGTCGATACCTCCTTTCTAGGGAACATACATTTTTAGAATGACCCATCTTTCCATAACAATAGCATCTTATGTGAGGTATATCCCTATGTACCACTTCTATACTACTAACTTCTCCTTATGTTATATTAATCTTCTAATTTTAATTCATACCCAAATCAATCTTCAATCTCAGATTTGGTTCCTCTATTCTAACTTTGATTGTTACTTCTTTTCATTACCAGACCCCTCTCCATCCTTATTATTCATATTTAACCATTCCTTATATTTTTGTTCTTCCATTGTGCTCAACATTCATTATCTCTATTTCCGATATGATCTTCTTTCCTGATGTCAAACTCATAATCAATAGTTTTTCTTGAGCCTCATCTTTTCATCGCATACCAACAACTTCCTCTTCAAGTTCATCAAACGTTTGATATAATCTTTTCCAGTTTCTTCAAAACTAGTGATTTCCCTTTTCTGTTCCTCAATTTTGATCTTATACTCAACAACCTCATTTGGATTTTCATGCATTGAAGACTTCCATTTTTTATCTCTTCATTCATCTCAGACTTATCTTCTTCCTATTGCTACATATACAATTTGGCATCATGAACCACTTTGTTGGATTGTTTGTTTTGGCTCTACAAACATCTATTTTTTCATGTTCATCTTCTAATTCAGCATGAGGGTCAATTCTCCCTTCAACTTCTTATTCATCATTATTTCTTTCTTCTTTTTTAAGAAGTTTCTGATGACTGCCACCAAATCATCTACTCCATAATCCATATAGTCTTCCTACTCGTCTACCTCAGATTCTTCATAAAATTCATCTTCTTTGGAATACATATTATTCATTTAGAAGAGTTTTCCCTTATAAAATTTCCTTCATTTAATATTTTCTGAATATTTTCTTGGACCAGTTCATCATTGTATTCATCATCATCATCAATACTATAAGGAAATATTACATCCAAGTGTCCAATTATTCCACCTCGAATGCATGAAAATGGAAGTTTACCATTGAACTTTCCTTTTGCTATTTGCATATTTGGGGAGATAAATGAGATGAAATCATCCAAATAGGCTTCCTCATAATTTTATTAAATAGATAAATTTTTCATGGACTTTAATGCCAGTTATTTAGACTTCCCCTTTTCCACTTCATCATTATAATTTTTTCTAATTTCCTACAATAAAACGGTTCTATTTAGGTTATTTTGTGTCAGATATATTGGGTATTTGTCTTCCAATACTGAAACATTTAGATTGAAATGCTATGGAAGTTTCCTCAAGATATGTTTCTCAATATTTATATCTTCAATTACTACTCCAAGAACCCACATGTCTTCAAAAATAACATTTACCCTATTAAATAATGCATCAACCGTATCATTAGGGTTCATTCTGATATCCACACACTTGTTCCACATAACCTTCATCATTTCTTCTTGAACTTTTGTGTCCCCACATAAATTTTCAGTAATTTTTCTCACATAACATTTGATTTTTGATAGGAAATACCCTTCCAAAAAATTACATTTTATAGGGTTACCCACGGTTGATGTCAGTTTATATTCCATGCATAGATACTATGAAAACATCCATGCCCTAATGATCAGAAGTAGTGATCCATTTGATTATTCTATAGTTGAAAATTATTTTCGTCGAAGACAGAAATTCATTTATGATTGACCACCACCATTTATTCTTCTATTAGAGAATCACTATCTTTTATCCTTTATCAATGATACAAATGCTAGGTTCACTAGGTCAAATACCCTGGGGGTGAATCAGGATATGATATATTTAAATTTCTCCCCCTTTTATTGTTTTTTAATTGTTGAACAAAACTCTCTAATCTCTCATTCCTGTTGAAAAGTATGAACAAAATTTAAATCATGCATGATACCCATAAAATGTTACTTGTTTCACCCTAACTGAGATGCATCAAAGGAGAATATAATGGCGGTGTGCTAATGTACCAAATTCACTAAGTCTTACTTCCAATAATGAGTACAATGTTTGGGCTATATCTTCTATGCCTAGGCTCATAGCCTTTACAAGATTTAGGATCTTCTCAATTCATTCCGAAGGATCACTCCCTATGCCTATTTCTATAGCTCAATACTGGTGGAATGGGTCACTGTCTTCCTCTTCATTCACTAACTTCTCTTGGAAAGTAATCCACTCACCATTTATAAAATTGTAGTTCAGAAATCATTTATAGACTTGTAGATACCGTTATTTTTCATGAAATCAGACATCCTAAACTTTAGTTAGATGCCCTAATGAAGTCCTTTTTCCCACATAGATGATGACCATATTTTTGGGTATAGTTAGATACTATAAAATAATTTTCCCAAATGATTTATGACTTTAGTAGGATTTCTTGAGTGTTCCGAAAACCATTTTATCCTCTTGCGTACTCTGTATCAGGTATGGTACGCAGAATGCATACTTCGTGTACTGATGCCTCTTCAGTGAACTATCCTTCTTTCATGAACTTCTCTACCTTCAATGTTGTATACTTCCTCCACTACCAACCCAACAATTCTCCTATATGAACAACTTCTGTGAGAATCCTCTGATTTTTTCGGGTGAGTTCTTCCTCCACAAACCACCTTCCTTCGGTGAACCATTATTCCATTGAGGGATTTAGTACCTCATAAGAACTTGTTGTTGAATTCTATCTTTCTGAACCACTTCCCTTCACGTGGTCATCTTATATGAACCACTTCCCCTTCAAAAATATCCCTTTATACCATAAATTTTTCCTCTGCATACAAAACCTTCTTCATGTGCACACTGTGTCCTTTTCGGGATATAATTTCCTTCAAAAACGTTCGGTGGAATTGCTTCCACTCAAACCACTTATCCTTCGTTGAATTCTCCTCATGAACCACCTTCAGACTTCACCATATTCTTGGATCAAATATTTTTCCTCTAATTATATTCTATCCCACTTTAATTATCTGATTAACACTCCTTATATAGGAAAATATGTTCAAAAAAATTGCTAATTCAATATTTACCGAATCATGATTCAGTACACCCTTCTCTATATATCACTTCTCTCACCATGAATCACACCAATTCCATGAACCATTTTTCCACCTTGTTCTGAGTAGTAAATTTAATCCTATATGACGTAATACTCTTACACCATCCAATGAGTTGTCATGCCATTCACATACCACATGCCCTTCATGGAAAATCGTTGTCGCGAACCATTTTTTGTTCTGCAAACCACTCTCACGTACCATTCCCATTTCCTAGTATGCGGCTAGAAACCATTCTATATTTTGAGGCCCAAAAATTTGGAAAACACTGGGAAACTGTTCCAACATAAAATCATGTCTTCAAAAAACACAAACCATATCTATTTGTGGTCATCGGACTTTTTCAACAAACAAAATCACACACAAAAAAATGTTGATTGGAAAAATTGAGGGGCTTTTTTCCCAACAGTATATATAATATTAAATCCCAAATTTCTTTCAATGATCATGAATGACTGAGGTTAAACCTAAGTATTTATATATGAATGTGTAATGATTTCAAATTGTATAAAAATATTTTTTGAATTATTTCATCTTCCATTATGGATATTTGTTCTCATACTATGTTTTCATGTATTATTTGGTGCATGGATACTGATGGAATCATTTTTTTCATAATGTGATGAAAATGAAATAATTTTCCACCTTGGAAAACAAATGCTATGGGATATGGAATTCGTAATAATATTTTTATGAACATGCAACATTATCAGGTATGAATTATGTTGAGTTTCCAAATGATCGAAGGACGTAAAAATAAACTACAGAATATTGCATGAGGTACCATCCACCTAGTTTTATTGTATCATATAATCCACTAGTGGATGGGAGATTGATCAAAACCATTTAAGAAATATTTTATGTTCTAAAATTATATGGACATCAAAAAGTTGTACAATGTTATTATCATTTTTATGGAGAAGAAGATCTTGGTATAATATTATCAAGAATATGAGGCATTGTGAATAAATGTAATCCACTGAATGGGATTGGTTTAAGGGGATTTTATTTTGTAATTACAGTACTCATATTATACATATAAATATGGATAAATAATTTATTGAGTTAATGAAAATGGATAATTAATCCATTGGAACCTATTTGGAAAATATTATAAGACTATTAAGGGATGAATCTAGTTTAATTATCATCCCTAAATATATGATTGATCTATTCTCTTGGTGAATAAAACCAATTAACCAATAAGAACATGTTTTATGATAATTTAGTAGCATTAAAAAATCATTCAATGTGCAATCAAAGTAGAAATGTAAATTGGATATTCCCACTACTCACATATATTTCATAAGAAAAGAATGATCGAGTCTCATGAAAACATGAATAAATTACATGGTGGAAATAAATTATACTCATCACCATTATATAAATTTTGGAATTAACATCTAGGTAAGTGTATGAATTAAAATTTTAGGTTATTTAAATGTGAAATGTTGGGTAATAATTACCATGAATGTTGAAAGATAACGTGTAGTCTGGTTAATTTAATGGATGAAAATATTAAGCCAACTAATTTAGCACCCATGATTTAATACCTAAAATTTAAGAAGTTTATGAATTATGCTAACCACTGTATGAATTTGATGTTTTATAATGATCAATATCAACAATCTCTTTATACCAAATACAAAAGGAAAACATCATGTGATCACAAATTCCAAAGTGGATTAGGAGAATTTCTAGGTGAAAGGTACACTTAACATCAACTCTTGGACAACTAAGGTATTATATTATTCTATAATAACTAACTATTTTATTTCTAAAATAAGTTTATATGGGTAACATTTTATCACCTCAAAGATTATATTTTGAGTTAGTTGTGGAAAATCTTAATGGCACAATAGTTATATCTCAATTATATAGTTCATCTTCAATTGATGTTTATGGGATGGTGCGTACAGAAAAAATTGTGATTATCCCTTTACATGAATTCAATGTGAGTCTAGAAAAGGATTGGATTTTTTGTTATGGGGCTCATATAAATTGATGAGGAAGGGAAGTCACATTTCATATTCTTAATGAACCTAGGATAATTTATTGATTACAGTATAGATATGAACTTCTAAAGGAATTTAATTTTATATGGTGGGCATTAGTTTTGATACATGAAGAATAAAAATCATAGATAGTTGGGTAGAAACACAAAATTAATGCTACACCTATTATATGGGAGATCATTGATGTATATATGGATGGATTGTTTAAAATTACACTTAATTTAGAATAACATTTTTTAATAAAACTCATACCTAGTGTTAGTTCTATTTCAAAGCCTCCTTATAGAATAGAACCAATTGTATTACAAGAATAAATAAGAAAATGGTAGTAGAATATTGATAAGGGATACATACTCTCTATTGTTTCACCATTTGTTGAACATGTTTTATTATTTTGGAAGAAAGATGTTTCAATGTGTGTTTTAATTAATTATTAAGAGCATCACAAGAACACAATCATGAACAATTATCCTCTCTCTTATATTGATGAAATATTTGATCAACTACACAGATCCCAATATATTTTAAAGACATCAATTTTTTCAAAAATTCCTTAGTGTAGGGTCAAGAATGTGGATATACCAAAGATAACATTTTATAAATTTTTTGGACACTATGAAGTTATAGTGATGATTTTTCGCCATAGTAATTATCCTTCTATACTCATGGATATAATGTATAGAGACATTAGATACTACCTCAATCAGTTTGTGGTAATATTTATAGACGATATTCTTGTATATTTAAAAGGTTAGAAAAAGAATGAATATCACATGGGGATTGCGATAAAGACCTCAAAGAATGATATTATTTATTAAAAAATTTCCAAAATTGAATTTTGGACTCAAAAAATTATATTTTTCCGCCATATAATCTTAATTGGGGGTATATCCTAATTTATTGAGAAATTTAATAGTCCAATCCATGTAATTGAAATCCATTGTTTTGTTTTTTTGGTTAGTTATTATTGAAATCTAGTGAGATATTTCTCATGAATATATAATCCACTGACAAATTTTTCATGGAAATGAGTTAAGATTATATAGACATAGGAATGTGGAGAGGATTTCAAGGAAAAATATTAGGTTGGTTAGTACACCTATGCTCACACTACCCTATAATGGAGGATGTTTTTTGATTTATAGTATTGGATAAAAAATAGGACTAGGATGTGTTCTCATTAAAACTTATATCATGATAGATTAGTCCTCACCCAATAGAAGGATCATTAGAAAACTTATAAAAATCATGAATTTTTGTTAGCTATTCAAATTTTTTCATTAAACATGTGATGAAATTCTCTCTAAAGAAAGAGGTGTGATGTATGTAATGATAAAAAGTTATTAATGTATATACTTAAATTGAAAATGTATAATATGTTCTAGAGATGGTGGTTTTAGCTAATTAAAAAATATGAATACTCAATAAATTACCACCTTATAAAGGTGAAAAAGTCGGAATATGATTTGAGTTTGAAGTATCATTCTTGACTATCTATGATAAGAGTCACCAAAAATCAAATTTTTATATATTTTAAAAGTATGGATATATAAATTTTGAATGGAGGGGATAAATATTATATTTTTCTAATAAATATTCAAACACAATTCTATGTGGGGATTATTGAGGGGGAGAATAAATATATGGAGCAGTAAAAGAAGGTAGAAAATGTTCTTGATTTCAACATTGATTGTGATGGAATGATAATGATCAAGAACCTTTTATGTGTCCCACCCATATCATATTTGAGGATGAATATATTAGATGAGGACAATAGGTCATCATTCTAGGTTATTCCTAGAAGTATAAAGATGAATACAAAACCAAACGAGTATTTATTTTGGGATGGCATTGAAAGTTATTTTGTAGGGTTTGTTTCTTGATGCATTTTTTCCCTTAAGTTTATGCTATGAGAAAAAAATTCAATTTATGCTACAAAAATTTACCATACATGAAGGGAAATGGGAAACCATTATCATGGATTTTTTTATTAGACTCCCAAAAACATATAAGGGCCATAATTCTATTTTGGTTATAGTTGATTTCTTTATGAGAATAGAAAACATCATTTATATCATAGAATTTTTCTATATTTATCATATTTCTGGAATATATATCAAGGATTTGGTAATATTACATGGAGTATGACATTCCATCATATCTGATTGGGATATGAGGTTTACCTTGATGATCTAGAAAAGTATTCCACAAGATCTTAATACAATGTTATGTTTCAGTATGGCATATCATAATTTAACATATAGTAAGTCTAAGAGAACCATTTAAATCTATTACAACATGAAGAGATCGTGTTCTATGGATTTTAAACATGTTTGGGGGAAAAACCTTCTTCTTATCTAGTATTCATACAAAATATCTTTCACATAGTCAATCAGATAGATCCTTATAAATCCCTCTGTGGAATGATGTGTGGAAAGACAATTTGTTGTGAAGAATTTCGATAAATAAATGAATTGGGACCTCATATTTCTGAGGAAATTAATGATAAGTTCAGAACTATTCCGTCGCACATCAAGGTATCTCATAATATAGTGATGATTTATACTGACAATTATCTATATGATTTTGAATTTAAAGTTGCTGATAAATTTTATCTATGAATTTATTCCTAATGGAACGTTTTGATATTCTAGAGGAATGGGAAGTTAAGAAGTAGATATATTGGGACCTAATAGGTTCCTGATCACGTAGGGATGTAACATTATCATATTGGGTTTCTAACGAACCTCTCACATATCAATTCTATGTTCAACGCATCCCACTAAGAAAGTACATACTTTTTCCCTTACAAGCAATAGACATAAATTTGGTTCCATTGTATCATGATCTATCCTATTAGAAAAAACAAGTATAAATATTAGATCATATAAATAATTTCTACTAATACAAGTCACCTGGTTAAAGATCTCTAGAGAAACCACAAATTTGTTGAAGTTGTATATGAATCTAATGAGGGAATAAAATTAAGATATCTTAATTGGATTATATCAAAGTGAAATTTTCCTTGGATGAAATTTATTTTTTTAGGGTGGGAAGAATGTAACACCCCTATATTTTATTTGAAGAATAATTCCCATTATGTAATTTTATTTCCTCATTATATCTAATTATAAGAAAAAAAAGATTAAATAATGCCTGATGTATTTTATAGTATCATAATGTGATATAATGTCATGACCTATCCCCCAGGGCTCGTGTTGTGGCTAGCCCAAGCCCACCATCCATAGTCCAGGAGTTGGTGACTAGGACCAAAAAGGTGTGTCCCTTTAACGGGAAGGCATTGCCTTTAAACCTATACAGACACACAATCCACGAACACAACAATAAGTAATCACGACGTACACTGCTATAGTAAAAAGGGTACTGAAAGTAAAGGGGTTGGAATACAATCCCAACTAAAATGTACAAGTACAAATGAAAATAAATATCCACTCATGGATCATCCACTGAGGATCCAACATGATGGGTAGGTACAGATTGTCTCTACAACACTCCACATCAGCCCATCTCCTCCCTGTACCACCTAGTCATGGCTCCCTCATGTCTCAGCCCAACTGTTTGTTGTCTGCATAAGCCAAAACAAGATTTGAGCAAAGTCTATGTAGGGGTAAGCATAACAATACTCTTTAGGGACCCCATTACCCCCAATGGTCTCACATAATTCCACAAAGGCAAACCAAAAATCATGATCTCAACCAAAAATCACCAAGAAAAGAATCAGATCAAATAGGTTTTAGTGAAGTATAGATGTACATATGATTAGTCATGAAGCTATATCATTTTGTTCTATCATGAGACATTGCTGCTGACTATACAGAGTTTGACCCACATAGGATAGATAGGTACTAACCCACACAATGACCCACATTGGATCTGACCCGCCCAGAGTTGATATGTACTAACCCCCACAATGACCCACACAAGATCTGACCCACACAAGATCGTTATTTACTGTCCCACAAAAGATCACTGAGTGCAGACCCACACAGGATCGGACCTACATAGTATCTGTATGTCGTTGATCCACGACGTGCCACTCTATGGATGGTCCTCATCATGTCGCGAGGTACTGATCCACCTAGGGTCTCTAGGTGCTGATCCACACAAGGTCGCTAGGTGATGAGCCACACAATATTGCTCAGTGCTGATCCACACTAGATCTTTATGTGCTGACCCACACAGGTTTGCTTGGTACTATCCTCAGTATGATTTGTCTCCAACAACCACCTCACTTTTAGCCACTAGATTGCCACTCATAGCATGCTTGATTCTGGTAGAACCTATCCTCAAGCCATCATCCATATTTCAACCCTCATTAATTCCCATAAAGAAGTAACCTAATGATATTTCATGTCATAAGGGTCCCAACGCAAAACATGGAGCATCAACCGGACGCCTGGTCTGTACGTTATTGGCATTTTAGTGATAAGGGCATGGTTGTATTTGGATTCGATCCAACACTGCCATACTAAAAATTTCTACAAAACACTCATGGAGTATTTCAAAAGGATCTCCTTTTCACTAGTGTCCTTATACCACAGGTGACGTGTCAATCAGATGCCTAGTCTGTTAGTTACATCCCTTTCGTCAAATGTGGGGTGATCGCACCTCGGTCCGGCCTGACTAGGTCGGGCCTACCAGAATATTCCAAAGGGACCGCTTCCCAAAATGAGTCCCAACACCATTGATAGTGTGTCGAATGGACACTCGTTCAGTAGTTAAGGTCTTTTCTTTATTCCTGGACTGGTTGGGTCTAGGCCTGGTCTGACTTAGTCAGATCAGCCCAATGCAACAGGTCCCAAGGTCAATCTGACCCCACCCAGTTCTGGCCCTTTAAGGGTCAGCCCAGTTAACTGGGTTCGGCCCTATTGTGGTTGGACTGGTTTGGTTCGCGGTCCTAGGCCATACTTGGCCCGGCCTTCCAGGTGGGTTCATCCCACCCGCACTAGCCCATTGGGCCACGGGTTTGTCCTGACCTACTAGTAGGTCTGGTCTGCTCGGTCGTCCTGCATCAAGTTGGTCTTCCAAGAGGCAGACCGTTTTCTCTCACTGGCCCCGCGTTTGTGGGTCCGTTTCTCCCATCCAATGGGGTGCTACCCCACCATATTAAATGGTTGACCGTTTGGCCAAAATCGTTTCTCCAACATGGGGTACTGCGGGTCGCACGGTATCCCCTTTCCGCCTCCTCCGGCGGCACTTGCGGGAGCCATCCTTATCCAGCGCTGCCGGATCAGGTCGGCCTCCCTTCACCTCTATGGTGCGCTATCACATGCCGCTTTCTACAACCAGTGGCTGATTTTCATGAGTCTCCTCCATCCACCTTCGGCCGCCACTGACATGGCGCACTAGCGGATTCTTCCGTGGGTCATCGGACGTGCTCTGGTGTCCATTCTTGATTCCATCTATGCTTACGGCTCTCCCATGTTGTCGTCGTCATATTAGGACCTTCTATTTCTCATTGCCATCAACATGAAAATTGTTCCGCAAATAACAGATCATGAGCTAACCGTCGAAGGGTCTGGGCCTGGTTCGTTTGGCCCACGCCCTCAACGTTAATGTGATAACTAGTAGGAGTGGATTTAATTTATCAAATACATGTTCAATATAAACCCCCTAACTGGAAGAGACATTCTCTAATGATGATCAATAGAACCACCCTTCGTCATTGTCGATGGTTCATGATTCAGTGGTGCTCGTCCCTGCTTGCAGAAACTGGTCTTTTCCTCTAAGTGGTTGGTGTCGTGGTACTTTTCCAAATCGTTGCCGCTTAGTTAAGTCATGCCAACACTCCACCCCGAGCCCCATATAAATAGGAGTGGGGATGGGTGAGTAATTCACATGGAATTAATGAGTTCCATTTAATTATAAACCTTCCTAATTCCAATGTTGTGGTTACAAAAATAAACACAAGTCAAGCAATTTTATGGCTTAACGTGTCGTTGGTCCCACAAACGCCGCTCAACCATTGTAGATAAAATAACAATAAAATTGTTATAATATTACTCTTTAAAAAAGGTTCAAAACTAATTTGTTCTACTAAAAAAATTTCGTCGAAGTGATGCCTAACTTAAGAAAATCTTGAAACTGTGGATATAATGGTGATCTTGGGTTTTCGATCCGAGAAACGAGTCAAAAGATAGAAAACACCACCCATGCATTTACTAAACGTACCAAAAAAAGGCCATAAAATTATTAATAGTCACCCTCGACCTGCACCGGTCGAGATTAGTCTTAATTTTTGTTTACGACCAAAAAATTACTTCCATTGTTAGCCAACTCTGTCCAATGTTAGGGTCTACCTAGTGAAAGAAAACCCTCATGAGTTCAGCGGTGGTCTCAGATTTTTTATCTGAGTCACTGTTCGTGAGTTATAATCATTTGAAAAAGAAAAAAACATTATTTAATTATATTATTTACGGTTATGCTATTTTTGGGTTTTCTCATCGTATGCATGACCTGACTAAAACTAAGTCACATCTAGGGTAGACCTGATATCTTGAATGCATCCCTGCCCTCAGATTTCTAATCTGGGCACCCGTTTAAGTGTTATTCCATTTTTTTAGAAAAACCACTCAAGCCCGCTACTTAAAACTTATCATTTTTCGACATATCATTCTGGGAACTTCGGGACATGGAATCATGCTCCGTCAGATTTCACACTCTAGAAATAATTCTATATAATGAAAAAAATATGTAAATTTTGTGACATTACATTCTCCTCACCTTAAGGCTTTATGTCCTTCAAATCCAAAACAAAGAAAAATCAAACAACTGAGGGTACTGAGCATGATGCTGAGCCTCCCACTCCCATGTGCTCTCCTGGAGGTTCCCATCATGCCACCAAACTCATTCCAGAGGGATCAAACATCCACAAATGACTCGGTTCTATCGATCCTCTATCTTCATCGAGAACTCTGTAAAATTCACCCCATCGTCAATATCGAACTTTCCCTAGTCGATAACGTGTGATGGATCATGCACGCATCTCCTTAGCTACGACACATAGAAAACATTAGAACACGGTGCATATGTGGGGGAAGAGATAGATGGTACGCCACCTTTCCCACTCTAATTTGAATCTAGAATGGTTTAATTTACCTCCAAGATAACTTTCCTCCCATGCCAAACTTCCTCAATCCTCATCGGGGTGAGACTTGTAGGAAGAAATGGTCTCCCTCCTCGAACTCTAGGGGTCTTCGTCTCCTATCGGCATAAGACTTCTGTCAGATCTGTGCACTCTTCAATTTCTGAAAATTGGGGCATCATGATACAAACTCTACAAACACTTCCTTCATCCCTGGCCACTAGTACTGACACCGGAGGTCCTGATACATCTTCACCACTCAATGTTGTACTATTAAAGGGGATGTATGGAACTCCCTCAACACCTCTTCCTGAAGCGTCACTGGACCATGGGTTTTCCTCCGAACAAAGCGATATGCTCCCCATATTCAGAAAATACTTTAGGAGACTGTTCTGAGGATATCTGATCATGTCGGGGCCCACAGTCAACGTCCCCAAGATATGCCTCCTAAAACAGATAAAGAATTGGGGGAGTGATAGTCATATACTGGAAGTAAGCTGCTCCATCATTATGTGGAAAGTATTTCTACACTGCAACTAGGTGATATGTTTCCTCACTCAGCAGCTGTAGACCAGATCTTCTATTGAGTGTGTCTGCTACCACTTTCCCCTTCACAGGAGTATAGACTATCTCAAAGTAATAGTCAGAGAGGAACTCTAGCCATAATCTCTATCTCATGTTCAGATCCTTCTGTGAGAAGATATAAATGAGACTCTTGTGATCAAGGTAAATAGTAAAACATTCACCCATCAAGTAGTTCCACCACATGTTCAGTGCAAAAAACCATTGTTGCTAACTCTGGGTCATGGGTAGCATAGTTCCGCTCGTGTTGTCTCAACCTCCATGAGCCGTAGGCAATCTCTGCCTCCTCTTGTATCAGGAAAAAACCAATTCTGGTCCTTTATACATCATAGTAGACTACATATCTCATGCCCTCTCCTACTAACATCAAGATGGGGTCACTCGTCAGTCTTTATCTTAGCTCTTGAATGCTCTTTTAACACTTTTCTTTCAACAGGAATGGCTTACCCTTCATCGTTAAAGCTGACAAGTGTGCCGCTACCCTGGAGAAGTCAAGTAAAAATCATTGGTATTACCCAGCCGAAGGAGAAGTCCCTCCACCTTCAGGGAGGTAATCTTGGAAACAAATTTTGAAAAGATGTCCCCAAACACTAACACTACTGTTGAGAACTGAAAAATCAAATTCCATGCTGCCATGACGGTAATGCTGTCTGACTCAAGAGTGATCGGTTACACCCTCCTATGCATGATTTTATCTTGTGCTACATGGGTTTCCTTTTTCTCTAACCAAGGAAAACCCCATTCCAATGTTTTAGATATACTACATCCTCTTTTCCTAAAATATTCAATCTGAGTATGAACTGTGGATGTCTGATCCATAGCCAAACTAATTTCGTTCTCCCTCGACACTGACACAATGTGGTTCCAGCCAAAACTCTTGCCTCAAAGATCAGATCACACCATCGACATAAATTCTGATTAAAATGTCTCCTCCGAAAGGTATATCCAGATTTTAGGGTCAAGTCATCAGTATAACTGGAAACTCTAGGTCTTGCAAAATATTTGTGGTAAGAAGGAATTATTGTTACCTATGTCTATTAATACGGTATCTATTTGTAGACAAATATCGTATCTCAAATCATTCCTGGGGCCCTTGAGTCACAATCCTTGATTGCATGTAGCTACTCCCTTCCCCTGTCCTCCAACTCCCTAATCCTAGTGGGGACCACATTGGGGTAGTGGTTGTGACATGTTAAAATGTATACCACCTCATGATGCTCTCCTAGATCCCCTTCCATGTCTTCATCCATACAGAATCATCTGTCCCTATCAATTCCACTTCCTGAAACATTTTACATGCCAACGTCTCTGAGACAGGAGTAAGTTTCCTACATTCCCACTACTAACATTCACTACATGTATCAGCTCAGCCAAAGAACATTCAGTCACAAAGGTTCACTCTAGAACCCAAATATAAGTAGGAATTCATAGAGGAATAGTTCTAGCTCGGATGACCCTAAAAACACCTCTCTCAGAGATCCAAGACCTGAAGCACTGACCATACTATATTTGTTGAATACCTGGGATGGTTTGTATGCCTCAATTAATACTCATCTACTGACATGTAGCCCTGCTGATGCTGTAGAATCTTTAGGGAACACTCACCCCTTAGCTTTTTATGGAAAGAGACCACCTTCTTTGAGGAAGTTTCTCATGTTTTTCCACAGAAAAGTCACCTCTTCACAAGATCAAGGTAATATAAACCCTTTCATCTTCATATTGATCCACGTAGAAGGCTCTCTAGCCTGACCGTCATCTAATTGAATGGTGCCCCCGCTAGATGGAAGCTCAGCCACCTCCTCAAAACAGTCCTTAGCTGCCTTTTAGTCAGGCTCACCTTGGATCCTGAGAGTTATCTGATGCTGAAACACATGTAAGGAACTAAGCCTACATGTGTCCAATACTAGTACATCCGGTTGTAACTGGGGACCACTATGTAGTGATATAGTTGGCACACAACCCAAAGGTACTATCTCGAGTAATGATCCATTTTCAAAAGCATCATCACCATACGAACCATCCTCATGATCATGCACTGATAAAGACTACCAGCTAGGATCACCGTATGATTTACTGGTGTTCCAACTAGGCTGAAATCTCTATCCACAACCTCTAGCCAGTGCTCAGCTGCCTAGGGATCTGTCTCACCTCAAAACCTCATATGCATCTGCCGCTAAAACTCATGAAACTCAATCATCAGTGGGCATGGTCCACTACTATCATTTGTTTGTGAGGATGGTGGCAATGGTTTCCAATGGGTATTGGTGCTGCTGGTAAACCACACAAAGGTGCTAACTAAGTAAGAGGGACCTACACTAAGGCCCCATCACTCGGTGGGCTATCATCGTGTACTCTCTCATAAATCCTGTCTGGCTATCTATGCAACCACATCCTGATAAGGAATAGGTGATCCATGGTCAATAATTAATACCTTGTGAGATGACTCCAATGAATCCAAAGAAAAACCTTTCCAAAAGACATTCAATCAGTGTTTTTGTGAATCGAGTTAGAAATCTGAATTTAGGGTTCTAGGGTATGGATATGTCGACCTCAAACCAACCATGGACTCCCCAAACTAAAAACCACTCTCAAAACACTAAACACTATTTCTTCATTGAAAGTATCAGAGTCCAAGTTATTTTCTTGAACCGACCCCTCTAATACCACTTTGTCACGACCCATCCCCCTGGGGCCCGTTCCATGACAACCCCAATTCCACCTTCCATAGGCCAGGGGTTGGCGACTAGCACCAAAATGGAATATCCCTATAATGGGAAGTAATTTACATTAAACCTATACAAACACACAATACGTGAACACAACAACAAGCATCCACGAAGTAAAATACTATAGAAAAAAAGGTACTACAAGTAAAGGGGTCAGAATACAAGAACAATTGAAATGTACAAGTGCAACTAAAAAAAAGAATACAACTCATGGATCGTCCCCAGAGGATCCTACCTAACGGGTATGTACATATTGTCCCCAAAACACTCCACATCATCTCATCTCCTCCGTGTACCACCTGGTCCTGGCTCCCTGAAGTCTCAGCCCAACTGCTCATCTTTTTCTCAAGACACAACAAGGTGCGGGCGAAGCCTTTGAAGGGGTGAGCATAACAATACTCATTAGGGACCCCAAACCCTCTGAAGGTCTCACAGAATTCCACAAAGGCAAACAAAAAGGCCTGATCTCAATCAAAAATCACAAATAAAATACTCAACTCAACCAGTTTTAAGTGAAGTATAGAAGCAAATATGATTAGTCGTGGAGAAAGATCATCTTATTCTATCAAGAGGCACTACTGCTGACCATATGGAGTCTTACCCATACAGGATTGATTGGTAATAACCCCAAAAATGAACCAAATAGGATCTAACCAACACATGATTGGTATAAGCATACCCACATAGGGTTGTTGAACGCTAACCCACATAGGATCTGACCCACATAGGATTGGTATGTTGCTGATCCACAACATGCCACTCTAAGTCTTGTCCTCATCATGTCATTAGGCGATGATCCGCATAGGGTCGTTAGGTGATGATCCACACTGGGTCGCTAGGTTCTAATCTATAAAATATCCTTTGGTGTTGATCCACATAGGATCGCTAGGTGTTGACCCATATAGGATCTCTCAGTACTAACCTCTATATGATCAGTCTCCAACATCTACCTCATTACATGCCACTTGATTCACACTCATTGCACACTTGATTATGGGAGAACATATCCTCATGCTATTGGTCTTATTTCAATACGCACAATGTCCCATAAATAAGTAACATGATTAATCGTTGCATCATAAGGGTCCCAATGCAAAATAAGGCGCATCAATCAGACACCCAGTTTGTAAGTTATTGGAATTTTAGTGCTGAGGGCCTGGTTGGATTTAGAGTCAATCCAACCCTGTTGTACTTCAACATTCTCCAAAACTCTAGTGGACTATTCCTAAAGGACTACCTTGTCACTAGGGTCCTTATTCCACAGAAGGCGCATCAATTGGATGTACGGTTATTTAGTTACATCCCCTTTTGTGAAATAGGGGGTGATCGCATCTCGGTCTGAACTGGCTCAGTTGGGTCCACCAGAATATACCAAAGGGACCTATTACTTAAAGGTGTCGCAATGCCACTGAAGGCGTGTCGAATGGACACTTGGTTCATCAGTTATAGGTGTATATTTATTCGGGGACCGGTTGGGTCTGGGACCAATTCGACTCGGTCAGACTAGCCTGACGCAACAGGTCCAGGGGTCTACCTGACCCCGCTCAGGTATGTCTTATTAAAGGTCGGTCTGGTTCACTAGGTTTGGAATTGTCAAAGTTTTCTCAGTTCGGTTTGTGGGACTGGGCCATGGTTGGCCCGACCCGAGATGTGGGGCTCAGCCCACCCACACTATCTCGCCAGGCCGCGGGTCCGTTCCGCTCGGTCGGCATGTGTCCATCCAATATGCAAGGAGGTAGACCGTTTTCTCCAGCTATACCTACAGTTGCGGGGCTGTTTTGCCTAGTCGATGGGGCACTACCTCACTGATTTAAATGGTCGGTCTTTTGGCAGACGGATTTTCACCAACACCGCACAGCGTGGGCTGCGCTATCTCCTGCTACAGCATCCTTCTAGCCATGGCCTCCTTTGTTAGTGGCACCTGTGGGTGCCGCCCTTGTCTCGTGCGGCTGGCTTGGGCCAGCCGCCCTTGGCCGTCGTGGGGCACCATCATGCACCGACTTCCACCACCTACGACCGGTTGCCACAGGTCTCCTCCGCCCCCCATCAGCCGCTGCCAAAAAGGAACACCAACAATTTTTTCTACGTGTCAGTGGATGTGGTCCGATGTATATTCTTGGTGTTTTCTAGGCCTAAGGCTCTTCAGAGCTGCCACCATCATAGCGTGAAACACTATTTCACGTTTCCATCAAGTTGGAAATTGTTCCATGAAGAATAGATCATGATAAATGAAGCGGAGGGTCTAAGCCTTGTTCGTTTGGATCACGTCCTTAGAGTTAATGTGATAGTAAGCAGGGGAGGATTTAATTCATCAAATACAACATCCAAATAAACGTCCTACTTAGAAGATACATTCACTGACAACGATCAACGGAACCCCCCTTCGTCGTTGTTGTCTGTTTGTGATTAAGTGGTTCTCATCACCACTTGTTTAAATTGATATCATCCTCCAAGTGGTTGGAATCATGGTACTTTTCTAGAGTTTCACCACATGGTGAAGTCATGCCAACTTTCCACCCCGAGCTCCATATAAATAGGAGTGGGGAGTGGTGAGTAACACATGTGGAATTACTAAGGTCCATTTAATAATGAACTTTCCTAATTCTAGTGGTTCAGTAACAAAAATTAAGGGGATTTCATCCATTTAATGTCTTGATGCATCGTTGTTCATGCCAATGATACTCATCCATTGAAGATAAAATAACAATAAAATTGTTATTTTATTATTCTTTAAAAAAGGTTCAAAATCCAATTTCTTCTCCGGAAAAACTATGGTCAAAGTGAAGCCTCCCGGAACAGAATTTGGGCTCTGTGGATTCAATGGTGCTCCCAGATTTTTTATCCAAGAAATGAGTTAAAAGATAGAAAATTCCACCAATGTGTTTACTCAACGTACCCGAAAAAAACTTCATAAAATTATTAACAGTCACCCTCGACCCGCACCAGTTGAGGTTAGGCTCTACCTAATGGAAAAACATCCCAAATAAACTCAACATTACTCTCAGATTTACAATCCAAGTTACCATTTAGAATTTATGGATTTTAACAATAAAATAATTGTTACTAAATTATTTTATTTACAGAACAAAAATAACTTCCACTGTTTGTGCGTGTCGGCCAATGTTAGGGTCTGCCTAAGGGAAGCATACCTTCATGGATTCAGTAGTGGTCTCAAATTTTTAATCTGAATCACTATTCCTGAGTTATAAGCATATGAAAAATAAAATAACTTTATTTAATTTTTTAATTTAATTCTTTTCCATTTTTGATTTTTCTCACTGGAGGACTGTGTCGACTAAACATAAGTCGCACCTATGGTAATCCTGTTATCCTGAACACAACGGTGCCCTTGGATTTCTAATCCGGGAACCCGTTTAAAAGTTATTACACTTTTTTAGGAAAACCACTCACACATGCTATTTTAAACATAACATTTCATGACGGATCATTCCTTGCACTCCGGTCCCCAGAATCAGGCACCGTTAGATTTCGAAGTCTCTAAATAATTCCATATAATTAAAAAAATTGTACGTAAAATTTGGGACATTATATATAATTCATATGAAATTGGATATATTGATATAAATATAACAATCTAAATTATGAAACATGTATGGTCTACAGACCAGTAAAATTAATTCTCTAGTTGTCTAATAATTTGAATTGATAATAAAAAAACATTTGAAATGAAAATTATTTTTCCTGAAAATCTATTTTCATGTAAAAAATCAAATTTTATCTTAATAAATTATGTAAATAAATTTTGATGAATTTTTTTAATTTAATTTATTTTTTACCAAATTTTTATGAATCATATAACATATTATTGTAGACATGTAATATGAATAAAATCATGTTCAATGCTTAAAAGTTTTTTTCTCTAAAAATCAATTTTTATCTCTCTTTTCCAACTAATTGAAAAATTAATTTCATGAAATTATATAAATTGAATTTGATAAGTTTTATCCATACTTGGAATTTGGAGTTTCAAATTTTTCAAATATTCACAAATAATTTTTAACTAAAATGAATAGAAATAATTATAAAATTTATCATCTCGGTAAAAGGTTAATTAGATCAATCTAGGTTAAAAAAATGAGATGAGGCCATATTTACTCATAATAGAAATTATTTGATGAATATAATTCCACTATTATCACCTTATTTTCTAATGTTATTTTATATGAATTATTTTCCATCAAAATAACCAATATTATATTTTAATAAATTCAAATTTGAAAATGTCAATCTTGTAGTTTAAAATATCTCTTCAGTGTCCACATAGGGATAAAAAATAGTTACATATGAATATAAATATCATCATTGATCTCAATGGTATTATTTTTATAATATAAATATATTTATTTTTTTATAAATTCTATAATGACCTTAAATTCTTATGCAACACCGATACATTATTTCAGAAATTATTAAATAAAATATAATAAATTATTTAAAAAAATTTAAAATAAATATAATATGATATATGTAATCTGTGAAACGAATTTCATAAGTAAATATATAATATAATTATTTTTTTATATGATTATATTTTAATTAAAACTTTTTATTTTGGTCTTTAATTTCAAATATAGTTAATAGTGTATAAATTGGTAATATTGATTTTTTATGAGAATATTATTATAATAAATGAAATAAAAATATTAAAAATACTAAAATATGAAAAATTGGATAATATATGGTATATAATTTCATCAAATTCCTATTTGTCAGCCGCTTGGAATCTTTTGAGAAGAAAATATCTGAATTATATTTTAATATTTTAAGAAGATACAAGAGTTCCCCTCACCTATTTTATAAAATAAATCCTCTAATTTATCTTATTCACATCACCTAGAGATATATAAATAAAAAATTCCTGAAAAAATATCTTCTAACCATCCTTATAAACACTCTATATGTGATTTTAATCTCATAAGATAAACACTAGGGTCTTTAGGAGTATATCTAAAGGATTTGATTCTAATAAGAGGTAATCACATTAAAAGATCAATTTATTTTTTTACTTCTTCTTTAACTAAAATAAATTAATTATATTTATCATAAAATAATAACTTTAATATAATTAATATAATTAATTGTTATTATGATTATCAATTCACTGATATCCACCCTCAAACTGATAAAATGGTTAACAACACAATCGTTCATATTTTTGAGCACTACCGACTAACGAACCTATGTAATTTATTTTTTCATTTTTTTTATATAGATCACAATAAGAATAGATTTTATTATATATATGACATAATATTTTTTATTTATTGGTAAATTACTATTCACCTTTCTATCATTCCATCATTAAAAAATAGTAACCAACTTTCTTTCATACGTATGACGTACCATCTCTATGAATAGTGTGATTATTTTTTCTATATAGACTATTTATGAATGATTAGACATGTTTATATAATTAATATATATTATTTTAATACCATTATCAGGTTTATGGAAATATTTGAAACAATATCAATATTTAATGATAGAGACTACCGAACTAAAACATGTTACAGAACACGAAGGAGTTATCACACAAAAAAGTTATTATAATAAGAAATTATACAAAAATTGGTGATAAGATATTATATTAAAATAATATATCATTATATTGATAATAATATGGTATAAAATGGCATTTATAATAAATACATATTTATAAAAAAATATTATTGAATGTGAACGGGTAATGGGGAGAGTTGAGGTCAGGGATTTATGTAACAATCATATTTTATCCATGATTATTTAAACATGAATTCTGATTGAGGAAATTATATGATCCCTCTATGATGAATAGATTTAATTTTATTATCCACTTTTCATTTTGTGAGATTTTATTTATTCCATTTATTTTCTTCACTTTATTTATTTAAGAGATAAAAACTATTTTGTTTCTAAATATTTGACTTTATTTGTCTCTTTGGTTTAAAATCATTTTTCACGAATATAAATATTTTAAAAAAACCAGAATGATTTCAATATTATTATTTTTTTGTTAAAATGCATTTTTTCCAATTTATTAATTTTTTTTAAAAAAATTAATAGTATTCATAATTTATTTTAATGAATGAGTTACTTTTTTATTTTTTTGTAATGGAATGTTTTTAAAATAGATGTTATGAATGGAATTTCGCCCCATAATGATGCCTTGATGATTTAGAGCATAAATGGAATGTTTAAAAGATTGTTTTAAATTGAAATGGATTCTTTATTACTTCAATAGTTTTCAGATTTTGATAAAATTATTTTCAAAAGAAAAGTTTATTATTCTCGTGAATATTTTTTTAATTATCTATTAATAGTATATCTATTCATCAATGACAAAAACATTTTTTATGGTTTATGTTTTAATGGTTATGTTATCCAATGAAAAAGTCATGTTTTATTATCTATATTGATTATTTTTATGATGATGATATGTTTATAAATCCCATTTTCATTGGTTATGCTATGATTTGATGAAATATAGAGCATGTTTGCTTTTCATCTGTTATGATATAATGATATGGAAGGTGTTTTATGATATTATGTAACACTTATATATGGATTTCATTATGTGATGGGTGGGGCCTATAATTCCATCCAATTCATTTCTTAAACTATTATATATCATGATAATTTTATTTGAAAAATTCTTATATGGTTGATCCATTATGGGAAATAAGTTGACGCCCTTGATACGTTTTGGGAAATAAGGCGATGTGCCTGATACAATATGGGAATGTATTATTGATTCATGTTATGATGGTCTTCGTAGCTATCCTTGACATATGAATTGTTTTTTGTATATATTATGGGGCCACACACATTTATGATATTAAATCATATTACATGATAGAGTTATGACTAGTACACGTTTCTATGATTCATTTCTTTTTTAATGCTATTGTTTTATGAATTAAATCATATTTATGATATTTTTTATTTTTAATGAACTTTGTAATTTATGTTCATGATTTCATACCCTTATTATTAATTTATTCTTTCATATGATCATTTATAGATTTCTGTCATTTTTATCCTTACTGAGAATCCATGCTCACCCTTTTCTTATGTTTCCATTCCCCTATTTATAAAGAATGTTTTTAGATGGGTATTCTTATGAGAAGTTCTATGAGGGAAGATATCTATTCTTTATGATGAAGATATTTTATAAAATTGGAAGATTGTATATCTATTTTCTAATAAATCTAAACCATTACGGTCCTCGATTGAATCATATTGTTATGTATTAAATATTCATATAACAATGTAAAATATTTATTACTGAATAACTCTATGAAATATATATTACAGTACCTTTTATGATCTGGGAATCATAGACATCTATATATTAATGTATAACAACACTAATATTATGAAATTAGTTCAAAATGATCATGATTACTCATGCTATATATCAAAAATATATAATAAATTTATTTTATAATTTTAGATAATAATTATAGAAGAATTTTATATACTACTAACTATTTAAGAAATGATATCAAATGGGTGATTAAGATACATAATTCTTTTATAATTGATGTTATAATTTTTTTACTAACTATGAATTAATTTAAGGGTTATCAAAGACTGAATTAAGATTCTCTATTACACGTTACATGTTATACACCATGTTTCCATTGATTGGTTTTATTTTTATATAATATCACGTGAATTTCATATATTTTATTTCCTTTTAATTCATGGGATATTCTAATCAAAAAAAAATTTCACATGTCGTTTGAGTAAGTACTACCACATTCCTAATATTTTTTTATATCTAAATATTCATTTTTTGACTTATGATTATTCTATTGAAATTATTTCATATAAGTAGGATACATTCAACCCTTCGATTTTATTATATTTTATTACCCAATTTAAAATATATTTACCAATTAAAATTATTTTAAAATGTTTAATGCTTCATAATGTTTGTTTTTATATGGGTTATTGATAACATATATCTAAATTCATTGATATATAATGTTTAATAATGAATATTAGTTTTATATGCATGGTTTATCCCAAACAATGATTTTATTATATCAAAAAATTTATTCCTCACTATGGTAAATAAAATTTTTATCCAAATATTTTACCTTGATAAATATCATTCCTAAAAATTGTATCATTATTAAGAATAATTTTCATCACTATTAATGAAGGTTACCCCTCACTATACATATTTCTATTTCATACCAATGTTATCCTTTATAATTAAAATTATAGTTATATATTATATAATGTGACCTCAATATTTAGCTTCTCCTATTCTAAAAATAAAATTGTGTTACTCCTTTTACAATTTTGGGTTTTAATATATTTAGTTTAAAAGTATCAATAGGGTTTATCTTTTCATGATCATAGGTTTTTTATTTATAAAATACATTTCCATGGATACAATTATTTCTTTAATAACTGTCTATTATTAGAGAATTTTTTTAAATATAAATACTCTAAAAGGTTTTAAATCACCTTTTAAAAAAATAATATTTGAAAATTACCAATAGTATTGTCTTGATTATAGTGTTAAAAATATTTCCCAAAAACTCTATTAAAATTTTTCATAAATTTATCTTTTCATTTTAAAAAGGATTGACTCTAATAAGTGTTATGTTCCCTAATATAACATTAATTTAATATTATTCTATTTATCTATTCGATGGATTGAACTCATAGAATCAAATAAATCAATTCATGTTCAATTCCTGTGTGGAACGATTTGAAGTATTATTATTTTATTTGTGTTTTCAATCTAAGTTTACATCCTTTAATGTTTATTTTTTAACAATGGTGATAGGATATTTTTCTACAATACACCTTTTTATATAATGTTTATGTTCATATGGATCAACTTATCAAGTAGGTAAATTTTCTACATTCTATATATTTTTTATCTCCGTACGGATGATTATTAACTTCTTAGGCACATGGATTATCTATTGACATCACATATATTTGTTGTTCTAATATAGGTTATTATTGGAAGTTTTCATTATGTTTCATTTAAATATTTTATGATATTACTGTTGAATTAAATTTAATTACTGAAATTGGGGCATGATTATTGACTTCCCCTTGATGCATCAATAAATCCCATGAGACAAACTAACTTTTTTATTTTGATATATGCCTATCTAGAAAAAGATTTTTTCTAGAAATAAGGTCATGATATTATGATCATAATTTATAAGACACTAATTTATTTTATTAGGGAATGAATTTTTTTATGACATTAGGAATTTAATAGTTTAGGAACTAGTTATTAAAAATGCGTGATCTATTTATTTAAATTTCTATAAATAGATATATTATGTTTTCAGTTTCATTTGAGAATGGAATTATTTTTAATTGTTTATTCAATAAATATTATTCTTGATATTATTATGTTCCCTCACATTTTTTGATTATTATCTCTTATGTTTATTCTTAGTGAGCATTTTAGCTAAAACCATATTATGTTTTAATTTTCTAATGCTATGAAAATATTTATTAAACATGATACGTTTAATAGGATGACTTTTTTTGAATATTTTTTGGAGATATTGAATACTTATTATGGATTAAGTTTTTTACTATATAGGGAACAAAAATTATTATTATGTCATAAATACATTGTATTTATTAGTTTTTAATTTGACCAAATATCTAATGATCTAAAAAAATTATTTAGAATGTATGTATTGAAGTATTTTCATTATGTTATGTGTTAATGGGATAGTTATATCAATGAATCTATAGTTCATATCAAATATATTATTTGATGTATGTATTTTATGCACTATACTTGAGAGTGTGGTAATGGGGTCTACAATTGAAGTATATAAAGGATTATATTTTTATTCCAAAAAATATATATCAATTTTAAATATATCAATTCTATATAATGGAATGCATGTATCCAATAATACTCATATGAAATTCATACTAAGACGAACTCATGAAAATAATAGTAATAAATAATAACAATATCACTATTTAGTATACCATACCCATGTTATATGAAAAAGTATTTACATAAAAAAATAAATTATTTGTGAATAACCATAAAATTGTAATAATGGTTATATGTTGGAGTATTATAGGTATTATAGGGAAGCATAGAACTATAATATGTCTTAATTAGAATGAGTTATGATCCAACAACCTAAAAACATTGTATTACCCTCCCTGAATTGGCCAAGATGTAATATCCCCAATATATAAGAAATTCCAATCATTGAACTACCTGAAATATTATCATCTTGCCTTGTATAGCACTCATACATATATTTTCTACCCAAACACCACTTTATTAAATTAGAATACAATGGAGGATAGAAAATCCAATATATCACATATCAGCATAATGTAATAAATAATAATCCTTACTCACACTCAACTCTAATCATAGTTATAAAATAACTCCCTTTCATAATAACAAAATCAATATTATTATATTCATGTTATATAGTCCATTTTTAGACAATAATAATTATCTTTATAAAAATTTTGTATGAATGGGGTTAACACCTAGGTAACCTATAACAGTAAATATTTTTTTTGTAAACATATGAAAAATAGTTGATACTATTTACAAAAAAATAACTAAAATTTATCCATTTGAAACCCATCACAAATATTTATTAGAATGAATAGAAACAAAAAATCAATAGTATTTTCTAAGGGAAAGAGTAAATATAAGTTAACTGTATTTGGTAAATTTCTCCAAAAACCATTATAGAAAAATAATGATATTAACTAAAAATACAAATTATATCATTTTTAAAAATTCATTATATTTTATTATTGAAAAATAGAAGTTTCCTTTTATCAAACACCGTGTATTCATGATTTCTTTGAAATTGTGTTTTATTGATATAATAATAGGAATTCAAAAATTAAGAAAAATAACATTGAAGGAATATTAATATTATAATGTAACCAAAAAATGGATTACAACATTTATTCAAATTAAAAAAAAATTGTGTTAAATTCCATGAACGTAGGGTTTTATAATTGTGGGAATGTGGTTGGAGCAACCAAAAATTGATTTATTGAATCTAATAAAAGTAGATGTTTTTCAAAAAAATCATGAAAATTTGATAAAAAATCACTATAGATAACTATTATAAAGAATCAAACATGTGCCCAATTGATTCTAGAAATCCTATGACATAGTGATTAATAACTAAGAGAAAGATGAATATATAGTGAAGATGGATGGTAAAAGAGAGCAGGGGAATCAGATAAATGTGGAGATCATGGTTTCTTATAATTAAATCCAATAAAAATCATATTGGATAGGTAAAATATGGTGGTTTAATGTGGGAGAGGGATGACAGAAAGTACTCTGGAATTGGGAAATTCCAATTCGTGGATTTTGGAATCATATTTCCCTTCAAAAACAATTTTCTTAAAATAGCATGTTATATGAGTAATGTTCATGGATATGGAGCCCCAATATATTGATCATAAAACTCAATACCTCCATGAGATACCCCTCCATAACTGCAAATTATATCCTTATATTAATTAAAATGTAATAAAATACATAAAAAATTAAAAATACTAAACCATTGTGACCACATGCATGATAATGATGCATTATAATATTATAAATTATAAATTAATGAATATGAATATAAAATTATCAAAACCATTATAAATAAATATTATTCCATAATCATATGTATCACCAACTTAAGAGGTGTGGTTGTAAATCAGTGTCTGTGAATTTTTACCGACTAAAACATTTCCCTTTTTTACCACTGGAAAAATTTCCGGAATAGATGTCACACATCCCTTCTCTCACTCGATTTTTATTAATTACGTGATAAAAAATCCAATTAATTAAGAACTTAGAAGATGATAATGTGGTCACCTCTAGTGTGGATGTATACATCCCTAGTGTGTGGTTTTTTATCAATATCAAAGAAAACACTTATATTATAAAAATGATAATATCGATGAAGGTTATATCGTTGAACATGATATCATAAAACAAAACATATTACATGAGAACACCAACATGGTCTTATTTACCTATAAAATTAACTTGTTCTTCCTTATGAAATAATAGAATTTTCTATATCATCTTCATGATTGATCTGTAGAATGAAAATTCTTCATCAATGGACTTCAATAGATTTGATCTCTTTAATATTAAAAATACTGAAATAAAAAAGCATACCTCCAGAATAAATATATCAAGAAACAATCTATTTTTTTATAAATATTTATTAAATACTTATATTTTTAGATGCATAACATTTTTTACCATTCATTTTTTAGGATTTGTAAAACATTATGATATTATGAATTCGACAGAAACATTCTCACTATATTTCATTTAAGAATCTACGAAAATCACAAGATCAGAACCATGTTTGTCAATGTATTTTCTTTTTTATATTACTCATTAATACTGAATATGATGTTATCATATACAATGTTGGATCTCTCATTCTATCATTAAATCATAAAATATTTAGGAGAACATAATCAACAAGTATCTCTGTGATCTTCAAAACTATTATTCTACTACTTCCACTCCTTGTATACTTAGTTTGAGAACATAATAAATTCCAATAAAAATATTGGGGAAAAACTAACTCAATAAATAAAATTTTTATCTTCAAATATTAAGTAACTCAACATAACCATGTGGGATTTATCTAAATATTTATAAAAATTCAACTAATTTCAAAGTCCATCTACCCATAATTGTCAGTTAACTATCTTATAAAACATTCCAATATATTTTTAAATGATAACGGATTCCCTCTCAAAATAAATTGTACATTATTCACTATAAACTATTTCATTATATTTGAAAATATAGAATAATTTGTCATTGATACTCTCAATTTAATCAAACTCAATCCCCTTATATTTTAGCTAGAATGGATTCATATTCCTGTGATATCATGATATTTTAGATACGATGACCATAAAAACATCATTGGAAAAATATTTCATTAATGAAATACATATCTATTCATTATTTCTCTACTAAAATCCATGTAAAATCATTTTCACAAATGTCTCATGATATTCTAAAAAATCCTACAAATATCTTTATCTTGATTTTATGTTTCCCCCTTATATATTGATAAATTTATCTTGTTTTTCATTTTTAATTATTCATAAATACAGATTCACTATTTTTAATGATAAAATAAAAATATATAATTGATGTTGAATTGAATTATATTATAGAAACACTTAGATGTTTGTTAAATCATCTATGTGGATTCTGTGAAATAATTAGAGAACAAGATCCACCCTTATGTATAATGGTAATTTTCAATATAAATCTTATATATTTTTTGAAACCATAGGGTCACCAACCAATATCAATGTGTGACTAAATACATTACAATATTCTAAATTTTTATCTCTAAAAGACTAATACATATCAGTTAATAACACAATCACATCCTAAAATATTTTAATGTAAATCCTACTTAGTATGTGATATTTTATAAAACATTTAACTATAGAAAATAATGTCATATCTCAAAAAAACATGAAAAATAGAATACATACAAATTTATTTATACATATTCACAATTTTTTATAATATTTGAATTGTTTTGGAATAACATTAAATTAAAAAAAATCATAACAGACAAAATTGTAAATACATATAGAATAGAAGTTATAATCATAGTATTTCTATAGAATTTATATTCCTCAAACAACATCAAAACATTGTTAAACATCATCCATGTATCATCTTCATAAGACAAAATTCTTCAATATATGTCAAAACTTATCATGGAACTTTTATAAATATTATCTATGCTTTATTCTACTATATCATTGGTCATATTCTAAGATTATTCATATAGATATAATGTCATAAAATATTAATACCCCATTTAACTCTTCTCAGCACATTAAATTCCTTATATTCCATAAATTTTTAAAATAAATTAACATGTGATGTTTCATGAAATAGATTCCTCATCCTTAAAATGAAAATTCACATCCATTAGAGAAAAATTAGACTCCATGAAATATTGTAAAAAATTTAATATAGTTTCTATATTTGAATATATATTGAAAAATATTTATAATAGAAGTGATTGAACCATCATACATTATCATATAGTGAATGGTAACTACCCACTTTCATGAAAAAGATAAATCATTAATAATCATATATAATTCACAAAACAACAAATAGTGACACCATTCCATTAAAATTTACATAATCTTTTAATTATATTTTATTTGGTAATTTATTATCATTATAAAATTTTATTAAGAAATAATATTGATATAAATAGTATTTACAATAATATCCCATTTAAAATAAATACAACTCAACACATAGTGGGTTAAATAATCCCCCACATTTGATTTTTTGTTGATACTCATATAGAAAATGTATTTCATCATTTCATCTTCATTATTATTCTCTCTCTACCTTATTGAAATTGGAATCAAATAATTTTTTACTTTAGGAGGAATAAATTCACACTAAAATATATCTCTTCACCTATTCTACTCAATGACTTTCTAAAAAATGATTGATGATTAAAATAGGAGTAAATTATTTAATTAATAACATTTTCGATAATGAAAACAAAATATAATAATATTTATGAATTATTATTTAATATAATTTTTAAATATATTCTCATATTCATATAATTTTATTAAAATCTTATAATTATATTTTATACTTTATCACTATCACACATCTGAACAACATTATAAAAACATTCAAAACAACTAGATGGTTTAGTTATATAAATAAACCCAATGAATTCATAGTTTTTCGTTACATTGATAAATTCAATACCCCCCAATATGGGAAATTCTTCATAAAATAAATGAATATGAGAATATGAAAATAAACGTCTTCAATGAACCATTCCATGAACTTTTTAGAGAATTTTATATTATTATATAATATTAACTTCTGGATTTTTTTCATATACTCTCCCATAATAGGTACAATAAAGTTTCACATCATCATGGCTAATCTGATAATTAATTTTAATTTAAAAATATATTATATCACTCAATATAGTGACATTTAATATACAAACATCATTTTGTATTATAATAATTTTCATAGTCATCCCCTCAAAAAATTTGAATCATGTTTAGATCACCTCAAATATAGAAGAAACACAATATGTATCTGAATAAGGTGGAATATCCAATGATAAATATCATGTGATATAGGGAAAATATTTTTTTATATGCATATAAAATATTTTATATCTATCTATATTTATGTTACAACACTTCATTATATCACTTATAGTTTGTGAGGTTTTATTCCCCTATTACATTATGGCCATACATCAATATTAATCTACTTGTTTTTATGGAATATTCTTAATAACATAACCCATAAAGGAACATGAGCACATACTTTTTACCATCATAATAATTATAATATTAATCTCATATAGTAGTATGGCTAAGAAATATATATAAATATTCTTATAATACTTTTTGCTTGCAAACTTCTCTTAAAAACTATTAGGGTAAATATTTTAACTAAATTATAATTTAATTTGACTTATTTTTTAGGAATAATTTTTTGTAATAATTAAAAAAAATTATTCTATTGAAATTTTTACATCATAATTATCCTAATTGTTTCTCATAAATTCTCTATACAATATTAATTCTATTATTTCTATCACATTTTAAATTGCTAATTCCATACATTTTATTAATTCCTATAACACCAAAAATAATGGATTTCTATAAAAAATACATTATGTGTATTCATCCACCAAAACAGAATATGATGCTTCTCAGTGATGAGTAATTACTCATTGTCATCTTTTGTATTCTTTGTTTGACATTTTTCCATTGTTAATAACCCATGTATAACTCACAATCCTTCTTATATTTTTATTATTCATGAAGGGTCACAGACCCATACCCCAGAGTCTTATGATAAAAAAATTCATTAAATAATCCTTTTGATATAATGTGAGATAACCCTATATTTATTTAAATAATTTACAATATTTAAACATTATATCTATATATACCTATAACATAATCAAGATATTACTATATTAATTATAAAAAGGGTTTCACTTTTATACATTTAAGGGAACATTTCCATTTATATTTATAGATTATTTCGTAAAATATTACATAATAATAGAAACAATAACATAGTGTATATTATTTCATTGAAAATAGAGATTTATGTTGTCATAATGAATTTATCCAAGAATTTTTTTTCTCAATTTAATACCTTTAATCATAATAGAAAACTTGAACATGTTAACAAGTATACTAGTTTTTAGATCCATTGGAAAACATTTGATGTCATGGGATATGTAATAAAATGATCATTACGAGATACTATCATTATTGAATCCCATTTTTCCTGTAAACATGAAAACCATTGGCGTCGTTTATCTTTTAACAACAAAATTGTGAATACATAATTAAAATTTTTTAAATAAGTAAAAACAATAATTTCAGAAATAAAACCTTTGAAACCAATTAAAAATAATAATAAAAATAAACAATCAATCAAATATCTTAAGGGAATAGTTTGATACATTCAATTAAAAAATCAATCAACCTTTATACACTCATATCCCGATGAAATGAAAACATTTCCATACTAATACCTATTTTTTGAATAATAAAATATCATGGATCATCATATTCATATACCGTGTTCAATAGTGTTAAACCCATGATATATTAACAAATTCCCAGTTAATTTTCGAAGGAGTATCCAATTATTTTTCACAAACATTTTCATCATCGAAGACTATATCAGAACCCAATCCATTAGAAAGCTACATCCTTATCAAGTATCATCATAAAAATATCAGGGTCACCTATTAAAATATATAATTATTATGTAACATATCCATAAAAAACCATTATTATGCATCCACTTTTTCATCCCAAAACTCTTTAATGACCCATTTGATTCTATAAGAAAAACAATTCACATTTTATCATAATCACAAGGTGAAATATACATTTTCCTTGAAAAATATTTAAATGAATAAATTTCCTACAAAACGTAAATATTATATCACATGAAAAAACATGATATATTTTAGAGGAATATTTATAATGAATAATATATATGATCATTGTAATATTTATAAAAGAATTATATATTTATAAAAATTATTTTACTTTTGTAAATGAAGTCACAAATAACTCATACAAGAAGAAATAAAATTTAAAATTTAAAATTATGTAAATAAATTAAAATTATTGTAAAATAAAATTTATAAAACTATGATGTTAAAATAATAAAATTATTTAAATAATCAAATTTATATAAATATAGGGGGAGTATTTTATAATATTATATCTTTTTAAAATCATATTATCTAAACTAAACTCTCTTCTAGAATAATATGTTCTCTAACTCCAAAATAAAAAGATAATATTATTTATATAGTTTATTTCTAACCATTTTTATGTTAATTTAATTATTATTATTACTATTTAATTCATTATAAAATTAGTTACTAAAATATTAATATTAACATTTTGTGTTTTTTGTGTCTTTCAATTTATAACCTTGAAACTAAATTCCTGCATTGACCACAGTCGAATAGGTTTGGGATGTACTTCCACCATAATCATAATAATTTTATAATTATCTTTTTAAAATTTTAAAAATTTACTTTTAACCAACCATGTATGAATATACATTAAAATGAACCATTCCATTTCACTGAGATGGAATTTCTTAAAAACATTAGAATTATATATTAAATATTATGCTCAGTGGAAGATAAGTAAGGTAGATGGTGTTTTACATCAATATAAGTTTATGTATATTATTTATTTCATATATATTTATTTAACAAGCACATAGGTCTCAGCCCAGCTGGTGAGGTCTCTCTAATGGCATCCAAGAGACCTATCTTCAAAACCAGGAAGAGGCATAATTTGTGATTACGGTAGCATCACGGTAGCAGCATTGTAGAATGCATTGTATCGATACAATAGGAGGTACTATAGTAGTGACGTGCTAGTACTGTAATAAGCACTATAGAATTTGTTGTAGTAGGTACTATTTGTTACTATAGTAGTCAAAAATATTCACCTCGGACAACTAGTTTGGGCTTAGAGTCCTTAAGGCCAGCAGAACACCTAGGCCTTCTGTTCAGTAAGGATTTTGGACCACCATTAAGGCCTTCGGACCACCTCAAGGCCTTCGGTCAACATAATCAAATACAGTGCCTGAGATAGACTCTAAAAAAAGGATCATCCCTAGAGGAGGATTCAGAGAAGGCACACTCACTAGAGAAAACCCAATTGATTTGGAAGAACAAGATTGTATGATAATGCCATCAGGACTAGAATATGATTGAATGGGAAGCTTAGATGGACATCCATGTGAAGGTGTAGGGCTTCCATCATGATGTAGATGCTAGGGAGGGGTAGTTCCATGTTGTTATAGTCAGGATGAATTTCCTAAGACCTTTGGGTCATGTAATTTCTCCTTACCTCACAGTCCATGTAATCTCTAAATCATATGGGCCTTGTAGGGGTTCCCCCTCATCGCATGAAAGGGGGGTTATCAAAATTCAATAAAAAAGTCTTCTAGGCCATTCGGGAAAGATGAATCACATCACTTCACAGAGGAGGTATCCGACACTTATGCATGAGTGATGCTATAAATTTTCAAATTATGAAAAGGGTAAGAGTTTAGGTAATAAAATATCATTAATGAGTAATAATTATTTAAAAATTATCATATTTGTTGATTTTATTAATCACATTATCCACCCATATAATATTATGATGAAAAATGAAACACAGTCAATTCATGGAGGTTGTTTTCCATATATACACACAAGAAATATTTTCATTACTCATAAGATATAAAACCTTTCTTATATTAAACTATAATCCAGAATAACAATGACTATTTATTAGACCAATACCTTAAGGAAATAGGGATGGATTTCTGTAATATATTTGGGCAGTGACTTGTATAGATAAAAGGCTTAATGTTAGTGATGATGTAAGGAGATGAGGTGATGCATTATAAGTTGGGGGAGTAATACAATTTTTTATATTATAAGGTGATAAGAATAAAAATAGCATCCAAAAATAAGAATTAAGATAAACTTTTATGTCCTCATTACTTTATTTTTAACTAAATTAATATTTTTACCCTTTATCATGATAAGTAATTTATACCACTATAAACATTAATAATAAAAAAAAATTAAACATATTAAACAATTTGAGCCTTATTATTATAAATATGAAATAAAATTTTAATGATATAATATTTATAATTATATGAAATTAAATTTATAATAATTTCACAAAACGTAATGAAAATTAATTTTTAGGAAATTGTTTATTTATGTATTAAAATGGGCTTATAACAAAATTTAAAAATAATATTAACTTTTATGGAATTACATAAAGTGTATATAATGAAATAGATTGTATTTTACATTAATAAAAAATAAAAAAATGATATGGAACATTTATATTACATGATTTAATTAAATAATAGTTTTTCTAAAAAATCATTATTGTCCAGAATTTACTCAAAAATCAATCATTTAATTAAGATCCCAATAACTCATGTACCCTGTTTTTGATATTCTGAAATAAAATAGTCTATAAAACATACCATATTCAATTTCATAAAATATAATATTTTTATTTTCGATTAAAAAACATATTTCATGGAGAATAATTTAGTTAATTAACAAAATCATTTTTTGACTAAAATTTTTTATAGATTTATTTAAAAAACCGTATTAAATATAAAAGAATGAAATTATTAAATATAAATCATAATATTGACTTATTAATAACATTACAAGGGTTATTACATTTGTTTCCATTTTAAAAATTATATCCTTATAATTTAATTCATTTCTTAAACAAGTTATGTTATTTTCCCATCATATCATTTTCTAATTCCCACCTTACATCCTCAATCATGTAATTCTAAATAAAATTAACCTATGGAATCACCTTATTTTTCAGAACTATCTATCTTTAATCTAAATTCAATATTTTTTCCTTCATAAGAGGGATTCTCCCCTAAGTATTCTAATTCAGTGATCAAAAAATCATATGTATCTTGTATATAATTCTATATAAAATTAATATGATACACATAATATTATAGAAATATAATTTGAGGTATGTATAAATAGAATTAAATTGAACACATTTTATATAAAATTTCATAGGTTACAATGAATCATGGACGTAAATTTACCATTTTATCAAAAATCCATAGCACTTTTCCAAGGGGATACATTAAAAAACATTAATCACATAAATCAAATGAAATTTATTTCCTCCAATTATTTGACAGACTCTTATTTCTATTATGATTTCCTCTCATGTTTTGATGAATCATATATGCCTTCTCAATAATCTATTCTACAAATTTTTTTCCTAAAAATATCGTATCAAATAATTTATACCAACATGTTGGAGTTCAACTGAACTTTCCTTATAGTTCATCAAAAGGTGCAATATTAATTATTAAATGAAAACTATTATTATAATAAAATTCCACCAATGATTAATATTGATCCCAACGTCAATGATGATAAAAATATGAATCATGAATAATAAATTTCAATTTCAAATTTTTTTAATCCAAATATTAATTGGAAGTTTATATAGATATTTAATTGCATAATCAACGGCCATTGAAATCCCTTCAAAACAATATTAGGTAAATATTTTATCATGATAAAATATAATATATATGAAGACCCCATATAATCTCATTATCATTTTAAGATAATTTCTTTAAATATATTCTATATTTAGAATATTTTGATCAGGATGAATGATAACTAATTTAGTTAAAGATAAACATGAACAAAAATCCCAGTATTACCATCAAATGACATTAGTAATCCCACCCCACCAAATAAATGTATGTATTCTACTATTTTAATCCAAGAAACGGGAAATGTTGATGTATCCCCTTCAATAATTTTTACATAGCTATAACCAAATTTTGATTCAATTTTTTTAAGGTAAAATTATAAGTATCTATCCTTATACATTCCTATAAAAAATAATTCCAATGGTCACTAAACATAATAGTACAAATATGATGAATAGAAAACAATGATTTTTGAGATTCATATAACAATTTCATCTTAAAAAAAGAATAATTCAGAATATGTAACATATTTAAAAATATTATTAAACCATATTTATCAAAATTATAGAAACATATAATACCCTTATTTCAATATTGAAAATATTCTTCTAATCCAGGATCTTACTTCCAATCCACCTTTTTTCTGACAATGTTGAGATCTCTAATACATGATCCAAAACAAAAGGATTTTTTCAAATAAAATTTATATTCAAAAATTCATAAAATTATTCAGCATAGCATCATGATCCAAATATTTTATGTTTAATAAAACATTAAATTTTCATCATAAGGTGTTTACTACATTATTTTCTTTACATTTATGATTTTTAATCGTGAAATCATAATATATTATTAGTGAAAACTTTCTTTTTTTCTCATTATTGATTTATTTTATTAAACATATTATTAAAAAATTATGGTCATTATATATTTCACACTTTACCACTGATAAAATAAACCACTATATTTTTAATGAAAATAACACTATGATGTGGCCATATTTTGTTGTATCTATCTTGGTCTATTATAACTTCCCAAGATTTTAAAATATGTATATCATTGTTTCTGACAATTTTTCTGGGAACAATTGTGATTCTTCAACATGGTGTGTAGATCATAGCAGATTCATTAACCCAGAATAAAATTTTACAAAGTCTAGAGGCTTTTATCACATTCAATTGCAATGTCAGCTCCTTGATCTAAATGGAATGACGAGATGTGGGTTCCTCTTTATATGGATTCCTCTTTAGAACTCGTTTCCTAGTCCGTGTCTCTCTCATAGAGTTAATTCATGTTATTGGAACTCATTCCTTGTGTAATATATTTTTTTATGTTGGTAAATTACACTACTTATGTATTGTCATAATATATTCCTATAGACAGGGAAGAAAATTTTGGTCATGATATTAGTCACATTTTTCGACCCTGACATTTCTGGATATAAGAAAAAAAAATCAAATTTATTCTTCCTCTTGGAAGGGAATTTCATGTCAGTCATATTAGGTGTGTAACCTATAGAATACAATGTTAATAACATGATATCTAACACTGAGGATGTATATATTCCAAATATTTCACTTCAGGTATCCAACATTTCGCATGAGGTATAATACACCATAGGCACGAATCATCCAAGAATTTCACCTCATACATCCCGTGCTTATGAATATGTTATGTGTTTAGGGTTATTGAATGGTCTACATAATGTGGGGATGGATCCAAATGTATGGTTGACACATATTGGGGAGAAAGCTTAAATTTTTATGGAGACTGAATGAGATTGATCATAATGCACTGTAGAGGTGGATAAAAGGCATGTATCCATATGATGGAACACAGAAATGTTTACCAAAGGATGGATTAGAACATCCATGGAGGAAGATCATGGACATGGGTCTCATAAAAAGATGATGTCACACCATAAAGGTTGGTTAGGAAACACCTTGAGATGGATCAGGGAGGTACATCCCTAGGAAGAAGCATCAGGGTTTACCATTGGTCAGGATTGTACCATAGAGAGGAATCCTATGTACGATGTTTAGAGAAAAGAGATCATAACTAATGTAGTTTGATTCAATGGTTTAAGGTTGTGTGATAGGACTGGTCCATTTAGTTTAATTTCGTAAGGTAAGGCTGCTTGTTTCACGAAGGGTTTGTAGATGAGGGATGGTGTGGAGCTTAAACATGAAAACATCACATCAAAATAGAATTTCACTTCGTTTGATTTATTTTGGGGATTATCAATTGTACTTCTTAAGGGACTTGGAGGAGTTGTGGTCTCTCAAGTGAGGTCATGATCTGACTTGGTAAGTGTCTTGGAGAAAATCAAGGTGGATTTGGATTTTGGGTTTGGACCTTAGTGTGGCTTCCTACACATCCTAGTTAGTTGGGAATAAATTTCCATATATTTCATACTTTTTTGGATCTTACACCTAAAAGGAGTCCCATTTGAATTAAAGATGGGTATTAAAACAAAAAGGTTGCCCAAAGGAGCATTTGGTTGGGGATTTTACATTAAAAGCATCCAAATTGATTATGGTTGTTGGGGATTACACTCGGTAGTATTCCCATGGGGTTTGTATGGTTCAAGATTACACATAGAGGAATCATATATGGTGATTTGGATATTGTGTGGATTTCATGATCACCAATAACATCTAGTACCATGTGGTTCATTCTTGGTGTGAGAAATAAAGAGATGTAGTAGACCTGACATTAATTTCAGGAAATAAGAGACAATGAAAGTTGGTGTGGGGATTATGTGTGAAAATGCTCAAGTAGGATCAAATTCCATGTGAGGGTAGATAGTGTGAGGAAAATATCATGGAACTTAAACATAAATCATCTTTTTTATATTACATATGGTATTTTTAGTGTCTAATGTCATTTTTTGTGTATTTATGGACCCTGATGTTTCACGTCATGATTCATGGATATGGGGGACTCACTCTACACCTCTTATAATTATGTAACCACCACTTATGTGCCTCAGGGTGGGGTATGAATTTTCCAATTATAGGATGCAATAACATGAAGAAGTGGTCTGTCATGATTTCCATGTTAGTGATCCTATTCTGATAAGAATCTTGTGTTAGCATACCTACTCTTAGATAAAAAAGGTATATTAGAGACTATGTCTGCACTTGAAGTGGAATGTGCCACATAAATGGGAGTAACGTGTAACATAGGGACTCAATGTCTTGATGAACGGATGATGGACTATTGTGGGGGACACAAGCACTCAGCTATCATGAAATGGTGTCAATAGAATAGAGTAAGCAAGTATATTCTCATGATAGAGTTTTCATGAAGCATAGGGTCTCGAAGAGTGGTTCTTTACGAATCTTGAGTTATTCTTGGATGTTAGGGTCTTTGAAAAGGAGTAGAAGTTGTCAAACTGGGTGAACCTACCTTAGGATGAAGTTTTTGTACATGTGAAGACTGTTTCATGAAGGCTAAATGTTTCAAAAAGCTTCAGGAGGCTTGAAGGGACTTCCTCCTTTGCACAACAGATAGTACACCATGAAGGGAATCTCCACCGAGGGTAAACACACTTAATAACACTAGGAATGGGGTTTTGAAAATCCCATGTACATCGTATGATCCATTTTTTTCAGGTTTGTGATGGTAATTAAGTTTATGAATTGGTAGAAATAAATAAGCTGAAAGTTCATCTAACTATCCATAAAATAATATAATGGGCGTATTTATAGCCAAGGGGTTTCAAGAGAATTGGTAAAAATTAGGGAATATTTTTTGGCTTTTTTAATGGGTGTAAACCATCAAAATCGTAAGGAAATTGTGAATCATTTCTGTTGTTGCAAACCACTTCCATACCTGTGGAGAAACATTGTCAATTTTTTCCAACTTCATTAAGAACCATCAGACTCAAGGGGAAAAAATCATGGATTTTTCTGATCATGATTGGGGATTCTCAGCCAGGAGCTCCGTGAGCCCCGACTATTCACAAAGAGGTTGGGCTTCATGAAGGAGACTCTTAAGAGGTTTTTTATCCCATTTTGTCTAGGATTTACTCTGAACCAACCATGTCTTCAATGACTATTCTTGTGGAATGTACTTCATCGCCACAAAATTCCACCCAATGAGTGGGTGTTGAAGACGAGAAGGAGAGTTAAATTCATAAGAGGAATCACTATAAATATTAAGTCCACTCCATTTCAGAAAGATCATTCATGATTATCACAAGAGATGTTTATTCGTAATGGTCATCATTTTGAAGGTTATAGTAAATCCCTATCTAACTATAAACCTATAAATAATGGGGGGGCATCGATGTTAATGAATGTTCTTGTGAAAAAAAAATATTTTTCCATCTATTCATGAAGATCATTATCTCCACAAATGTTCTCTATTAAAGATTCTTTAGAACACTAGACTTATGGTCCTTCTCTTCCCGAATTATTCTTAATGAACTGGACTTGTAGAACTTTTCTTCGAAAATTCTTGTTAGTGATCTAGAAAATGAAAGAAAATATCTATATGTTATAATCCCAAAATCCTAGACCTCCTTTCACCAAGATCCGATAAAAGGATTTGGGAATGACATTTGAAAACTAGAATCTAAATACACTGATGTCTTGAATCTAATGGATGAAAATATAGTCAACATAGATGTTACTCAAAGAGAAGACATAGAATAAAATATCATGATTAGGAATTGTATCTGAATAACCTTAGACCACTAAATAATCATATTTCTACTAATGGAGGCATAGAAGGAATATCCTATTACAAGAGGCTACCATTATATGGAATTGAAATGATAGAAGAAGTCCTTATTCTGGATGTGAGTAGGGATGAGATAGATTACTCATTTAGCGGAATAGTGGGTTAATACCGATTGAGGAGTGTAGATGTATTCAATATCTAGAAAGACCATGGGCCACTTATAGTCGACCTTCTCTACTACCACGTAAAAAATTGATGGGGAGAAGCTGGAGGATGGGGAGTCCTCACTACAATATCAATCGATCGTCAAGGATGATTTGGGGCATCTCATTAAGGGATGGAATGATGAATAGGATTTTATCATGCATAGTAGTCTATTATATGAGTGGGACAAGGATAACTGGGTGTTCACATATTGCACTAAATTTATGGGGCAACATATGTGGGTATGAATTTATGATGAATCATGGGTTTTTTAGTTCCATGTTTAACATCCATAGGAAATTGTGCCTGTGATATTGAGAATATAGTTACTGGGGGTTAAAAAAACTATTCTTCACCATGTGTAAGTTTAATTGAGCCTATAGGACCTTCATCAAATTACTTGATCACCTATATTTGGGTTGATGTCTGATTGGTATCTCCCATAGATAATGTGTGGTAATATTAAGATCAGATTCTAGATTTGGTAAAGGCATGGATAGTTCTAGTGTAAGGAACCATTGAAGAAAATATACAGATAGTGGGTGTTCCCTTTATGTAGTGCTGTATATATTTCCCAAACAATCTAGTAATAAAACTAGTTGAAGTAGATGAGCCAACAGATACGTTTTCAACTAGGCATCACACATGTCCTATGGGATACCAATAATGAAAAGAGGCATCCAAATAGTAGATTATAGAAGTGATCCAGTGGAAAATGTGTTTCTATAGTGTCAATACTAAGGGTCAACCCATAGTCAGGCAAGCAGGATTCATCACAATGCTCATTTGTGTGTAGATTCTACTAGTGAGGGATACACACGTGGGGTTGAAACCAAGAACCTTTATAATTGTGGTGATTCCATATATGGAACAATGTGTTAAACTTTTTATCGTAGTGGTGATGAAGTTATACAAGGTACTTAAGAATATTAGTGAATGGAAGATTCCCATGAGTGATTGATGGACCTTACAATTTCTGTATAGTTGGGTGTCCGTACACATGGGAGATAATGAATACTCATACCCCATTTTCTATCCCACAAAAAATTATACAAATTAGTCTTGAATATAATGGGATGTCACCCCTTAAATTTGGGTCTAGTGGAAATTCTGTAGAATGTACAGATGTCATAACACTTAATATTTCATCTGGTTCCCTCACTGATGGGTATGGTGGCAGATGATGGAACAAAAACCATAGATAATATATCGTACCAATTATCCTTTAAAGGTTGGGAACTAGTGGATATATTCAACTATGATATGATATAATAACTATATAATCAATTCCTGTTTGTGATAATGTTAAAATGATGATAGAGGCAAATTCCTAAGGTGTTCTCTAAGGTGATAAATTGATTCCATCAATCGGTTTTGAGGAATATATAGAAAATGTTTATGCATTAAGATGGGATGATATAAAATTAGTTTCTTCTATATACCTCTATATATGGACTCATCTATAATTTTATTCTTATCTTAGAATGTGAATATCCTTGGGTTATGATAAAATAGAGGGCCATCTATGCTAATACAGCAGTATCATGCTCACTATGAGACTAGAGAAGAATGGTTGTCAATGGGATCTGTGGCATAAGAATCGGTTTGGTGAGAAGGACAACAGTAGTGGGTCTAGAAGTTCATGGGATCTGATAGACACGTGGATTAGAAATATGAGTAGTAGTACTAGACTCTACAATCATTGGAAATTGGGCACATGTAGAAGGGGTTCACTCTAGTGTGATCTTGTGGTTACATGTTCGGCAACCATGGAAATGAGTATATCCCCTAAATGATCTCAGTGATGCCATGTATACTAATTTTTGGGTGTATTGGGAACATTACTAGAGTATCACCACTCTTCATAAGGTTTTGTATTATCTCAACATTAGTAGAACATTCCATACTAGACTGGGCCATACAACGGAACTATTCTATTATCCCCACGCTAATGTGATACAATTCATGTTAGAGTTGGAGGATGGAATTTACTCCTAGGGTACCATGTGTCCTTTAACTGACTAGGTGAAGATGATAATGGGAGTTTATTCCACTATATCCACCCTTTAAAGTCATGTGGCTTAGAATGTGGCTAAATTAGAAGAATAAAAAGACTATTTGGGGAGTGACACCTATCAGATCTTATAATTGGATATTTGTTCTGCAATCGGCATAGTAAACTCAATTATCTTGGCATGCCTTCAAACGCCACTAAATATTCAAGCAGATTTCCTGATACTCTATTTACTTATTTATGAAGCAGGGATCACTAAAGAAGGTAAATTACATGATTGTTATCACATATATGGAAAGATAACCTAAACCCTCATGGGATAGATTTTGGGGACCATCCATAAAATTTTGGTTATAGGTGATCAACTGTTGGCACCTACCACTGAGGAAGAAGCCACATTGGCTTAGGTGTTGATAGAGGGGGATACACTGCCGGAGGAGATGGTTAGGGAGGGTGTGGAGGTATGTACAACAATATAGTATATATCAAATGGGATTGATGAGAACACACCCTTGGTAGAGGGGGTTGAGGAAATGCCGATAACAAGGATGGCTGAAAGAGTTGTGGAAGCTAATCCGATGAAAATCATGATGCAGGAAGTAGCTATTGGAGATGAATTTGAAGTGGAATATGATTTTACATTGTTAGAGTATATAGTATATTGGGAGGATTCATTTTATACCCATAAATTCAAATTGACACCGGTGGTGGTAGTGGTAGATGAGGTTGAGTTTGCGCCCCCAATAGGGGTGAAAATGGAAGTCATGGTTATTGTGTCCACCATAGTTATTCCAGAAGGTGTAGTGGGAGCCTATTCTACTAGTGGACCATCTCATGAGGAAATGTTCTCAATGATAGTTCTGAAGACACTTATAACCTATGACCCACACCTACATGATCTTACCAATACTATATTGGTGGTCATTCCTCTGTACGAGCCTTCACCGCCAGATGATATTGATGAACCTAGCCAATTGGTTATCAAGTATATCCTGGATATGCATTGATAGGTGGGGAGGAATGTGTGGAACTTCATCACACACATCTAAATAGTTTATCTACCACAATGGGTGGGATCTTTCCTATATTTGTTAGTCGGCTTCGGGACAAGTGGGGGTGAACTCCTTCATCCATCAAATGTAGGATAAGATTTCCTCATTGAGTGTCCATGCATAGAATGGAATGATTTTTTTGGGGACTAGAGGAAACACAAGGAATAGTTCTCTTAAGTTTCTGAGAAGGATGAGTGATGATTACACACCAGGTTAGACAGATATAAGAGCATCTGATGGTTTTGCCTACTATGAATGAAATTATTAATGAATTTAATTCATTGTTGGTGGTGGAAGATGTCATGGTGGCAGATGTTACATCCCTTGTATATGAGTTTCGGGTTGTGTTGAACCGGTAGTTGGCTATAGCCAAAGATTTATGCTCCAATGATGTTGGGGAGAAAGACGACTTGACAATGAGGTAGCAGGTCATCATTGCCACATAGTAGAGGATGGTTGAGCTTGAGTGCATGACCACGAAAGGGAAACCATATAGGAAAAGATTGTAAAGGGGAGTATCCAATATGTGGATGACCCTCTAAAACATTTTGTTTCCTTAATTTACATGTTCTATCATATTTCATTGCATTATTTTTATACTTTGATCATATTTCTGAGATAAATAATAACAAATTCATAATCTCAAGTGGGTCATTCCCAGTGTGAGAAACAATGGAAGTCCATGTGATTATCTGCATATAACAGTTCATGAAAACATTGAGCAATTTGTGATTTCTATTATTGAATGATCATGATGAGTTTCTATGTTGAGAGAGGCAGTTACTAGAGAATGAGTCTCTTGGAAGGACCTAATTATTTTTCCTATTTTCTCTGGTGCACAAGTTAGATAACACCATGTATGTTGAATTTTACCTATAAAAGATAATGGAGAGTAATTACTTGTATTTTTACCAGTAATACTTTGTAATATTTATAAGAATATTTTAGAAGCTATGAATTGTGCCAATGTGGATACTAAGTCTTTTGGAGCCTCAACATGATGATTTGAAAAAATATTAAATTATATTTTATCACATGATTAATGTATGACATGAAACATGAATTACACCCTTGTGATATCTCAGAATGAATTCTTTAGACCTTGGATGAGTTCCAAATGGCACTTTTACCATTGGAGCAACATAAAGTTGGCTTCTCAAGGATTTTTGTTCATAGCTAAGTCGGCATGGTGTTATGAGGTTGAATTAATTAATTAAATGAATTTGAATTATTTAATTAAATCATTAAACTAATCACAATCCCCATTATCACGTTGGGTGCATGACATAATAATAGGATCATGTCCTCCTCCACTCCTCAACCCGATTTGGAAATGAATGTAAATAGAGTCTAATCAATGCAATGAGATTCCACCGATCTTCATTTCTAAGGCAGATCATCATCAAATAGAGAAGCAAAGTGTTCTAGGCATTATTCCACAATTGAATTGTTAGAGTTTATTCGTTGATGATGGAGGATTTTAGTTTTGTTCATGATCCCCATTTTTATTCATTTTTTAATGGTCTATATCCAAAATACAATTTCCATTAATCTTTGCTAGGTAGATTAGTGGTTTTTGAGTTAAATTGAAGAAAATCAGGCATTATTACTATTGTTTCTTGATTTTAATTTTTATAAACATGACTTTTAGTCTAGTGCCACATGCTCTGTAGCCATTAATAGTTATGGAAGATGATATTTGGGGGCTACATGTCGTGTATCGGGGTTACACGTCATGTAGTGACCCAAAACCATGTGACCATGAGACATAGCCTAGGTGGCCATGTAGAAACACATGACCATGTACAACCACAAGTCTAAAGTATATGGACATGTGGTCCATTACACGGGAATGGTAAAAGCAGATGGACATGTTCCTCTTTATCCTGAACACGCTATGTAGTATGGGATACATAACATTTAAGGTACATGGATGTTTGGGCCGTGTGAAGGAGAAACACGGATAAAGGTTGGGTGAATTATTAAATGATGTTTATTTCCACTTCCCTCTGTGTACCCATACATGGGTTGGAATGTTGGGTATAAATAAGTCATGACCTAGTTCTCCTGTGGGATCACATGCAATATAGATCCCTGTGAATGTTATATACTCCATATGATCTTGATGAGATCTTCCACCTTCTATATCTCATTCTACGGAACTCAGATTTAGGCTGGTGATTAGTTTATCCTGAGTGTTTTCTATGTAGAACATGATTTTGGTCGCCATAGATTCCTACAACATACAAAGGTGGTGATGATCGTGTATGAATCTTGTGAAGTGGTTCTTAATCGATGTGGTAGTTCAGTGTGGTACATTTAGAGATACGCTATCATTGGTACTCAAAAGTGGAATTCAGTGATGGGTTTCCATTACCTCTATGCATTGGTTGAGATAGGACTCTCCACATCATTGTTGTGGGTTCTTGTACCATTGCGTAGTTCTTCCAGGGCAGTTACTCCCCTAATGGTTTAAGGCGTCGGTTCCCCATGATGTTCATTTAGTTGGAAATTTCTCCCCAATCATGCTAGTATGTTCTCCCTCTATAATCATTGTCTATATAGATTTGGTACACCCCTATTGGAATAGAGTGTGGGTCCTCTATCCATGGATTCAGTACTCCCCTTCTTATTTTAGAACATGGGTCCTCTAGATGTGACATAACGATTAAGTCATTACTCCGATATCATTTTTTGGTGTGGTTCCTCTAACATTGGATTCATAATTCCCCTATCATTCCAAGGCACAGTTCCTCCATACATAATTATTTGAAAGAGTCGGTACACCCATTTTCATATCGGGGAGAGGGTCCTCTAGCACAGGGTTGGTACTCCCCTATCGTGTTAGGGTACATGTCCCCTATAGTAATTTAGCTTATTGAGTTGCACTCCTCTTTTTTTATAGGGTGCGGGTCCTCATCTACTGATTTTCACTCCCCTATATCTGAGTATCAGTGGTGAGAGGGTCCCCCATTGGAGTTTTTCTCCCTCATATATTTAGTATAGTACAAGGAGCATGCCTCTCTACTAGGTACCTGTGATACCTGGGTAGGAGATAGCGCTACCTTGAAGGACTGAGGTATGGGACACATCACTCAGGAGTGATAGAGGTTTCGTGGCTTAGTTTAGGAGAAAATACATCCTGGAGTGTAGGTAAGTGGAGTGGTGATAGTCCCTAGTTTCTCTCTCATTAGAGAGGATGCACGCGGTGTATAGTCTAGAGTAGTGATCCCTCAAAGATGTGAAATTGTTAGGGGAGGGCCTCTCCTCTTGGGTTTTTTTATCTTGTGCAAGGTTTAGGGTAACAATGGAAAGACCTCTATTTCTAGGAACTAGAGTGGGACCTAGTGAGTTGTTTCTGATGGAGTGTATCTCTTGAAAATTTTCTATCTGATATGGCTGAGCTCATGGAGTGTTATCTCTTACTTTAGTGTTACCATTATATCTTTGAGTAAAATAATGTTACTGGATATGAGGATGGAACCTCATGATACATGGATTCTGAGACGATTATACATGGTTTTTTCTGGGAGTCCTTGTGGAGTGGTCACATGTTGTGGTTGACATGCCTTGTGGACTGAGCTGATTTTTCATGTATAGTCTAGGATGGTTCAAGATGGAGTTTCTATCATGATTAGGTTCTCCCTGTCCAGGTCGATTTAAACTTTTTTCCTCTTAGTTTCTCCATTTTCATTTGTGTTTTGGGGTGATTAAAGAGTATTATTATACTAACCAATGGATGGGATTTTCCCACATGTGTTTTGTATTGTGTAGACCAGAGAACTTTTGATGTAGTCCATAGAGGACCTGAGGAGGATGGATCTTTGTGAGCTAAACTAACTGAGGTGTTTTTTATATATGGGTTGAAATGATTTCTGAAATATTCATTTGATGGTGATCCCCTCCTTCTGAGAAGCATGGACACTTTTACAATTTTCTTTAAGGGGTGAGTTTGTTCCCATTATGCTTTAAGTGGTTCTTTTGTACTCTAGCTTGTGAAAGATGTATAGATGCATTCTAGTTTCCACCAATTTATATCACTAAATTTATTGCATCAAGGTGATTATGGGGGTGTGTGTGTGTGTGTGTGTGTGTATTTTTGGAAAATACATCCCATATTTGAGATATTCTTACTTAGAGATAGTGGTCAGCCCCTGACCTATTAGTTCCATACTTGGAGAGTTGTGCCTTGGGCCATGTTAGGTTGGGTCATGACATAGGGAGTGGCAATCACGATGCTTGAAACCTGGAGCCTGAGGAGAGTGGAGTCATGATGGATGATAACTATTGACCATGTCCTAAACATATAATCCATATCACTTAGCCGTATATGGAAAAAAACAAATGACGGTCAGTCGCTGAACATATTTGACATAGCGAACCTATCTCAAATTTTCATCCAAAATGCTCTGGGGAATTACCCTGGGTTGGTAGGTGTTCCTTAGCCCAATACCATTCGGTTAGGGGGTCTATTCATACATGGAGGAGGATGAGAATCCAAATAAGGGGAACTTGGAGCATGGAAATTAAGTTATGTAATGTTCTAATAGATTCCAACAATCTTTGAACTATACCACCCTAGCATACAGTATTTTGGAATGGGTGTATTGATGGGTATGGATGTCAAAATCATCTTCCAAATAAAGAATCATATCTAAGTTTTACTGATGAGAGAATGAATCATGTAGTATTTAACTACGACAAGAGTAATGTTTTTCAAGTGAATAATATGTCTTGATGTTTTAACATAATGTAATGAGGATGATAAAAACACATTTTTGTGTAGTATGGTGAAGATGATGAACATGTAGTTTTATGTCATATGTTGATGATGAATAATTTTATAGTTTTATACCACATTAATTGGATTCATCCAATAGTTAGATGTCATGTGACCTAGATGTAGAGTTTATGTGGCTTATGTGCCATGCGTCATATTATTTCATACTCATTTCAGAAGGGAATCCCATGTTTAATTCATGTGTTAGATTTAGGGTTTAGAATTGTGAAAAATAGGTCATACAAAACTGACATGAATCATACAAACCTAACCATGAGATTTGAAGGTAGTTTCATTTTGGTACACACCCCACCATGAAATGGAATTTTTTTCTGGGTTGTATGCTTTTTATGTTTATGATTCATTGAAAATGAATTTTAGTTTAAGGGCATAGGGTTTTGAACTATGGAACATATTTTGTGTTCATACTTCTTGGACATGTGGTGTGTGTATTGATGGATTGTGTTTATCACCGAAAAGGATTCCCAATGTGAATGAAGGGGCCAAAGATGCCACCTAATGCTACAACAAAAACTCCTAAGACAACTCATACATATTTTAAGTTAATAATTATTGGACCATGAGTTGATCCAAATAGATTTGGTTTGTATGGATAGTTGATAACTCTGATATGAATGGGGACCAAATCAGCCTTGAAAAAAAACAAAATACTATGGGAGGATTTTCACATAGTTTAATATCATTATGATTGGACATGATACAAGATGAAGTAGAAGACCGGTGGTGGAAAGGATATACACTATAAAATGAGGGTTTTGAATACTATCATACATTTATTTGAGGTTTCCTACATTTATACATGATAATTCTATGGTTTAACATTATGTGAGAGGAAATTCCTTCATCATATCAGGTTATGAGGAAATAGTAGCCTACATATGGGACAAGGTACTTAAATGAGGATGATATATAGTAAGAATCATAGAGATGGAAAGCAAAGTCATCACCATATATCCCATAAGGATGGAAATCAATTGAAACATAGTTCTATGTGATGAAAAATTTGATTAAGGTCATATAGTCTAGACCAATGAAGAATCCTGTGACTATAATGGGGGCATCTCATGTTCAGGTCATAGGGTAATATTTTTAATCTATCACATACATATCTTGTGAGGAATCCTAATTTAAAATAGGATAAACATCATAACATACTTACGAGGAGTCTTCAACTTGTCCAGGGTAAGACTGCATCTTAACATTATGCATTGAAGACTATAGGGGAAGTATACCAAAAGGGATGTGAATAGAGAAATGGCTATAACCTGACGTAAATGGGGATCAAGGATGCATAATTCACAAAAAACACTCCAAATGAAGAATCACACGAAACATTAAGTCTCAATTCATGGATTTAGACTTATAGTTTATGTTCATAATTCTTGGACCATGGGGCTCTTATAAAAAATATATGTAGTGTGGCTGCGTGAAAACCCATAATTAAATGACATCCAGGGTTTCCAAATACAAAAACAACTCTATAGAGGATCTATAAATAGTTTAATTTCATAATTCATAGACCATAAAAATGAGTTTAAATTCATCATTTATCAACAAAATAAGGTATTTTTTAACAAACTTGTGAGGAAAAAAGAGGTAAAAACTATCTAGAATGAGCCAAAGAGGCCCTACACCACACACATTTCTGGGGGGAAAAATTACAGTTTAAGGTTGTAATTCTTGGACAATAAAAAGGGGAGTAAAAAATTTTAATTCAGGTTTCATGGAATGAGGTTGGCCCAACATGCACCAACATGAAAAGGATGGAGTGAATGAATAATGTGATTGGATCCAATGGTGGTCACTCATGAATATTGGTTCTAGAGGGCCAGTGGTTTTAAAAGTTTATGGTTAGTACCCAAGATGGGATGTATGGGAATCACTAGGTATTCCATAAGGACACAAATCAATCAATACATAGTTATAAAACACAATGTTGTAATAGAAATACACCAGTATCGGTGAAAATATTTTTAGAAGGGAATCTTAAGAATCCCTTAGTTATCATGATGCATCCCATGTTCAATGAACGGGGAATGTTTGATCATCAAAAACTCATTGAGAGAGGCATCCTGATCAGAGATGGGGTAAAAAATATCTTTTTAAGAGGTATCCTGATTTTTTACATGTTAGAATCCGAGTTTAGTGTTGTGCATTAAGTACTTAATTGATTTTATGATATAGTTGTTATAAATAGTTTAAAGTCATAATATATGGATGTACAAAAGATAGTTTATGACCATTCCATATAGAACATAGGATGGACATTAGTTTATGGTTTTAAATTATAGACCAAGTTCCATATTTAACGTTATACACCTGTGACATAGGATACAAGTTTAGGGTCAATGAGTTTAGATAGTTATAGTAGGGTGAGTGTTTCATGATGATATGTGTAGTGTAGTGTCATTAGAAACCCAATGTGAATAAGGGAAAAGGAGTCCCAACACCAAAAAACATAGTATAAATAGAATCCCACAATCCATTTAATTTCATGATGCTTAGACTTGTTATAAATAGTATATGGTCAAGTTTCATGTACTATAGGCTCTTAGTTTAAAGTAATAGAGTATATACAAGGAACCCAGTATAAAATTTTCATCTTGGGCCATAGAATCCTAGTTTACTCTCAATGATTTTAGACAGTTAAGGGATCATCTCACCAAAATGTATAGGTGGAGCATGAAAATAGTAACCTCATGTGACTGAGGAACAAAGAGGTCAGTGCAACATGACACATTCCAAGGGAGACTCTCACAAATTTTAAATTCATGATGTCTGGACTTTGAAATTAAATTTATGGTCATGGGGTTCAATCCTAGGAATCCACTTTATACAATGTAATTCTTGTTGAACATGGAATTGGTAGGAGTATTGAAACAATCTCTATCCATGGTGATCATGTAGTATGTGTAATTGAATAGAACTTATGAATGATATATGGTCCTTCCCACATGGGCCCTGAAATTGGTGGATTTTTTCAAGGAATCATTGGAATTCTATGGGCCATTACTGTGTCACCTTGAATAAAGGAGTGGAGGAAAAACTTATTGTTGAATTATCTCACTATCTTATTATCATGACTCTATAGATTGTGGAAGGCTTGTAGTATCTTCTATGTGAGTGAATCTAGGTCATCTATATGAACTTAAACAACTTTTACTTCTGTCCTCTGGTCATAAATAGTTGTTCATAGTGGTGGTAAGTGAATCTTAATGGGTAGGAATACCTCCGTCCCACACACTGGGGAATATGAAGTCACATGGGTGGAATTTGAAGTCATCGTCAGATAGGCCCAAAGGTAATTGCAAAGCCTATCCGACCAAATATTTTTTATATACATCCATATTTTTTATAATCATAGAGAGTGTATTATTTAATAACTCATACAATATATTTTCCATTTCATGATAGCTTGAAGTATTATTGTACTAGATGCTGTAATTTGTGTACAATATCTTCATCTTAGAATCGTATAAGTTGGTACCATTGTTGGTGAGAATTGAATGAGGAACTCTAAACCAATGGATGATGTGGGTGGTCATGAATTTGATCATAGATTCGACCTTTACATGCATAAGGGGAATTGAATCTCCCCAAATTGATAATAAATCTATCATAATTAGAAAGAACCTATATTGTAAATCTGTTGCATAAGTATATGGTCCCACAACATCGAGTCCCCATACATCAAAGGGAGAAGAATACAGGGTGGTGTGGTGGGTCTCAAGTTCTCGATGTACAATGATGGCATGAATCTGAAACATGTGGATCCACTTAGTGAACTTGATACATTCATGCACCAGGGTTTTCTAGATGTTTCTCAATCATTATATTTGATGGGAGAGATTCAATCCTTCTTGATTGGAACCATAGTAACTAGTATAAACTTTCTTCATAACCTTTTTAATCTCATATGCATGTATGAAATTGAAGATAATTCCATTAAACCACATCTTTAGAGAGTATTATAAAGAGTAGTATTAATCTGGAGGGTGAATTGAGTTGTGTGCTGATGGATTCTCTCCTACGTGGCTCGATCTAATGGGAGAATACCATGATGCAGTTACTCGATGAGAGGAGTTATCCAATCAGAGGTTTCTTCTATGAAAGGGGGATACTAGTGTCCATATGTAAAGGAACCATAAATCAAATAATTTACTTTCTAGATATTATCATCATTTGGATGGATAAGAGAAATAAATATCTAATGTGCCACATGAATGAATAGGTCATCGTAGTCATTCTATAAAGGGTATATGGCTATGATGGATAGAGCATTAGATTCACCATTATATGACTGAGGAACATGATTCAGTTCTAAATGAGAAGCGAACTAGGACATTAACTAGTGAGTACACTCTATAAAGGGCACAAGATCTAGATTTTAGACTATGTAATCACAATTGATCTATTTGATGATTAATTCAGAGTATCCATTCACATGTATTCATGGATCATCAATATAGAGGTACATCATGAGACCTGTAATGAGATCTTGATATTTTATCTTTTTGTTGGTGTAGTTTTCTGATAGCATGAAATAATATGGTAGAACAGACTTTTCCATGGAAATAAAGACAGTCCCTAGGCCAACTCTATTGATCATGGTATAATTTGTCCTTCTATGAGATGGGATCTGTAAAGCAAATTCAATGTGTATATTCTAGCATGACATTTCCATGTCCATTAAAATTAAATAATCGTATAGAAAATCGATACCTAAGTGCAATTAGTAAAAGTATGGATTGTTAGATATAATGTCACAAAATGTCTTCCCTTTAAAGGAATTATGCGGAATGAATCTGATATCAAAATTCAAATTTATTTATACCAAACATGTTATCCTTCCCACTAGTGTAATATGATTCTGGATATACTATAGCATGTTCACAAGGGACACCAACTATATATTGTGTTACTATAGATAATTATTCTACATCATTAATGAAAAAACTAGTGTGAGATATCTAATATCAATGGAGGGGTATTTTTCCTCCATTTTGAGGAGAATTGAATAGAGATAGTATAAAATGATCTATATGAATTACTTGTTCTTATTGAAATAAGAGGACCAATGTACCATTCTAGGGAAGTCACATGGAGGACCACGGGCCTCTTAGATGTGCATGGAATTAGAACTGATAGTTTTAGTAGATACTCATTGATTTCCTCAAAAGATCTCTATCACACATCATCCCACTAGTAGATCTAACCTTTCTTAATGAGTCTATAAAATGGGTTACACTTTAAGGATAGATTCATGATGAATAAGAGTATCAATTCTATGTGGCCTTGTAGGCCTCAGAGATCCTAGATATTTCATAGAACATGATTTTGGATGGTAACCTGGATATTCTCTGGTTCTATCAATATAATTTTTATTGGACACCAAAGATGCGTCACTTCCTTGAGTTAACCCCAAGTTTACACATCAACGAGTTTATATTCCCATTCTAGGAGTGAGGGATGCCAAAAATTTTCTAAATATCTCTAAGATGTTCCTGAAGCTTGTGGGACTTGACCACAAAATAATCCACATAGAATTCTACTATCATCTTGATGATCAGTATGAAGATGTGGTTCACGGAAGACCAATATGTTGCCTCTAAATTCTTTAGACCGAAAGGCATTACCCGATAAGAAATGTATTGTTGAAATGCTCTGAAGGTGGTAGATTCCTCATCCTCAGGGGCTATCCGGTTTTGGTTATATATGGAGATTCCATCCCTAAAGGAGAGATGATAGTACACAGTTGTAGAATCTATCAAAAAATATATCACTAGAGGTGAAAAATAATACTTGGGAAAATGTTGGTTGAGGACCTAGGAGATAATACAACACTAATCATCCATTTCATATTCCAGTATAGGATGATGTTATATAGCCACATGAGGTAATGGACTTCCTTGAAAAATATGTCTTTGAGAAGATTATCAACCTTAGCCTCCAGCATTTTCACAATGAGACGGGTGAATTTTTTTGAGACTAATCTCAAAACCACAATGACTCCACAGTAGACCATTAATATCAACCAAGACCTAAGGATAGAGTTTGATAATCTCATCATAACTCAAGAGAAACACATCAAAGTGTTTCCTTATAGAAGCAATTAGATGATGCCACTCTAATAGAGGATTGGATGTACATATCCACATTGACCATGGATCTAAAATAGTTCTAATGATTACATGAACCAATTAGTTTATAGTGGAAGAGATTCCCAATTTTAATGAGGGAGGAGAATCTTCTAAATCCTATTCATCGTTCGAGGTTGTAGAATCAGTAAGAGGATTTAGATCATCCATGATAATATATTTAGGTGGAGAAGTGGAATATCATTTAGATGACACAAAATCTCCCCTGAGGGGTTTCTACTCTATAGAAACCATGGTAACATATACTATTGATCCTATTACATTAGGACTCTAATAGCATAGGCCATGTTAAATATCAACAAAATAGTGGCTGGTTGGTTTTTGATGAATTTACCCGAATCTATGGAATAGGTGAGAATGTCATAAAATGGTAATCATATATTGATACTCATATTACTTCATAGAGGTATGGGATTCTAGTTTAACCAAATCCTATTTTGTGTAAGAGTACATGGTAATATTCTAAATTTCTTATCTTTTAAGGATGCAACTCCATTTTCTCTTAGAGGTGAAATTGTAACATCCTAATTATATAATTATGGGTTCCATTTGATAAATTAGGAGGATTAAAGAATCATCCATGTCAACCCATGGATTGGAAATAGTATCAGCATAATCAACCTCATTTTTATAAACAAACACCCCTTCCCTCTTATAATAGACAAAATCTGAATAATGGTCTTCATAGGAGTCAAAGGGTGACAAATCACTATAAATAAAACAAAATTGACCATTTAGAGATTATGTCAGGAATTTGGGATATGAGGAGGGAAGTGATTCATGATAATAAATCCATGGAATACCTATAAATACATTTAAGGTGATATCCTATGAGACAACTATGAATTATGCACTTTCTATAATGCCTATGAGTTGGGTCTTCATCTGAATCCTACCATTAAATGTCTTTTCAATCCAATCATAACATTGAATAATTTGGTAAAAGAGACTCAAAAATTCTTTGTTCAGTCCATGATTATAGAGGTTTCGGTTCGGGGTGAGGTTGATCACAGAACATAGTTTGACTAGACAATGATAGATCTTTATGCCATTGAATGAGCACGTGATGTACGGTGGATGAATGGGGCTTGATATGAGGGCAACCTAATATTCTATGATAAATGAGTTAATGTCTTGAAATTCCTATTTCCAAGCCTCCTCCATATAGAAAGTCTCTATGGTAGCTACCTCTTCCATGAACTAGAGTGGACTCTTTAAGAATTCTATGAGATCATAACACATTTCCTTAGAAATGCATATAGACTCGAGGGAAAATAGTCATGTAGGTATACTAGTGATGTGATTCAATATTTTGTACTTTTGAGATAGGTGATCATTTATGTCAATAAGGGGATTTTATTTGGAAGGAGGCATGATATGCACTACTAATAGTACCACTTGATTATGGATAGTGTTGGTAATTTCATGCTACTCATCACCTAACTTGCCATGAACCACAATCAGCTGAAATTCAGCCAGCAGAGGCATGTCATGAGATGGAAATATCCAACCATGGAGTGGTCATAGATGATATGTTTAGTTAATTAGCATGGGAAACTTTAGAAGTGAATCTAATGGAGTAGGCTGGGGGACTATACCTACTCAGCTTTGTACAGTACATGTTTTGTTGGTCTCGATAGCAAACACGGCTTGGTTCAAAGTGATGACATGAGTATCACATCAACTTGAAATTATTTTTCCATACATTAGATGGACATTTAAAAACACATATAGAATATTATTAGGGGATTCCTCATCATCTATGAGTGTGATGTGATATATCAACAAGATAGTGTTCACATAGGAATAATCCTTATCATCATCATAGGGGACTTCCAACGCAGGGCTGACGCTGGGGTTGATTCTTAGCATTGGAGGAATGAAATCACTGACAGTATGTGATGTCTCTCACCCTGGTGTGGGACATTTATTTCCCATTTTTCATCAGTACCTACTCTTCTAAGACCTAGAGGGCATTGATATAGATTCAAAATAGGTGGATGAAGAGGGAGAGGAAACGGCATGAGGTTATATCCTTCCTAAATAAGAAAGGATGACACAATGTGCATGATGCAATACTCTATGTTCCAACAATTCATCAAACATTTGATTCCCATGTTTAGAATCCTTATATCATTCAATTGAACACTCCATTTTATTCGGGTCTAGGTGGAGATATGTTCCATCTATTTTGAGATATTTCACTATTTGACCAAACTATTATCCACATGGTCCTAGATTTAATAATTGAACACATATCATTGTTTGATGGTATTTAAAAGGGTAATTTGGTAAGGGAAATTTTTTGGGCGATTAGTACGGTTAGATTTATTGAACTTCATACACTCGAGAACCCTTAGAATCCTCTATTCCATGGAACAGAGGAAATAACTAGTAATTTTTGAATCCATAAAAAATATACCAAGTTCATCATGTTCTGGATTGGATCCCTTATAGGATGTCCCTAATGAGGGTTGTTTCTTGATGAGGTTCCCAATCCATATCCACTTCTAAAGTATTCTTCTATTGGTGTGAATGTTCCTTCTATTTCTTCCATCAGTGAGGCTGATCTTATTGAGGTTTTTGTATTTGGTGAGGCTCCAGTCACAAATGGGATAAGAGATCTATTAGCTTGAGGGACTATATATGTAAAACAATTGTAGTTTCTACCTTTGTGATCCTTCTCATATGTGATTCAAGAAGAAACCACCATGCCTGCTTATCTTGCTATAAGGCCTCCTATAGAAGTTGGACCCTATCAGAAAAATATTAAAACCCACCTAGAGAATTTTGAGTGATGCAGGAAAGGACCATCTCTATATTGAAATTCCCCACACAAAACATCAAAAACTACTCTTGATTTAGTGTAATATCCGGTGAATTAGTGAGTCCTTTCCACCATGAAACAAAATTTATTACTCACTCATAAGGTAGTTGCATTCCCTTGAAGTGGTCAACAATTATGTCCTTGCATGTGGTGGATCTAAACTAATAGAAGAATTATTTTTGGAGGAATTCTTATGATTTATGGTCCTTATAGGTGGATGGATGTGCTAGATGAATGTAGGTCCATACAATGGCTTGATAAAAAATCAGAGCATAGTGGCCTCCTTCTACTCTTAAGTTCCCAAAATGGGAACACACATTGAAAAAATGTTGTCCAAATGTTTTAGTGGTTCACTCATACCTTATAACATGGAAAATATAGGGTTCCCAAAATGTAGGGGTTTTTTCATGTCATCCAACCAAGTAGGGTATTTCATTCTATCTAGTAGTATTGACCCCTATCACAATTCCTGGGTGATGATAAGAGTTGTTAGATCAAGAAACAAATTGTCTTGGTGGGCATCTATATCTTCAAAATTGTTCCTTAACACTAATGTGTCGATATGCTCATAGACTCATTATATAGGATCTAAGGCACATGGAGCAGCTCAATCAAATTCACAAGGAATATGAAGATGTTCCTTTGGTGGATTTAGTGACTCAAATGTATAACAATTTATATAGAATAATGATTTTACTATATCTTGATGTGTAGGATTACCTTGAGATAGTAGGGGAAAGTAGACAAGGGGATTTTTTGTACCCCAATGAGGGATAAGTGAAATCTATTTTGGTGGATTCATAATTCTGGTGCCAACTAGAAATGAAATTAGAACTCATATTATGATGTTACGAATGCTCCTAGAGTGAGAAGGCTATAGTGTGGTATACCCCTATTTTCAAGGAATCCATAGATGGATCAAAGGGATAAAACCTTCCCTTACACTTTCTGGTATTCTTGTGGGTAGAAAATAATGCATAGGGATCCATGAGGCTATTTTCTGGATTTTATAGGTTAGTACGAACACCCATGTGAGGGTCTTTCTGGTACTATACTTCCCTATGAGGTAGGTTTTTCCCACAATTCTTCATATCAATGACCATGTCCTTTTAGTTTTGAAAGTGGTTGGGGATAAACATCCTTGATATCAATGGGTGGGTTAGGCTGTAGAATGATAGGGATAAAGTAGAGAGCAACATACTATCCCAAGCCCCCAATCTACACATGCGGAGATTCATATTCCATGATTCTAGGGAGCATAATGAGGCTCTTGACGCATCTCTACTAAACGGTAAGGTGGTACCCAGTCAACTGTGGGTGATGTTCCTCTAGTAATATAACAAAACTCAACCATTAGACCCAATTGATCGATGATATCAAATTTCTCAAGATTTAATGGGTAGTCCAACTGATTTTCATGAAAATGTTGTATCATTTCCCAAATTTTCTACAGAAATCATGTGTCCGGACCCTCAGTGAGGGATTCCATGCTACTAAATTTTGAAGTTTCATTTGGCTTGAATACAAATGAAAACTCAATAATGGAGAGCGTCTCCTATCATATTTCCTGGTCGGTGGTGGGTCCCTTATCTTGATGTTCCAAAACATTGATCATCATTGGTTGTAAAATGGGTGGTGGAAAAAATATTGATTGGTGCAGCTAATGGTTGGATGATTGAGGATCCACTGCATGGGTTACCTATTCACTACACATTAGGTCATCTTTTTAGGTAGACACCAACCACATCATCATGTTATTATAGGATAGGGTTTTCATCGCTGCTTCATGTTCAAGGGAAGTGACACTCTTTAGTGGATACAAAAGTAGCTCACCATCTGAATTAATCAGGCTAGGATAGAATAGATCTATGTGATCTTGGGTAGTAGTGGAGAGGTATAATAGTAAGGATGGAGATGGTTACACTATGAGCCCCTGGTAGGGATCCAGAACTTCCTCTACCATAGGAACCAATATAGGGATTTGGGGGCTATGTGGATATCACATTTCTTGATAAAAACATCACAAGTTGGGCACCCACCCGAGACTCTAATAATGATTAATGGGGTGAGGTTTCCAACATTTAGGGTAATCCCCCCCCCCCCTCACAAAATCTGATTAGTTGATGGGATCAATGTTTCCCTAGTGTATTTGGTGAATTCTCCACTAGTGGTAGTTGTTCTTCCTACAACATCGGGACGGTTCTTTATTATAGGATAATTATTCAGCCCAGGGAGGACCTCCATGATGGTGGGTGGAAACATGGGGATTTCCTACAAGTCAGATATATCATATATAGATAGGACCTCAATATCAGTTGTTATCAGAGTAGTAAGGACCTCCATGTTGATCATTTATGGATTTGGGAGGACCTCCACTCTAGATATTGAGAAACAAGGGAGGATATTCACTTTGGTTAGTGGGTACATGGTTAGGAACTCCATGATTTCCAAGAGTAATATAAGAGGGTAGACCTCTGTAGTAGATGGCTGAAGTGTGAGGAGGAACTTAAAATGGGTCAAAATGTACTAAAGGTGGTCCTCTGGGTTGATGAGTGTGAATATAGATAACTTTTCCTTCATGTATATTGAATGTGTGGGGATGAAATGCTCTTTGGTTGCTGGAAACATGATGAGGCCCACCATGATCAGAGTTGAAGTGGTGGGAAGGACCTATACTATGGTTGGTTGTGACACAGGTAGGATCATAGTGTTTAATTCTGGTGATATCACTAGGATGACCTCTATAATTATTACAGATTGAGTACAAAGGTCCTTTTCATTAATTAATGTTGGAGTAGTGAGGAAATCATCCTGATCTAGGAATGGAGTGAGGAGGAAATTTGTAATAATTTGATGAAAGATGGGGAGGACCTCTATGATGGGAAGAAAAATTATAGGGAGGACCTCCATTATGACTATCGATGAAGCGAGGTGGAATTCCTCTTCCATTTGTGGGAACATAGGGAGGAACACCATGTTGATCGTGAGATTGGTGAGGACATCCAATTTGGTTGGTGATAATATGAGGAGGACCACCACACTCAATCTGATCATTACGAGCCATACCATAGTGATCATTGGATGAGCCGATGATTGACACAGTAAACCCAACTTGCCCACAAGGTGGATGTGGTGTTGATCCCAACTAGGTTAAATGGATAATTTCTCATGTTTCATAGGTAAATAGTAGAATTCATCAGAGGTGACATAGGACACTAGATATGTGGAATACAATTCCCATTTTTAGGGATTCTCCTATGATTTTTTTCCAAAGTTAATGCTGGGTATTCCGTACTAGGACTGGTGGAGAAGGTGTATAACCCTCATGTTCTTCATCTTGAAGATTTTCTTATTACTAGAGTTTATGGGGACTCATGGGATTCACATTGGAAGATCCTTGGTGGAAGTAACAGTTATGGTGACTCAGTCGTCCCCCACCTCCTTAGTGTAGGGGATAAATTCAGGGTATCACCATGGGGAGAGAAACTCAAAGCAATTCACTTTTGGGATTGAGAGTGTTTTCTCCCTACATGACCCATGGGGAGGTTGTGTTAGTGAGGCGCTATAGTTTTTTGGTCTTGGGGATCAATGTACCTTGTGGTAAATACACCTTCGTGGATCACAACAATGTAAGAGGTTGTCCATCACCATTTTTGGATGATCTCCAAGGGTGATATGGGAATGGATTCCTGATATCTATGGTCATAATAGAATTCATGGAATAGGTAGTGTCGTGCAGGATTGTTACATTAACATTTCTCTTAACTCGAATCCAAAATGAATTGGCTAATTTATTTTATATGGTTGGTGTTCTATAAATAATGTGGATCCATCCATCAATAGAATTGTGAGGATGTAAATCTATAATCCTATAGAATCCTCCAATATTCCAAAGATGGATACAGATCCACACTGATAGTTCTATAGGGGGAGGTATTTAGAATGTTTACTTGTCCAATTTATGGTGAGTTCCATGTTGGGCCAAATATTTACATGGTGAGACATGGAAACAAATGTATGAATCTGGTGGCATGCTATTATTTTAATTTCATGAATTCTTATAGTCCTCATGTGGATGAGAAGAGATTCACTTTGGGTTAACCATTTCAATTATTGATGCATTCACTAGAGCATTCCAGCACATCTGGGTTAACCATTTCAATTATTGATGCATTCACTAGAGCATTCCAGCACATCTACCACATGGTGTGTGAAATTTGGATCCTATGTATTAATATTTTCTAATTAAAGATGGATTTCATCGCATTCAATGATTATTTCTACTCCAAGATCAAAATAGTATGATGGGATGTCAGTTCTTCCTTCCATTCATTTTTCTTTGGAGCTCATTTCCTAGTCTGTGTCTCCCTTATACTGTTAATTCATTCTCATGTAACTCATTCCTGATTCCATATCTTTGTGGATGTTGGTTAATTAAAGCGATTATATCATGACATAATACATTCGTATAGACAAGGTAGTAAACTTTAATCAAGAGAGTAGTCACATTGGCCATAAATGACATGTCGGGTTACTATGAAAATTGGTCACTTAATCCATCCTCTTGGGAGGGAATTGTATTTGAGGTATCCTGGGCATAGAACCCAAGGCATCTCTTGTAGATCATGAGGTATCTAATGCTAAGGGAGTATATCATCCAAGTGTTTTACCTTAGGAATCTCATGTTTTCAATCAGGTATTTTACACCATATGCACATATGTTCTAAGGCTTTTGCCTCAGGCATCCCATGCTTATGTATAGGTTATTTTTTTAGGGTAATAATAACATCTATGACATGTCGAGATGGGTCAAAACATATTATTGAAATGTATCAGGGTATTATAATAACATCTTATAGAGATGGGATGAGATAGATCATAACAACCTATGGAGGATGATCAAACAGTTGTATCCATTTGAAATAAAAAAACAATGTTTTATGATGGATGGATTAGAACAACCATGTTGGTGGATCTAATAGGTGTTCCCCATAAAAGGACGATGAGACATGGTGAATGATTATTAGGAAACCCCTTTAGAATGATCAGGGATGTACAACCCTATGATAGAAAATTTGGGTTTACCATAGGTCAGGATGGAACCTCAGGGAGGCATTATTCGTACCCTGTTGAGATGATAGTGATGAATTCCCATATAGTTTCATGATTCATTTTATGGTCATGTGAAAGGACCATTCCATACAGTTTTATATCATTTGGTAAGTAATATCAAATCATGAAGGGAGCATCAATGAGGGATGGGTGGAACATAGATGTTAAAGATACTCTTCACTAGAGAATTACTCTTGGTTGAAATTAGTTTGAGGGTTATTAATTTTGGTACTAAAGGTACCAAGAGAAATGTGGTCTCCAAAGTGAGGGGAATTATCTTACCATGGATTTGGCATATAGAAAATTAGGTTGTATTTGGAAATTGGGTTTGGATCTCAAGGAGGCTTCTTAAAGTAGCCCAGTTATTTGGGAATCAAATCCCATCTACATCATAATGGGTTGGGGATTACACCTATTGGACGCCCTTGTGAATGAAGGTATGGGATTTCACTAAATAGGGGGCCAAAAGGTGTTCGTGGTCAGGGATTATGCATTGAATTCATACCAATTGAGTACGGTTTCAGGGATTACACTAAGAAGAGTTCCAATGTGATTTGTATGGTTAGGTCGTATATGTAGGAGTGTCACATTGGGTGAAGTGTATTTTGGGTATATTTAATTTTTTCGAATAACCTCTAAGTCCACATGTGTAATGATCTATGTGAGGCATAAGAGGAATCATTAGTCCTGATACATTTTTTATGATGAAATTTCAATGAGAGATAATGTGGGATTACATGTGAACGATACACAAGGAGTATCTTATTCCTTATCTGGTTAGGGGGTGTGGAGGAAATCCCATTCCACTCATACATGAGCATCCTATGATTATTGCACCAGGTAAAGTAACATTTTAACGTCATGTTTTGAGTAATTATGGACTACATATTTTACATCGTAAATATCGAAAAAGGGAGACTCTCTCCTCACCCCTTGAGTTTACGTGATGATCGATTATATACCTCTATATAGGTCATGGATTTGGAAATTCCAAGGTGTAAATATGGGGATGATTTATCATTCATGAGGTGAATGTCATTTTGTCTATGTCTAAAAGAAACTGGTGTTAGAATGCATATTCTAATAAGAAAATGGTAGTTGGGAGACTTAGGCCACACATAATGTGGAGTGGGACACATGATTGGGTATCACAAGTCACATTGGTAATTTAGGGAAAGGTGAACTTATTCTAAATTGGAGTGGGGTATATAATCACTAAAACATCTTGAAAAGGTGTGAATTAAAGGGAGGAAGCTTGGGGAAGCCTAGTAAAGTGGTTTTGGAGAACTTAAGGCCTCTTGGAGAGGTACTTTGTGAAGATTAGGTTTCTTTTCTAGGCCATGGGCTTCACTAAGGGGTAGTATTATTAAAATAGGAAGACCCTACCCTATGATGATGTCATGGTTCATGGGAATATTGTTTCATGAAGGAAAAATGCTTCTAGAAGCCTCAAGATCCTATGAGATCCTTATTCCTTTGAGAAATGCGTAGTATTTCATTAAAGGATTATAAACCAAGTTTGGATGATCTTAATAATACATGGAAGGGGGTATCTTGAATCTAAGGTACCCCATATTATTCATTTTTTGTCTTATACATGATTCTCTGGGGTTTCACGAATTATGAGATATTTGGATTCCAAATTGTGGGGTAATCATCCATAAAATGTTATAATGTGGGGGTATTTATTAGAATACAATTTAATTAAGAATTTAAGTTTTTTATGAAGAATATTTGGGATTTGTGAATGATACTTTCTCTTTAGAACTCATGATGGAACCATCATTCATTCGCATGGTTGAAAAGCACCCTTGGACTCACAGAAGAACACCATCAATCATTTGTACAACCATGAAGTGCCTTTAGAAACATAGATGAACACCATCATGGATTCACATGTCTTTAAATGAGACATATTGGTTTGGGGCTCTGAAATCTCTACTAGTTCACTAAGATATAGGGATTTACGAAGAAGACTCTTAATAGGGGTTGTTTTTTATTGTTTCTTGTATTTTCTCTAAACCAACAACTCATTCCTCAACTAAAAATGTTTCATGTATTTTAGCTCCAACAATCATACTATATAGAATGTATTATATGAAAAATACCAGTGTATAATAGAATATTACATCCTGAGATTTTATGATATATTTCTTTATAATTAAATTTAATTTCATTGATAACGTGTCTTGCACGCAGGACCAGGCTTAAATGAATTGTGATACTCTATTAAAATATAATTTAAACATGAATATAATAACATGAGAAATAAATTTTAGGACTTTAAATGGAAGAAATATATTTATATATTATTAAAATATACATTTCTTATCTGTTTATTATAAATTAAAATAATAATTACCTGGGAGAACAAAACCGATTTTGGTAAAATTGTAATTTATTAAAAAAATAAAATTTATTAGTGTTTTTCGTACATAATTTGGAAATTAATTTCTCAAAATTTTAGATAATTTATTTTAAAAAATAACTTATTTATTTAAAAATAAAATAACAAAAAAAATTTAATGTAAATTTTTTGTATTTTTTTGAAAGGATTTAATTTTTTTATGACTAGTGAAAACTACTGAATTTTTATTAAAAAAGTCCTTTTGATTTAAAAAATTCATAATGTAAAATTATATTTCTAATTATTTTAAAATAAAATTAGTTCAATTATATATAAATTAATCCAATTTAATTCACTGTATCAATTTTAACATTAAATTTTGATATAAAAAATATTGTAAATTATATGATATTTTAAATTTAAAACCCTTTTTCTCATCGCATCTGTATAATTAATATTAAATTATAATTTTCAATTTCATTGAATTGAATAAAGAAATTTTATTCCATATTTTAAATGAAAAAAATTTATTTTTCTATTATGTTAAACATAATTTTTGTTAAAAATCAATAGTGAAAATAGTAAAAATTAATTACCTCGGTTATGGTAAAAAGTATTTACTATGTGTCATCCTTGGAATATAATGTTTAAAAGTTACCTAAATAATTTTCCAAAAACAATTTTATATCAATATTGAGAACTTATATCTTATATTCCCACTAATGGACCATTTTTTAGGCTTCTAGAATGATAAAGACGTGGGTATGATTGAATCCTTTAAAACAATTCTATGTGTCCCACTCACCAAACTTGTAAAAGAACACACGGTCTCCTCTATTTTTTACAACATAATAATTATTTGGTTCTACCAATACCTACTAAAATAACATAAAAAAATCCATAAAATTGTCCTATAGTCCTTATTTTATGTATAAATCCATCATAGGATATATTTGGTACAAATCTAAGGAAGATAACTGAAAAAGAGGAAACCTTATTCAGTGATTTTTTTTATCTTATTTCACTCCTCACCTCCTAAAATTATTAATAAAATGTTATTAAATAATAAAATCTATATATTCCATAGACTATGATGTTTTTATAATATTTTTAACACCTAAATTTATCTTAATTTCTATCAATTTTGTTCTGAAATCATTTCTCATTTGAATGGAAGACTACCACCATTTGAATCGATGTCATTCGATTTTTCATTACAACCTCTCATGGTTTTGTATAACTTATGATATAAAGTATATATATGATATTTATAATAAAATTATACCTATATAGTCATTATAAAATATATATATATATATATATGTATATGTATATGTATATACCTTTTTTACATGCAATTTCGTAGTGAAAACGATAATGGTTCTCCTGTGTATAGCAGACTACAACCTCACGGAGTGATGTGATTATTAATTCACTAACTCATTACATGGAAGGTGATAAGAATAAATTTAATGACTATATGTCATATAAATTGTATAGTTATGATATTCCTAAAATTATTATCATTCTAAAAAAATATTATATATATTTTTCTTTCTTTCAATTTCACTAATGTAAATATTGTAACATCTTTCTTGTTTTTGTGGACTACCACCGTCATGAAGCGATGTGGGGTTTCATTTCATAACCAAGAAAATTTGATGATACATTAAAAAAATATTATATATATATATGTGATATTATGATAATTATATAATGATAAAATATTAATTTAATCATTTCCATGATAATCACTGAAAAATTAAAACTTTACTCATGTGTATGTACGATCAACCGTCTCTTGATATAATATACTTAATTCCTTCTAAATATCATTGATTATATGTTTTTAAATTATAATTGATATTTAAATATGATAATTTTTTAATGATATTTTTTTATATGATAGGAATATATAATATTTACAAGCAATAGATCATTCGTGACAATGAATGTGTGAGAAGACCAGGAATTTAACACCATAAATAATAAAAATAATGAAAGATTATTAAAAAATGGGTGATAGGATATTATATGGGGATCACATATGATATTATAAATATAATAATGTATATTTAATAAATTAATAACTTTTTTAAAACCTTTTACAAGTGGATAATTTATTTTCTATTAAAGGAAACGGTGAGGTAAGAGATTTTGTCTCAATTTACATTCCATTGATACTTATTTGTTATTATTCACCTATTAATTTTTATGTGGTGTATATAAAACCCCATTGACATGTAAAATAATTATTCATTCATACATAATTGTATATTATGTTTCAATTTTAATTATTTTATCTATGTATAATTCATTGGAAATTTACCAAGTAGTAAAATTTGTTGAACAATCTCACATTTTTTGTTATTGTTTTTTTTCACATGAAACCCGAACTATATTCTAGTAATTTTTCATTGGAAATTAAATTTATATTAAATATACATATCCTTACAATATGGATATCATTATTTCCTAAAACATGTAATATTTTTATATACATTGTTTACTTTTTAATGTTTTTGATTAATTATAGACAATTTTCCAATTCTATATCCATTACATGCTACAGATATTTGATGATAATCTGAATTTATTCATGAATAAAATATATTAAGAAATAGATTATGAATTCATTGGGCATATAGTGATGGGTCTATACATACATCATATATCCCCTCGATGCATCAGTAGGTCTCATGATACAAATAAGTTAGCCAAAATAAATGGGTTTCTACCTATATTTTTAACTATATTGTGAAAGGTCTTGATAGTATAGGTATCATGATTTCTAGGATCATGGGGTCTAGTAATTATTAATTTAATTAGTTGTGAAATTAAATTATTATTATTATCCACAGTATTTTCACAGTGATATTATCTCTCAATTCATTCCATTCCCTAAATGTGATTAAATGGAATGTGTTTTCAATTATTTATCTTTTCATATTGATTATGCATTATCTTTTCATGAAATGATGTTATATAAATGGAATGTGTGTTCTATCATTTAAAATTTTTCATTGTTTATTCTTTATTGATCCGTGGTATAGTCTGTTGTACATAACCCATACTAAGAATTTGACATCACCCTTATTTTTTTCATTGAACCATGTTATGAAGGTAAAGCCATGGAATAAGTTTAATGGGGTGAAGTGAATTTTTTTATGTATTTTTTTATTATCATTTTCCAATGTGTAATGGGTATCTTTGTTGTATCAAGTTTTCCAAATCATCTATACAGATCTCTCCTTATAAATTTTATTCCTTGCAACTATACTAATGTATTAATGACCACCTCCAAGATACTAGGGTATATGTCGTTAAATTTTGTATTAGAGGAAGTTTAGAAGAATCATTTTTAACTAGATTAAAGAATATGCATTTTAGGGAACATGACCATATGATTTACAATGAGAGTTATTATAATAAAATCCCAATGTTTTGTAAACAAAGATATAATGTGGGTTTTCATAGAAATACATCCATGTATGGATACAATATCTGGACATGTTTTTTGGAAAAAATGTACTAAGGGTAATAAATCAAAAAATGGAACATTGAACTATACCTGATCATCGCCTATTTCATGAAAACATGCCTTACTGCACACCTAGTTTGATACTACGGAGGAATATTCCTATGATAATCAATATTTTCATTACAAACAATTAAAAAATGTTTGAAAATAAACATACCCCCAAAAAAATGTCTATGATTATGATATTAATAATGAAAAAAATAAATTTATGATAAATATTTAACTTGTTTTGGGATTATAAATTAATTTACATAATACTATAATCTAATGTAATGTATTAAATTTTTTAGAAATGGTGAATGGAGGGAATAATGGTATCAATACTCATATATAAGGATGATATTTTCCAACTATGGATGCTAATACAACTCTTATTAACAAAAGAGAAATTATGGATATATTAGGGATTCTCAATCATGTATTGAAAAATAACAATTCACGATGGGGAAACTTGGTACATAATGTGATTATTATATGTTGGATCACTTTATTTGATAGAATCCACCATCATTTGGTGTGACTATTATTACAAAGACAACCGACCAATAGATTAAGTCTCTAGAAAATATATTCATTACATTAGGATGTTGTGAGAAGGAAAAGGATACACATTTAGTTTATTTTCTCAATGAAAATGGTGAGAAATGGTGGTCGTTGTTCTAGAGTATTAGAAAGGAAGGGAAAATAAAATCATGGAATTTAATTATTTTTAATGTGAAATTATTTGACAAATATTTCCCACGTGAGTAACAAACTAAAATCAAGACAATGTTCCTTATAATAAAGAAAAATTAATAATAAAGTGTTTTTAATTTTGAATCTACATTAATAAAGATATACATATTTTATTTGAATTAGATACGCAACATGGAGTGTAACATTGACCATTTTATTGATGGGATGAAGATAATTTTTTGATGGATTCTAGTCTCTCAAAAATTATATTCCTAAGATAAAAAAGTTTTATGTTCTATTAAGTTAGATAAATCATTTTCTGAGATTTATGGATTTTAAGGGAAGAAAGAGATAAAGAGTAAGAAATAAAAAAGAAAAGTAGATAGAGGGATGAAGGTAAATAAGGGATTCTCCACAAGTAATGATTGTGGAATGAATCACTAGGTACTTGCTTGAAGTAGATATGAATTTTCTAAAAGTGTAGAGAGAAAGGAAACCATGCTCAAGATTTCAATGGAATGATTAAAAAATCCAATTAGAAATGATTCCATTGTATGGAGATGGGGTACTACAAAAATTAATGCCCCAACTTGAGAGTTAATATACCTCAGAATTAGCTAAGGCCCAATGGTCAGTATTATTCTATTGATACAACCAAAGTAGAATGATTAATGTTCATGTGTATTTGGATCCACGAAATATGTTTTAAATGTATTTTAATGATTTCATATCATTATAATGTCATGAAACATATAAGGATTATATTGAATTTATATTTTATTAATGATTCAAAAATGGTGCAGGTGAACAATAAAAATGATTCAGTGGAATGTGAAACTTATGAAAAAACACATGATTTTGGGAAATATAACCATCAATATATTCCTGATTTTGACATAATTATGTTGGGATAATGATATGATCAATATGGATAATATAAATTTGATAGTAATCACAACCTTGGAACTGATGATTGATTTTTTTTTATGTCTTTTAGTGTGACACTAACAGACTTCACATACCTACTAATATATTCTCAATTTAAGGAATAATGAATCATGCATGTTTTCAGTAGTTTATGTTTGAAATTCAGGGTACTATCATGTTTCATGAGAATACATTAATAATTTATTCCCATGTTCGATATGTAACATTTAGTATTTTCTTAATTTTAGAGGGGATTAATAATATATTAATTTTATAAATATTGTGACCTTATTTTTAACATATTAGATGTTAAATTTTTGGAAGGTTCAGATGGTTTACTAGTTTTCAAATGTTTGATGTTGTACATTGGACAAGGATTTATATATTAATGTATTACATCTACATAATAATATTTATGCTATTGTATAGAATATACTAATAATTTATTAAAATAATAACTAGATATCAAATGAATAACTTATCATATTATTATGGATCTTACGATTTATTAAAAATGAATTATAGTGCTTAAGGCATAAAAACTCAATCATCGATATTCATTTAATACAGTAATGAATTAAGTGTAAGATAATTGAATCACAATAAAAATATGATATTTTTATCTATGAAATAGTGATATACTAAATACATACGTTTTCATATGTTTTCAATCTATTTATTAAACAAAATCCACAATAATAGGAAAAGTTTTTTGATATAAAATATTATCTTATTATCTTAATTTTTATTATACGAATTACCTTTTTCATGCCTATTTGGATTATGGATATGTCATCAGGAACCTTATTGGGATTTCCCAATTTCTTGGGATCAAAGTTATCTATAACCCTCCATTATTACATTGGTGTTATTTTTTCTCTAAGTTCATGTTTTCAATTACCACATATGTTAGCTTATATTGGATACTAGGTTTCTGCTATTATAGATGTATATTTCACATCCCTTTATCTTTTTCAAGTGGTTGGTTTAATAACCCTTTTTACGATTTGTGTTTTGATAATTGTATTTTCGAATGGCAATCTCGTGATTACCTCGATCATTATTAAATATAAATGGAAAATTTTACTTAAGGTTGGGAGATTGTAACACTCCTATTTTTTATTGTATGAAAATAAAATTTGATAGAATTTATTAAATGAAAAACCAAGAATATAAGGGAATACGACAACCTGGTAATTTCTATTATACTTTTTTTAAATAAAATTAATCTTCTTGATAGCTTGTGATACATGAAATAATAGGTCTAAAAAAATGTGATACTATATTAATTTTTTTAAAGATGAGTATTTAAACCTTGATGTAAAATTAGAGGGTATGAATTTCACTAATTAAATATATAAATTTGATACCACCAATCATGAAGGCTATAAATTTTTATTTATTTTTCACTTTTTAATTCGATTGTGGGGTAACAATACATGGATCATAAGACCACATGAACTTAGGTATATTAAATGATCATTAAAGGCGTTAATAAATAGTGAAAATAAACCTCTATAGCTAATTACAACAATGATTCAAACATCTGAACTACAAGGCGGACCAGAAAAAAATTCCCCATGCAGAATTGCATGATGTCTGGTCCAAATGAAAAAAAAACATACCCTCTCACTCATTTAATATGAGATATCTTATGGATGGAGGTTATACTTGAAAAAATATTATACACTACATAGGTGTGTATTTTTTTTGAGGACATTGTCTGTCCACCGCCACTTTCACCTAGAAGCATATCCCTTGAATTCTGACAACTTTCTCCACCACATCCTCTCCTGAAAGCTTCCATGTTGGGCCTGATTCATGACCAATGCACTGAGGAGAAACCACATCACCCCTAATGTTGTCGTTTGATCCCTAGCCATCACCAAAAATTGACCTCCATCATAGGTCATGATCTGTCTACCATGGTCAACCGCCTCTGTGGATACTGCTGACACCACAATCTGTGATGCCAAAAGTGACGTCGCTCTATAGCCTCACTACCGAAATCACTCCTCAATAAATAACAAATAATCAATATTGAAGAGTTATTCCCCTAGTCTCGAAGAGACACCAACCCCCCCCCCCCCCCCTCGTGCATCATTCCTCATCCTATCGTTCCCTATCATGGTGCCTGTCTGGATGTCGCAATGACTTCCCAGCCACCATACTATCCTAATAATTCCCAAAATGGGGGAAGGTAGGTATCAGAACCTAGTTGGATGTAGGAATTTGGGGCATCCTTTACTAGTAGTATTGGAACAAAACATATAAATTAGACACATGTACATTTTTTCTATTAATTATAATGGAATATAATAATCATTTGGAGGGGAATGTTTTTTCTATATAAAATTGGTTTTTCTAGAAGACAATTTAGTCTATCTTTGCAAAAATAATCTAAAAATAATTATTAAAAACATGAATAATATTATTTGATTAAATAGAATTTATTTCTAAAATTTTATGACTAAAATTATCTTATTCTTCTTTGTTGTAATTTTTCTTAAAATTTTTATTTTTTGATGAATAGAGAAAACACTGAATTTTAATTGAAAGAAACCTTTTGATTTAAATAATTTATATGGTTAAAATATATTATTAATTTTTATGGAAGTAAAATTAGTTCAATTATTTATAAATTTATACAATTTAGTTATTTGGAATCATTTTCATTATTAAATTTGATATAAATACCTTGTAAATTTTGGAACATTTTCACTTTAAAACCTGCATTCTCAATGTGTATATTAGATTAATTATAAATTAAAATTTTCCACATCATTGAATTGAATTTTTAAAAATTGATTACGTATTTTGAATAAGAAATATTTATAATATCTAATTTTTTAAATATATTTTACTTACAAAATGAATTATAAAAATAGTAAAAAATGAATATTGATGTTGAGGTAAAAATAGATTTACCATTAGGTTAAATAAAGAAGATAAGTGTTAAAAATGACATAAACCATGTACAAACCCCACATTATATCCATATATCAACATTATATCTTATATGTGATATAATGGAATATTCTGGAGGCTTTTTAGATTATACCAAGTTGTTTATGATAAAATATTTCAAACAATTACTACTGTGTCACTCACATCACATACAAAATTCCACCAACTATATTCTTTTCTTTACACATTAAAGTATTTTTCTATCAGTATATACCTACCCAAATCACTTACATACTTCACAATCATAATAATTGGAGCCTTTTTTGGTAATAAAACTATCCTTGGTTGGATTAGTTGAAAACCTTATGAAGATAACTGAAGAATATGTAATGATCTTCAATGATACTTTTATATTATCCCATTTCCCACTTACTTAAATTATTTTGAAACTATGATGATATAATAACCATAGTATCTTAAATAAAATTGGTTGTTTTGAAAATAATTTAATTACCCAAAACCATCCCCAAATCTGAATTTTTTTCATTAAATCAAGGTTTTTGTGTACAGAGGAATACAACCTCCCAAACCGATGTCATTTTCTCTACCATTACAACCACTCATGGTTGGGTATGATAATAGATAATAAGTATATATATATATATATATATTAAATTTATAAAATAAGTATACCTATGGTGTTATTATATCATATATACCTTATTTACTTTCCATTGTATAGGGGATATGAAAATATCTCTTGTGTGTACAGAAGACCACCGCCTCACGAAGCGATATGATTCGTCTTTGACTAACGCTTTACATGGAATGTGATAAGGATAATTTTAATGTTTATATGTGATATAAATGAAATAATTATGATATTAATTACATATCTATCCATCTAAATATACAATATATATCATTTTATTTCATTCCTTTTCACCCACATAAAGATGATAACAATGTTTGAGTACATGTGGACTAGCACCTTCACAAAGCGATGGGTCTATAGTTTCATCACAACAACATATAGATGGTATATGAAAAATAAAATGAAATATATGACACTATTATCTATCTATAAATATGAAATATTTCTTATTCCCTTTCCATAATGATCATTGAAAAATGGAAGTGTTGCTCATGTCTATGTACGACCTATCGTCTCCATGATTGTAACGTAATTAATTTTCATAACCATATTTCATGATTGGTTTTAGAAGAAAATTTGATTTATAAATATGATTATTATTTCATTATTATTATTATATAAATGATAGAAATATATAATATACATAATAATATGAACCTTCATGATAAATAAAGAATGATAAATGAAGGCAATTAACACCCCCAAGAAATAAAAGTTATGAAATATTAATAATGAGTAAGTGATAAGATGTGTTAATTGGATAATATATGTTATTCTAAATATGGTTATGTTTATTTAATAAATTAATAACATAAATACAACCATTATATCAAACTGTAATGAATTTCCTACTAATGGAATGCATGAGGTTAGGGGTTTTGAATATTATTACATTCCATTGAGAATTATATGTTATTATGCCCCAGTTAATTTTTATGTGATTTATATAATTCTATTAAGACATGTCATATAATGATTCATTCAGGATTCATGATATTTTTAGTTTCAGTTTCAATTGTATAATACAAGGGTATTTTACATGGAAATTACCAAGTGGTAAATGTTATTGAATAATCTCACATTTATTTGTTATTCATTACATTAACTTAAATCCTTCACATTCGTGTAATTATTACTCCATGGAAATTAATTTTTACTTAAATATACATATTATTTCATTATGGATATGACTATTACCTAAAAAATATATCATTATTACATACACTTCTTATATTGACTATTATTTTATTAACTAGAGAAATACATATATATATATATACTTTAATAGAGATATATTTTTTATGATAATGTATAATTATACCTGAATGAAATTGATTATTTGATATATATATATGTGTGTGTGTGTGTGTGTGTGTGTGTGTAATAATTTGGACATGTAGAGAAGAGTATGGCCAAGAATTATATAGCTCCTTGAAACATTGGTAGGTCTCATGAGACAAATAAGTTGGAAAAGTTACACAAGTTACTATTAATAGTTTGAAGATTCTTATGAAAGATCATGATAGTTGATGTATCATGGTGCCTGATATCATGGAATCCAATAATTGATCATTTATTTCATTAATAAGTCCAGTTATTATTATTATTAACTATGATATTTTCTCAATGATATTATCTTTTAATTCATATTATTCCCATATTAAAGATTAAATAGAATATTTTTTAGTTATTTACCATTCCATATTGATGAATCTTTATCTATTAATCTATTAAAGTTATATTAATGGAATCTATTTGTAGTTATTTACCATTAAATATTATTTTGTATTTATTGATTAATGAAATATTATGTTCTACATAACGCTTATTTGTTATACTATCTTACCCTTATTTTTTTCATTAAACATTATATCATGATGAATCCTTGGAATGATTTTTCATGGATGAAATGAATTTGATTTTTTTTATTAAGATTTACTTTATTATCCCAATTTAAAATTTCTATCATATAATTATCTGTTATCATATTATTCTAAACTGGTCGGTCTTTTAGGATTATATTCATAATGTCTATGCCATCGTAATAAATTTTGATATAGAATCTTGGTACTAGGGTCAATGTCATTATATGTATTTTGACTATTTTCTATTATTTATTGAAAAAATTTCTTCTTATTAGAAATAATGTGATTTTAATTTATTTTATGTTGTTAAAAAAATTTATATTTTTGTTTATAAAAATGATTCTTTGTGTTAATTAAATTATTACATGTTCATTGCACTAATTTTCAATTTTTTCTATGAAAAATAATGTTTTCAATCATAATTTAAATTTATATTTTCTAATTATTTTCATAATTGTGTGGATTCATGAAAATAATTCATCCATAAATTCTATAATTTTATAGTAATCATTTTGTTATGAAATTTTATTTAACATCATATGTGAAAATTAATCTTCAATATTTATATTAGAAAATTCATTGAATATTTTTTAAATAAAATCATTATTTTTTTAGAATAACAATATGTTTGTAGTTTTATATGAGTATGGATCACTATTATTGGGATTTATAATGATAATTAATTTCAAAATGTATATAATTGTATAAATTATTAAAAGAGAGTGACACTCAAATATATTTCTAATAAGTTATAATGACATTATGAGTTAATAATCATACTACCATTGAGATTTCTACTTATGGTCTATAGAACACATTATCATTGGAAGAGAAAAATAATACTATTATTATGAGTGTTGATCTAATGCTACAAAACATGATACAAAGAAAACCCCTGTCCATAGAGTTTCCATTATATCAACATTGATGGATCAACTAGAATTCATCCTTAAACATCCCCGCATACCATGAACCAATTTTTCATTAATAAAAATAGTCTTTAGAACGTGAATCCTTAGAACATGATATTGATATAATCAAATGAATATGTATAGAACCATGTTATATATGGGAAATTCATTCTTGAATTCCAACTAAATATTATCCATATGAATTTTACGATCTCTACTCGGTATATTTAGGTAATGGTGTAGTTGAACAAGAAAGTGATTCATCAAAACCAAGAAAACCACAACCAAACTTATTTAAAAATTAATCAAAACTTTAAAAAAATAATGGATCCATATATAGCCATTAATGAATTCTATAACAACCAATAAAACATGATTTATAGTACTACAATATGCTTACTTGAAGAACTCATAATATTGTTGGATCCACCAAAGATAAGATTCATCCAAAGTCATCGTTGATGAACTATTATTGAATGACGAAGATATATGAGTTCCAGGGAAATAAAAGTAGAGAGATTATAATTTCATCTACTAATGATGGAAATGTCAAGTTATTTCCCCACTTTAGCTTCATCCAACAACTTTTTGTCTCAATGTGCTATAACATTAATATATAGATGGGCTGAGCTACAATTTCATTATGGATTCACGAAGATGAAAATTCATGATAATATGAATGACCTATTACAATGGGATACCTAAGAGGGAATTTATAGCTAGTATATGAACCAAACATAATCATGTATTATATAATCAAAAATGATTGAGAAGTCATGTCAATGCCTGTAAAAAATGAGGGATACCATCCACTACGATCTTAAATTCAGACATGGTGATAAAATTGTGACCTATATTTGTTGGGTGATTCTATATATAGGTGTTTGATTATTGTGGAAGGGTTATCATTTCCCCCAAATAATATATCAACCTGTATGAATTTCTATTCACAAATCCTACACTATAATCTACCATTCAGAATACAAAAACTTGAGCTTCATCTGGGGGTGTTGAATGAATGATATCGAAGTTTTGGATAGGTAAACTGATCATGAAAACAAACATCAACACAAGATGATTGATTTTTATCAATATTCAAAACATTTATAGATTATAACACCAAAACTATGTTATTAAATAAATATGGATGATTTTGATGAATGTGAGTGTGTCAAAGGTGAGGTTTATTGAAATCTTAGTGAAACCATTGATGAATAGGTGTAGTAGTACTGACTAACGATGGAATGGATTATTAAATAAGATACATGGTTTAATTATACCTGCCCTCCACTAAAGATGATGTATATTTTTTCTTTTATGATTTTTAGAAATGTGTCAATGGAGATGGAGTGTCCAATGACCGTACATTGAATTGTCAATGGTGAATGATTATATAAAGGGATAACCTAATCAAATGTTGACCATCAGCTGATTCAATATAATGATGTAATGGTTCCACGGTCAAAATTTTGAAATTTATGTGAAAAGTATTGAATTAATGGAGATTTATATGTGCTTATTAGGAGATTTTAAGTTTTTATCATGGAGAAAATTCTACAGACTAGTCCATATTTGGGGAGAGTAAATTCAGTTTTGGGAACTGGGTTTCAGTCACCTATCCAGTTGACGTACATCAACCAATAGACTATATAGAGTCTAATAATGCCATCTCATGTATATTCGTATGATCTCATATTGTGTTTTCAAATAAATATTTCATTATATTTAGATCGATGCATCTGTAAGGGGGAATGAAAAAACCAGGTAAAATAATGTTGATTATACAATAGGGACTAGAGATAAATTCTTGAGAAATGATATTACCGGAGAAATCCGATCTTAAATTAGATATAGTAAAATGGAGAAGATTCCCCTTATTTATCTATTTATTATGTTATTAATAGTTATGTTTGTAATAAATTTATTTAGAATTGTTGATTGAACAATGATCTTCAAAAAAGTACCTATTTTGCAATGTATTTTTGATGGATATTTATATTACTTCTTTCATATATTGATATTATTATATGATATTGTCATGACCCTCCTTCATCAATATGAGTGACGGTATGGAAGAGTGTCATATCCTTCCTTATTAAAGATGAAAAAGAGATAATGACCCCTTGAGTTCCAACTCCAATAGGCCTCTGGGTGGTGACCAACACCAAGGGAATTCAATCTCACAAAATGGGAGGCATTACCCTATTTGTAGTAACCATTATAGAGATCTAAGATGTTTCAACATGAAAACAAAACCAAGACATATATATATATATTAGTCACAAAAATCCACACCATATGTATGTTTAATGTAAAACTGCTTGAAAATAAATGAGAATCTCCAAAGTAAATACCAAATGAACAAAACTAAGTAGTGACACGAAAATTGTACAAAAATCTGAGCTAGTAATGTCAATCACAGTCCACATAATCTAACTAAAAACCTAAAAAAAATTGGTATTAATAGGTTTTTCATACAAGTATACTCTGTAGGAAAACCCAATGTATATCATGCACCAGTGGGAGAAGCATACTAATGCCCTTATGAGAAAAACAACATAAACTTCAAAGCACCTAACAAGGTATAATATCCCCTCTAGCCTCACTATGGCACACTCACCAAATAATGAAAGTCAAGTAAAGTAAATAGTAATTACATTGATATTTGGGTACCCCTAACTACTTCCCACTTGTTAACCACTCATCTCTAATAGAAAACATCCTAACACTACCGCACTCTTCAGAATTCCCCACTTCCACAACTTGTCTGCACACACCCGGTCCACATAACACACCATTTCCCACCCATAGACACCTGGTCCACAAAACCACAAACTCATCCTGAAGACACCTAGGTAAGTAAAATATATCTCATCCCAAAGACACCTTGGAATCACACTATTACTATAGACACCTAGGCCTCAAAACTGCACCACAACCCTCCACAAGAGTCTAGGGATACCAATTCTGAGAAGAGGGAGTAGAAAAGGGATAATAACCATCCATCCATCCTACCGCAAGGATGTTGGGAAAGGACACCCTCCCCCATAATAACAGGGCTGTTTAGAATATAATGGTCAAAACAGGTGGGGTGCAAATAGAAATCATAAAGAACTACAAGTATGAATATATAGGTACCAAACACTCAACCCAACCTATGGGTTTTAAAAACCAATAACCAACCCACACATAAATTCCCTTGCTACCAGCCATACATGTATGTATCACCATGGATGACGTTTACTTCCATAATGAAAAATGGAACCCGCCTAAAAATTATTCACTTTGATGCTATTAAGAATTTACAAGTTTTTCCATCCCTACCTAGGAATCTACAAAACATAACACACCACATGTAACATAATAACCCATCATCACTTAATAATGGTCTCTAGAAGATTTGGGTGAGATTTCCATGCATGGTAACACCATACTTATTCAAAATTACCCCTTATAAACCATCCATGGCCGCCCCACTACACAAAAAAGAACCACATCTAGAAAAATAAAAAAACTCAACCAGCTTGTAGTCCCACTACACACTCCCATTTATTGAACACCCATTTAACTGCTACCACAATCATTATTCAAAATAATGTCATTATGTATTTACTCTCAATAAGAAAAACCCCAAAACACTACATCACTACCACACTCGACAACCCCTCTACATAACAATACCACACCCAGCACACCTAGTAACATAAACATAACAAAACATGAACCTACAGCCCTACCACCCAACCACTACACAGATGATTTCCCACTGGATAACATATTAATCAATTCCAAAATTGACCAATCTCTCACCCCAAGATTCTATCACATCGGTCGTACCTTCTTGTACTCAAATCCACACTCCCAGTCACAAGACCACATGATCAGCCTGAAACATAGGGTCGACAAAAATATCACAGCACACAGCCACACTAAACAGCAAAGCGTATTCAGGTTTAGAAACCCATGTTGTTTATTTCCACATTCATCATTTCCACATTCATCATTGAGGGGTGATCACAGAATAAATCTGATCGTGCTGAATCAATATCATTAATAAAATATATGATATTAATCATATTTACATATTTCATCCTTTCAATAGGTAAAAAAAGAAATATTCACAAGTCATATAGGTACAGAAAAAGAGGTCACCAATTTCCATGATTTTCAGAAGGCATTCATCCCTTCCAAAAGACAACATGGATCAAGGATAACATATATAACTAAGTAATCATAATCATCGTCTTCCCATATCCAAATTCATTACTTCTAATTTTAATTGTTAAATTGGTTTCAACTGTATCCACAAGAATACATCAGTACACCCACCCCACATGAAACACAAATAAAATAGAGACAAATGGATCCCTATATAGGATAAAATAATATCATCAATTCCTCCTTCTTCAAAAAAAAATAGGGGGTCGAGAACGTATTAGGAAAGACTATGGAAAACTAAATCATTTTTTAAAACAAAGATGAGACTCCTTAGGGAAGAAAGGTTCTGGTCGCATGAAGAGAAAATAGAAGAGTTCAACAGAAGAGGGGATCTCAGATTAAGAAATGATATATCCTATATCAATGGAAGGGAAAAAATTTCAAGGGACATTAAAGTCAGATCATGGTAAAGACCATGTTTTTTGACTATTTCAATGTCTCTAGAGTTGTAGGATATGAAAGATATAATTAATATACTATGAAATGTCATTAGTAGCACACAAACAAGTCATTAAACATTATTAACATAAAATAATAAATATGAGGGGTGAAACTGGAAAAACATGAAATGACTCACCGATGAGTGAGTCGCCGACACGAGTCACCGATATTGAGTCATCAAATCATGACTCTTCGACAGATGATCCACCGATGTGACTCACCTACGTGACTCACTGATGTCCGGCCTACTGACAACTTGACCTAGTGATGTATCGACCTAAAAACCCCTCTAACTATTGATTCCTTGACTAACTAATTACCAGACTCACATATGTCTTGGACTACTGATGTCCTCACCTACTGATGCCTTAAATTATCGACGCCATGACCTACTAACAGCCAGACTCATTGACACCCTTACATAGTGGCGTCCGGACCTACTGATATCCTAATCTTCCAATGCCCCGACCCACTGACGTCTCGGCCAACTGATGCCCTGAACTATGGAATCAGATCCGCCAATACTGAGATATCGACACTAATCTACCAATGTGTTCAACCATTGGGAAAACATGAATTTTGGAATACTCTTGAAATGAACTATTGTTGCCTCATAGAACCCCCTGAACACTGTATTTTGACAATGTAATGGAATAGGGACATCCATGCCATTATATTATATTCCTCTCAAACTAGTATCACACACAAGAATTTAAAACGAAATCAAAAAGAAATAGGTGTTCGAAAAACCACCTTGTATGATACATATCAAGGACAAACCACTTTTGTTGTTCGAATGCTGGGGTGAAATATAAAAATAAAAGAAAGCATACTCCCACATCATCTAGCCAAAATATATACAAGTTCCAATTTTCTAGACACATGAATTAAGGAATTCCTTTCAAAATGTCAACATACTATCCACTTCGGGTGGCACTGACTCGCTCGTACAAGTGTAGTCACATATTTATTAATGCATCTTGATTAGGAATATGTTCTCCCCCTTTTCACATGTTCGGACATCATCACACACTACAGAATAAGGAAGCAACCCATCTCATAATAAACATGTTATAAACACTAAATTAAAAACTAAAACACGCAATTAAAATTCAAAATAACTTTGGGTACTAGGCACCCATTTGCGTCACTCTCTCTCATGTCCTCTCCTCCAGGATACCATGAATCCACAACATGCAAACCAAAGGAATTTTCTACCCACCTAGTACTTTCTCCTAATGATCATGGATCTCTACTGGATGCTCCATGAACATTTCATCATCTTCGATATCTAACACTCTCCATTAAATGACATGGGAGTCATCATTAAGATACCAACGAAGTTGACAGACATCAAAGACGCTGTGGATCCTCCCAAATTTTGGTGGAAACACTAAATGTTGTGACACCTCACTAACATTTCCCATCACCTCGAAAGGCCCGACAATCCTGGGAGGAATACTATGCCCTCTACCAATCCTTCACTGCACACGTCTAGGGGAAGCCTTCAAGAACATATGGCCCCCAACCTCAAAATCCAAAGGACTTACCCTATGGTCAACATATGACCTATGCTGGTCATGTGATTCCTTCTTACTCTAATGGACAAGATGCACCCTCTCATTCATACTCTGCTCCATGTTTAGACCAAGAATATCTACCTCCCCCTCTACCATCCAACACAAAGGTGAATTAATAGCCTTTAGTATAATTCATTGAACGGAGCCATGCTAATGGAAGAGTGACTACTATTATTGTAAGAGAACACTACCGAGGGAACGTGTCATACACATGATCCACCAAAGTCCAGAACACATGCCTGCAACATTTCCTCAAATGTATGAATAGTAATCTCTATTTTCCCATCTATTTGATGGTGGAATGTAGTTCTGAGGCATAACTGAGTGCCAAAATCACGATTCAATCCCCTATAGAATCATGATATAAAACCCCTATCCCGATCTGAGATGATGGATCTCCAAAACCCTTGTATCCACACTACCTCATACACATACCTCCTCAATAAGGCATCCACTGCGCTCGACTCCTTGATCACTAAGAAGTGAGCCAATGTTGGCAGTCCATCTAGTACTACCCAGATTGCATCGCATCCTCTTGGAGCCATGGGTAATCATGTGATGAAATCTATTAAGATTTCATCCCACTTATACTTGGGAATATCGAAGGGATGAATCAAATAACTAGGAACATGGTGCTCATCATTCACCTACAGGAACACTAGGAACTTTCCCAAATACTCTGTAACTTCCCTCTTCATCTCGGGCATCCAATATTGTTCCTTCAACCCACTATACATCTTGGAAACTCCATAGTGTACTGTTGGGGGTGAGATATGAATCCTATAAGGAACTCCATCACACATATCCATTGTAACAAACAATTTTTCATAGAACAACATTTTATTCTAACGACAAATACAGAGCATCACCCTAGTCAATGCGATCATGCATTATATTTTCTTCTGATTCTCCCCACTAAGACTCCTCCACCTACTACCTCATAGATGACTGCACCATTATCTGAAATAGAAATCCTATGCCTCCATCCATTCATTTATTTATGTACATGGCATATAACTCCACCATTTACTTTTATGAATCCTCAGATTCCCGAACCACCTCCTTCTGTGACATCCCATTCAATGTATCATCCATAACATCCCCCATTCCCGAGGTGTAGGATATCTCAATATCGTAATCCTAGAGAAAATATGTCCACCTCCATTATCTCAAGTTCAGATCTCACTGGGGAAAAGGTGTACCTCATTCTATTGTGATTCATGAAAACTAGAAAGTGATATCTAATAAGGTAATGTCACCACAAATTTAGCGCGAACATGATAGCTGCATCCTCCAAATCAAGGGTTTCATAGTTACATTCCTGTGGACTTAACTACCTAGACCCCTAAGATATCACTCCTCACTTCTGCATCAGCACACATCCCACGCCTAGACCCGAAGTGTCACAAAACACATAGAACATAACCCCTTCCTATAACAGCCAGAGTACAGGAGCACTAACCCACTTCCCCTTCAGGTAGCTGAAATCTGAATGAAACTTTTCACTCCACATGAATTCATTGTCCTATCAGGTCAGATCTATCAATAGATCTTCAAATCGAGAGAAATCAGGTACAAAACTCAAGTAATAACCTACTATAGTGAGAAGATTGCGATCTACTACCACATTCTTGGGTACTTCCCAAGAAAAAATGGCATTTACCTTTGAAAAATCCACTTCTACACCCTGCTAAGACAAAACATGTCCGTGTAAGTGGACCTTTAGTGTCCAAACCATACACTTCAACAACTTCCCATAGATCTAGTGATGTCGAAGAACATAAACTAGAGTTTTGAGATGCTCAGTATGTTTCTCCTATGACTTCATGTAAATCAAGATTTAATATATGAAGAGAACAACAAATAGGTCCATGAACACATGGAGGATGGAGTTCAAAACTCCCATGAACATGACTTGTCTGTTCGTAACACCGAACATCATTACCATGAACTCAATGTTCCCATGCGTGCACTGAAAAGAAGTCTTCAGATTTCTACCCTCCTTCACACCCAACTGGTGATACCCAAAGCACATATCAATCTTAAACAACCAACTTTCTCCCATCAGCTGGTCAAAAATACCATCTATCCATAGGAGAGGGTAAATGTTCTTGAACATTACCTATTTCAATCTTCATAAGTCTATACATAGTCTCAGAAAAATATCTAAATTATTCACAAACAATAAAAGATCACCCCTTGGCGATGCTCTAGGTTGGAGAAGTCCAATATTTATTAGATCATCCATATAGATCTACAAATCCCACAGTTCAGAAGGTGTAATAAGATAAGGAGACATCATAAACGGAGTATAACTGGGTTGTAAGTCTATCCTGAACAGAACATCATTTTGAGGGGGTAAGGTCACAACCTCGGTGGGGAAAACATCCAAGAACTCCTAGAAAACTCTAGAAACCCCTAAAACCTCAGCATCCACCAATTCCACTAACAGCTCGACCAATAAGGAAAGAAAAGCCTTCACACCCCAACTTCCCATTAGACAACTCCATTTTCCAATAAAATTGACACATTGTCCATCCTCATCTGAAAACATGACTTTTATCCAGAATCAATAGATAATGAAATGCATAGAGTACAACCAGGGTATTCCAAGGATGAAATCATATAGTTGCATCTATAATAGGAAAAGATCCCCACAAGACTGGTGCAACCCCAATATCAGTCTACATCCGTAAAAAAACATCAAACTAGCTGGTCTAGCCTCCGACTAGCATACTCAACACTGGGGTCATGGAATGACTCTCTATGTCTAGTATCATACAATGGGATATATCGGGTGAAACAATGGATTTTAAATCTCTTGAATCAATCAAAGAATAAGAAATAGTACTGAACATAATGATCATAGTTGGAATGACCTCTGGTCCCACTGGAGTTGCTACCTCTACGGTGTGCAACTGACCACACCCACCTCCTCTACTCCTCTACTATCAGAAACCTTCCAGACCATTCATAGGTTGAGTTCCCTAATGAATTCCCTAAGTTCAACCTCTACCTTCTCTATCTCTCCTCAGTGGAGTAGGAGCATGCCCTCCCTGGTGCTGAAATGGACAAGCCGGAAACTTCTAACGAGGCATACGCTAAACCTTCCCTCCTCCACCATACTAATCTCGAACTAGGATCTGACTCTGGAGGTTCCCACAACACCAACAAATAACACACCTTTTACCCAAGCCTATGGGAAAAGCATGAGGACCCAAAGGTTGAATATGAAACTGTTGAGGGCAAATCCACGCTGGCTGAAACCTGAAATGCCATAGAGAAGGAGACCTACTTCTAGAATCCTTTACCTTCAAAAAGCCTTTTTTGTTCCCCTCTCATAGTATACCTCCCCATGATTTCATCCTCTCATTTACCATATCCTTCTTCGAGACCTCTAAGTATGTTGACAAGGTGAAGGGAGTAACTGCACACTAGAGGGAAGGATGGAGTGCCTCCACAAAGTGTCTCTCCCCTGACTCATCATACGGAAAGTGGTCCGGCGGAAAGAGAAGGATATCCTTGAACTTAATACCTAGATCATGTACCATTATACTCCACTACTATACGGAGAGTAGCTCCATCGTTTTCTCATCCTTCCTATTCAAGTAAAAGAATTCCCCCCAAAAAACATTTTCAAAATTGGCTTAGAGAACATTGGTCTACATCCACTATACCACGTAGAGTTTCCTCTATTAACATGAATCACCCCACATCTAGATCACCGTCAGATTAACCCAATATTTTTCCAGAGCCTCGATCAAGGTGAAAGCGATCGCCATCTCCTCCTGCCAACTCACCATCTTTGTATCTAAAATACTTCCTTCATACTATGCCAGAGTTTTCCACTTGAAAGAATGAAGTATCTTGTACCATTAGTTTTCCCACTCCTCCAGATCAACCCACTGTTGATTGGTCGGATCATCCTTTTGAGCCTCTACTACTCATACCACACATGGACAATGACTAGGATGCATAGCTGAGATTAAACAAGGAACTTTTATTCTTGTTTATTATGTAATTTTATTTAGAATTAATTTTAATACGTTTTATATTTTAATTTCCCATAAAAAATAGAGCACATGTCATCATGATGCATGTTCCTTCCCTAGGGTCTCCACCCCACAAACAGTGTAGCCTCACTTGGTTATTTGGTAAGCTCAGTGTCCTTTCATTAGATCATAGTGGGACCTAAAATCATGTGTCCTATCTGGGCTTTCCTAGCATATGTCATTCACTATAATTGCATAACATTACATCCCTACCATCCCATGAAATCCTCTTGGTTCCTAACTCCAAAATACATCCTATCTCCCAACCATCACCTCTAATACCATTCTGTCATGACCCTCCTTCTTCAAGATGAGGGAAGGGATGGAAAAGTGTCATTACATTCCTTCTTCAAGATGAAAAAGAGATAATGACCCCTAAGTCCCACCTCCAATAGGCCCAGGGGTGGTGACATACACCAAGGTTATTCATCCTCACAAAATGGGAGGCATTATCCATTTTATATTAACCACGATCAGAATATAAGATGCATCAAACTCAGAACAACTTGAAGACACACACACACACACATAGATATATATATATATATATCCAAAATCTACACCACATGAATTTTTAATGTTACACTAAAAAATGCAATGAAAGTATCCAATGTTAATACCAAAAGAACAAAACTAAGTAGCGACACGAAAACTTTCCCATCGTCTGAGCGAGTAAGGTGAAGCATGGGCCACATAATCTCCCTGGAAACCTAAAAATAGTTATATATATAGGGTGAGCATACAAGTATACTCATAAGTAAAAACCAATGTATCTCAAGCACAAGTCAGAGAAGAATAGTATTCCCCTATGAGAAAATAAGAGGAAACTCAAAATCATATATCATTGTATACTATCTACCCCAAACTCAATAAGTAACAGTAAAAAAATAATGAAAATCATGTAAAATAAAAATAAGAGCATTGATATTTCTGTACCCCACACCACATCCCACTAGTTAAATTCTCATACCAAATGGTCAATATATGCATGCTAACAAACACTTCCACAATCCATATTGTCACAACCTGCCTGCACACACTTGTTCCACATACTGCATCATATCTCTCTCATATACACCTCTGCCACCAGAACACATACTCATACCAAAGACACCTAGGGATGTACAACATTTCTCATACTAGAGTGACTTGGGAATCACACCTCACCCTTAGACACCAGGGCCTCACAAATACACCACAACCTACCTGAAGATTCTAGTTATACCAATGAATTGAAGAGTAATAAGAAAAAAAAATTAACCAACCATCCATTTTCCCTCTGAGATATTGGAAAAGGACACCCTCTACCACCACAATGGGGGTCATTGGGATCTACTACTCAAAAAAACTGGGATGCACATAGAAATATTAAGAAACTACATGTATGTATATATATGTACCAAATACTCAACACAACCTATTAGTTTTGATAAGAGATAACAATCCCACATAGAACTGCCCTATCTACCAACCCTACATGCATGTATCACTATGAATGATGGTAACTTTCGTAATGAAAAAAGGAACCCTCTTAACATTTATTCACCTTGAATATATTAAACATTTACTAGTTATTCCACACCTACCTATGAGACTAGAAAACACATCACAATAGGTTTAACATCATAACCCAAACTCACATCAAAAAAGTCTCTGGAAACTTCAAGAAAAAGGCCCATGTAATTTGATACGATTCTTAATCAAAATTATCCCTCCTAAATCATCCTCTATAGCCCCGATTCAAAAAAATCACCACATCCAACAAAAAACCTCAACCAGGCTACATTCCCACTACACACTCTAATTTCTTGAACACCCATTCTACCATTTCCACTATAATTATTCAAATTAATTCTCCCATGTCCTTCCTCTAAATCGGAAAAACCACAACAAACCATGACACTACCACACTTGACGACCCCTATGATACCGTTCTATTGTGATCTTTTTTCAACTTGAAGAATGAATGTCAGGACTCATTGACATCCCTTCCCTCATCCTAAAGGAGGGTCATGACAGATACAATCATTTATTTTTAGGCGTCAAATTTTAAAAAACAACACGTATCCATGAAAAATGATACTGATCAAAATTAATTATAAAAAACATAATAACTTTTGGATTTAACTGATTAGTTAATCAATCTCATAAGGGTATCACATTAGGATTAACTAACATATTGATATTTTTTCATAATTTTTTTTTGAATATTTAAGCTCTATTATAGATGATCTAAATGACGCATATTATCCTAGTATTACCATCTTAAATTTTTTAAACCACTTTAAAGTTATCCTAGTGATTCATCGGTTATCCATGAATGTATGATAATAAAAGTAAAAGTGGGAAATGTAACACTCATGCTCAAAATCTTTTAGTTATTGGGATTTCATGATTTTCACCCAATTGATCCTTTATGATTCATTCCATACTGTTTTACCACCTTCACGTTCATAATAACTATTCAACATTTAATTTTCTGTTATTTTTTGGTTTTATTTTATCTCATGTCCTCACAAATACATACTTCAACTCCATCCTTATGGATCCAACCCTAATCACTAATAACTATTATTAATTAGTCCACTAATAATATATTTATCCTCATACCACAAAAAATCCTATGATCCACCATTATATTTTGGAACCATATCAAGGAAGGATACATGCACTGAAGAGTGAAAAAAGATGAAATTTAAAAACGAAATCATTACAACAAAATTGTTTGGAAAAAAATATGCACAAAAATATTTTAAATATGTTAATGCAAATAAGATATTCTGGAAAACACCAATTTTATTTCATACCAAATATAAATAAATATTTATGTTCCTCAAAATGACAAATAAAATTAACATATATTTCATTTATTAAAATAGGGAGAATCAGAATAAAAAATAACCATATGACCGCAATCCACCTAGCTTCAATTTCATTGAGAGATATCATCATAGATAATTTTTTTGCCTAATATAACAGGAAATATAACATTAATTGTGATTTAACAATGGTATAAAATTTATTAAATGAAAAAAAATATTTTTCCAACTTCCATAATAAACAATAATTCCCAAGGAAGACTCGTTTTTCCTTTATTGGGGAATTCTATGCTAGTGCTCAGTAGATACCATTGTGATAACATAGTGAGGTTGAAAATAATATTTTATTATTCCCATCTTCACACAATGAAATGACATATAATGGTTTAGAAATTCATAAGAAGATATTATTAAAACTTAATATTTGAATTACAATACTTTTTCAATGAAATTTTATGCTAGAAGAGTGGCATATAGATTTTTGAAAAAAAATCCATTCATTTTTACAACCTGAGGGAGAACTATTGAAAATTATTTTTAAGGATTTATGGATTTATATAGACAATGTCCAAACATAAAATTAACTCCCATATTTAATAGCGTATTTTTATACAATATGTTAACCCCTACAACGAGACATTTATATATTAAACAGCTAGTGTAGATTTCAGTGATTGAACTAGATTAAATTTGAGATATATTTTTAACACACTATCATTAAATTCAAAACAAATGTTCTAGAAGAAGAACCATTATGAGTAATATTTAGAATAATTTTAAATATGATGTGTCTCAATCTTCTATACATTCAATAGAAACACATAAAAACACACATAGGGAATAGTTCTACCAATATAAAATGTTTGGGAATTAAAAATATTGTTCCCCAAATTGTATGATCATCAAAAAGTGATCTAAAATTAATTTTATAAATTTTATGGTCTTATGATTAATCATTGGGATAACTCATTATTAAATATATATAAAAAGGTATAAAACCCTACTATAACAGTTATTGAAGGAACATGGTTTATTGAGACATGTTGTATCCTATGGATCTCAACAACAAACTAGAAGACCATTTCAAAACTAATAAAATGATGGGTCCACTAATTCTCAAAAGATGGTTAGGGGTGCGTTCTAGCTATTTATGAGAATTATTTACAACAAAAATTCTAAAAATGACTTTTATAAATTAAAAAATAGATTCTGGGATGAAATATTTGGAATTAAAAATTGGGATGTTTTAAAAAGTTATTTGGGCTAAACACAAGGGTAAGAAATAATAAACAACGAAAGTGAAAATAAAAAAGATAACATCATCTACATGGAAACGAAAAGTGTTGTCCAAGATCTCCAATAAACTAAGAGTGATCCCAAGCATTGATAACATGGAATAATGGATGAAACTAGAAAATCCAATCATGAAAATATTGATCATGAATTTTTGTACATCATCATTAAAAACTCATTGAAACATGTTATTATAGTTCAATACCAAGGGAAAAGGGGTTAAAATTTTATAATAAATTGATTAATGTTATAGATAACGTGATTGAGGGGATTCCCAAAATTATAAAAAATATCCCTACAACAATTTCATTACCTAAAAGGATTCATAAGAATAGCCATGAACGATGCACTGCATAGTTTTATTATACCTTTTACAGATATCAAAATAACCATACCATTTATTAAATCCCTAACTAAATACCAATAAATCCTCATGTAAATGATGGAAATATATTATAATAAGAAAAAATTGGTAGAATATAAAATATATATTCTAAAATAGGAGTGTAGTGATGTCTTTTGTTAAATAAAAACACCTAATCATTATTACCCATTAATATATTTCATCCCACAAACATTGGGATACAGTAGTTGATTCAACAACATTAGAAAACATGGGACCATAAAAAAATTACCCTACTTATTATTTCAACACATGGGATTAGGGTTACTATAACCCACTAATGTAGTCCTATATCTATCTGAATGATCTCTTACCCATCTAGTTTGATGAATTTATGATCTATTTTTTTGGGTTGGGATGTTTTTTCTAACTTCTGTTATTCTAATATATGAAATGGAATGTGACAAGGAATTTCCTATCATTCATATTATGAAATTAATTTACAAGGGATGGGTTATCATTAATGTGTAAAATGTATATAGATAATATTTTTTGGTGAGAAAAATGATGAATTTCATATCTTTTTAAATTATAAGGAAACATTATAAAAATAGAATTGTTCAAGAGTAGAGATTTTAAAAGGAAAGTACACATATAGAATTTTTATACTAATTATAAAATAATATGTGGGTGAATAAATCAATTTTGAAATTGAAAATGAATCATTAAATAATTTTACTTGAGCTTCCTATCACTTTTCAAGAAAAGATAATTTAGGTGAATGATGATATTATCATTGTTCTGAGTTTGAGTTTTATATTTCACAATATATGTAAATTTTGACAGTCCCATGGGACATATCCCTTCATTAAAATATTCAAGATAAATTTTTGATATATATATGGAGGATTTTATGTAATATATTAATTATTTTCAAGATTTAAATATAATTTAAAAAATAAATAGAAAATAAAAAATCTTGGTGTCCCACTTTAGATAAAAATGATTGGGAAATTCAATTTTGGGCATATATTTTTTAATCCATCTAGATTATAAAATAATTTCTAGTAACATTTAATGATATTTGGTTACCTTATCAACATATTCATATTTCTTATGAACTATCATCACAACATGAACTTAAAAACATTCCCTATCATTTAACATATTTATTCCATGGTGATAGTTATTCAGTTTATGAAACAATTCCATAAAATATTAGTGGAACTAATGAGGAGTGGTTTCTAAATAAATTGGGGAAATATAAATCATTATTTTTATGTGGTATAAACAACATAAAGTCATTATTTCAAACACCCTACATTCAAAAAACCCTAATGTAACTTGTGTGTAAACCAATAGTGATGTAGTAGATAAGCCATAACCCATACAGGAAGAGAGTTTTCTAGGATGAATTTATCTAGATAAATAATTCTAGAATAATATTTCTCATTTTACAAAGAACATGGTTGAGTCTCATATAATTAATTTAAATTAATAGTGGGGTGATACTTGATTTGAATAAAAATAAATAGAATATCCAAACCATGACTGTGAGAAAATATAGGGGCTATATACCCTATTAGAACTATAATACCACCACTATTAAAGAACAATTACCACATCTATTATAATTTATAATGAGAAATTTTTTAGTTTGATGAGATATTCTTTTATTTATTGATGGCTACTCTACTTATAAACAGATTTCCATTTCACCTATGTTTTAAAATAAGAAAACATTTAAATGTATGTTGGGGAGAATTGCCTACACTGAATTCCCATTGGCATGTGTGGCTCTCTAGAAACTTATTAAAAATGCATGATAACCATTTTCTGTTATATGAATGACAGAATAATTTAATTTTTCATATTTGATGTATTATCTATGGGAAATGAATTTGAAAACTAACATAAAATCCGGAAAATTTTTGGGATATGTTCCCAAAAACAAATATTGTTTTCAGTTGGGAATTTTTTCACTTCATGGTTAGAGAAGGAATTTCTCTTTTTCAAAAGGTTTCAAAGTGGAGGATTTTGGTATAAAATTATATGATATAGTTAAAAATGTAGCCTCCATTGATGAAATTAATATTTGAATTATGATTTTCTTAAGAAACTAAATTCATTATTGAGTTTCATAGATGATTTTTTGATGATTGTTAGGCCATTTTTTCACTAATTTTTTGGAGATTCCATTTCTCTTTAATGATAAATGACTATATTCCTTTAAAATCATTAAATATAAACACACACTTCACTAGTGATCATTACAACATATTGGTAACATACTTTTAAAGTGATGTCTAATGCAATTGATGTAGATCTACGATTTGTTTTTGGTCAAAGGAAAGATAAAAGGTTTTATATAATTTATTATGATATTAATATTATGGATGATTATAAGAAACATTATTAAAATACTACAAAATAATTAGTTACTATTATGTTTTCCTTGGATAAATTTTGAAAATACATGATTGGGTTCATGGTTATAATTTTCAAGGTTCTTTCAGCCTTCAGTTACCTACTACATAACAACAACTATAAACAAAGAATAAATAGATGGATAATTATGTTTTTTGATTTTGATATGTAAATAAAAGAAAAAATGGGTTTGATAATGTTATTTACCACTTTTCATGCTTTCCCATAACATAAATTGAGGTCCTAAAAGAAATAGGCAACTTATCCCTATATACACAATTCTATTCTGACTTAATGATTAAATATTCATGATTTTCAGAATATGGAAAAATTTTACTGTAGGTGTCATGTGTAGGTGTCATTACATAAAAGGAGGATGTTTATTTTGATGTAGAAATAATACAATTTGGATAAAAATATACTTTTATTCAAGTTATTATGATGTTTTTTAGGAGGAGTGTAATTGATAATGAAATTTGATCCATCCATGAGCGTTTTCATTCATCACCTTAAGTGGACACCTTAGTGGAGAAGAAACATACTAGAAGTTTTCACATGTTTGTTTATGATGTAAAACATTATTTAAGGATAATATGAGTGTTGTGATTAGTTGTGACATGTGTAAAATTCTTAAATTTTTGGTAGAATGTATGAGCTTCTATAATGTATAATTTTTTAGGTTGATGTTTTTTTGTGTGTTGGAGTTAGATTTAATAGTAAATTTACCATCCTATTTGCATAATGATTATATTTAAATAGGTATTTAATGTGTGTATTATGTTTTTATGTATTCACACATTCGAATAATCTCATTTTTAGTGTTTTAAAAATCACTAAAAAATATCTTCTCTTAGATAAATGTTCCCAAATCATTCATTACTAATAATGGAAAACACTACATGAATTTTTTTATTAAAATCCCTTGGTAGAATTATGGGTGAACTAAAATAATAGGAATAACCTACCATTATAGTCTATTGTATAGGTTAATGTTTCGAACAGAGAGGTTAAACATATTTTATATAGGAAAATATAATGATCAAGAAATGTTTGGTTTATTACGTTTAAAAATGTCTTATGGGATTACTACAGTAAATATAAGACCTGTATAGGGATTTCCCCTACATATATCTCTTTATTATGACATTACATCTTCATATGGAATTGAATAACATTTCTTATTATGATTTAAGGTCCTAAACATTGAAATTAGGAAAATTGGAGTGAAAAGATTTATAATGTTGAGGATCCTGGAGGAAATTTTGATGGACTCGTATTAAAATGATTATATTTAATATTTGAGAATAAAATTATTTTATTATTAAATAATTCATAATAGAGACATCAATTTTGGTAAAAGGTACTTACTGTTTTCATCCAGACTTAATATTTTATCTAGAAAACATAAATCTATGTTGTTCAGAACATTAATAATTCTAAATGTTTTTATTAATGGGGTTTTATAGCTTATTGAATTAAAGAGCATATCATTTATGGTTAATATAAATAGAATAAAACACCATTACTAGGTGTAACTAAAGGTCTTGGATTCTATATTCTTATATGTTACATTAATGTATCTTAAGTCCAACTAAACAATATAAACTCGATGTTAACTAGGATCTATCCCATGGTTATTTTTGTAATTTCATTTTAATTGTATTTTTTAATAATTATAATCTATTATATTAATTATCTCATCTGTAATCCCATAAATCTTATTCCATGTGATCATCTTGTAACTGTTAAATTGGACTTCCTAAACTACTCACCGAAGAATATGGGAATGGTATGTGAAATTGCTATAGTTTATGTTATGGAATTAAGTACTCAGGATACTATGAAAGGAGGGGACACATCAACAACAAATTGGAAGACTCAAGATACCAAGACCATGAGTTCTTATATTTATGTTGACCCCAATATAAAATTGCAACTAACTACCTTTTTAGAAAGGTATGTGTCATTCGTATTTATTGATATTACTTTTAACAGATAATATACTATTACCCAATGGAGTCATGGAGTTCATGAGGGTGTTTAGGGCTTGTTAGAAGCATGGGACCCATAAATTTAGAAACAAAAATCTAGGTCGCACTATTTGTACTAACCATGTAGGGTGGGACATAGGAGTAATATGGTATACATGGTTTTTTAACAACTGCAGGGTGGATTATAGTGAGACACATATGTAGTTTGTGATAGAAAATTTATTCATCATTTTCCGATGATTAGGGAAAAAATTCACCGTAACCATTTAGGTGCTTTCCTTATGTAGTGAGGCTACCATGGTTTTCGCATGGTTTATCCAAATTGTGCAGCCAAAGCATACACGCCTATATTTTCAGGTGAAAAGTTATTTTTAACCATAATGAATATTTACACATAATTAATTTATTTCCTCCTACATTTCTCTAGAGGATGATATCCCTTCCTACTTTTGTGATCTATTTTCTCCATTATCCTATGTTCATTGATATATTCTTTGTTTGAAGTCTGAAAGAGGACACATCGAATGAGTTGGATAGATAGAGGTATTCTATACCTTCTTCTCAATTCCAATTTCATTTTATATTTGGATTCGTTGTGATATTATGGTTCATTCTATTTTGAAATATCTTTAGGGCTTTGTATATTTCTTTTCATTTGAGCAAAACTACTTTTAAGATCTGGCCTCCATAGAACATGGAGTCATAAACATCCCTATAGTAGGAGGTCTCATCACATTCCCCAAATGTTATTGTGTTTTCATATCCTAACAATTGTGAAGCATTATATACTTTATATAACATCATCATTAAATTTCTTTCATCAACATAAATTGGTTTTTTCACCTTGGTATGCTCCCAAAGATCATTGTTTAATAAATTGAGGATGTAGACATCAATCATAAACTCCTCTTGGGTGTGTGGATTTCATTTATCTATATTGATAATTCTTTACACATCTAGAATACCTCATAATTTGTTGGATTGGGTCGTAATTATATTGACCAACCCCTATCAAAAGTTTTAATGATCCCAATATCCTCTTGTGTTATTTTATTGTTTTATAAATGTAATTTACGATGTTTGTAATTTCCCTATTTGACCATTAATCCTTCTAAATTTATTATACATCCTTGTATAATGAAGTAACCATTATTTATAGATTTAATAGAATTTTTTAAATAGAATTGATTATAATTATGGTATTTCTCCCTTAAAATAATTAAATCACTACAAGAAAACCGCCGCTAAACGGCAAAAAAACATTATTTTTTTTAAAATTTATTTATTATTATTTTTTTAATTTTATTCGAGGATTAGCGGCGGTTTCGGTAAAACCGCCGTGAAAAGAAATGAAAAAAATAAAAAAAACGTGAGAAACCCCGAAATCACTAAAACAACCATAACTTTTGATCCGTACGTCCGTTGAAGCGCCACGACCAGTCAAATCAAAGCTCATGAAGAGATATAGAGGCACATATAATCAAAACAGTGAGACGTTCTAAGGTGTGGACGATATTAGAGTTATAAAAAAGTTGAAAAAAGTTCTCCAACTTCAAACGGCCATAACTTTCACTCCGGGTGTCCGTTTGGGCTCTACCACATATCTAATCGAAGCCAGCGAAGAGAGCTACGCACTAGTTCATCGCAAGAAAGCTTAGGTCGGGTTATTCGACTCCAAAAACCCCTCTGAAGGCCTCCAAAACCATGTTTCTGTCACTGGTGTCCCGTCGAACTTGTCTTCAAACAGACCTAACTTTTGATCCGCGTGTCAGTTCGGCCTCCTCCACCTGCCAAATCATAACTTGTTCCATGAGCTTCAGTTTGACTGGTCGCGACGCCCACATGCACTCCTAGATCATATGTTATGACCTTTTTAGTGGGTATCGGGTTTGTTATGTTTTTCAATGACTCGTTTCTAGCAACCGTTCCCCGTCAGCTTTTTTTTAAATGGTCGTAACTTCCGATCCGCCTGTCCATTCAGAATATTTCACCTTTCAGGTTGAAGATCGTTTCAGGATCTTTGATTTGATAGGTCGTGGATCTAAAACGGACTCTCGGATCTTACGTTATATCCGTTAATGTGAGTCCAATGTTTTTGTCTCTTTTTGACGGTTTTGACGGGTTTTAACGGTAGCTCAATTTATTACTGTTTATTTGGGTTTCCATGACTTGTTATCATTATCAATGGTTTTTTGGGGGTTATTATGATGATTATGTAGAATTATTAAGGAGTTTTTCAGAGTTGTCACGAGTTTTCATGCGTTCTCATTCTTTCTAAAACCTCATTCTTCATATGCTTCTCAATCCCTTTTCATGCATTTTCATGATTTTTCGTCCCTTATCACGTCTTTTCATACTTTTTCATGTGTTTCCTTTATTATTTATTATTTATTAGTTATAATATATTTTAATTTATTTATTATATATTATTTGTAACTGGTTATTTATAATTTATTATTTATGATTTATTAGTTATTATTTATTCTTTATTCTTTATTCTTTATTCTTTATATTTATTAATTATTTATGTTTATTTATTATTTATTATTTATTATTTATTATTTATTATTTATTATTTAGTTTTTATTTTTTATTTTTTATTTTTTACTATTTATTATTTATTATTTATATTTATATTTATTTATTATTTATTATTTATTATTTATTATTTATTATTTTTGATTTTTGATTTATATTTATTTATCATTTATATATATCTATTATTTATTATTTATTATTTATATTTATATATTTTTTATTATTTATATGTATTTATTATTTATTATTTATATTTATTTATTATTTATATTTATTTATTATTTGTTATTTATATTTGTTTATTATTTATTATTTATTATTTATTATTTATATTTATTTATCATTTATATTTATTTATTATTTATTATTTATTATTTATATTTATTTATTATTTATTATTTATTATTTATTATTTATATATTATTTATTATATATATTTATTTGTTATTTGTTATTTATATTTATTTATTATTTATTATTTATTATTTATTATTTATATTTATTATTTATTATTTATATTTATTTATTATTTATTATTTATATTTATTTATTATTTGTTATTTATATTTATTTATTATTTATTATTTAATATTTAATATTTAATATTTATTATTTATTATTTATTATTTATATTTTATATTATTTATTCTTTATTTTTTATTTTTTATTTATTATTTATTATTTATTATTTATTATTTATTATTTATTATTTATTATTTATTATTTATTATTTATTATTTATTATTTATTATTTATATTTATTTATTATTTATTATTTATAATTATTTATAATTTATTATTTATATTTATTTATTATTTATTATTTATTATTTATTATTTATTATTTATTATTTATTATTAATTGTTTATTATTTATTATTTATTATTTATTATTTATTATTTATTATTTATTATTTATTATTTATTATTTACAATTTATTATTTATTATTTATTATTTATTATTTATTATTTATTATTTATTATTTATTATTTATTATTTATTGTTATTATTTATTATTTATCTTTATTTATTATTTATTATTTATTAGTTATTATTTATTATTTATTATTTATTATTTATTATTTATATTTAAATTTATTTATTATTTATTATTTATTATTTATATTTAAATTTATTTATTATTTATTATTTATTATTTATTATTTATTATTTATTATTTATTATTTATTATTTATTATTTATATTTATTTATTATTTATTATTTATAATTATTTATTATTTATTATTTATATTTATTTATTATTTATTATTTATTATTTATTATTTATTATTTATTATTTATTATTTATTATTTATTAT